>CM031242.1:756651879-759124941 GCA_018340775.1 Taxus wallichiana var. yunnanensis | reverse complement strand
GGGGAAAAAAATTAATATAATGTTCACTGCTCTAAATACCGCATTATTTAGAACAAAAATTCCATGCCAATCGAATTCAAATAGATAACCATATGCAAATGTGATGACTCGATGATTCACCGATCTATTCATTCCATAACTCGGTAAGTTATCGATCTATTTATGTTATCTTATGTATTGAATATGACATATCGTATACTTCGTATACTTGGTCTTCCTACTCCTACATCGGGTGTAGACACCAAATTTGGGTCTTACGATGCCCTGTACTCCCATATCTCGAGTCCCGCAACCTAACCCCTACCTCACCACCTAAACCTTACACACTTAATTATTTATTAATTACCTTATAATTAATAAATCCACATCTCCAACCCTGCCACCTCACCTCGCCACCTCACTATGACCTAGCCCTAACCCTAAACTAACCTAATTAAGACCTATGACTTGATCCAGCACCCACACCCATGACTCATCACCCTCACCCACATCAAAACGAACCTAATAATGACTTGACCAAGCCCACAACCGATCCCTGGGAGAAAAGGAGGGAAAGCTGGCTATTTTACTAAAACTAGCCAACTTTGACCTAACCAACATCGGTCCCTACTCGACCGGTGTCAATTACGTAACCACCATCGATTCCCTCGTAAATGACCTCCCCAACCAAAACCAAAGGATCCAAATTCATTTGGAAGGATCCGCATTCATTTGTGAGAGGGAGACAAGTGAGAGAGAGAGAGAGAAGAGGTTACAGAGAGGAGTATTGAGCCCAAGATAGTGAATCGAGCAACTAGATCACTTTCACACTCATCCAAACATTGGGAGAATCAAAGGATAGCTTCATCAGCTCACTTCCAATTACCGCATCATCCCAATTGAGCCTTGCCTTCACCACCGCATTCCTCGATAGCTTTCACTCTCTCGAGTCTTCTATCACCCTACTACTCCCCTCAACCATCTACCAACCTTCTAAACCCCATAACCCCCTTACAACCAACCTCCATTTAAAAGCCCCTAAATCACTACTCCCTACCGATACCGTTAGCCTAAACCGATATCGGCCACCGTGACTTATACCAAAACCAACCTTTCACCTATTTACCTCCAAACAATCTCATATCCAGCCTTTCTTGTCTATCCCCTCGAACTTGATCTAAACGTATCAATAACCAAAGTGACCAAACAAACAACATAAAATTTTATTATTGGTAGTTTAGTCTCTATTTCTTTTAGTAACGAGGTACCTAAATCAGAATTTGCAATAGCTTCTTTATTATCATTTGCATTAATTTGTATTAAAAGGAACTCGACCACCTTCAAAAGGAAGTCTAATCTTCCCCGCCCAAGGTAGTTCCCTCAATTATTGTTTAATGAAAACTGGTGGTCTTGCATTCTTATTTACAGTAGTCCTTCCTAAACAAAAAGGATCTCTTCACAATCGCCTGATCTCTCTACAAAGACGTGCACACCTTTCCAAAACTCAATAGGTATTCCTCCTAACCCTAACCCCCCTATCTCTGCTTCTCGAGAGAATGAAAGGATAGAATCAACTCTATTCTGAACAAAATTCTCAGGCAAAACATTTTGGGCAATGACGGTGGGACCCTTCTTGGGTTTCTTTCTTTCTTTCTCATTTTCATATAGGGAGCACACTTGTTGTTTCTTTCTTCTAAATATTCACAAAATATTTTGTCATTTTGGTAAAAGAACTTGTCTTTCTTTCTCATCATTGCATTGGTGAAAGTCATATTCTTAACCTCTTCTCATTCTTTGCTTCATCGAATATCATTTTCAATTTGGGTTTAAAACACGTGCATCACATTCTTGCTTGCTATTTTTCATTCTAGTGAACGTATATTAAGTAATGTGTCGTACACGTGGGGTGATATCCATGGTATTGACGAGAAATTAATCTTACTCTCACCGCACAACACATACCAAATCACATCATAATCTACATAACATCTCAAACATCCCCCTTTCCATGGTATTCTCCACCCGATTGAGGTAGCCTTACAAGCCAAAACAAACTTGACATCTCCCTTAGCCTTAGGTCTTTTGTTTAGGATTGACATCATTTTACTTCTAAGGCATAAGCCCAAAGTGATTAAAACTAATCCTAGGTTAGTCTCTTGATTTTCTCAGCATCTTGCTTGTTTTTTGTTTTTGTTTCAGCTTCTATTTATCGGTTATACCGTCTCGATCACTTCTCGCATGCTTTTGGGTGGGTAGACTAAGCCTTGTTATCCCCCAAACAAGTAGCCTCTTACATTCTCTCTTTTCCTTCACAATGACCAACACCGGTCATCTTCTACCAACATTAGTCACCTGACCGACGCCGGCTACAACTCCGACCGACATCGGTTACTAGACCGACATTAATGCATGTTTCACGCTTCCTCGACAAACCAAAGAACCTACCAATTCCAACATTTTGCTTGCTATTTCTATTCCTAATTGACTAATTCCTCGTTGTATCTTCTCTTGTCCATGGTTTTTATCACATGGCAACAAGCCGCAGCCATGGTTTCGCATGTGTGTTCCATGTCTTTTCCTGAGTCACCCCCTTCGCATCCTATGGGGAATCCTACAGACACTAGTGCTTTTCCCAAGATCCCCGTAGGAGATAAGGACTTTGCTAAATTTTTGGATGCTAATCCTAGCGCCATACAAGATTATTCTGCTCATACCCCGACCGTACACCCGGCTGCCGCCTCTTTGGTATGCCTATTAGTATAGCCACTCACTTAGCCCCTTCTCCACCTAATAACCCCGCCTCACCGTCTTCATCCTTAGCCCCGTCTCCCAGCTCAGTGCCTTTGATGGTCCATACTACACCAATTGGCTTTCCTTTGGTTAATCTAAGAACCCGCATATCACTACCGTCCACCACCCCTACCTCATCCCTTTCGCAGATTGCTCTTTCATAACTTGTTCTCTACCACCTATCTACACGAGCTTCCCTCTCGTGTTTCGCCCACCTTTTCATTTCCGCAAACGCATCCGATGGCCTCAACATCTTATATAGGACACCCTTATTCGGCTGCCCTAACATATTCATCATCGATACCTTATCAACATTTAACCCCACCATTGTCTAAGAGCGCTCTCGCGCAATCCTCCTTCGCTATTTACTTACAGCACCATCATCTAACCCAACCAATGATTTAATCAAACAGATGATGGACAAGATGCAAAATCTTGAGGCTTCTGTTTCAGGAAGCCGTAACACCCTGACATATGACTAAGTTTTTCAGGAGCCTATTCATCCTTCTCGTCCCCTTCATACATATCCTCCTCAATGGGAATTTCTGAAATTTACTTGCTTTAATAGTAAGAAAGACCTCAACAACACTTCGCGATTGTTTAGACATGCCTACTATCTGATTGCTCATGACGATGCCTTACTACTCCGTACCTTCCCCATGTCCTTATCAAGACTCGCCTTGAGTGGTACAAGTTGCTTTAGCCCAACACTCAATCTTCTCCTTAACCAGCTAGCCCAATCTTTCTAGAGCATTTCTCCATCAATATTGCCAAGAAAGTATCCATTACCGATCTCCATGCCATCCGAAAATTCAAGACGAATCTATCACAGATTTCATCGACGATGGCGGGGCCTCATAAACCAACTTACTTATGTCTTACCTCAGCCGAGCTGATCGAAATCTTTACGTGAGCCTATGCTAAACACATTTCTCCCACCCTCCAAACTCAAACTTTCCGCACCTTTGATGAGGACTTTACTATGGCTCGGAAACTAGAGATTCGAGCCTTAGAGGAGGAGAAATTGAAGTTGCGCAACAAAAACTCAAATGTCCGAACCGAAGACTCCACCAACAAACCCAACACCACCAACTCTCATGCATCGCTTGCTTCAAATCAAGAGGAGTCAGACACGCAAAGTGATGGTCAAATCTCAAGCACCGTCTAATACCCACCAAAATTCACCTATAAGTATAAAGCCAAACCCATCAAGTACACTCCTTGGGAGAAACTTATGATGTGATCTTGAAAAATTACTTAAAGCACGAGTTATCACCTTGCCTCCCGTTAAACCTCACTGGGTTTGATTCCACCCGCGCTTATACCTTCTTGGTATACGTAAAATTACTTCTATAACTTCCATCACGTGAAGGGACACAAACACGAAAATCGCAAGATGCTAAAAAACATAGTGCAGAAATGGTTGATGTAGGGATATAACCTCAATAATCCTAATGCCCCTACTAATCAAAATTTAAAAATCTTCAACAAACCATTTCCAAACCATTCCTCCAACAGTAACACAAACCAAGAAACCTTAGCCAAGGAGAAGAGTGTGCATGAGATCCATGTGGTTTTCAACTCCCAACCAAGGGCTTCCATTGAGGAAATTCTGAATCAAGCCTCTTCACCGACACAGGAGTCCTTGCCCCCTTCTCCTTCATCAGGACAAGAGGACAGCCCTGCTATTCCTTTACCCATAAAGGAATCAACCACCTAGAGTTCTCTTCTCACAGAAGAGCCTTCTTACACCACATCCCTACAAGACTGTGAGCGGATGTTATCCAACTTATCTATTTCCCAAAATCTCCTTCCACCACTTTGATGCAAAAGAAGAAGGATCACCACTTTTTCTCGTCATCCTTAGAAGAGAAACCCCTTGAGCCTACATCACCAAATTCCTTAACCATGACAGATCCTCTAGAACATGCCCTCCTCCCTATCAGCTCTTCATCGCCTAAATCTTTCCAAATGACCTGGTTGACCTCTTAACACCCATTGATACAAATCATTCACCCCCTCAGTATCACACTCCCGGTGGGACCGGAATCATAACCCACTTCTCTTCCATACCAAAATTCCCATCCATACATGAAGATTTTCACCCCCCAGAAGATAGAAGACTCTTATAGGGAACGCTTGAGTACACCATGCTCTACTCAAATGCAAATGACTAATCCAGACACCTCCGCCATATACCCGAAGTTTTTACAAAAGCTCAAAATGCCTATGTCCTCACCTCCACCCTCCTCATCCCTACCAAATACCTCATCCACCTCTATCAACCTATCCAAACCTTCCCCTATGCTTGGGACTTCACCAATACCCAGCCTGACGCACCCACCTAAATGGTTAGACTTGTCTAAAAATAAAGCTGTTAATCCACCTAGGAGATAGACCCAATCTCCTCGAGTCTAATCTATGTCTCTACCACAACTAAAACCCTCGCCCCCGATCACACCACTACAGAAAGCATGGCTTCAACCCTCGCTATCACACCAACCTTCTATATTGGGGCCTTACCCCTCCACCTTTCCTCAATACACCATGCCTCCCACGCCTTCTTTAACATGACCAGCACCTTCTGCACCCATACAGAAATCCACATGCATCTCAACACCGTCACCCCAAGTATCTTGCCTACCTACCAACCCTAAGCAAACTCGATCATCGAAGGAATTGTTTGTTTCTACCTCCTCTTTCCCGTGGTCGTTTCCTCGCCACCACGTCATCTATGGCCTCATCATCTAACCAGCTAAATATGACTTCGTGCGTAAGAAGCCACACCTAGTTAAACCCAATCATCAAAATCCCTTGCCTAAACCACCACCCGTAGGAACCACTCGTACTCCACCATTACCAAAACAATCAATAATCTCACCCACTCAATCAATAGCCTCATCTTCATTCGACCCGCTCAAAGAATCTTACGCCAATATCCTTGATATGCTAGTAGGGTATGCGACCATTTCCCTACCCCCACTGTGACCCTATGATCCATCTAAACCCGACCTATAGGTTATGATGAATCTAAAATTTGTGCCTACCACCGCCACCAAGACACAATGTAGAAGGATGCAATGCTTTGAAAGCCATCCTTCACCAGCTTGCCTATCTCTGGATAGAAAATCTCAGAAGGACAACTTACGGGGGGAAAATCTCTTAGCTTTGATCCCTTCTCCTATACCACCTGTCCCCACCTTGCCAAAATCTATCATCATTGCAACCCCGCCTCTCGAGAACAATGACTTATCCCTGTCATCTTCCGCATTTCGCATTCATGAGATCAACATGATTAGCATTGCTACTCGAGGTCAGAAAAACAATGGAAAAGCTAAAGAAAGCACACCTGCGGCCTCTCTTTCTTCTTCCGCCATCCCGATCGCACCACCACCTAAAGTGGTTATTTGTGGACCTACCTACCTAGTCTCTGATGGAGTTTCCCATCGCACTATGATCAAACAACTTCACCAATCTCCTATAAAAATGACACTCTATGATCTCATTCAAACATCTGAATCACATCGACAAGCTCTAATTGAGATCCTTCAAGGGATAGAGGTCCTACCTAACGAAACCTTGCCCATCACCTCCATCTTAACACCCAACCACATCGCTTCTCTCACCAAACAACCTACCTCCACAACCACTTCGTCCCTATACAAAGCAAGTTGTCTGCGATCAAGAATTTTGTGCTTGTTACCCTGTCCCAAGTTAATGCACCAAACTAAACACAAAAACCCCGAAAACTCCAATGAAATCGATACCTGATGAAGATGTAGACGGATGAGGAAGCCGATGTAGACAAGACGGCGCACACGAGCAATTTGCAAAATAGATCCGAGTAACCCGCAAAACACCAAAGGCTTGACAAAAAGATGGCGTTAGAAGATATTTGGGTGGACTGCCCGAGAAGCGGTCCGGAAGCGATGAGCTTCTCAAGGATGTCACCACGTTTTCAATAAAGAAAAGAAGCATACATGATAAAAGATATAAATAAAGACTAGATTTTCTCGATCAGTAATAAAATGTAAATCCTAACAGCATGTAAAGCAAAGTACGTAAAACAGGAACTCGCAAAGAATGCTAGATTTGTGTTACCTCGTGACCTTTTACCTGCGCCTCGCAGAAATCGCGCGATCGGGTATAATCGGCGCGATCGATGTGATCGGGCGCCGATCGACCGATCGGGCGCCGATCGATAAGATCGGGCAATCAAGGCGCGATCACCAATCAGAAATCGTATGAGATTCGGGATCGAAGGTGAATGTAGTCTGCAAGATGTGCCGAAGATGGAGAGACGCTGAACAGAGTCACCGATGATGATGGTGGTGTATGATGTTGATATGATACGGCAGAGTAACGGTGTCCTCTCGTGGGATTGATTAGGACAGATCTGCCCTAACCGAGACAATCGATGCTAAAAAGATCTTTCTTTCTTGCAACCTGAATCTTTCTCGCTCTCTGTTCGTGCGTAAGTGCTTTCTTTCGCTCGTTCGTCTCTTTTTCGGTCTCTTCGCTCTCTTCGGTCCCTAGAACTGAGTTCTGGGCTTGCTTTTATAATCGGCGCCGCTCCTAGAAAATCGGCGCCGACCATATGGGTCGGCGCCGATCGCGGAGAAGACTCCCGAGATGGCTAAAAATGATCGATTTGAGAAAGACAAGACCTATCCCGACCACGGAAAATATCCCGCTTAGGGAAGATTAAAAATAGATGTGATACATGGGTAGAATAAATTTGGGGTGGATAAGTGATTAAGATGCATGGGAAGAAGCGAAATTAAATATTTAATATTTAATTACTCATGGGTAAGATGTGATGTGATGAATTAAATTTAGAGTAAGTGATTAAATCACAAATTGGAAAACTATCCCAAGGGGATAGTTGGTGACGTAAACGTGCCCCAGGTTACCTAGGCAAGTAAACGGATGAGAAGGGACACTAAATTGGGTAACCAATTTTAAGTGTCTACATTTTGCCCCTTTTTGTCAAGTAACTTGCGATAAGCAAGGTTATGAGACAAAAACAAAGGGATGGAAGAAGAGAAGAATTTGTGGTGATGTGATCCCCTCAAACTAGGGATGGGATGGATGATGTAATGACGATCCCAAGGTTGAAAAGGTAGATGAAGAATGCAGATGCCCCACTTGGATGTCCGGAGTAGAACCGATCATCAGAGACGCATAAAAAGAAAAAACACAATGGCAGCAACCTAAGGAACTCACATTGGTAGGGAAAACTAGCCGGCCCTCGTGAGACGACGTTAAGTGCCTACAGCACTCCATGAGTGCAAGGAGAACTGTAAAAAGCCAAAGATCTAAAGAGAGACACATTGGTAGGGACAACTAGACGGTCTCCCTCATGAGACGACGTTAGTGCCTGCTGCACTGCTTAACTCTAAGTCGCCGCAGATACGAGTGTCCCACGCAAAGGGAACAAACGCCGAAAGAGACGATGACATCTAAAAGATGTGCCAAAAGGCAAGATTCAGCACACAACAATGATCAGATAGATGAGAAAGCCAAGTATCAACACTATGGCAAACAGACATGAAAAATCGGCGGCGATCGTAATAATCGGCGCATCGACCAAGACAATCGGGCGCCGACCCAAAAAATCGGCGCCGATTAATCCAGATGCATATAAATATGCCAACGGAAAACGAAACGATTTATTCGCAACGTGACGATTGATTCAGAGAGAGATAGATTTGAGATTTGAACACAATGGAAGCCTCTGGGAGCGCATGTAAGCGCAGCAGAGGACACGTCCTGCAAGTAAGTGGTCATTCTTGAACCCACCTTCGACGTTATATTTTTTTTTTTTGATTTTCATGCGATGGGAGGCCAGTGGTCCTGGTTTACGCCTGCTCTGGCAAATGGCGCCGATTGGTATAATCGGCGTCGATTGGTTTGGATCGGCGTCGATTGGTAGTAATCGGCGCCGACTAGAATGAACGACGCCGATTTGACCAAATCGACGCCGATTGAAAGATGCTTAGCATTTCCTTCTTGTTTTGGATGTTATGGTTTTGGAAGATGTGATTTATGGAACAGAGAGACTGATTATGCTTTTGATGTCGTGGATGCAGGCACGAGAGGCTCTTCATATGAGGGATGCCATCCCTGAGTTATTGGAGACGATCCTTCCCGACGTGATCGATGCAGATCGGCAAAGATTTAGAGCTAGCCGGGCTCGGGGGTTTTAGATATTACAGATGAGTGCCACGGGATGTGGAGCTCATGCGGGCGTTAGTGCGACGGTGGGACAGCCACACGTGCACATTTTGGTTTAGGACGGGTGAGATGACTATCACCCATGAGGATGTATACAGATCCTCCGACACCGACACGGGGACCCGATTGAGATCACACCCCGAGAGCAGCAGCAGAGGGCCCTGGTGCGATTAGACAGAGACAGATCAGATGACTCCTGAGATAGATTCCGGGGCAAGTGAGGATAGCCTCACAAGATGGCAGATAGCCCTGAGCAGCGGATAGCCTTGATTCGATGGCTATATCTTATTTTGCCTTGCTGCACTCGGAGGTGGGAGATTCCCATCAAGCACGCTAGACATCAAGCGTTGTGACATCTTCGCAAGCATGCATGTGTTTTTGCCTTTCGCGATGCCCCGATAGCTCGTATTATTATGAGCTATGGATGTACACCACTGGTCGGAGGACAGGGATCGATGTCAGCTTTGTGCTCCATTGCTGGGCGTATGAGCACATAGCAGTGATTAGGCCATCCGGGCTTCCGTGGATGCCAGCAGCAGTGGGGGGTGTGGACTATGGATTTCGGAGATGGCGGGCTGACATGGCCGCAGGAGACACAGTAGATCACCGAGTGGTACTGAGCATTTCAGACGCTTACACCGTGATCAGTTATCCGGAGACCATATCGGCATTCCCGACATGGGTCGGTCGACGCCCACTGGCAAAGATTGAGACGGAGTCGGTGGTCAGGGGCCGTAGGCCGATATGTGGAGCGAGTCCTGCTCATGCGGATATCGAGGCGCTTTGCCTAGTACGATATAGCACTGCCACATACACGCCATATAAAGCGGATAGCAGAGAGACAAAGATTTGCCGATTTTGATCCCTATGAGACTCCATTGAGAGAGGCTCCACCTCCACAGCATGCTGATGATGACGCTGGGGGGATGAGGGCTATGCGCAAACATGGTATGACACGAGCTTCCACGACATCTCCCGCCTCGATAGATGCCGATGAGGAGGACATAGCTTATACACTGACAAGCTTAGAGGGAGAGCATGCCACACCGTTACATGTACACATCGTAGCTCCTGAGAGATCGGGGCCTCGACAGAGGAGAGAGATTCCCGATCAGGAGAGAGACACCGCCGCCAGAGCGAGATACAACGATCCAAAGCAGAGGGACCGCTACTTTCGGCACAGGAGGCCCTCGTGGCCAAGTATGGAGAGACAAGTGCCACATCGTAGTCCTGGGACACAGGGCGCACTCTAGGTGGGGCACCACCAAAGCAGCGCCAAAGCAGACTCTTTACGAGCACCGGTATGGTGAGCCCGAGCACATACCGCCTCCTTGCCGAGGTGAGATATTATGAGGATGCTCTAGCACAAGCAAAGATGCCCCGGGATGTGCCTCAGACGGGCGAGGAGGAGAGGAGGACGGCTACAAATGAGCGGAGCCTCAAAGGAGGGAGCACCGGGAGGGACCGAGGTGGGCCGAGACCTCCAAAGAGCAGGTGCTTCGAGCCGATAAGGCGGCGGTCAGAGGGACAGCCGGGTGCGCAGAGGAGGGTGGAGGGGATAAGTGTCCTCCACGCTTCGATTTCACTATATAGAGACTCGATAGATTGTGTATTTGTATAGTGATATAGCCTCGATCGAAGGCATCAGATAGATGGCTCGATTGGAAGCCACCCATTTTTTTGTAAAAACACACATGTATATATATAGATTCATCATGTTATTGGTCATATGATTGTACTTCATGCCTTTTTGATTTTGATATACATGGATAGATGGATATAGAAAAATAGATGTGATTAGAGAGATATAGACTGATGGATGATGGAAATAGATGTGATTAGATAGATTGAAATTTGGATAAAATAGATGTGATCGATAGATATAGACGGATAGATGATAGATGGATGTGATTAGATAGATTGATTTAATTTTGATAGATAGATGTGATGTATCTTGGATGGACATAGCTTTTAAATATTTTGATGGATAGATATACGTATGTACTTGATGTATGGATTAGATATAGATAGATGTAATGTACCTTAGATGTACGTATTTTTCGATATTTTGATGGATAGATAGATAAATGTGTTGATATATGGATGTAATTATAAGGAGAAATGAATACGATAGGAGTTTTGATAGATAAGATGAATTTTGATAGAAGATAAATTTTGATTGAATTAACATGTGAAATGCCAATTTAACAGGATGCAAGACAAAGAAATGAGGAATACTCCTTACAAGAGCAAAAGATGAAAGCGGAAACAACCGTGACTTAGAAGAGAAGATACTCGGAGAAGAAGAAAATGATAAGTTGGACTTCCAACCGACCATAGATAAAATCCAGAAAGGGAACCAAAAGACCAAGCATACAAGGCCCTATATAAGATTAAAATAAATCTGACACTAACTAGTCGCAAACCAGATCTAGGATAGAAATGGAAAGAAAAGTAAGTAAGTATCTTGTCGGAACCTACAAGGGACAGAATACATGTCCATAGTGGGGAAATAGGATTCTCCATATGATCGACAAAAGGTCCTAAATCTCAGCTTCATGACTTTGACAGATAGGCAAACTGATCAATGCGGGAAGTTTGCTTGATATGGAAAGACTGATCGATGCGGGAAGTCTTTCAGTGATGCTATAAACTGACTGGAAGGCCGATTAATTACAAGAAGCCTTGAATTTTTCTTTTTTTGAGAAACAAATTGGCCCTTCAAGGGAGCGGTCTCAGATTTTGATTTGAATGATAGCCATCCTTCGAGGGTATGGTCTATATTTTTAGAATTTTTGATTCGCTTGGTAATATATGGATAGCTGTCCTTCGAGGGATCACCATCTTTTTTTGATAAAGATCTTTTCTTTTTTTTTTTTTCTTTTTTTTTTTTTTTTTTTTTTTGGAAACTTTTTGGAAGAAGCTGAGTTTAGACCTAGATAGATCAGATGGAGGGGAAGAGAACATAGAAGAACATGCACTCATGACCCGAGTAGATCCGATGAAGATAAGTACTTGGGACAGATGAAGTGGTGATTAAGGTATTCCTACCATGAGGAGGAACATATCCAAAAGAAACGTGCAATGAGTAGAGCCGCGATACTCATATTTAAGGTAAGCGAGGCAATAGGCGGAGAACCACACAATTTCAAATCACCACGAAAGTAAATGACTGGTTATTAGGACGGATGGAAGATCTGAGTTGCGACTAGATTTGTATAAGATAGATTTTAACAAAGAGAAGGGCCGTGAATGCAAAGCATTAAGAGGTTCCGCTTCAGGGATACCATCCATGGAAGATAAACGATAAGCCCCAGACCCATATTTATGAGTGATAATGTAGGGGCCCATCCAGTTGGGAGCAAACTTACCACGTTGACTCCTTTCGAGTGTAGTGACATTTTGATTTTCCTTAAGAACAAGATCACCAATTTTGAAGTCACGATGTTGCAAGTGCTTGTTATAAGCACGTTTGACACGCCGAGATAGACCCGATGATGCTCAAGAGCGTTAAGACGCGCTCATCTAATAATTCCAAAGTCAGCTAGACGATTTTGACGATAATCCTCATCGAGACAAATTCTCTCGAGAGAAACACGAGAGATGGGATTTGGACTTCCAAAGGAAGGACAAATTTCACTCCATAGACGAGAGAGAAGGGAGTAGCACCAAGAGGAGTACGAATGCTAGTCCGATAAGCCCAGAGAGCAAAAGGGATATGTAGATGCCAATCCCTACCAAATGACTAGTTAGTTACTCATGAGGATATTACGCAAAGTTTTATTGGAAGCTTCGGCTTGACCATTAGCTTCGAGGGTAGTATGGAGAAGAAAACTGAGCTTGATATTGAAAGCATTGCAGAGATTCCGCAAATCAGCGTTTTGAAAGATTTACCATTATCTGTGATTATCTTGTGTGGAACGCCAAAGCGACAAATGATGTGTTGATAGACAAAATCAACTATGGGTTTAGCCTTTGTTGAAGAAAGAGGGATAGCTTCTACCCACTTAGTAAAGTACTCAGTGGCGTAATGATAGAATGATGACGTTGTGAAGAACGAGGATTGATGAGACCAATAAGATCGAGACCCCATTGCAAAAAAGGCCACAAATCCGCCGCAGGTTGCAAAGCCTGACTAGGGATGTGCGTGAGATTGGAATGTTGCTGACACTTGACGCACTTCTTAGTGTATTCACAACAATCTCGATTAAGAGAAGGCCAATAATAACCCAAACGTAAGATGCGCTTGGCTACAACTAAACCACTAAAATGTCCACCACAAATACCGTCATGGACCTCCTGAATAGCTTTAGATGATTCATGGGTTTTGAGGCATCGAAGCAAAATACCATCAAATCCTCGCTTGTAAAGAAGGCCGCCTAGAATAGTATAGCGGTTAGTGCGTTGGACAAAAGACCTTCTACCATCGGGAGTCGATCCGAGGAAGGACCGAATAAGATAGATAATCAACTATCTCGTGATACCACTCATCCCGAGTATGGGTCAGTGACAAAGATTGATTGACGTTAGTTGCCCAAGATGAGATGGTTGATCCAATCGCTGCACAGCCACATAAAGACGTGAGTCTTCGGTAAAAGGCGGATAAGAGAGGCTAAAGAAACCATGGTATCCGCGAATCGATTTGGCAAAGACGCTAATGGCTTCGATAGTGAAGTTATCGAAAGATTAGAGTCGGCAAGAACGATGTCGCGATATTTCAAGGATATCATTCTCGTGCATTGATAGACACCCGTGACTCGGTTAACGATGAGTTCGTAATCACCAAAGATGTCAATATGACGAGC
Source organism: Taxus wallichiana var. yunnanensis (assembly GCA_018340775.1). NCBI lineage: Eukaryota > Viridiplantae > Streptophyta > Pinopsida > Cupressales > Taxaceae > Taxus > Taxus wallichiana. The sequence goes on along the minus strand of CM031242.1, from coordinate 759,111,130 downwards.
GCCGAGATTAATGGCATTTTGAAGACCTAAGACAAGAGCTTCGTATCACCATATTATCGGTGCACTCAAAGTTTAATTTGTGTGTGATCGGGATGGGCGTACTCCCAAGGAGGAATCATCACAAAACCCGCACCTCCCTCACTGCATTTGATCCATCAAAGAAGAGCTTTACTTTAAATGGAGATAGACCAAAATCAATTTGTTGGATATACTCATCGGGAAATTGAGCAAGGGGGTCTTGAGTGTCCTAAGAGGAGCATCAATGAATTGATCCGCAATAACCCTCGACCCTTGATAGCCTTTTATGGGATAAACTCGAGGTCAAACTCACCATAAGCATAAGCCAACGAGTGATGCGATCATTGTGATAAGGTTTTGCATGGATTGTCTTGAGGGGATCGACACTTGTGACAATGTAAGTTTTGTGGATTAAGGAGATAATGACGAAGCTTAGAAGTTGCGAAGAAGAGAGCACAACATAGTTTTTCAGCTTCGAGTAACGTGTTTCATACTCATGGAGGATCGACTCGATGTAATAGATACTTGTTCTTTACCACAAGTGTCCCGATGCGAGATCATGGCTCCCGAGCATGGTCACCACAGAGATATAAAGATAGAAAGGCTCCCCTCGCGTGGAGGTGTAAGCACAGTGGAGAAAGAAGATAAGCTTTAAGATCATCAAAGGCCTTTTGGCAATGCCCATCCCATTCAAAATGAGCATTCTTATGGAGAAGATGGTGAAAAGGTCGACAACGGTCCGACAATTGGGAGATAAAACGACGCACTGATCAAGACGCCCTCGAGATCATGAGTTGCTTTTGTTAGACGGAGGAGGCATCTCAAGGATAGCTTTTATTTTTGCGGGTCGACTTCAATGCCCCCGATGGAAATGATAAAACCTAAAAGTTTACCAAAGAGAACACCAAACACGCACTTAGCTGGATTTAGACGAAGACAGAGTGGACAAGCCTCTCAAAGAGAGGTGTAAGGATGAAAAGATGATCCCGACGGCGCTTGACTCGCGAGGAGGTCGCCAACATAATCCTCTGCGCTTTGTGTAAGAGGTCATGGAAGATGTATGTCATTGCTCGTTGATAGGTTGCCCCTCGCGTTCTTAAGGCCAAAAGGCATGACACGATAGCAAAAGGTCCCCCAAGGGGTTATGAAGGAAGTCTTATGTTGGTCTTCTGGTGCGATGAGGATTTGATTATATCCAGAGAAACCATCCATAAGAGAAAGCATCTCATGACCCGCAGTTAAATCTACGAGTTGGTCGATATTAGGAAGAGGAAAATCATCCTTCGACAGCAAGATTAAGATCCCTAAGTCGATACAAATTCAATTTTCCCAAAGAGCCTTGAGCCTTAGTTACCGGTACTACATTAGACACCCATCATGCGATAATCGATGGGTCGATGAAGCTAGCTGAGAGCAAGCGTTGTAACTCTTCTTTAACAAGAAGGGCTACTCTAGGGTGCATTTTTCGCAATTTTTGCTTGACTGGTTTGATGTTGGGAAGGGTAACGATATTGTGGACCACAATATCGGGATCGAGTCCTGGCATATCTTCATATGACCAAGCAAAGGCTTGACAATGTTTGGAGAGAAAAGCGGTAAAGTCCCCTAATTCCTGTGGATTAAGGGATTGGCCGACCTTAATGATGCGAGGGTCCGCAGAAGTCCCTATATTAAGGTCAATAGTGGCTTCGTTGAGAAGGGTAGACGTGTCAGAAGGAATAGTCTTGGGAAGGTAAGAATCCTCTCGCCCTGGGATAGGTGAGGACAGAATCGTCATCCGCACAAAGGATAGTGTCGATAGTAGGAGAGTCGCCTCCAACTATTTCAGGGAAGGTTAATGGTATAGAAGCGGACCGATTGTTAGTCTCATAGACCAACGGCCCTAAGGAAATGGTATTGATCAAAAAAAAAAGTTAGGTGGGATGGAGATGTCATCGTCCACATCAAGTGATGCTTCTGACTTGGTGGGGGAAGATGGTTCTTCAGTAGGAAGAAACTCATCAAGAATAGTGACAGTGGCCTTTGAAAGAGGTTTAAATCCTAACCCAAATTTCTGATGTGGCATGAGAGTAGGAATGGATTTGAGGTCATGTATACCTTGTTCATATTTTCCAAGGCCAAAACCTTTCCACGCGCATCGATGTAGATAAGTCTTTGCAAACGTGGATTCTCAGAGGTGATCAAACCCTGTTAGGTAAGGTTTGGCTCTAGGAGGAGAATCCGGGCGATGATGAGGCGTATCAAGACCACCGTAGATGAAATTGGTCCGCTGATTGGGGCAGACTAATGGTGACGATGCGACCGAGACCTCGGTTGATATTCAAAGTTGCTTGTCCGGTCTACCATACTCATTAGGTTTGAGATGGGCATCGAAAGATAAGAGAGGAAGCTCCCTAGTGAGAAACGCCGCAATGTCTCTTCCAGATTTTGTAAATCCGTAGTTTGGTCACAGCATGGAAGAAGATGAGGCCCCATCCGGAGAAGATGTATTTTCTTTTAAAGGGGCGATCTTGTGGTCATGTCGCATTGTGCGGAAGGAAAAGGATCTCCTGGATGAGTATATATTTTTCCCTCATATTGATATTTTAGGCATCGATGGAGGGTGGATGGGACACAATGCATTGCGCGAATCCAGAGCATCCGAGGATCATGTTATAGTGGAATTTTCCTTCGACAATATAGAAGAGTTCATGGAGCAGCCTTCTTACCTACGCGGATGGGTAAGACCACGCCTCTAGAGTGACTCAAGCTAAATTGATCGTTAAATGATCAAAGGGCGAAGGGTGGGGGGTGACACCACATTCTTTGGTAGCTTAAGTTGTTCGAATGTGTGCGAGGAGATGATGTTGAGTGCAGCTCCACTATCGATCATAACACGTTTTAAGGTAGTGTTATTGATTTGACCGTGATGAAGAGGGAGCCTCCAAATCTTCTAAGAAAGAGAAGGAATTTCTCAATCTTCAAAAGAAATGGTAGTTGATGGTCTATTCACTCCAACAACCAACTCGAAGGGCTGGGGCTCATCGGAATTCACTGCGATGTGACGCAGATTATCAATCAAAGCTTGGTGATGTTGTGGAGAGGATTGGATGAGGTCAAAAAGAGACATTTTGACCGGAGCCTGGGTGAGTTGTTTCATAACACTCTCCTCAACACACGGAACTTGAGCCCGAGGTGCAAGACGAATAGAGACCCCGGGTCGTGGGGCTGATGAGGAAGGAGAAACACCTTCGTGGGGCTGCGTAAATGACAACTCGTGGTCGAGATGTCAAGATGAAGATGGGTTATCATAGTGTTGGGCCTCTAGTGGCGATATGGATTGTGTCAATTTGGGAAGGTGGAAGATCAAGTGGGATGGAACCACTAGAGGTCCGAGTGGATGGTTGAGGTTTGGATGGGGCTAAGATGATGAGGAGGTAATTGTTCCTCCTCCAAAGAAAAGGTCACTTTCTTCCGTAAGGTTCTTGATAACGGCTTGGAGAGCTTTACATCCCTCAAAGATCATGACCCGAGTACGGTGGTAAGCACAAATCGATCGAGTTAAACCAAGTAGGTTTCACTCCTTTAGGATTATAAGGTTTAATCAAGGAAGGGTTATGGATGAAGATTGATGAGTTGATGAAGGATTTCGGTATAGAATCCGGTAGACGAAGAGGAGGATAGAGATGATGAAGATGGTTCTTTTACCTTAATCGACTGCCGAGGTAAGAGAACTTGCATGTTAGGTTTAACGGTCTCTTTAGGGATCCTCTTGTTTGTTTGGACATTTGGAGGAGCAGTCTTGGGTGCTTGGGATGGGAGTAAATGAGACATGATTGACTTTGGTGGAGGGGGAGCCCCTAAGATAGATTTTGAAGATGAGGGATATGCGACAAATTTTGCGGTCTTTGGAGACAAAGGGGGTTGCTTAGTCGGATTTACGGATGATTTAGATAATGTTGATTTAGATGAGGAAGAAGTCCTCAAGGTAGGTGTAATAGGAGGAATATAGGGTGCTTTGGTTTTTGGTAATGAAGATGATGATCCTGATAGAAGAGGTGGCATCTTTTTGGTAGGTAAGTCTATTTTTAGGGGTATTGATGAAGAATGTGTTGTGGAAGAAGATGATGGCTTTGATGGATGTGTAGAAGAAGACGCCTTCTCCACGGGCAAATCCAATCGTTTATGAGGCGTGGAGAGAGATTTTTGTGGAAGAGCACCAAGAGTTTTGATGGTCCGAAATATGGGCTTTCCTTTTTCAGGGATGGTGACGACTTCAACGGCATAAGGTGATTGTAACCTTTTTGGGGGAAGCAAGTGGGGAGGTACTGATGGTATAATGTTAGATTTTAGTTGTCTCGGTTTAGGTTCAGGAACCGAGCGTATAGATGTTGGTGCTACTTCTTTTGATTTTTCCTGAATAGGTGAAGTAACATTGGTGATGGAAGAAGGGGGTGATGACGAAGCAGTTCCTAGCGAAGGGACTACTTCTGATGCAGTAATCATGGGTGAAACTACTGTAGGAAAAGAGATAGGAAGGGTCAAAATTGAAGATGCTTCCGTTGAAGTTGAAGTTAACGATGATAGGTACGTTTACCAAGGGTATAGTCAGCAGCGGAATGGGAGCAATGCAGTGGATGTGTCCGTAGTGGAAACTCGAGGGATGTGATTGCTTCGAGCATCAAAGAATGTCCGATGATGAGACAGATGAGGATGACACTGCCTCGGGTATAGATGGAAGGTCGATAAAGGTGTGGAGAGAGATAACTCCGTGTTTGATAATGTAGGGATATTCAAAGATGGACTATCTGAAGATATTGGAACTCCCGTGATTGATGAAGAGGAAGGAGGATCTGATTCGATTGATGTGTTTGCAGATGGATTGGTTTCAGAAGAAGAGTCCTCGGTAGAGATGAAATTGATAGTGTGGGTGTTTGGTTTTTGAGATTCCGAAGAATTATGATTTGGGGCATGATTGGGGAAAGGTTGTTTAAAAACGTCCAGTGCTTGATTTGGGGGAGCATTTGGGTTATCCAGAATGAGCTCGCCTTTATCAATGAATTTTTGGACAAGATTTTTGAAAGTCTGACATCGTTCGATGTCATGACCTTTGGTTCTGTGATAATGACAGAAATCGTTTTCCCTATACCAGAACGGGCGTTCTCGGCTTTCATCAATATCCCTAATGGGTGGAAGTTCGATCATGCGAACTTCCAACATTTTTTCTAAGATAGAGGAATATGATTCCCCCAAGGGAGCAAAGGATCGAGATGATGAAGCCCCTTTTCGAGTAGATGAAGGGTCTCTTCGTGATGGTTGATTAGGAGTACTATCGGTTCTTGGTGTTTTTAATACGATAGCATTTGTGGACCCTTGATTCTTGTCTTTAGGAGGGAAAGAATTTGGTTTGGTGAACCGAGAGAAATCTGGTTTAGATTTGGAGCGAAGTTTTAGTTTTCCTTGTTCAATGGCACGAGATTCAAGTTTGCGTGCCATCGTAAAGGCCTCTTCAAAGGTATGAAAAGTTTGGATCCTTAGAGTGGAAGAAATGTGATTAGCACAAGATCGGGTGAACAACTCGATTTGTTGGGATTGGGGAAGGAGAAAGACAATTGGTTGATTATCCCTCTCCAACGAGCGACAAAGTCTCCATATAGACTCATCGTCCGAATCGCGAATGTTATAAAGATCTCGTGATTGAGATCTTATGCGCAATATTTATTGAAAAATTTTCAACAAACATCTAGGCCAATTGAGAGAAAGAAAATAAGGAATGTTGAGGAATATTATTGTACCAGTCCAAAGCGGGACCCGCTAGAGACATAGGAAAGGTACGGAGCATGAGCTCCTGATCTTGGACGATGAGGTAGCAAGCATGTTTGAATGCTCGCAGATGTTGTTGGGGGTCTTCCCGCCATGAAATTTTGAGAATTTGGGAAGTTCCCATTGGGGAGGATAAGGCTTAAAAGCCACCGAAGGATGAATGGGTTCATTGCACACTTCTTCAAAGGAGTATGAAGGACGGGTTCCTTTTGTGGAGGCTTCCAAGTCTGCAATTTTCTTGAAGAGAATTTGAACTACATCAGATTGAGGAGTAGGCACATTGGTATGTCCTACATAAGGAGCAAGTGGTGGATGTTGTTGAGATGTCAATGGGGGATTCATCTGTTGTTGGATAGGATGATAAGAGGAATAACCAGTGTTTCTCGGGTGACACCGGTGGGGTATTTCACGTGAGGCACTTGCAGATAGCAGTTGTGAGATAATAAGTGGTTGAGAAAATATAGGTCATGTGACGGATGGAACCCGTGATTGGTGGATTCCTATGTTTGTTGATTGAATAGGACAGATCGAGAAACATGGGTGTTGGTTAGATTGGACATGTTGGGGAACAAGACCTGAAAGGGACCTTCTACCGCCGGATTTGGTACCAAGGGTGCCGATACTAGGGGATGGGCGAAGGTCGCAGTTGCTGGAATATTGGAAGAAAGATTCACTGGAGGACGAGAAGTAGGAACCAACTGACTAGCCGGAGGGGGTTGGCTCATGAAGAGGTACTGACCTTGAGACACAATAGAGGGCATAGATGAATTAACAGCGATATGCGGGTGCACAGACGCACTCGTTATCGCCAAGGCAGAAGACCTCTCAAAGGTAGGTTGAGGAATAGTTGAGGTAACTGCAGTATTAGGAATAGGTAAGGCAATTTGAGAACTAGTCAACATGGTTGGTGGAAGAGAAAAAGGAGGCACAAGAGCCTCCCCCTTTTCCGTGGCTCGAGGCGGGAGAGAGGATGAAAACTGCTCTCTACATAGGCCCGGGATGGACCACGAGGATAATCGTACACTTGTTGATTGGTGGTCCTTGATCGTAGATATTCGAATGGATCTTGTGTACTAGGTAGTCCATGAGGGCTACCGGATTGCGATCAAGGAGAGCCTGAAATTCAGGATCCCCGCGAGGAATAGACTCCGAGTCAGAAGATATTTCTGATGGACTAGGAGAAGCTGGACGTGATGGGATTGTTTTGGCTTGATGGAAAGGATTATACGACCATGAGGGGGAACCAACTAACAGCGGTCCCGAGGAAGATTGGAGGGGTGCCGAAACATCCACGCTGGTGGTGATTTCGGAGGAAGAAGGAACCTGTTGGGCCATTTTCCTAGATTGCGACCGGGTGATAACCGTCATAAGCAAGCAAGAAAGAAGATTGTCCTAGCTAATGCACAAACAATTCAAGCAGCGCAAGTGATTATCTCCTTTAAATTTTGATGCTTTTAAGAAAAGAAAATCTTAGGGAAGGCTTTTTAGAACAGGAACTACTCAGATAGCCAAACTAAGGATGGTTTGGGTAATGTTTGGTGAGGAGTCCCGAAGGCACTTCAGTAAAAGACCGGTACGTGGCTTGATATAGGGGCCTACCCCCGCACTTCACACACCGCTGCGATAAGGGAGTCGGGTGCTTTGCCAATATATACCAAAATCTTCCGTGAATTTATAGCGCGGCCCGAGTACCGCGGGCTCTTCCTCTTGGATATCACTTCCAAGTAGGCGAGGCCAGGGAAGGAGTTTTGTTTAAATGCTTTATACCTAGTGATTTTGGCTTTGTGTGCAAGGGTGAAAAATAAAAATCAAATAGTGTCACTACCGATTTTGATCAATTCTCCAACCTAATTAAAACTAGATGAAAAAGCATGCAAAAGAATGACAAAGAAAAGGTTCTTTTTAAGCACTTAAAACGAAATGTTTGATTTCGATGAAGACAAATCAAACAAGTTCTTTCCCAAATGCGATTAAGTTCCTTTTAAGCACCAAAAATTGAAGTGTTTGGATGTGATAGACAACCAACAAAGAAATCCTAAAAAGGAGAAAACACCGAAAAAGAGGAATACCTGTAGATTTAGCTCTCCAAGGTGTGTGGACTTCAAAAAGCGCGTTGTTGAGCTCTTCCCCTTGAACAATCCCACGATCAAGCAAAGTGCAATAAGGGACTTTGGTTGGGTCCCACCGGCGTGCTGTAAATGTAGATCAAGAATTTTGTGCTTGTTACCTGTCCAAGTTAATGCACCAAACTAAACACAAAAACCCCGAAAACTCCAATGAAATCGATACACTGATGAAGATGTAGACGGATGAGGAAGCCGATGTAGACAAGACGGCGCACACACGAGCAATTTGCACAATAGATCCGAGTAACTCCGCAAAACACCGGTGCTTGCTGACGTAAAAGATGGCGTTAGAAGATATTTGGGTGGACTGCCCGAGAAGCGGTCCGGAAGCGATGAGCTTCCTTGGCGGATGTCACCACGTTTTCAATAAAGAAAAGAAGCATACATGATAAAAGATATAAATAAAGACTAGATTTTTTGATCATGCAGTAATAAAACAGAACCAACAGCGAGGCATGTAAAGTACGTAAAACAGAGGAACCGTGAAAGAATGCCGGATTTGTGTTACCCGTGACCTTTTACCCGCTCGCAGTGAAATCGGCGCGATCGGGTATAATCGGCGGCGACTGATGTGATCGGCGTCGACTGGGACTGATCGGCGCCGATCGATAAGATCGGTGTCAATCGAAGGCATCACCAATCGGAATCGTATTTATGAGATTCGGGATTGGAAGGTGAATGTAGTCTCGCAAGATGTGCCGAAGATGGAGAGATTTTGAACAGAGTCACCAGATGATAGATGGTGGTGTATGATGTTGATATGATACGGGCAGAGTAACGGTGCTCCTCTCAGGGATTGATTAGGACAGGATCTGCCCTAACTGAGACAATTGATGCTAAAAAGATCTTTCTTTCTTGTAACCCAATCTTTCTCGCTCTCTGCTCGTTCGTGCGTAAGTGCTTTCTTTCGCTCGTTCGCCTCTTTTTTCGGTCTCTTCGTTCTCTCGGTCCCTAGAACCGAGTTCGGGCTTGCTTTTATAATCGGCGCCCACCATATGGTCAGGCGCCGATCGCGAGAAGACTCCCGAGATGGCTAAAAATGATCGATTTGAGAAAGACAAGACCTATCCCGACCACGGAAAATATCCCGCTAGGGAAGATTAAAAATAGATGTGATACATGGGTAGAATAAATTTGGGGTGGATAAGTGATTAAGATGCATGGAAGAAGCGAAATTAAATATTTAATATTTAATTACTCATGGGTAAGATGTGATGTGATGAATTAAATTTAGAGTAAGTGATTAAATCACAAATTGGAAAACTATCCCAAGGGGATAGTTGGTGACGTAAACGTGCCCCAGGTTACCTAGGCAAGTAAACGGATGAGAAGGGACACTAAATTGGGTAACCAATTTTAAGTGTCTACAACATCGTGTTATGATTGACAGGGGCGCTAGCCTAAACATCGTCTCTTCCAAAGCCTTCCAACAGATGAATATCCCTCCTAGCTGCATGTGTGCCAACCCCACCATGTTACATTCATTCAACGATGCTATTACTTCTACCCTAGGCACCGTGATCCTTAACATTCATGTAGGGCCACGTACCTTACGCAAAATCTTCTATGTCCTTGAGGGAGAATTCCAATACAACATGTTGTTAGGCTGCCCTTGGATCCGGGCTATGGGATGCGTTCCTCCACCTTACATAAATCCATAAAATTTGAGTATGAGGGAAAGTCATACACCGTCACAAATGCGCTTCCCCTTCAAAACCTACAATATGTTATACCACCCTAATGATGTGCTTGTACCAGTCAAGACACCCATTGATCCAACCCAACCATCTACTTCAACCACGCCTCAACCATCCACCTTAGCCGCACCCACACCTTCGACCGATGAAACCACCGACGCGAATACCACTTCCTTCCCCACGGACAACATCCCAACCTCAGATCCCTTGGTAGATGTTTTTCAACACCTTACGCTAGGGGAGTACCACCTATACAACGTTAGCACCTTCCATACCCCACAGGAGTACGGACAGTTACATGCGCATCCTACCTACGACCATCGTGTGGGGAGGTGATCTTTACTTGACCACCTAATCGCCACACCAACCTAACGTATGGGGGTGTTGACACATCATCTGTCACCCCGAACATCCCTTTGGTGTGTTCCCTTCCAATCAAATTTTCAATATCTAACCAACCATCATTTCGCCCTCACCTTCCTGACGCACTGTGCTTGGAAAGGTTTTAGTTTCGGTCTTTATGAACAAGGACGACATACGGTTATTCCCATGACTACACACAAACACAAAGATCATAGTGGTCTTGGATTTTTTAACCACCTACACTACAAAAACCTCATGTCAATTGTATCCAGGAAGACGACGAATTCACCCCTTCCGAACCATCATCGCCCATTTTGCCATCTTCACCCATGGAGTTGATAGACCAAGAATCTATCCCTCCTAACTTTTTTTTTTTTTTTTTCGTGAATGCTATCTTCCTAGGTTCTCTCACTTATCAACACGACAATGAAGACACATCTTCTCTCCCCTTTTGTATCTAGACATAATCAAAGAAGACTCTCCTTCGATTAATGTTGTGGAGTGCCAAGATGATGACTCCATCCTCACCTACCTTGGTGCGGATGACTCTTATATTCAATGCACCTTACCATCCGAAACCCAAACCATGTTGAATGAGTCGACTATAGAAATCAACATCCACACAGAGGATGATCCTCACATTGTAAAGATCGACAATCTTTCGACACATCAGAACAAGCCACCTTCACTACCTTCCTTTGTGCCCACAATCAAGCTTTCACTTAGTCCTACGACATGCTAGGAATCGATCCCGACATTACTCGTCCATAACATCACTCGAAACTAGACTCTAAACCAGCTAAAAAAGAAACTAAGAAAAATGCATCCACGCATTGCCCTCTTGGTTAAAGAAGAGCTTCAACGACTCCTTTCTCGTTTTTTCATCTTACCTATTGACTATCTGCAAAGTGGATTTCTAATTTCGCACTGCTACTAAAGCGACGAGGGGACTTCGGATATGTATGGATTTCTGGGATCTTAACCTCACTTGCCCAAAGGATGACTTCCCCCTACCTAGCATTGATCAACTTGTTGATCTCACTGCAGGCCATGAGATGCTTTCTCTCATGGATGGTTTCTTGGGATACAATCAAATTTTAGTAGCCCCAGCCGATCAACATAAAACCGCCTTCATTACCCCCTAGGGGACCTTCTGCTATCGTGTCATGCCATTTGGCCTTAAGAATGCTGGTGCGACTTATCAACAGATATGACTTACATTTTTCATGACATTATGCACACTATCCTTGAAGATTATGTTGATGATCTTCTTGGAAAATCCAAACATCGCACTGAACATCTCGATGTTTTAACCATTATTTTTGATCGCCTATTACAATATTGTGTTCGTCTTCAACCAAAGAAATGTGTCTTTGGCATCCTTTTAGGAAAACTCCTTGGATTTATCATCTCTTTGCGTGGCATTGAGGTCAACCCAGCTAAATTCAAGGCTATCTTAGAAATGCCCCCACCCACTAACCTAAAGCAATTACGTAGTTTACAGGGAAAACTCCAATCTATCTAGTGTTTCATCTCACAACTCTCGATCGATGTCAACCTTTCCATCATCTCCTTAAAAAGGACATTGTCTTTCAATGGAGTGAGGAGTGCCACCAAGCCTTTGAGGCTCTTAAAGCTTATCTCTTGCAGCCACCCATGCTTATCCCACCTCAGGACGATCGCCCTTTCTACCTTTACCTTTCTGCCACCAACCATGTTGTAGGAGCCATGCTCGCACATCGTGACTCTAAGCATCAAGAACAAGCAGTTTATTACATAAGCTGTACTCTTGTGGATTATGAAACTAGGTATACACACGTCGAAAATTTATGCCTAGCCCTACCATTCGTGGCCACCAAACTCCAACATTACCTCCTGAATCACAAAACTTTTTTCATCACCAACGCCGACCCCATACATTATATGTACGCCAAACCTCATCTAAACCAACACATCGCCCGATGGCTTATGCTCCTCGCTGACCTCGACCTTGAGTTCGTACACCAGAAATTAGTCAAAGGAAAAACTATCCCAGACCAACTCGCAGAATCCCCTTTACCTGGGGAACAATTTACCAATTTTACTTTCCCTGATGAACTTATCGCAACTCTTTCACTTAGTGATACATCTTATCCGATGACTCTCTTCTTTGATGGATCTAAATGCTAGCGCGGCGGAGGGGCAAGTGTGTTGTTCTCATTCCTCTTGAAGGTGAACCCATGCCTCTTTCATTCAAGCTCAATTTCCCCTGCACTAACAATACAGCGGAATACGAGGCCCTTGTTTTGGGTCTCCACATTACGTTACAATTAGGTGTGAAGTCTATTAACATTTTCTGGTGACTCTCAATTGGTAGTAAATCAAGTTACTGGCATCTACCAATGTAAAAATGAGGAACTTCAAAAGTACAAACGTTACGTAGATTCACTTTTGACCTTATTTACCCATTATACTATCCAAACCGTTCCACACTCAACTAATAAATTTGTGGATACTATGGCTTGCTTGGCCTCACAAATTCCTACATCACCAACTGACTCTGACATATTTGTCTTGGTCCAACAACTCTTTGCCCCATCTTACTTAGTCCTGGATGTTTGTATGGTAAATAATGTATCTGCTGACTCGTAGGATACCTGGTATCACCAATTTCGCGACTACCTTACAACCTCTGTTCTCCCACCTGACCTTAGTAGTAATGGAAAACGCATTTTTCTTAAAGGTGTTTCTCGTTATGTCATCATGGGGGACTCCTCTATAAACGTGGCTTCGATGGTATCCTCCTTCGATGTCTAACCAATGCTGAAAGTCACTCATACCATCCAACAAGTCCATGATGGAATTTGTGGTGGGCACTTTAGTGGCTTTTCCATGGCCAAGCGGATCCTTCACCTAGGATATTATTGGCCTACTCTTAATAAAGACTACTGTGAATATGTTAAGCGTTGTGTTATGTGTCAACAACATGCCAACCTTCAACATACTCCCAGCCACCCGCTACAGGTCGCACGAGATCTTTGGCCTTTCTCACAATGGGGTTTGGACCTTATTGGTGAGATTCATCCGCCTTCTTTGCAACGTCACCATTGGATCATCACGGCAACTGAATATTACACTAAATGGGTGGAGGTCTGTTCCACTCATTTCAACCAAAAAGAGAAAATTGTTGAATTCATCAATCATCACATTATTTGTTGTTTCGGTGTTCCTCATCGCTTGATAACCGATAATGGCAAATCTTTCAAAAATAAGTTATTACGAGCCATTTGTGATAACTTTGGTATCAAACTTAGCTTCTCATCACCCTACTATCCATAAGAAAATGGTCAAGCCAAATCTTCTAACAAAACCTTAACCAAAATTCTCATGAAAGTCATTAACGATTCTAGGTAAAATTGGCATGATCACATCCCCTTTGCCCTTTGGGCTTATCATACCAGCATTCGTACTTCCACTAATGCCACACCATTCTCTCTGGTGTATGGTACCAAGGCTTTCTCACCTCTCAAAATACAAATCCCTTCCCTCAGAATATCTCTCCAGGATATTTTCACCAATGATGACTTCCGCCAAGAGCGGTTAGCCCAATTGGAGCTTCTTGACGAGCGTCGTCTTACCGCTCTTGACCACCTTCAAATTTATCAAAAGCGCATCAAGTGTGCTTATGATAAGTAAATTCATGAGCGTACCTTTAAAATTGGTGATCTTGTCCTCAAAGAGAATCAACATGTAACCAAACTAGAAAAGAGCAAACGTGGAAAATTTGCTCCTAATTGGATTGGGCCTTACATTATCACTCACACTTATGGATCAGGTACTTATCATTTAGCTTCGCTTAATGGTAAACCTGAGCCTGAACCCCTTAATGCCTTGCATCTCTGACCATTCTATTGTTGAATTTAGTGTTACATCACTTCTTATCTACCTTGCGCTCGTCCCTTGAGCTCATTTACCACCTCATACACCTTTTTTCATGCATCTCAAAGTAAAATCAAACCCACGTGGTTTGATCATCACCTCCTCTTAAAGATGCCTTCTCCTTTTTAGTCTGGTCCATGACTTAAAAGTATCAAAATAACAAGTTCTCAATTATACAAGTCTAGGATATTCTTGAGTCAAACTTCCTACAAAACTAGATGCTTCATGTAGTGCCCACTTACCTTGGACACTATTCAGATTCTGATCATGACACTATTGGTCACATTTTGGATATTATTATGTTTTGATGTAGTATGATGTATTAGGGATTATTATGGACATTATTATGTTTTTATTACTATGATGGTTAGATGTTAGATCCTGGATTAATATTGATCCGATTCAGATTTTTGTGAGGATCATTGAGACATTTTTATTGTTATGTGGATGATGATATACTAGTTGACATGGACAGGTTATTGATGTTAATTTTAGACATGTGACATTGATTATTATGAATAGCTCTAGTATAGAAATCTATTGGATGATGATATAGTTACAAATTGAATTTTAATGATAAATATTGAATCTTGATATTGTTGTGATTTGGATCTAATGTTTATATATCATTTAGATGTTCTAATATGGCCACGAGGCCGAAGGAGGTATTTTGCAATTTGCAGGTTAAAATCACAACAATGTTGGGGGACTGGAGACTAACCATATTGGAATTTAGTGTGAAATCAACAAGGTCATCATGGCAACTGTGTTTGATTGTGTGTTTAGTTAGGATTTCCCATGGGGGATTTCCATTATTATGACCATAGGGGCATATGTGTGTTTTATTATGTGTTCCTTTTTAATTATTATTGTTTGTATTTTATTTGTAATGTGCTTTTGTTTTAATTATTTAAAATTGATAGTATGATGTGAGAGTCATATAGTTAAAATTTAATTAAATTAAATAGGATGTGGAAGGTGAAATTAAATGTTATTGTCTTGGTTGAAAATGAAATTTATTTATATATTTTATAACCATATGGTAATTAAATATATGGTTGTGTCTAAAGTTTGTAATAAATAAATGTTATAGAAATAAATGCATTTTAAAAGAGTGTGTAAGTTACCAAGTATGGGTGGTGTAAGTGAAGTGATAGATTGTGTAAGGCTGATTTTGGAAGGTCAAACACTCCATCCTCTTTGAAATTCGGATTTGGCCTTGGGAGCCTAAATTGAGGCTTGTGGGACAAGTTAAACTTGTCCCACACCTCTCAAAACCTCCACCAACCATGATTAATATTTAGGAATCAAAATCAATTTATTTTATTGCATTTTGACATGATTTTGTGTGAGATTTGATTGCACTTGTCTTACAAATTTTAATGCATTCTCCTTTTGGGTATGGGTTGAGTTTGTGTATGTAAGTGATTTTTCCTTTCACTTTTATTGTGATTTTATTATTTTGATGTTGACTGATTTTTGGATGAGAAAAAATGATGTGGCATCCCACTTGGAATCCACATCATCCTCTTCCACCCTCTCCCTTTAAGAATTGGAATTCCTCCTCATTTTGAGGTTGTTGAAGGTTGGAAATTTGATTCTTGGGTCAAATTTCTCTTGCATTTCGGAGCTTTCTTGGTGGAAGAAGAGTATTTGATGATGCATACATTTACCTTGCTGATTTGGGACTGGGTTTTGATGTAATAAAGACTGTTGTTTTGGAAGCAAGTCTCCATCATGGAGAGGTAGGCTCTCACTTTTTAATATTGCTGTTGTTTCCTCTTTTAGCATGAAATTTGAATGTATTTGTGTTTGCAATTCTTAGAGGGATGGGTAGAATGCTTAGGGCATGGTGTGGAGAGAAGACTATGAGGTTTATCAGAGGAGGGATAAGGGATTTACCATTGGCACTTGTCTTGTGGAGGGAGTGTTGGTTGGGATCCACCTAGGGAAAAGAATATGCTTGCATTTCTTACTTTGGGGAGGTATAAGGGATAAATTTGGAGGAGGGATAAGGAGGGGTTGAGGAGGGATAAGGTTTATGGGATGGTTATGTTTTGGTAGTTTGTTTTAGGTGGATGCCCAATTTCAACATGGGAGGCATAAGGAGACCTCCATAGTTCTTGCTCTTGCTTGGCTTGCTTGCTTAGAGAAGGAGCCTTTGTTTTGATTGGAATTGTTGTTGTAGTTGAGAACTACATATTTTTGTTTGTGCATTTCCTTGTGCATGTGAATGTATGTTATATGTGAAAGAAGCTATGTTGTCATGTGTTGTTTTATCATGTTCCATTCCAATATGGTTGGGGCTCGGGGCCAATGGGGAAAGATGGCTTCTCTTTTCCCATTGGATGTCTTGGTTGGGTGGAGAGTGTTGCCTTTCCCCCTTCCTTGTTGTGATTCAAATTGTAAGAATGAAGAAATCAGCAAGCTACTATTTAGAGAAAGAAGAATACAATTTGACAGTCATTCCTTTGAGCAGTTTTAATGTAACCCCACCCACCTCAAGTGGATGAATGTAATTGATATAGATATGTGAGATGTTTACCTTGTTATTGAAAGATGTAATCAAATTTGAGGAATGTAGAGAAGAATTGTAATTCTCTGTTTTACTTGTAAAGAAATGAAATTGAAATGATATACTTGTATCCTTTTGGAAATTGAAAATGGAAAATTCAATCAACTAGAAGGGAGTTAAATTGTAATGTGTTGTTTGAAATCAATGAAAGAATCATGTTCCTTGTTCAATTGCATTGTTGTGTTGTAAATTTTAAGGACTGTTATATCATGCAAATGTTGTTTTAGAAAAGAGAGTACGTATAAAGGAAACTGACAGAAATTAGATACTTTGAATTAAGTCTTAGAATTGAAATCCACTTTGCATTTTGAATGTAAGTGTGTGTTGAATCAATTTGATGACTGAGAGAGGAAATTGGTATGTTTTCCCTTAATTGAAATCTACATATTAAATTGTAAACTCGTGCAAGAAATAACTCTGTTTTAAATTGTAACTCTGGCTTTTTTTTTTTTAAATAATAATGCAACTGATGTACAGTTTAGAGTTATGACTAAAATTAAGGAATGAGACAATGAAATTAAGATGTACTAATGTATAAGAAACCTTGTGGCACTCAGCAATTAAAATGAACAACAAGATCCCCTTCAAAACTAGAAATTATACTTGCGTAATTTGAATTCTGTCAAAAGATGTAAAAATACAAATGGGAAAGCAATCAATGAATTGAATCTTGGAAACAATCTTAAACTCATCCTAGACCATCCCTTCATGTTCTATTTGCATGTTGAGGAGAAAAGAAATCAAATTGAACAAAACTTAAAAGTTATAAAAATTACCAGTCTTAAATTACAAACCCTGCAGATCTATTTCTTAAAATTGACCCTTGAAATGTTATCAAATTATAAAATTGATGATTTCTGTGCAAAGAGGACTCTGAGAGATTTTCAAAAGTCCTCGTTTTCCTAAAATGGAGCTTCCTATCAAAAGTTGTGGCCATTTGAAGTTTTACTTCAAAATGGCCATCCCAAACCAAAAATAAATTAATTCGACCTTAGAAAAATTTAAATTTTGAACTTTGGAAAAATTTCCTAAAAATTTCTGCGGCCCCACCAACCTCTCATCCTATCAGAAGTTGCCACGTGGCACCTTGGAGGGGCATGCCCTTAATAAAAACTTAACTTTTTGAAAATTTTGCCTTGGGAAAATTTTCACAAATTTCCCCGCAACCCCGCGGACCCCAACCAATCACGTGTTGACACATGGGGGGTGCATGGATCAAAATGGAAAACTTAACCCTTTTTGCCCTTTTTGAAAAATTTATCTTTTCTCCCGCCCAGCCAAATCAATCATAAAGCGCCACGTGGCCATTTGAGCAAGTGCGGAGGCATGGAGGAAAATTTTCCTTTGGAAAATTGAGACTTTGGTTTTGGAAAAATTTCAAATGTTTCCCCATGACCCACCGGCCCGAACGAATCATGTAATGACACGTGGCGTTTGGGAAAATTTTCCCAATTTTCTCCCTATCCCCGTGGACCTCTAAGGGAAAATTTTCCCCTAAAACTCCGCCTGGCCATAACTTAAGTTTTACAAGGAGTTAGGAGGACTTATTTATATGGTTGGAAAGGTGAGGAAATTTCCTATCCAATGAGCCTAGTTTAGAAAAGTTTTGATAATTCTAAGTGTGTGAAAAATCTAGTTGAATTTTAGGGCTTGATAGAGAGCATGCCTGGCGATAAATTTCTCCCTGAACCTTAGTAAAACTTGTAACCCCCAAATTGGAACCTTGTAAACTTGTTATAAGATAAATATTGAAATCTTGTGTTTGGTTAATTAGAATCTATTCCGAACCTATTGGTTTCAAACTAGTATCTTGCTACTTGTTTGTAGACCCTTCTTACAAAAAAAAATTATTCCATAATTTTCCTAGTTTGTTTCTTGGTCTCAAGTGGTAGTTGAAGCAGGCATTACACTTGGTATCAGAGCGATGGTTCAAAATCTTGGACCATTGGGCACACTAGAAACATTGAGACTTGAAACCTAAAACTAGCAAATTGATAATCTAGAAAACAAAACTAATTAAAAATTAGACATGTTAGTAAACTTAGAAAAATGAAGAAAACTCAAGGTAATGAAACTAACTCCCACTCTGGTCTGTGTAGGGAGCTCAGACGGAGCAGGAGGAACATTCACAGAGGCTCAGAGTCACCACCACCACCACCTCCACCACCGCCACCACCACCACTAGACTAGGGTTTAGCAGCTATCCTACCACAGATTTTACAGACCCTCCAGGATGTTAATGCCACCTTACGCAGAGGATCAGTAGGAGGGCACTCAGCAGACAGGACAGAGATACTTCCATTGAGGGACATGCACCTCCTCCACATGGTGAGGAGGATGGAGGAGAGAATTTTCATGTAGATTCAGTCAGAGCAGATTCACCACCTAGGAGGCAGGGTGATAGAGTTCTGGAGCATAGAGAGAGGTCTCGGAGCCCTAGGCTTAGGGATGAGCTTATAGAGAGGCCCAGAGGCCATCAGACCACAGCTACGATCATATCAGGGAGATCCTGAAGCTTAGGCCCTCACATTATTCAGGTGACATAGGTGGTTTCCAGGTAGAGGCCTGGCTGGTTAGCTTGAGCGGTTGCTTTAAGCTTTGTCCTTGTTCTAGCAACACGAAAGCTCATGTTGTGATCCATCTACTGAAGGACAGAGCTGGAGTATGGTGGAGGACAGAGGAGCAGAAGCTCCATATAGATTTAGAGATAGTCACTTGGGAGCTGTTTGAGGAGAGATTCAGGAGTAGATACTTGCCACGGAGATTCATACAACAGAGGATCGATGAGTTCCATGACCTTCGACAGGCTTCCCTTACAGTGGCCGAGTATGAGAGTAGGTTCCTGGACCTACTTCAGTACGTTGATTACATGCAGGATGAGTAGGTGCGGATCCACAGGTTCATCCGGGGCCTTAATATAGACATTGAGGTGTGTTCGATCCACTACCCACAGACATTAGCAGAGGCCATTGAGAAGGCCTACATTATAGAGGAGACTCGGGGTAAAACCCAACAGGCTAGAGACCGGGTTAGGAGCCGTATTCAGCAGTTGCAGGATAGTAGATCGAGGGGTCGGACCCTCTTCCTTGTGGTGGTCAGCATTCTTCACAATCATCTTTCAAGCCACAGCAAGCAGCAGCAGTCTCGCCCACCTTTTAGGCCTCCTCAGAGAGTTGATGCACAGAGAGGTCGAGCATGGGGCCTCCTAGGGGTCCCACCAGGACACAGGGTGGAGCTAGAGCTCAGTCAACAGGAGCTTGACCACGGATGCCACAACACACTATGGCTGGATCATCGTGGTCCATAAAGACCTACCTCTAGGGCACCTTCTCGGTAGTGCTTTGCGCTTTGGAGGACGTCAAGTGGTTGTTTTGGTGTGGAGTAGCGGGACACTTTTGGAGAGATTACCCCCGAACCCTAATAAGGGTAAGGCACCCATCTTAGAGCCTATAATCAGAGACATGGGATGGAGTCACAGGATCTATGCAGCAGGTTGAGAACCGCCAGGCCGAGCACCAGAGCACGGTCATTGAGACTATAGGTAGCATTAGAGGTGTTCCTACTTCTATATTGTTTGATTCTGGTTCTTCTGATTCATTTATTACACCATCCTTAGTAGAGCGATGCAGGCTGGTGGCTGTTAGACAGGGTCATAGTTGGGATGTCGAGATGGCTTCAGGAGCCAAGGTCTTGGTAGACTCCTTAGTAAAGGAGTGTGTTGTTAACTTGGGACCTTTCACCACCACTTCAGATCTTCGCGTACTTCCTTTGGGCTCGTATGGAGTCATTTTAGGCATGGATTGGTTGTCTACACATAGGGCTAGGATGGATTGCTATCATAAGACTATATCTTGTGTAGAAGATTCTTGGAGTTGAGTCGGTGATTTTGGGGTCGAGACTGTTTCTATTCACACTATCTCTCATATGCAGCTCAAGCGATGTGTGCGACAGCGTTGGAAGATGTATGTAGTCACAATGACCGACCAGAGGATGGGTCTAATGGGCCATCGCTAGATGACCATCCCATTTTGAGAGAGTATGCAGATGTTTTCCCAGGGGAGCTACCGGGGATGCCACCCCCACGTGAGATTGATTTCCATATTGATCTGGTTCCAGGAGCAGAGCCTATCTCACGAGCTCCTTATCGGATGACCACCCCAGAGCTCTGTGAGCTCAAGTTACAGCTGGAGGGCCTTCTAGAGAAAGGCCTTATCCATCCTAGTGTATCCCCTTGGGGTGCACCGGTTATATTTGTTAAGAAGAAGGATGGATCCTTAAGGTTATGCATAGACTATCGCTAGCTGAATAAGGTAATGATCAAGAATCGTTATCCCCTGCCTCGCATTGATGACTTATTTGATCAAATGAAGGGAGCCATGGTGTTCTCTAAGATCGATCTCAAGTCTGGGTACCATCAGTTGAGGATTACGGAGGCAGACATCCATAAGACTGCTTTTCGTACGAGGTATGGGCACTATGAGTTCACAGTGGTGCCTTTTCGGTTTGACAAATGCCCCCGCAGTGTTTATGAGTTTGATGAATGGGGTATTCAGGACCTTCTTAGATCACTTGTGCTCATCTTTCTTGATTACATTCTTGATTTACTCATGTATGCGTGAGGAGCATGAGGGGCACCTTCACAGTTCTTCAAGTGTCTTCGTGAGCGAAACTTTACGGGAACTTGGAGAAGTGTGCTTTATTTCAGATCGAGATATAAGATTGGGTCATATCATCTTAGGGAAGGTATCGTAGTCGATCCTTCCAATATTAGAGCCATTATGGATTGGCCAACACCCACTACAGTGATAGAGGTGTGCAGCTTCATGGGGTTAGCAGGTTTCTACAAGAGATTTATTCAGGACTTCTCTCAGATAGCACACCCCATCACTTCCCTTCAGCGGAAAGGGAAGAAGTTTGTTTGGATAGATAGGTGTGAGTAGGCCTTCAGGACCCTAAAGGGATGCCTCACTACATCACCTATTCTTGTAGTGTCGGATCCACATGGTGACTTCTTTGTATGCACAGATGCTTCGTTGGTAGGCCTTGGAGGTGTTCTTATGCAGGAGGGAAGAGTTGTAGCCTTTGAGTCTCGTAAACTCAAAGATCATGAGCTTAATTATCCTACCCATGATCTTGAGCTTGCGGCGTTTGCATGCTTTAGTTCGATGGAGACATTTTCTCCTTGGTCGGAGATTCACACTTAGGACAGATCATTTGAGCCTTCGCCACCTCTTCACTCAGCCCAATCTAAACGCTCGTCAGAGGCGTTGGATGGAGTTTCTTTGTGAGTACGACATGGAGATAGAGCATGTGAAAGGGAAGGAGAATGTGGTTGTAGATGCTCTCAGCAGACAGAGGCATTTGAGCATGGCTACTTCAGTGAGCACAGATTTACGAAGAGTAGGATCCTTCAGTAGCTTCCTCTTGATAGTTTCTACATTGCAGCCCGAGTAGAGATTGAGTCCCAGAGACCCCTTGAGGGGAAATTTGATGGTTTCTCACTAGAGGCAGATGGTCTTCTTAGGCACAGAGGTCAGATTTATGTTCCTAGGGATGGAGACTTGAGGCAGGACATCTTGACAGAGGCACATCGTGCACCCTATTCAGCCCATCCTGGGGTGAAGAAGATGCACACCACCTTGAGACAGTTATATCACTGGAGAGGTCTTCGCAGGGACGTGGCTCAGTTTGTGTCACGTTGTTTAGAGTGCCAGAAAGTGAAGGCCGAGCATCAACATCCAGCTGGCCTTCTCTATCCTCATGCTATACCGGAGTGGAAATGGGACACCATTTCCATGGATTTCATTGTTGGGTTACCAATGTCGAGATATCATCACGACACCATCATGGTCACGGTTGATAAATTGACAAAAGTAGCTCACTTTTCACCGGTAAAGACCACCTATAAAGCTAGTGCGGTGGCATGTGTTTACTTGGATGAGATTGTCAGGTTGCATGGGATTCCGTGAAAGATCATTTGTGACCGCGATCCTTTATACACTTCCCATTTCTGGACTACCATGCAGTATGTTCTTGGGATGAAGATTAACTTCAGCATAGCCTATCACCCAGAGATGGATGGACAGACTGAGAGGGTGAATCAGATTTTGGAGGACATGCTCAGGATGTACATGATGGATTAGTAATCTAAGTGGGAGGAGTATCTCGTATCTTGTGTATTTTCCTACAATAATAGTTTCCAGAGTTCTATAGGCATGGATCCTTTTCAGGCCTTGTATGGTATGGAGTGCAGGACACCCCTTAGTTGGGATAGGTTGGAGGATAGATTATTTCTTGGACCAGCTCTCTTACAGGACATGGAGTAGCAAGCAGTAGTGTTGATCGTGCAGAGATTGCAGGAGGCAAAGCATAGGAAGAAGAAGTACACCGATCAAAGATAGAACCGAGCGTAATTTTGATGTGGGCAAGAAGGTTTTCCTTTGTGTTAGGCCACATAAGAGCCCGATCCATTATGGAAAAGGTTCTAAGTTATCTCCTTGGTTCGTTGGACCTTTTGAGATCTTGGAGCATATCGGCCCGTTGGCCTACCGTCTAGCATTGCCACCCAGCTTGTCTCACATACATGATGTGTTTCATGTTTCTGTTCTTAGGAGATATATCATAGATCCTTCTCATGTGCTAGATTGGACATCATTACAGTGCGTGGATCAGGGATAGTTGATGGTGGAGCCCGTCCATATCATAGATCGCAGGACCCTGGGCCTTCGAGGCAGAGAGATTGATCAGGTACGGGTGCAGTGGGACAGATATGATGAGACTGCAGCCACTTGGGAGGATGCTACTGCTTTACGAGTACAGTTTCCACATTTGTTCCAATGACTTCCAGGAGGAAGTCGAGTCTAAGGGGAGGGGGATGTAGTGCCCACTTTCCTTGGACACTATTCAGATACTGATCCTGACACTATTGGTCACATTTTGGATATTATTATGTTTTGATGTAGTATGATGTATCAGGGATTATTATGGACATTATTATGTTTTTATTAGTATGATGGTTAGATGTTAGATCCTAGATTAATATTGATCTGGATTCAGATGTTTTGCTTGAGGATCATTGAGACATTTTTATTGTTATGTGGATGATGATATACTAGTTGACATGGACAGGTTATTGATGTTAATTTTAGACATGTGACATTGATTATTATGAATAGCTCTAGTATAGAAATCTATTGGATGATGATATAGTTACAAATTGAATTTTAATGATAAATATTGAATCTTGATATTGTTGTGATTTGGATCTAATGTTTATATATCATTTAGATGTTCTGATATGGCCACGAGGCCGAAGGAGGTATTTTACATTTTGCAGGTTAAAATCACAACAATGTTGGGGGACTGGAGACTAACCATATTGGAATTTAGTGTGAAATCAACAAGGTCACCATGGCAACTGTGTTTGATTGTGTGTTTAGTTAGGATTTCCCATGGGGGGATTTCCATTATTGTGACCATAGGGGCATATGTGTGTTTTTATTATGTGTTCCCTTTTTAATTATTGTTGTGTGTATTTTATTTGTAATGTGCTTTTGTTTTAATTATTTAAAAGTGATAGTATGATGTGAGAGTCATATAGTTAAAATTTAATTAAATTAAATAGGATGTGGAAGGTGAAATTAAATGTTATTGTCTTGGTTGAAAATGAAATTTATTTATATATTTTATAACCATATGGTAATTAAATATATGGTTGTGTCTAAAGTTTGTAATAAATAAATGTCATAGAAATAAATGCATTTTAAAAGAGTGTGTAAGTTACCAAGTATGGGTTGTGTAAGTGAAGTGATAGATTGTGTAAGGCTGATTTTGGAAGGTCAAACACTCCATCCTCTTTGAAACTCGGATTTGGCCTTGGGAGCCTAAATTGGAGGCTTGTGGGACAAGTTAAACTTGTCCCACACCTCTCAAAAACCTCCACCAACCATGATTAATATTTAGGAATCAAAATCAATTTATTTTATTGCATTTTGACATGATTTTGTGTGAGATTTGATTGCACTTGTCTTACAAATTTTAATGCATTCTCCTTTTGGGTATGGGTTGAGTTTGTGTATGTAAGTAATTTTGCCTTTCACTTTTATTGTGATTTTATTGTTTTGATGTTGACTGATTTTTGGATGAGGAAAAATGATGTGGCATCCCACTTGGAATCCACATCATCCTCTTCCACCCTCTCCCTTTAAAATTGGAATTCCTCCTCATTTTGAGGTTGTTGAAGGTTGGAAATTTCATTCTTGGGTCAAATTTCTCTTGCATTTTGGAGCTTTCTTGGTGGAAGAAGAGGATTTGATTGTGCATACATTTACCTTGCTGATTTGGGACTGGGTTTTGATGTAATAAAGACTGTTGTTTTGAAGCAAGTCTCCATCATGGAGAGGTAGGCTCTCACTTTTTAATATTGTTTTTGTTTCCTCTTTTAGCATGAAATTTGAATGTATTTGTGTTTGCAATTCTTAGAGGGATGGGTAGAATGCTTAGGGCATGGTGTGGAGAGAAGACTATGAGGTTTATCAGAGGAGGGATAAGGGATTTACCATTGGCACTTGTCTTGTGGAGGGAGTGTTGGTTGGGATCCACCTAGGGAAAAGAATATGCTTGCATTTCTTACTTTGGGGAGGTATAAGGGATAAATTTGGAGGAGGGATAAGGAGGGGTTGAGGAGGGATAAGGTTTATGGGATGGTTATGTTTTGGCGGTTTGTTTTAGGTGGATGCCCAATTTCAACATGGGAGGCATAAGGAGACCTCCATAGTTCTTGCTCTTGTTTGGCTTGCTTACTTAGAGAAGGAGCCTTTGTTTTGATTGGAATTGTTTTTGTAGTTGAGAACTACATCTTTTTGTTTGTGCATTTCCTTGTGCATGTGAATGTATGTTATATGTGAAAGAAGCTATGTTGCCATGTGTTGTTTTATCATGTTCCATTCCAATATGGTTGGGGCTCGGGGGCCAATGGGGAAAGATGGCTTCTCTTTTCCCATTGGATGTCTTGGTTGGGTGGAGAGTGTTGCCTTTCCCCCTTCCTTGTTGTGATTCAAATTGCAAGAATGAAGAAATCAGCAAGTTGTTGTTTGGAGAAAGAAGAATACAATTTGACAGTCATTCCTTTGAGTAGTTTTAATGTAACCCCACCCTCCTCAAGTGGATGAATGTAATTGATATAGATATGTGAGATGTTTACCTTGTTATTGAAATATGTAATCAAATTTGAGGAATGTAGAGAAGAATTGTAATTCTCTGTTTTACTTGTAAAGAAATGAAATTGAAATGATATACTTGTATCCTTTTGGAAATTGAAAATGGAAAATTCAATCAACTAGAAGGGAGTTAAATTGTAATGTGTTGTTTGAAATCAATGAAATAATCATGTTTCTTGTTCAATTGCATTGTTGTGTTGTAAATTTTAAGGACTGTTATATCATGCAAACGTTGTTTTAGAAAAGAGAGTACGTATAAAGGAAACTGACAGAAATTAGATACTTTGAATTAAGTCTTAGAATTGAAATCCACTTTTCATTTTGAATGTAAGTGTGTGTTGAATCAATTTGATGACTGAGAGAGGAAATTGGTATGTTTTCCCTTAATTGAAATCTGCATATTAAATTGTAAACTCGTGCAAGAAATAACTCTGTTTTAAATTGTAACTCGGCTTTTTAAAAAAATAAATAAATAATGCAACTGATGTACAGTTTAGAGTTATGACTAAAATTAAGGAATGAGACAATGAAATTAAGATGTACTAATGTATAAGAAACCTTGTGGCACTCAGCAATTAAAATGAACAACAAGATCCCCTTCAAAACTAGAAATTATACTTGCGTAATTTGAATTCTGTCAAAAGATGTAAAAATGCAAATGGGAAAGCAATCAACGAATTGAATCTTGGAAACAATCTTAAACTCATCCTAGACCATCCCTTCATGTTCTGGTTGCATGCTGAGGAGAAAAGAAATCAAATTGAACAAAACTTAAAAGTTATAAAATTGCTAGTCTCAAATTACAAACCCTGCAGATCTATTTCTTAAAATTGACCCTTGAAACATTATCAAATTATAAAATTGATGATTTTTATGCAAAGAGGACTCCGAGAGATTTCTGGAAAGTCCTCGTTTGCCTAAAATGGAGCTTCCTATCAAAAGTTGTGGCCATTTGAAGTTTTACTTCAAAATGACCATCCCAAACCAAAAATAAATTAATTCGACCTTAGATAAACTTAAATTTTTAACTTTAGAAAATTTTCCTAAAAATTTCCGTGGCCCCACCAACCTCTCATCCTATCAGAAGTCACCATATGGCACCTTGGAGGGGCATGCCCTTAATAAAAACTTAACTTTTTGAAAATTTTGCCTTGGGAAAATTTTCACAAATTTCCCCGTAACCCCGTGGACCCCAACCAATCACGTGGCCCACATGGTAGGGGGTGCACATGGATTAGAATGGAAAAACTTAACCCTTTTTGCCCTTTTTGAAAAATTTATCATTTTCCTCCACCGCCCGCAAGTGAATCATAAAGCGCCACGTGGCCATTTGAGCAAGTGCGGAGGCATGGAGGAAAATTTTCCTTTGGAAAATTGAGACTTTGGTTTTGGGAAAAATTTCAAATGTTTCCCCACGACCCGCTGGCCAATGAATCACGTGATGACACATGGCGTTTGGGAAAATTTTCCCAATTTTCTCCCTATCCCCGCGGACCTCTAAGGGAAAATTTTCCCCTAAAACTCCGCCCGGCCATAACTTAAGTTTTACAAGGAGTTAGGAGGACTTCTTTATATGGTTGGAAAGGTGAGGAAATTTCCTATCCAATGAGCCTAGTTTAGGAAATTTTTGATAATTATAAGTGTGTGAAAAATCTAGTTGAATTTCAGGGCTTGATAGAGAGCATGCCTGGCGATAAATTTCTCCCTGAACCTTAGTAAAACTTGTAACCCCCAAATTGGAACCTTGTAAACTTGTTATAAGATAAAGATGGAAATCTTGTGTTTGGTTAATCAGAATCTATTCCGAAACCTATTTAGTTTCAAACTAGTGTCTTGCTACTTGTTTGTAGACCCTTCTTACAAAAAAAAATTATTCCATAATTTTCCTAGTTTGTTTCTTGGTCTCAAGTGGTAGTTGAAGCAGGCATTACACTTGGTATCAGAGCGATGGTTCAAAATCTTGGACCATTGGGCACACTAGAAACATTGAGACTTGAAACCTAAAACTAGCAAATTGATAATCTAGAAAACAAAACTAATTAAAAATTAGACATGTTAGTAAACTTAGAAAAATGAAGAAAACTCAAGGTAATGAAACTAACTCCCACTCTGGTTTGTGTAGGGATCTCAGAAAAGAAGGAGGAACATTCACAGAGGCTTAGAGTCACCACCACCACCACCTCCACCACCGCCACCACCACCACTAGACCAGGGTTTAGCAGCTATCCTACCAAAGATTTTATAGACCCTCCAGGATGTTAATGCCACCTTATGCGAGGATCAGTAGGAGGGCACTCAGGCAGACAGGACAGAGATACTTCCATTGAGGGACATGCACCTCCTCCACATGGTGAGGAGGATGGAGGAGAGAATTTTCATGCAGAGTCAGTCAGAGCAGATTCACCACCTAGGAGGTAGGGTGACAGAGTTCTGGAGCATAGAGAGAGGTCTCAGGAGCCCTAGGCTTAGGGATGAGCTTATAGAGAGGCCCAGAGGCCGTCAAACCATAGCTACAGATCATATCAGGGAGATCCTGAAGCTTAGGCCCTCACATTATTCAGGTGACATAGGTGGTTTCTAGGCAGAGGCTTGGCTGGTTAGCTTGAGTGGTTGCTTTAAGCTTTGTCCTTGTTCTAACAACACAAAAGCTCCTGTTGTGATCCATCTACTGAAGGACGGAGCTGGAGTATGGTGGAGGACAGAGGAGCAGAAGCTCCATATACATTCAGAGATAGTCACTTGGGAGTTGTTTGAGGAGAGATTTAGAGTAGATACTTGCCACGAGATTCATACAATAAAGGATCGATGAGTTCCATGACCTTCGACAGGCTTCCCTTATAGTGGCCAAGTATGAGAGTAGGTTCCTAGACCTACTTCAGTACGTTGATTACATGCAGGATGAGCAGGTGCGGATCCACAGGTTCATCCGGGGCCTTAATATAGACATTGGAGGTGCTGTTCGGATCCACTGCCCACAGACATTAGTAGAGGCCATTGAGAAGGCCTACATTACAGAGGAGACTCGGGGTAAAACCCAGCAGGCTAGAGACCGGGTTAGGAGCCGTATTCAGTAGTTGCAGGATAGTAGATCGAGGGGGTCGGCTCCTCTTCCTCGTGGTGGTCAGCATTCTTCACAGTCATCTTTCGTGCCATAACAAAGCAGCAAAGCAGCAATCCCGCCCACCTTTTAGGCCTCCTCGAGAGTTGATGCACAGAGAGGCCGGAGCATGGGGCCTCTAGGGTTCCCACCAAGACACAGGTGGAGCTAGAGCTCACTCAAACAGGAGCTCAACCACAGAGGCCACAACATACTATGGCTACATTAGGGGTCCACAAGGGCACCTCTAGGGCACCTTCTGCAGTCTTTAGAGGACGTCAGTGGTTGTTTCGGGTGTGGAGTAACGGGACACTTTTGGAGAGATTTTTCCCAGAACCCTAATAAGGGTAAGGCACCCATCTTAGAGCCTACAATTGGAGACATGGGACGGAGTCACAGGATCTATACAGCAGTTGAGAACCACCAAGCTGAGCATCAGAGCACGATCATTGAGACTACAGGTAGCATTGGAGGTGTTCCTACTTCTATATTGTTTCATTCTGGTTCTTTTGATTCATTTATTGCACCATCCTTAGTAGAGCGATGCAGGCTAGTGGCTATTAGATAGGGTCATAGTTGGGATGTCGAGATGGCTTCGGGAGCCAAGGTCTTAGTATACTCCTTAGTAAAGGAGTGTGTTGTTAACTTGGGACCTTTCACCACCACTTCAGATCTCCGCGTACTTCCTTTGGGCTCGTATGGATTCATTTTAGGCATGGATTGGTTAAATACACACAGGCTGTGATGGATTGTTATCATAAGACTATATCTTGTGTAGATGATCTTGGAGTTGAGTCGGTGATTTTGGGGTCGAGACTGTTTCTATTCACACTATCTCTCATATGCATGCAGCTCAAGCGATGTGTGAGATAGGATTGTCGATGTATGCATCACGATCGGTGACCGAGAGGAGATGGTCTAATGGGCCATCGCTAGATGACCATCCCATTTTGAGAGAGTATGCAGATGTTTTCCCGGGGAGCTACCAGGATGCCACCCCCACGTGAGATTGATTTCATATTGATCTAGTTCCAGTGAGCATAGCCTATCTCACGAGCTCCTTATCGGATGACCACCCCGAGCTCTATGAGCTCACGTTGCAGGCTAGAGGGCCTTCTAGAGAAAGGCCTTATCCATCCTAGTTTATCCCATTGGGGTGCACCGATTATATTTGTTAAGAAGAAGGATGGATCCTTAAGGTTATGCATAGACTATCATCACCGAATAAGGTAATGATCAAGAATCGTTATCCCCTCGCCTCACATTGATGACTTGTTTGATCAAATGAAGGGACCCACGGTGTTCTCTAAGATTGATCTCAAGTCTGGGTACCATCAGTTGAGGATTACGGAGGCAGACATCCATAAGACTACTTTTCGTACGAGGTATGGGCACTATGAGTTCACAATGGTGCCTTTCGGTTTGACAAATGCCCCCGCAGTGTTTATGAATTTGATGAATGGGGTATTCAGGACCTTCTTAGATCACTTCATGCTCATCTTTCTTGATGACATTCTGATTTACTCGCGTACGCATGAGGAGCACGAGGGGCACCTTCGTCAGGTTCTTCAGTGTCTTTGTGAGCAGTAGCTTTACAGGAACTTGGAGAAGTGTGCTTTCTTTCAGTCAGAGATACAGTACTTGGGTCATATCATCTCAGGGGAAGGTATCACAGTCATCCTTCCAAGATTAGAGCCATTATGGATTGGCCAGCACCCACTACAGTGACAGAGGTGCGCAACTTCATGGGGTTAGCAGGCTACTACAGGAGATTTGTTCAGGACTTCTCTCAGATAGCACACCCCATCACTTCCCTTCAGCGGAAAGGGAAGAAGTTTTTTTGGTTAGACAGGTGTGAGCAGGCCTTCAGGACCCTGAAGGGATGCCTCACTACAGCACCTATTCTTGCAGTGTCGGATCCACATGGTGATTTCTTTGTATGCACAGATGCTTTGTTGGTAGGCCTTGGAGGTGTTCTTATGCAGGAGGGTAGAGTTGTAGCCTTTGAGTCTCGTAAACTCAAAGATCATGAGCTTAATTATCCTACCCATGATCTTGAGCTTGCAGCAGTTGTGCATGCTTTAGTTCGATGGAGACACTTTCTCCTTGGTCGAGATTCACACTTAGGACAGATCATTTGAGCCTTCACCACCTCTTCACTCAGCCCAATCTAAACGCTCGTCAGAGGCGTTGGATGGAGTTTCTTTGTGAGTACGACATAGAGATAGAGCATGTGAAAGGGAAGGAGAATGTGGTTGCACAGCAGACGGAGGCATTTGAGCATGGCTACTTCAGTGAGCACAGATTTATGGAGCAGGATCCTTCAGCAGCTTCCTCTTGATAGTTTCTACATTGTAGCCTGAGTAGAGATTGATTCCCAGAGACCCCTTGAAGGGAAATTTGATTGTTTCTCACTAGAGGCAGATGGTCTTCTCAGGCACAGAGGTCAGATTTATGTTCCTAGGGACGGAGACTTGAGGCAGGACATCTTGACAGAGGCACATCGTGCACCCTATTCAACCCATCCTGGGGTGAAGAAGATGCACACCACCTTGAGACAGGTTATATCACGGAGAGGTCTTTGCAGCGACATGGCTCGGTTTGTGTCACGTTGTTTAGAGTGCCGTAGTGAAGGCTGAGCATCAGCATCCAGCTGGCCTTCTCTATCCTCATGCTATACCGGAGTGGAAATGGGACACCATTTCCATGGATTTCATTATTGGGTTACCAATGTCGAGATATCATCACGACGCCATCATGGTCATGGTTGATAAATTGACAAAAGTAGCTCACTTTTCACCGGTAAAGACCACCTATAAAGCTAGTGTGGTGGCACGTGTTTACTTGGATGAGATTGTCAGGTTGCATGGGATTCCGTGAAAGATCATTTGTGACCGCGATCCTTTATACACTTCCCATTTCTAGACTACCATGCAGTATGTTCTTGGGATGAAGATTAACTTCAGCACAGCTTATCACCCAGAGACAGATGGACAGACTGAGAGGGTGAATCAGATTTTGGAGGACATGCTCAGGATGTACATGATGGATCAGCAGTCTAAGTGGGAGGAGTATCTGTACCTTGTGGAGTTTTCCTACAATAATAGTTTCCAGAGTTCTATAGGCATGGCTCCTTTTCAGGCCTTGTATGGTAGGGAGTGCAGGACACCCCTTAGTTGGGATAGGTTGGAGGATAGAGTATCTCTTGGACCAGCTCTCTTATAGGACATGGAGCAGCAGGTAGTGTTGATCAGCAGAGATTGCAGGAGGCACAGGATAGGCAGAAGAAGTACGCTGATCAGCATAGAACCGAGCGTAATTTTGATGTGGGCATGAAGGTTTTCCTTCATGTTAGGCCACATAAGAGCCCAATCTGTTATGGAAAAGGTTATAAGTTATCTCCTTGGTTCATTGGACCTTTTGAGATCTTGGAGCGTATCGGCCCGTTGGCCTACCGTCTAGCATTGCCACCCAGCTTGTCTCGCATACATGATGTGTTTCATGTTTCTGTTCTTAGGAGATATATCATAGATCCTTCTCATGTGCTGGATTGGACATCATTGCAGGTGCAGGATCAGGGACAGTTGATGGTGGAGCCCATTCGTATCATAGATCGCAGAACTTGGGCCTTCGAGGTAGAGAGATTGATCAGGTACGGGTGCAATGGGACAGATATGATGAGACTGCAGCCACTTGGGAGGATGCTACTACTTTACGAGTACAGTTTCCACATTTGTTCCAATGACTTCCAGGAGGAAGTCGAGTCTAAGGGGAGGGGGATGTAAGGCCCACTTTCCTTCGACACTATTCAGATACTGATCCTGACACTATTGGTCACATTTTGGATATTATTATGTTTTGATGTAGTATGATGT
Source organism: Taxus wallichiana var. yunnanensis (assembly GCA_018340775.1). Classification (NCBI taxonomy): domain Eukaryota; kingdom Viridiplantae; phylum Streptophyta; class Pinopsida; order Cupressales; family Taxaceae; genus Taxus; species Taxus wallichiana. Next base: position 759,078,441 of record CM031242.1, on the reverse strand, counting down.
ATCAGGGATTATTATGGACATTATTATGTTTTTATTAGTATGATGGTTAGATGTTATATCCTAGATTAATATTGATCTAGATTCAGATGTTTTGCTTGAGGATCATTGAGACATTTTTATTGTTATGTGGATGATGATATACTAGTTGACATGGACAGGTTATTGATGTTAATTTTAGACATATGGCATTGATTATTATGAATAGCTCTAGTATAGAAATCTATTGGATGATGATATAGTTACAAATTGAATTTTAATTATAAATATTGAATCTTGAAATTGTTGTGATTTGGATCTAATGTTTATATATCATTTAGATGTTCTGATATGGCCACGAGGCCGAAGGAGGTATTTTGCATTTTTCGGTTAAAATCACAACAATGTTGGGGGACCGGAGACTAACCATATTGGAATTCAAGTGTGAAATCAACAAGGTCACCATGGCAACTATGTTTGATTGTGTGTTTAGTTAGGATTTCCCATGGGGGATTTCCATTATTGTGACCATAGGGGCATATGTGTGTTTTTATTATGTGTTCCCTTTTTAATTATTGTTGTGTGTATTTTATTTGTAATGTGCTTTTGTTTTAATTATTTAAAAGTGATAGTATGATGTGAGAGTCATATAGTTAAAATTTAATTAAATTAAATAGGATGTGGAAGGTGAAATTAAATGTTATTGTCTTGGTTGAAAATGAAATTTATTTATATATTTTATAACCATATGGTAATTAAATATATGGTTGTGTCTAAAGTTTGTAAAAAAATAAATGTCATAAAAATAAATGCATTTTAAAAGAGTGTGTAAGTTACCAAGTATGGGTTGTGTAAGTGAAGTGATAGATTGTGTAAGAGGTTGTAAGGCTGATTTTGGAAGGTCAAACACTCCATCCTCTTTGAAATTCGGATTTGGCCTTGGGAGCCTAAATTGGAGGCTTGTGGGACAAGTTAAACTTGTCCCACACCTCTCAAAAACCTCCACCAACCATGATTAATATTTAGGAATCAAAATCAATTTATTTTATTGCATTTTGACATGATTTTGTGTGAGATTTGATTGCACTTGTCTTACAAATTTTAATGCATTCTCCTTTTGGGGTATGGGTTGAGTTTGTGTATGTAAGTAATTTTGCCTTTCACTTTTATTGTGATTTTATTATTTTGATGTTGACTGATTTTTGGATGAGGAAAAATGATGTGGCATCCCACTTGGAATCCACATCATCCTCTTCCACCCTCTCCCTTTAAGAATTGGAATTCCTCCTCATTTTGAGGTTGTTGAAGGTTGGAAATTTGATTCTTGGGTCAAATTTCTCTTGCATTTTGGAGCTTTCTTGGTGGAAGAAGAGTATTTGATGATGCATACATTTACCTTGCTGATTTGGGACTGGGTTTTGGAAGCAAGTCTCCATCATGGAGAGGTAGGCTCTCACTTTTTAATATTGCTGTTGTTTCCTCTTTTAGCATGAAATTTGAATGTATTTGTGTTTGCAATTCTTAGAGGGATGGGTAGAATGCTTAGGGCATGGTGTGGAGAGAAGACTATGAGGTTTATCAGAGGAGGGATAAGGGATGTACCATTGGCACTTGTCTTGTTGAGGGAGTGTTGGTTGGGATCCACCTAGGGAAAACAATATGCTTGCATTTCTTACTTTTGAGAGGTATAAGGGATAAATTTGGAGGAGGGATAAGGAGGGGTTGAGGAGGGATAAGGTTTATGGGATGGTTATGTTTTGGCGGTTTGTTTTAGGTGGATGCCCAATTTCAACATGGGAGGCATAAGGAGACCTCCATAGTTCTTGCTCTTGCTTGGCTTGCTTGCTTGGAGAAGGAGCCTTTGTTTTGATTGGAATTGTTGTTGTAGTTGAGAACTACATCTTTTTGTTTGTGCATTTCCTTGTGCATGTGAATGTATGTTATATGTGAAAGAAGCTATGTTGCCATGTGTTGTTTTATCATGTTCCATTCCAATATGGTTGGGGCTTGGGGGCCAATGGGGAAAGATGGATTCTCTTTTCCCATTGGATGTCTTGGTTGGGTGGAGAGTGTTGCCTTTCCCCCTTCCTTGTTGTGATTCAAATTGCAAGAATGAAGAAATCAACAAGCTGCTGTTTGGAGAAAGAAGAATACAGTTTGACAGTCATTCCTTTGAGTAGTTTTAATGTAACCCCACCCACCTCAAGTGGATGAATGTAATTGATATAGATATGTGAGATGTTTACCTTGTTATTGAAAGATGTAATCAAATTTGAGGAATGTAGAGAAGAATTGTAATTCTTTGTTTTACTTGTAAAGAAATGAAATTGAAATGATATACTTGTATCCTTTTGGAAATTGAAAATGGAAAATTCAATCAACTGGAAGGGAGTTAAATTGTAATGTGTTGTTTGAAATCAATGAAAGAATCATGTTTCTTGTTCAATTGCATTGTTGTGTTGTAAATTTTAAGGACTGTTATATCATGCAAATGTTGTTTTAGAAAAGAGAGTACGTATAAAGGAAACTGACAGAAATTAGATACTTTGAATTAAGTCTTAGAATTGAAATCCACTTTGCATTTTGAATGTAAGTGTGTGTTGAATCAATTTGATGACTGAGAGAGGAAATTGGTATGTTTTCCCTTAATTGAAATCTGCATATAAAATTGTAAACTCTCGAAGAAATAACTCGTTTTAAATTGTAACTCGGCTTTTTTTTAAATAATATTAATAATGCAACTGATGTACAGCTTTAGATTTATGACTAAAATTAAGGAATGAGACAATGAAATTAATATTTACAAATGTATAAGAAACCTTGTGGCACTCAACAATTAAAATGAACAACAAGATCCCCTTCAAAACTAGAAATTATACTTGCGTAATTTGAATTCTGTCAAAAGATGTAAAAATGCAAATGGGAAAGCAATCAATGAATTGAATCTTGGAAACAATATTAAACTTATCCTAGACCATCCCTTCATGTTCTGGTTGCATGCTGAGGAGAAAAGAAATCAAATTGAACAAAACTTAAAAGTTATAAAAATTGCCAGTCTTAAATTACAAACCCTGCAGATCTATTTCTTAAAATTGACCCTTGAAACTTTATCAAATTATAAAATTGATTTTTTTTTACAAAGAGGACTTTGAGAGCTTTCCGGAAAGTCCTAGTTTGCCAAAAATGGAGCTTCCTATCAAAAGTTGTGACCATTTGAAGTTTTACTTCAAAATGGCCATCCGAAACCAAAAATAAATTAATTCGACCTTAGAAAAACTTAAATTTTTAACTTTAGAAAAATTTCCTAAAATTTTCCACGGCCCCGCCAACCTCTCATCCTATCAGAAGTTGCCACATGGCACCTTGGAGGGGCATGCCATTAATAAAAACTTAACTTTTTGAAAATTTTGCCTTGGGAAAATTTTCACAAATTTCCCCGCAACCCCGCGGACCCCAACCAATCACGTGCTGACACGTGGCAGGGGTGCATGGATCAAAATGGAAAACTTAACCCTTTTTGCCCTTTTGGAAAAATTTCTCTTTTTCCTCCGCCGGCCCGCGGCGAATCACAAAGCGCCACGTGGCCATTTGAGCAAGTGCGGAGGCATGGAGGAAAATTTTCCTTTGGAAAATTGAGACTTTGGTTTTTGGAAAAATTTCAAATGTTTCCCCACGACCCACCTACCCGAACGAATCACGTGATGACACGTGGCATTTGGGAAAATTTTCCCAATTTTCTCCCTATCCCCGTGGACCTCTAAGGGAAAATTTTCCCCTAAAACTCCGCCCGGCCATAACTTAAGTTTTACAAGGAGTTAGGAGGACTTCTTTATATGGTTGGAAAGGTGAGGAAATTTCCTATCCAATGAGCCTAGTTTAGGAAAGTTTTGATAATTATAAGTGTGTGAAAAATCTAGTTGAATTTTAGGGCTTGATAGAGAGCATGCCTGGTGATAAATTTCTCCCTAAACCTTAGTAAAACTTGTAACCCCCAAATTGGAACCTTGTAAACTTGTTATAAGATAAAGATGGAAATCTTGTGTTTGGTTAATCAGAATCTATTCCGGAACCTATTGGTTTCAAACTAGTATCTTGCTACTTGTTTGTAGACCCTTCTTACAAAAAAAAAATTATTCCATAATTTTCCTAGTTTGTTTCTTGGTCTCAAGTGGTAGTTGAAGTAGGCATTACACTTCATGCCAAATAGACATCTAGACCTCTAAGCTATAAACTAGACTTCTCCTCGAAGGACAGCTATGTGCAAAGTTGCATCTGCTTACTATAACTAGACTGCTCCCTCTAAGGACAGCTATGTATAACGTCGCATCTACTACTATAAGTACATTTCTCCCTCGAAGGACAGGATATACAAAGTCAGCCTCTATCAAAAGCTTCTCGCATTGATCAGCTTTGTGAAAGACCTCAAAAACAATAAAATGCATATCCCATATAGAATTCTGCATCGATCGGTCTATATCTCGAAAAATAAAAGTAGTATTCAAAAGCACTTTTGATTCATGGACTTGTCTATTTTGGTTTGGTTCTCTTTTCGTCGAATAATCACCTTATAACAAGTTCTCTCGCCCCCAGTATACCATCCACCTCACCTCACCATTCTTCAAAATAACAAAACTCAAGGGACGTGCGTATATATCTGATATATTGTGATTATACAACTCTTTTCACCTATCGACTTCTTGCCTATGCAAGGTACCTAGGGATTCAAGCTCATCCTACAATAATATGTGGTTTGTTTACCTCTTTCCAAATATGGGACACTTTTGCCTCTTTTACCCGAATCTAGGATTGTGTGTTGATCTTAATTAGGACACGGTTTCTTATGCTTGGGTAAGCTAACCCTCACTTCACCTATACCCACACCAACACCAACAACATTACTCTACCAACATCAAACTTTTACGAACCAATAAATTGCCTAACCACAACCAAATTACCTGAATTCACCTCTCCCTGGTCTTAAGGGAGAACTACATCGGCCCGAGGCCCCTCCTTGCTTTTTGCAATGGGCTATGTAGGTAGCACTTAGGAGACATGGAGTCTCCCAAGATTAGCTCGACCATCCCCTACCATAACCTATCATGTGTTGTGTTTTCTTTAAAAATATAAATATCTTCGCGTATTTGTATTGATAACACACACCTTGATCCTCTATCAATCCAAACATTCAAAACAAAAATATTCTTATCATTATCACAAACTCAAATCAACATACATATTTAGTTTTATTTAGATGTTAAACAAATACATCTTCTCTATCATCGACACACAGGTTGGAATCCTTATTTATTCTTCTACCCCTATGTATGAAACTCACTTAGACCCCCGCACCTCATCCCGAACCAGGTAGTGATGGTGATCGTCGATGCCACTCACCTGGCCTCTCCATACTCAAAGGTACCACTACTATTGGTTCCTCCCACTGATCCACTAATCTCTCCTGTAACATGCAAATATGCCCTCTCGCGTGGAGGACTCTTGTCTATAGTCTCTCCACTCGATCTTTGTGACGCCTCTAATAATCCCGTGGTCTCATTCACCTGTGTTTGAAGCTGGTGAACTAAACCCTGCAGGCGGTCTCTCTCCGTGGTAATCACAGCTATGTCAGGATGATCGGCCCTCTCATGTGTACTTTGTAGCTCTGCTACCCACCATAATCTATAAGACTCTGTCACTCCTGCATCCATTACCCTACGATCGGCTGCTATCTCTTCTGGTCCTTCTGGAAGAGTTGGCCATGGAGGTGAGAATGGTGCCTCGGTGTTGATCCTTCTGTATGGTCTATGATCCATGGGTATATCCTGAACAAATCCAAATTGTTGTCGCACGCGATCTAGAGGAATCCTCTCGTACTCCCTGGCCTGTGTCCTACGATCCACCTCACTCGCTCTACACCCCTCAAATCCTCGGCTATGTTCACCGTCACCATGTAGTTCCCATAAGGCCTCCAACGGATATCCACAATCATCATCATCTCCAACTTCTACCTATAATACTCGGCGTTATCTGTCACGGTCTCGCTCTTGCCTCTTGCTCTGTCTGGACCCACCGCCAAATCCCAACCTCTGCACTCCTGTCTCTCCTGCCTGGATTGGTCGGCCTATTGGTCGCACACACACAATGTGCTCATAGGCCCAACAATGTAATAAGTATGCACAATCTAGTGTAGTCCTGTGATTTCACCTGCATGCCCATAAACCCCTATATAGCTCCACCAGATATGCAGGTGCCCATGTGAAAGTAACGCTACCTTCTATCATCTCACGAATAATACACATCAATGATTTTGGAAATCTTCCCCATCCGCTCTAGGTAATGCATAATACCCCACCGCTATCATTAATACCACGGCCAACCTTGTTGCCTCAGGGTGTGCCACAAACATTATACCATAAGTAAATGTCACACTCGTGTCAAATCTCATGCGGCTGGACCAAATACTGTCGTTATCGCTGCCCGCACCGCGTTAGGCCCTGCCTGATACACTGGTCTTCTTGTAATTGGAAGTCTCAAAATTCAAAACACATCTTCTAACATCACTGTCATTTCCCCTGCAGATGGAAGGTATTATTTTCTGGATTCCATCTCTCAATCAGTGCCTACAACATAGCATGATTGTGTGTGATTCGTGAATAATAGCGGATTCTCGCTTAACCCCACACGGTTTATTAATGCCCACTCCACTGGTGTTACATCCGCTCGGACCCGTGACAACAAAGCTGGTACCCTATCATTCATCATCAACCTTGCCTCTGCCTGCACACATCAAACCAACAAACAACAAACAACAAATGAATCCCCAAGTGTTTTTTTATCGAATCTACAACTTTACATAGTAACCGATATCGGTTACCTAACCGATACCAGTTAGGCCTAAACCGATATCGGTCACTGTCAATACTATCCATCCTACTCAAAAACACCACCTATGATAACTTATTCACTTGTTTACCCCTCTCTAGTACCTACAAACATATCTAAAACACCTGATTACCTACCCTATAACACTCACCCCATCCCAAACCCTTGCCTATCACCTTTCTACCCACTTACCTTACCACATCCTATTTATAAGCATGCAAAATCTCATTCCAACCAAAACTTATACCTCTTGGGATGCAGTAGCTTGAGGTGGAACCTATCTTCTCTCTCCTCTCTACCCACTGGATGCTTCTCCTTGTTTAGCCATGTTCACCAGACTCTTCACTATAACTTGCCTTTACACCTTCTTAATCCAAGCCCACGATCACTTTACCTGTCTCTTTCCTCCTTATCACTCAATTCTCCCATGCAACTACCCTGTATGGACGTCAACAGCCTCGCATCCTCGTATTTAACATGTTGCATGACTCTAAAAATAAGAATTTAAGTTGCCTCCCAAGCTTTTCTATTTTTAGAAAATCTCGTTTTAACATAACCGATGTCGGTTACCTAACCGGTATCGGTCACATAGCGACCGACATCGGTTAGCTAACCGATATCGGTCAACCTGTCTCCTTTTGCTTATACCTAGGCCTTTTCTTTATTTTTTACAAATTTTTGGTGGTGCCCGCCTCTTTTCCCTGCATAACGACATCATTATCAACATCCATCATCATAATACCATCAACATTTCAACACATATGCATATAATCAAAACATCATCAACGTCATCTATATACATCAAATTCCAATACCATCGACAAAACACATGAAACATTATAATATATGCATCAAATCAACAATTATACACACCATATGGATCAAACTCATCATCTATATATCATCAAATCAATGTCAAAATATACAAATTACCCTGCATGGGGCCTCTGTGATCCCAAATACAAAGTCGGCACATAGGCCGCTGTCTCTGTCAAACTCTCGACTCGGCTCACAGGCCGGTCTCTCATGTCAAAAATATACTCGGCTCGCAGGCCGGTATCAACTATACAAAATGTACTCGGCTCGCAGGCCGGTATATACAACAAAAATGAATACATAAATCCTATGTGGGCACGTAGGCCTCTATATGCACACTCGGTTCGCAGACCGGTGTCTCTATCAAAAATCAACTATCCAAAAACATCTCTCGCTCTTGGGGCAACTCAGCTCTCTCCCCCTCCCTCGGCTCATCCCTCAGTTGGCCCCGGTCTCAAATCTCACCTCCTACCCATCACCGACTCCACCACCGTGGGCCAGCGCCCCGTGACTGTGACTCCGGGAAGTCTCGGCTCTATGCACCACATATGGCTGATAATCTGCACCGGTACCATCTAGTACATCCTGATAGTAACGGGCCTCCACTCTCGCCTCCATGTACCGGGCCCGTGCCACCATGGCTGGTGGGGCTGGTCCCTCGGCTCCTAATAGAAGTGGGCCCTGCCCTGCCTGTACACCCTGACCCTAAGCCTATACCTGTGGTGGCGGTGGAGCTGCCATCGGAGCTGAATAGGGACTTGAGGTTGTGCCTATGCTCGTGCACTGTGCTGTGCGCCAACCGCCTGTAACACTCCAATTTGTGCCTATGCAGCAGTAAGCTGCCCCTATAATAACTACACCTAACCTAAGAGATGGTCCTCTCTGTTTAAATACCACCAAATCATTTGTCAGCTAGCTGTGCTCTCATGGTCGCCCTCTTCCCTGCCCACCAAACCAAAAATGAGCCTATAACCCCTGGTGTCATCCACCGTATCATCTACCGGTCTCTCTGCTACCTAGACTGGGTCAAATGGTTGTGGTACAGGTAGTGGTGCCTCTACATCCTCCCTCCAATACTGTGGGAAGGAAGGTGGCTCATCCTTTGTAGTCCCAGTTGTCATCGTACCCTCTCTAGAGGAATCCTCTTGTACTCCCCGTGTCTCTGTCCAGATATCTAGAAGATGTACTAGATCCATCGCAGCTGTGCTCGGGCTCCTCCATGGGGCTGATGGCCTCTGTATGGCCTCCATATAATATCTAATGTAGTCAAGCCCTCTAACATATGCCTGTAATAAGTGACATCCCGCCCTGTGATAACTACTCGTGGCTGGCCCACGACCCCCAACCACCTCTGAAACCCATATCTATAGACTACCTGTGGCCCTGGCTGCTGGGCAACCCTACTGGTCATATACACATGATATGCTCATAGGCCTAACAGTGTAACAAGAATGTCGAACATATACCGAATCACCTCATATGGCAATAGCCCCAGAGCTCTCTATATAGCTGCACCAGATACACTGGTGCCCATGCATAGCAGGTGTGCTCCTCCACCATCTCATGTAACACTCCCATCAGAGCCCGTGGGAAGTAAACTCCCTCTAAGTCAGGGAGGGCGAAGTAGGTGATATTGATCATCATTAGCATGGAAAGTCATGTCTCCTGTCGATGAGCGCGATACATATCGTTGTAGCAGATGCTCGCACTATGATATGTAATCAATGGGGCTACATCCCTAAATACCTGCAGGATGTTATCCATCACTGTCTCAGCATCCACGTGGAACACCTCCTCACTTATGATCGGTAGTCTCAGGATGCGATACACATCCTCTATGGTGACTGTCATCTCTCCAGTAGGGAGATGAAAGGCATTGGTTTCCGGATCCCATCTCTTGATGAGGGCAACCATTAGGCTGTGGTCCCTATCCACAGCCCTATACCTCTGGACTCCGTCGAGTCCAACCTCCCGCATAATCGCCACTTAATGTGTTATGGTCACATGTGGCTGCATCTGCTCCAATAGAGGTGGCATCCGATCTCGCATGGTCAACTATTGGCGTGCCTGCAAAAACAACCCACTCCATCAGGACTACCCTTAACAAAACAACCAACCTAACCCTTTATACTTACTCACCCACCCAATCATCACCCAACTTTGTCAACACATCTACACCCACCTATCTTACCCTATACATCTATAAATCCCTCTCACTCCTATAATCCTTCTTTAAATATCCCACCCACTCCAATCAAACCTAAATCACCTAATCTCCCTCAACATCAATAACCCCACCCAACAAATATCTAAACTATCCCCTTTACCTATCCCACACCCTACCAACCACCCCAATCATACTCCACCCGCTCTACTCTCACCCTCTAACCATACCCCAACCAATTTAACCCCTCCCAATTCATACACAACCCATAACCTATCCTACCCAAACCGGCCCCAACCACCCGATTACCCCCCACCCCAATAACCTTTCCTAGCAACTCTACCTTCTCCCCCTTCACCCCAAAAATCTATCCTACCCACCTACAACAACACCTAACACAACAAATTTTGTAACCCTACCTCCTACCCATGGTGACCGATATCAACCGACATCGGTTGACACATGACCGACGCCAGTCTCTGTACCCGCTAATCTACACAATTTACACTGTGACCGATGTCGGTCGACTAGTGACCGACATCGGTCACTGTGGGATTTTGGGGCCGGACCAAAATGGCCCCCAAATCCCCTTTTTTTCCTATTTCTACCCATTTACCCAGCACAATTTCCTAAAAACTTACCCACCCTACTATTTTGGCCTACCTAACATATCTACCCAATCCATTTTACTGTTTACCTTCATTTATTCATTATTTTATCAAATTTTGGATTCCTACCCCAATACCCACATCCTAGCTAAATTCATCAAATTAACAAAAATAGGGGTTCAGAGCCTACCGGTACGACTACACATCATCGTGGTGGGATAGGTGGTGGTGGTCCAGCTCCTCCAACACCTCTTGCTCCTCCAGGCTATGCCATAGCTCCAAATCTCCTCAGCAGGGTCCTCAACCAATCAAACTCTACCTCCCAATCTTTGGGGCCTACCAATAACTCACTCCCCACTCAACTAGTGCCAACTCAGCCCAAATACACGACCCAATCACTTCAAAACTCAAACAAGAAAAATTTGGCACTCAACTTCACAATATGAAAATGACATGCCGTATTTTTTCTTTTTATAGGTTTTGACCTCTAACCGATATCGGTTAGGTCATGCCCTAGAAGACCGATATCGGTCTCCTAACCGATATCGGTCACCACTAACCAATATCGGTTACCTACCTAGTTTAACCTAACTCCTACCCTTATCCACCAATCTCCATTTTTCACCACATCGCCTACCCCCGGACTTTTGCTAAATAGCCTTATTTTGAATTCATTGGCCCAACCTCAGGCTGCAACTTACCAATCGGCCCGACCCAAGGCCGCAACCAACCAATCAGCCCAACCCATACCGCATCAATCAATCGGCTCGACCCAAGGCCGCAACCAACCAATCGGCCCAACCCAAGGCCGCAACCAATCAATCGGCCCGACCCAAGGCCACAACCAACCAATCGGCCCGACCCACGGCCGCACCCAACCAATCGGCCCGACCCAAGGCCACACCAATTAAGTACCTCGACCAAGGCCCGCAAATTACAATTCTATCCACCCATCATGTAGTTGTTTGTTCAATTAAGCTCACCTGTTCGTGTTTTAACATGACTAGGATACTTGAATTGATCAGCCGACCAGCTTTGCCTAGACCGAGACCGTGACATTTATCTCAACCAAACCAACCATTTGACCTTGCCGAACATATCTAAACATTCCAGTACCTTACCCATTATATCCCTTGAGCTACTTCCTATGCCTTGATACCGGATTATATCAACCTTGTTTGGATAAACTATCAACCTTTGCCTATGAATTGCTTGTTTGCTCTTCAAATCGTGTACCACCTTGGTCGCACTACGCATTTCAACGTGCATCGGCTTCCTTGAACTTACCCCACCATCTTACCATCATCTCATCATCATTCACCCTTTATCAACCCTATCCCTGATTTCACGTAGCCTCAATCTATGATAAATTTGAGGGGGATTACCTATACCCTTAATCGGGACAACCACTTCTTATTATTATCGATGCCTTTATAAGACAAGCTACACGACAACAAGGGGCAAATGTAGACACCAAATTTGGGTCTTACGACACCCTGTACCCCATATCTCATCCCGCAACCTAACCCTACCTCACCACCTAAACCTTACACACTTAATTATTTATTAATTACCTTATAATTAATAAATCCACATCTCCAACCCTGCCACCTCACCTTGCCACCTCACTATGACCTAGCCCTAACCCTAAACTAACCTAATTAAGACCTATGACTTGGTCCAGACCCACACCCATGACTCATCACCCCTCACCCGCATCAAAACGAACCTAATAATGACTTGACCAAGCCCACAACTGATCCCTCGGGAGAAAAGGAGGGAAAGTTGGCTATTTTACTAAAAATAGCCAACTTTGACCTAACCGACATCGGTCCCTACTCGACCGGTGTCGGTTACGTAACCGCCATCGGTTCCCTATAAATGACCTCCCCCAACCAAAACCAAAGGATCCGAATTCATTTGCGAGAGGGAGACAAGTGAGAGAGAGAGAGAAGAGGTTACAGAGAGGAGTATCGAGCCCAAGACTATAACTGAGCAACTAGAGCATTGTCACACTCATCCAAACATTGGGAGAGTCGGAGGATAGCTTCATCAGATCACTTCCGATTGCTGGATCATCCCAACTGAGCCTTGCCTTCGCCACTGCATTCTTTGGACCTGCATCCACATCAGAAACTAGTAAGTAGTCTCTTTTATCACCTTGTATGCTTCTAGACACTACTTTGTGAACTTTTAATTCCTAGGGATTATAAGCACACTCCTAGATCTACTACCCGGCAACAACCTGCACCTAACCTTCGGTCATCCATCTCTATATTCCCAAAGACAGCTCTCTCACTCTCCGAGTCTTCTCTATCACCCTACTACTCCCTAAACCATCTACCAACCTTCCAAACCTCATAACCACCTTACACCAACCTCCATTTAAAAATCATTAAATCACCGCCCTACCGATATTGGTTATTCCCTACCGGATCTTGGTTTTATAACCGCGATCGGTTATCCGATGATCATCATCATCCACCGTGACTTCTACCAAACCCATCCTTTCACCTATTCACCTCAAAATAATCTCATGTCCGGCCTGGTCTATCCCTGTAACTTGATCTGAACATATCAACAACCAATGGCCAAACAAACAACATGACATTCTATTATTGGTAGTTTAGTCTCTATTTCTTTTAGTAACGAGATACCTAAATCGTGAGTTCGCAATAACTTCTTTATTATCATTTTGCATCAATTTGTATTAAAAGGGAACTGACCACCTTCGAAAGGAAGTCTAATATTTCCTGGGCCCAAGGCAGTTCCCTCACTTATTGTCTAACTAAACTCTGGTGGTCTTACATTCTTATTTACAGGTAGTCCTTCCCAGACAAAAAGGAGCTCTTCACAATTGGTCTCGATCTCTCTACAAGACGTGCACACCTTCCCAACACTCAACAGGTATTCCTCCTAACCCTAACCCCTATCTCTTTTCTCAAGAGAATGAAATGATAGAATTAACTCTATTCTCGGAACAAAATTCTCGTGTGAAACACTCGGTCCCACTACTTTGCATTTCAACGTGTGTCTGCTTCTCGAACTTACCCCACCATCTTACCATCATCTCATCATCATTCACCCTTTACCAACCCTATCCCCGATTTCACGTCGCCTCAATCGTGATAGATTTGAGGGGATTACCTATACCCTTAATGGGCGACCACTTCTTATTATTGTCACGTGTAGCTTTACAAGACAATCCACACGACAACAAGGAGCAAATGTAGACACCAAATTTGGGTATTACGACACCTTGTACCACATATATCATCCCACAACCTAACCCTACCTCACCACCTAAACCTTACACACTTAATTATTTATTAATTACCTTATAATTAATAAATCCACATCTCCAACCCTGCCACCTCACCTCGCCACCTCACTATGACCTAGCCCTAACCCTAAACTAACCTAATTAAGACCTATGACTTGGTCTAGACCCACACCCATGACTCATCACCCCTCACCCGCATCAAAACGAACCTAATAATGACTTGACCAAGCCCACAACTGATCCCTTAGGAGAAAAGGAGGGAAAGTTGGCTATTTTACTAAAAATAGCCAACTTTGACCTAACCGACATCGGTTCCTACTCGACCAGCGTCGGTTACGTAACCGCCATCGGTTCCCTATAAATGACCTCCCCCAACCAAAACCAAAGGATCCAAATTCATTTGGAAGGATCCACATTCATTTGCGAGAGGGAGACAAGTGAGAGAGAGAGAAGAGGTTGCAGAGAGGAGTATTGAGCCCAAGATCAGAATCGAGTAACTAGATCACATCACACTCATCCAAACATTGGGAGAGTCGAGGATAGCTTCATCACTCACTTCCACCACCGGATCATCCCAACCGATCCTTGCCTTTGCCACTACATTCCTTGGACAGCTTTCTCACTCTCGAGTCTTCTCTATCACCCTACTACGCCCTCGTGCATCTACCAACCTTCTAAACCCCATAACCCCCTTACAACCAACCTCCATTTAAAAGCCCCTAAATCACGCCCCTACCGATATCGGTTATCCCCTCTTCGATATCGGTTACCTAGCCGATACCGGTTAGGCCTAAATCGATATCGGTCACTATGACTTATACCAAAAACCAACCTTTCACCTATTTACCTCCAAACAATCTCATATCTAGCCTTGTCTATCCCTGTAACTTGATCTAACTGTATCAATAACCAGTGACCAAACAAACAGCATGACATTTTATTATTAGTATTTTAGTCATTATTGCTTTCAGTAACGAGGTACCTAAATCATAATTTTGCAATAGCTTCTTTATTATCATCTGTATTAATTTGTATTAAAAGGGAATTGACCACCTTCGAAAGGAAGTCTAATATTTCTTGGGCCCAAGGTAGTTCCCTCACTTATTGTTTAACGAAAATTTGGTGGTCTTGCATTCTTATTTACAGGTAGTCCTTCCCGGAAAAAAGGAGCTCTTCACAATCGGTCTGATCTCTCTACGGTATGCGCACACCTTCCCAACACTCAACAAGTATTCCTCCTAACCCTAACCCCTATCTGTTTCTCAAGAGAATGAAAGGATAGAATTAACTCTATTATGGAACAAAATTCTGTGCGAAACACCGGGTACTAAGTGATCTGTTTAAAGAACATATCTGAATATCTATTACCAATATTCATCTCGATATCTTATGGTTTTAAACTTGGTGACAGAGGACAATGCAATCAGTAGCTTGCGATACTTTGGCCAAATATTTATAACATACAGTGTATGTCACTATTCCTAGATGGCATACTCATCATATTGGAATACGTCCTTCACCTCACTCCTCTATTATCATGATTGGTCTTTACTGACTACCGTCAGTCCACTTGTCCCAGGTTTAACCCTAGCCCTAAATAGAACCATAACTTATTATAGGAAGACACTCATAATGGCTTGGGGTAAATGGGCATACTCGGTTTGACCTAAGTCAACTGGATGTGCCAATGTACCCTGAGCCATTGGAAGATAATTCCTATCCTAAATATGCTCATATCCTGACCTAGAGAGAAACTAAGTTCAAGTCTCGAGTTCCTATTATGTGTAGATCTGGATGATCAATGCAAGGGTGATGCCACATGTCAACTACAACGTTGTATTCTCAAGAAGACCCAAGTCTTCTCGAAAGTACAGCCTGCAGTTGGCGTGTGCCAACATCCTACAGAAACTACCTCATCGAGATGTACATACCCCAAGGAGATTGTTAATACATTGTTAGTTTGGATTATTTCTTGATTGCAGCCACCTGCTAAACCCTAATCCAACACTCAATAATTTCTTTCCTAAATTTGCTTCATTTAGTCCATGAAGAACTTCGTTAAACTTATGGTTGCTTTTAATGTTCGATTTCTCAGTTAAACTGACAATTAACCAAAACAGGACAGTGTTATCATAAGTTTCATTTAAATGTTCATTAACTTTCAGGAAGGTTTAACAACCGCATATAACTAATTAAAGTAGACTTCATACTAAATGAAGTCAATAAATAGTAATCAAACTTCCAAACCTTTTAGGTTTATATTCAATTGAGAGAGAGAAAGAATCTTTCTCTACATGTTTAAGTATTAGGATATATCATTCCCAATGTCCATATTTCTTAATGCATGTTCATTATGCATCACCTTATTATGTTAAATTGTTTTAGATAAACACATCATATTATGCAACTCAACAAGTTGCTTCATTATAGGGAAATTGAACTAATTCCCATTATCCATTTTATCAAAGATAACAAGATAAGCATAACATAATATAAAGAATATCAACATGATGGAACTTTCATCTTCTTTATAAAAGTACGAGATAATTTTCACAACTCATGCAAATAAAACACAACTCGCAATTCATCATTACAACTTATAAAATTAACAAGACTATGCTCTTTAGGCATACTGCATATCAACAACCTTTATACAATAAAGTATACAACTTTCTTTTACAATTCAACAAAAGAATGAATCAGAATTCTTTACTAAGAATTATACATATATCAGCCAATGCATCATATGAGTTTTTGCCTTCTTTTACCACTTAAGTCATCCATCTAGCAAAAATAGCTAGCATGGGTCAGTTCGATGAACTGAGCATGATAAGCACTAATCATTAAAACAAAGTGCATTCCACTAATTGTTTCATTAAAGCAACACTGCTTTAATGAGACAATTAAAACATCATAAAATCAGCATAAGTGATAATGAACAGAAAGGAAACACTTAGTAATTCAAGATCAACTTTTAAAGAGAAAAGTAGGATATAACAAACAATATCTAGCCCAAGATCTGAAAGTTCTATTAATCCTATCAATGGCTTGTAAACAAACAATAATCCTGCCATCCCATTATTTCTTAATTCTATCCTAATAGAATACCACATTTATCTTTTCTAAGAGACAAAATAAATGTAAACAACATGGTTCCTTCAAGGATGATCCCTCTATATCCTAAGCAAGAACCATTATATACCATGCCCGAACCTATAACATCTAGACCAGATAATAACAAGAGTTACCTGTTCCTTTCGGGATAACAATATTACACATTCAATCATTAGAATATACATCAAACAGAATTCCATAACCAAACAAGAAGGTAAGGAAAACCAAAACAGTCCAACTGCAACTCCAATTCCAACTTTCCATGAAGAAATTATCAAACAATAACAGAAATCAATGCTCACAAACAAAGTAGTCCCGAAGAGGAGTTAATCTCTACTCAAGTTCTTCTCAAAAGAAAAATATTACAAGAGACAAACCTACTCCTTTCCATAAAAACTTGACAAGACTAGTCAACAACAATCAAACCATAAGTATCAATGTACTTAATAGCAAAACCTTACAGGCTACTAGCTCTCAACACTATTTCCATCAATGATTCAAACAAGGTAGACCAACAGGTCAAGAGAAATCACTATTTCGAAATGGAAACGAGTATAGAAAAGTTCAAACACTGAGCCTATCCAAGGATAGAGGAATGGTAACTCAATAAGGAAAGAACTCAAGATAAATCGTTGCGTTTTGAATGTACAAGAAGTTCCAGTTCAAACAAGTTCAGGATGAAAGCATACTACAGACCCAAACCATAACTGATCTCAAAAGAATACAAATATACATATTTTCCTTTACAAAGAGAAATCAAGTCTTATTCATTGTTTCAATCGAGAATTGTATCCTAAAACCATAAACGATAAGGTTCGAATTACTCATGAACCCAAAATGGAAGTCTCACAAAGGCTTACCAATTAATACAAAAAGAAAACAATTCGTGATTCAAAGAATCAAACTCAATACAACTAAACAGAAGAAGGAATCCTTCCTAACTATTTTAGTGTCCAAGGTAATATCACAATCTTTCAAAAAGACCCGATTTCATTAAAAGAGACAACCGAGAGGGAGGCAAGAACCCCAACACCAGATACAGAAGATGTTTCAGTCATAGTTCCAAAACAATAGGAACAGAGTAAAAGAAAAACAAACTTCACAACCACGAATAGAGACAATGGTGACTTAGTACCAAATATACAGTCAACCAGAATGTGGGTTTCTTCCAATCTATGGGAAAAGAAAATCTCGTTCTATTCTCACACCAGTACCATCTCAAGGGAGTCATCTCAATCATAGAACTGAAGTTCTACGTTTCTAAGCCAGACGTTTAAAGTTCCAAATCCCAAGAGGTTTTTAAATGACCCAAACAAGTTCCCACATAGTTACCTGGTGAATATTCACTCAAGTAAAGAGTTATAAGCTTAGTCAATCAATAAGGAATAACCCAATACAAAAATTCCTGAACAGAATCAGATGTATCAACCTTGAATGCAAGCTCTTAACACTAAAGTGTTGAATAGAAGTACAGAGTCAAAACCCAAGCTTCACACACAAGCATTCAGGACTTCACAAATAAATTAATGCGAATACAATGATAAATACGAACTCCAAGAAATAGTTAAGTAATACATAAGTTTCCAAAATAGTGGTTCCATTCAAATGAAGCTTCAACACAAGCTTAATCAAAACACTAAGTTCCAACTCGAGTCTGCATCCAAAGAACACAACCTAGAAGCAATATAAAATAGAACTGAATTTTTCCTTAAATTCCAATCCATATAATTTCACGACAATCAAATCAAGCTCCCTAACCTCGAATACAAGATCAATATTGCAAAGCAGAGATACAGAACACATTCCGCATACCAATTTCACTTGCATGCAGTCATAAAACTCACATAGAGAGACAGTTTCCAAACAATACTATTTTTCCATGGATTTAAATCAAACACACAAGGATCCATAAAACCTAGCAAGAAAAATAACCAGATAGACAAGAAAACAAGAATCTCATGAGAGCAGAGTTGTTCTAATGAATCATTTAGAAGAATGCAAAGAATTTTAATAGTTAGAGCCTATCATGCCTGATAGCGCTTCCACCAATTCAAGGAGACTTCCAGCCGAGCTTCTAGCTCTTTTTCTCCTCCACAAAAGATCAACAACAAAACATCTTTTCCTTCCAAGCTTCATATACTTTCCTTCAATCAAAAATAGATCATAAAAACCAAAAATAGCTTTGAACTGAAGGTCAAACTGCTGGTTTGAAGAACCAGTTAGCTCCATCTGAGCAAAATCCACCATGCAAGAAAAACCAAATGACCTCCTACAAACCCACCTCCTATGTTTCCAAGACGGTTTACACGCAAAGACCGAGGCTCATAAATGCCATAAATTCCATTCAATCCAAAATTCCCACTTATATTTCCTTGCCACCACCTCCTAAATCTGGTGAATGCCAAATCAACACAAAAATACAATTCCATCCGTTAGTGGAGTTTCCACGTAGGCTTCCACCAAGTCCACTGGCCCTCTACCAAATTTGGCAGTACCTTATCATTTAAACCCCCTTTCAAATCATTTAAAATCCATTGGAACCATCACCCTTATGTCATGTGACCCCTTTAGGTTCCCTTTAGTTTAGGTTAGATTCAAATAGAACTTAGGTTAATTTAAAATTACCAACATAGGTCTTAGAACATTAGTCATTAGAATTCCCACCTTAGGTTAGGTTCAAATCACAACCCTTTAGTAATAGGTAGTAGCTAAAATAGCTTAGTATCCCCCTTAGTAACTCTTCCCTTATTTTCTTAGCATAACACTTAGGTTAGGATGTCAACCCTATAATAGAATAAGAGACTTAGGTTAGAACAATATCCATATAAGTAAACATAGCTAGAACTTAGCTGTTCTCACCTAGCTTAGGTTACCGTTAGGATAGTCCTTAGATTTTTAGGACTCTAAACTTCTCCAAAGAGAATTGAATTTTTCTCAAGTCCTTAATGTCCCACCAAGATCAATCACCAAAGACCCAGGCACAACATACAACTGAACGAAAACACATTGCAACAAGGCCAAGAATTAGTATCATGCAAAATTCAGTCTTCTATGTTCCTTAAGCTACTGAATGTCAATTTTACCATTCATTTTATGAAGAAGACTTGAAACATTCCTTGGATCACTGAAATTGATCCAAGGGTGAGTCAAGAAGAAATAAGTCTGCAACTCTTAATACCAGATTGCATTTCAAAGTGAAAATGGATTCTTGACAACCATATAATTTCAGTCTAATGATTTTTAAGAACAGAAAAGATTTATCCCAATCAAGCATAATCTTCAACAGTCAAAAGAACACATCTTTATCTAGAAAATCACATGTCAACACTTGAATGCAAAGAGGAATATATCAGTTTTCGAGGGTGTTACACAAAGGCCTCATATCATCATCCCGTGTCTTCTGGGTTGTTTCTTCATCTGATATAATTCACAAAATCCATTTTTCTTCACTTTTTCACATTTCACAAGAATCGGTGTCGGTCTAGTGACCATCATCGCTTTACATTCGACCGTGTCGCTACTGCTCTTTTGGTTATTTTACCCAAAAATGATTTCATCACCTTCTTTGTTCTATTTAAATTCATCTGGACATCATCATATTCCCAACATTCTAGATATCACTATCAAGTACAGTTTCCCCATTTCATTTTTCATCGGGCTCTACTACTCTTTTGCTCAAACCGGTGTTTTCCCATAAGAACGATATCGGTTATTTAACCATTATAACCGCTCATCGGTCATCTTAACCAGCATCAATTTCCCTTATTTAATTCTTAATTGAAACATTGACCAAATCTACCTACCAATATCTATTCTTTTCAATCATATTATTTTTTGTGTCATCTACAGAATATAATTAACCTAATACATGCTAATTCACATGGTGTTGACTTACAACCAAACCAACGCCCTTATATTTCACGCTAGTCTTTAGCCACTCCCACCTAGCCCATCACCACCTTCCATCCTATTGCCTATGGATCTAACTCATCCTATCACCATTTCTACCGATGATGAGGAGTTCGCAAGACTCCTTGATCAGAATCCTGCGGCCTTACAATACTATCTTTCCCACTCATCTACTCGAGACTCCTCAGGACAACTAGTGTATGGCATGCTTGTATCTATTCCTCCTTCCCTCACACCCACTTCCACATCAGCTACCACTAGCTCAGCACTACCCTCATCCACATTACCCCTGTGGTCTCTTAGTTAGGTCCCACCTCTGTCATAATTGTTTCCCCAACGACGTCTATTGCACCCATGGTGTCAACCGTTCCTTCACCAACCGCCTTGAACATGGCCCCATATGCCCCCTTATCCATGTATATACCAATTATATCACAACCACCTTGAGTGTCGTGAACCCACACCACCCCATTCCAAAACTTAGTTCATTCTATCCCTCAATCTCTACCATCCATTACCACAAGAGTCGTTACGAACCACCCCACCTACTTACATGCATCACTAGCCCCCAATCTCTTCTATCATTTATTCGGGTACATTCCAATCGTATCTATCCCCCTTCACAATTTTAATATTTGGCACCCCCATGTACTAGGATGCCATCCACTTCATACACCCATCATCAACCTCCCTTTACTGAGAGGCACCCATTCCTCACAACCCACCAATGACCTCATTAGGATGATGATGGAAAATATGCAGACATTAGAAGCATCAATTTCCAGCTCTCGTAACTCCTTGACCTATGAAAAATATATAATGATCCTATTCATCCATCCATTCCTATTCGCCCATACCCTATGCATTGGGAAATGCCCAAGTTCAATTGTTTCAACAGTAAAGAGGACCCAAAATAGCACTTGTGGTCATTCAAACATGGGTGCTACCTAATTTCCCATGACGATGATTTTCTCTTACGAAAATTTCCCATGTCCCTAAAATGACCCACCTTAGATTGGTACAGTAGTTTACATAGACATTACATCTACTCCTTCAACCAAGTGGCTCAATAATTCTTTGACCACTTCTCAATCAATGTAATCACAAAATTCACTATGACCGACCTATATTCAACATGACAGTATGAAGATGAATCTATCATAGATTTCATTGCTCATTGGCGAAGTCTTATCAACCAATTAACATTCCAATTACCTCAAACTGAACTTATTGAGTTGTTCACTAGAGCTTGTGCTAGACACATCTCACCAACTCTATAGGTACAAACCTTCCATACCTTCAATGAAGTATTCACCATGGCATGAAAGATGGAAATTTGTGCCATTGAAGAAAATAAAATCTAATTACGAAACAAGAACGCCCCATTCAAATCAAACAATTCTTCTTCATCTTCAAAACCCCAAAATAATTATTCAAAATCCAAAGGATCTGCTAATGTGGTAGTCCTCAAATATTTCCATCTCATCCTTCTAATCAAGCCAAACCTTCTTCCAATATTTCCTTTGTCCAGAACTTTCAGTTCTATGGGATCAACAGAAGTAGCGGAAGTACACTTCAATTAGAGAGCCCTATTCTTCAGTCTTGGAAAACCTTCTTAAAGTTGGAGCCATTACACTTCCCCCATAAAACCTCATACTGGTTTCAATCCCTCATCCTATGCCTGCATGGTATAAGGAACATGAATACTGTAATTATCATCACGTCAAAGGCCATAGTGATGGTAACTACATAACTTTTAAGAACATTTTCCAGAGATGATAGATAATGGAGACCTCATTGTGGACAACCCAAATGCGTCAGCAAATCAAAATTTGCACATCTTTAAGAAGTCATTCCCTAACCATAAACCATCATCTAATCAAAATAGTGAACCTTCATCCAGTGAAAACAATGTTCATGAAGTCCACGTGGTTTTTGATATCATACTGGTTGTTCCTCAAATTCCACCTATTTCATCTATTGAAGAAATTCTAGCATGAGCTCCTCTACCCACAAAGGATCATACCTCTTCTACTCCTTCATCCACAGAGGATTCCCCTTCATCTCCCCCTGCTCTCATGGAGGAACCCATGTTTTATACTGATACCATTCCACCATCTACCTCGCAACCTATTGAACAGTCAATAGTATTAATTTTCCCATCCACATGTGAATCATCATCACCTTCTCCTCCACCAAGGGAGAAGTCTACCTCACCCCACCTACCATCTCTCCTACCCATGGGATATTCTTCGACATGCCACTACCTATTGGGGGCAATTCTCCCTCAAAGATCCAGACCCCATTGACATGATCTTGGCTCTTTTACCCACAGAGTCCGAGGCTATCCAATTCCCTATCTCATAGACATATTTTACAGGATTGCCACCAAACCAACTACACCTCCTCTTACAGAAGTCCCATTTTCACAGCTGGCCCATCTCTTGGATTACAATTATAATTCCATGCTCTGGGGACATCTTCGGCTCCCCTTTTCGACTCAAATGCAAATGTTGTCTGAAGATGCTTCCACGATCTACCCAAAGGTATTTCTAGCAACCAAATCAACCCTAACCATGCCTATAAAAATGGATTCTTCCCACCTCATTCAAACCTTTAACCATGACTAAAACCATTCCAATGCCTAAGAACATATCCAAACCTATATCTTCATCTCGTATCTAGACCATCACTACCTTGGGTTTCATGTCGACGTCAAGTTTTACCATCCACCTAGTAAATTGGATTTAGCCACATCTTCCCAAACCCACACCAAAGTTATTTCTCCACCTAAAAGGAAGACCCAACCTTCTAGGCCACAAACACCAACCTCACCTACCACAGCTTTGTCACCTTCACCCATTTTGTCCATTCTAGGACCTCACCCATTAACCCCTGCCAAACAGCTCTCCTACCCAAGGCCATTCAAAAGCTAAGAAACCTACTACTTCATCATGATCCTTCATTACATATCATTTACCTGCATGACAAACACCCACACCCTCGCCCTCATATTTATTACCACCTATACCTCCACCAATTATTATAACCCCAACTTTTCCTATACTACTTCAACTCATACCGTCCACTCAACCTCTACCAACCACTTCCACCACAAATCTATTGCCCTCATGGGTAACCCGCCCTCTTCCACCATCTTCTTTCCCTTCGCACCACGTACTCTTGTGTCACCTTTACCCAAGAAGGTGCAACCCAAAGACAAGAACCCACTACCCTCTAATAAGGTAGTTAAACCAACAAAACCTTCCATTTCTACCTCTTATACCATACCTTTACCCAAGAAGATGCCATCAAAACCTAAGACAATTACCACTTACCAAACCAAAGTGGTCAACCCATTCCTCCTCCTATAAGGCCTCTTCCCTCTCAATAATCTGCACCTTTACCCAAACCCACACTCACTTCCCATTGTGATGCATTAGCAGGTCCTACACCAACATTCTAACCAATCTCTCTAGAGACTTCGTCATCACATTACTTTCACTTCAACCTTACGACCCTCTCAAATCCATACCAAAATGGTTTGATGAAACCAATATTTGTGCCTATCATCATGTGCCAGGACATGATGTAGAAAATTGTAAGGCTCTAAAACCATTCTTTCCAACTTTATCCTCCTGAACAAAATTTTGATGATGAAAACCTTATCGATGAGGACCATGTTCCACCTTCACCTTTCACCACACATCATCATCCCTTGCTTCTTCAATGACCTCGCATCTCCACCCGCACACCCTTTTTCCTCCTCTAAAATTTGAGATTAACATGGTTCATATCGTGAGAGTTGGCCAAACCACCATGCAAATTCTAGTATGCCCTAATCATTTCACAAGGTTCTCCCCACCCCCCATTAGGTTTTTTCCCCTCATGTTCTTACATTACTCATCCCACACCTTCTCCAACTACCACCTCACCTCATATTAACATGGTCCAAGTTGCCACCCGCACCTAGAAGGACAAAGGAAAATAAAAAGCAACTAGCCCATCAACCAACCCATGCCCAATATACCATCTACACCCATGCCCAAAATCACCATTTGAGGACCCACATACCCTATCTCTGATAGGGTCACCCATCGTACAATGATAAAACAATTACATCAATCCCTCTAAAGATGTCTTTGTACAATCTCATCCAAACTTTTGAATCTCATAGACAAGCCCTTATGGAGGTTTTACAATCCATCAAATTTTTACCCAATGACCCCACATTAAGCCTCCATTATCACCCCTCACCATGTGGCCTCGCTTACCAAATCATCTCCTTCTTCTACCCCCCATTCCCACTCATCAATTTGCCACACTTAGTTTCTCTCGATGAGGAGATTGTACCTCTCAATCGATGACCCTAATCTCACCCTTTTCTTTTTTGTCTATATCGATAACATATGCATATGACATGTCATGATCAATGGTGGTGCTAGCATTAACATCATCTCCTCCCACGTGTACAATCAAATGTGCATCCCTTCAAATTGTATGCATAATAACCCAATTATGTTACGCTCCTTCAACGACGCCATCACCTCCACCCTTGGCACCATTATTCTCCACGTTCATGTGGGCCCTCGCACTTGTCCCATAATTATTCTACGTCTTAGAGGGAGAGTTCTAGTATAACATATTTCTCGGTAAACCTTGGGTTTATGTCATGGGTTGTGTCCCTTCAACTTTACACCATTATGTAAAATTCAAACATGAAGGGAATAACTATACCATCCCATCCAACCTTTCACCATTTAAAACTTGTAACATGTTGTATTAACCTAACAATGTCCTTGTACCAGTAGTCAAGGCATCCTCCACTACCCCACTTCTCCTTCACCCAAAGCCCCATCCACTAATGTTGTCACCACTTATCCCGTACCTAACTCTTCTATTCCTACTATTGTCACAGCCTCTATAGCTGACCCATCTACTTCCCAACCAACCGATACCCCTCTTGCCCAATCATCTAGTGATTCGTCTATCCCCGCTACCCACATATCGACTACCTATCCCTTAGAAGGTGTTTTTCAATGCCTCACTCTAGGGGATTACCACCTCTATAATATTAACAATTCCTCACTCCACAAGAGTATGGAAACATGCACCAGCACCCTCCTTATGACTTTCACATAGAGAGGTTTTCTCTTATGGTCTTCCCCATATTTGCACCAACTTAACATATGGGGACTAAATACTTCCACTTATTCACCTGAACCTTCATCCCAAACATGACCATTTTCATCTGACCTCCAATCCCTCACAAACCGCTACTTCATCCACACTTTCCTTCACCGTTGTGCATGGAAAGACTTTGGCTTTAGTTTTTACGAACAAGGTCGTCATACTTTCATTCCATATACCACTTGTAAACATAAAGATCGCAGTGGCATTGGCTTTACCACACCATCTTCCAAGAAGGCATGCATCGAACTCATTAATGAAGACAAACCTTCTCCACCCCATTCACCAACATCACCACCTTCACCCACGGAGTCCATAGATCCCGAATCTATTCCTCCTAACATTTTTTTTTCGTGAACATGATTTCCCTGGGACCTCTAACTTATCAACATGATGGCATGGCGAGGATCCTTCTTATTTTCCCTTCATGTATCCTAACATGATTGATGACGATACACCTTCTATTAATGTCATTCAATGTCAAAACGATGAATTTATACTCATCTACCTTGTGTGGAATATTCTTATATTCACTAGGTCATTACCTTCTCGAGATGCAAACCATGTTGAATGAATTGACTATTAAAATCAACATTAACACTCAGAAAACCCACACATTCTAAAGATAGGAAAATCTTTAGATGTTTCTAAATGAGAATGTTTTACTTCTTTCCTCCAAGAAAATAGCAATGCTTTTGTTTGGTTTTATTCTTATAAGCCCTGTATTGACCCAAAATTGTGGTCCATAATAATATCGTAACCATTCCTGATGCAAAACCCATAAAACAGAAGCTGGAAAATGCATCCTCACATTTCCCTTCGTGTCAAAGAATAACTTTAGCACCTTCTCTCTGGTTTCCTTCATCCTACCCATTGACTATCTCCAATGGATTTCTAATATAATTCCTATCACAAAAGTGACAGGGGGACTCCGCATTTGCATGGATTTCGTGACCTCAACTTAGCTTTCCCCAAAGATGACTTTCCTCTACCAGGAATTGACCAACTAGTTGATCTCACCATTGGCCATGAGATGTTATCACTCATCGATAGTTCTTGATTTATAATCAAATATTAATCACTCTAGAAGATCAACACAAAACTTCCTTCATCACTCCTTGGGGGACCTTCTCTACTATCGAATTATGTATTTTGGCCTAAAAATGTTGGTGCTACATATCATGGAGCCATGACTTATATCTTCCATGACATCATGCATCACATATTGGAATATTACGTAGATGACCTTCTTGCCAAATCCAAACATCAAACCGAACACCTAACAATCCTTAAGGTCATCTTTGACTACCTCATCAAATATTGTGTTTGCCTTCAACCTAAGATGTTTTTCTTCATGGTGCTTTCAGGAAAACTCCTTGGTTTCATCGTTTCTTTACATGGCATAGAAGTCGATCATGCTAAAGTAAAGGTTATTCTTGAAATGCCTACCTACTAATCTCCGTCAACTTCGAATTTTGCAAGGTAAGTTACAATCTATCCGTCGGTTTATTTCACAACTTTCCAAACATTTTCAACCATATCATCATCTCCTCAAAAAGGACGTCTCCTTCAAATGGGATGATGAATGCCACAAAGCCTTGGATGCCTTAAAACAATATGTTCTTCAACCACCGGTGCTCATTCCCCTAAAATGACCAACCCTTTTACCTATGCATTTCTTCTACTGACCATTCCTTAGATGTCATGCTCACTCATCACAACAAGTAAACGACAGAACAAGTGGTTTATTACATAATTTGTACCCTTTTGGACTATGAAACTAGGTACACCCATGCTGAAAAACTTTGCTTAGCCTTAGTTTTTGTCACCACTAAACTTCGTCATTACCTACTTAACCACAAAACCTTTGTCATCACTAACACTGATCCCCTACATTACATGTACGCCAAACCCTACTAAAGATCAATGTGTTGCACGTTGGATCATGCTTCTTGCAGACCTTGACCTTGAATTCATCCATAAAAAAATTTTCAAAGGACAAGCCATCATTTTTAACTAGTAAATGCACCTCTTTACTAGAGATCAACCCTCTAACTTCAATTTTCCGGATAAATCCATTATTACCCTCTCTTTGGATGATACCACTTACCGTGAGGACCTTATTCTTTAATGGTTCCAAATGTCAAAAATGGAGGTGGTGCGGTGTTTATTATCATTCCTCTTGATGGTGAACCTATGTCTTTATCTTTCAAACTAGATTTTGATTGCACTAACAACATCATTGAATATGACACTCATATTAGGCCTTCAATCCACCATCGCCTATATGTTAAATCAATTAATATCTTTGGTGACTCCCAAAAATTTGTAAACCAAGTCAATGTTATATACCAAATTTATTCCTAATGAAATACTCCAAAAGTACAAATGTCATGTTGACATACTTTTGACTACCTTTACTATTACGAACTTCAAACCACCCCATGTTCTACTAATAAATTTGTGGATACCATGGCATGCTTGGCCTCTTAGATACATACTTCTCCCTGATGCAATCTAAAACAATATGTTCTTGACCACCGGTGCTCATTCCCCAAAAATGACCAACCCTTTTACCTATGCATTTCTTCTACTGACCATTCCTTAGGTGTCATGCTCACTCATCACAATAATAGCACAGTAGGAACAAGTGGTTTATTACATAATCTGTACCCTTTTGACTATGAAACTAGGTACACCCATGCTGAAAAAAATTTGCTTAGCCTTAGTTTTTGTCACCACTAAACTTCATCATTACCTACTTAACCACAAAACCTTTGTCATCACTAACACTGATCCCCTACATTACATGTATGCCAAACCCTACTAGCATCAATGTGTTGCACGTTGGATCATGCTTCTTGCAGACCTTGACCTTGAATTCATCCATAAAAATTTTCAAAGGACAAGCCATCACTGACCAACTAGTAAATGCACCTCTTTCTAGAGATCAACCCTCTAACTTTGATTTTCTAGACAAATCCATTATTTCCCTCTCTTTGGATGATACCACTTACCAGATGACCTTATTCTTTAATGGTTCCAAATGTCAGCATGGAGGTGGTGCAGGTGTTATTATCATTCCTCTTGATGGTGAACCTATGTCTTTATCTTTCAAACTAGATTTTGATTACACTAACAACATCATTGAATATGAAGCACTCGTATTAGGCCTTCAAACCACCATCGCCCTAGATGTTAAATCAATTAATATCTTTGGTGACTCCCAACTGTTGTAAACCAAGTCAATGGTATATACCAGTGTCGTAATGAAATACTCCAAAAGTACAAATGTCATGTTGACATACTTTTGACTACCTTTGACTATTACGAACTTCAAACCACCCCATGTTCTACTAATAAATTTGTGGATACCATGGCATGCTTGGCCTTCTCGTATACATACTTCTCCCGTTCGATCTAAAATATTTGTCATAATACAAAGGTTTTAATCACCCTCTTATTTATCTCGAGATGTCAACTCACAAAATTGTTGCACCCTACCCATGACTTTGGTATAAGTCAGTTTACAGACTACCTTCCCTTTCTATTCTCGCCTCCGGATCTCACTCATAATGGACAACGCACCTTTCTTAAAGGTTTCTCTCACTATGTCATCATGGGTGGTCTTCTTTATAAATGCAGCTTTGATGGTATTCTCTTACGATGCCTTACAAGTTCTAAAATTCCTTACACCATCAAGGAAGTTCACGATAGAATTTGTGGAGGTCACTTTAGTGGCTTAGCTATCACTAAATGCATTTTTCCTTGGCTATTATTGGCCAACCCTAAACTATGATTGTTGTGACTATGTCAAAATTGTGTGAAATTTCAACAACATGTTAATCTTCATCACACACCTAGTCATTCCTTACAAGTCGCACGAGACCTTTGGCCTTTCTCTCAATGGGGTTTGGATCTTGTTAGAGAGATCAATCCTCATTCTTCACAACACCATCAATGGATTATAATTGTTACTAAATACTACACTAAATGGGTAGAATCCATTCCCCTCATTTATACAAAAGCCAGAAAATTGTGAATTCATCAACCATCACATCATTTGTCACTTTGGTGTCCCTCACCACCTCATCACTGATAACGAAAGTAATTTAAAAAAACCCTATAAAATATTTGCAACTCTTTTGGCATTCAACTTAGTTTCTCATCACCTTATTACCCACAAACAAATGGCCAAGTAGAATCAACCAATAAAACCTTGAAAAAAATTCTTATGAAAGTAGTTGACAATATTGGGAAGGATTGGCATACGCACATTCCTTTCACCTTGTGGGCTTACCACACTAGTATTTGCACTTTGACTACAGCCACACCTTTCTCTCTAGTCTATAGTACCAAGGTTGTCTTGCCTCTCAAAGTCTAGATTCCATCTCTCTCACATCTCACTACAAGACATGCTCAATGATGATGACTTTCACTAGGACCGTTTAACACAACTTGATTTTTTAGATGAACATCATGTCTCAATGCTCTTGATCATCTCCAAATCTACCAAAAATGTATCAATTGTTCCTATGATAAACGTGTCCACGAACAAACCTTCCAGGTTGGTGACCTCGTCTTGAAGGAAAATAACATGTAACTAAAGAATAGAAAAGTAAACGGGGTAAATTTACTCCTAATTGGCTCGGACCCTATGTGTTACCCATACCTATGGATTAGGTGCTTATCGTTTGTCTTCACTTGAAGGTAAACCCGAACCTAAGTCCCTCAATGCCTTGCATATTAGACCATTTTATTGTTGAAATCCAGTCTATATCACCTTTTGTCTATTGACCGCTTGTCCCTTGAGCGTCCATTCACCTTCTATGTTACCTATTTTGAGGATCAACGACTAAACAAGAATCATGTGATTACCCATCACCTTTTAGTCTTATCTTCAATATGAGTACCACGGCTCTACTCATGACATGATTCTCATGGATACTTTTCTTCCTTTTCAAATATGGAATCCCATGGTCGTTCATCACTTGAAACCATCTCTTTCATAGTTAACCTTTGTGTGCTATGGTTTTGTCTTCTAAACAAGAACCTAATCTTCCTCTATAGTCTGGTCCATGACTTAAACGTCCAAAAGAAAAATGGGATTCAACTCCTTGAGTCAAACTTCCAAAAAATGATGACTCCCTCAAAAGGGACATCTCTTCTCTCTATCTTGTTGTTATAAATAGACTACTCCCTCAAGGAGAGCTATATAATGTCATTGCAACAAAAATAAAATACTCAGAAGCTTCCCCCATTGATCATCTTCACGAAGACCTCAAGGAGATAATATACTCATCCCATATAGACTTCCTGCATCAATCAATCTATCACAAAAAAAATGATTACTTTTTTGCCATGGACTTGCCTATTTTTCATCATGGGTTTCTTGCCAGTTAAACATGTTGTCATACACTAAGTTATGCTAAACCCCCCATTTTCCCCTCATTTCCTTTTCACCCTAATTTTCTATCTTCTCAAGGTGTTTTTCAGTAATCGTGAAATTTCATGATCATGTGACTTTCTTCATCCTTAGAATAGTCATTATGCAACACCTTTAGGGTCTCACGTTCATAAGCCATTCTTTGGAATGATAGGCTCATTAGGGTTCTTATCAATTAGGCACATATTTTACCACCTCTTACCATTCACCTTCTTCATTACTTATTGATTACCTATACAAGACCAGACCATCGACACCTACATTTTAAAAGACTTCCTCTTTCACCTAAACTCAACCATGCCTATGACCTAGACTCAATCATGCCTAAAATCTACTAACCCATTCCTCTACCTCATCATATTCTTCCCTAGCTTATGGGAGAACTACATCGACCTGAGGCCCCTTTTCATTGGGGCTATTAAGGTAGTACTTCAAGGGCATGGGGCCCTTAGAGTTTAGCTCGACCACCCTTACCCTAACCCATTTTCCCCACTTTCCTATTAACATTCTATCTTACTTAGTTTCCATTTTTCACAACACTCAAAAGTTAAACAATCACAAACATACATATCTACCACATTATCACATCATAAAAATGTCCAATCAATCATTTCACATTTTCATAATATCAAAGATTTTGGAAAGTTACACCATAACATACATATAACTCATCATTTATTTCCCATGTTACCAATAACTTGGAAATTAAATCAAAATTAAAAACAAGACTCCATCGTGCCTAAATGGACCTTACTCCATCATGCCTAAACCGACCTAACTCAACCATGCATATACTTGACTAAACCATGCCTAATTGGCCTAACTCCATCATTCATATAGCCTAGACTCAACCATGCCTAACCAACCTCACTCCACCATTCCTAATCTACCTAGTTTTCATCCATATACAAATAACAATAGAACTTCCAAAACACAAGTGCATCATCCATAACCATTGATCTCACCATCTATAAATAAAATTTTGTGTATCCATCAACTATACACTTGATACAAAATAATATAAGTCTCTCAAAAATCTCATATCACCTCACCATCTTCGGCATGCAGGTTGGTATATGATCAAAAATCTCAAAAACTCTCATGTACAGCCTCACTATCATCGGCATGTAGGCTGGTATATATCAAAAATAATCAAAATGACGATGTACAGAGACATCAATCATCAGCCCATCTGATGTCCAGGCTAGTCTCATCTATCTCCTCCTCCTCTCCTCCAACCCGACGCCTAACTAGCATCTCTCCACCCTCTTTGGGTCTAGGTCTCGCCTTCACTGCCTACAATTGGGTCAGGCCTCCGTGAACTAGTGGTCTCACCAACCCTATCTTTGGGCTCTTCGACCCCCTTACTCTTTTGTACTATGCATAACAAGATCTCATCCTCTTACTTGAGGCTTTTGTGCCAATGTACTCTACATAATAGGGGACATCTTTATCCTAATAGTAGTCAAGTGATCCCGAGAGTTCCCTCATTCTCGGAATCCTAATCTTTCGCCATCGGCAACCTATCTGTGGTTTCCATAGGTCTCCCAACAACCTACAAGCTCTTTCCTACTAATAATGGTCTCGTCCCTTGTACCTACAAACTCTACCCTCCTATCTCTAATGTGGGACCCTATCCCATCTACTGGTCACTTTATGGGACCATGTCCTTGGGCCACTACCCTACTTTGTTGTGACTTGGGCCTATAGGGCCACAATCGAGCAAGTGCATGGGCCCTAACCAAACTTGGACTTCGCTACATGTTCTTGTAAGGTGGCTACCTATCCCCCATCATCATCCCCACCCTGCATGTACTTTTCCCCTGTATAACCTAGGCTACTAAACTACATTTTCCCCATAGTGTGGCAAAATCTGTGCCTTCAACCTCGTAAGTTGTCCTCGACTAGAATCCCCTTATGTCAAAAGGGTAGCCATCTCGCCATAATGTGACCCTTTGATCCATAATGGTGGCTAAGTAAGGATTCCCTAGCCTCGGTGGTCCGTGTAGCTATGTTGCCCATCACTACATGTATCTATCTGTAATATGTGTTTTACATGCGCCGATGACTCGACACCTTCTCATAGCTGAATATTTTGCTACGGATCTCGAATCAGCATGCACTTTGACTACTCAAAGAGATGTTGACATCATCATCATAGTGCAGGAATTCAAATTCAAATTTTGGCAAATCTGGTAGGTGAGAAATGGGAAAACATCTCTCTGAGCATTGATGAGCAGATCTGATTGCTCTAACCACCTGATTTGATTTGATCTGCCCTCCTTCAACACACCAAACAAACTTGGGGAATCATATTTCACATATCTCCAGGTGGATTTGTAGGCATTGAATGCTTCTTGTTGGGGGTTATATTTCAAATTCAAGTTTTCCCTCCTTCCCTTCTCTTTCTAAAGATTTATCTATAAATGTAAGAGTTAGACTCATTTGTTATGTTGGACACTCTATCCTTAAGAATTTTTCTTAAGGACTTCATATTTTCTATATTTTGAGTTGCAAACCTCTATGTTTTTCTCTCATAAGTGGATATCGGCATCCTTCATCATTGTAATACAGACTATGCATTTCTAGGAAGTAATGAAAACTTTGTTCTTTGACTATTCTTTGTCTTAACGTGTTTGCATTCTTTCTTCTTTCCTATTTTTACATTGTATACTATTTGTGCCATTTCAAGTCCCTTGAATTTCCTTATTTAGTTGTGTTCCATGAGAATGATCTGTTAAATACATGTTTTGTCACTGTGATACTCATGCATATCCTCCTTTCATGCATTTGCTTTCATTCTCACTCAGAACATATAGGGTTCATCCTCTTTTCTGGTGCTATCACCTTTTAGTGTAGTTTTTTTATCCTCGGTCCTTTCCCTTGGCATTTTAGCTTAAGTTTTCCCTTCCATCACTAGGAGTAGTAGTATCATTAGAAATAGATATAAGAACTAACATTCTTTGGAGATCTCATCCCAAGCGCACAAGGTCCCACAACTTAGGGGCAATCACCCATTATGGTCTCAAACACCTCAACCCTTCCAAGATCCGAGATGTAGGAGCACATTTGAGCAACTAATTGTTTTTGGCACACCCGATGGGACAAGCATTGAAAGCTTAAATTTCATATATCTAAGTTTTGGTGTGTGGACTTAGTATTTCAACCTTTTGAGGCTCATTTCAACACATCTAAATACTCCCAACATTTTAATATCTCTACATTTACGCGAGTTCTAAGCACCTTTCATGAGAAGAGTGCACACAAGAAGAATTGTAGTAGCTGAAGATTATTTTGAGTACCTCCAAAATCCTCGAGAAGATTTCGATCTAGAAATTCCATGAGTGCATCTTTATCTCCTGCGTGTCGCCCCATTCAACTTCTCAAAACAGACAACCTACGCACCTGTAATGGTGCATCATCAACCTCCTCCACCGAGAACTTTGAAAAATTTGCTAGAGGGAGTCCCTTACTTTTGGTCAGGCAACATGATATGCCAAATGGCACACTCAAGAGTATTCCATATTTTATTGGTGATAATCAAGTCACCCCTTGAATCTGGAGCATATCCAAGATATATAAAATGTGTTTTCACTCTATTTGATAACACATGATGATGTAGAATTTAGGTCATTTCTTTGGTACAACCTTTTTCAAAGTTAAAGTGCTTCAATGGTACCAAGGCCTAAGACATGGATCTATCACCACCTAGGATGATCTAGGAACAACTCTTTGTAATTAATTTGAAGATAAGGCAGATCACCTATCTCTGGTGGAGAAATTCACAACAACAAGGAGGGCACCACAATGAGAAGATGATTGATGTGCAATATTTCAATTATGATCTAATCCATGTAAGTGCATTTGATCTTCATCTTTCCAGGATTTACTAGATCTACTTATAGTATTGTAGTAAGGGAAGCAAATAGTCTTATTCAGGTGGGAAAGATAGCTCCTAGACCACTTATGCCCTTGTTTCACAAAATTTCACAAGAACCCTAGCCTTCCGGGCCTCCATACCTGGTGGCCCCTATTCTTGTTCCTAGGCAAAGCGTGCAACCAACCTCACCACATCCTACTCTCCAAACCAGTGTAATCAAGGAAGATGAATAATTGAAGGACCTGGTTATAAATTTATCAAACAAATTCATATCATTAGAAAAGTAACAGGTGCAAGCCTATAGAGGCAATTCTAATCAGGTGCATGGCCAAAGTAATCATCCTTGGTGAAATTTGTATGGAAATCAAAGATACGCGTCATAACATTCAACGAATGATAGATGGCATCCCAATGCACATCTACCCTTGCAAGTTGTTCCTCCCGTGCATTCTCTTTTAGCACAAATTGTGAGCCGTGCACTTATTCCTTTCGAGAACAACAGATCTGTAAGAATCGAATGGTGCTTCCTTTGCAACATCATTTATTGTACCAATGTTAAAGACGTAAAGCCTTTATGATCCAAAATGCTTCATTTTGTGAGCCTTCAACAAGTTCCCTTGAATCGAAAAAAAAAGAAATTCCAGAATCTCCTCTAGAGACAAATTTGATGTTCTTTGCACATATTAGGACTTCTATGCAATCAACCAAGCTGCAGGATGATACAAGCTCGTGTGCCCAAGTTGATATTAGATTCGTGTGCATAGGTCCCACTCCTAGAAATGAAAGTAGATCCTCAAAATCAAAATATGTAAGACAAATCATCCAAGACTAAAAGTGCTCAAGTCCTCTAGAAGAGGCCCCACAAAGCTCCTTCGAAGCAATGCAGGCCCCTCCTTTGGTAGGTCAATCCTCTTCTCTAGATAAATTCCATGCTTTCACACTAAATAATCAAATCGATGTTGATCCCTAAATACATAAGATAGGGGTCCTTCCATTTAACATTGTTTACCAAATGAAGAGAACAAACATAAATGTCATAATGTGGGATGCCCTGACCATTCCATCTCGGAAATCTATTGCATGAAGCTCGCACAAATCCTATGTGTTGATCTAGTTGTTGAATCCACGCACTTCTATCAATGTTTACCAACAAGAGGAGAAACAACTAAGTAAAGTTCTTAAAACCCCACCCTTCTATATTTCCTTGATCATAGGCAAACACCTTGTGCATAATTGTATGATTAACTCATGCACTAGTACTTTTGTTATGCCTAAGAAAATAGTTGATGTCTTAGGTCTAAAATATATCCCTTTATCTAAAGGAGTCCTGTAACTTGATGGTTCAACTATCACCACCTTAGGAGTCATCAAGGATCTTGAGTTAACCCTCCATGCATGCCAAGCCTGACCATAACTCAAGATGTGTCAATCATTGACCTACCTCCTTTGTTTTCCTATGTCTATCAAGAGACTTTACTACTAAAGTGGGTGGTTACTTGTCTTCTGATTGGTCTCATATGTTACTCAAGACAAGGTATGGTACCCGGTTTACCATACAAGCTAAGCCTATATTTTCCTATCATGTAGATTCATATTTCCCATCCCCTCTCCAAGCCAACTATTTAATTGAAGAACAAGCTTCAGTTCCTGAAGAGAAATCTCTTCCACCCTTTGTTCCTGACCTAGTGCTTGATGAATGGGTAGAAAGGCACCATAAATTTGATCCA
The DNA here is from genome assembly GCA_018340775.1 of Taxus wallichiana var. yunnanensis. Lineage (NCBI taxonomy): Eukaryota > Viridiplantae > Streptophyta > Pinopsida > Cupressales > Taxaceae > Taxus > Taxus wallichiana. The sequence goes on along the minus strand of CM031242.1, from coordinate 759,041,449 downwards.
TATGCTAAAGAATTGGAAGCTTATGAAATTGGGCTTAGTACTTACTACATTCTTGAAGAATAAGTTGTGTTTCCAGCACGCTTAAGAAAAACAAAATTATCTTTGGGTCTATGGAAGTTGTACTTTGATGGATCCATAAGCGAAAAAGGCATGAGAGAAGGAGTGATTCTCATTTATCCTGAGGATGATAAATTCTTCTTCACGCATAGGCTATAGTTCATATGTTCTAACAATGTGGTAGAATATGAAGCATTGGTGCATGGCTTTCTCATTGTTGAGAAGAAGAAAATTAAGGTGTTACAAATCTTTGGGGACACAGAATTGGTTATCCACCAAGTCACTAATAAATGCCAAACAAAGAATAAGCTTCTCAAAGCTTATAAGCATAGAGTTTTGGGACCTCCTTGAGAGCTTTGATGTTCTAAATCTATAGGTGGTGTCGCATAAAATGAACAAAGAAGTTGACTAGATGGTCACACTTGGTTTGTACGCTTTCTCCTCTTGAGGAATTTGTCAAAGGAAACACTCAACACATTAAGATGGTGATCGACCATCCATTTTAGACAATAATAGCTCAAAGTGTTTGACAAGTGATGCGTGTAAATCATCCAATTTATCTATAATGAAGCTAAATTTTCATGAAGTATGCAAGTTGACTTGTATGACAACTATGGTGACTAAGTAGTACAACTAAAGACAAAAAAGTTGCCTAAAGGGTTGGTCATCTTAGAGAAAATATTTAGCCCTGATGATGAGTTCATGGTCGTGAAGAAAAAGCACATGTGCATCATGCAAGAAGACTTCTCCCAGTCACCATTTCTCGCGGAAAGGATTTTTGCTCAATAAATCTTGTATGCATGTAAGGAAAATCAGGCCTTCATATCTCTCTATCAAAAATAAAGTGATATCTTCTCATGGGAGTATGAAGACCTCAAAGGTTTTGATCTAAGTGTTGCTCAACATTCCATTGACCTTGATCCTAGTGTCAAGCCTGTCAAACAGAAGCAGCAACTAGTCAACCCAAAGATAGAGCCCCTCATGAGAAAGGAATTATCCAAACTCATTGAGGAAAAATTATTTTCCTATCAAATACTCTACTTGGTCACAAATCTAGTTCCAAAGGTGCAAGAAGAAGAATGATGAAATCAGACTTTTTGCTGATTTCATATATTTGAATAAGGCATCTCTAAAGGATCATTATCCTTTTCCTTCAATGGAGCAAATTATGCGGCAGATCTGTGGCCGGTGTGCAAGATTCTCCATGTTAGATGGATATTCGGTTTCAATCATATCCTAGTCCAAGGAAGAGGATCAATTCAAAACAACATTTACAACCAAGTGGGGAATATATGCATATCATAAAATGCCCTTTTGTCTCATTAAACGTAGGCACCACATTTTAGCGTGTCTTGGATATTACCTTCAAAGGTTACATCAATGAGTTCATTCTAATTTACCTTGATGACATAATAGTCTTCTCAAAGTAGAGCGTGGATCATATGGCACACCTATAAAAATTCTTTGAAAGATGCAAAAAAATTTGGGGTGTCTCTTAACCCCAAGAAGTGTAATTTTGCAATGGCAGGGCAAGCTTTTGGGCCATGTAGTTTCAAAGGATGGCATCACAATTGATCCTAAGCGTGTCTCATCCATCCTAGCTCTTTCCCTATCGGTGCATAAAAAGACCTTACAGTCCTTCCTTCGCAAGATCAATTTTGTTAGGTGTTTTATCCCTAACTTTGCAGGACTGGTTCAACCCATCACCTTGATGCTCAAAAAGGACATGGCCTTCAGATGGACAGTAGAAGGAAAAGAAATCTTCAACAAAATCAAGCAAGAAATTGCTTGCTCGCCAACACTCATCAATCTTAATTATTCAAAATATTTCATCCTTTATGTTTATGGCGTTGATGTGAGTGTTTTTGTTGTCCTAACACAAGAAAAGGAACGAGGGCTGGAACAACCTGTGGCCTTCTTCAACCAAACCCTGAAGGATTATGAACTAAAATATAGTCACACAAAGAAACAGGTCTTCGCCATTATGTGTGCGCTCAATAAATTCAAAAGTATGCTCACCACAAATCATATCAAGGTGTTAGTCTCCCACTCTTCTGTCAGAGACTTCATCATGGGAGTAGAAATCAGTGAGAAAAGAGCACGATGGGTGACCAAAATCATGGAGTATGATGTGACTATTAAGGCCAAAAATTTGGTAAGAGGTAGCGTGCTTTGTAGGAAGATTGTTGAGGATGTGCATAATGTGCCGAGGCTTCATTATTTCTGGATGAGGACATCCCACGTGCGAGCTTGATTGAGTAAATACAAATCTGGCACGCATGTGACTGGATGAAGGAATTGTTTACATTCCTTTCCAAGGGCACATACCCTCCTGGTTTAAATAAATTAAAGAGAAGACATTTGAGGTTACAATCTATCCCTTATGTGTTGATTGATGGACTTCTCTTTAAAAAAATCTTGATGGCATGTTGTTAAGGTGTATCAACAACATGTGGACTGAAAACGTGTTGGCATAATTTCACAATGGATTCTCTGGTGGACACTTCTCTTCCAAAACTACAACAATGAAAATCATAATGGCATGAATCTTTTAGCCTACCTTGTTTGCAGATGCACATAGGTGGGTCACAAAATTCAAGGAATGTGATTTCTTTGTAGGAAAGAAAATATTAGCAGCACTTCCCCTCCAACCAATCCAAGTGGATCAACCTTTTGCGCAATGGGGTCTCAACTTCATAGGCATGATCAATCCACCTTCAAGTGTTGGGCATAAGTGGGTGTTGACAGCTACATATTACTTCACCAGATGGATAGAAGCTTGTTCCCGCTCAAGGAATCAACCGAGTCAGTCATCCTTGACTTTCTCGAAGGTATAGTCATAAGGTTTGGCATTCCTCAAACCATTATCTCTGATAATGCAAAAGCCTTCCTTGGTACTAAAATCACTGATTGGGCTCTAAGTATAGGAATTTATCTAAAGACTTCTTCCAATTATTACCATCAGGGAAATGGTTTGGCATAATCAACAAACAAGAACCTGATTAGAATCATAAAGCACACAATGAACATCAGCCAAAGATAGTGGCATACAAAGGTCTTGCGCTTGCTGGGAAGATAGAATCATAGTCAAAAAGGTAGTAGGAACTTTTCCTTACAAGATTGTCTATGGTAAGGAGGCTACCCTTCCTTTGACACTAGAGTTGAATTCATTAATGCTTGCCCAGCAGCTTGGAATTTGAAGGCACATACCAGGGAGAAATTAGAATGGCAAAGCTAGTTAATCTTAAAGAATCAAGGAACTTTGTCATGATCAAGCTAGAAAATCATCAGCAAGAAACAAAGAAATGGTTTGACAGAAAGGATAAGCCTCAAACTTTCAAGTTTGGGGACTTGGTTTTAAAATGTGATGTTGAAAGAGAGCTAAACCAGGGTGCCATTCAAAGTTTGATGCACTTTAGAGTGGCCCATACATCATCAATTCCTGCAAGGAAGCTAACTCTTTCAAGTTAACTCATCTTGATGGAGGCGCACTACAAATCCCAATAAATGGGATCTATCTCAAACCCTTCCATTAATTTTGTTACATCATTTTGTATATATTAGAGTATTTTCAATTCCTCCAAGTGTGTTACACGCACATTATTTATTTATACATAGTTCTTTCTTATCGTGTGATCCTTACGCATACTTTTCCATTGCTTCCAAAATGTAGAGCTTCTTTCAAGAATATTGCAAGATTCAGAATTAGAGTCAATAAATGATCTTTTAAGTGAATATAGGGCCAGTTTCATGATTGCATAAATAGACTCCATGCCCAATGGATTCTCCAAGCTATTGATCTTCTTCATCTAGTAGGCAGATGGCCCCAAAATTCACCAAAAATGTTATCCAAATAACTCCCCATGTTATTTGAGTAACTTGTATACACATTTTGGCTCTCAATTCCCCATTGAAGGTCAGCGCGCACTCAAGTTCAATTAAGCACAACTCCTTGATTGAAATTTCCCCTTAGCACCCCTTCTTTTCCTCAAGCACCCTTACGCACTTTCTGTTCTTTCCTTCCATTTTCCTTTTCCTCTTTGTTCTACTCCTCCCTCGCACCCACCTTCTGCACTTTCGCTTTCCTCCTAAGTATTTTTCCTTACCATGTGTGTGTCTCGACTTTCTTCAATTAGCTAAGTCCCTAACCTCTCGCGCACCACGCCATTACTCGTAATAGTTGTGCCTTGACCATGCATTCTCTACACACCGGCCTTTCCTCATTTTTCCCCACACCCACCCTTTTACACATTCCTTATGTCTTCTTCCCGCGCCTCATTCTTCTGCGCATGTCTCAATGACCTCCTTTGCACCCCTCGTGTCGTCATCTTCACATGTCATGCTTAAATGTGCCATGCACAGACTAGCCAAAGCATGTCATTAGGGTGCCAAATCCTTGCAATAAATCAAGAAACGAAACGTGGTAGAAATAATAAATATTTACAAAGTTGGCCATCATTTCAGCCAATCCACGTGTACCACATGTTTTGCATGTGCCAACGACTCTGAAATATTCTCGACAGTGGTATATTTTTCTATAGAGCTCAAATTGGTGTGCACTTGGACTTGTCAGAGAGCTGTTGACATGAGCTATAGTGCTAGGAATTCAAACTCAAAATTTGGCGGATCTGGTAGGTGAGAAATGGGAAAACGTCTCTCTGAGAATTGATGAGCAGATCTGATTTCTCTAACCACCTGATTTGATTTGATCCACCCTCCTTCCTTCTTCAACACACCAAACAATCTTGGGGAAGCATATTTCACATATCTCCAAGTGGATTCGCAGGCATTGAATGCTTTTTGTTAGGGGTTTAATTTCAAATTTGAGTTTTCTCTCTTCTCCTTCTACAAATTTATCTATAAATGTAAGAGATATGCTCATTTGTTATGTTCGACACTATGGATCCTTAACCATTTTTCTGCTAAGGACTTCATATTTTCTATATTTTGACTTACAAACCTCTAGATTTGACTCTCGCATGTGGATGGCGGCGTCCATCATTATAAAAGCACTATTTTTGGAAGTAATGAAAACTTTGTTTTGTGACTATTCTTTGTCTTATCATGTTTGCATTCTTTCTTCTTGCCTTTTCTTTTGCATTTTATATTGGTTATGCCATTTCAAGTCCCTTGAATTTCCTTATTTAGTTTTTTTCCATGAGAACAATCTGTTGAATACATGTTTAGTTGTGTTACTCGTGCATAGCCTCCTTTCACACATTTCCATTCATTCTCGCTCGAAGAGATAGTGGTCATCCCTCTTTTCTAGTGCTATCACTTTTTAGTGTATTTTTCTTTCATGTTATCCTTCTATCCCCTGGTCCCTTGGCATTATTATCTTAAGTTTTCCCTTATAGCACTAGGAGTAGCAAAGGGTGGCAATATAAATAGATAGAAGAACCGGCCTTCTCTAGAGATCCATCGCAAACGTGCAAGGTCCCACAACTTAGGGACAGGGCCCATTGTGGTCTCAAACAACTTGGCCCTTCTAAGATATGAGATGCGGTGCATGTTTGAGCAACCAATACATACCAGGATCGATGTCGGTCTCTATATCCGGTAAATCTACCCAGAAACCTCATAACATTCACCCAAATAACCCAAACCACTCAAAACTTATCCCTGACCTATCCCAACCACCTTATTCACCTGTCTAACTTCCAAATTTGATCATAACCTAACCTATTAGATTAGATTTTCTTATTGTGCTTGATTGAGACACCTAAAGCAAATCAACTACAATAGGATATTATTGGTTTACGTCATTTCTTGCATTAAGGTGTGTTAAACATTGATTGACAACCATCTAGGAAGTATCACACTTCTGGATCTAACATACACTAGGTATTCCACTCGACATATATTGTTTAATATACTTCTTGTGGTCTTCTTTTGTATTCACGGGTAGTTCCTCCTAGCAAAAAGGAAGTTCTCACAATCAAGACCTTTGGATCGGGAAATCGAATGCACACACTCTACCTTCCACCTTCATTCACGGTATTCCTCCTCACCCTTGCCCTATCTATTGTTATCTTACGTACGTAACTTATTGGTGAAATAGGCATGCATGTAAGTAGATCAAGTAGCATGCGGGGGCTCGCACATAGAAAAAATACCTTCGGGACTTAGTCGCATTTTGAACCATGAGATAAAAATAAATGATGAATGATTAGAGTGGCATTCAAGCAATGTCTTTGGATAGAACTCGAGGCATGAAGACTTGGAGGTGAAGCAAAGTCTATTTTGGGAAAGATAGCATGTAGCAAGAAGATTAACGCTCGTCTAAATATTTGAACTAATAATAGGGTGTGGATCTAGTGTTAAACATAGAGATGATCTATTATTCGGTGAACCTTTCATGCTTCTTTTTGTATCTTTGTATTGGTGCATGGCTATTATTAGGATGCATCCTAGTTTGTGAGTGCATGGGTGGTGAAGGGAAATTCCCCACTACTATATATATGTATTGATTTGCAGGGTTTTGATAGAGGATGATCATCAATTTGTATGTACTAGAGTTATGTTGTTGGATTATGAGTGTGCATGAATGATGACAATACTATGTAGGTATTCAGCTTCTAAGTGTGATGAAGAATTAATATGATGGATCTTTATGGATGGATATTGGTTATTGATGTCTCTATTCATGGTCATTATGTGGTGAATCTAGTATTAATCCTTATGTGATCTAGTATGTTTACTTATTATGTGTGTTTCCAAATTGAGTTCATGGATCTAATTGTTAGAATGGGATATGCACTTTGAGATTTGGTTATTATGAATATGCATGTTAACACCATAGTAAGACAGTAACAAAGAGGGACCTGGTACCTTTGCGTGCTTCGGGTGAGTGCTCAGATATGTCTAAGTGATGTGTCAATGCATCTAGGGTTTTGAGTGAGAAAATAAGACTATAATCTCTAAATTCACCTATATAATTATTATATTCATCCATCTCGTGCCACTAGTCCATTGTCCCTCTATAAGGATCCAACACTATTAGCTCTTGTCTAACATGTGGCAATCTCCTCAATCCTACAATTGGCCTCATTATTGGGCCTTTCTCCCACCGTAAAACCCTTGAAGCATCTCCTACTACCTGTAGTGGTGTACTCACAAACCTATACATCGAGAACTTCTCATATATCCATGAAGATAAAAGAATGAAGGGCCCTACTAACCTTTGTTTCCTAACCCAAATCATGTACGAGTCCCGCACTAGTTGTACCCATGTGATTTTGGCCTAACATAATAGAATAAATGTCTCCAAATCCTCTCTACAAGATAATAACACGAAAACTAATACTTGATCCATACACCTTTTGGCACAATACTTGTGCCACAACCATACCAATGATATACTTATGGATATCCCAAATATGTGCAACATATACAACACTTAATATGATCATCAAAGTTCCTAGGTGAGACTCATCATTTCTTATGGCCCATCATGTGAGTGTTATCCTATATCTATTAAAACATCACAAAACATGTGGACTCCTTGAATCGGTAGTCACATAATGTCATGGATATCCTACAAGATCATTGCAACCTCAACAACCTATCCACAAGCCCTCCACCAAGATGTTGGACCTAAAATCACACCGCATTAGAAACATCTAAATCGGGTCCACATTTAGTGGAACCCACACCATCTCGCATAATTCCTTCAAATATGATGCCCTATAGTTGTGCAACGTCATGTGTACATAACCTCCTCAAAACTCTGGTAACCATGCCACATCTATGAATTTCCATAGTTGGATCCTCCGCACCTATAAAACATCAAACAAAAAGTATATAAATACCCATCAAATCTCAAAACAAATCCATCATTGAAATAACCAAAATTCATCCAAAAACATCTCAAATAATAAAAATATCTACTACATTGTCCATGTTGGCTTAACCCCATCGGCCCTTAATAAATTTCTCCTACCTCCCTACGTCATCCGTCATGGTATAAATATCCCTCAACAAGATGGCATCTTCCTTGTTGTAATGGATCATCCAAACATGATTGATCCCATCCATTTTAGGGTCCTACGAAAACCTTTTCATTAATTACAAAAACATAACGAAATGAATTCTAAATTCAAATCCTCATAAACCCACCTAGACCTTGATCTAATCTACATTTTGACTATCTTTAGAGAAATTTTAACTAGCTAAATTTTCTTTGGCATCCATTTTTATCTTTTCTCCTAACTACCCATTCCAATTCAAAAACAACACCTACCATGGGATTCACACCAAGTGTGTCACCCATCTTGGCCACCTCATCGTGCACCTCCCAATCTCACACCATTATCATTAAAATTTCTCAATTTGGGTTTTTATCGAGATCCCATTTATCTTAATCTCAAATTAGAAAAGTGACAAATGAATTTATCCCTTTACTATTTATAGAAATATTTGTAATTGGTTTCATCATGATTTCCTGCAATCTTTAAACCTTCATATCTTTCACATTACCAACCCTAAAAATATTTCAGAAATTGTGCCATATTTTTTATGGTGATCTGCTCATTTCAACATATCACACTTCTCTCTACCTCTTTTTGTCAAAATCCCCATTTTCATCATTTGCGATGCTTAAATACCATCTATATCGTAACCTCCTATATAGGTGATTTATGTATTATCTAATCTAGTGTTTCTTTTTCACTTTTCTTATTCAAGGTTCCAAACACCCATTGCACCCATTGAGGCAAGTCAAGAAACACTAGTAGGTAAGTATGAGGTAGGTATATTTGATTTAACATCCTTTACATCACTTCCATTTCTACATTTTAATTTTTGTATTTTCCTTTCAATTTTTTGTTACATAGATCTTATCCAAAATACTATCTCATTTTTTTTATTTTGACACGTGATGATATTTGGTTGGGGCATATGTATACATTGTTTTTTACGTTTTCTAGCCATTATTTTGTGTAGGTTTGGATGCATTCTCCTCCTAAGAGGGTGCCTTAAGAGGCTTTCCACAATTGAGGTATGATCATACTTGGTCATGTGGGATATACCATAGAATTTGAGAGGTTTTTTTATTATCCTTAGTCCCCCTATGCATGCCTCATTTCTTCCCTTTATTCACACATTGCACTCATTATGTCCACTTGTCTCATTATGTCTACCTACTTTTTATTATTGTTTTTCATACTTGATTTCAATCACTCTGACCTTTTTTCGTTTATCCCCACTTGTCTTTTGGTCTCGAGTCATGTTTTTCAGCCTTTGAGCTTAAGGATTCCCCCAGGTTCTACGCCATCACCCATGGGAGATGGCACCTATTTTGGTTTTCTCATGGCCAACGTCATCGCCTTTGTGGGCGATAGTGTCGTATATATACATGTCCTTTCTACAACTAGTACCATCACTTCACAAGTACTTGTTTATATATAAATTTTACATGATGTACTCTTAGTCACATTGTTTCACATTTGTTAGATTACTTTGGAGTCTTGGAGTTTTCCTGCTTTTTCATTTGGGTCACCATAGTGAGTTAGAACTGGAGATCTTCTTATTGATTTTTCCCCTTCTCCACCCATAGTGATTCTCTCTTAGTGTTGTTGTCTCTAGGGAGGATTATGCATCAATGGTCACACACATGCTACAGGTAAGTATTTCTAACCCTCTTTAGTCTCTTATTTTGTATGTATATGCTTGTTGTTTTTGGTCATTCATTGTTATAGGCTAGATTAGATGTATGTTTTACCTAAGCAAGCTAAATATAGTGTTTGTTAGGTTATTTATGACTTTACCAATATCTATACACCTTTGTATTTACACGATGTGGCTAGTCTTAGATTGAATTTTTTTTTAAATCTCAATTGGGAACCTCTCTCTTACCCTTCTTAGAAAACCCTCATCAAGACTAGGATATTTTCCTTGGTTGTCTCTAGCTCACATGCATGTGATGGTGCATGGTTGATTAACTTAGGGGCCTCTTTTCATATGACCCCTCATTGGGAGTGGTTATGTGAATATGAAGATATCATTGAAGGTGAATTGTTCTGAGAGATAAATCGACATATAAAATAATAGGTCACGGAAGAGTCATGTTGAGGTTCAGAGATGGAAGGGTTAAAACCCTCACTAGTGTTTTGCACATTCTAGGTTTGACAAGAAACCTAATATTTATAAGTAAGATGAATGATGTGGTTTTACATTTAGTCTTTACTAATGATAGTTGTAATATGGTTCAATAAGAAATGGTAATAGCAGAGGGTTTGTTTGTACGAACTCTATTCAATCTTGAGGAAAACACTTTGAGTGATGAGGAAATAACTTTGTGGTTTCAAAGGATAAGAAAGTTGCATATAGTACTCCTAAATCTCCTATAAATAATATGATGTTTTGGTATCAAAGGATGGGACATATTAGAGATAAATCCTTTCATGCATTAAAAACCAAAGGTATGGTTGAAGAATTTTTATTGTCCTTTAGATTTTGATTTTTGTGAGCATTGTGTGTTTGGAAAGAAAACTAGGGTAAAGTTTCCTAGTAGTGCTACAAGATCATAAGGGATTCTACATTTAATACATAGTGATGTGTTTAGACCTATGAAATTTCCATCACTAGGAAAATATTTGTATTATGTCATGTTTATAGATGATTTCTCAAGGAAGACCTAGGTATATTTATGTGGAACAAATTTGATGTTTTCAATAAGTTCAAAGAGTTTAAGGCTTTTGTGGAAAATCAAACAGAAAATAAGATAAAGGTTTTGAGAAGTGATAATGGTGGGGAATATTGCTCTAATGCCTTTGAGAATTTCCATAAATAGTGTGGAATAAAAAGGTAGAAAACAACTCCATATACACCACATAAAAAAGGAGTTGCAAAAATAATGAACAAATCTTTGTTGGATAAGGGTATGAATATGCTCAGTGGTGCAATTTTGGACAACAAATTATGGGGGAAAATGGTGACAAGTACTTGTTGCCTGATCAATGTTTTCCCACATCTACCCTTGAAGATAGAACTCTACAAAAAGCACGGATGGTAAGAAACCCTTTACTCAAAATTTAAGGTTATTTGGTCGAATTTATTATATACATATCCTAAAAGAGAATAACAAATTTAGATGATAAATCTGTTGTGTGCATATTTATTAGATACTCTAATGGTGTAAAGGATACAAGCTATAGAATTCCAAAACATAGATATTTGTTTATAGTCGTAATGTAAGCTTTAGAGAAGCTAAGACGAGCACGTATATTCTCTATAGGGTGCCAACTATTCTCTATATAGCCTTGAGGGGCCACTCGAGTTTAGGACGGGGCTAGGGAGTGCCCCAAGTCGATTTGTAGAAAGAAAGAAATAGAAAGAAAAAATAAAGGATTTAAATGAACAAGCTTATGTTGAACTAGAAGAGGGTGAATCCGTGTTTGAGTTTTATGCAACTACAGAAGATGAATCAGCAAGAGATTTAGAAGAGGAAGATTCAGATGAGCAGAGCAGGAGGAACCAAAAGATACAAAACTAGAAACTCTAGTCTTGAGAAGATCATATTGGGTGAGAAGGGAACTTGATAGGTATAGCCCTCTGATTTTCGTTCTTCTTTTCTTTTATCAATTTTGTTTGTTATTGATGATGACCCAAAGACTATAAATATGGTTTTTGGCTCAAAAGAAAATAAATCTTGGAAAAAGGATATGGGGAAGAAATGGAGTCCTTAAATAATAATCACACATGGGACTTGGTAAAATTACCTCCTTGAAGAAAACTTGCTGGATTGAAATGGGTATTTAAAAAGTACAATGTCTAACATAAAATAGAGAAGTCTAAAGCTCGCCTAGTAGAAAAAGGGTTCTCACATGTAGAGGGACTAGATTTTGGTGATATTTTTTCTCATGTTGCTAAGTTACATTCTATTATATTTATTTTAGTTATTGTCGTTGCTTTGGATATGGAAATAGAATACATAGTGTTAAGATAATGTTTTTGCATGGTGAGCTTAAGGAGGAAATATACATGAAGCATCCAAAAACTTTAAGGTTAAAGGAAAGGAATATTTTGTGTGTAATATCAATAAGTTTCTATATGGATTGAAGAAACCACCAAAAATTTTGAAGCAGAAATTTGATAGGTATGTGTTGGGACTTGGACTTGGAAGAAGAAAAGTTGATCCATGTGTTTATTATAAACAAGAAGGTGAAAATTTGTTATCATTATATTGTATGTATATGACATGTTGTTAATTAGTAACAATAAGAAATGATCGGTTACGTTATGTCTCATCTCTCATCTCAATTCGATATAAAGGATCTAGGAAACTATGGTTAAATGAACGATGTTGAGATGGTATTACAAAATTTTAAAATGAAGGAAAGTAAACTTGTCAATATTCCATTTCCTATTAGTCAAAAATTATTTTCTCGAACAATTTCCTAAAATTGATACAAAAATCAAGGACACGACTCAGATTCGTATGTTAGTATTTTTGGTAGTTTGATTAATGCATTGTTTTGTACAATACTTGATATTGCTCATGCATTGGGGGTAGTTAGCATATTCGTGGAAAAACATGGAAAGGAACATTGAACTACATTGAAAATGATATTACGGTATTTGAGTGGGACATTTGATTATGCTATATGATATAAAGGTAATCCTAGTGAAATCAAGACACTCAATTTACATGGTTTTGTGGATTCAGATTGGGGTGGACATATGGAAATGTACATATGTACTAGTGGGTATGTTTTCAACTTGTTTGGTGGAGTTGTAAGTTAAATGAGTAAATGTCAACCAAGTCTTATGATATCCACAATAGAGGTAGAGTACATGGTAACTACTCATGCAAGTAAGGAAGTGTTTAGCTTCAAAGACTTCTTTCCAATTTTGGGTTCACTCAAAATGTTGTAAGTATCGATTGTGACATTCAAAGTACAATTTTTCTAGAGAATAACCACTATGTGTCATTCTAGAAAAAAACACGTTGATGTTCAATGCCATTTTTAAGAGAAATGGTAGAGAAAAATAAGATATTGCTAGAGAAGGTGGACACAAAAGATAATGTTGTTGATTATTTGATAAAGGTTATATGCATTTAAAAAATTCATGGTGTAGGATATCAATGGGCTTGAATGCCCTAAAGTTGTCGATATGGACATGAAACCCCTATGTAAAGTGGGAGAATGTTGGAAATGTGTTGTATATTTTCCATGAGTTACACTCTTCTAGATTGTACGATGGATTCAGTGGAATCTGATCAAATGAGGGGTTTGGAGGGCTTTCCCCAACAAATATTTTTAGGGTCCCCTTTATAAGATTTCAAACATGTATAGGTAGATTTAATCTATGTTACTATGGGTGGTTAGATCACTCATGTTTATGGGGATCCTTATGGGTTATATTCTTGGCCCATGGTTTTGGTACCCATTATTTTGTAATATCGTTGTGATAGTTACCTATTGATGTGCTTACATAGAGTTGGATATGAAATAAGATAGAGTAGAAGTGAGAAGTGCATTATTGTATGGTAAAACATTGAAGTTACTACAAGTAAGGATATAAATTATTGCAATGAGTTTTTCCCAAAAGGATTTCCTAGGATATATCTTATATATTGTGTTATTTTTGTATGTGATTTCTCCATTTTTATTTATCTTAAAGATTTGGTGAAGTATTTCTTCTCTCGTATTTGTTTATCGAATGAAATTTTCTTCAATTTTAGTCGGCTTAAACACTCATACACATGAATATGAGAGACTTCTACATTGTTGTGCATAATCAATTGTTGTGTGTATATGGTTTGATGTTGTGGTAATGGTTTCTTGGAGAGATATCGGTTAATAGAGAGTATTGTACACTCCTACACTCAAAGCATTCACTTACTCATTTTTCATCATCTATTTGGATGATATTATCATTTTCAACAAGTTTTAATAGGAACATGTTGAGCATGTAATGCATCCTAAATGCATCGTGCTAACACAAGTTGCAAAAACCAACGTAAGAAAGCGTACATCAACATTGCATAGAACTAATCCATTGGCTACATCATTGATTGCACAAGCATGTATCTAAATCCAAAAAGTATTAAGGCAATTAAAGACTGGAAAAAATTGTAATCTCACTAAGCATAGGAGTTTTATTGGACTTGGAAATCTCTATCGTAGGTTTGTCCTTAGGTTCTCATAGATCTCATGGCCACTAAATCCAATCAAGTGCACCAAATTTAATTTCCAATGGAAACTTACACAATAGCACACCTTCAAGAAGCTCACGCAATGCCTTTGTGTCACATCGTTCCTAAGCATGTAAGACATCACCCAATCCCTCTAAATTGAAACCTATGTATTTGATATAACATTAGGAATATTACTCATCCATCGTGGATATCCATTCACTTATCATTCGAAAAGATTAACTGACAAATTTCAATTCTTCTCCCCACCTATGAGAGAATCATGCGTCATCATACAAGCATATAAACAATGGTGACATTACATCTCGAGGAACGAGAATATCATTCACTCATCGTAAGCCACTTCAAATCAGAAATTTCTTTGTTTTGAATAATTTTCCCTTCCATCTATGTGACAACAATTATTTGCATGTCATGTTCTTGTATAAGTAGGGACTAAGAAGTAGTACTATCACCATCATATTAGATTGTTAGGGCCTATGACAAAGCATTTTTATACAATTCTACGATTGTATTCTATTTAACTCACCATGGATCTACCTCGGGGACATAGTAGCAACTTTCGTATGGAGATTATTAAATGGTGGATATAAAATACGGAAAAAATGGTCGAAAGAAAAATACGATAAATATGGAAAATAGTACGGTAAATTGTTTATATAAATAAATATGATAATTTTAATAATTAAACACATAACTATACAACAAATTAAACAATATTAAACTACAACCTTTTGTTTTGCATTTAATTAATATCAAACCCCTATTATAAATATAATAACATCAATTCCAAACAGAAGATTTTTATTATTTCTAATTTTCTAGCCGCACTTTTTGGCTTTTGAAAATAGATTTGGTAAGTTTATTATTTTTATAGTTGCATGTTTGGGTTTTTGATTTTTTTGAATTTAAAACTACCAAATCCTAAAAATTGCAAAGTTTGATATGGTGGAGGGAGGAAAATGCAAAAATACGGTAAATATGTAAAAAATGACCGTATTTGGTAATTGTGCTCAGCATCAATACCATGTTAGTATTTCTTTTGTCATCCTCCTTTTGTTGGAAGCCTTTATTCGGAGTTTCAATGGGGAAAAAGAATCGCTCCCTTGCATCAAGCGGTCATTCTCCTCATCTACAACTCAAGTTTCATTGATAAGATCCCCAAACCCTTTATTGGGATTAAGTTTAATCCCTTCAAATCTGGGGAGAAGTCTAACATCAAGATTCTTAGTGGTAAACCAATTCTCGAAGAATTTTAAGAAGCCCTACAAGAAATGATAGGAGGAATATGGATGGGGAATACTTGGTGAATGGAAACAATAGGGATAAGAAGGCTTCCAAATGTTTGTTGGCTATGGGAAAGACCACTAAAGAATTGGATCAATCTAGGAAAGCTAAGGATGAGAAGGTCATTCTTAGGGAGAAAAATTTGGAAGAAACAGCTTGTGTCTAATTGACGAGATATTTTTCTAGGAGCAGAGGATCTGTTCCATGGAAAGTTTTTTCAAGTCTACTTTGGATCTAATTAGGCTTTACAGATTAATTTTTTCAATTCAATTTTCAATCAAGAGAATCAAGCTAGTCAAGTAGAAAGCGCAAAAAAACAATGGTACTGATAGGATTAGGGAGAAGATTCAAAGTTTGATGAAAGATCTGGAAACAATTCTATTTAGCATGAAGGTGGCCCATACTATAATGTCCACCTAGTTCCTCTGTCCTTATATCCTTTTGCTTGTTGTTATGGTGTTGTAGTCTAGTTGTTTCTTTGCTTTTCTCGGTGTTGTTCTTAGTAGTTTTGTTTCTTTTTATCTCGTGGTTGGTTGTAAGTTTATATTTGGTAATTAAGGCCCCTTATTTTGATGTATCAAGGTTTGGCCCTCGCTAATTTGTCCCCTTTTACCAATAACTAAAAAAACTGCCATGGATGTACACAATGATGCTCATTGGCAACATTCTTCCAAGTAGTTGTTTGTTTACAAGATCTTTTAATTAGTTGGATATTATCTTTGTTTATTGAGCCATTGGTGATTGGAATTCTTGTTTTCAATTACAAGCACTACAAAATGATCATATTTGAGTCACTGATAACACTAAAAATTCATGTGCTTGTATTCTATTATGTGTGTGCATTGAACTCTACATTCTGAAAATTTGTGTTGTCCATTTTTCTTGATGTGTATAGAATGCCCCACCTTAATGGATAAGTGTGACATATATAGCCAATTGACCTTTTCTAATTTGCATACAACCCTCTACATTCTAGTTCTCTTTGTATTGTACTAGAAGAATTAGTTTCAAACATAATACATGTTTTTAGGTAATGTTTTTAATGCTTGTGTGTGTACATATTTGTGTACACACACACACACACACACACACACACACACATACACTCCCGATACATATGTGTATATGTCTATTTGCATCTATACATACATACAAGTATTTATAGTTTTAATGTGTGTGTGTGTACATATAAACAACTACACACATATATACATACATGTGTGTATATGTCTATGTGTGTGTGTGTGTGTGTGTTGATGTACACACACACACACACACACACATGTAGATGTATAATGTGTATAATATATGCATATATGTATAAATGTACATATATGTAAATATAGTGTTTGTTATTGACACCAAGAATATATACATATACATACATACATTATGTGTATCTATACATATGCACATATTTGTATGTAGCATGTACATATGTATACATGCATATAATATATGTATCTATACATATGTATGTGTGTGTGTGTGTGTCTATATATGTATGTATATATACGTACATATACATGTGTATATGTATACATATGTATATGCACACACACACACACACACACACACACACACACACACACACACACATATGTATGTATGCATGTATGCATGTGTGTATGTATGTATGTACATGTACATATAGGCACATGTATAGTTTATGTGTGTATACATATACAAATATATGTACACATGCATACATATGTTAGGAAATTACTTTGTTAGTGCTCCATTAGTTTATATGTGTGAATAATAATTACATGTGTAATTATTATCAAGTAAATATAAGTTATTAGTAGGTTAGTAAATTGTTATTAGTTGTTATAAACAACAATAACAATTATATGTATTTAGGGGATGTGAGTTACAAAAACTCACGTAGAGTCATTTGTGTTGTTATAGCTACCTCCTAAATTATAGGGGAGTTATTTCCTATTTATATGGGAGTGTATGTAATGAAGTTTGCAGGAAGATTATTGAAAATATAATTCGTATTGTGTTCTTATTATCTGATCTCTTTCGTAAATATGTTGCATTCTTTTCATCTGGTATCAAAGCAACATTGTTCCTGAGTGTGTAATGGAATTTTGAGGTTAAATAATTGAGGGACAACCTCTCTTGTTTATTGTCCCGTAGATGCAAGAAAAAAATTTGTGTTCAGTCAACCTGTGCATCCGATCCACCTCAAATCTCTTGCCTTGATATTCTTCCCAACCTATTTGTGTGTGCAGTTCATGTGCCTGGTGAAAGTGAAAGAAACAAATCATTCTACTCAGAAATAATGCTTTCCATAGACTAGAATTCTGTCATATTTATTGGGTGTACATGCAGTATTACAAAGAATTATGCATACATTTCTTTGAATAATCAAATAAATTTGTAGAGAAACCATTTGAGGAGCTACTGGAAGCAATTTTTGTGCATAGGAATCACCGAGTTTTCTGCATTCGTCACATAGGAATCGAAAGAATGATTCTAAGGACCTCTGACACACAATCGTCATCGATTAGATAAAATCCCCAACGATTTTTCTGAATCGCTAACAATTCCAGAGAAATATCCAGCAATTCTCTACATGATTAGAAATATATTGAAACCATCTTTCTGTCACATTTTACGGTCTCAGAAATGGAGCTATGGTTCTCAAGTTATCAACAAAACAATGAGTACCTTTTTTTTGTCAGATTTAGAGCTTCATCATCAATATTTGCATCATGAGCCTCAAAGATAAATCAAGTTGATTTAGTAGCATGAAATTGGAGGACGGAGTCATAGGAGGTTGGAGGTCAATCAACGACCTCTCGTTAGTTGCCAACGACGGGGCCGCATGAAGGTTTGGTGACATGTGTGTTTGCAGTTTGTGTTGTGTGCTTTCCACTATGTTTTTCAAAGTGTCGGTTTCAATGTTTCTTTTCAATAAGTGGAAATTTCACATTAAGGAGGGGAACATGATTCAATGTTCCATTTCCTTTATGTCAACTTTTTCTATGTATGTATGAGCAACAATTCAAAAAAATTTCTTATGTTATTCCCTACAGTGAAATGTGATGAGAGCTAATAATAGTACTTGGCACATCATGATGTGGTTGTAGGTAAACCACTTGAAAACCTTCACTTTTTGGTTTGTGGTAAACCACTTTGTAAAACCACCACTTTTGGTTGTTGGTAAACCATATGCAAAACCATCACCTTTTGGTTTGTGGTACTCCACTTTGTAAAACCACCATTCTCGGTTCGTGGTCAACCGTATGTAAAACCATCTCATCGGGTTTGTGATCATCCTATGAAAATCACCTATTCATGAAAGCAGGTGCAAGTACAAAGACAGTTTTCCCCATGTTCACACTAAGGGGGAATGTTAGGAAATTACTTTGTTAGTGCTCCATTAGTTTATATGTGTGAATAATAATTACATAAATATAAGTTATTAGTAGGTTAGTAATTTTTATTAGTTATAAACAACAATAACAATTATATGTATTTAGGGGATGTGAGTTACAACAAACTCACGTAGAGTCATTTGTGTTGTTATAGCTACCTCCTAAATTATAAGGGAACTATTTCCTTTTTATATGGGAGTGTATGTAATGAAATTTGCAGAAGATTGTTGAAAACATAATTCATATTGTACTCTTATTATCTAATCTCTTTTTGTAAATTTGTTGCATTCTTTTCAACTTACACACGCACGTACATATGCAATCCTCTAATACATGTGTGTGTGTGTTAGAGATTGTGTGTGTGTGTGTGTGTGTGTGTGTGTGTGTGTGTGTAACATTCCCATTTTAAAATACCAGAACAAGGGAAATTTTATTTTTTATTTTTTTGATAACGTTCACTGTTATGAATTATAAAATTCAAACACACGTTCAAGTTTTAATAATTGTTCTCTGCCCAAACAACACAGTTTGGATCACACAATTTCTTTTTAAAACGAATGTTCCCTGTTCGCATATTTACAATATGGAACACACATTCAATGCCATTCAATCTTATAACAGATTCTATATGCTACTGTAAATGACTCGAGGAACTACCGATCTTCCATTTTCATGGCTCGGAGTTTCAACGATCCTTCATTTCATGACTCGGCAACAACCGATCCTTCATGTTCATGACTCGGCAACAACCGATCCTTCATGTTTGTTTATGCATGGTATATTATATATACCTATTCTCATAACCGTTTCCGGTTATTGAAGTGATCCATTTAAGAAGCCTATCTGAATATCTGTTACTGATATTCATCTGACATCCTGCATCTTAAATTAAGTGATAAGGACAACGCAACCAGCAATTGCGATACTTTGGCCAAAGATTTTCACATGCTTTGCATGATCATATTCCTGGATGTTATACACATCAACGGAATACGTCCTTCACTTCACTTCACCTGTTATCTAGAATGGTCTTTCCTGGTTCCTACCAGTCCTCTTTGTTTAAGGTTAGTTTAACTCCCAATTACAGTTAGTAATATGAACGAGTATAGGAAGGCACTCCCGGTAACTAAAGATACGCAGACATACAGTGTCGTTTCCCCACGACCCCGTGTGTCTAGTTATCTTTAGTATTCCGGAGTCACTCCGTATACCAGATCATACTCCTATCCCCTGTCCACAATTACACCTTCAGCCTATGTATTCTTGATGTTTTAATTCGGAGGGCATTGCAATATGTCAATCTATGACAGGTGTGTCGTCATGAAGACCCCATCTTCATGGAGACACCTTGCTGTAGCTGGCGTATACCAATGTCCTGCAGAATTCTCCCATCGAGAATACACATCCTGCTTAAGTGATTTGGATACGATTTAATAATTAAAATCAACTTTCAGCATCCACGCTGATCCCTTGATCCTTGTTTCCGTTACAGTTGTATATAGCCAAGAGGGACTAAATCCATCCATTAGCTTACTATGCATCTTCTCCTTCGTATCGAAGGGCTACATTTCCCTACTTGGTTCACTTCTTAATCATTAGATTAAGCAGTCCGTACCGACGGACGTGATAAGTTTAACCTATTAAACTTAGCCAAGATTTTCCAACTGCAACAAGATTCAGAATTCTAACTTATTAGACGTCGCTTAAACGAGGCCTAATTCCCAAGAAATGTATTCATTTGTTCTCCTTAACGTTATATAGTTAAGGTCCATTAGTTATGGATATATTTATCCTATATCCTTTATTCTGAATTTATCAAACGGGATCATTAATGGAGTTCGAAAGCGAAGTTCGATTACTCCGAAGTTGATTGATATTCCTTAGCTCCTAAGCTAATCCTGAATACCTTCCGATTATGGAATCATATTCTTCTTAATCCTTTTTAATGTCAATTAAAAATTCATCTTTACCCAAGTATGAACTAATTGCATTTTTCAACTTAAAAGTTGCGTTTAGGTAAGAATAGATATCAGTTTCCATTTAGCATCCATCCAAGGACAAATAAACAAATCCAAATCAAGAAATAACATTATATTTCCAGTTAGACAACAAAATCAAACTGATATAACTATTGAAAATATCACACTTGTAATTGTATTCAATATTTCAAGTCATAATCTGTACATTTGCCAATCCAGCTGATTGGGCATAGTTTACATAAAACATCAATACAACTCATAGACAGAAGAATATATTTTCTTCTTTTCACAATTCCTCGAAGAGGAATAAAAGCAACAATTTCAATACATCATCAAATCAAAAGCATCAGAAAATAGCCAAGTCTTCATTCTAATCAAATTCCATCTGCAAAATGAATTGCACGGGTCAGTTCAATGAACTGAGCATATTAAGCACTTATCCTTAAAATAAGGTGCTTCAACTAACTGTCTCAATAAAAGAACCCTGCTTTTATGAAACGACAGTTAAACATCAATCACGAAATAGGCACAAAAGAAAGATCAGCATAACAACTGAACTATCAAAATATTATCACAATCAGCAATAAGACTGCTGTCCTGTTTCCACATAATATTAAACATACTGTTATCCTTTCCACGCCTTTCATTAATAATAAATGCAAAGGATGAAACTAACTGAAATATAAATTCATTACTTTCCTTTCCGTTCATGAATCATATTAAATTCAAAGCAATCAAGTACAGACAAGAAAGCGAACAACGCAATGCATATAGTTGCTCCCATCTAAGCACTATAAAATTCATTATTCACGAATTCCAGATTTCCAACTGAATGAAAGAAGAAAAGATCATTTTTCCAAGTCATTCATTCATATCTCTATTTCTTTCCACATGACTGTCCTAACAGTGGAATCCAAACGAAAGACAATTCAAGATAACAGTTCAGAGTGAAACTTACAAAATCCACTCGGAATTCACTTACCGGCAGTAAGAATAATTTCATTTAATTTCGGTTCATACGAATACCCAAAACAGGTTAGTAAGACATCGTATTCATCATAGAACAAGCAATATCAAGATGCATACTATGTATTTGCTGAACTAGAAGATTCCATACTTCCTTCACTGTATAGTTACCCAAACAAACAGTTATACATCATGCAGTCAATAAATCACATAAATTCATAATCCTATGAACGTATCCCGTTCAAAATAACATATTATTCATTGTTGTTACCTACAGCAAGTCCAATGTTCTCATGACTATGAATTTCACCAAGTGAGAACAGCAGGCAGAAGAAGGATTCCCTTCCAAAATGATTCTACCCAATCCATTTTCCATTTTCATAATAGTATGCACAACTCCCAGAATGCAAAATCGGATGTCATTACCTTTAGCAAAATAAACCGTACAGGGTGGCAATACATGAACCTAGTACAGTCAAGACAACTCCCAAAGCATGACAAAATTTCATTGCATGTATTCCTTGCCCAGCAATTCAAAGCTAATTCGAATCCACCAAAACAGTCCAATCTCAAAAGACCGATCAGCATTGATCAACATAACTAATCATCATACCTTCTTAACAAGATCACCTTTATTCATTATAAATTCAGAAGGAAAGCTATTTCTTTTTCCAACTCTCATGAACACTCATATAAAAGTCTAATGCCCATTCCTTTAAAATACAAGATGCCATTTCCTCATAATTCAAACAAAGAGAAGGAAGAGGAAGGTCTTATTTCCTTTAAAGAAAGCTTCAGTAGAGAAACGACCTCAAGCCGTTCTTACAACCAATACAATCATATCGCAAGTTCAGATGACAACAAAACAATAGTACAGCAATAGAATAACCCATCTTGCTGTCTGTTTTCACATTCCATTCCACAAGAATAACCAGTTAAAATTTTCATATAATATCCATAACCAGCACCACATGGAGGTAATTCCATTCAAGAAGAGCAAGACAGTTAAACACAGCAACGGGGAAACGATTTTCCTATCATTTCCAAAAGAAAAGACAGCAAGGGTCGACGAACCCAAATCATAGCAACACAACTCATATAACGTGTACAGTCTCAAGATATATATGACGATTTCCCCATTATTGTCAACAAACCAACACATCCTGGAAGCGTTTCCAACCAATTAAAATGCAAGGGCAGATTAATCACAACAGCAAGAAAACGACTTTACCCCATTATTTCCAAAAAAGACAGCAAGTATGAAGGAAATCCAAATCCTAGCAACATAACATGACTGTATTTCCACTTCCTTTTACATGCAAGGACAATTCCAAATACAACAGCAAGAAAACAATTACACAATAAGGAAATGATTTCGCAGCCTGTTCCAATTTCAAACAACACGAACAATGAAAGAGAATATCCATTTCAAACCACCATACTGTCAACAACCAATACAGTAGTTCAATTTCCACTCGATTCGTGCAAAAACACATCAAGGCCGAGCAACCAGAAGCAATTCTTCTTATCATTTCCCAAAGAAAAGAAAGCAAGAACCAACAAAATCCAAGTCAAATCGACTCAACAGCAATCACACAATCCAAACCCAAGAGCAGGGTTGTTTTAATGAGACACTTAAACAAAGCAAGAGTTTTTAAAGAGAAGGGCTTAACATGCCTGTAATCTCTTCTCCTGAACTCGAAGAAAACTTTGTTTGCTGCGTTTTTCCTTCCACAGCGACAACACAAACTTCCCAGAACTCCTTTCTTCTTCAGGCTTAGCAACAGCCTCCAAATCTCCAAGAAAATGTCAAATGCCAAGAGCTGGTTCGACTGAACCAGACCAGAAAAACCAAATGCAGAGCAACTTTGCCAAAACCAAACCGAAACAATGAAAAATCAAATTCCCTCATACACTTTCCAAGGCGAACTGGTCGCGGGGACCGAAAACAATTAATGCAATTAAGGCTCTGCCTTTTTCCTTACTTTCCACGCCACCGCCACTTGGGTTGGCGAACTCAATCTTTCAAAATTCCCATGCAAAACCGAATTTGGCTCTATTTCTAAATAGATGCCTCTATTTCCTACCTGCCCCGCCAAAACTGGTGCTATCCACATATGGACTGTGTTATTAAATGCCAATGAATGCCTTTCCTTCATCCTTATCCCTTCCCTCCAAGTGGTCTCACACCCCTTAGATTAGGATAAGTTTAGGTTGCATATAGTATTCAACCTAGGTCTTAGTTTAGCCTTAGGTTATTAGGGCTTAGGTTATTTTCCCCTTTTTATTTTTTTTTATAATTTAAAAATCCACTTAGGATAGTAGTGTAGGATGCATGTTAGGACTTAGGATTAGTTTAGGTTTTAATTCATACTAACCACTAACATTAACAACTTCCATCCAGCCTCCCTACTAACATTCACGTTAATGCAGAGTAGGACGTTCCGTCCTTTGGATCGCGTGCCAAGGCCACCCGTGTCCAGGCGTTTCTTGCCTCATGAGGTCCCAAGTTCGACAGTACAGGGTTCAAGAATCGAACCCCTGTCGTTGGCATCTATGTGCCAGCTGCCCAAAACTGCAATCAGGCGCTGCACGCTCATAACAATCTCGGTTCGGTTCAAGTGTGAATCGACACAGAAATCACAAGAGGACCTCAGCATACTTGGATCAATGGAATTGATTCAAGGTATCTTCATCGATCAAAGAACAAGAGTATAGCAAATATACGACAATTTGTCATCACATCAAAAACACACAAATACAATAAATGTTGTCCTAACCATAAATCACAGCATGCAAGAATCTAAGTTAGCAACACATTCTCTTAAGATCAGAACATATCTTAACATGTTTGCCTTCATTTCAGCAGTATAACAGCATGTAAAACATTCATCAAGATAGTTTGCAAAATCGAGTGTTACAAAGTGTGTGTGATTTTATTTTGACAAATGGTCTCGTAAGAATATATGAAGACATGCACATTCATCCCATTGTATTTTATATTTATTAGGTTTGTAGGTTAAACTATGGAGGATGGTTGGAAACTCATAAGCCCAATAGCTTATCATGTACATATGATTGTTAAATTAGTTTTTAACTCCGCAGCTCATAACCACAAATATGATTGTCAACTTCACATTTTGTTGGAGTGGTCGTGTTCACATTGGCTAATGGTTTGGGTTATTTCCAAACCAGTTTTGTGTTAGCCATGTTCACACCCACTATAGGAATTAAGCTTGATTAGGGAGTTGTTAATTAGTTGTTGTGTTTGTACGTAATATTTGGTGAGTGCAAATATTCCTCACAACTAATATTGGTTTCATGCAACAATTTTTGTTGTATGAAACAAACTCTTGGGCCTATTTATTAGGAACTAGCTGTAAATTGAAAAAGAGAAAAGGATCATCATATCAGTACACTTCATTGAGGCAATAATAAAGACATAGTTAAGTGCATAATTATTTGTTGTTTGTTGAGTGGAATGTTATTATTGTCTATATGCCTAATCTAGAGTTGTGGTAATTGTGATGCTGCTACAGAGATCATCAAATGTGAGCTTTGATTACTATGATATGGTATCAGAGTTGTCTCCAACGACCATTACTTAACCTTTCAAGCACTCTTTTTGGCAAATAATTTTTTTATTTCTATTTTTAATTGCAACGGTGGTTTTAGTTTATAGTGTTGTTTTGGATGTCCAGGCGATCCTCTCTTCACATTGGTGTTGGATTTAATTGTTAGGCATTGAAATTTTGTGAATGAAAGCATTTTCAAGCGCCCACATTAGCCAATCCATTTTCCTTCTCCATTATGCAGTGTTGTCTTATTCCATAGCTTGCCATTATTCATAGTTTTGAATGATTAATTGAAGCGTTGGAAATGAGTATTATTACTACTATTTACTTCGAACAACCACTTCCAGGCATGATGTTTTCCTGGAAAATTGGCATTGATGAGTACTTGTTTATCAAATTGGCATAGCCTTTTCCCTAGTTGCCTTATATTAGATTCTTAGCATTTTTACTATTGTTTTGTAGCACTAGTATTGGAAAACTTATTTTATTACAGTTGCTCATTATTGTTGGCATTCATATTGCTGGTAGAACGGAGTTGATATTGTTGCTCACAAAAAGGCGTTGAAGAATAATAATTATTGTAATTGAAAGGTTGGAAATCTGCATTATTATTTTTGGCGCCTCCCACCTCTAACTTGGGTTTCATTCTGCATGAATGCAAATCAGCATGCATGCAAAGTATTGATAACATGCGCTCTTTCTTTTTCATTTTAATCAAATCTCCCCTTTGAATATTTACCATTAATACTTTCCAAACAGTTGAATTGCTTCATAGCAAATCTTCTTACGCAAAGACTTCCCCTCTTCTCGTCAATAGCTCAATTCCCATTACCTTGTTTTCATAAAGGTATTTGTTAGTGGAATTTTTATTTTGGTGCGTAAATCTCATTGTAAATGGGCCTCTTATTTATATATGGGAAAGCAAAACAAGTTTTTGCAAGAGAGCAATATAATATTTTTTTAAGGAGCGATTTGTTTTCGCTAAAGGGGGCAAATTAACTGTTATTTTCCCGGAGTTTTTAATCAAAAAAGAGCTAAAAAATTTATAAGGGGTAATAATTATTGTAAGGGAGCACATTTTACTATTGGAACCTACATTAATAATACAAAAAGCAGTTACAACAGCGGGGTGAGTAGAAACTCATGGTCCAAAGTCAAAATGTCACGAGGGCACGAAAGACACCAAAAAGGCAACAAAAATCACATAAATTGGAATTTCTTTCAAACCACTATTCTTTTTCAGTTATGGAAAGATAAAAATAATGTTATTTTTCAGCTAGATGAGCTTACTTTGGATCTTCATAAGAGAACACATTTTGAAAGAAAGGGGTTTTGTAAATCGAATTTTTGCGAGGAGCCATTCTTTCTCCTTTTGTACTTCATTGGCACTTTTTCACTCTCATGTGTCGAAGACCGGAGCATGAGGTCTAGTCTAATAGGTGGTCACACACCCTCACATGTAAACAATTCACTACTTCCCTATGTTTTCATTCTATCATGACTTGTTGCCCTAACATCCTTGCTTTGTAGTCTAAGAATGAGATGTTTTTCGTTGAAGTTTGTGAGCTTCAGGAGGACATGATCAAATTGGTGGAAGAGATCATAAAACTAAAAGGCAAAACTCTCTTCCTTTCCACCCTCAATCACAAGAATGACCTCATATAGTCCATGCACGCAGTTTGTCAATCTTGAGCATCTCCCTCATAATGCGGGCCTACACAAACATGTTCCTAATCCACTTGCAATTATTGCTCCTACACCCGCTAACCTTGATTTTTCAGCTTCCAAGCCTGCTCCTGCTCCCGATGCTCCTATTGCAATTTCTACTATTGTGTTTACTTCTCTTGATGTTGCACCTTCTACTACCGTGTTTTTCCTATTATAGTTGCACATTTTGTGTATCCCATTTCTTCTCTTGCTTATCTATTGGTTCTTTTGAAAAGCATACTAATGTTTTTAGATCTCGCACACTTCGCTCATTAGGTTATCTTGGCAAAGGTGTTGATAGACATGTTCAAGGTGTTGTTGCTCCCATCTAGTGTGTTCACTAGACTTCATGTCATGGCATTGGTTACAAAGCGGGTAATAAATCTTCTATGGGATCATTTGATGATAGAGTTCATGTTTTCGTTCACTCGACACTTCGTGAGGATCATGAGATACATGAGTTCTACTACACCTTCACTCGGGCTTAAGGAACTTGAGATTTTAGTTTTCATACATGATCAACCTAGCTCACATTCTAATGTTTCCTTAAATGCTCCAATTGTGCACTTCACACCAAATCATATACAGCATCCTCCTCAACCATTTGTGTTGATTTGGGATGGATTTATGATCACTTGTGGCATAAACATAAGCGTACATTAAGACGGCACTTTGCGGTGGCTCCTCTACCATTCAACTTCTTAATCCGCTCATCGTTCTGCATTGTAATTCTCCTTGTTGTTTGAGTTATTTTCTTTCGTAGTTGTAGAGAAAATCTCCTATTTCGTATGGAGTCTTTAAGATATTGACAACATTATGGAGTTTTTATGCATCACTTGGTGATGTTATTTTGGGACCATTTTACAATCACGGGAGTGTATAGAGCCATGAAGTTTTTTCATGTGGTTGCACACCATTTTGAGTATTTTTATCTACTTCAGTACCATCGCCACTAGGGACGTATTCTTAAGAGGTATATTTCTTCTATATCTTTGGAACTTTTCAAGCATGTTAATAGTCTCCATCGGCATGTATTTGAATTTTCCTCCTTCTAAAGTGTAGCTAATCTAGTGAAGCTCAATGCCAACTTGTTAATGTTCAACTAGTTAGTTTTGTCCACTCATACATATTTGTAGTGTCACTCCACCCATTAAACAAGATGGGGGTATGGTGTTGATTTTGCTTTGGGTATAGTGCCCATTGCTTTGGCAATTTTTTGGTATTGGACACATTGCATCTTATGACAATAGATCAAACTTAAGTTTGGTGAACTTTTGCAATATCGACACCTCTAGATGACTCCTTAAGACCTCATGAACCTATAAACACACTAAAGCAAGCCAAAATTGATTATTAAAAGCCAAAATTTCATGGTTGGAGTGATGTTCCCGCATCACACTTGTACACAATGTGTTTAAGTGAACATATCTATATTAAACATTTCTTTTAGTTGACAGAATTTTAGCTCTCAAGAAGAGCAAAGTGGCTCTCGACCGACCGTGTAGTTTAAGCCTAACATCCTAAACAATGGTCAACTCTTCAATAGTAACTCTGGATCACTTGTTCTCACCAGACACTTGTGACTTTCGAGTCCATTGAGTGCACTTATGTTTGATGGGTTCCATTCCATCCGATGCAGCTACTTCAACATTGTGGCTGGTCTTGAGTCATGCTTCTTGGGATGCCTAATGACATAATTTCTTCCTCCACTTTAGTAGTTGCTTTCTTGGTTTTTGGTTAGCTTCCACTTACTTGTTTCATCCATCGTAACTTTTTTAGCTATTTGTAAATGGGTACATAATCATGTTTAATTGTCGGAACTCATTAGTCTCTTTGTTTCATCATTTCTCACTCCATATTCTACCACTTAAGGGAGGGTGTTGGAGTGGTCATGTTCACATTGACTAATGGTTTGAGTTATTTCCAAACCAATTTTGTGTTAGCAATGTTCAAAACCACTATAGAAATTAACTGTGATTTGAGAGTTGTTAAGTAATTGTTGTGTTGGCACATACAATTTTGTGATTGTAAATATTTCTCACAACTAATGGTGGTTTCATGCAACAATTTTTTGTTGCACAAACCGAACTCTTGATCCTATTTATTAGGCGCCCCCTTTACATTGAAAAGGATACATGTAGAGAGAATCTACAAATTTGTACACTTCGTTGAGGCAATAATAGAGACATACTTCAATGCATAATTATTTGTTCGACTGATGTTATTGATGTGTCTATGCATGATCTAGAGTTGTGGTAATGGTGATGTTGATGGAGAAATCCTAAAATGAGAGTTTTGATTACTATGATACATTTATTTACATGTATATGTATGTGTACACACATGTACATATGTATACATATATACACAACTACACACACACACACATATACATCATACATATATGCATATATTATACATGCATATACATTCATACATAAATATGTTAGCGGATTTTATTTTGAAAAATGCCCCACAATAATATACAAAAACATGCACTGTGTGGGCCCCTAAAGTAACTAAGTACCTAAGGCATTAAGCCTTATGGCACGCAAAGATAGAGGCGAGAAGGCATGCGTAGAATTAGTCCTCGAGAGAGGTGCGAAGGGTCACGCTAGGGTAGGATGGAGTTAGGACTTAGTGAGTTTTGACAAACAGAAAAAGACGTGCATAAGGAGCGAATAGAAAAGCGACCAGATACAGATGTGGATAAGCCATGGAGACTTGCGATCCAAGAAAAGGATATTCTAGGGAATCATTATGGTTATCATGAGAGGATAAGGAGTCGAGGTTGTTAAGGATTAGTTGGCACATGCATGCTAAAGGCACTCGATTGAGGGAAACACATGGTGACATCTGGAAGATTCCTAAGTAGTGGTAGAACAATCATGAGGAGATTCCAGCAGGCTTTCGCAGATGATGATGGATGGTTAGAAGAAGATTCCTTCACTACTTGTTATAGAGGGTCATTTCTAGAAGAGAAAAAAAAAGTATGGTGTAATGGATGTAACAGGAGCTCTGTGATGTAAAGAAAGCTATGCTACTATGAACATTTCCATGGATGGAACTTCTTGATGTAATCTTAGCTACTATATTTTGACTTATAAATATAATGAAGCAGTTCTATAACACTCTTGTAATGGATCTTGATCTATGTTTTCCCTTTATGTTCATGTGTGTGTTATTGGTTTCCTCAATGTTATTCCATGGTTGATTCTACTTTTAGTTGATCATGTTAAGTCTATGTTTGGGATACATCAACTAGGAGTAAAATCTTACATCTAAAAACCTATGGATAATTGCATTTATTCTTTGGTTATACTACATCATCATGTTGATAAATAAAATTCTCACAAGCTCACATAAAGGAGGGACTCGGAGTGCTGCGCGTGCCTCGGGTGAGCTTCTAGGCTAAGACTGGATGATATGTCGATGCACTTGGGATTAGTTGTTGAAATAGGAAGTGATAATAGAGACTACATTTTGGTTTTGTTGTTGGGACCTCTTTTCAAGTTGTTGTGAGAATGGTGCGTGATGACAGAGCGCTTGACCTTGGACAGTGTCGAAGCATGGCTTAAAATCACGGAGAGGATGAGTTTTCTCATAGATTTAGTATTGGACTTGAGTTTAATGCACGTAAATGGGTAGAAGAACATATGTATCATGAGTTGTATGAGACCTTATTTTGTTGCTTTCCAGTGGAGTTGTATGAATGGCTTTCGGCGTATGCATCTAGATCAAGTTAGTACTATAGATCTCACGTGTGGACCCAAGATGAGTATCAGAGGCTTGTAGGATGTTGATCGACTTGGACACGTGTTGTTGATCATTGGTGGAGTAGAGTGTTGATGAGTTACACCTTGGAGTACACAATTTCTACATATTCTTGTCCTAGAGATTGTTGAGTTTGAGTTTTTGAGGGATCCTAAAGGATCATTTTTACGTGTTATCCCCTTAGCTATAAAGATCTTGATCATTACACTGAGTTTGGAAGCATTTTCTATGGCTAGCTAAGCTTCTTCTAAGCGTTGGGTGAGGAAACTAGGGTGGAGGAAGATGGCGGACCTTGCGGCTGAAGAAGGAGAGGAAGAGACAACTCAAATATAATGAAGCATGTGAGAGGGAGTTAGATAAACAACGTGAAGTTGCAGGAGTGATGGATTTATGGAGGCAGACATTGTGGGAAGGAATTGAGGTTCATGTAGAGGATGTGGAGCCTAAGCAGTCTGTGCTACCCCATCTTGGCAAGCACGGAAGAGAAACCCCCTCGGCTTCTAGAGAAGGATCATCATATGAAGAAAGGAGAGGAGTCGTTGGCACACATATGAATCCACCTAGTGACCAAACCCTAACACTTAGCTTTCCAAATCCAAAGATAAGTATTGCTAACCTAGTTGGTATTGGTGGAAGTGACCGATCAACACCTAGGAGGTATAAATTTTCATTTGGCACATCTATGGTTGCACAATCATTTCCTATGTTTGGAGGTATATTGTCTGGAATGACATTTGGGTAAAGTATGGGTACACAAAGCTTGGGTATCACATCTAAAGTGGTGGGACACACATCTGTAGTGGTGTAAATATCACAGATTTTGCACACGATTCAACGTGATGGTGGGGGACACAAGGCGTGACCACTTCAGACCTTTACCAACTACGGGAGGTGGATCTGGTGGAATAAGCACTAGTGGACCTGGTGTGGACCTATCGGATCTAAGGATCGGTGGATCTAGTGGATCTAGTGGTGGAGGAAACACCGGAGGGAATCAAGGTTTTGGATCAGGAAGGCACATGGGCCTTAACCACCTCAATAAGTATTTTTGAAATGTCTTTACATCTACCAAACTACAAAGGTGTTGAGGATGCTGCAAGCACACACAAAATGTGAGTTGTTATGGCATGCGAAGGGGATCACTACCCCGAAACAAAAGGCAAGTATGTTTGTAACAACGTTGCAGGACACCCACATAGTTGGTACCAGAAGTATGACCCCCACCAGATAGTAGTAGATTACACCACGTTGTGGAATGCCTTCTTAGCTAAATTTCATATCCTTAAGTTTGAACAGAAGAGCATTAGCACGTTGAAGGAGATTCAACAAGGTATGGCAAGAGTGTGCAGGAATATGATGTGCATTTTAAGACTCTCTTATCAAAATTGTCTTATGATATTCATCCTTCTCAGCATGCTCAATGGTTTGTTGGAGGATTATAACACCTTTTAGGAGAGCGCTTTCACATAAGACTTTCACAAACCCACGTGAGGCCTTGGAGGTTGCCCTGCGCACTAAGGCTATTAGAAGCGTGGATACCGGGTTAGCCCTTTTCTTGAAGCTCATATTGTTGCAATGGAAAAGCAACTGGAGAAGCTATCTTGTGAACTCATCGCATGAGACTCGCAGTGGCCTATGGTGCATGGATTGTGAGGTAGAGGGGCATACAAAGGATAATTTGTCCTCAAAGATCGGTACACGCCATGACAGTAGACTATGAGATTTTCCATGGAGATCATGATGCAAGTAGGTGTCCACTACTACAACACGCGATCTGTAAGAATGTATCTTTCTATTGTAAGATTTGCACCTCTACTACTCATGACACCAAGGATTGTAGATTGATTGACCAGATACATGATGTCATTGATATTGGTGTGTGCCAGACCAACATCACAAACAATTCCAAGGATGATGGTCATCACTATGAAGGGTGCACAAATGGAGGGGCACGTGGAAGAGGTTTCCGAGGAGGATTTCGAGGTCGAGGAAACCATGGAGGAGGAAGAAGTGAGTTCCCGCATGGGAACTTGTTACAATTGTGGGTCTACAAAGCACTATAAGCATGAATGTCCTGATCTATTACAATGCTCTTAGTGTGGGAAGAAGCACAAGTATGAGGAATGCCCAAGAGCTATTTGAACATATGAGCCAACAACAATGGAAGGATAAAGGTGCAGGAATGGTAAGCGTGAAGAAAGCAGACTCACAATGGATGCCAAGGGTGGCGCATGAGTTAGAGTTAGAACCTGTACTGGTGACCATGCAAGTTGAGGTTGCACGTGTCAGGGAGATACCAAAGAAAAATTCATTGGTTACTAAGAGAAGAGGTGGTGCACGAAGTATCTGGACCCTACTCATCAGAAAGAGGTTTATCAAGAGACCATGGATGTAATTTGGAGCCTACAAGGAGAGATCCAATGCCTAAAGGAGTAGTCACGGTAGTTAGAGCAGAGGAAGAGCACCGAGGCTCCACAAAAGGATTTGGATGAGGTTAGGGAAGTATGCAAAATGCTTTGAGGTAGGAGAATATCATTCCTTTGCTAGGGAATGGTCACGGGAAAAATATCACGCATGGAGGAGAGCGCGAGTGACAGATCCTACACTCTAACCTTCCCCTCACACCATTGATTATGATAAGGAGATTACCTTGAATGCGGTAGTCGACGGGTGACTTAAGAGTAATATTATAGACACAGGTGTGAAGTTAATGTTCTCACTTTAGACGCATGACATCAAATGGGAAGACCCCCATTACAACCATCTTCAAATGTGTTGTATATGGCTAACAAAACAAAGGCATGCCCATTGGTGTCTTAAAGGACGTTACTATCACTATCCAAGGGGTGAAATTCACTAGGATTTTGAAGTCTTGGTGCTAGCCGAGGCGGACAACTTTCCAACATTACTTGGGCCCCCTGGTGTTATAAGAACAATGTTGACCTATGGTTCAATAAGGGGTACATAAGCTTTGAGAACAAGGAAGAACAAGTTATCATCCCCTTGACCGATGGAAATTCAGCACCCTATACTGAGCCCTTGGGGGAAGAATTTCTTGACAGATCTATGTGCACTCTATCAGGGACCCTGAAGTGATTCACCCTACAAAAGGAGTTATTCAGTTTGAAGATGCTCAATCTATGAGTGATACCACTAGTGTAGCATGTGACAATTGGGCGCATGGGACTTATGAGTTAATTGGGTGGAAATTGAGAGGCTCTGTTACAAGAGTGACAAGGGCGTGCCCACTTAAGTGCCTAAAAGGGAAGAAGTCACCAAGCCACACTGGGGATGGAAACCCTGACATTTTCCTGTGAGCCATGGAAGCCCAATGGAGATGTGAAATCATAAGAAGGAGCATGTTTGCCTAAACTTTGCGCAAATCACAGCATGTTGGTGGATGGCGAATCAGGGCAAACTTCTAGGGTGGCACGAGGTGAGAATTGCATTCTCTATTAGATTTTTCAAGAGCAATGCACCAACTAAACTTTGTCATCTATGATGGGAAAGGATCTGCCTCAGATCATGTCCAGGAGTGCGAGAGGATCTGGATGGAAGGCACATAGGCTTTACCTCCTTCCCTCTAGGTGCACAAGTTTTATTCCACACTACAAGGTTGTGTGCGCATGGTACGTTCATTGAGTTACATCGTCGGACAGGGAACTGGCGGAGTTAAAAAATGATGTGATTCAAGCGTTTGAATATAAAAGTACTAAGCCCTTGGTGAACGAGGCATTGCAAGTTGTTAAGCACCTAACTATGGGAGACAATGCCATGGCAGAGGATAGAATACTGGAATTATTGGGTGAGCCTAGCTTAGAAGAGCACTCTGATGAGGGAGAATCAAACGAGATACAACTTGAGTGCACTTGCACGGAGAAAGATAAGGGAAAGATGGTATGTGTGATAGATGGCGAAGAAGTGGAGAACTTGGATGTTAACCATATTGTGGGTATGCGTGAAGTAACAGATAGTGCTTGATGAGCAAGCACGTGCCTACCATGAACCTCTCAAAAAAAAAAAAGGTTAACATTGGCTCGAAATGGAACCTAAAGAGGCTACTATTGGGGACTATTGGTCAAAAAAGGAGGTTTCAAAGATCATTGATCTATTACGCGAGTTTGGATTTATTTCCATGCAGGTACCATGAGCTTAAGGGATTTCACCACTCTTTAGGAGAGATATGCAAATCAAGCTAAAGGAAGGAGCGCGACCGATTCGGAAGAGACCTTACCGAATGAATCCAAATTTGCGCATCCGGTCAAGGAGGAGATAGACAAGATGATCACATCAGGCATCATTGAAGTTGTGGAGGAATCAAAATGGATAAGCCCCATGGTCATAAACATTAAAAAGGATGGAAGGATAAGGATCTATGTTGACTACATGGACCTAAATGCGGTATGTGTAATTGATCCTTTCCCAACCCCTTTTATCGACAAAATCATGGAAGGAGTAGCTAGGCGCGAGATCTATTCATTCATGGATGGCTTCTCAGGATATCACCAAGTTAGAATCACAAAGGAGGACCAAGAAAAAACAACTTTCGCCACTGAATGAGGTCGTTTTGCCTACACGATCATGCCTTTCGGACTACGAGATGTGCCTACTATTTGTTTTCATGCATAGTGGTCCAGACATTTCAAGATTTTATCCATAAGTTCCTTCAGGTCTACCTTGATGACTGGAAAGTGTATGGACTAGTAAAGACCATTGTGACAATTTGCGGTTGATGTTCGAGAGATGCCGACAGTTACGCATATCCCTCAACATCAAGAAATGTCTCTTCGCTACTCCATTTGGAACCCTGTTAGGGCATATCATATGTAAGGAAGGTTTATTGGTGGACCTGCCAAAGTTGTCATTATTGTGGGATTAGGGAGCCTACCAGCCAGAGTGTAGTGCGTAGATTCCTTGGGCATACGGGGTATTACCAAAAATTATTAAGGGGTATGCCAAAATCGTCATGCCACTTTGGAGGAATTGTTGAAGCATGGATGTACATTCCATTAGGGAGAGGCACAACAGATGGCATTTTTGATACATTAAAGAATAAGATTATCACTACGCCCATATTACGCTTTCCTTCTTGGGATAAGCCATTCCATGTACATGTTGATGCTTCGAGAATGATTGGGCAATCCTAACACAACCTAGGAGAAGGAATTGTTGACCACCCCTTGTGTTTTACTAGCAAAAAGTTGACACCATCAGAGCAGCGTAACTATACTACTACTGATCACGAAGCACTATCAATGATCTACACGTTGTAAAAATTTAGGCAATATCTATCGTGGCAACACCCTTCATATTCTACACGAGCCACATGGCATTGAAGTACTTGGCAAACAAGCCCGTTTTACAAGAGCACATATTGTTATGATCCTCATGTGTGGATTTCACTAATGCCTCGAGGTTTTGGTGTAACGTTCATTACATTTGGTATCAAAGCGACCACCCGTGTTCGAATCCCACTCGG
Organism: Taxus wallichiana var. yunnanensis; assembly: GCA_018340775.1. Lineage (NCBI taxonomy): Eukaryota > Viridiplantae > Streptophyta > Pinopsida > Cupressales > Taxaceae > Taxus > Taxus wallichiana. The sequence goes on along the minus strand of CM031242.1, from coordinate 759,005,075 downwards.
TTGGTTACGCGTGTAGCTGGGGCCCATGGGGCACCTAAACGTCGGTGAAGCGGGGCTCGTACGTATGGGAGTGCGGGCGCAAACCCAGCCCAAGTCGGGCTCTACGGAAGTGTGGTGGGATGTTATGATCCTCATGTGCGGATTTCACTAATGCCTCGAGGTTTTGGTGTAATGGTTCGTACATTTGATAAGGATATTACTTGTATAAATCCGAACATATACGATTAGAATAACATGAGAGAACACCAAAATATAGATAAATGATGGCAATATGCTCATATAATATCCTTGCCACTTCGAGGGGCAACCTCCAATACCACTTCAAGGGGGTAACCTCCTGTTTATACAATAACACTCCAATACTCAATATCATGATTAACTACAACCTTCTAACCCCTATATATACCATTCTAACCTATGGCCAATACTGAGGCTGACCTCCTAAGCATAATAAATCATAAATGAATGATATAATAAGATAAGGGGATGTGTGCCACATGTCGGCATCTCCATCAATACATATACATCATAACATCCTTTCCCTAGGTGCATAGCATTCCTTCCCTCCTTGACATGTTTCGTCCCTAAAACATAAGAAGAAACCATGTAATGAGTGTGTTGTAAATTTTTACACACTTTGCGCCATGATCGATCATCCATCCATATGTGATCCTAGTAGATGATACATATCTGAACTAATATCCATATTCTGTTGTGCTACTCTGATTCCATTTGTGACCATAGTTTATCATCCTTGGATTCCATGCATAACCAACATAAGGATTCAATGCATAACCATAATAAGGATTCCATGTATAACCATAATAAGGATTCCATGCTTCATAATTGTTGCTCCATTGATCCCCTGTATAAATAAAGTGATTATTCCTCCAATTACCTATATATCTATATTGGTTGGAAATATGATGTGCCCTGGGATATCTCCATGATTTTTTTCTCTCATGTTGATGTGGATTTCCATATGCTGCAGTTGTAGTATCCTCAACCTTATCAACCTGTTTCTGAACTTTCTTTTCTTCTTCCACCTTTGCATTTGATATTTTCTTTTTCTCTTGAGTAGATGAATCATCATTTCCTTCTTTTTCTTCATGTTCCTCTTTTGAATCATCCTTATTCCCTTCTTCTCCATATTCTAAATCATCCTCATGGTCTATATTGATTTTTCTTTGATTTCCATTAAGCTTGATATCCTGTAAAGTGACCTTCTTCTTTTTGTACCAAATCTTCATAAACTTATTTTTCATATTAATATTAATTGTCTCCATGTCTCTAACCAAGGATAACCAAGAACAATATCCAAACCATCCATATATAAGGCAAAAAAATCTGAATGTAAAGTATATTTGTCCATAGTAAGTTTTAAATCTTCAAAAACTTGAATTTTCTTACCATTCACTTGAGCTTCTTTGATATTACTTTCTTGAATATGTAGATGTTGAGCCATATCCTTGTTGATGAAGTTATACTTATTGTTAAGGTTTATGGAAACAATTATCTTATTCCTTTGAATGCATCCATGAAACTGAAATATGGTATCTTCCTTCTTGGGAGCTATAATATCTTCTTCTACATCAATATCTTGTTTTTCTTCCTCTTCTTCATAGTCTTCTTCAACTTCTTCTGCGTTTGATTCTTCAATATATGTTGCACCATCATCTTCCCTTGAATCTTCTTCACCTTCCTCTTCATCTTCTTTCTCTCTTGATTCTTCAATATATCCTTCCCCATCATCTTCCTTTGACTCTTCTTCCTCTTTGTGGTCCCATCTATCCATAAAAAGTTGTTCCATTTCCTCCCAAGACCAATCCTTCCTGTCATTTTTTAACTCAAAAAACCAAATCCATGCAGGACCACCAAGATAATTTGAAAACCTATTCCTTGTCATGAAATATGAGAAATATATATTCTTAAATTTTATCCACCATTCTTTAGCATCCATCTCACCATTTCCATAAAAATTTGTTATCCCCTGTGATCATGATTAGGGTTTAGGAATTATGAAAATATTTCATAGATGGATAAAAAAACAAAGAACAAACCCTAACTGAAATTTCAAGAGCTTTCCGAAAATATAAATTTTGCTAAAAAATACCACAATTTGCTTCCTAAAAAGTGAATTTATGAAAAAACCTAAAACACCAATAACATCCGCAAAACAAATCCAATGGAGCTGAAATTTTCAGATATTCTGACTTAGAGTGTTTCCAAATTATGATGAAAAAATTGGGAAAAAATTTGATACCCTCTTCAAGATATATTCGAAACAAAAAATTAGGGTTTTTACCCTAATTTTGGCCGAAATCACTGCTCTGATACCACTTGTAAGGATATTACTTGTATAAATCAGAACATATACAATAGAATAACATGAGAGAACACCAAAATATAGATAAATGATGACAATATGCTCATATAATAGCTTTGCCACTTCGAGGGGGCAACCTCCAAACCATACAATAACACTCCAATACTCAATATGATGATTAACTACAACCTTCTAACCCCTATATATACCATTCTAACCTATGGCCAATACTGAGGCCGACCTCCTAAGCATAATAAATCATAAATGAATGATATAATAAGATAAGGGGATGTGTGCCACATGTCGGCATCTCCATCAATACATATACATCATAACATCCTTTCCCCATAAGTGCATAAGAGCACATATGTCTTTGGGTCCTATTGTTTCAAGAGTTTGAGTTTACAGTTGTTGTGAAACTAAGAAAGAGTAACTTAGGGCCTGACCATTTATCAAGGATTGACTCAAGGGAGGATGTGCAGAGCATTGAGGATACAATGTTAGATGCACAACTATTTAGATTGTGGCGCGCGCCCTTTGACTTGGAAGATATTGTTGTGTTTCTCAAAACGGGTGTGGCACCGGAGGGAATGAAGACCTTGGAAAGGAAGTAGTTAGCCATATGCATCGCACCCTACATGTTAATTAGTGGAGACTTATACAAGCTAGGCCACAATGAGGTTTTGCGTCGGTGTGTGTTAGAACATGAGCGCGTTGCAATCATGGAGGAAGCGCACGATGGGATTGCAGGAGGACACTATGCAGGGAATGCCACTGCACGAAAGATTTTACTAGTAGGGCTTTGGTGGGAAAGCATCTACCAGGATTGTATTGAGTTTTGTAAGGCCTATGACCATTTCCAGTGCCTTGGAAAACCAGGAAGAATGGATAAGATGCCCTTAAGACCGATAGCTAGCGTAGAACCATTTGAAAAGTGGGTCATTGATTTTGTAGGACCAATTTCATCTGTCGCGCGAAGGACTGGCTCACGTTATATCATCACTTGCACTGACTACTTAACAAGATGGATAGAGGTAATGCCTACAAAGGATTGCACAGAAACCACATCGGCAAGGTTCCTGTGGGAAAACATACTCAAAGTATGGGTGCCCTTTAAGCCTGACTAGTGACAGAGGCACACACTTTTTGAATGAAACGGTCAAGATTTTATTAACAGAGTTCATGGTGGCCCATCACAAGAGCACCCCTGTATCACCCCCAAGCTAATGGAACCATTGAGGCATTTAACAAGATACTGAGTCACACGCTGACCAAAATTTGTGATGTGGGAAGACAGGATTGGGATGACAAAGTCTCAACAGTACTATGGGCGTATAGGACTACCTACAAGAGATTGAACAAGGCCACACCATTTCAATTGGTGTTTGGTGCGAAAGTTGTTTTACCAGTAGAGTTTATGCTACCATCCCTACGTATTGCATGCGCAGGAGGATTAGCTGATGAGCAAGCACTACAGAACGAATGGAGAAGTTAATGCAATTGGATGAAAGGCGATCACTTGTTAGGTGGAGTTAGAAGAATGAAAAGGCGCGACAAAAAGCATGGCATGATCATCATATTAAAAACAAACAATTTGAGGTTAGGCAGATGGTCTTACTTTATGACTCCAAATTTTTGCACCATCCTGGAAACTAAAAGTCCATTGGTTAGGACCATATATCATCTTGTACATCCTTGATTCAGGTGCATGTCAGTTACAAGCACTGGATGGGACGAGGTTACCAGGTTACTTCAATGGGAGTAGGTTGAAGCCCTACTATAAATAAGGCTTTTGTGTAATCTGAAATAAGGCATTTTTGCCAATTAGTTTAGATTTTTGTATTTGTGTTAGTTTCATTTTTGTCGTTTTCAGCTTTGTTTTGCGTGTTGGTGTGTTGATAGCTAATTGCATTGTAAGAGTTATATGCACGTGGGATCACGCATATATTTTTGTGTGGGTGAGGTAACAACTATATTGCAACATGGAGGCCAAAATGTTGGGAAAATTAGCGAGAAGGTAGAATAACAAGCGTCGAGATGGCTATGGTGCATGGATGGCAAAGGTGTGTAAATTTCGTGCATTTATGAAGGTGGATTGAAAGAACATGAAGACCACAAGAAGGTAAGGATCGCACGATGATATGACACGAGGTAGGCAACATTATAGGGAACTACTTAGTAGACGGTGCAGAGGTTATGTACTTCGGCGTAGATGCACGCGAAGGAAGTCTGTGGCAGTCTAAGTGGTATTGGAGCCTAGAGGTTATAGCTACGAAGGCACCGAGAGGAAGTCGTGGAAGTTTCCTTAAGTAAAGAAAAGTGTTTTATTAAAAAGCAACATTAGGACACATGGTCGAGGAACTCTAAGGCATCGATAAAGTATAAATAAGAGATAAGGATAGTCATTTCGACTACCTTGCCTTAGAGAATTTATTTTGTGCTCCCGAGCTCGAAGTGTGATGTCAGGTTTTTCAAAGAAGAGCAATGCAAAGTACTATCACGAACTAGTAGACTTGTGCATACCTCACGGTAGAATCTGTGACATAACACGGAGGGAAGAAGATAGCAGAGTGGAAAGGAGGTTGTGTGAGAGAGAAGCGGGGAAGTTATCAAGTTCGGACAGTCAAAAGAGAGGAACATAACACCTAGGGCACGAAGGAAAGGAAAGGAAGATGGCACCAAAGAAGGCACGCACAAAGAAACCAGTGGTGGAAAAGGAGGATCCCATGGAGATCTACTCAAAGATGTAGTACCCTCCTGGAGTTATCAAGGTCGAGAAGTGGAGCTTGAGTTATACCAATGCAAAATCAGCGAGCACAACCACAGAATGACCGACAATGAAAATTTGATGTGGGCGGACCTTGTGTCGAACCTCGATGGTAGATGAGATCGGAAACCCTAAGGTTGATGACTCGAGTGAAACAAGAGCTGCAAAAAGACTAGGGTTTTGCAACTATGGGAGCTTCCCTTCTTTGCCAAACCCGCCCCGCTTTTCAGGTGGTTAATGTCGCGAGTGCATGAAGATTTCTTCTACTTCGCAGGAAGAAGAATGAGGATCACATGCCATTTGATTCAAACAAGAATGCATGCGAAATACTTGGAGAAGATATGGCACTTGATTTATGTGCCACTACCAAGATTGAGGAGCTGGAAAAGAAGATAAATTACGAGAAGGGGGTAGGGCACAAGTAATCGCAGACCTCCCAAACCCAAAGTGAGAGTCACCTCGACTCATTACCTAAATTGGGTGTGTCGTAAAGGTGGACGGACATCAACCGTATATTCATGTATGTGGCTTACAGGTGTCCAAGAGGGCACACTACAACTTTTCCCAATTCATTGCGAATGGCATTATCAAAGAGGCGCATGTATAGAACGAGGCAGGAGCAAAGATCACTTGGGGCTCCATCCTGCTATTAATCATGTTCTAGATATTGGCGTCCCTAACGAACCAGACGGGAGCATTTTGGATTCATCCACCCACGCACGCGTCCCCTACAATCCAATTTGCACACAGTTCACCCGCAATGGGACCATCTCAAATGCTTACAAGGCGAATGAATATGTGGTTCGAGCGGTTGCGTGGAGCTTTTGAGAATGAGTGGCGCATCCCCCATGAGTGCCACAAGTTGTTGGTGACAGGGTAAAATTTTCCATCACCCAACACTTCTACTAGCAAAGTTCATGATGGCCAAAGGAGAGATTGGGCCATGGTGTAAGCTCCCCTTTGCATTCACTGCCAGATACATGAAGTGCGCCATCAACAAAATTAAGGACGCACATAGGTTAGTTTTTGATATAGACAAGGTGGATGTTGATGTCCACACATTGCGCTACATACAAGTATGGTGCTCGACCTGCCTACGTCGAATTTTTGGAGCCATATTTCTTGGACTTACACCCACAAGTCAACGTTACCATCAAGGGGTATGTCCACCGAGTGTTCGTGTAGTTGCGCCCCAAAACACAGGAGGGATTGAAGTGGAGGTTACAGACTCTCCCTTTCCAAAACCATCGGAGACACCAATCCCACCCATTAAGGCAAAGAAGAAGAAGAAGAAGAAGAAGAAGAAGAAGAAGAAGAGCAAGAAGGGAAGTTAGATACTTCGAGGAAGAGGAAGTACTATACACATCGAGAATAGCGATAGCAAGGCGCGCCAACACTTCATAACAGGATGGTGCCAACACCTCATCACCAGGCGCGAGGGAGAGGAAGAAGAGAAGAGGAGCTTGAGGAAAAAAACAAAGAAGATGCATGATTAAGCCCCACAAAGAGGCTCGAGGAAGAAGACCCCGCCACTTTCAAAGCAAAATTAGAAGCGGAGTTAGAGGGGCAGGAGGCTAAGGCGAAGGCCACAGATGATGCGAGGCGCGCGAAGAAGAGAGAGAGCCTTTTGTAGGGGAGAAGAGTTTGACGCGCGAATCCTACTCCGCAAAAAACCCACCCAAAAGGGAGACAAGGGGGACTCCTTTACTATAAAGGAGGATATGGGATTCACCCCTGGGTGAAGAAGAGGAAAAAGTGCAAGGCTATAAGGAAGAAGTGGACACCCATGTCCCCACATATGGACTTCGTAGATGATCCCAAGAAGGTCCTACACGTAAGGTTTCAGGCCACCCTCCCACCGAAAAGTTGCATGGTTGGGATTTAATGGATCAAGACGGGGGTGTGCCCAGAACCATGAAGATGCTCAACTGGACTATGCACTACCACACCGAGGAACCTAAGTTTGAGGTCACTAATCATGCGATCGAAACCATTCTCCTAAAGAAGAAGGGGGAGATACATATAATGTGGTGGATCCTAACCACCTTACAGATGAACAGACATGTAATGTCTTACAAAAGATGTCTTCTAAGGTGATACAGCGCGGTCTGGAACAAGGGCCACTGTTCGGACCTTGGTCGTAGAAAGAAAGAGCAAGGAGAAGGAAATAGATAGGTTGTGCCAGGGTTAAGGGGAGAGCAAGCGCAGACAAAGGAGGTGCATGACCAAGTTAGCGCCTTCATCAATAACATTTTGGCGCAATGTCTGGCATTGGTAAGCCAGGCTAGGAGATAGATTACAAGGATGAGATGGAGTATCTTGAGGACCTCGTAGGGATGTTACTCGTTAACATCAAGGATGGCACGGGCCCAACGGCTACAGAGCTCGCAAAAGAAAAGGAAGAGAACAAGGTCATCATTGAAGCCTAGATCACTGAGTTGGAAGACTTATTCTCCCAACTCAAGGAGGCGAATATACTAGCAGATAGAGGCTTCAATAGCTGTAGGAAATGTGAGCCAATAATCAACACACGGATGACAAAGAGGAGGAGGCAACCCTCAAAGTTTTTGCAGGAGACCATCCCCACCAACAAGGAAGAGCGCGCACAATTGGTCATTAACACCACGGCCCAGAAAGAGAAGATCAAAACAAAGTGCAAAAAGCTAGATTTCATAATCAACGAGCTCCGAGACTCCATCACTGAGCGGATGGATGAGTTCGAGGGTGTCTGCGCAGAGTTAGGGGTGGCCATCAACACATTAAAGGGGAAGGTGGAGGAAATCATCCCAGAACCAAGTGCCCAATGTCATAGGGGATGCGCCAAGAAAGGCTTTATCAAAATTAAAGGCCAGGAGAAATTGAAGGACGAGATAAACGTGGAATTCCCCAGCTCCTTCAATTGGTCGTATAAGCACCCCCCTTTTTAATTCTTTTCTCAGATTCTTTCCTACCACTATTTTTATTCTTTGGAGTAGCATCACTACCATAACAGTTTTGGTCAACAAGAATTTTGTTCGATTAGCGTGAAGGTTTGTCGGGTGGCAACTAGTTTAGTGTGGGGTGATGTTGGGCCCCTAAAAGTAACTAAGTACCTAAGGCGCGAAGCCTTGTGGTGTGCAGAGATAGGGCATGAAGGCATGCGCAGAAGTAGTCCTCGGAGAGGCACGAAGGGTCGCATCAGGGTGGTAGGATGGAGTTAGGACTTAGTGAGTTTTGGACAAACAAAAAAGACGCGCATAGGGAGTGAACGGAAAAGCGGCCTAGATACATATGTGTGGATAAGCCATGGAGACTTACGATCCAAGAAAAGGATATTCCAAGGAATCATTATGGTTATCATGAGAGGATAAGGAGTCGAGGTTGTTAAGGATTAGCTGGCACATGCATGCTAAAGGCACTCGATTGAGGGAAATGCATGGCGACATCTGGTAGATTCCTAAGTAGTGGTAGAACAATCATGAGGAGATTCCAACAAGCTTTCATGATGATGATAAACAATTAGAAGAAGATTCCTTCGACGGTTTGTTATAGAGGGTCATTTCTAGAAGAGAAAAAAAGATAGTATGGTGTAATGAATGTAACAGGGATATCTCGTGGTGTAAAGAAAGCTCTGCTACTATGAACATTGTCATGGATGGAACTTCTTGATGTAATCTTAGCTACTATATTTGACTTATAAATATAATGAAGCAGTTCTATAACACTCTTGCAATGGATCAGGATCTATGTTTTTCCTTTATGTTCATGTGTGTGTTATTGGTTTCCTCAATGTTATTCCATGTTTGATTCTACTTTTAGTTTATCATGTTAAATCTGTGTTTGGGATACATCAACTAGGAGTAAAAGCTTACATCTAAAATCCTATGGATAATTGCATTTATTCTCTAGTTATATTGCATCATCATGTTGATAAAGAACATTCTCACAAAGCTCACATAAAGGAGGGACTTGGCACTTACGCGCACCTCGGGTGAGCTTTCGGGTAAGACTGGATGATATGCCGACGTGTTTGGGATTAGTTGTTGAAATAGGCGGTGATAATAGAGACTACATGGACATTCATCCCCTCGCATTTCATACTTATCAAGTAAGTAGGTGAAACTATGGGGGATGGTTGAAAACTCACGGCTCGTCATGTACAGATGGTTGAGTTATTTTTTAAATGACGACTCATGACCACATATATGATTGTTGAATTTGTATTGTAAATGCAAGTAGAATCTAATTCTCGTAATTCAATCTTACAAGATTGTTGAATTTATATTGTAAATGCAACTACAATCTAATATTGTAATTCAAATCGTATGACCGTTTTTATAGATCTGTTGTAGACGAGCCTTTGGCATTGATTATTCTACGTGAAGTCCTTAAGGTGTTTGTTCAATATTGAGTAGTTCACAAATATTGCATTTTCATTGGTCATGCTTAACATGTATGGTTTTGCAACACTCACATGTTTGTGATGAGCATATGAATAATGCAAGTGGTTCATGTTGACCAAGATTATAACATAGCTTGATGTAAGGACAGAAAGCAAAGTGATACCTTTTGTGGCGCAAATCATAAATGCAAACAACGATTTTGAAGTAGTGGTAGAGCATTATGTGATTGTCAATATGAATGACACATTTATGATCAAACCATCTCATCTCCATGTAGTGAGGAATGCTTACAAAATCACAACCCCATATTTGCATTTTGCATGTACCTAATGATCAAGTAAATGAGTGGGTTTAGATTTGTCTTGGGCATTGGCATATGAGAGATACACATGCCAAGTCGGTGTATAAATCAAACCACATTGCAAGATGTGATATGGTATGGACAAGTAATTTTGCGTGCATGGGATAATGTACAACACAATTGGACATTGCTCTCAAATACATGGATGATGCAATGTCACCGGTGAGAGTCACAAGCACAACAAACGATCCCTACTACAACCACCATACTACACAAACAAAATTTAAGGACAATGAAGAACATTAAATCTAAACAAATAATGTCTACAAAATATTTAATTATTTTGTCAAAGAATGACGATGGTGAGAGTTGCAAGCAAAACAAACGATATCTACAACCGCCATTATACACAAACAAAAGTAAGGACAATGAAGAGTATTAAACCTAGACAAATAATTTCTACAAATCCTTAAATTATTTTGTCAAAGAATGACAAATTGTGGCATTATCATATCAAAACTACTCCGAATCACATTATATTTAACCAACAAATAGAATGGGCATAATTGTAATGCACAATGCTCCCAATGCATATGCCCCAAATAGAAGACCAACCTAGTGACATTCATAAGTCTAAAGCTAATGGGCTTAACATGCATAGGTACATGCCAATTTGTAAGCTTGAACAGAGAGAACAACAAAGCGATTATATAGTAGTCTTGTTGCACGACATTTTACATATACATTGAAAAGGATATTTGGTGATCATTCAAAACTTTCTTTCAAAATAAATTTGTCCACGCAGCCTCGTATTTCGAGAGAAGATCGAATAAAAAAGTGGGATGGATCAAACAATGTCAGATTTGCATCTTCAAATAAGACATGTTGAAGTTCATGCAAGCCAACCCTAGGATAAAACAAAGAGTAAGTGGTCCTAAATGTGACAAACACACAATACCATGTTCAAAGTGTTGTGTTACAACAAATATGTTGGAATTATATAAATATAATGTATAAATATGGGAATTATGTATACAAATTATTCTTCTAGGAATCATTTGTGAGTTTGATTATCTACGTGAGTGTGTTTTGTTTAAGTCTCAACCACCTTATGTACCATAGAACGTTTACAACATACTAGAAGACAAAACTCCCATTTTCTTTACATGTTCAAATGGGTGGTGTTCTTTCCTTGTTCAATAGATAAGATTGAATGTTCCTATTTTAAAATAGGAAATTTATAAAAAAGAAAATATATAAAAATACAAAGACAAATCTAGGTCTTGGGTGAGGAATATGACCTAAAATATACAATGTTGTTGAGTCAAAGTAGACAAAATATGAAATGTCCCTGTCTAGGGCTGAACTACACAAACAAGGAATTCACACAAAACCTCAATTGAAGTAAACTTAGATTTTATATCAGCCCACCGAAATTAGGAACAAGTGAACAATAGTCTAAATTTTAGGACATCTGCTTCCAAAGAGTGAAAATTCAACCAAATATCTTCATAAAAACCATCCATAACATAGATAAACACTTTAAGAATATTTTAGGGCACTTTTCACCATGAAACTCAACCAAATACTCAGTTGGAAAATTATTTATTAACAGAAGTACAACCAATAGAAGTGACCAAAAATGAGGTCTTCAAACCCCAACAATGGCAAAATATGGAAGATACCAGCCTTATAAAATATGATAAATCTAAATATCAACTTATAATAAAGTTTCGTGCCCTATAAGGCACCCAAATGTACTCTAACCCTAGTCGCTCCCTAGGAGAGGGGCTCCAAACAATGCAAAACCCCTTGAAATGACTCCTTGATGCCCTAGTTGCAAACCAACAAGATGGTCTTCAATAATTGCCTTCACACCACCAACCTATGGAGTTTTTCGTTCTCCAATATGCCACAAGGAAGGGTTTCGTCCTCCTTGGATGACACACTAATAAATTTGTGCCCTTTAATGGAGTTGGATTAGCAATCAGCCCTAAAACTAAGTCGATAAGTATATATACCAAAATTGATGATGAAAATGAGCCTATGCGACTCCTCTTATACCCCTTTGGTGGTGCCAAAGGTCTAAGGGTTGAATTACTCAAAGACCAACTCTTAGGAAGTTTGCTTTATCTTCTATTTTCAATTTGGGAGCTCTCCAACCCAGCCGACTTGCCTTAGGGAGCAAAATACAAAAGAAAAAAATTAATAGCAATGAAAGAAAACTGAAATGAAACCCAAGGACTTCCCTTGTTCAATTTCATCTTGGCCACGAGAAGGAAAATGGCAAGAAGTCTTCAATTGGAACTAATTTGAAAAAGGGGACATTACAAAATGAGTCAATGTTTGGTTATGTTAGTAGGATTTGTGGAAAAAATGGCTATAGAAGCTGAATGTCCTTTCTGCAATTCTACAAAAGAGGGCACAAGATAATGTTAGCATGCGAAACCTCAAGAATTTGCAACGAGGCATAAAAATTTAGTGTTTCACCAAACACATACAAAGAGTGTTACTTGTTCAAAGCATCAAATGAAGTGTTCATTTGTGAATTTCTAATAAAGTTGCATGAGTTGGCTGACCCCAACTAGTCTTTGGCACAATATATGATAAGAGCAAAACCATTTTGGACTAGGGATAAAATCACGTGGTATAAGAAGTTCGGTGCAGTTTGGAGACTTGTGGACAAATTTACAATTGAGACAATCAAAATATACACCTTAAATTTTTTTCTATGGTAATATAGCCTCTGACTTAACTGAGCACAAGTTGTTGCAGGGAGAAATGCCAAGTCTTGGATGGACAAGACGGGTTACAAGAGAAGATACATGCTACAATAGTGAGCAACAGCCTACATATAGATGTTCTCTGACGATAAGCACAGTGAAGAGGAGACAGAGAATAAGATATGCCTGATGAACACATTTTTAGAAGTTCCCGCTGACAGGGATAGGAGTCAGTGAAAGAACCTAGAAAGGAGAAAACAGAAAAATAGAGAAATGGAGCAGGAGATATCGACTAAATCCTAAAAAGTAAATAATATAGAAAACTGATATTGAAAAAGATGATAAATCCGAATAAAATAATCCAATAATACCGATAAATAATTCATGAAGAAATTAACCAATTAATTCTAAACAAATAACTCTGAAAATAGCTAAAGGAATTCACATAATGATGTGAATTACAACTACAAGTCAATGGAACAAAGGCTGTCAGACTATATGAGGTACCTGCTTATTAAAAAGGTTTGTAACCAGCAAAGAACTCAAGTCTTAAATGGATGGACTTAATGCAATCTAGGAGATAAGCCTGCCATGTCTATTGGCAACGAAACAGGAAATTGAGAATTTTCTAATTCAAGAGAAAATCAGAATCTGTAACCTACAGGAAAGTGACAACGTTGTTTTTAAAAGGTAAAGTGCATGAAGAGACAACATGAATCATACAGTTATGAGCTCTGGTCATATGAAGTCCTCTTAAAGTACACTCCGTTGTATGATTCTATTGGAGTGAAATTGGCACTCCCTAAAAATTCTCTTTGAAGATGGTGAGTCTCCATTATCTAGAAATATAAAACATTATCATATTACAGTATTTTAATTGATATCAACAGCCAAGATGAACCCATATGCCACGATGAAATATTTCAAATCATTTTCCTGAGATGATAAGTGAAAATAACAGAGTTAAAAATGGCACCAAAAGACTTGGAATCAATGCCAAGCCACTTTACAGAAAAATTGCTACACAAAAACGTCTTCTTCCTTAATTTCATGGCAATCAATAACTTCAAATTGTTTTAAAATAAGAAATTTATATAATACTGGTTGCAAGACTTTGCAGTGTAATGTCAGCGTATTGGGATCATTTCCCTCTTATGCACATCATCATGTTCAACTCACCATAACAATCTGAACCTTTGCAGTGACCTGTGCATGATTCTGCAATCTCATGGTCCAATTGCTTCCTCATGTTCCCATGCATATGGTTCCTTCATTAAGCACACAATCTTGTTCTTTTTGCAAGTTCCACCTTATCAAGAGCCTGGATTTTGTACTCAGATTAGGTTGACTAGTATCTATTTGCAACAAGGTAATGGAAGATCACTTCTTTCAATATTGTATAAGCATGCAATGTGAAGATAAACTGTGGCAAAACGTCCTTCTAACCAAACTATTTTTGTCACAGTTAAATGATAAAATTGCTGCAAACAAAATACATATTCTAGCTTCACTTTACCTTGAGACCAGACAATACACAAAAAGAAGTATCTCAGAAGAATAGGGAGAATTGTTTGTACACCTTCCCTGCGATCTGGGAAACAGGACTGCATATGCCAGCTTTCACTTTTATGGGATTTTATAGGAATCCGTCCTCATCAAGAAAGTTCAAGCAAGCATACACATTCAATATGAGGTGTATGAGGGAACATATCTACGGGTTGTACACTTTTAAGTCGATATGCTCCTACCATTTTTGACTCGGGCTGTAAATAACCGGCAGGAAGTCAATCAAGAAAAGATGTTCATGATAATTTCAAACATATATCCAGGAAGATAGGAGACATTATCCACTTTGATCATTTACATAAATATATATATCCAAAAGTTCAAAATGTACTTACAAAACCATGACAGAGATAATCAAGATCCCGTGCACAGGTAGCGGGGTTACAAGACACATATATGATGCGTCGAGCCTGTAGCTTGAGAAGAAAGCGAATCAACTTCGTATGCATGCCTGGTCGATTGGGATCTGAAGATCAACATCATAGACACATTTAAAAATACAATTGTTGAGCTTGCATTTATATATCCTTCCATCACACTTGAATTTGCATTGTTGAAAGTTGAAACATAGCAACATTATTCCTCCTAATCCTTTCCAGGGATTAAAAATAGAGGAGGGATATGATTCATCCACACATCTACAAAGAAAAATGGATATTTCCTGTATCTTAAAGGAACATCATATCATTAATCAATTCCAATGCTTTTTCTGCAGATAATTCCATGCAAGTTAGTTTGTGTGAAAGAATGTGTGTAATGTGAATTAGACCTGTAATGACAATGTCTGGATGAGGAAATGCGTTCCCAAAATCCTCGCCAACTTTGTTTAGATCCCCTTGAATAAACTTTGCATTTTGAATACCATTCCTTGCTGCATTTCGACAAGCATCTGCTACAGCTTGGGGAACCACCTCATATCCATAGACATACTTCACCCTAAGCAACCCACAAAACAATGTTTTCTTAAGGAACAGAAAGCACAAAAATTGAAATTGATAATTGCTTGAAAAATGAAAGAAAAGAAATAAGACAACTATGAACTTATGGTTATGCGAAACAAGGAAATTTATGGACCATACTTTTTGGCCAGTGTAAGACCAATAGTACCAGTTCCACAAAACAAATCCAGAACTATTTCTGAGCTGTCACCTCTTAAACTTGCTGCTTCTTCTACCAGCGAGTAAAGCACATCTGCCTGTTAATTACAGAGATATTTGCTGATTATGATTTTGATAACTATGACCTTGGTAGCAATATATCTGAGAAATTACAGCTCAAAAGCATTAACTAGATAAAGCACATCTGCCTGTTAATTACAGAGATATTTGGTGATTAGGATTTTGATAGCTATAACCTTGGTAGCAATATCTCTAAGAAATTACAGCTCAAAGCATTGACTAGATAAAACATAAACTTAAAACAATCATCCTCGGCATAATCTGAATATTAGTAGGTGCATTGTCAAGTAGGATAGTTACCTAATACCCCACGACGAGGGCAGTGAGGGGGTGAGGGGGCATCAGGATATGGTTACAGGATTTCTTGGGACAGAAAAAACAAATACCAGCTTTTGGGATGGCTGTGGGACAGAAAATAAAACAATATATAAATATTAAAAATATACATATAAATTGATAGGCAAGACACATAATTGTGAATATTGAGAGTTCTTTGGGAGGAGCTGGCCCAACAATGAAGACACGCCGAAGAAGAGTTGAGGATGAGCCCAATGAAGGAAGCCGATCAGTGAAACCTGCAGGAAAATTTTCGGTGACAGAAAAGGGTGAGGAAGAAGATTCACAGGAGTCAGATCTGGAGCAAGAAGCAGTGGAAAGGAAGAGCAAAAGTTTAGGCAAAGGGTTTTGGCCCCATAGGGGGAGGGCAAATGGATCAAGAACTTCGGTAGCATCTAATCTAGATTGGTCTGAAGAGTTTACCCTTGTTTTGGAGGCTGTGGATGGGGAGATTTCCCAAACAAGCCCAAATCTTATGGATCCTAAGGCAATGCAAAAGATCTTGTGATTCTCTTCAAAAAATTTGAAGAGAAGATGAATAGTCTAATTGATTCCAGTTTTAGTAGGGCTTTTTCTCAGGAAAAGAAATGGGAAATGGAATATTCGTATGGCTCTGTGTGGGAAGCTTTGGCAATAAAAGAATCCTGGGACTTTGAGGGAACCTTGTTATATTCCTACGTTTTGTTCTGAAGGGAGTAAAGAATTTTGGGGATGCTCTTGGAGCAGTGCAAGCTATAGATCAGGGATATAGTAAGGAAAGGGTAAATGTAGATGATGCAATTGCAAGTTCCAAATCTTTGGATGTGGTCCCCATAACCCTCCACGGGTCATCTGTTAAGGGAGACCATAAGGGTTGTAGATTAGGGATGTCGCGATGGATGAGACTAGTGAAAGTGCTCAAGGGGGTTTAGCTAAAATTCAAGAGCTTTCGCCTTGTTTACCTAGGGAAAAGGGGACATGGTTGATTCAACATCACATGTAACAAAAGTGATGATCTCTCAGAAAATGGTGGAGGAATATAAGAACTTGGAGAATCTGGCGCTCCTTGGGAAACTTCTTGCAATGTCTTGGAAAGGATGGTTTTGGAATCCTGGTTTCAAAAAACTTGGAAAGGGTTCCATAGATTTAATCTTAAATACTTGGTAAAAGGCTCATTAATGGTAAAATTACAGCGTTCGGAAGAGAGAGATCGTGTCTTCGTTCAAAATTGGTTTTTTGAAGGGAAAAAAATCTATGTTCAGCCATGGCAACCCAATTTTATGAAAACTGAAATAGTAGGTAGGTTCGATTTGTGTTGGATCAGACTACATTCCTTCCATCTGGAATACTGGCAGCAGGAGATATTTGAAAGGATTGGTGAATCTTTGGGAGGTTTTTGTCAATTGGATTCCCGATCTTATGGAACGGATGCTTCTTTTGTGCGATTGAAGGTTAGGGTGGAAGATAGAAAAAGTCTCCCGAGTTATAATTTTGAATATCAATGGGAAAGAATCGGTACAACCAATTGAATGTGAAGATGTGAGGACAGGCAATCAACAGCAAGAGAATGGATCAACATGCAAGTGGACATAGAAATTGTCATGTCCCTTTTTCGAGATAATTTTGTTTGAAGACCTTGACCCATTTTTCTTCCTCATGGGTCCAAGGGAACAAGCTAGAGGAAGCCAACAATGTCATCATGTGCTTAATTTCATGTTTATTTCTTTAATTGGCATTGTATTTGTTGGTGAGCCTAGCGCCCAACAATAAATTAAAAATAAAAAGATATTGGTGAGCATGTAGGCTCCAAAAAGTAAAAAGAAAATAATAATAAAGCAAGTCTAATTGTGGTTGGCCTCATTTGAGAGCCCCAAGACTTGGCGCCACCCTCTTATTATAAATAGAGGTTGTTGGCATTAGTTTGGGATATGCTGATTTTATGAATTTTATATCTTGGTGAAGGTTGGCTAGTGTAGCCCCTTTTACTATCTCTCTCAAGGACGAAACCCCTTGATTGAGGGCTTGTGTGGAGGACGAAAACCCTCTCACAAGGGTGGTGAGGACGAAAACCCTCTCCCACAATTGTATTTTGCAAAGAGGCATTCAAGGAGTAATATATTTATCATTCTTTGCTGGTATTTCTTTGAGTTTGTTGGTTATCTTCCTTTTTAAGTGAAGCGACCCACTTGGGAGGGATTATGTGGTATGTGTAATGATAAATTGGCAAATTTGAATTCACTATCTTGTCTTTCATATTTTCTAAGGCCAAGATCTTGAGTTTCATTAATTTTGGAGCTTCCTAAGTAAAGTTATAAATTTTTAAAGTAACTCTACAAACAAGGGTTTATAGAAATTCATATCTCCAATTCTAGGGCACTAAAAATCAATTTTCTTGCATGATATGATTGCTGGTGATATATAATAATTTTAGAGACTTAAGTGGAGTTGATTTGAAGGGTTTTGAAGGCACAAAGTGGGTTTTAAACCCTAAAACAGGTCACTTCCTAGAAGGGTGTTGGCTGGCAGCAGTTAAGGGTTTTTACATATTTATTTCAGTCACTAACAACCCACTAAAAATCTGAAAAGTGTTGTTTATCTTCAGCTTTGCATAGTTTCCTGTGAGTCCCCAAAAAGGGACATTACAGAAATTTCACACGCCTAGCTACTATCCACCCAATTTACATGATGGATCAACAAGGATCATTTGGCACAAAACAAGTTTGGAAAAGGAGACAGAATGACAAATACTGAAAATATTGTACAAATGGAAAAAAAGATGAAAGATTCTAATTCAGGGGGCAAAAAGAAAGATTATGGATCTTCTCGTTGTGCATGCCAGCCAAACATAGAAGATATTCAAAAATGAATGTTTCCTAAAGAAGAAAAGAAGCAAAAGGAGAATGATGTAGGGCCAGTACAGCTTGAATGTGCATGCTCACAAAGATGGAGAGCTAGTATAGCTTGAAGGCACATGCTTGTCTGAGACCTCTAAAGTTAAGAAAGATCTCCAGCTTCTAATTTTAGATGAATCTTATCATAAAAGACAATTGGATTCAGAAGTAGCTATGGAAATGGTAGTGGAGGAGTCTCACCATAACAGGATGGCTACAGAAGTAGCTACAGACATGGCTACAAAAACAACAATCTTTTATGATAAGAGCCCAGAGGAGAAAGCAAGCCTTGGGTTGCATTTTACTGGCAGAAAATGTCAGACAAGCACAGCCAGGGGACTTCGATGGACTTTGAATTAGTTACACAAGGTCAGAAATTACAAGTTCTTCCTAGACATTTTGTCTCCCAGACCAAAGTGGAAAACAATGACATATCTTTGTCCTCCATGAAGAGAAAGAAGAGGGGTCAGAAGTCCACGGTGGAAAAATTGGTTGAAGAATCTTTGGAGGCGGTTAAAATGGGGTGTCAAAAGACAATGGTAGAAATGTTTTCTACCACCAAAAGGAAACATTTCATATGATGAAAGGATGTTTCAGTTTGTTTTTTTGGGAATGAGAGTAAACAGAATGAAGTTCTGGATGTCTCATAAGATTTGCAGCCAATAGTGGAAGAGACAAAAAGAGCTATAACAAAGTGTTACTTGTAGAGCTATAGAAGATGGAGCAAGGAAAAAAAGTGGAGACGGAATTGGACCTTCCAAAAGCCATGGTTTTTAGAAGAAGATCTCTAAACCATTGGATTGTTTCCTAAGTTGCGGAAGCAAAAGAAGAGGTACAGAAGATGGGGTAGAGATTGGTGGGAGCAAAATAAAGAGCTACTGCAGGCATCGAAGGAGGAGCCACGAAAACAAGAGAATATTAAGTGAATATCATGAAGGAATGATGCATATACATGACAAAATATTTGATTTAATTGTGAAAGCCTGGGGATTTGGATCCAGAAAACTGTATTGTGGAAGAATGATTTGGTATGCAATAGGTCACTGCTATTTTTGGCTACTACTGTAGAAGTTTGGATGATGGAGCATAGTGTTTGATCTTATGGATGTGAAATGATTTTTTCTATTGCAGTTTTGCTTTTGATGCGGAAGATTTGTCTGCTTAATCTACCTTGGGTCCAGGAAACTTTTTTAAGCTTTTACAAGAACTCCTACAAGATGAAGTAAGCTTAATTGTACGAAGATGAGTTCCACTGAAGTATGGCTCAAATTGGATAAGGCTAGCGATGCTATGGAAAGCATGCATATGTTGTTATGGTATGGGGTGGATTGGACGGTGCAAAAATGAATAGATGATGTACTCAGACTGGTAAAGTTAAGGAAAATTACTAGAATATGTTAGTTGTTGGAGTGTATGGATGAGACTAGCATAGAACGATTGAAAGCTTTCAAAACAGATTTGATTAGTGAAGGTTTAGGGTGATCTGCTGGAATAGCTACAGAAGTGGAGAAGATATATAAAAGGGGCAATTTGAGTGTATGAAGAGCTACAGAAAAATGTGGTAGTTATATGGAAAAGGAAAAGTGATAGTAAAGGCAAGGAAGAAAGAGATCGTGGAGGAAATAAAAGGGACCATAGGCAGGAGAAAAAAACAATGGAAGAGTCTTTTAAGATGGATAAGGTAGGGGTGGGAGCTTATACTTTCTGAGATTTTGAATATAAAGGGATTGGTTTGGGCTGTGAAAAACATCTTAGCATGTTGGTTGGTTTAAGTACCAAAGTGTAGCAATCTGTAGAATCTTAGATTTGGATGGCTGTGGAAGATCTATTTTTACCGCAAAAGACTTACCTGTCTGGACTTCCTTGGGTCATATTATGAGGCTGGGTTGTTTTGTTACCCTTCTGATACGGATATTGTAATGAATAGCTTCTTAATTGATTAATGAAAGGGTGAGGGACTCAATTACCCTCTTTTTAACGATCAAAATATATATAAATATATATTTAAAAAAAACTTAAATAAACTAAAAATAAGCTGAAAATTAAAACAATAAGTTTCAATTACAAAATAAAGCTAGTGATCCAATAATCCATCTGCTAAGTGAATATTTAAATTATTAATAACATAATGTTTTTAATTTTGCTACTGAGTACTGACATGGTAAGATAACCTTTTTCAGACTTCTTCAAAGTTTTCTACTTTAATCTGGTGTTGGAGTGGAAAAGAGGGAATGAGTAGAAATGGTTTTAACTTTATAACCATTGCTTTTGCACTTCATAGAATCTGCATCTACATTGAAAGGGTGAGAGAGGTTAAAAGGTAAGGAGACAAAGGCAAGGGAGTATAATCTTACGTCTGTTGATAGGTATTTTCTACTCTGCATGTTAATAAGCTTGGATAGAAACAAAAAGAGTGGGTGCAGAAAATGTGTGTTTTTGCTATGCTTCAGGATTAGGTGAAAAGCAGGGATGAAAAATTGCTTCTATGTCTGCTTTTTATCGATCCTCTTTGTTAGAATTATATGTAGTTCTCTTGACTGATGTGTCGGGATAAGAAAAATTCAATGTGGGCGTGAATGTGAGATGAGTTGAAAAGATTGTAAGCTTTGTTTTAGTGCATTGTTGTCCATCTGCTTCTTTTGTTGCATTGAATGTGTGGTCAAGGTGGTTGCAACAACTTTCTTGGTGGTTTTTGGCCTGATCATCAGGATGACAAACTGCTTTGTTTTCTCCACCAGCTTCTTACATTGCTTGGCACTGATGAGGGAAACCGAGTTGGAGGGGATGACCTCGGGTATCCGATAGTGCCGACTCCCAATGCTAATGGTGACCCTTCAAGGTCATGACTCATAGATGCCATGTCTCTCCCACATGAATGGCTGGCCCAAGAGCACATCACAAACATCCAATGGAACAACATCACACAGACTTCATCGTGGAAGGGTTTGATTGCATATGGGAGGAGACATTGTTGTGTGACATGGAGATCTCTTCCTGGGTTCAACCACCCGATCTTTGTATGGCTGGGGATGTGGCTTTACAAGAAGGTTCAAACTTTTCACAATATCAACGAAATTAAATTCTTTTGACTTCCACTATCAAGAATCTACGTTGCCGGGGATACGGATACGATACGCGGATACGTCAATTTTAAAAAACCCTTGGATACGATACGTCTTGGATATGTCCGTACATATATATTAAAAAATAAAAAAATAAAAATATATATTTATATATTTTTTAATTTATTTTTATGTACATCTACTCATTTTACTCATTTTTTAGTCCATAAAAAACTGAAATAGTAATACAAAACTTGAATCAATGTTCAAAACATTCAATGTACTTAAGACTTTGCATTTTTATTGATCATGTGGCTGCCATATATATGATATACGAATATCATGTTAACATGAATACGAACAAAACTTGAAATTTGAAAAATATACTAGGATCCATGTTCAAATTTTCAAAACAAACAATATACTTAAGATTTTACATTTCATTGTTCATGTGGCTGCCATACATATGATATAGGAATACAAACAAATCTAGAATATATCATCTAGATTTTCCTCAAAATCAAGTTCATGTGTGCCACTTGCGCTAGCTCCACTCTCATTAACTCCACTCTCCGCTCCTTGCGAACTCCCTTGAGCGTCATCTTCGCCATCAAATAATGAAAGTTGGGCAAGCGTGGCTATTAAAAACATGTATATACTTATTGGATACGTACACGGATACATACGGGTACCTCCGATACGTCACGGATACGTTTGTACATATCCGTGACGTATCTGACGCACTTACGCATACATATATCAGGACGATCGAAGACGTATCCCCCACGTATCCGTATCCGATACGTTTCCAAGGGGATTCGGGGGGGTTTGGAGTATCCGTGCAACGTAGTCAAGAATAAAATGCAAAGGCTTACCCTTTACCCAAAGCTTGGAGTGAAATAGCCTTTCCTTCTCATCCATCTTCTTGACTTGTGAGGTGGCAATGATCACATCCGGTTCAACATCTATAATTTCATCTTCTTCATCTCTGACCTCGGGGTGTGTCACCGGTGGAGCAAAGGGTGGTAGGTGCTGAAGATGGTGACTCGGTTAGTAAGGACTTGATGGCTTGACATTCTTCCTTAGAATGATGATTAGTCTTGTGGAGGTCGCACCACTTCCATGTCTTCTCCTTCTATGTTTTATTTCCTTGCGACTCCTTTTGTTTCCAACCCTAACCTCGGGTTTGACCTTCCTTATCATTTTCCCCCTCGAGGTTGGTTCTTTGTATTTCTCTTTCTATGTTTTTGTTCAATCTTGATCGTGAACTTGTACGCCTTGCCGAGGGTATGAAATTGAAAGAGGTCCATGTCCTCTCGTATGTACCATTGTAGGCCACTGCAATATTTGAGGATCTTGTGTTGCTCTGTGTCTTGAATGCCCAATCTTGCAGAGAGAGAATGAAAATTATTAGTATAATCTTGAACTAACTAGTCCTTACCTTGGTGGAGTTGTTGCCACTATATGTACAGATCATCATAGGCTCCAACAGGGTAGTATTCTTCCTTTATGGCATCCACAAAATCATCCCATGTGGGTTCCTTTGTGATGCCCAGTTCGTCCCTATTGAGTCCTGTTCTTGTACACACCCCCACCAATTTTTGACAGAAAGTGACGATTTCAAGAGAGCAAATGTTATCTTCTCTTTATCAATGAATTTATTGACAAAAGTAGGAGGATAATTGGTCCAACCAGTTTTCTACTAGCATCAGAATTTATTTTACCCTCAAAAATAGGAATATCAAAATTTACTTGAACCTTGAAGGGTGTCGAGGCATCAAGGGTCAGCTCACAGAGCAGGAAAGCAAGATTTCCCATTTGTAGTGTTAAAGGATCTAGGCGAATGTTATAAGTGTAACATCTACTCCTTTTTCTCCATGAGAGCTTCATTCACCATTTTATTGAGAGGATCATTTGTCCCAATGTTGTCTGCCATTTGAGGTCTCTTAACGAGCAATCAAGTATTCTGAAGGATCTTGTGTGGACCACCCAAGCTTCTTATATCTCGACCTCATTCTGGGAATCATACACTCTCAAGACAACTTTGCTCTGATACCACTAATCCAAAACTTAGGGGTTTTGGGATTAAAGGACAAAATAACAATTGTGCCAGATGTAAATAGTAAAACTATCTCTAAAAAGAGATGTATATTGCTCAGAAGACTATGATTACAATAGCTATCTCTGCAAGGAGATGTGTGTCCTTCCCTTTTGGGTTACATATAATTATATACCTAATTATGGAAATATGAAGAGACATATAGAAGAATGTGGAAGGTCACCAATCTCGAGGGAGACGAGGTGGTTCATCTTCCATGAATTACATATGCGAAAATTTCGCGAAATTACTATTTTTAGACAACACTACAAAAATTGCATTTTGAGGCCTTTAGGAGCGGATTTTGGGGGTCAAACTTTGCCAAACAAAGTTTTGCACCTCTTCACCATATTCTACGTGTTCCAAGCTTTCCAACGCATTTTGAAAGAGTCAATCAACCTACACTACAAAGTTATGACTCCCGGAAGTTGCCCTACTAGAATTGCTTCCTGGATTGTTGTCTGGATCACTTTGAGAGGATCTTTTGCGTATTTACACTTACATGTGGTTTGTTGGGCTAGGTTGCTCAATGCCATTTCACTTGAGGACGAAAACACTCTTGTGTGGCATCCAAAGAGGACGGACACCTTCCTTGTGGCTTGGTGGAGAACAAAAACTCTCTATTTTAGTAAAATGAAGATCTCTATTGAAGACTCTTTTGCAGATTTGGATCAAGAAGAAGACCTACAAGGACTTTATATATTTTGGGGCCCTCTCTTAGGGGAGCAACTAGGGTAGAGGTCATTCTAAGTGCCTTCTAGGGCACGAAACTCATTCATTTATTGATATTTAGATTTGATATAATTTATAAGGCTGGAATCACTCTTATTTGGGCATTGTTGGGGTTTGGAAACCCTCATTTTGATTATTTCTAAGCAATGAAACAAATTACCCCTAGACCCCTGGAGCGGGTACAACACATTTCGGGAGTGGGAGCGGCTTGGGAGCGGCTCCTCAGTCCGGATACGGCTGGATACTTCTGCAGCCGTACACAACCGTTTCCGTGCCCAAAATGTATTTTTATTTTTATTTATTTATGATTCTTTTTAATTCTGGTTTAAATTTAATATATCATTACAGCAGAAATTACAGTTTTCACAACACCATTATTCTACATAAGGTATATTTTAAATTTAATATATCATTACAGCAGAAATTATAGTTTTCACAACACCATTATTCTACATAAGGTATATTTTAAATTTAATATATCATTACAGCAGAAATTAAACACAAAATAAACATGATGACTTTTCACAACACCATTATTCTACTGAAGGTATATTTTAAATTTCATATATCATTACAGTTCTAAATTACAGTTTTTCGCAGCACCATTATTCTACATAAGGCACCAAGTACAAGCCATCATAAACATGGATAAAAATAGCATGTATGAGATAAATCATAAATGTAATAAACACCTCAACTAGATATGATAGGGACAATTGAAATTATGAATGTATGGGTAGTTTGTTGTGGCTATTTAGCTTGTTTTGTTTTTCATATGCATAACATGTGGTTAATTCTTATTTAGAAGGCTGAAATTTATATATTTTTATTTTTATATAGTTTTTGTACTTCTTTTATCCTACGTCATATCCGGGGTCAAAAAAAAATTGTCTTTTCCGTGTATCGGATACTCCACTCCCATCCCATATCCAAAACGCTTTGAAAGAATTTAGATTATTTCTCTTCGTTGTACTTCTGTTGTTAATAAATTTCCGAGTTGAGTATTTGCTTGATTTTCATGGTGGAAATTGTTCTAAGGTGTTCCTAAAAGGTCTATAAATATTGTGGATGAATTGTAGGGTGATATTTGGGTGAAATCTTGTGTTTTTCAAACTATTGTTATAAAAATCAGATCGTTGTTCCGTACTGATTTAATTTTCAGTTTGTTGGTCCAAAATCATATTTAAATCAAATAGGGGTTGTGCTAAAATCCTTATTTTCAGTTTCAACCCTAAAAGGGGCATTATAGTGGTATCAGAGCATCGATCCTCCCAACCTTAGGAGGTTTCATTCAAAAGAACAAATAAATGGCAAACATGCATATTGATGATGTTAGGGTTGAGAGGCTTGCCCTAGGGCAAGAAAGATTGGCGAATAAGATGGCACAGTTGATCCATGTCATGTGAAACCTAAATGGTGAAGAAATAGCCACCAAGAATTGTGAGTGATTCTTCATCTAGGTCATTCCAGCCTACCTTCCTCCCAAGAAAAGAAGTCATTCCAATGGTTGAAACACAACATTCAGTGGGTCATAACATTGCGGCCAACTATGAGGAGTATAGGGCCCTTCCCGTTGAGATTCATGATGCCCTATCCCTTGTAGAATTCATAGGAGTGAACAAAGGAAGAGCAAGGCAAGGACTTAGGTATCAGGCACCACAAAAGGATCTTCAACATGCATGGAGAAAGGAAGAGGATAAGAACTTCCAAATGGCAATGGCGGAGCAAGAAGAAGAAATCAAAAACAAGAACAAGAGAAGACCAATATGCAGCATGAAGGTAAAGATTCTTCAAATGATGTTTTATTAATTTCCAATGATTGCATGTGGCAGCAAGATAGTGAAGGAAAATCAGATCTACAAGAGATTCATGAGGATGAGATTCGGGATGACCCTTTTGAGAGGCATGCCCTTCAAAAGGAGGCCTCACCTGATACTCATGTGGGTTTTCAGTCTGCTGGAATTTACATACCAGCAACAAATGGTAAGCAATTTAATTTATTGCATCACCCTCACACTATGTATTTGCAAGGTTTTGATCATCATGAGGATTATTCTAACAAAGATGAGAGGATGAAGGGTACTAAAGGGAAAAAGGATCTTCCCAAGAGGCCCCTAACCATCTTCCGAGCAGTCCAAAGATTGAGCCAAAGAAGAAAGAAGAACAACCGAAGTTGTTGGGCATTGAGAGGGAACAACCCATTGAAGCCCTAGAAGCCCCCATCTCCATTGCCAAAGTAAATCTCTTGACTGATTTTCAGAACAGCGTGAAGACATCATGGTTTGATGAAAGTTTGAAGCATGAACCTAGGGAAATCATGGAGCATGAGTCCCAAGGTAAAATATCTTTAATATTTAATGATATTTCATTGGTTTCTAATGGGTGCTTGTGGCAAATTGTTGAAAAGAAATCAGATTTGCATAAGGGCAAAGAGGATGACATTACGGAAGGGTATGTTCATGAAGGAAAGGCACTTCCGGTTCCTCATGATTACTTTCAGTTCGCTGGAAATTTCCAAACAGCAGTCAAGGATGGGCAAATTGAGGGAGTTTATCACCTTGGAGTGAGTTCCGGAGATGTTCCAAACAAGTACCAACAAAGGAATGGTGGGATCCTTGTTGGCAGCCCAAGGTATGATGAAAAAAATCACATTTTATTTCCTCTTATGCCGCTGCCATACTTGTGTCATTATGGGCAGCTTGTTGTTAAGAAAGATCACATGTCATGTTTGATGTCTAGTAATATAATTGGTGATGATGTGAAGAACTTGAGGAGTAACATATGGCACATAGATCTTTTCTTGCAAGACTATGTGAGCATTAAAGTTTGGGTTCCAGTTAATCCTTTGAATTATAAGAAAGAGGAAGCCCTTGTTGAATTCAATGTTGTTATTCTCTGCATATGGTTAGGAAGAAATTTTATGGAGGATTGTTTGGAATTTGTTATGTATCCTAACAAAGTTGTGAAGGATTTACTCCTAGAGTGTCCCTTGAAACCAAGTTCTACTCTCCATGGACAAGGAGTCACGGTTTTGATTGATGGGGCTACTCACAGTTTCATTGATGAGAGTTTGAGGGCAAAGGTGAATTTGAAGGTGGAAGACTTCAAAGACTTCACGGTTAAGATAGCGGTTGGCTACTCTATGCCATGTACAAGGAGGTGCCCCCAACTCCTCTTCACATTGGGAAAACATGAGGTATGTGTTGTATTTTATTTGATTAGCATGGCTGGTATCTATCTTGTGCTTGGGGTCCAATGGTTGCACTCTTTGGGAGAACTCACTTTCAATTTCCAAAACATGGAAATAAGCTTTATGGATATGGGCAAGAAGGTGACACTTAAAGGTATCTCCATGGAAATCATCACTAGTCTGCCCGTGGTTCAAGGTAAGAGTTGTTTACATGTTGTGGTTGATGGATTCACAAAACATGCCCCATTTTGTACATTTCCAGCCAAGTATAATATCAGAGTAGTGCAACATAAGCATGGTAGAGTTACTTCATGGTTGAGTATTCATGTAACGGAACTGTTATCCAAATAACTCTCCCAGTTATCTGGATAACTTATATTTTTATCCTGACTCTGGTATTTCACATTTCAGGTTGTGCGCACTCAAGATTGTTCTTTTGACACCTTGCACACGATTGCAGTTTCCTCTGCGCGCCCTTGCGCGCCTTCTTGCTCCCTTTGCATTCTCCTATCTCCTTCTATTTCCCCTTACACGCCTTTCTCCTGCGCGCCCACTTTCTCTTCCATCATGTCATGCACTCCTTGCGTGCACCTTTACAAACCTACCTCCTACGCGCACTCCTCCCCTCTGTTTCCTTTTCGCACGCTTTCCTCTCTCTCTCCCGCACCTTTCACCTTCTTCTCTGCGCGACCATTGTGTCATGTCATCTTCTCAAACTTGAGTGTGCTTCACACAACCTATCAAGCGCGCCAATAGGGCGCCAAATCTGGACAACCAACCAATGCATGACACGTGGCAGAAAAGACGAAACATATGAATAGTTGGCCATCATTTCAGCCAACCCGCGCGCGCCACGTGTCTTGCTTGCACCGATGGCTCTGACAAGCCGTATCTTTGCTACAGGGCTCAGATTGACGCACGCCTAGACTTGTTAGAAAGCTGCTGACACAAGCTACACGTTGGACTATTCAAATTCAAATTTAGGCGGGATTTAGTAGGCGGAAAACAGGGAAACGTCTTTCAGCTCATCAATACACATCCAATCGACCTCAACTACCAGATTTCATCAGATCTTGCCTTCTTCCTTCTTCCACATGCAAAACAGACATGGGGAAGCGCTTCTGACAGCCTTGCAGGCGGATTTGCAGGCATTTATCGTTGGTTGTTGGTGGTTGAAGATTTGAACCCGAGTTTCCCTCCCTTTCTCCTCTTCTCTACTTCTATAAATAATAGAGTTTTGCTTTGTAAAAATGATCCCTCTTTTATTGTAACAGCACCATGCCAAAATGGTGGCCGACTTCCCACAGGTCTCAGACCTTGACATGGTCTCTGTAATGTATTTTTGCCTCCTCGTGGATGTAAATGACTGTGCATTCCTTGAGCAATAAAACCGTGTTTTGTGGAACTCTTGTCTTCCCTCTCTCGTTTTCATTGCATTCTCGCCTCTCTGTTACATTTTCTGGCATGTTGTGCGTATTCCTCTGCTTGCAGTCCCCGTGTTCATGTGTTGCGCGCGCTGGAAGGCCGAGCCCACGTGTTGATCTATGGCGGGCGCCATCCGCCCTTTTCTCCCGCGCCCGCTCTGTTTCCATCGCCACTCGTGGAGAGAGATCGACCCTTTCCTTCTGGCGCTATCGCCTTTTAGTGTAGTTTCCTTTCATGTTGTCCTTCTATCCTTGGTCCCTTGGCATCATTAGCTTAGTTCTCCCTTCCAACACTAGGAGTAGTAGTAGCAGTAGGAAAAGATAGAGGAACCGGCCTTCTTCGAGATCCGTCCCAAGCTCGCAAGGTCCCACAACTTGGGGACGGTTCCATTGTGTTCTCAAACACCTTGGCCCTTTTGAGATCCGAGACACGGGTGCACGTTTGAGCAACCAACAGAACACCAACAAATTATGTGGGTGGTTAGTGGTAACAAAAGGAGTGTACTTTGGATAATCATAGCTCAAAATTTCAGACTTGGTATTGCTTGTCATTATTCATATCAGCCACCACATGATTTCATTTGCATGCATACAAGTGGGTAGGCAAGTATTTTCAGTCAAGAGATGGAGCATTTTTCGATTGATGAATGTTGGGAAAAAAATTCAGCCTTTAGAGAGGTGTTTTTAGTCATTGTCATGCTCACAATTCCTAATTTTGCAAGGAGATTTCAGTTTTGTAGTTGTTCCATTTTTAAGTTGCTGATTTTGATAAAATTAGATTATGAGTTGTTTTCAGACTTGATCAAATGCAAGAGTGGTCATTTTGAGGTCATAAAATCATTGAAAAATAGTGGTAGATGCTTTCAGCTGAAGAGGATAACTACTTCAGCCAACATAGCTCCAAATTGGGAGAAAAATCTGTTAAAAGCACAATGGACCGAGAGAGGGGGTGAATCGGTTCTTTAAACCATTCGTTACATTTCATTCATCATTCATTATCATACATTATTCATTCCATTAGGCATTAAACAAGTTAAGCATTGTACATTCAACCATACACAAGAGTACTCTGTAATGTCCCCTTTCCTATGCCTAAGGCCTAAGGGCCAATTCGAGTCCAAGCCTTGGTCATACCCAAGGGGCTTTGGATGCTAGGAGCTATTGGGTATGAATATCTAGTCCATTTTGTTATAATTCTTCATTGACATAAGCAAAAGATGTTTTGGAAGGACTAGATGTTATGTTTTGTCGTTAGGAAGGGGCCACATGGTACTAATGTTCTAATTTTGCGTTGGGGGTTACTTTTGGACCATGGCGACTTAAAAAGGGATAAATACTTAAGTTACTTTTATTTTATTGGCCCTTCCAAGGGAAAATGCGACTATGGTTTATTGGGGCTCTTCTGCCTTGGAGAAATTATATTAGGAGTTTGGGAAAAAAAAAGGAAGGGCATTCTTGCATACCTAATTATCTCTTTTCATGTGCAACTACTGTTTGCAAATCTATAGCTTGTGGAGTGAAATCCTGCAGGAACCCTAGCTTCAATGGTGAGGATCCATCCTCTAAGCTAGCAGGGGCATTCTTCGGTAGTGAAAGATCTACCCTAGCTTGTCATTTTGAAGTTGTTTTCGTGGTTGATTCACGAGATATTTTCGAGAGGTTTCAGAGGAAGAATTTTGAGTGTTTTGGAGACATTTGGGGAAGATAATCGTCTTTTCAGATCAGATTTACGACAGCCATTTGAATAGGGTGTAGCATCGCTTAGAAGGCCTTCTCATCAATTTCCAACCCTTTTCCAAGCTAGGCGCTTTGTTTGGAATATTGCAGCCTTTATTTGGAGGGTTTCTAGTTGGCCATTTTCAGATCTGAAGGTTGAAATATCATCTCCTATATTTGTAAATGTTATTTCCAAAGTCTCATAATTTTTGCACTTGTATTCGGAGAGTTACGAATTTTAGAAGTTTTCCAGTTGTCTAGGGCACGCTGTAATTTTCTGGCAGCATTTTATTATCTGAAAAAATTCAAAAACAGTTTTCTTATGTTCTTTATAATAGTAACAAACTCTCTTTAAATTTTCAAGTAATTTGGGTGGATATTTTGGGAGATATTAATTTTCTAGTGTTCACTGCCCTAACTGTAAAAATCTGCAAAAATCAGTATTTTATTTGGCTGCAATTTTTCAATATTTTGTGTATTTTTAAGGGGTGTCCCACAAGGGATATTTCATACTCAACACAAGGAGACAAGATATATGTGGGAAACCCTCAAGGGGAAGAAAACACACTGAACCTCTACTTATATTACTCAAAACAAAGGACTCCTATGAATACTACACATCATAAAAGATTTGTTTAGTGAGATACCAACCCCACAAGGAGCACCAACCCCTAGTTTAGTGAGGCACCAACCCCACAAGGAGGCTACAACCCCCTAAGATGACCAAGCACCAACTCACACCACACAAGATGTTTGTCAAAACTGATTTATTGTTGCTAATCAATCAAGATGACACCATGAAGCTCACTCTCCTCTCTATCTTGCTCAAAATGCCTCTCTTGCCTTCCTTGAAAACATGCTTCTTCTTGAAGCTAATTTGATCATTTGCCCTAGCTCGCCCATAGCTAATCACACTCTAGAATATCATCACATCAGATTTTCCATCTCATGATGGTCACCAAGACCTCTAACAGCTCCAAGAACTCCCCTCTAGGTCGCACTTCTCTAGCCACCACAACTAGCACAAATGAGCTCTTTTAATTTGCTTTTATACCTATTTCTTCAATAGAAAACACTTGGGTCGGCCATCATGATGAAAAATACATCCCCACATCATAAGAACATGATAAAAATATCACCCAAAGGACCACATAGCTCGCCAAGATCACCTAGACCCTTCTAGACCTCCATTAGGACTCAACAAGCCCTAAAACACCAATACAAGCAACTCACCAACCATGGAGTGTTCTAGACCAAAACAAACTTCACTAAGGCATGGATCACTCTTAGACATGTCTAAGACCTCAACAATCTCCAGAAATCATGAAAACAACTCAAAACAATCATCACACCATGAAACCCTCATGAGAGCATGCACAACCAAACACCCTCAAAATTAGCCTTCAAAGATCAGGTCATAACTTGCTCAAATCTCAACAAAAACTCAAGTATGATATATCATTGAAAAGCTCTTGATGTCAGGATCGTCACTAAATTCAAACCAAGTCATAAATCCACCTGTGGCACCTCCAAAACTGCTTTGTTCTCAAACTACTCTAAACTGCCTAAAAATCAGTCCTCATAAATAGGGCACACTTTGCATCCTAGGGCCTCAACCATGATCTGAAATCATCATGGACATGTAGTAAAACTCCCATGCTTCCATAAATGGTAATTTAGTCAATAGGTTCAATGGAAAACTTTTGCACAAACTAAAACTTTCCGAAACTTACCTTTTGGGTGGGGCCCACATACAACCAAAATCTCTAAATCACACTGGAGAAAGTGGAGGAGTCCTCTACAACATACAATCATCACTTTTGCTCAAACAATCAATTTTGGATCATTATACTCTTTTCTTCCAAGTCTCTACTTAACTAGGGTTTCAAGAGGGTTAAAAAGCAATTTACCTTCTTAACGATTGTTCATAAAAACGTGATGATCAAACAACCTCATTTTTCTTGAAAAATCTTCATAATTGACCTACTCAATCGCTTACCCCGAAGCTTGGGTCCCCATGCAAAGCACACACTCCCAACGAGCATCTGAAAGTCAATTTTTAGCTCTAAAACTCACCTTTGGAAACCCGGTTTTGGCAAAAACTCAATATCTTGCAAAATCTTCATCGCCTAAACCTGAAATTTGGTCCACACCATCATATCAACCTGCTAAACAATCTCCAAAGCTCAATCATGCCTGCACATACCTGAAACTCTCCATACACCATGACTTACCCATGCTTACATGCCTTGTCTTCATTGTTCTTACTTCAAAGGACCTTGAACTTGCATTATACATCTGAATTGTGACTGTTACACCATCTACATATGATATGCAACCTCAAAACACATTCCACATGCTTGTACCAACCTGCTTTTGCCTCATACTTCACACCTCTAGTCAACTCAAACTCTAGGTCTAGGATTAGGCCTAGACAAAGCTTGTTTCAACCCAAGACTCTCGTGAACTGACTTGTTCTTCACCTTGCGGACCCAATAACACCTCAGGCACACCTCTCAATCATGATAGACACTCTACCAACCTTCATCCCACCTTTGGCTCATACACTAGACCATACATGCTCAACCATGTACTAAACCATGCAAATGCACCAAGGCATCATGCCAAGACACCAATGCAACACTTCATGACACTCCACCTCATCAATGACAACAACATGTACTCACCTAGGCACACCAAGACACCTTGATATCAATGTTACTTGACATCAATGACAACAATGTCGCATTGTCCAACAAAATCAGTGATTTATGACTATCATACCTTGTTTCAAATTAAGACCTACATTCTAATTTTTGAAAGGAAAACGCAAGGTTACAACTATTTTTGGGACAACATTATCAAGTGTTGGGAATACATCATTTGGGTGGAAATTATGAGACGATGACAAGCAAAGAAATGGGCGTAGAGGTATGAGTTTGTTTGGGTTAAAGCTCCTTCATTTAACACGCACGGATCCAGTTATGGGAGCATCATAGTTACCAAGTTCGGCCGGATTTGTATGAAATCCGGTTCAACCGTATTTTTTAAGCAACCAAATAAATCCATTCGGTTCGGCCTTTTTTTCACAAAAAAAAAATTCCTTTTTGGCATTTTTTCTTTTTTGGTGAAAAATCTCAAGGACGGAAAAAAATTTGCCATTTTTGGAAAGGGTCCTGGGAAGATGTAGCAGCAAAAAACTTGCATGTGCCATAACTTTCATTACATGGCTCCGCTTTCAAGTGTCGTCTTCTCTAAAAGTGTATATTTTCTCGAGCTCTACGCATTGATGGCAATATTTTTCTTATTTTCATAAAATCCATTTTTGTACTTTTTTTAGGACCAAGCAACTTCTTACGATCTTTTGAAAGAATCATTATGATGATGATGATTATGGTAGATGGATGCTTTTTGTATGATTTGTCTATATATAATGATATAAGTATACAATAATATAAATTTATAATAATATAAGTATATATATTCCAACCGGATTTTTCTATATTTTTGAATTTTTCAAGACTTCCGAATTTTCGATTTTTTGCCCTTCCGAATTTAATCGAATTTCCAACATAGAGTGAAAATTCTATGGGGAGCATTACAACATGTTCCTTCACCTTGATATGATGATACTTGGGCATATATTTGCTTGAATTGCTTGAGAGCAAGCAATTTTGGGAAGGGGGATTATAATGTCCCATTTTTCGAATTGAGGCCAAATGAAGACTTCTAGGCATTCTCTTCCCGTGGCCGAGAAGATTAAGTCAACAAGGGAAGTAAGTGACCTTTGTTTTTGTTTTTGTTATTGTTTTTAATGTTTTTCTTTAGTAAGAAGATTAAAATTAATGTTTTTGGCAAGGATTAGGAGTTTCCCAACAAAGAATTAAAAGATAAAGTGAGCTTGGAGGTCGGTCCTCATCTATTTGGCCTTTGGTGCAAACAAACAAAGAGTATAAAAGGGGTCAGTATGACCTCACTTTGAGAGAATCTTTGACGCATTTACACTTACATTTTGTTTGTTGGGATAGGCTGCTCAATACCATTCCAAATGAGAACGAAAACCCTCTTATATGGCATCCAAAGAGGACGGAAACATTTCTTGTGGCTTGGTGGAGAACAAAAACTCTTCATTTTGGTGAATTGAAGATCTCTATTGAAGACTCTTTTGCAGATTTGGATCAAGAAGAAGACCTATAAGGACTTTAATATATTTTTGGGGCCCTCTCTGGGGAGGGACTAGGGTAGAGGTCATTCTAAGTGCCTTGGTGTCCCCAGATTTCATCTTGAAATCTGTGACTACCCTATCCAAAAAAATTCGTACTTTTAAAATAATGGGTCGTTTTGTGTTTTTATTGCCAGAAAGTTCTTGTATTGCGTCAAGATATTCCCAAAGAGCCATATTAGCCATTTTCGCCAAATACCCAGATGCCCAAAATTGTTATATTCTGTCATCGGGATTTGTCTGCGGAAAATTTGTATTTAATTATTTTGAGCCCCGTTTGAGGCAATTTGCGCTCTGATTTAATCTGTTGTGATCGAACATATCATTATTCCTATATACCGAAGGGTTTTAACTAAGAATAAGTTTTGGGCTTTATTTGTGACTTTTGGCAACTTTTTGTGTTTTTGTGTTTTCTCGTTTTGTTTTCTTGTGAAATTTCTCTAGATCAATTCCTTTGCGGTTTGGCCTGATTCTTGGCTTGAAGTAACTGGGATCATATACACACGTTGTGCCAAAAGGAAGTCGCCATCGGAGGTCCGGTTCACTGGGAAAAGGCGAAGTCGTGCACTAAAAAAGCCCCTGCTGGGGTTGGGCGCGTTTTGGAAAACAAAGGATTTAAGTGGATCATGGGAAAAATAGAAGCGGCGAGCAGCACGTAGGAATTTATTACCGCCTTTAACAGCAGTACTTTTTCCCATGGAAGTCAAATCACTTAAGTGACAATGGGAAAATTAGAGGCAACAGCAAAGGGAAATTCATTGCACTCGCCTTGCAGGTAAAAATTCCCATGGTGAAATAAAAGAAAAGTGACTTAAGTGAAATCATGGGATTTTATTGCACCGCTGCATGCAGGCGTAAATAATCTCATTATGAAAGTCAAATCACTTAAGTGGATCATGGGATTTTCAGGGCTACCTTGCAAGGTAAAAATTCTCATTGTCGTGTAATTCTTAAAAATAGAATTCTATATGTCAAAAAGTGCGCCCCTTTGGAAAAGTAATGGCAGCCTTTAAATTGATTAATTTAATTAATTATTCGCCCAAAATAGGTGCCCAGGCTTGTGGAAAAGTCAACAAAGGCAAAAGACAAAAGGTGGTTGAAAATAGATTGTTCTAAAATTAAATAAATTAATTTATTTAATGGCAGCCCTTTCATGTCAAGAAGTGCGCCCCTTTTGGGAGAAAGATAATATTTTTTAAAGTATTAAATGATTAAATTAATTCCTATTTTCAATGGCTAAGGTTAAAACACACTGTGAAGCTTAAGTGAAGTGAAGAGTGGATGATTAAATTTAATTTAATGGATGGTTGTCCTTAAACATGCAATTTTAGCACACTAGTTAAAGAGAAGAGCATGATTTTTAATTAATTAATTGCCAAGAATAGGAAGGGCAATTATTAATTATAGAATTATGAGGGTTATATAAGCATGGGCTGCCATAAGGGTGAATTAATTAATTCACAGGGGAAGAAGTGCAGCCCAGAGGAAAAGTGCGCCCTATCTTGAAGAGGATTTTGCTCAAAAGAAGATCAAATCAAGGCTAAAAGCTTCCAATTTTGGCGCATGCATTGAAGGAGGTTGATTTGTGTTTTGCATAATTGTTTGCATAAGTGATACAGGTGCTCAAGTGATATTGGAAAAATTCATGTTCACTTTGCATGCAAATAAAACATCAATTTTTGGGGCAGCAGGCTTGAATAGTGCAGATTTTTATGATTAAAATTCACTGTTCATGTTCCGGTTGTCATCTTTGTCTGAATTAATTGCAGGAATTCATTATAGGTGCTTTACAAAAGAAAAGGAGCTTTAATCAATGTCCAATACATTGAATATATCCTCCGAATCTGAAGAATTATCCAGATCTGCACCAGTTTTGAAGAAATCCGGCCAAATAAGAAGAAAAAGAATTGTTCAAACAAAGATAGACACAGCCATGGCAAAGAAGGATGAAAAAGAGAGCACAACGGAGTCATGCATCACTTCTAAATTTGCAGACATTGGAAACACACCGATCTAGGTTCGAACCTCTTTCCAAAATGATTGAGATCCAGAGGCTGGAAAGACTTCCCTCATGTGTGCATCAAAAGCAAAGAATCATTCTAGTCACAGATTTCCATTCACATTCCAGCTGCAAGAATTCGTTATGGAGTGTGCTAGATCCAGATCCAGATTCAGATCCATAATTGCAAAGGCTTCATCCTCTTGTTTCAAATGCAACCCGTGAAGAAGTCAGTGTGTGGAAAATTCCTTCCAGGATCTTGTGCATGTGCTCCCAATCTTCCAGTTAAAGCCTTCATTGAAGTTGCATTCACCCGGAGTGCTTTCCAGAATTTTTAATTGTTCATATGCAATTAAAAATAAAGAGTTATGGCAAACATTGCACTGATGCATGTACTGGAGAAGAACTGCAAAAGCTTCAAGGATAAAAGAGAAGACAAGGCGAAGGCAAAATTCCAGCCGCTTCCAGATCCAGCTACTCCTAGATCCAGTTTGGTGAGAATCAAAGGCAAAAGAATCAACTGCATGCAGACATGAAAAAGGAGAAGACTGCAGCTTTCCTCTTCCTTCTTCTTTCCTCCGACAAAGTAATTGAGCGATCAATTAAATTATACAACTTAAGTGATTGGTTTAAAAGCCATTACTTGAAGAAGTCAACTACTTGGAGATAGGTGGCAGACGTGCAAAATAGAAGGTTCTATTTTCAGTTGCAAATCATACATGTCATGCAAAGAGGAATTCCAGGAGGGAGATTGTCAGTTGTTTCCTTTCCCACTTCCACATGTGTCAGTTCAACTAAAAGCTTCCGACTTGTACTTTCCCTTCTACATTCTATAAGTAGGAGAAGAACCTCCGGGTTAATGATCAGAATTTGTAAGCAGCAACCTTGTGTTCCAGACTTTGTGCTGAAACCCTTGAGAGCCACTTGAAGCAAAGGAATATACAGGAGTAAATTTCCGAGAGAACTTTGTGTCACGGTGTATTGTGTTTCTTGCTTTTTATCTTAGATCTTTTAATAGACTCTGTTATTTCAGATCTAGATCTAGAGCTACCTTTGCTTAGAATTTTGTGTTTATATCTATTGGTTTCTTCTATGTGCATGCAATCAACTCTGCTATCTATTGATTAGGATGCACATCTTCCCCATTTCTTCTCTGTGTTTATATAATTCCCTTCTTCTATAAATATTTTCTTTCTTTAAACAACTGCTTACTTGCTGCAGAACTGTTCAGTTATGGTTCATGAACTGAGTAGTTAAAGTAAAACCCCATATAGATATTAACATACTTTAATTGACAAATCTGACACGGGAGCCTCACCGGTAAATGAGGGAGATTTATCTCATGATTGCCTAGGTTTTATGCTATGCAGAAAATCTAGCCAACATACCTTCTAGGGCACGGCACTCATTCATTTATTGATATTCAGATTTGATATAATTTATAAGGCTAGAATCACTCTTATTTGGGCATTGTTGGGGTTTGGAAACCCTCATTTTGATTATTTCTCTTCATTGTACTTCTGCTGTTAATAATTAATTTTCCAGCTAAGTATTTGCTTGATTTTCATGGTGGAAATTGTTCTAAGGTGTTCCTAAAAGGTCTATAAATATTGTGGATGAATTGTAGGGTGATATTTGGGTGAAATCTTGTGTTTTTCAAACTGTTATAAAAATCAAATCATTGTTCCGTACTGATTTAATTTTCAGTTTGTTGGTCCAAAAATCATATTTAAATCAGATTGGGGTTTGTGCTAAAACCCTTATTTTCAGTTTCAGCCCTAAATAGGAGTTAATAAAATCAGATTGGGGTTTGTGATTAATAGAAGTTAATTATATTTTAGAACTGATTTAAGAGCAAATTAAGAGTGAATTAAGAGTGATTTTATGGTGGTGTATTTGGGGTGTTTATACTCATCTTGGGAACAATGAGAAATATGCTGCAACAGTCAAAGCAGAGTTGCTGAAATGGTTTGAAATGACAAATTTGGGCTATCTTCATTAATATTTGGGTATTGAAAGTGCTTCAGAAATCAAAGTGCATCTTCATCACTCAACAGAGGTATATTGCTGAAATTTTGAGCAAATTGGAAATGACAAATTGTAAGCCTCACCATACGCCCATGGAGCAAAATCTGAAATTAACCACAGAAGATACCACAGATTTGGTAAATGCTACTAAATACAGACAGCTCATTATAAGTTTGATCTATGTGACCACAACTACACAAAATATTTCTTTTTTTGTTGATGTTCTATTTAGATTCATGCAACAACCTAGAGAAAGTCGCCGGGAGAAGCAAAAAGAGTCCTTCGATATCTCAAAGGAACACAATTTTGGGCTCAAATACTCTAGGGCAAGAGAATTCAAACTAGTTGGCTATTCAGATTCTGACTATGCTAGTGATTTTGAAGATGGGAAATCTACATCAGGGTTTCTAATGAATTTGGGAACAGTAGTTTTCAGTTGGAAACCAAAAAAGCAATCAATGCCAAAAAATTCTTCAATGAGAGCAAAGTACATGGCCACTTCAAAGGCACCAAGGGAAATTTTGTGGCTCAAAAGAGTTTTTTTAGACTTGCAAGTACAACAGGTTTCGTCAACATCATTGATGGTTGCCAACACATTTGCAATCCCAATGATGAAGAATCCAGTCTTTCATGACCGAACCAAGCACATCAATACAAATTTCCATTTGATTCAGCATCATGTGAAAGAAGGCAGAATCAAATTGCTCCATTATCCTCCCGTACAGTGACCAACAACATCTTGACAAAAGCACTTGGAAAAGAAAAATTAGAAAAGTTCAGAGACATGGTTGGTCTCACCATAACCCCTACAGATTAAGGGGGTGTAATATTATAAATAACATTATTAGATAATCCTAGGTGTTAGAGATTTTGTCTTGTAGTTAGAACTTGAAGAGTTCTAGTGGGTAGCTGAAGAGTCGTGGAGAATATTAAGTGTAACAGCCATTCCAATGGCTTTATATTTGTAAATCCCATCACTTGTTTTTGCTGAATAATAATACTAAGTTTAGTTTTGCACATTCCATTTTCATTCTCATTGTGCAGTCCATTTATCATGCTCTGACATCCATGGCACCACTTAACACAGGAGGGATTTTAACTTTTTTATAGAAACTAAGAAAACCTAAGTGGAATAATAATTCAAGATAGTTACATTTTGAAAAAACTTTAGAAAACATATTTAAATTCTCTGTTAGAAGATATTTAAATTGATCTAAAAAATGTCGCTAGTATGCCCCTTGAGGTTCTTGTGTAGTTGTAATTTCTATGTTATTTTTAATGTTCTGCATGGACTTGAAGAAGTGTACATTTGAAGCAGTTCTGATAATAGTATTCAATATATAACACATGCAAACATTGCGAAGGTTATACTTTTCACCAAAAAGACGGGGAAGATTAAATAGCCATTTTGACACCTAGAGTCGATTTCTTAAATCCAATTAGTGCTTATAATTTTATTTTCAAAAATATCAACTGAACAAGATATAGTGAACACTAAAAGAGGATATCTCAAGTAAAAACAATCGAATGAAACCTTAAAAACTATTTTCTAATTGCAGCTCATGTTTCCAATAGTATCCCTGCCTGCCTAGAGATAGTAAATAATGATTGGACAAAGATACAGACAGCAATGATCGGCTAGAGTTGACAATATTGGTCCGATTCCAAATTTACAGTTACAAAAACAAGGAAAAAGTGATTCTTACCTGCCGAGTATTGGTTTGAAAGAAAGAGTTAGCGGATATTTCGAACGTAAGTCCTCTTAAAGTCTCTGTTATGGTAGAATTACCATGCAATATATATTCCTCCTCACCAACTGATGTGTTTCCAACAGAAGTATTAACATTGTTTACAATGCTCACCTACAACATAGATATTGTTTCCATATTAAGTATAAATTATACTTTCTCAAGGGTGGGAAAGACTTTTTGTCAATAAAAATATTCAGATATTCAGGAAAAATATTTGTATCTAGATATTCAGAAAAAAATAGAAGAAAACCAAATGCAACTATCTCTAGAGTTCAATTAACATTAAAATGCCAACATGGTAGCTATTACTAACTATTTGTTATTCTCAAACTAGTTCATAAGACTCACAGTCACACAAAATATCCTTTCTACGAAGATGTGCCTTCCAAAGGAACTTGTGTAAACGGTACAAATTAAGAGATCTGCTTCAAAGATACCTCCTGCTTCTATGGTGTTTCAGTCCAAATGAAGTGACTTGGGTTTGGTGCACTTCCCACAGCTTGGTTGTGGATGGGCTATTAAGCCCATTTTTCAAATCCATAATCAAGGTGGGTACAAGGCCTTATTGTTAGGCTCTTCTACCAAATGTGAAAAACAAATGCATACTCAGATAAAGAGACTACGATATGAGGTAGAATAACTGAACATGGATTCTTCTTACACATAATAGATGGTACATAATATGTATATATGATACAACTGCAACCCATGGATGAGTAACAAGTTTTAATCAAGCATTTAAAGGGGAATAGGTGTATACCCCTCAATATCTAATTAAGTTATTACACGTTGAATCATTGAATAAAGTGCATTGCATATCTATGTTCCAGCGAGTAACCTTTGAGGGGACGGAGGATGGGAACATGAAAAGGGGACATGGGGACACCTATAAGTACCCCCTGTTGGTCCCATTATTGAGTTTTCATAATGTGCCTTAATTTTTCATATCCAAATCTGCTCAAAAACGTTTCATTCCTCGATTTGGTGGTCTGCAATTTCTCCCTCCTATTTGAATGCTTCGAGAATGCCCATAAACCTATTGTCTTGCCCTAATTTGAAACATTATTCCAAGTTTGCCCCTTTTCGTGCCCTAGTTTTTCAATTTTTTCCAGGGCGTGTCGTTTTCCTTTGCCAAATCGTGCAAGAAATCGAAATTGATCGAATCCGAGTTGTTTGAAATTAAAATCCCAATCCCCAGGTCGAGAACAATGTTAAATCATGTTTCAATTGATTTAAAACCAAGAAATCTGCCTTCCTTGTTAAAAATTTCGATTTCTAGGGCATCCTCTAGTATTTTTTACGTTTTGACGGGCATACGGGTGTCATTTGCCCGTCAAATTCATCATCGCAACATTATTGCTACGTGGCATGATATGATTGGCTGGAGGATTGGCGGGTTGTCCTTAAGAAATTTGGCTTTTACTTTGCAAGATTTTCAAAGTAAATTTTTGGCCCGAAAGCCCTCGTCCAATCACAAGTGGACACGTGTCCAAGAA
The DNA here is from genome assembly GCA_018340775.1 of Taxus wallichiana var. yunnanensis. Classification (NCBI taxonomy): domain Eukaryota; kingdom Viridiplantae; phylum Streptophyta; class Pinopsida; order Cupressales; family Taxaceae; genus Taxus; species Taxus wallichiana. Next base: position 758,962,908 of record CM031242.1, on the reverse strand, counting down.
GGAAGAATGGGGCAGCGGGTTTTGTGATGGTTTTGGAGTTTTTAACTTCAAATGGTATAAAAGTCACTTTTTAACCTGAAGGTCCGCGACCAATGAGATGTGGACATGTGTCCAAAAATGCAAAAAATCAAGCAAGGGGGCCGAAGGAAAATTTTGTGAATAGTTTGTTGCTCCAATCCAGAGCCAACACGTGTCCCAAGGGGCAAAATGGAGATGCGGGGCCTTGGGAGAAGTTTGAGATTTTTGTCTTTGGAGGCAAAAATCTCAAAAGTGAGGTTTGGTCCGCCTTACTGCATGAAAGAAATTTGTAGGAGGGGGTGGAGGTTCGACTTGGGAACTTCAACATTTTTGGCAAAATGGGTTAAAAGTATAAAAAGGAAGTTTAGCTCCGCAGCCTATCCATGTTGAACACGTGGCCATTTCCAAAAGGTCAAAAAGGAAGTGCGGGCCCGCAAGGAGTTTTGAAACTTCCAAAATTTTGAAGGCAGAATTGGAGACTTGGGCCCGTGGCGAATCAGAGAGCGCCACGTGGCAAAGGAAAAAACTAGGGTGCGGGCCCACGGGGAAAAATGTAAAATTTTTCCAAAATCTAAAAAATGGCAAAATTCATAAAATCGGCCCGCGGTTTTTAGTGGGGCCCACAGGTGGACACGTGGCGGGTCCAGGGGAGAAGCGGGGAATTTTTGCAAAATTTTCCAAAATTAAAAAGGTCGCAAATGCATTTCTAAAGGATGGGAGTTCGATCCAATCACGTTTTGACACATGTCCCACCCCATTCAAAGGTCAAAAAGGTATTTCGAGCTTATTTTTTAAATGGCATTGTCCACGTGGAGGGCTGATATTAAAAGTTGATCAAAATCGACAACTGTGCATTCTCCCTTTTGGCCGCCATGGGAGCTCCAAGAAACTTGGATTCATCGTTTCTTCATCAAATTGCATCGAACCTTATATGATTTTGCATCGTCTCGGCCTTCTGAGTGCAATGGCGCCATTTTCATGACCTAATTCGGTGATCTATGATGTTTTGATGCATTTTTGCTCGGGCCCGATGTAAAAACGTGAAAAGTGAAAATCAAAAGTTGCAGAGGTGAAATGATGAGGGGAAAAGGTGAAAAATGATTAGTAAAAAATACTTGCAGGCTTGAATGATGAAAAACGTGACCACGGATGGATAAGGATCTGAATTTGTGTAATATTTTAAATTTTTGTGCATCCCTAAAGCGACCTACGAGCTGTTTTCCAATTTGATGTCATTTTCATGAAATCATGAGGTTTCTTGTAACAAATTTGATCCCATAAGCATATTCTTTGTTTGGGAAGCAAGACTCCAAGCTGGCGTAGAATATATATCATTTTTTTGGAGAATTGGAAAAGGGGGAGAAGAAGGATGTAGAATTTTCATGGAAAAAGACCGAAGAAAACCATTTCCTCTGAGAAAACCGCCTGAGAGCCATTTTCAATTCTATTTTGCATCAGATTTTATCATGTTGAGTTGGTTTCAAGTTGTAAAGCCATCAACAAGCTCTGAGATTGCTCTCATGACTTTCCCTATGATATATCCGATCATTTTCTGATTATCTGGTGTTATCTCTTGGCAAAATTTGTATATGCTTATGTTTCAGAATGATTTCAAATTGTGTTTCTTGCTCATGTTGCAATCTTGTGTTTGGGATCTCTCTTGATCACACATGGTCTCATTTCTTGTTGATGGTTTGATGGCACTGCAATCTTATATTCGAAGAGTTTTCATCGATGAAAGATAAACGGATTTAAAATCATTTAATTGTCCTTGAATCTTGAGATTATTTGTAAACCTTTGGGTGCACCTTAGGTCATGATAAGATAGGGATTTCTGGATACTTTGTTGCTATTTTGCTTCAAGCTTTTGTGGCAGGTTATCAAAGGTTGTGTGGAAGAGTGCAGATCTGGGCCTCCATTTGTGCACATATCCTAGTTGGAGTATTTCAAACCTCTTGAAGCATTTCTGATGTGTAAGTGTTACAAATTTCTTGCAAAGGTCCTCAAAGAGTTTGGTAATCTCTAGTTGGTCTTGTCTAACATCTCCCAACAAAATTTCATTCAAAATAACTAATCCTACCCTATACTACCCCTGCATTACATTGTGTGTTAACAAGAGAATACAATCTATTTACAAAAATGCACAAAGCAAATCAGGATAATACTATGTCTCTAGCAGCCTCTGCCTTGTTTTGAAAACATTTCCATCATTTAATAGTGACAACTCTTTTGAGTTTGAATAATGGAGAATTGATCATGTTTTCCCAAGGTCCCTTCCATACAATATGCAAAATACAAGGATATCCCCACCTCCTTCACCAAACAAAGGCTGCAATATAGGTTCTCTTGCCTTGGTTGATAGGCACAATCTAAAATAGTGAGGATTAGATCAAAATCCTTCTGAGGTGCTACCCACTCCTTCAAATCTTGAGTGCTAACAAGTCAGATAGATGTCTCCCTGGCTACAAACGACATACAAATCATTTATCTGCCTCTGAGTGTCTTGTGCAAATCCATGATGCTGCTTGAGTTGTGAAGGAGATTAAGTTTGGGTACCAACACCCCCAAAGGCCTAGGAATGATATACGGATAGCAAAATATCATGGGGACAAGGAAAGGAACAGGGGAGAGGGACCGAGGAGCAGGATGCTTACCCGTGGAATGTAGTTGTACATTTAAGTAAATAATAAAGCAGACATTGATTCTACAAGAGGGCTCGGATATAAGGATCAATAGCTTTATAACATATGCTGGGTTAATTGCATGTTAACGCTGTTATTTGCATAGTATTCGGGAAGCGATATGACCATTATCCAATAAAGTCCATTCATAATTTAATTATAAATATGTTTGGGATTGTAGATACCAAAAACTAGTCAAAGAAACACTGTTAAAGAGTCAACAATAATACAATGTTAGACATGAGAAGTGTTGATTGATCACAGATTTATGTAGGAAAGCATACAATGAAACAACAAGAATTGATATATACAAATACAGAATATAGAGAAATGTGGTGATGGAACAAGGCACTTATAGTTGTGAACAACACAAAACACACATGGAATATCAATAGTGGTAAAAGTCAAAATATTCTCATTCGTTTATATAAAATGTCATGTAGAGTGCAAGATTGTGAAAAAACCTACCTATGATACCACATGTAGTGAAACCAAATATACTACTCAATAATTTGATAGCTCATGCTTTGAAATTTACCTAGCGGACATTGTTATTTGTAGAGTGTTTGGGAAGAAACATGACCGTTAGTATAGTAATGTTGGCTCTTAATTTAATTATTTACTAGTTAAATATGGTAAATAGCAAAAGTTAGTCCAAGAAATATTGCAGAAGAGTAAATGGTACACTGTACAATGATCAACATGTCAAGTGTAAATTGATCACAGAAAAATGTAGGACATGGAAGCATTGTAGCCATCAAGGGAGAGATTGCAAGGAAATGAGAGAAAATAGCACAATATGTGTGGGGCCCATTTTCTATTTTCAAGCGGGTAAGATATGGTTTTTATGTTTTCACTTTTCCATCATGCATTTGAACGCATCTAATCTTCAATGTTATTAGTGATGAGACCTCATAATCAATCACAGTCAAAATGAAATCTCAAGTTTGCATCTTAATTTGATTATCTTGTACATATCTCACTAGCTAAATTAGTACCACATGCTGGTTTAGATAGAGTCAATGTTTACGTTGGGGTCACATCGTAAGTTGTGAAATTAGTCATGACTCATGAGACTTTTATCATGAAGCGTCTTTATATAGAAACCCTTTTTGCATCAATTTTATGGAATACATAAGTTTGAAATCATTAATGGTTAAACCATGCACTTCTAACAGATATATATTAATGTAGAACAAAATCCTCAACAAAGTATATGCTAGTGTATTTTATTAAGCTTGTAGTTTTTAGAAAAATAACATTGAAAAAAATCACAAGCGTCACCTAGTGATGTTAGAACCAGAGAGGATGAGGATGTTAATACATCAACCCGAGGATTTACACCCCAAAGCCTACATCCATATTGACAAAGCTTTTAAAGTATGTGCTGCCTTAAAGCCTTCTTTGTCTCACAATTATTATCAATTTGGGATAAACTCGCAAATAACACTTTTTCTCTCTCTTTTCACAAGATTTTAATTGAGTAGATAGATCGATATCAATGTGAAACAAAATCCTCAAGGGATATGCCACTATATAGGTAAGTGATATTGGTACCATAGAGGAGGATACTAACACATCAACAAAGGAATTACACCCCAAAACCTGCTTCAAGATTTTCAATTATTTCAGTGTCAATGGCACTTTACAAGCCTTGTCTCACAAATACTATAAACTTGTTATAAACTCATACACCCAACACTACTTTTTTCTTCTTCCACATGTTCATTTAATGAGTATATAGATACATATTAATGTGGGACAATATCCCCAACAAGGGATACGCGATTGTGTTTTATGAAGCTTGTAAACTTTAGAGCAATCACTTTGGAAATAATAAAAAAGGTAAGGGAACCCACAAAGCACACAAGCACCACTAAGCAATGTTCGTACCAAGGAGGAGGATGAAAACACATCAACATAAGGACTTACACCTCAAAGCCTGCATCTGATAAGGAAAAAATTTTAGTGCATTAAGCCATAGTTACCAAGTTCAGAACCGTGGATCCTCTTGGAAGGGCAAAAAAATCCAAAAATCTAGAATCTCCAAAAAAGTTTGGAAAAATCCAATTCAGTGTGTGTGTATATATATAAGTTAATAGTAGTGAACCCTTGTTATAGTTCCCGTGATATTTGAACCACAAAGTGCATTTCATGTCTAGGATTGGCATTTCGTTGAAGAATGTATTTCATCTCCAATGGATGGCTTGCCATGCGATAAGTTGCCATGTAACAATTTTAAATATATATTTAAATATTTACCTATAAAAATAACTAAATCATAAATTTTGTTTGTACTATAAAATAAAAATATATAAAAATTAAAAATGTAAATCTATAAACTATTCATTTAACTAAATAAAATCTTATAAAATATAATTAACAATCAATCAAAAATAGTTTTTCTTAATTTAGATTTATTTTTATAAGTTATTAATTATATTTTAGAATTAATAAAATTATTTTGTATAGTTTACTAATTATATTATAGGTTATTAATTATATTTTAGACTTAATTATAGTTTTAATTCATTACATTTAAAATTAATAAAATACAATTAGTAAATTATAAAAAATTACAAATAATGTAATTTTATGAATTTTATTTTTAATAGTTTATTAATGTTAAAATTATAAAAAAATAATTGTGAAACAAATTAAAATTAAAATCAGTTAGTGATATAAACTATTAAAAAAATACCTAAATACTATAAAAGCTAATGGTAAAGTTTAAATTTATATTAAAATTAAAATAATTGAAAAAATAAAAAATAAAAACAATAACTATATCTTATAAAATGAAATCTAACCTAAAAACTATAAAATCATTCCTAAATTAAAATTAATAAATAGAAGATGCACTTATCGTCTATCTCTCAAGTCTCTCACATTGCTGCTATCTCCCAAGAGTTAGTCGAATTTGTACTGCAACTGCAAATCCTCAACTCCTCAATTGATAAAAGCTTGAAAGCGGTGCCACGATTGACTGAACTACTCCTTTGTGCTGCTAATTTTATTTTCTACACTTTGTTTATTAAAGTTTTGTTTTTGCATTTCTATTTTTATATTATAAAATACTGCCAAACCAAATCGAATTAATTCAGCAGGATAAAAAAATATTTATTAAATCACTGTATGCTGGTCTAAATAATTAGTCAGAAAATGCGACTAGGGTTGATTGCAAAACCCCCACAAAACAGCAATAAAATAAATGTTTTTCCACTCTATATTGATTTCCTGATTTTAACAACCCATACATGCAAAAGAACTCAGATTTTTAGAGGAATAAGGAGCTGAAATAATACTCAGAAATTTGCAGACCAATATGGCTGAAAATGGCACTTTATAACCCTTTAAAAATCCTGGAGACAAACTATTTTGATTCACAAAAATCAGATTAACAATTGGCAACACAAATCAAACCTGAAATGTCTCTCATGCAACACAGATCAGCCAAGAAGTGGGTCGCTCCACCTATGATAAATAGAAGAACAACTGCTGCAAACTTGTTCCACAAACCCTTCTACAAATCTGCTTATTCACTTCTGAAATAAACTGGAAATATCTTTGTAGGCACAATGGAATCCCTTGTGTAGAGATCCCTCACATACTCTTGGGGTTTTCATCCACAAGAGGGAAATTCTAAGGGGTTTCGTCCTTAGAAATAATTTAGGCAAAGCTCAAAAGCTTCAGATAAAAATCAGAAATTATAAAATGATCAAGTGTGTCTCTCCAAGCAAGCCCCATTGCTTAAATAGAAGAATTGGGCCTAATGGCCACCTCCAATAGCCAATCATATTTTTCCTCCTCATTAAATGATTTCACCCACTTGCTTTCTCTCCCTAGGCAAGTCGCATTTGCCTAGAATAAATCATTTGGCCCATATACTTTTTCTTTATGTTGCCCTTTTTTATCACTTACTTTTGCTCCATAAGCAAGTCACACTTTTCCATGTATAATTTATTTTTTCTAAGTGTTTTCTCTTTTGTTTATTTTTTTCTATTTTTAAGTTAATAATAATTTATTATAAGTGCATATGATATTTTATTTTGCACTTTATAATAAAATATTAAAACTTAAGTCACCCTTATTTTCTTCCCTTAGCCATCGGGTAGACAAAATAGGCTAAGGGTCTTCGATTGGGAAGGGGATATTACAGCCCCAAAAACATAGATTCCTAGCAAGAAAACTGAAATTTTTGGCCCCGCTCGACTCACCTAGCTGGATTTACAAACTACAATTGAACTCCCCACAAGACCTCTCTACCACATCTCTCCTCAAATTTGCACGACGCCCTTGTGCACAAGAGTTTGAACTCACAAAGTTGTCCTTGTTCATTCCTTCATGTTCCAACTTCTTGAACCATGTGCCTTGTTCTTTGTGAAGAAAAAGCGTTGTGTGTGATCTCACTCACGCATAGGCTATGAATGATATAATCTTAGTCTTAAAAATCTTTTTGGATACATTTTATATAGATTCGAGTAAAAACACTTATTTGCGTAAAACCATTGACATAACAAAAACATGTGTCTAATGAAAGAAATCCTGAAAGCAAGAATACTTTTCTTTGGCAATTTCTAATTACCAAATTTATTATCTTTGGCTTTTTTTGTGATCACTCATGTTATTGATTAATCCTACTTTCGTTGCAATTACTCATTAACATCTCTCCATCCAGCTTTCCTTAGCTTGCACGTCCCAATGTCTCGGATAATGTTGGGACCCATCCACCGAATATGTGGGTTCCCAAGAATTTGCACATACTTTGAGCCGCACAACAACACTTTGCTACATGTGCATAGCGGGTTTATCATTGCTTATCACACCAAGCATTTTGTAAACTCTTCTCCATCGCTTGACTCCAATGAGCCAACAATCTCTTCTTGTCGACTTTATGATTTTGTCCAACCTTTCATTGATGGATTTTGGCGCCTCTGTATTGTCCCTTCCTGGCTAAAAGCGAAAAGAAAGGAAACAATAAAAACCCCAATTAATAGTAAATTGAATTTTATGATGGAACTAGGGCAGCGACTTGTTTGAAGTCCACCAAACCCTAAGCGACCTAGGGTAAATTCATATTGTTGCCTTCTCCACACAAATTTATAGAAATACATCAACAACATGAAACCCTTGATGAAGTAGTGCAAAATTATTGCTTCAACCATAAATTGCAGACTACTTTGGAATTAATTAATGCTCAAAAAAACAGCTGAAACTTCAAAATTCCGTAACTTCATAAATACTTGGAGAAAAAATGCAAATGATAGCTCAAAATGACCATAAAAATGGCAGTTATCAAACAAAATTAGAATAAGATTTTTCTAACCATCAAAACCCACTGAAAAGTGATCCCAAAATCTCCAAATGGGTAGATCAAGCTGGAAATGAATGTGGCAGCCCCAAAAAGGCATGCCCTAGCTGGAATTTATGCCCTAGCACTGATAGAAACCCTTTCGTTCTAAAATTCTGAATTTTGAAGCTCGAATATGATTCTGGATGAAGCCACCAATGCAACAAATGAGGGTTTTTGTCTCCAAGTGATGTAACTATTGAGGGTTTTCATCCCCATAGGATCCAATGAGAGTTACCGGCCTCAATGGATGAGAGAAAGAGGCAAAGCGCGCTCCAACGACAAGAAAATATCAAGATCCCAAAAATGCATAATCTTCTCCAAGCCAAGTGAACCCCTTAAATAGCTCATATGTGGTGTCAAATCTCTAAAACATGATCCCCATGAGGACCGACATCCTTGGGAGATATGTTTCTCCTTTATCTTCAAGCATGCACTCCAAAGACCGACCTCTTTATGAAAATATAAGTTTCTTTTTCTTTTCTTTCTTCCCATTCCTTCTTTTTTATTTTTTATCCTTTTTTGCCAACAAAAGAATGAGTATTAAAATACCTTTATATTAATAATAATATTTAGTTGCCCCTAAAATGGATAATTGATGGGGCCCAACTTAAAAATATTATTAATTAGTTCATTTTAGATAAGGGGACTACATAATCCATATTACTTGCATGGAAATGTGCAAGGTTGGTATAAAAACTCAACCGGCAACACCACTTCCCGTCCATTTACTAGCTGCAATGGCATATATTTGTTCAACCTCTTAAATGTTGTGACGGTAGGCACATAAAACTACAAACAGCTTAACTGTCCCAATCTAGCCTACCAAGATCCGAGTTTTTGTGTTTCCAAAATTTTGGTAAAGGCCTCGATCATCCCAACCGCCATGCGGATGATAGGGTGTCGTTTTGTGGTGTCCGATCATGAACTTTTCCAATACCACAAACACCGTTTTTACAAGGAAATGAGTACCACAGTCACTTGTTAAGCTTAGTGGACACCATGCATTTAAGTTGTGTTCTCTCAGCAAAATTCTACAATAGTGGTAGCAATACAATCTCTAGTAGACGCGGACATTCGCCCATCGAGTCACATAATTTGTAGTTATATTATAACATGCACCTATCCTTTGAACGGGTGGTTTTATTGGACCAACGAAGTCAACATGCCACTTCTCAAATGGTTCTTGTAATAAAATAGAAACCGAAATCTCATCTCTCGTATTCGGTCTACCCACTCTGCAAATATCACATTGGAGTACATAATCTTTGCGTCTTTAAACACAATTGGCCACCATAATCTTACGCAAGCAAGATCTTTTGTGCAGTAACTTTTTTTGCATAGTGTCCTCCAAGTAATTCCCTCGTGACACTCTCATAGCACATCCACACATTCATGCTCCATTACACATCTACGCAAAACTTCATCCCAACCTAACTTGTATAACTCTCATCTAATGAGCGGATATGGTGCAACTCTTACTGCTAATTACATATTTTAGTAACGATGGCCATCCTTCACAAGCCATCCCTAATGTCAAAAACGCAGCAATTTCTTCTATCTATTTTATAACACGCAAAATCTAAAATAATTGTGCATCTAATGACACGCGATTCAGCCCCACATGCATCTCTTGGGCTTCACAAGCACCGAAAGCGAAACTCTTGAAATAACACCGTCCACAACTTATCCTCCCATGTAGTACAGGTTTGTTTACCAAATACTTTAATGCCTCGGGATCTGCCAAAAACACAAATGAAGTAGCCGGAAGGTACAACCTAAAGTTTTGCATTACACACACCATTACCAATACTTCTCTCTATAATTGTATAATTCCTTTTTCCTACTTGAAAATAAATATGATGATCTATCTTCCCTTCACTCGCCTAGACAAGAATTGTCCCAATTGCCATCCCAAACGCTTTTAAATGAACACAATGATTTCTTCCAATCCAAAAGCGTAAAATCGGCCATTAGCCAATTTCTCTTTCAAAGTATCAAACACCCTTATTGCACAAAGCCCAACAAAATAGAACCTCCTTTATCAACAACTCTTCCAACAAATTCCTATGACATATGCATAGTTCCTTATGAACTTGTCGTAGTATCCACAATGACCAAGAAACACATGGACATTCTTCAAGGTGCACAAAGCTTCCAAATGTTATATTACTACAACCTTCGCAAGATCCACTAGCATGTCTTCCATGCAAACGACATGTCCCAATAAAGTTCTATAAGTTATTGAAAGGTGCTTCTTGGGATTCAAAAAAACTAGAGTTGTCGATACCTTTCAATCATCACGCGCTAATTCTCGCGATGATCCCTTATTAGACCATACACTTTGAAGATCCCTTCCTATGCTGCCCTTATTTTTTCTGATTGATTTGGGGCTTGGATACTTGCTTACAACATTAGATAACAACAATAAAGCATATATATGAAAGAGTAGATAGATAACACAGTATGGAACCCAAAATAATGCTTTTCCAATATCAGACAAGAGGGTTTTACAATAAGAATCAGAACTGATATGTTGCTGGTCTGTTTATGACAGCCAATGATTACAATGCAATTTTAATATTATTATCTCAAATAAAGAACAATGGCATACCCGAAATTAGGGGAAACCCCTTACAAACAGAAATCTGCTTTGATGCCCTAGTCGTCCCTCTTGGAGAAAAGCATACGTTGTCTTAGAACCCTCAGACAAACCCACACACTGCTGTCCACACACTTCTGCCCTAGACGTCTCCTTTTGGGGCTGTATTCTTCCCCCAAATCGATCCACAAGCTGCTCTCCAATGCTGTCCCAAAACTGATATAAAAATCTCTGAAAACCTGATTGTAGAATACCTTTCACACCCTTGCAATCACTGAATATGAATGCCCTTCGTATCCGGAGGTTTCCATCCCCAAATACAAGTATCCAATAGAGGGTTTCCGTCCCCTATGGCTGAACTGAAAGAGGGTTTCCGTCCTCAACCAGTTTCATCTGAAGCGCTGCTCCAAATTTGCAAAATCTATTTTTGAAGAAATGACATAATACCCGTATGAAATGAAAGAGAAAAATATATAGATTCCAACGAACCAACCCTAGACTCCAAATTCCTCTTAAATCTCATTTTATGAACTTTTAGGTCTCCAATATGGGTCGCCCCCTGGGAAAAATAGTCTTTTATTTCACTTTTAATATTTGCACTTTATTTTAATAAAGTCACTTCAGACTTTATTAAGTCACTTTATAAAATAAAGTTATTTTAATAAAGTCACTTTCATAATAAAAGACATAAAGTGAGCTAAAGTGACTAAACCCATGTATTTTCCACAAAGCATTCCCTTACCATCTCCATTAGCCTACGGGAATGCGGTAATAGGCCAATTTGAATAACCGAGTGATCTCTTAGGAAGAGAGGGACATTACAGTCCTCCCTTCCCGGGATTGCTTGTCCCCAAGCAATTGTAAAGTTGGATGTTGAAGTATAGACTCTCCTTCCCATGTAGCATCCTCCAATGGCAAATCTCTCCACCTAACTAGGTACTCTTGAATCACTCTACTCCTCAATCTCCTCTCTCTCCTATCCAGGATCTCCTCGGAACTAGATCCAATCTCCCCTCCTCATCCAAGGGTGACAATTCAGTATAAGAAACCGCGTGCTACCCCAATGCCTTCTTCAAGACACATGGAAAACATTGTGTATCTTTTGGTTTGACCTTTGGTTGAATTGACTCACTCTTAACACATAATTAAATCAATAAATTGATTTATTTGAATTTACAAATAAGGTGTAAAGTTATAATGTATAATATAAGCTATATTGATAAGTTTAATAATTAACTTATATTGGATATTGTGTTTTGTTGTGATGGGCCACACCAAGTGTGTCCCCACAAAAGTTATATGCTCCAAAAATATGAAAAACATAATTTTAGGGAAGAAATGTCACCTTACTTTCGGAAAACATTGTGTATCTTACTTTCAGAAGGTAACTCCAACTCATAAGCTACCTCTCCAACTCTCCTCAACACTCTGTACGGACCATAAAACCAAGGCTTAAGTTTTTCTGCACCACTCTTCTTGAGAGTACTTTGTCTATATGGCTAGAAGCGCAAAAATACCATGTCTCCCACCTCAAATGATCTCTCAATCCTGTGTCGGTCCGCATACATCTTCTTGGTTCTGAGCATGTTGAATATTATCCTTAAGTACCTTAAGGATATCTTGACTATCCTGTAAACACTCTCAAGCCTTAAGAGCTCTACTGTCCCCAAAATCCAAATCAATGAAAGATGCCGCATCATACCCATACAATGCTCGGAAGGGGGTCATACCAATAGACATGTGGTAAGTAGTATTATAGCAATACTCACACAAATACAACCATCTCACCCATGCCTTCTGCTGCCCCAAAACATAGTTGCGAAGATAACCCTCTATCCATTTGTTCACAATCTTTGTCTATCCATCCATCTGTTTGAGGGTGATAACTAGTACTCGGAGTCAACTCTGTACCAACCAATCGGAAAAGCTCCTGCCAAAAGGTGCTCAAAAACCTACTATCCCGATCACTAACAATGTTCTTCGGAAGTCCATGCAATCTGAATACTTCACGGAAGAACAAATCAGCCACATGCGGTGCCTTAAATCTGGTTGGAATAGCGAAGAAGTGTGCATACTTTGTCAATCATCAACCACCACATAAATGTGATCGTTCCCTTGAACTATGGGAGACCTGTAATAAAATCCATCGAAATACTTTCCCATTTCTGTTCTGGAATTGGCAAGGGCTGCAATAAACCTGCTGGAAAAGTATGTTCTGACTTGTTTTGTTGACAAGTCATACACTCACGAACATGGCGTAGGACATCCTCCTTGAGACCCTTCCAAGAGAATCTCTCTCTAACCTGCCTGTATGTCTTGAAATACCCCGATGTCCTGCAAGTGGTGCATCATGGAAGGCATGTAGAATCTTTCCTTAAGCTTAGATTCAGAACTAGGTAAATTCTGCCCTTATAAAAATCAAATCAGCCATCACCTTGTATCGCTCATCCTGAATTTTACCATCCATAATTTCACACGCAAAGTATTTTTGGAATACTCAACTAATAGTTGAGATTTCCAATCTGTTCTGAAATCTCGCTCAAAGAACATAGGGCAGCAAGATGTGGTTTTCTAGAAAGTGCATCAGCCACTACATTCTTCTTACCTTTGACATACTCAATGTCAAAATCATATGCCTGGATCTTACTGACCCACTTTTGTTGCCTCTCATTGAGCTCCTTTTGCTCCAAAAAGTATTTCAAGTTGTTGTGGTCGGTCCTCACCACAAACTTCCCACCTACCAAATATTGTCTGAATTTTGCCAAGGCATGCATAATGGCGAGCATCTCCTTATCATAGGTGGAGTACAACCTCTCATTGTCTCTCAACTTCCTACTCTCGTAGGCAATAGGATGGCGGTCCTGCATAAGAACTGCACCAATACCCAAACCAGAAGCATCACACTCCAATATGAAGGGCCGAGAGAAATCCGGAAGAGCCAAAACTGGACAAGTGCTCATAACCACCTTGAGCCTATCAAATACCACATGTGCCTCATTTGTCCATCTAAATGCCCCCTTCCATGTAAGATTTGTCAATGGAGCTGCAAGCTCATAATAGCCTCTAACAAACCTCCTGTAGTAACCACATAATCCTAGGAATCCACGCAAGTTTGAAATGTTCCTAGGTGGCGGCCAATCCTGTATAGCTTGTATCTTCTCCTGATGAACCTTGACCCCGTTGGCCCCAATGACGTGCCCAAGATACAAAATCTTTGTAAGTCCAAATTCGCATTTGGACATCTTAGCAAATAGAGACTGTCTCCATGATGCCAAGTACCTCATCAAGGTGCCTCAAATGCTCCTCCCATGTCCTGTTGTAAATCGATGTCATCAAAAATACTAGCACAAACTTCCTCAATTGTTTGTTGAAGAGATGGTTCATGCATGACTAGAATGTAGCAGGTGCATTAGTGAGGCCGAATGGCATCACCAAAACTCATAGTGCCCATAGTGACATCTGAAGGTTGTCTTGTGAATGTCCTCATCACGAACACGAATCTGATGGTATCCTGATCGAAGATCAATCTTCAAAAATAGATAGCTCCATGCAACTCATCCAATAGCTCATCTATGCGAGGAATGGGATACCTGTTCTTGATAGTCTTCTTGTTGAGAGCATGGTAATCAATGCACATCCTCATGGTCCCATCTTCTTCTTCACCAATACAACTGAAGAAGCAAAGGGGCTAGAACTAGGACGGATATGTCCCATATCCAAGAGCTCTCTGATGGCCTTCTCTATCTCATCCTTGAATTTCTTAGGATGGTGATAAGGCATAGTAATCACGGGCTTGGCACCCTCCTCTAGCTCTATGACATGCTCAAATCCCTATCCGCGGTCTACCTGAGGAATGTCACCAAAAACTGGGTCGTGCTTATCCAATACTGATTGGATATCCACATGAAAGGGTGCCCACTATCTGAAGAAGATTTGGATGAAATGAAGCATTGGGCTGCCCATGCAACCTCTCCATGTCTGACAATGGACTCCATCCTATGTGCTGAAACAACTCTAGGCCCACCATCAGAAAGAGCCCTAAGCACAATCTTCTTCCCATCCGCCATAAACTCTAACTCCATCCTCCTGAAATCCTGCACATACCTACCAAGGGATTATAGCCACAAATGCCCAACATTGTATCAATCTCACCAAGACCAACTACATAGAAATCATCGGTCAATGTGTAGTCCCCCATCTGGATGCTAAGCTGAGGAATCCTCTTAGTGCAACTCATAGCAAATCCGTCTGCAACTCGTACATTAAACCCCTCAAAGTCCTCAACTTGTAATCCACGCTTCAGCCCAACCCCTCATCTATGAAGTTGTGCGTAGCTCCACTGTCTATCAAACAAACAACTCCACTGCCCCTTAATTACTCCTTTCAGCCGAAAGGGATGATACCTAGGGACTCCTGAAAGTGAGGCAATAGTGACATTGGATGAATCCAATGCCTCATCCTCTCCAAGCTCTATCTGGGGCTGCCCTCATGTACATCATGACCGCTATCATTGCCCTCTGAATCTGTATCTGGTAAGTGCTCATCATCCACATCTGAAACCACCTCAATGAGGTGCACCTTGCCTTTACCAAGGCAGCGATGTCCAGGCTCCCAAGGATCCTTACAAGAGAAGCAAAGCTTCTTCCTCCTCAACTCATTACGAGTATCCTGGTCCATCTTAGGAGGGGGTGCACTCTTCTGCTTGAATAGTAGAGCGCTGAAATGGTCTGGAGCTCATGGGAAACTTCTTATTGGGCTGATAAGAAGTGGGGGATGTGTCCAAATCTAATGTCGTCTGAATGGCATCATGCAACGTCCTAGGCTTAAGAGCCTTGACCAATCCTCTCATCCTATCATGAAGCCCCTCTATGAATAGCATCACTACCCTTTTCTCAAGCATCTCCGAACCATCAACTGCTATGCGCTGAAATTCATTGATGTAGGCATCAACATGTCCACTCTGGTGAGCTGCCAAATCTCTGTAGTATAGCTCCACGTCCTTGCGATCAAATCTCACAATCAATCTCTCACTGAACTCCCTGTAAGACCGCAGAAGATCATGGTTCTGTGTGACCAACCCATGATGCCACCAATCATATGTTACTCCCTCAAGGTGTAGAGTGGCGAACTGAATAGCCTCCTACTCTTGCATAGGCTTAAGGGTAAGATACGTGTCGAGCTTATGAATCCAAGCTCTGCACTTGATCTTTCCACTACCATCAAAGGTGGAAAGAGTCACCTTGTTGGTAGCCTGCTTCAGCTCCCTATTCTAATGTGATCTAGGCCTCCTATCCTATCTGGCCCTCAAACTATCTCTCCTCTGTGCACAATACTACGGAAGGGGAAAAACATCTCTCACATGTTGTGGTAAATTCCTCCACTCATCACTAGGGCTGCCATAACATTGTCCTAGAACTCCACTCCCTCAAGTGGATCTTCAACCTCCGGTGGGTCATCTCTAGGCAAGAAACTAGGTTGCATAGGCCTATCTGTTGTCCGGGTAGGTCTCCTCTCATCTGTATGAGTGTGCCTCCTCTCATGGCGAGGAGATCCCCTCACACTACCAATCTCTCGAAGGTGATCTATTGTGCCTCTTGTGACTACTAGCAATTGATATGGATCTGTCTCTCCTATGTCATATCTATCTCTTGGCCTATCCAAGGCCAACCTATCCAGAGTAGTGCCCATACGTTCCATGGACTGAATCAGCCGTTGTTGGGTGGCTACCATAGTCCTAAAAAGTTCTTTGTCCGGGTCCACTTGATCATTCCGGGAGGGCTATGATGATCTTCCTGTCTATCACCCATGGTTTCAGCTCTAACACCTGTTTCTAGACCAGCCTCTTGTTGTGCTCGTCTACGTGTGTAATATCTGTGTGGACCAATCTCTCATGGTTGCATAGAATCAAATCGAAACCTGCAGCAGGTGGCGGATCATTGCTCTAGTACTTTTTTTTAAATTCCTTCTCTCACAATTTTTCTTGGGAGAATAAACTGCTCGATACCACCGAAAGATACCTTCCTATGCTGCCCTTATTTTATCTAATTGATTTGGGCATTAGATCCTTGCTTCTTTGAAAGATCCCTAAATGGGTCTCTTTGTCCTCAAATGAATTTTAGATCAATTACAAACACAACTGATTTATGAGGGTCATGGCAATCAAAACTAAGGCAGATCTGTATTTATTAGGAAAGTGCGACTAGGGTTGGAGTAAAACTCAATACAAACAGCACTCTAATAATTCCAAAAATATCACAAACTGATCACAATAATTTTAGAAGCCAAAATATGTATCAAATCTGATTTTTTAAGAGGTAAAAAGTGACTATAAACAGTTCAGAAATCTGCATAGAAAATCAGACTGAAATACCTCTTTAAACCCTTCTAAAAATTCTGATTTTAATTGCTTTTGATTCCAGAAATGCAGTACAATAAACAGCATACAAAATCAGACCTGAAATGGCTCTGAAATGGCATAAACTGACCAAAAAGTAAGTCGCCCAACTCTAGAAAAATCTGGAAATCACTACTGTAATTTATTCTTCAAACCATAAAAACTGTGAGATGGGCAAAAACTCGCCAATATTTGGCCAATACTGTACTCAGCAACTTAAAAATACTCAAATTTCTTTAAAAACATAAATTTTAAGCAACACATAGCTACAAAATGTATCAAATGAGCCCATAAAATGTTGGAAAAGTGTTTTATATTAGATTTGAATACAAATACAATACAAAATCGCATCATCATGCGAATACAACAACCGGCTGATAAGTAATATGAATTTATGATGATTGACATTGAAAAATATCATCATAAATTTCATATCTATGCAAGTTACAATATACAATAAATTACATTTTCCTCTTCCCCAATCTAGAGAAATATTGGGGAGAGGGTCTAGTGCCTCTACTAGTCCCCACACTCAGACTGCATCTCCATGCTCCTCCTAGAAGGCCGTGTGATCTATTGCTCGATCCTGGAACTAGATGGTGGTGTTGGTGGCTCCTCTACTGCATGTTGGAGATCACCTCCAAAGATTTCATCCAATCCAATATCTCCTCGGAGTCCTACTAGTGCTTCTCCCTCCATAGCCTCCCTCTTAAAAGAAGCAATCTCGTCCGCTGTGAACGCAGGGTTTTCCTCTTCTTGCCCAGTCCACTCACTGTATGGATCTATCTCATCCAAATCAATGAGCTCCTCTGATGTGGCCTCAACTTTTTTTGTGCGAAGCCGGAGATTGTATTGCACAAAAACCAAGTCGTTGAGCCTTTTTTGAGTCAATTTGTTGCGCTTCTTCGTGTGATTATCATTGAACAAAAAAACTCTTAAAATAGCAAAAAAAAACCTACGCATCTATTGATATGTGAAGTCAACATTTGAATAAGCAAGTTGCGACCAAGCTGGCAGGTGGGACGATTAGTCCGAGCACGGGAGAATACTCGTCGAGTTTTGGCGAGTACTCACCGAGTTTTGGAAAGCTATCCAGTATTTTTAATTACTAATCTGTCTATAGGCGATCAAAGCTCATGATTCTTTTAGAAGATTGCAAGAAGTTGCTTGGTCCAAAAAGGTGCAAAAATGGATTTTATGAAAATAAGAAAATATTGCCATCAATGCGTAGAGCTCGAGAAAATATGCACTTCTAGAGAAAACGGCACCTGAAACGGAGCCACAGAATGAAAGTTATGGCACATGCAAGTTTTTGCTGCTACATCTTCCCGGACCCTTTCCAAAAATGGCAAATTTTATTCTGTCCTTGTGTTTTCTTCACCAAAAATCCAAAAAGGAAAGAAATGCCAAAAAAGGAAAGAAATGTTGTCTTTGGCGAGTTTTCCAACTATGCTCTCATGAATTTCCAACTATAACTCGACGAGTTTTGGATGTATATTCCAACTATGCTTGGTGAGTTTTTTTGCTATTTTGCAAATGTTTACTCGTTTTGCTTGTTTTTTGGCGAGTTTTTCAAAACTCTAAGTTTTTTTGATTTTCCTACTATGCTTCAAACAACACTATTGGAAATGGAAAATCAGGAATTTCCTTCTCTGGAAATCCTCTCAATGCTCTTGGGGTTTTCATCCTTGGATTTAATTGTAGAAAAGCTTAGAGCTCTCAATGCAAAGAGAAGATATCAAATAAAAATTTGGAATGCCTTTACAAGTCAACTTCTTCCTCTTTTAAAGAGAAGCGACTTGCAAAATCAATGCCTGATGTGTTTTTTTATTGTATTTTTTTCATCCTCCTTGATCAAGTCGCATTTTTCCCCTAGAAAATACAAATTTAATAAGTGCTTTATTTTAAAGCGCTTTTCTAGGTTCTAATTTGATATTAAGTCTATTAATTTATTATATGTGCTTTAGTAATGTTTTATTTTAATTTTAGCACAATATAATAAAATTAATAAAACTTAAGTCACCCTTGAGCTTACCCTTTGGCCGTCGGGTAGACAAAATGGGCCAAAGGTCTTCGATAAAATTATCCGAGAAAGAGGGACATTACACTTACAATGTTAGATAACAATAATAAAGCATATATATGAAAGAGTAGATAGATAACACATTATTGAATGGAACCCAAAAAATGCTTTTCCGATATCGAGGGTTAGTAGGAACAGAGGTTTTACAATAAGAATCAAAACTGATATGTTGTTGGTCTGTTTATGACAGCCAATGATTACAATGCAATTTTAATATTATTATCTCAAATAAAGAACAATGGCATACCCAGAAATTAGGGGAAACCCTTACAAACAGAAAGCTGCTTTGATGCCCTAGTCGTCCCTCTTGGAGAAAAGCATCCGTTGTCTTAGAACCCTCAAACAAACCCACACACTTCTACCCTAGACGTCTCCTTTTGGGGTTGTATTCTTCCCCCAAATTGATCCATAAGCTGCTCTCCAATGTTGTCCCAAAACTGATATAAAAATCTTTGAAAACTTGATTGTAGAATACCTTTCACACCCTTACATCCTGTTTCTTATAAATGCCCTTTGTACCCAGGTTTCCGTCCCCAAATACAAGTATCCAATAGAGGGTTTCCGTCCCCTATGGCTGAAGTCAAAGAGGGTTTCCATCCTCAACCAGTTTCATCTGAAGCGCTGCTCCAAATTTGCAAAATCTGATTTTTGAAGAAATGACATAATCCCGTATGAAATGAAAGAGAAAAATATATAGATTCCAACGAACCAACCTTGGACTCCAAATTCCTCTTAAATCTCATTTTATGAACTTTTAGGTCTCCAATATGGGTCACCCTTTGGGAAAAATAGTCTTTTATTTCACTTTTAATATTTGCACTTTATTTTAATAAAGTCACTTCAACTTTATTAAGTCACTTTATAAAATAAAGTTATTTTAATAAAGTCACTTTCATAATAAAAGACATAAAGTGAGCTAAAGTGACTAAACCCATGTATTTTCCGCAAAGCATTCCCTTACCATCTCCATTAGCCTACGGGAATGCGGTAATAGGCCAATTTGAATAACCGAGTGATCTCTTAGGAAGAGAGGGACATTACATACACCAACTAATCATCCAAGTACACTTGAAAAGAACTTGTGTATATGGTGTCCCAGATTTCACCCTGAAATCTGAGACTACCCCATGTAAAAAAATCATACTTTTAAAATAATGGGTCGTTTTGTGTTTTTATTGCCAGAAGATGTCCTATATTGCACTTACACATTCCCAATGAATCATAGGAGCCAATTTTGACAAATACCCAAATGCCGAAAATTGTTTTATCCCTTCATCAAGTTTTGTCTGCGGGAAAATTTTATTTAATTATTTTTAGCCCCATTTGAAGTAAATTGTGCTCCGGTTTAGCCTTGTTAAAATTTTGCATGTCAATATTCACATATACCAGTAGGGTTTTCACCAGAATGGATCATGGGCTTTATCTATGACTTCTGGCAACGTTTTACATTTTGGTATTTTTCTCGTTTTTTTCTCTATGAAATTTCCCTAGGTCAATTCCTTTCTTTACTTCGGCTTTGTTTTCTTGCCTCGAGTATCCGGAGATCATCTACATGACGCGTCATGCCAAAAGGAATTTGCCACAGGAGGTTTGGTTCTCTCTAAAAAGACGAAGTAATGCACAAAAAAAGCTTCTTCTGGACAGGTCGCATTTTTGGGAAATGAAGGTTTTAAGCTACAATGAGATTTTTGGTAGCAGATGCAGTGGAATTTTTACTCCGCTACAGGTACTTTTTCCCATGAAAGAAAATTCACTTAAGTCATGATGGGAAAATTAGAGGCAGCAGGCAGGCGGGAATTTCTTACTTGCCTTGCAGGGTGAAAATTCCCATTATAAAATAAAAGAAAATCACTTTAGGCATTGATGGGAATTTCTTACCTGCCTTGCAGGGTAAAAAATCCCATTATGAAAGTCAAACAACTTAAGTGGATCATGGGATTTTTGGAGTTGCGATGCAGGGTGAATAATCCCATTGGAAATTGACTTTTAAAAATAGAAATCAGCCATGTCAAAAAGTGCGACCCCTTTTGGAATAGAAGGATAGCTTTAATTGCATTTATTAATTGTTTCTATTCCTAATTTTGCGCCCAAGCATGAGGAAAAGTCAACACAAGATGAGAGGATAAAAGAAATTGGAAATAGAATTCTAAAATTAAATAAATTTAATTTATTTAATGCAGCCCTCTCTCATGCAAAAAAGTGCGACCCACCTAGAGGAGAAATAATACTTTTTAAAGTATTTATTGATGGAATTAATTCCTATTTTTGGCGCATGAGGTCAAAGCATAGTGTGAAGTCAAAGTAGACTGGAAGTAGAAAGCTAAAATTAAATAAATTTAATTTATTTAATGGCAGCCATGAGCATGCACAAAATAGGCGCCCAAATTGAAGAGAAAAACATGATTTTTAATTAATTAATTGCCGAAAATAGGAAGGGCAATTATTAATTATAGAATGATCAAGGTTATATAAGCATGGGCTGCCATATTAATGGAGTTATTAATTCTTTAGCAAAGGAGTGCAGCCCAGGCAATTTTGGCGCCCAAAGAAGGAGGAATTTTGCTCAAAAAAGGTGTTTTCACTGCCAAAAAGCTTCAAAGTTTGGCGCCTAGGTTTGAAGGAGCTTGATTTAAGTCTAATTAATTGTTTGCATAGTATTACAGGTGCCCAGGTGAAGTTACAAATATTTATGTTTGCTTTGCATGCAAGCAAAGCCTCAAATTTTAGGGCAGCAAGCTTTATATGCAGATTTTTATGATAAAAATCAAGTGTTCATGCTCTGGATTCCGTCTTTGTCTGAATTAATTGCAAGTATTCATTACAAGTGCTTATATAATTGAAAGGGAGCTTAAATCAATGTCCAATACATTGAATATATCTTCTGAATCTGAAGAAATTCCCAGATCTGCACCAATTGTAAAGAATTCCGGCCGAATAAAAAGAAAAAGAGTTGCTCAGACAAAGATTGCTCCAGCCATGGCAAAGTGGGATGAAAGGGTAGGCTCTGCGGAATCATGCATAGCTTCCAGATTTGTTGAAGTCAATGATACGACATAGGCCCCGAACCCAGATCCGAGCATCCGATCTAGATCTCATAATTGCAAAGGCTTCCGCAAAAAAATTCATCCTCTTGTTTCTGACGCAGCCCGTGAAGAAGTCAGTGCATGGAGAATTCCTTCCAGGATCTTGTGCATGTGCTCCCAATCTTCCAATTGAAGCCTTCATTGAATTTGCATTCACCCGGAGTGTGGTTTTAGAATTTACGGCAAACATTGCACTGATGCATGTACTGGAGAAGAACTACAAAAGCTTCAAGGATAAGAAGGAAGACAAGTCAAAGGCAATACCCGCAAGCAAATCACAGTCACTTGCTTCCAGATCCAACCGCTTCTAGATCCAGTTTGGTGAGAATCAAAGGCAAAAGAATCAACTGCATGCAGAATATGAAAAAAGAACAAGACTGCAACTTTCCTCTTTCTTCTTCTTTCTCTTATTTCCTCCAACAAAGTAATTGAGCGATCAATTAAATTATAAAACTTAAGTGATCGGTTTAAAAGCCATTACTTGAAGAAGTCAATTACTTGGAAATAGGTGGCATACATGCAAAATAGAAGGTTCTATCTTCAGTTGCAAATCATGCATGTCATGCAAAGAAGAATTCTAGGAGAGAGATTGTCAATTTGTTTCTTTTCATACTTCCATATGTGTCAATTCACTAAAAGCTTCCTATTTGTAATTTCCCCTCTACATGTTATAAGTAGAGGAAGAACCTACGGGTTGATGAGGAGAATTTGTAAGCAACATTCTTGTGTTCTAGACTTTGTGCTAAAACCCCTGATAGCTATTTGAAGCAAAGGAATAGAAAGGAGTAGATTTCCAGATAACTTTGTGTCACGGTGCATTTTGTTTCTAACTTTTTGTCTCGATCTACTTATAAACTTTGTGTTATTCTAGATCTAGATCCAAAAGCTTCCTTTGCTTATAATTTTGTGTGTTAATATCTATTGGTTATGTTTATGTGCATGCAATCAACTCGGTAATCTATTGATTGGGTTGCACATCTTCCCTCTTTCTTTCCTGTGTTTATATTATTTCCTTCATCGATTTTTCCTTTCTTTAAACAATTGCTTACTTGCTGCAAAACTATACATCTATGGTTCATGAGCTGCATGGTTAAAGTAATACCCCCATATAGATACTAGCATATTTAATTGACAAATCTTACACAGGAGTCTCACCGGTAAATGAGGGAGATTTATCTCATGACCGCCAGGTTTTCAACTATGCGAAAATCTAGCTAACAAAGATAAAATCTTTAAATGCCTCTACCATAATGCACGATAACACAATAGGTACATTCTTCATCAATAAAAGGATAAATCTCACACCTTACATCACCTTTCAACATCTCGTCATTAAACAAAGTTGAAAAGGACCTTCAACGCATGTGTCATTCAACATTCTATAATCCGCTCAACATTCTATAATCCGCGCACACGCGAATCCTTTTGTCCTCCTTTATACTAATCCTATCGGACTTCTTCAATCGTAATCCTCAATTGAGATATCACTCCTTCTCGCCGAGCACCTTGTCCATCTCTTCCTTCATCTTCGCATTCGAAGTTTAGGTTCATTCTATGTGGTCTTTTCTTAACTAGTCTTGTTCCCTCCAAAACTTAATATTCATCTTCCTCAAAGCTTAAATGCAACTTGTTCAACTCATTATAGTTTTTTGGGAACAAGGCCTTATACTCCTTTACTAGCTTTGTGAGGCGGATAAACTCAATATGGACCCAATAATATCCCAAGTTTGCCATGTAAGGATCCTCCTTGGTGTCTATATTCAGTCCTTTCGACACATAGGTTGATTAAAATACGTGGATGGAACTTTCTACACGACTCAATAACTCTTTCTCCTTCAAAGTGGTCTCCACACTCAAACAATCAATCTCACCATCTCCTTTGGTCCTTTTCTATGGCAAACATCCTTCGAGTTAGCCTTAGTATGGGAGAACACACTCCCCACTAAAGCATTATCAGCATCGTTCTTATCCAAACAACTTATCCATTAAATGCTCTTCATCATCGTGGATTTTCCTTGACTAACCATTCCATTGTGTGTTTTTATGAAACATTGTTTCTTTGATCATTTCTACTTTGTGAATCAACTCCTATTGTTCTATGCCAAAACTAAATGTCTTCTTGAAATCTTCCTAAATTGCCTCCCAATCCACAATTTCGCTCCTCGTCTCACCGCATATACCACCATGTGGATGGACCCAAGTCTTCAATGCCTCATAGAGAACATGCACCCACAACCCAATTGGGTAGCAAGAACTCGCTTAACATCCCACAACTCTTCAAAAGCCTCCAAGTGTTCATCCAGATTGGTATCTCTTGCATAAATCAAAAACATTCTTTGTATTGCTTCTTTCAAACTTGGTACACCTAGCCTCCTTAATCTCCGCCCACCATAGCAGATGCAGTTTATGCATGGTCTACCAATGCGGAGCACTACTATGAGCCAATCCAACTTCCTCTCAGTCTCCTTTGGTAGACAAGCCTCTAAGTCGTTCACATACACCTTTACGCAGTAGACCCATCATACTTAGGCAGCTTGTCTAATATACCTTACTTATCCTCATTACTTTTCAAACTTGTGGTGCTACCTTTGGAATCACACTTCATAATCCCTTTCCAATTGATTTTCATCTTATTTGTGTTACTCATCTAATTCCTAAGCACCATTCCACTTTGAACTGGTTGGCATGTTTTCTAGACCACTTATCACTCCCGCACACTTTTGCCTAGTTACTTCACATTCCTCTAACACTCATCTTTCACATGCAGCACTTGTAGTATCCAGAACATATTTACTAATTAGTCAATCCATCTTCCCAGTGCATCCAATTACTCTTTATCATGCACAATCAAATTACAAATATTGTTTATCACTTCATCGACATCCACACTCTCTACATATAGCAGTCCCAATAGGTTATCTAGTGGTTTCGGCACCCTCTCGACCATTACTCTCAAAACTTGCCACCCTTTTCTTAAACCTCAAGTCTACATGATTATCATAGTACCAAGGGCACCCTAGTAATACAAGATAATTATCCCTCTCGCAATCTCTATAACATGGAAATCCACAACAAGCTTTACACCCATAATGTAAAAATTTGAGCTTCTAATAACAAGCTAACTTCATGATCGAAGCTTTTTCAACCACTTGCACACACACAAAGCAGCATCCAAAGACTCGTCTCAATCTTTAATGTTCTTCATGGCTAGCTCTCTTTGAATGTATAAAGAACTCGCCAACAAACCACTACACATGTTTGCAATGATGAATCTCATATGAGATTTTAGAAAGCAAAGTCTTAAAACACGGATTGTGTACACCTACATTTTGTTGATTCCTACTTATCTCTTTTGACACATAAATACCATCTTACTTGAATTTAGGAATATGAATTTCCTTCAAAAACATCGGTTTTAACGCGTCAAAGACGACACCTTTCTTATTAGGGTCATACTTTCTATACTAGGCATGCGACTAAACAAAAGTGTCGCACAAATTGACTTGCCTTCACCTCTAACGAGAAAATACGCATCACTTGCCACACAATTACACACTTATGTACAAGGTTTGCAACATCTCTCGACCCTATGGTATTTTGTCACTTTAACCATCACAACATAGAACACTTGGCAAACGGAACCAACGACTTTATGTGTAGGACTCCGCAATATGCCTCGTCGCAATATCCGCAAGTGCAATGGGCCGCGGATTCCCTCCATTGACATTTTGATTTCTTGCACCACCAAGATTCATCATTCTTTGCACAATGTCCACCAATCCACCCGTCATGCACCCTCACTTGAATCACACTTCTTCACAATTCTACAAACCCTAACCACCTTACAAAAACCTCTTTCTTGAAAAGAGTAACATGTAAAGGCATCGTCTTCTAACAAGTTCGTAAGAACTCCCTCAATCATATGCTCTCTCCCACTCATGTGTGGCTTCCATTCATCCACATCAATGCAACAATCATTGATCAAAAGAATCCTCTACGCAAGCCTTCACTACTAAATTGTGTTCCATGACCACACGAGTATGTCTCGTGCCTCCGCCCCCTCCTAGGATTTCAACATCTACAAGACTAAGCCCCCTCTCTCCGAGAGTCCACAACAAAGAACCTCAACAGCTTACCTTCCACATCTTTACGCAGTCGGTCCTCTCTTGTGACGAAATCCTCCATTTCTCAACACGATCCGCACAACTTTGGTTTCAACCCCAACTCTACCATCGTCTAACCCTCACGCACCACCGATTTGGTCATCCATGCCTAAGGTTTCAACACAAAACATTTTCTCCACAACAACTTACATCAAATACAACAAATGTTAGTGAGGTTTAGCAATGGAACCAAATGTTAACTCCAAATTTAGACCATGTGTCAACTAATCTTGTGTTGATTAAGAAACTGCATAACAAAGTAAACATTCTTCACCCTGCCGGCATATCAATCAAGCTTGCGCTTGAATGTCTCGCCCATGACACAGAGAGACACTAGAAACCTCATACTATGAGAGAATTGCAAAGATCTTATGCAAACACTAAGCATAGCATGATCTACTAATAAAACAAAAATAAACCACGAATATTCATCAACACACTTAGATCATGAAGATAACCCTCAATATCTTATATATGCAAGAAGAATATGTCATATTGAAGATCCAATTATTGGCATGCATTATGAGCTACAAGATACAACATGGATATCCCAAGATGTTACAGTGCTCAATCTGCAATTAACACCTCCAAACCCTAAAGCATAAATCCCGGTCTTCTTTTGCACAAAATCAAGACACATCAAAGGTCTATGAAGAGCATTACCATAATCAAGTGTTCCAAAATGAGAGACACAAGGGTATTTGTACCATTGACACAACTGGTACAACTAATCGTCACACGAAAATTCCGTAGATTCCTTATGGATTCCTTAGACTCGTGTGGTAGTCTCTTAGCAGAGCATGCATTCACCGGTTTCCACAACCTTCCCTTGCTCCCTCAATCACCCTCATGATCCTTGATAATCCTATACCTCTCTCGATTCATGCACCAATACGTATCAAAACATACCTTCTTTCCCTAACCAATAATTCTACACCTGTGTCTCACTCCCACATGCATGATAAAAGGACTCAGTAGTTGTGCCTTCTAGGGGATCAATACACCCTATTCACTTAAATGCGTCAAGAAAGGAGGTCAACCTACATTGATGACAATGAAGTGGTGCATCACTTTTGTTAATGGGCATTTCATCGATGCGGTTGGGTGTAATGTCACTCCTCTTGATTGTTGTGGTCTTCTTCTCAGCTCAACTTTTAGTGTGGCTACCAAGTGATTTCTCATAGCTATTTACGTACAAACAAGTTGCACAAAGATGTTGAAGTCTATAAAACTAATGTCCTCGTCTCTTAATCTCTTGATTCCACAAGAATCGACAGCCAAGTAACTTAATCTTCACAAGGTGTTGAATCTTTGCATTATTTGGAAAGCAAAATAAAACACCGATAAGCTACCTCTTGCTTCCATGTGATCTATTTTAAATGTTTTTGTTGATTTGTTTAAACCTCCCAAAAGGATTCCCTATGTTTGTGCCATTTAGCATAACGTTGAAAACACTCCAAGATCTTCGTTACCAAATGTATCACCTTATCAAACCTCTAGCATAGAGATTGTTGAAATAAAATGTCAAATCAAGTAACTGCTCAACAAAGGAAAGACCTGGTTAAGCACTTCTCCTTGTGGTTAGCTCACTCTCACTTTACCAAAGAAGGATCAAACAGAATGGAGGTCGGGCACATATTATAGAACATTATAAAAGATAACAGTCAAGAACCCTGTAATGTCCCTTTCTAGGGCTGAAACTGAAAAACAAGGAATTAGCACAAACCCCAATCTGATTTTATCTGATTTTTCATTTTTGGACCAGCAAACTGAAAATTAAATCAATACGGAACAGCGAACTGATTTTTATAACAGCAGTCTGAAAAACACAAGTTTTCACCCAAATATCACCCTACAATTCATCCACAATATTTATAGACCCTTTTGGAATATTTTAGAACAATTTCCACCACAAAAATCAAGCTAATACTCAGCTGGAAAATTATTTAATAACAGCAGAAGTGCAGCGAAGAGAAATAATCAAAATGAGGGTTTCCAAACCCCAACAATGCCCAAATATGAGTGATTCCAACCTTATAAATTATATCAAATCTGAATATCAATGAATGAGTGTCGTGCCCTAGAAGGCACTTAGAATGACCTCTACCCTAGTCGCTCCCCTAGGAGAGGGCTCCAAAAATATGTAAAAGCTCTTGTAGGTCTTCTTCTTGATGCCCTAGATCCAAATCTGCAAGAGAGTCTTCAATAGAGATCTTCAATTCACCAACATGGAGAGTTTTCGTTCTCCACCAAGCCACAAGGAAGGGTTTTGTCCTCCTTGGATGCCACACAAGAGGGTTTTCGTCCTCAAGTGGAATGGTATTGAGCAACCAGCCCAACAAACCAAGTGTAAGTGTAAATGCACCAAAAGATGATCTCCAAATGAGGTCATACAACCTCTTTTATACCCCTTGCTTGGCACCAAAGGCCAAATAGATGAGGACCGACCTCCAAGCTCACTTTATCTTTTAATTCTTTGTTGGGAAACTCATAATCCCAGCCGACCTGCCTGGAGGAGATAAACACTAAAGAAAAACATTAAAAATAATAAAAGAAAACAGAAACGAAGCTCACTTACTTCCCTTGTTCACTTAATCTTCTTGGCCATGGGAAGAGAATGGCAAGAAGTCTTCATTTGCTAGGTAGTTGGTACGTGGGTACAAAGTGCGGGTACGGGTACGGGAATCCAAAGATTACTGATACGGCAATTTTTTGGGGAAGTGGGTACGGCAGTACAATATACATATAAAATATTTAAAATATTTTGAAAAGTAACACGATAAGCAAAATTCCAGCCTTACACATGCATAGATTAAACAAATTTGAAATATACATAAGTGAAATAGTGACAAAAGTTAAAACATATTGATAATTCATTGTTCGAACTTATAAGCAATACATTGTTCAAATCAAAATGTTACAATGTATTATGTAACATTGTAAACACAAAAATGAAGATACATCAACATTCTAATTAGTAATAGTCTAATGGCTCTGCATCTTCTCCATTGTCTTCAATGAGAGCATCATCAAGGGCCCCGCAGAAGAACCCCGCCCGTATCCCCTACGAACCGAACCCAAACCCCGTACCGGGGCGTACGGAATTGGTACTGCTATCCCTAGGGCACGTCTGGCTACATAGTTTATTTGGCCTCAATTCCAAAGGGGACATTACAAACCCTCACACTCTTTTCGAGCATTTCACAAAGATTGATCTCACCTCTAAATATCATCAAAATCGCATGTAAACCGGTGACATTTGGAAAACAGTTTCAACAAAAACCCCGAACTTCTACGAGTGGTTTGGTTTAACCAGCGCCCTTGCTACCTTCTTGTGCCACATCAATGAAATCTTTCAGCGTTATCTTGGTAGTTTCATGTAGTTTATTTGGATGATATCCTTAGCTAAAATCTCACCTAGGATGAATAGATGCAACATATTTATATTATGTTAGATCTCCTCAGTGCAAACATAAATAAATGAAGAATTCTTTCTTCACACAGATGTCTTCCAGTAATTTGGCTTTTCATTGAAAAGCATGTTGTTGTTCTCCATAACCTAACAAAGTCACTGCTTCAAGAATGGGCCACTCTGACAAATATTTCAAATTTGAGCATCTTGTGTCTACAGATTGAAAATTAAAAGAGATGCTTTTGATTATGCAAGTCAGCTGCAATTTTAATCTATTCTCTAACACATCTTGAAAACAAATTACGAGTTTAACAAATACAAGTTTAAATCACATTATTTTTTGCTAAAAAGTATACTGGCCTGATTCCAATAAAAAAGAGTTCTGAACTGTTCCTTACAAATAAAACTTTATAGCCACCAAAACCATTAGTAATTAAATATCATAATTTTCGGGAAAAAATGAATAAAACTAGTAAGGTGTAAGAACACCTAAGGCGCAAAATTATTGTCTCTATATACTCATAAGATAGATGATGATATTTCTAGTCATCAATGAAGAAATAAGCTTTAAGATTTACCACTTCTGGAACAGTATCAACAATTTTCTGCACAATAGGCTGAAGCAACTTTGGCTTGTGACATGATGTAATAAAATTGACCATAACTTGTAACAATCCTGTGCCATAATCTCTGCAGAGACAGAGCAGATGAGCATATCATTGTTACCCACTCTATATTTTATCACATTTCAACTCAACAGATGCACAGAATATTTATACAAATTAAAAGTAGTCTTCTAGACGTAGCCCATGACTAAAGATTCTTTCTCCTCAGTTATTAAGAACAAACACAATCTCTCTTTCTTATACAGTCCTAGACTTCAAACTTATTCTACTTTTTCTGATAAATTTAGGGTTATAGGTCAGGGCTTGAATATAAAATTAAAAAGTTTCAAAGAAGAACAAGAAATATAAAAAAGTAAAAACATTTAAAATAAATGAGATTCTAGTTGTTTTCTCCCAGACAAGGTAGGGTTCAGGACTCGAGAAGATTACAAATTGATTTTCCATGACAGTCCAGTACATCTTGAAATGGACTTACCTTTATCGAGCTATTTGATTTCAAATAATCATAAATAGCATATACAATGTACTGGCTGAAATTTATACATGACAAGTATATTCATGGAGAATCATTGCACCCAAACTCTAATAAATAGATAAAAAGCCAAAATTTTCCATGACTCGACAAGTTTTCTGAAGTCTGTGTCAATGTCTGAGAACCCATACTTGATGAAAAGGAATGAAGTGAGGGAATGTGTCTGGCCATATAATTTTTGGTATCTAAAATATGAAAGTGAAATAGTGCAAGCGATAGGAAACAAGACACCTTTAAATGCTTCTTTCTAGTCTATTTCTAATAGGTAATAGAACTTGAAATGAGACACATTCGACAATTACAATCATTTCCATTTTTGTTCTTGGGTGACAAACAAAGGCACACTATCCAACACGTGGTCAGCTATGGCAGGTCCAATTTCTTTTGGACTAACAAAAGCACAGGCATTACTATATCCTCACTCTCAAATGGGACTACCAACAAAAACAGCCAAAACATCAATAAGAATTTCTGAAGTAACAAACAGATAATACAAGAAGAGAATTGCTCATCACCAAAAAAATCCAAAAGTTCAAATTTGAAGCTTTAAAAACATACACCTCTAATTAGAGACAAGAGCATCAACAAGATAACCCTCTAACACATTAACATATCTTTGCAAAACTTGTTTAAATTGAGGTTATAAAAACCCCAAATCAAAGATACATCAAACCCTATTTTACATGAAATAATTTTTAATTGAAAAAATAAACACTAAGTCAATCTAAACTCTCGGTTGTATATAGCACTTTATGATGAAAACATAAAATCGTGTGGAGCAATAAGTTTTGCTATGTCTTGCAATCAGGCTAGGAAGGGTTAATAGAAATTTTGTGGACGGATGGTTCTACTTTATGTACCCATTCCCACTCGTCCTAGGCCTTGTATATGGTACATTGCTCCGAGGAACTATTCATCTAATATCATGTTGTGTGGATATCTTTGGATCATATGTCATGTGGTAGCACTATGTGATATCATTGTTGAGATTAGTCTATATACTTATACCAGTAATGAATACAATGATCTTTCAGCATTCCCATGCCATATATCTTTGATATCATAAACTCTCTTTTCTATGTTTCTATGTGATATTCTATAGTACAACTATGTGCTATGTGTGTGATAATCATGTAAACAGGTTAGTGTGTGTATAAGAATTCTCTCGACATTTTTGGACCAATTGCCTAAAATGTTCGATGCTCTAACTTGTGTGACTTAACATTGAGAAATGTAAAAATGGAAAATCTTCAATATTTATCAGAATGGAGTTTGGCGCAAGCAAAGGCAACGGAAAAGAGAAAGAGTTAGCCAAGGACCTGAGTGTGCAGTAGGGGACACAGCCACG
Organism: Taxus wallichiana var. yunnanensis; assembly: GCA_018340775.1. NCBI lineage: Eukaryota > Viridiplantae > Streptophyta > Pinopsida > Cupressales > Taxaceae > Taxus > Taxus wallichiana. Next base: position 758,930,616 of record CM031242.1, on the reverse strand, counting down.
GCAGACTTCACTTAAAGGGAGACTGCAGACACAGACTCCCTTGTGGAAATGGTAACAGCCTCATGTCGAATGAGTATGTCAAGGGGATGTTTTTCATGTCCCAACATTCATAGCTTGTCCCTATCTTGAAAAAAGAGGAGCTGCCAAGAGCAATAGAGAGAAGCTGAGAGACCACATCCTCAAGTGCTATGAGAACAGAGCAAAGAGAGAAGAACTAGAAATAATGAATGTCCAAGACTGTCAAGGAAATTATAAACTACAGGTTTTGTGCCTATAAGAACTGGTTACTACCTATAATGAAGACGACTCCTTGTCAAAATCATAGTTTGGAGATCTGCAAGGATTGTGAAGATAGAAAAGAGATGGAAATTATCAAGGGCAGAGTCAACCCAGGAACCAATGACCCGGACAACATTGTTTTAACTTGAGAGAAGGGGTGACTGGTCTATGACCACTAGGACGAAAGGATCAAAGCAAGGAACAAGTCAAGACTTCATTGATGGAGGACTAAGCATGATTGTCCAAGAGGACAGAAGTGGTACCAATGATAGGAATAGTGGACCAAAGTTAGAGGACCGCACCAATGGTGGGAGGATTGTTGAGGAAGAGGTTGGTAAGCCCGACGATGGTAGGACTGTTAAAGGGAGGCAATTCTGGGATGAAGATGAAGGTGAAAGAGAAATGGGTGATGAGAGAGAAGTCAGACCTCAAACAGAGGAAAACATGGCACCAAACGGTAACTTCAAGTGGATGCGTCCTTTTTCTTGGGAATAGGTAGACTGGGTTTCGGGACTAGCAATGCAGATTGTAAACCAGCATGAGTACAAAAATTCGGTATTACTAGAGGAGACAAAGTTCGCAAGCCATAAGGCAGAGGAAAGCTAGGCAAGATTGGTTGAACAAAAGAAGGGTTATTTCGAAAGGACCACCAATGCCACCAACACCAAGGAATTCAGGCACTATGGTGTGTGTCCACCACAGATGGGAGATAGACAAATGTTACCAAGTTCATGAGTGATGGAAACCAAGACCATGTGAGTCATTGCAACATGTGTTATAATTTGCACTGCAAATAGACATAATGACAAAGGATACTAGGGTCCTTTCCAGCAACCTCAAGAGCGATTATGAATGATTGGTATATGGAACAAGCCCAAACAAATATGGGTACTTGGGATAAGTTGACAAAACATTTCGAGAAGGAATTACTGAGGGACGACAACAAGATCATGACAGAAGCATACACCAAAAAGCATGGGAAGAATGATTCGGTACACACATACAACTTTAAAAATTCATAACTTTACCTAGGAAGCTCCAAAATTGACGAAACTTGGGATCTTGGGGTTTTAAAATATGAAGAATGCAAATATCAATTCAGCTAGCCCAAACATGTCAAACCTAACTTACAAACAATTCGCCCCTCTTGGAAATAATGAATTAGTGGCTCAAACATGCAACTAAATGATTTCTTTCACCTTTAAAAATTATAAGTCCATCCATGCAAGAATCATACCATACATCCATCAAAACACATCCAAAATACTCATGATGCAAGTCGCCTAGGACAAAATAGAAAGATATCAGCTCCAATTACCTTGAAATATTCAATAGTTCCAAATATCCTTGCTTGAGGGTTTTCATCCCCAAGACAAGTTCCACTATCAAGGGTTTGCCTCCTTAAAGTGGTCTCAAATGAGGGTTTTCGTCCTTGATGAGAGAGAAAGGGAAGGTAAAACCTTTAGCCAAAAGAAATAATAAAATTCAACATACCACATAATGGCCAAACATCCTCCTTTTATAAAGCATAAGGGGTGCTACATCACAACTTATGGCCGACCTTGTAATAAATACCTTTTAATTATCTATTTTGTTTTTACAGCCTACATGCTCAAAATAATTTATATTCTAATTAAATAAGTTTTTCTCATTGGAGCGCTTGGCTTCCCAATAGTAATAAAAATATCTACTTAGAAAATGTCATCCAAGTCTTCCCCTCGCTTCTTTCCTTAAACCCACGGGAGGGAAAATGGGTTAAGATCTTCAAATCCGATAGTCTCCAAAAAGGGGCATGACAAGAATCTTCCATTTCCTCATGTCTTATGTACAACAACTAGATTGCCACCGTTCAACTCAACCTTCTTTGTCATGTCAAAAATTGTATAGCCAACACACAAAGCTTGATGGGGCAAGGAAAATGAGCTTCACACTTGAAATTTCATGGCAATTAAAAACAATCATGTGTGTTTAAGAGCTTGAGAAGGTACTGGGGAATGTCATCATTGGGCACTAAAATTGAGAAGGATTAACAAGGTACGGCAATTATTTACTGGATTTGACAAACACTTGCCCCAAGGAAAAGGCAATAAATCAATACTAAATGCAAGCTTCAAATTTCATAGTATGCATCGAGGGGTTAGACTCTTTAGAGGTGACGCCATACATGGGGTCAGACCTTGGAGGAAATGCAATAAGATAGTGAGGATAGGTTGGGGCTTTAGGCTCCCAACATCCGACATGGTTAGGACCCATAATGAAAGTTCGGCTCAAAGGGAAATGAAATGAAGGATGGACATGTTGTACCCAAAATTTGTTTATGTGCACTCAGCAATATCACTTTGGCATTTGTTCCAACATTCTTCCATTTACCTATTGGTTGACCAACTAAAAACCTCCAACTCTATCCTATACCTCAAGTCCACTAGGTCGCAACTATTCTCCAGCTTATCACTTCAAGGATAACTACACACTTCAGAAAACACATCTGCAAAATGTCTCCTACCTCGTAACTGATTCCAGCTCTAGCCTCGGACAAGTTCGTGGCCCCGGGACAAGTTCGGTCGATGAACATGTTCCACATGCTACAAACCTATCCCTTATACTTGCAACGGTCATATTTTCAAATGCATAATTTAGCTTGGTCCGCCTAGGTAGTACTTTTGGATCAATTGAGTAGGAAATCATTCAAATGGTCACCTATATAAACACATCCACCATAACTCTTTATGGGCACACTCTAAAAAGGACATGACCAAGCATTGAAGCGCCCATTGCTTAGAGCACCATTACAAAGAACTACTCAAATTTTGAATACATCTATATTTCTGTCATAGATCAAAAATCCATGAGCCACATCTAGGTCAAGTGTATATTGCCACGTGTGAGAGCTAAATCAAGGGATCCAAATTGTTTACATTCTATATTATTGTCCATCTCATCATAGGATTGGGAGGAATACATGAGGCTTGATCCCTCTTCAGTGTATTGGTACATAGTGCAGCGCACATCACATTAGAGGGGGTGTGGTGAGGTTAGTCTAACTCAAATCGTAACTAACCCCTTTTAGGACAACAAGCGAGGATGATAATATCCAATCACAATAGTGTGATCACACTAATCTAGACACAAATTCCATATCTCTAAACATAGGCAAATGGTCAAAATTTAGCTTAGAGCATTAGGGGACATATTCATAGTCACTCAAAAATGTCGGCCACGAACGTTTCCTCAATCAGACAAACTTGTCTTGCACACACTTTCAAGTCCCCCAATTTTACAAGCAGCTTGACAACAGTCTGCGCAGCTTCTACATTCAATTTTAGCACACTGTCACACATTCTAAGCTTGGTGCATGGTGACATCTTTCCAAACATAATCCCTAATTGTACTTTTATTGGCATATCAGTTGACATGATCTCATTTCATAATTCACAACTAGGATTGTTATCCTACTATTCTAAATTATATCTATACGAGTAATATCTAATGAGGCCTTTAAACCTAAAATTTCAAAATACAGTTTCTTGAACCTGTTTATCTATCGATTCATGTGGACTACAGTTTCATTCCTTGCCCTTATGGTTTCATATTTCAATGAGATATTGCTGATCTTTGGCCCAATCTTTCTAATATAAGGGTTTTATCAAATCCCTTCTACCTTCCTATCCATACTTAAATGTTCTTTTCTTATGACATCTAGCTAAGAAAGGTCTCTCACCCCAACTCACCTAAGTGCTCAATTGAGTGGCACCCACATTAATTACATTCAAGTTTCCCTAGTTTCACATTGCCTTAAGAAAATGGCCATCATATTTAATATATCTATTTCTTCTATGGATTTTCGTATTAATACAAATAATATTGTTGATGTTGATGGCAATGATATGCATATTAGCAAGGATATTGGTATCATTGAGACCATGTTTGATCATGAGGGAGACCAATATGATATCAATCACAACCAAGTTCTGTCATTCAACAATTCCCACACAAGATTCTAATTGAGCCATTTAGTCAAGTTTTTAAGGAAAAACCTAATATTGATAGAGTAATCACGAACACTATTGGTTGAAGCCTATAAGCGACAATTATCGCAAAATGCCGGATCAAGGAAGTTCAAGGCGACCCTTTAGCTGATCCTAATTCGCCTTCTAGAGACTCGCCTTCCCCTTTTGTGTTTGGTTTCTCTTTTGTAGATAGTTTTTGAATAGCCCTTCAAGGTGGTTGTAGATTCAAAGACACAAAGATGACACAATGAAGAGAGAACAAGGGAAGAAAATGAATTGAGTTTTTACTAAACTCAAGAACAACTTTCCAAAGCTCAATTAAAAAAGGTTTAAGGGGTTTCCAAGCTTCAGAATTTTCAGTGTGTTTTCACGGAGACTCCATGCCCAATAAACGCTCAAGGCCACTAGTTCTCACACTTTGTAAGAAAGTGTCCCCTACACAGTCGTCAAAAATGTTAATAAAATGTGCTCCTAACCCATTTTATTAACTTTGTGCTCTCAAAGCTCATAGCACTCAAGTTGCACATTCTCTTGGATGTTTTTCTCTTCTTAAGATTTCTACCTTGTGTTTTCTCTTTTATTCATGGTCTCCTTGTTTAAAACCTTCAAATGGCTGAGTCTCAACATTCCCGAAATCACACAGCCCTAAATGTGGCCACACACAACTTTCCAAAGTTTTAGGATTATTTTGGAGGTCAGCGATAATCTCCACAAGCTTCTGAAGCCCAAGGGAGTCACAAGTAATCTCCAAAACCCTCTATAGGCAGTGCACAAATACTCAAAGCTTCACAGTTGAGAAAGAGCCCTCAAACTCTACTCAAAGCTTCAATGGAATTCAAGGTCTCAAACGATGCCCCAAATTCTTCACAGACCTGTGAGGCACTCTTCTCGAGCTTTAATAACAATCCTCGGGCCCAAAGTTCAAACGGTGGTCCCTTAATCTTCAATGTTGGCATTCTCAGTGTCATAGAATTTCATGACAACACATAAACACTTGTAGATCCCAGAAAAGAATGTTTAGGGGGTCTCAACAGCAGAGTAAAGCTTTAAAGAGCTCAGGGAAATCTTTAATGGTGTCTCGCTTTGTTTTGTTCCACGGGCTCTCCAAACAGCAAAGTGTTAAAAGTAAGGCGATATACTTTAAAACTTCAAAGAAAAGACCAAGATATCTCGAGATTATGCCAAGTGGCACAATCCCGCGTAACTCATAACCATAACAGCCCAAACATACCATTGCAAAGCAAAAGAAGCCCGAGCATTGTGAGTAGTCGGCGATTGTGATGTGTGTCACAATCCCATAAGGGTCCCCACTAAATCAACATAACACAAGGTCTTGACGGAGACTATGAAGCCCCGAGCTATCCAAGATCCCCACACATGTCCTCTCTAAGAACACACGGAGAACTACCATGTCTCGCTTATTCTACATCGCGTCCCCACCGCACAATCTAAGGCAAGCCCACAAAGACTTGAGGAGATCCTAAGAGCCAATGACCACTAAAGAATTGCCACGTACCAAGTACTACAAAGTCAAGGATAGCTAAGCACGAGCTACAAAGTCAAAGTAGAGCCCAAGATTGTAAAGCTCGAACTACAATAGATCACGACCTATGCCCCTTTTGTAAGCACACTAAAATTTTGAAATGTAACGAACCATTACACCAAAACCTCGAGGCGTTAGTGAAATCCGCACACTAGGATCATAACATCCCACCACACTTCCGTAGAGCCCGACCTCAAGTTGGGTTTCGCCCACACTCCCATACGTATGAGCCCCACTTCACCAACGTTTAGGCACCCCACGGGCCCCAGCTACACGGCGTAACCAACCGAGTGGGATTCGAACACGGTGGTTGCTCTGATACCAAATGTAACGAACCGTTACACCAAAACCTTGAGGCGTTAGTGAATCCGCACACCAGGATCATAAAATTATCCCCTTTCACGGGATCAATGGGAAATGACAACCAACAAATACAATCAACACCAAAACTGATTAGAAATTGACTCCAAATGAATAAACCCAGTCACTATTGTTTGTGCTTTCAATAAGATGACTCAATAAACCCAAGAAGAAGAGTTTAATGGCCTCTATCAAACAGCTCAAACAATAACTTCCAACTGAAATTAAAATGCTGCAACAAACTGATACAGATTGCTGCTATAAAGGGCTGCAAACACCATCATACCATGCTTTGACCCAGTCGATTTTAGGGGACTAATATTGCAAGGATACACTCCCACAAAATCTGCAGCAAGGGGACCTCAATAGACCTCAACAAACATGTGAACTGTAGCCCATCAATATTGGAATATACCAGTCACAAGTAAAATACTCAAATGATTAGGAATCGCTGCCAAAAGGAACTCAGTTCAATGCACATAGCTCAGATTTAACCCTTTCATGCAAATCGTTGGAATTGCCCTAAATGCATGCATAAAATCTGATCCAAACCTAGCTATAGATCACTGCAAATCTAGCAAACAAGTATGGAGAGTACTTTAATCTTATCAAGCATTCTTAGCCCAGATCGCTGCAATAAGAACATTCACAACACCCCAAAATATATGCTAAGCTCCAATCGATTCACCTCAGAAATGGAGCATATTAGAATCTGCAGCAAGAGGCCTTCAAACATGCAAGAAATATAGTTTGCCACACCTAGGACATAACAGCCACCAGGAGAGATGGCTAATAAAAGAGATATTTATTTTGCACCCAATCTACTCCCTAAAACCAGTCGCCAACATAAGCATGCAATCGCTGGGGTTTGGGAGAGTTATTTCAACAGCCTTGCAACAATTGCTAGAACTAGTAGATTAACATCACACAGTTCGCTGTTATTTTATGAATCTAACATGCATCAAAATACTTCATAATCATTCCACTGGAGTCACTGGGTTAAAGAAGAAATAGCAGATTTATGTAAACCAAAAACCAGACCAATATTCATCAAAGACAACATTAAACTTGCCTCTAATGAGTCGCTGCAACAAGGAGACAATATCATGCAACCAACTGATCGATTCACATCAAATAATGCTCTAAAAACAGTCCACAAAACACCATGAGAAGTCGCTAGGGCTGGAATGAAACATACACCCAAGTCGACTTGCAATGGCACCAATGAATCCTTCAATTGATATCAAAAACCAGCTACAAATGGATTGCAAATAGATTTCCAACACATGAGAGAGAAAGAGAGCAAGAACATCAATGGTGGGCATACATCCCTACTCCAAGCATGGAGTCAAAATCGAATTCATCATAACATAGCATGTCTTACAATGTTCCAATAACCTCCTTTTATAGACAAGGAGTACCAAATTCGAATTTCCCTTTTGGAGGGAAAAATATAAACTCTAATTAAATAACACTAGAACTATGTGCACTTTATTATTTTAATTAAATAATAAATATGACTAACCTATGTGCACATTGACTTAACTAAGAGGGCCCACCAACATGGAAAATAGATATCCTAAGACAATTTCGAATCCAATCCTCAAACTTATTGGTTTGAGGGTCTTCCATTCTTCGTTGTAGGAAATGCCCCAAAAGGGGGACATTACAAAAGTAGAGCCCAAGATTGTAAAGCTCGAACTACAAGAGATCACGACTTGTGCCCCTACTATAAGCACACTAAAATTTTGCCAAGTGTCCATTCGATCTTTTAAACAAAGGTCAAGCCCTAAAATTTATTTTGCCAATAAATTTTCACACAACACTCCAAATTTGGTGTTTTTGGGCCCGTTGGAAATCTTGCGAGACAAGCTAACGTTTGGTGCCACTTTTACGGCCAATAGCTGCACCGGTGACTCATAGTTTTTACTTTAATTAGCATATGCAAAGAGAAGAAAGAATTCAAATGAATGCACACTCAAACAAGTGTGACAACGTTTATTATATAAGAAGAGGTGGTTACAGATTGGTTGAACAATTACCAACCGAATGATAACTACATAACTGCATTACATGCTATATAATGCTCTATATTTTAACACCCCCTCTTAATGACTAAACCGGAAACAAGACCAAGTTTGTCCCGAAATTTTACAAATGTCCTAAAGCCCATATGTTTAGTCATTAGATCTACAAACTGTGCCATAGGTTGTACTTCAAAATCAGCAGTCCATGATTGTGTTGCGGTTGTCGAATGGAGAAGAACCGCAAAACAAAAATCTGGTCATGTGAACAAAGGATATGGCAAGTGGTCCACTAGTTCTTTGTTACGTGATTCATTGACCAGTGATGAATCATCAATGGCTGAGAGTGTCAGCCCCATCTCCAGAGTGTTGGAATCAGAAACTCGGAGAGGTGGATTGAAAAATCTGTTCCAGGCTTGTGTAGCCTGTTGGAGTCTATACAGAGACTCAGTTATCCTGCAATCGAAGTCACCTCGATCATGTCCTTGCAACACCATGTAGTGCTCATCCAACCTTTTCAAAAATGTGACCATCTGAGTAGGGAGTTAGAACCAACTCCGCAATAATAGGAGAAATAACCATCTCCGTCTCATTTGTCTCAGAAGGGGAGAAATAACCATCTCCGCAATAGGGAGTGAGAACCAACTCCTCATCTATTTGCTCATTTATCCCCCTCTGTTGGGAAAGATCTTTCACAACACAATGAGCAAAATTGTTCATGCTCTATTGTCCTTCGAGCAAGTACCTCTGAGTGAGTGGCTTGGCATGCCATCTCACCATGCACCGTCAGTGCATCTGGAATAGTGGAGTCTCCATCCACAACAAATTGTTCTTTAGAATGAGGAAATCCATCCTCCCAAGGCATGTCCGCCTCCCATACATCTGGTATAGTGGATACTCCCTCCATAATAAGTGCATGTAGGTTGATCAGTATCCAAGTCAACAGATCTATGAGGAATGGCTTCCTCCCAAGGCATTGCAGCCTCCTGCACATCTTGTATGGTGGAGTTGTCCTCCACACGTGCATTCATGTTGATCGTAGCAGATCAACAAGCCGATATTGGCCACCTTGCCCAATACCAAGGGCAATCATCCATCTTTATTTCATATCAAAACAATACACTTCTTCCCACATAAATATTGGGATTTTCAATTAATTGATGAATAGATAGAAGATTCTTTTGTAAAGAAGGTACATATCTAACATTCCGTACCAACAATTTATGAGCATTATTCAATACAATGCATATATCTCCTATCCCTTCTACTGCAAGTGATTCTCCATCAGCTAGTACTACTTGATTCAAAACATATATTTGCAATAAATGAAACATACCAATCCCTACGACATGAAAAGTGTGTGAATGCCCTTTGCAGTCAATGATCCAACAACTAGTACCACTATCATGCGAGCATGATGTCGTAAGACAATAAAGAGCATGCCTATCATCCGAATCTCATTCTTCTACAACTGCTGCCACATGTTCCTCATCACATGGCTTTTTGTTCTATTGCGAAAGATCATACTTCCGCTTCCGACAATCCTTCTTAAGGTGCCCAACCTTGTGACAGTAATAGCATGTGACCTGATACCGAGTGGAAGACTCACCAGAATGACATCTCCACTTTCCTTTTGACTGAGTGACAAGAGCACTCTCTGATTGGTCACAATTAGATTCTGCTGAATTTGTCTCCGCTCCTTTTGCAACAAGTAGGAACTCACCTTGTCAAACGTGAGTGTTTGACTTTCAACCATTAAATGGAGTGCCTCCACAAATGACTCATACGAAGAAGGTAAGTTGTTCAGAACTAGAGCCACCATATCATCATCGTCCACCTTTTTGTTGATGGAAGATAACTAGTCTCGAGGTCTTTCATCCGAAGTAGGTGCTCAAACAACGATCCACCTTCTTGTAACTTTACAAAAAAGAGCATATTCTTCGGTATAAACCCAACTCTTTTCTGACATCTGATATTTATCCCTCAAACTGGCCCACAATGTGCTTGCCATAGTGGCATTCCGCACTTCCGGTATCATATCATCCGACACCGATAACTTGAGAAGCAATAACGCTTCCTTATGACGTTTGTCATAATCCGCAAAGTTCGTCGTTGGTCGACTTTCACTACCCATGATTATTTTATCACAATCACGAAATTCTGCAAGCGTTAAAATCTTATGGCTCCATACATTGAAATTAGTGCCCGTTAATTTTTGCGTCTCCAACAAAGTCAAGTGTGAAATATTTGCCATTTTATTATTCCAAAGTAACGAAAATAATAAAATAATATTTTGCCCACACTAATAAAACAAAATATTACTTATTCCTTTGAAATTGATTATTCAAATGCAATGTGAATACCCTTGTTGAAAAAATGAATATTAATCTACCCTCAAACTATATTGGCGTATATTAAAAATATTAATCAAGCCCTCTTTTACAACACTGTCGTCATTTTCCCTCCTGGCAACTATATTGTCTTCGAACTTGCGCTCATGTTTCTCTCCCCACGATGTCTCTAAAGACGCAATTTTCATGACTTTCGAAATGCAAATACGACTAATGCTTCTCACATTTTCCTTGACCCTCGTGACTTTGCCTCTACCCTCGAATTGGATTTGCAGCGGGGTTTCATCCACGTTTTCCTTTGTTCTGCCCACACAACTTCACTTTTCCTTTGTTACTTCCCACACGACTTAGATTTGCGACTTGATTATTTGTGACTTTACATAGACTCAAACCGCAACTCTAATGGCGCTTGCTTTAGAGAGAAGAAAAGGAAAAAAAGACAGTTCGAAAATGTCTTTATTTACTCACAACTCTGCCTCGAACCACGATTTTTCAAAAAAACGATTCGTATTTGCCCTTGTCTGCCCTCAAATCACGACTTTTGGCACTCACGATTGCTCTAGCGACTATTGTGCACGGAAAAACTCACGAACTAGATGCTCCAGGTCTATACGACCTCCACAGCTTCTCCTTTGTCTGTACTCTTCCGCCAAGAGCTTCCTCAAACTATGAATGGCTTCTTTCTTCCTCGAACTGCGAACCTTCGACGCTCTGATACCAATGTTAGCATATGCAAAGAGAAGAAAGAATTCAGAGAAGGCTGAATGCACACTCAAACAAGTGTGACAACGTTTATTATATAGGAAGAGGTGGTTACAGATTGGTTGAACAATTACCAACCGAATGATAACTACATAACTACATTGCATGCTATATAATGCCCTTTATTTTAACACTCCAAACATGTCAAAATGTATCTCTTCAAATTTAAGGGCCCAAATCAGATTTTGATTCTACGAAGTCAGCATTTATTGAATATTTGAGCTCCTCAAAGGGAACAAAGTCTATGTAGCTCCAAGAATGTTCTTTCAAATTACAAGGAGCCAAAGAATTTAATTTGAACTCTCAAAAAGGCAGGCCCACATTCAAAATTTCTTTATCCCCTGGTTTTGCAGAGCCCATTGAACTTGTTAAATGCTATTTTAAACAACTTTGGTGGTCGTTTTTTCCATATTAAGGATCTAATTGCTTCAAATTAAAAATTGGGTCACTTGACACCAAATGGAGTCAACACTCTACGGGAATGAGTAGATCACAGATATTTGAGGGGTCTTCAGTCAAATCTGAGATATGATTCTCTGAAGTAGAGTACGGGTAAGAAGATTGTGCAACTAATGTTATTTTTAAGCTCTCTTCTTCCTTCTCTATTCTCTCATTTGTATAAAAGAGAGTCTCTCTGTATTCAGGGATTTTTGGCTTACTTCCTTGGACACCCTTCAGCTACATTTTATTGCATGTTGCTTCCCAACCTTGCCTTAGTGAAATACATGATTATCTGACCTTGGAGCTCAACGTACAAGTATGTATACTTATGCATAAATGAACATATTGTGGCTCTTTATTATCTGCCCTCTATTTCATTGCATCTCTTACCTACTGCAATTTTATCGTATTGTGTCACTTTATTTCTCGTGTGTTTACAGGGATATAGTTTTGAAATCAGGCAGGTGTATTAGTCTTTGAGTCTCAATCTCTCTTGGTGCATCACCACATTTCTCTTCATTTCTCTTATCTCTTTTCCCTATAATCTCTTACTTTACATTAGAGTAGTGATAGCATCAAGAATAGATTTAGATGAGAACCAGCTCTCTTTGGAGGGTCTCTTGCAAGAGAGAGTCCCACACGTAGCAAAAGATCTCATTGTTGTCTCGATGCAAGTGCTTTTGAGAGGAATTTTTGAACATCAACACAAGCATTTGTCAATATTGGATTAAAAGGGGGCAATTGTAGTATCCAAAATTTGGTCCTATGCAATTGGCAATATCTCTTTTGCATATATTCTTGCATCTATTCCATTTACCTATTTGTTGACCAACTAAACGCCTCCAACCCTTATCCTATACTTGAGTCCAAGAGGTCACGTTTTTTCACCATCTTATCACTTCATGATTCTCGTAATGTCCCCATTTTTGAAGACCCTTAGCCTATCTTTCTCCATGGGCTTTGGGATGTTGCAAGGGGAAAATTATATAAAATAATTAAATATTATTACCTAGAGAGTGATTTTTATCATTTGACATTATAAAGCAATAATTATTTAATTATTTAATTTAATTCCCACAATGCAAAATTAAAAAGGGAATTAATAAAATAACTTTTGGGTGGCTTTTAATATTAAAATCACCCTTAGAAAGGGGACACCACACCTAGGGAGGATAAACTATTTTTATTTAATGATTTCCCTATCCTACGGATTTCGAATTTTGTGCCTCCTTGCTTATAAAAGGAGAGCTAGGATCATTTGAAACTTATGCTATGATAAAGTTAATTTGATACTCCATGTTTGGAGTTGGGATGCATGCCCATTAATATTCTCTCTCTCTTGCGTGGGAGGTTATTGAGCTGGTTTGATATTCAATTGAAGAATTTTTGGTGTGTTTGCAAATCTAATTATTGGGGTATGTCTCCATTTCAGTTTTGGCAAGCTTCTTAGGGTGATTATAGACTGATTTGTATGCAAAAATCTTATGCTTTAACCTTCAGCAGTTGCTAGTTTGTTTGCTAACTGGATTGTGGTATTTTTAAGAGTAGTTCGACCAGCCTGGGCATGATTTACAGTCCCTCTAGCTCCAGCGACTCCTCTTAATATTTATGAACTGTTCTGGGTCATTATTGGGTGTAAATCGACTAAGTTAATTGCATGATTTGACTCCTTTATTGCAGCGACCAGCCTGGGCATGTGTTGTGACTGTTTGGGGCATTTTTTAGAAGCAAATCGATTGGTATTCAGTCTTATTTGCAGCGATTGATTTGAGGTCTGTTGGGTAATAAAAATATTGTGATCAATGATCTAATTTTTGCTTTTAATAACCTGCTGTTGCAAGACTAGTTTTGGCGTCTGGTTTTGGGAGTGTTTTGAATATTTGATGCATGTATTTGACCCCCAAAAATCTGTGAACTGTATGGCATTATTGGCTGGAAATGGCGACTTGTTTTTAGCTGTTATTTTCCTGTGTTTGGGTCCCTTTAGGACAGCGACCTGGGTATGATTATTTGAGTTAAAGTATTAAATTCCTTGATAGCAAAATCAGTGTCTTGGGACTGCCATCTTCCTCTCAACCAGTGACTTCATCATTGGATAAAGATGTACACATAAAGCGATCTATATTTCATGGAACCAAAAGTTTTTGAAGTCCCTCATGGCAGCGTTTGATGTGACTGTTAACTCTGCGTGTGATGGTTTAACTAATGCATGGTATTTGATGATCTTGCACATGATCTATATATGAAGAATTAGATCATATCCCATATATGTTTCAGTGACTGATCTTATAAGTTTAAATTTGGGTTGGTACTCTGAATGGACATGCATGGCTGAGGGTTGTATGAAGGCTTTTTGAGAATGTTTGAGAATATTCATTACAGCTGTGTTATTACTTGTTTGATGTTCAACAATAGTGGATTACATTGATCATTAGTTCAGCTGAGGAATAATTGTGTGAGTTGTGTGATAGAGGCCATTAAACCCCTATCTTTGGGTTTATTGAGTCATCTACTCAACTGGTTCAAGTAGTTTTGATTGAGTTTTGCTATTTTCAGTTGATTGGTGTATTGAAGGAGTTGTTGATTGCCTATTTCCCATTGATCCCGGAGTTGGAACATTACAGAATCATTACACACTTTACGAACATATCTACAAACTGTCTAGCCTAGATAGGTTCATCGGCCCGAGAACACGTCCAGCCAACAAACATGTCCCACATGCTACGAACCTATCCCTTGTACTTGTAACAGTCATATTTTCAAATGCACAATTTAACTTCATCCACCTCGGTGATATTTTGGGTCAATTGAGCGGGAAATCATTCGAATTATCACCTATATAAACACATCCACCCTAACTCCTTAGAGGCATCTAGCGATCTCATATCAAAGGCACACTCTAACAAGAACATGAGCAAGCATTGAAGAACCTATTCCTTAGAGCACCATTACAGCAAGCTACTCAAATTCTAAACACATCATATTGCTTCCCTAGATCACAAATCTATGAGCTACAGTTAAGCCAAGTGTCTATTGCCAAGTGTAAGGGCCAAATCGAGAGCTCCGTCTTGTTTACAATCTTTAATACTCTCCATCTCATCATAGGATTGGTAGAACTACGTGAGGTTTGATCCCTCTTCAGAGAATTGGTATGCACTGCAACACTCATCATATCAGTGGGGGTGTGGTCAGGTCAGTCCAACTCAAATCATGACTAACCCCTTTTTAGGGCTATAAGCGAGGACGATAATACCCAATCATAGTGTTGTCATCCATTGATTTAGACAAAGATTCCATATCTCTAAACATAGGCAAAGCAGATCCCAAAGTCATAATTCAGTTTATAGCATCAAGGGACAGATCCGTAGCCCTCAAACAAGTTCAGCCACCAACCTGTCCTCAGTCAGATAAACCTATCCTGCACATGCTTTCAGGTCTCCAGATTTTACAAGCAGCTTGATGAAAATCTGCCCAGCTTCTACAACTAGTTTTTGCATATTGTCACACATTCTGAGCTTCGTGCACAGTGACAACTTTCTAACCTTAAATCCTAACAGTGCTTTCATTGGCATATCGATTGGCATGATCTTTTTCCATAATTTAGGACTGTTAGGATTGTTATTTTTATGTCCTGAATTATATTTACACAAGTAACATCTAATTAGGCCCTTAAACCTAAAGTTTCATGTTATAGGAGGCCAACTAGACTAACCGTATGCCTTAGTAGCCTGACAGGCGAGAAGCAGTAAACAGGCAGGGGGCATCAAGCTCAAAGGGAAGTTTAATAAAGAAGCCGGCTGGATGAACTGCAAACCATAGTAGCCCAATGAGTGAGAAGCACTAACCAAGCAGTTCAAATTATGACACGTGGACTAATTTGGTGAGTACGAACCAAAAGCATATAAAATAAAAAAGGCATCAACCATTGGGCATTTGCAAGGAAGATCAATAATTAGATGGAGATACATTCCAAATTTTGAAAATTAGCAATGAGACTTCACAACAGATATTAGCATATAGAGAAATTAATACCTGCCTGTTCTCAAAGTGAGATGTTTGAGGAATCCAGTGTGTTTATGAACATCATATGGCAACAGATATGACATTGGATCCAGCCAACCCTCTTGCACAATCGCAAGTACCTGAGACATGAAAACATGTTTAAAATAAGTGCAGAAACCGGCATGTTAATTTATTTTAACAATAACTACATTTATATTTTATTCAAATGGTTGTTACATTCATACTAAAATTAGAAAACATCTAATATTCAACGCTATGAAATTAAGCAAGAAAGTAGTGTTAAAAAAACTGAAGTGCTTCCAATACCTGACACATAACTAACATAAACATATTAATATATGATCAAGAAATAGGAGAACCAATGCAATCTGAACTTGCAACATAAATAAATTATCACTTGAATGCATTTTCAATTGCTTTCTAGGGCTACAGTTGATATTTTCATGTTAACAGTAGCCGTATTTTCTCCTTGACTCACTTGCAATGCAAATGCAACAATGTTGCAAGGGTGAGCA
The DNA here is from genome assembly GCA_018340775.1 of Taxus wallichiana var. yunnanensis. Lineage (NCBI taxonomy): Eukaryota > Viridiplantae > Streptophyta > Pinopsida > Cupressales > Taxaceae > Taxus > Taxus wallichiana. Next base: position 758,914,311 of record CM031242.1, on the reverse strand, counting down.
AAAGGGTCTCGGTTGGTAAATTGCTCTAACCTGCCACTTTTAATTACCCTTTCTGGCCAGTTTTTACTTAGAAACTTCATATTCTTGGACATAATAATCTAAAACTTCCTATGGCATACAAATGATACTATTATAAATTTATAATAGAAGAGGACATGGAGAATTTCTTCTTAAATATTGCACAAAAAGGTTTGAGCAAGATCAGAAAATATAATTTCATAACCACCAAACCACAATAGCTAAGAAGATCCACGTGGAGAATTTAAAAAGTCGATACAAGTTCGAACTCGAGTATAAGGCACTTAAAAATTTATTGTATAAGGTTTCAAAAAAGTTGGCGAGCAAAGGACACAAATTTAGAAAGCATACCCATTCATTCATCATTAAGCTATCATTGACATGATGTACAACTTGTCCAGATCAAAAGATAATTACTAATCAATTATTTGGATTTCTTAAGTACCAGCTTTATGCTAACATATTGGGAGGTCCAAAGACCATTCTCAAGGGATGCCCAAATAAAGAACATCTGTATTCAATGATTTTCAGCCCACACAATTACTTGAACCACTGTATCAGGACTGCCTCATTGGAGGTCACACTTTTATTCCCAACAAGAGAAGACTTCATCTAGCAATTTAAATTTTATTTCCACTGCATACAAGATGGCAGTATAGAGAAATATTGACAGTAGAGCACAACTTGTGTCGGCAATATCTACACAAAAATTTGATTCAAACATCCTAAAGCCATCAACGTTGCTTTTGATGACTTCTCTGTTTAGCAATAACAAGTATCATACATGAATTCCTTAAATACTTGTGTAGGGAAAAAAATACAAGAAAGAATATTTTAGACAAACAATTTCAGTAAATGGAAGCTCAAACCAAGGAGGAATATTTTAGATTCATTTAGCATGTAGTGCGACGAAAGTAAAAAAGTTCCAAGAGCCTTGAGGACATTACAAACAACAATGCAGCATCCAGTAATTTTGCAAGAAATAAAAATCACCTAGCATACTTTTAGAAGCTGCAGAGGTGTTATCCCCAAAGTTGACTCCCATAGAGTTTGAAAATTGCCCGATGCTGTGGAGAGTTCTTTGACAAAACTGGTTGCAATGCCTGCTTCGTGACTGCCCTTAGTTCAGAATACAGGATTACGGAAATTAACATGGAAAAGATGGTCAGTCTTTCAAGTTCTGCATATTGGAAGTTGCAATTTGTAAGTCTCTTTTCCTCTCCAAATCATCCAAGCTCTAAGTATCCTTTTCAAAACATCTGCCTCGGTATAGGGCAGCACTGTCCCCTATCATTATCTACCTAATCTTCAATTTACAAAGGCCTCATTAGGGTCTATTCATCCCTTAACGCTCAAGCTCCAAAATACCACAGAACAACTCTGGATCACTGAAGCTTACTCATAACAGGATCATAGTTAACATGGCTGTAACCGCATTGCAAACTGTTTTATTTCCTAAGCCTGATAAAGCAGGTTAGAGTTGATAGGAAGGAGTGCAATTTCAAAAGACAAAAACTTAGGTAGACAAGTCTCAAGCAACAAGCAATTTGTAGCATTAATTGTTGAAAGGAGAAGTTTTGTGTCAGATATCCTTCTAAAGCACCCAACACTAGCAATCAATATTATGTAAGTTGTCCCATTAGTAGGTTACAGATCTAAGAGAACCAGTTCCTCGGTAACTTGAAGCTAAGCCACAACGCCTCTTTAAGATTGGAAACCTTCAAGTTGAAACGACAAAGAAACAGGAGTCAGTTCCTTCCTTTGTGATGGTCGTTAGGTGTTTCAGCACCTATTTATTGATAATATATATGAAAATAACAGAATGGTCAATTAATATTTTGGGGACAACTCGCAGCTCAATAGTGCCTGGACTAATACAATGCCACGCAAATCATTTCATAACCTCCTGTTTTTTTCCAAACCAACAATGTCATCAAGAAATAAAGATACAAAAAATAAAATTTTATTTTACTTGTCGTTAAGAGATTTGCTTCTGACCACACATGTGAATCAAGTACTTATTGTAGCATGCATTCATAAACCATTTCCTTCAAGCTACTGGTTCATACAAAGGGCATAATTGTAGACAAAAGTCTTGTGAATAAAAGGATATGTATTGTCCCCAATGGGGATATTTTATGCAAAATTGGAATTCCCCGAAAACCTCAATTTAAAAATTCAGAACAGCAACAAGAAGTTACTTATTTCCACTTAGCAAACTCCCAACAATTGCTTCAAACTCCACAATACTTTGCAAAAATGGAAAAGACCCTGAATAGTCCCAACTTGCGATTGGATCAGGCTTTTTGAGGGCCTTGAACTCAATCGATTTCTGGTCCTAATCAGATCTGAACACAACTTATAATTGGCTCAATAAACCCTAGAGTGAGGGTTTAATGGCCCAACTCAATAAACCCAATATGAAGGGTTTAATGGCTGTTAAATACTTCAAATAAATTGTATAAAAATAGATGGACAGCAGCAGCAATAAATAGACTGAGATCCATTTCAAATATCACCAAAAATAATTCTGGAAATTATTTAAAAACCCTGTCTGCAACATAACTTCAAAAATTCATATCTTTTGCTAGAGAAGTCCAAATGAGCTGAAACTTTGGATCTTGGGCCACAAAAATATGAAGAATAATATTCCAAAATTAGTTTTCGCACAGCAAACACGAAACCCTAATTTTGCCCTAAAAGTAGGTCGCCCAACACATTTAGGGCATCAAATCAGCTCCAAAAATTATGAAATTAATTCCTCCTAATTTCAGCAACCAATTCCAATGTTAAATTGATCCCAAACTGCAGGTCTGAAATAAATATTAATTAATAACAGCAGACTGGAAATAGCAAATGGTAGCAACACTTCAAATGATCATATCTAGCAAAATACTCAGCCTTTTATCATGAAACGAAACCCAGCAAATACTTCATGAAATTATCTTTCTTTCAAGCACAAGATCGACTAAAAATGAGGGGGTTTGACCCCACAAACAGCCCTCCTAATTTCTGCAGGAAGTCGCTGCCCTAGGGAAATAAAAACCAGCAAATATAAAATACTTTCCTCCAAATTCAGACCACAATAATGCACAGAAAATTCGCTATGAGAGCAGCAATGAGATCTTCAATGAATGAGAGAACAATAGAGTCTTCAATGTCTTCAACAATGGATCCAAATGAAGCTTACAATGTGAGAGAGAGAGAGCACAATGAAGAGCTAGGGCATACATCCCATTTCTCCAAGCATGGAGAGACATAAATGATCAAATCAACATGCCAAAAGATGGCCATGCAACCTCCTTTTATAAGATAAGGGGTGCAACATTCAAATGGCCAACCCTTTCCCTTTTGGAGGGAAAACTAATAAAACTTAATTAAAATATTAAAAGACTAACTTTATGTGCACTTTATTATTTTCTAATTAAATAATAGAAAGTAACTAACCTATGTGCACATTTTTAAACTAACTAGAGACTCCCACTTGTAGCACTAGGCATGCCAAGGGGTTACAATGCAAATAATAGACAATAGACATCTCAAAACAATCCCCTAGCTTCATCCTCAAACCCACGGGAGAGAAAATGGGTTGAAGGTCTTCAATTCTTTGTCTTCGTAAATGTCCCAGAAAAGGGGACATTACAGGATAAGAGCTCCCATCCCTCAATCTAGTTTAATAGGCAAGTTTTCTCAAAATAGAAGAGGTCGTTGACAGGGTTCATGACATGGACACAAAGTGGATATCCACTACTAGTATCGAGGTGGTATCACTATAGCGCTCATCCGGAATCATTAGCATTAGTTGAGATGAACAGGAAGATGTATGCAAAGCAATATTTCAGATGCAGACTAGTTAACTACTGATATGCCTTTCCTTGGCTTCTAATACAAGACACTACCGTATGTTTGTAATGAACGAAAATACCAAAAAAGTAACTATGTTGAGAATATAACAGAAATACATATGAGATATTTGAAGGATACTGATGTACCCAAATATACAATATACTAAGAAGAATACAATTAAGGTACGGTTATAATAATCCTTAAGAATACGCACCAGAATATCAATGCCTCACATATAATATGATACAAATCCCTCATAGATAATCTGTAATCTATTAACATTAGGGAAAGGTTAAAACTTAATCCTTAACCCGCAATGAAATATAGCTAATTTAGGGTGGTGTGTACCACATGTCACCTACTCCATAAACCCTACATCATAACTGGGTATAGGTACATTACAATGTTACGGTCAAAACAAAGCATAAAGATCATGAAAAATCTCCCTAGAAAATCCATAAATGCATTCAGAGCAGTAGAGACAGTGTGAAACCAAAAATACGGAGATCTACAATGTTCTAAATAGTATAAAAGCATTGAAATCGGTAGAGAAAGAGTGAAATTGAAAGATGGCAATGTCCTTAACATTTTGCATAGTAAATAAAAGAATAAGTCTATAAGATAAGAAAACAAATTGAGGAAGAAAATGAGAGAATGGAAAGAGTACAAAGATATTTATTCCAGAACACCACATGAGTAAATACACGATGGACATTATTTCAATGCTAAAACTAAGTACATAGGCCTCGCCTTTCCAAGTGGGGGACTTCCAGGCAGCAATTTTCCTAGTAAAATTGCTCATCCCTGATGCAAATTTAGGTAAAACATTCATAATTATTAGTCAATACTTCTGCTGACAGACATGATTATCCTAATCTATACATTTCCAAAATAAGAAAGTGCATTAAGCAATATGGAGGGTTACTTACTTGATTTGCAACTTTATGCTGCAACAGACAATTCTTGATAGGAGAATCTTATCAAAGCGCCCTGGCACATGAAGTCCTAAGGCAGCTTTGTTCATTTCTGGGCCATCTTCCCTGTTTACAGTATCTTCAGATACCCAACTTTTGTTCCAAATGAGAACTCCATCTGCAAAGTCAGTCAGAACAAACATCAGTTACCTTCTTGTTGCCACCAAAGAACAGCTAATCTGCACATGAATATAGGCTGCAAACAACTGGTGAAATCACGTATTACAGGAATATGCATCTTTATAGAACATGTCAGTGTCAAAAATCTTCTTTTGAGTGGACCCAGAAACATTCCGGAAATGCCCACAAGGTGTATACTCCAGGATATGCCTCCAAACATATTCCAGGAAACATTTTGTCGATTCACAGGACATTTCATAGCAGGAAAAATACCATTCAAAGAACACGCAGCATTGCAAAACATCAGTATGAGAGTAACATTTTTAATCTACAGAACATGCAAGTGTGGAGAACACATCACCCTGATAAAGCCACTAAGAAGGCACTCTTTTCCGACTGTTCAAAAATGCCCATCTTTTGAGAACTTTCAGTAGTTATACAAGAATACACAAGATCTATGTTCTAGAACTCGCGAGAAACTGCAATTAATCATTGAGAACTCGCCATTTTCTGACCCATAACCACTTAATTTCTCGGGAGTCAATTATAAGCTCGGACGTGTGAAGATAAACTCGCCTTCTGGGCGCCAATAACCTCCTGTGCATAAAAATATCATTTTCAACATTTAGTCGTGATTTTCTGCTGTTTTGCTCTGCTAAATCAATTTTTATCATTTACCAGTTCCTGCAACATGATTGTCAGTGATTTCCGTCAGCTTTAATTTTAATTTATGATTTTATATTATATAGGAGCTAGACTGTTTTGGTACGGGTACGGGTACGGTATGCTGAAACTGCAAATTTTTAAAAACATTAGATACGGTACGTTGTGGGTACGTTAAGTACAATATATTTTAAAAAGTATATATATATATATATATATGTATGTATAAATTTAAAGAAAACAACAAGCTTATTATGAATTAGAAGCCATCTAAAGCAAGATTTCTTTGACTGAATACAAGAAGACCACAAAACATTAAATCTATGAGTCCATCTACAAATGGGCTCACAAACATTCCATTATTGTTAAGGCCAAGGGAAAGGTTTGGGGAGAACGCAATCTTTTCATCGAGTTGTTTGGAGGTAGCCTCTTGGAGAGGGGGCCTTTGAGCCACCTCATAGTATCCCAAAAGTCATTCTCATCCTCCATAATTAGTCCATTAGAGGGAGTTCTGAAAGCATTTCTGAGCATTGTATACATTCTGAATTGAGATTGACGAAGCTTATAGAAAGCTTTAAGGTCTGTCCATTCCATCCACTTACCAAATCTGTACAAGTCATGAAATATTTTAATTCCTTTCTCAAACCAAAGGAGGACAGAGCAGCCTCTTGTCAAGGCAAGGATCTTGTCATTATATTTCAGATTCGACAAAATCGATTTGTAGGCTTCGCACCTAGTGTCAAAGGAAAGAAGATAGGCTGCTCAACCACCAAGTGCTTCACTTGTTCCCTTGCCTTCCAAATTGACTGAAGAATAAAGGAACTGTGAGGAGCAACAAGAAAGCCCCCAAATAGTAAGTCAACCAAATGAAATCCTTTTCATCTCTCTTGACCCTTCGGAGCCTATTGGCAATATTGAATTTCACACGAACTCTCCAAGGTTCAATACCAGTCAAAGCCCTCAAGTTTTATTTATTTTTTTGCACTCAAAAAAAATGTGTGGGTACTCTGTGGGTACGTACCCACAAGCCCTGGGTACTTCTCGGGTGCGGATTTCCGTACCCAGGACGTACTCAAGTTCTGTGAGTACATACCCACAGCACACCCAAAGCGTACTCATACCAGGTATGTTTCAGGCCTGATACAGGGGGTACTTGGCATTTCCGGGCAGTCTAGTATAGCAGTGATAAAGTTGCCAAGTCCAGAGTCTCAGTCAAAATTTTGGGCTGCTGAGTATGAGATTTTAAACTATGCACAAGATATCTTACTAATAATCTGAGAATTCAATGACTGGCTCTAGCAATCAGCAGTTCACTGGTTTTGGATTTTACTTCCTTGATTCCATATTTTCTCTCTCCAACTAGCTGATGATTCCACCACTGTTAAACCAAAATACCCGTGATGTGACAATGGATCAAATTTCAAAGAATCGCACTCTTTCTCAGTCAAATTTTCTGAGAAGTTGTACATTTACATTTTCAACTAATTCCCTTCATAGATTGAAGAATAGGATGATCAAAGATGCGGGTGTATAATTATGTTCATTGCAGGTTCACATATATTCCAGATAGAAACATTAAAATTACATTGATGATCATGAATGACAAAAAGTAGGTGTTGTCATGCATTTTTGCTAGCCCAAAAATTCAAACTTTCAAGCATGACAACTAAGCCAAATGTGAAAACTTGCCTCAAATGCTTCTCAAATCCCTCTCCTGGTCAGTTTGTCTTTTGTGTCATGATCATATTGACCTTACAGGTACTTCCAATATGATGAACAAGCATGTGCGGTGTTTGAAATGATGTGACAAGATCAACTCTTCCATTCAATAAAGTGCTTTTGAAGACTATTTCTCTAACAGACCTAGAAAAGGCCTATTTTGGCCATCTCAAAACAAGTGTGCATCCTCCAGGGGAGGGATCAAAAGCTCATAATCATCTGGAGGTGGTATTGGAGAGTAAAGGTGTTGGAAGTGATTTAGGAAGATTTAGGGAAGATTTGGAGGTTTAGGGACAGATTGTGCAAAAGCGGGTTTTTCAGGTGTAAGGAGTGAGTGGTCAAAATTTGAACATGAACTTCTCCTGGATGATTCCGGAGCTCCGTAAGGAGTTGGAAGGCAAACAAATAGGCATTGGAAATATGAAGGAATTATCTACATGGTGGAAGCATCACATTTGTTCCAAGACCTAAGTGTTTCTTGAGGCAGCTTAATCTTTTCAGCACACCCTGTTGTCCCAAAGAAAAAGAGTCATTTTTGGAGATGCAAGCAGAATCAAGTTTTGAAACCTATGCCATTGATCTTAAAATGGTCTTGGGAGTCAAAATCATATAAAATTTCATCTCAAAAGACCTTTCCAAGCTCCAGGAATCGTGTTTTCAAGTCCTCTCTAGTGTAGAGTGTGTTTCCCATACTTAGCCAGATTTTGAAGTGCCACATGTCAACTTCTTGCTCCATGGCACAATTTTGTGTCCCTCTTGTCCCTTTCCCAAAGGGACAGAGGGGACACAAAAATACGCACAAGAGTAGCCCCCCTCTCTGGTTCCTCATGTGACCCTCCTCAGCCCGGTGAAGTGTGTTGGCTAGATTTTCTGCATAGCATCAAACCTAGGCAGTCATGAGATAAATCTCCCTCATTTAACCGGTGAGGCTCCCGTGTCAGATTTGTCAATATAAATGTGTTTTTATCTATCAGGGGTTTTACTTTAACTACTTAGTTCATGAACCATAACTAAGAAGTTCTGCAGCAAGTAAGCAGCTGTTTAAGAAAGGAAAATTATAGAAGAAGAAAGTAAAGGTATTACAGAGAAGAAGTAAGGAAGATGTGCATCCCAATTAGTAGATAGCAGAGCTAATTGCATGCACATAGAAGAAACTTAATAGATTTGAACACACAGAATTATAAAGCAAAGGCAGCTCTAGATCCAGATCTACAATAACACAAAGTTTACTTAAAAGATCTAAGATTTAAAAGCAAGAAACACAGTATGCCGTGACACAAAGTTCTCAAAACACTGCTTCTTTGTATTCCTCTCTGCTACAAGTGGCTCTCGGGGTTCAAAGACAAAGTCTAGAACACAAGATTGCTTTCTTACAAATTGTGATTCCTCCTTAACTCCGGAGGTTCTTCTCCTACTTATAGAATGTAGGAGGGAAAGTTCAAATAGAAGACTCAAACTGAACTAAAGTATGAACAACAAGTAAAGATGACATTTGGCAATCATCCTCAACTAACTTCTTCTTAAGTGACACATGTATCACTTAACTAATAGAATAGTTCCACATGACTTCAAGTAATGGTTGCAAAACCAATAACTTAGAAGTTTTACAATTTCATCCAGGAACATAGAAAATAGAAGAAGAAAGAATAGAAGAAGTCATGCCAGCTGTAATGTTTACATCTTCTTCTTGTTCTGATATCTGATATACTTGTCGAACATATAATTCAAAGATCCTTCCATCTGCTTTAGCCACTACTTCCTTCTCTCGTCCCGAATCGCAAAGAACCCTTCATTCAACACTTTCTTTGCATGCTTCCAAACTCTTCCAAACTCGACCCGAACCTCGCAATGTCTACTGCAGCGCCACCACGATCTACCGATAGAATTCATCGTGAAAGGCTTGGTAGCTTTATCAATTCTCTTTTGCACCATCAGAAGAGAACCTTCCAGGGAATCATGCACCTCGTTAGAAACAATCCGCACGTATGAAGTAACACCTCCGTCCACTCTTTCCTCGAAAAGAAACGCTACTGTCTGCAGTAAATCGATGTTCTACTCTCAAGCACTGCATCCTTTTCAAAAACTCAAGATCTCCAAACGGAAAGATACTTTGTGACGCAAACTCTACCGCTTCCCCTTCTCGACTCGATCTATCCGGTACAATTTGTTCTCGCAACCAATACATCTCCCTAAGTGAAGCTTGTTGATCTCGGCCAAAATACTCAAAGTTACTCTCTCAGCAATCGTATTCATGCCTTCTATGCTTTCCATCAGGCCGCTTTAGTTGATTTGTTGCATCTTTCATAACCTTAGTGGTGGCACTTCCCAAGTTGCACAAAAGCTTGACGAATAATCAGATCCTTCCATTCATCAATATCCTTTACTTGATTGCTTGCATCTTCCATTTCCTGCATAAGATGATCACTCACCTGCTCTGAAATGGGCTGAATGGAAGGTTTAGCAACCTTGGCTATGATCTCACATAATTGAGATATTTGCTTCTGCAGCTCTTCTTTCTCCGCCTTTTCACCGCTCAAGCCTAAGAACAAAGCATCCAAAGAACGCTTTGCGTGTCCTCGCTTCAATCCTTCAGTGGTAGCTTGACCGAGTGGTATTTTGGTCACCGTCACATCTTCTGCCATGAGCTCCTCTTCTATCTTTCCTTCCGCTTGGAATTGATATCTCAGCAAACTTCTCTCCCGAATCTTTGATGATCAACCTAGAAGTTGTTTTAGCAACTTTAGGCCTTCTGTCTCTTCTGCTCAAATCCTGAAGTAGCTGCAAGTCATGCTCCTCTAAGTTCATCTCTACTCTTGCTTCCTAAACCAACCGCAAAAACTAACCATCCCGAGAAGTTATTTCTCGGGGAGTAAGAAGTCACTGAGTGCACTACCATCTCCCGCTCTGCATCCTCTCCGTCAGAAAGTGCCACAGTGTCATGGCTGCCATCTTCTGAAACATCCAAGGACAAAGCTCTTTCGAACTCCGTCATCTGCAGCTTCAACATCTCCTCTCTGAACGGTGCCGAACGTGGCTGCGGAGAGAAAACGAATGTCGCCGGTTTCAATGAAGGCATGGAAGCATCCTGCTGCTGCGTGCAATAGTTGGTGATCCTCTGGGTACTGGAGAAGTCGGAGTCAAAGCTATGGTCGTAGAAGTGGTCTTCTCTTTCTCTTGAGATCTTCTCTGTACTTTCAACTTCTCGGACCTTTTCACTTGCTTTCTCCTTCATGCTTTCGTTTGAGGGAATCTCCTGCGCCGAAGTTGCCCGTGATTCGATTCATCAATACTTCATCAAGGCAAGTATCCTTCGTTAGCGACCAGGTTTGAAGTATTCACCAACACAGCTCCGTGATCTCTCTCTTCAATTGAATGGCAGCCTCCAATGTTATCCTGCAGTATAGCTTTATCTCCTCCCATCTGATGGTAAGTGTCAAGTACCACGTTCCCATCATCTTTAAGATCCGCAGGTATCCGCGCTAGTCCAAAGTCGAACACTTGCTTTGCTGATAGCCTGCTGAAATCTTTCTTTCTAACCTCGTACTCACTTCTGCACTTCATCCAGAAATCTTCTAACGAAGGCACATGTGCGTACTCCTGGGAGATTGTCTTCCTGGCTACTCCAAATGGATCGAAGTTAAGCCGTGCAGGGAAGAACTCTTGCTCATACTCGGATAACATTTGCGCTTCCATCCCTCGAGCTCGTGAATGCTTTGATGCAACTGTAATATCCCACAGTGATTGGGAAGAAGCCCGTAGACTTGTGCCGTTTCAACTGAAGGTCGTGTAACTCTACGAGTTGCCTGCTCAGCTCCATGGCGATCACTCTATCACTTGGATACCTGGGCATCTTTATAGGTTCTCCAGAAAAGCCCGTAACCCTGAGGTATGTGAAATCTGCAAACTGGATGAATAAACTGCCAATCTTGGACACTGCTTCCCACGCTTCCTTGCTTACCCTGTGAGTCTTCAAGTCTTTGTCTAGCCTGCAGATGAAATCGTAGAAGAAGTCATCGTTGATCACTTTGAAGTCCTTCTCGCACGCAGGTACAGTAAGCTGTGGGTAGCACTCGAAAATGGGGTCCTTGGAAAGAACACCACATCTATCCAGCTTGGAAAAGACACCCTGTGAAGCTGCAGCATACACCAAGTACGAAGTCATCTTGAAGCTGAAAGTACGCTTCACGTTCCGAAGTTGCTCACCGATGTTGCTGCTAATAATTTCCGACCAATTGATTATAGAATCAACCTTGTTGATTTCAATGGTCCTGATGAAAGCATACATCCATGTACGGAAAGTGTAGGCATTCGCTTCGCCATTCAACCTGCATAGCAATTTGACGACATCATCTGCCTCCTGCACCAAATTGGACCGTGGAAGAGTTCTCGGGAACTTTGAAGGGGATCTAGGCTTCTTCATGAACCGGCTGTTCATTATGCTCACGCAATCAGCTCTATGTTTCTCCCATCTACTGTCAGCATCCTGAATGCTAATAGAAGTCACCACCTTTCGCACTGGAATCTTCAAACAATAATTGATGAATTCCGCATCCAAACGAATTATTGTCTTTCCCGCAACATCACGCACTGATCTGGATGAAGGATGATAAGATCTAGCACTCCATCACGAACTCGCAATTGGGTCATACATGGGAAAGCCGCAGCTCGATAATTCCACTACTTTGGACCACACGCATGAGTGAAGTCTTTCCACTCTGGATCTATCAATCAAATCGAAAGAGGTTCTCGGGCCTAGATCCGTGTCTCCTATGTCTCGAAAGTTTGGAGCAATGCATGAATCCATCGTGCTCTCTTTTTCATCTCCTTTCGCCATGGCTTTGTCTATCTTTGTCTGAATAATTCTTTTTCTTCTAACTTGGCCGGATTTCTTCAATACTGGTGCAGATCTGGACAATTCTTCAGATTCGGAGGATATTTGCAATGTATTGGACATTGATAAAAACTCATTTTCTTTTGTAAAGCACCTGTAATGAATTCCTGCAATTTATTCAGACAAAAATGGCCACCGGAGCATGAATAGTGAATTTAAATTATAAAAATCTGCACTTTTCAAGCCTGCTGCCCCAAAAATTGGTGTTTAATTTGCACATAAAGAGAGCATGAATCCTTTCAATCAACACCTGAGCTCCTGTAACACCTGTGAAAACAACTATGCAGACGAAGATCAACCTTCTCCAAAGCATGCGCCAAATCTGGAAGCTTTTAGCCTTGTTAGCACTTTGTCTGAACAAAATCCTTCCTCTAATGGGGGCGCACTTTTCCTCCTAGCTGCAATTCTTTACCTGTGAATTAAATTATTCACCCATATGGCTGCCCATGCTTATATAACCTTCACAATTCTATAATTAATAATTGCCCTAACAATTAAAGGCAATTAATTAATTAAAAATCATGCTTTTCTCTTTTAAAAATAGCATGTTTAAGGACAGCCATCCAATAAATTAAATTAATCCAATTTAATCCTTCACACAACACTTCACTCAAGCCCCACAGTGTGCTTTGACCATAGCCACTGAAAATAGAAATTAATTTAATGTTTTAATGCCTTAAAAAACATTAAATAATACCCAAATGGGGCGCACTTTTTGAGAGGAAGAGGGCAGCCATTAAATAAATTAAATTTAATGCATTTGACTCCTTTCTTTTATTTCATCTTTGACTTGTTGACCTCCTCCAAGCTTGGGCGCACTTTTTGAGAAGAAAGATTAATAAAAATAATCAATTTTAATTCTTTTAATCTCTCACCAAAGGGGGCGCACTTTTTTGCACATGTAATTCTATTTTTAAGAATTTTTTGATAACGGGATGCTTTACCCTGCCAGGCAGGCACCAAAACCCCGTGATCCACTTAAGTGATTTTTATAACACGGGAAAAAGTACCCTGCCAGGCAGGTATAAAATTCCCACCCTGCCTACGACTTATATTTTTTTTCCCATCGCAGCTTAAATCCTTTGTTTTCCAAAAATGCGCCCATCCCCGCAGGGGCTTTTCTGTGCACGACTTCGCTTTTTCCCAGTGATCCAGACCTCCGATGGCGACTTCCTCCGGGCACAATGTGCGTATATGTTTTCTAGCCGCTCCAGGCCAAAAATCGGGCTTACCCGGCAAAGGAGTTGTTCCAGAGAAATTTTACAGAAAACAGAACGGGACACCACAAAAACACGAAAAATTGCCAAAAGTTACAAATAAAGCCCAAAACTTAAAATAAGTTAAAATCCTTCTGGTACATAGGAATAATAACATATTCGCTTATAATGGAGTTAAAACAGAGCGCAAATAGCCTCATACGGGGCTCAAAATAATTAAATACAAATTTCCCGCAGACAAATCCCGACGACAGAATAAAACAATTTTGGGCATCTGGGTATTTGGCGAAAAAGGCTAATATGGCTCTTTAGGATTATTTTGACGCAATACAGGAACTTTCAGGCAATAAAAACAACAAACGACCCACTATTTTAAAAGTACGAAAAATTTTCGGATTGGGTAGTCACAGATTTCAGGGTGAAATCTGAGTGACACCAAAGTGCTTAATCAAGCTAAACTCATTTCCCCAAGCATGTACTTGATCATGACAAGTGGCACAATCTTGCTCAAAGCGCATTTTCTTGTCCTATTTTCCCTTTTTCCAAGGGGAAAAAGGGAAAAAAATGCACCCATGCTTAGCCCCCTTCCGAGGTTCTTCATATGACTATTTCTCAACCCCCAAGTGCTCAAAACAGCTTTTCTCAATCTTCCTCACACTCCACCCCAGGATGACAAGTGTCAGCATCTTGCTCAAAGTGCAGTCCCTTTTGCCAAGGGGAAACAGGGGACACAAAAATGCGCCCATGAGCAAGCCATCAAACCCCAGCTCTTAACCCACCCAACTTCCATTAACCCGGAGTTAAACTACAGTCATGCGATTAGGCAAGAAAACAAAGTAAACTCGTTTTTAAGCTATCTCCTTTGCATTGTTCATCCATCCTCCATTGTTGCACACCAAAACCTTCAAATGACATCTAAACACAATAGCCATGTTGCTCAACATGTTCCGACCAACCATGATTGCAAGAATGGAGCTTTTCTCATAACTCTTCATTCGTAAAAATTGATTGCACCAAGGTTTTGATCAAGACTCTATTCTCGTGCTCCTTCCTTATCACTCAAAGCTTCAAGCCTTCATTAATGGTTGTCATCACATGGCAGCAAACCCGAAACCCTCCATCCCAAAAATTTCCTTTTTGATTTGTAAGAGCTCTAATAAAAGGATTACAATGATGAAATTGGAGCACGGGGACCCAGTGTAAAGCCGAATCCAACAATTTGAGTTTTGTTGCAAATGACACCAATTTGACTAGTTACTAAAAAGAGCATATCCATCGGTAAGAACTTCTTATCAGCTTTGAATGTTAGGAGGGATGGGACTACCATTTCTGAGTAGACAGCTCCTTATCAGCCCCCTCCTTCATTCTCTTCTCCGCTTTCCTTCCCCCTCTGTCTCATTATCCCCGTCTGTGGGGGTTTTGTTTTCTTGGGGTTTTTTCTTGTTCTTCTCTTATTCTCTCTTCTTTCCTTCTCGGGAACTCGTTTTGAGTCTTCCCCACTTGTACTTTGTCTATTGTTTGGACTACAGTCCCATTGACCTACTTTTGTGGTCATTCATTGGACATTAATATATTTATCTTATCTTATCTATAAACTCACATGCTAAAAAAGTAAGCCTCTCAAAATTGCAAGCTCCAATCACTCAAAACAACTTTGAAACAGTGAGGAACAACAAGCAAAGCAAAACAGACAATTTTCCCAAAATAACAAGTTTGGAAAAAGCAACTTGTTAAAAATAGAAACTTCCTAAAAATGGTAAAGCTTTGTCATAGAGGTAATCTAGGTGTCTTTAGGAGATTCAAAAGACCAAATTTGAGCAAAAAAACAAAAATTCCCAAAATAGCAGCTCCTAGTCCCACCTGCCAAAAATAGAAATTTCAGTTTTCAATGCAGAAAGTTGTTGTTGGCCCCATTTTCACTTATCTCACTGCTTTTTGCCATCCTCGCATGGTTGTAAAGTTGTCTCACAACTCAAACAAGAAAATTCACCCTCCACAAGGATCTTGTAGCATCATTCTGATCACAATTGTGTCAAGGAGCAACACATAGCATATCGAAGCGCAACAGGTGAAAGTCAAGAACATTGTAAGGTTGGCAAAGAAGTTGAAAAGGATCAAGAGCTTCATTCAAATTCAATTCATCAAGAGGATGATCATCATAAGCATGATGAGAAGGACTCTCCGTGAGTAAGGAAAGAGGTCATCTCAAGCAATGCATACCTTGTGAAGTGTTTCTAAACACTTGATCCATGCTCGATAACGAGCTCACATCTTGCAAGTCGGTAGAGGTGGAGTTTGCAGTGTTTCAATGCATATGCGCAGACAAGAACATGGAACTCATTCTCATTCATTCCTTCAAGTTCCATCCGGATCAATCTTGCTATCAAAAAAGGTCACCTACTTCCATGAGAAACATGTGTACAGAGGTGTATGAGTTGATCTCATTCAAGGAGTGCTCTAGAGTCAAGAAAGGCAAAAGGTATGATCTTCGTTCGAGCATCATAGTCATAAGAATGAGCAATCAGCTTTGTTCCATTAGCTTCCATCCACTTGGTAGTGTTCTTAAACACTCACCTCAAACCTTGTGGTGTGGTCATTGCCATCTCCTCATATCATTCCAACCGGTGGCCACTTCTCAATAATTCCATTCGGGGCCATCCCTTTCACCCACATGATGAAGGCCTATTTCAGTAAGTGAAGGACAAACATCAGAGGTTTGAGCACCATGGAGTTGTCTCTCATGATCATTGGAGTCATTTGTGAAAGCCTAAGGAGCAAGAGAGTGACCCTCACTCTCACTGTGAGATCAAGAAGGAACCATCATGAGTGATGCCCGTAGTCATCTCAGGATCACATCGGGAGGTCTCACAACAGTGTTCCTAAACACTCATTCGGCAGTCCAAAGTGTTTGTGCATCTTACAGAAGGAAGAGATTGTGACCACCATGCCTCGAATTAGCAATGGATCAATCAACCACTTCTCTTTCTCTCTTCTCTCTTCTCTCTCTCTCTCTCCATTTTCTAATTTTCAATTGAGAATGTATTTTTGCTATTTCGTCCTTTTCACTTAAGTAACCCTTACTAAACATTGTAAGAGCCATTTTTCCAATAATAAGGAAAATACTCACTTTCTAGGAATATAAAAGGTCACAAGTGATGAGGACAAGTGAAAGGTCATGTGAGGGGTAGATGAAAGGACAGATTGTAATGATATAAATTGGAATGGCTTCTCCATTCCAAAGGGTTGGCAATTGTTGATTGAATGTATATTGTTGAGATTACCACTTCTACATCAAGCAATAAAATTGCAATTCTTCTAATTCTTGTCTTATGTTCCTCTATATCTCTCTCTCCAACTTTGCATATATGATAATCTTGTAAAACCAAGAAAGGTGTCTGCACCTTTGATAAATGAATCAATGGAAGTTTATGTCTATGATTTGTTATGTCTTATCATGGTTTGCATTGTTGTGTTCTTCTAATTGAATGTGGACCTACTCTAGTTATTATATGTGAACTCTACTAGTTCCTACTCACAACAATAACCCTCTCTCTCCTTATTTCCCCAACTCCCCTTTACCTCTCTTCGCTGCAATTTCCTCCCTTGTACTTTGTACAAGCACTTTTCCACATGTTCAATGGAGTGTTCTTGTGTGATCCCCGACCTATTGGCCACCCCACAAATATAGGATAATTTACATTCTGTAATAACCCTTATAGGATATCACTGTAAAATATGCAAAAGATAGACAAAACACAGCAAAACAGAAATCTGATTTTTGCAGAAAATTACAGCTAGGGCAGTGAACAGTAAAATATGAATAACTCCCAAAATATCCGTTCAAATCACTTGAAATTTTAAATAGAACTAGATAATAATATAAAGAACACAAGGGAAATATTTTTGGAATTTTTCAGTCAATATAACGCTGCCAGAAAATTACAGCGTGCCTAAAACAGCTGGAAAACTTCTAAAATTAATATCTTCCCGAATACAAGTGCAAAAATTATGAAACTTGGGAAATAACATATACAAATATAGAAGATGACTTTCCAACCTTCAGATCTGAAAACGGCCAACTGGAAACCCTAGAAATTAGGGCTGCAATCTCCCAAACAAGTCGCCCTCTTTGGTAGATGGCCAAAACCCTTGTGAAACTCTCTGTAGATGATGTCAAACCCTTCCTCTATTGCTGCTGTAGGTCTGATCCGAAAACCAGCTGAAAATCTCCACCAAAACTCACCAAAACCCTATCTCTGAAAACCCTGAAAATATCTCTCTAAAACAGCCCTAAAATCAGCTCCAAATGACAAGCTAGGGTAGATCTCTCACTACCAAAGAATGCCCTGCTAGCTAGGGATGGATCTCTCACCACCGAAGCTAGGGTTCCCGTGGGATCTTACTCCACAAGCTAAATAATTGCAAACAGCAGTTGCACACATGAAAGAAATATAAGTGTATGCATGAATCATAGTTACCGTGTTCGGCCGGTTTGTATGGAATCCGGTTCGAACCGTATTTTTGAAGCAACCGAATAAATGCGGTTCGGTCTGCCATTTTTTTCACAGAAAAAAAAAATTCCTTTTTTGGCAAAAAAATTTTGTTTTGGATTTTTTCACAAGGACAGAAAAAAATTGCCATTTTTGGAAAGGGTCCGAGAAGATGTAGCAAAGCAAAAACTTGCATGTGCCATAACTTTCATTCTGTGGATCCGTTTCAGCTATCATCTTCTCTAAAAGTGTATATTTTCTCGAGCTCTACGCATTGATCGCAATATTTTTCTTATTTTCATAAAATCCATTTTTGCACCTTTTTGGACCAAGCAACTTCTTGCATCTTTTGAAAGAATCATTATGATGATGATGATTATGGTAGATGGATGCTTTTTTGTATGATTTGTCTATATATAATGATATAAGTATACAATAATATAAATTTACAATAATATAAGTATATATATTCCGAACCGGATTTTTCCGTATTTTTTCGAATTTTTTTTCGAGAACTCCGTATTTTCGGATTTTTTTGCCCTTCCGAATTTAATCGGATTTTCGAACTGTAACTATGGTATGAATGAATATCCTTTCACCCCTCTTCTCCTTTTATAACCTTTTCCATGTCAAGGAAACCCTAAAACCCCAAGTCGCACTTTCCTAGAGAGGGCCCAATTAATAAAGTAACTTAAAGTTACTTTTTCCCCTTCTAGGCGCCTTGGCCCAAAAAGATGACCCCAACGCAAAATTAGAACATGAGGAGTTAAGTGGCCCCTCCCAACGATAAAACATAACATCTAGTCCCTTCAAAAGCATTTTATAACCACACATGGAAAATAATAAGCTGGACTAGATATTCATACCCAATAGCTTATAGTGTCCGTAACCCCTTGGGCATGACTAGGGTTAGGACCCGCACTAGCCCTTAGGCCTTGGGCGAGGGAAAGGGGACATTACACATTCAATAATGGGAACCTCCCCATACACAAGGAGGGGCTTAGCCCCGCACTATTGGAGAAAACTCAATAATTTGCAACACGACAAATTGTTTCGCATGTGATAGCTCAAGGTAATTAGTGTTTAGATAGACACTCTCTGTTGCATTGGTTTTTATGATGGTGTTTCAAATATGTGAACGCAATTACACATTTTTTTAATCTGGTGTCATCAAGTGGGCACCACTTGTCTTGCAGCTTCAGCACGCATGAATATAGATAATGGGAGATTCATCGGGCGTGTATTCGTCATACTTGTCGTAGACTGATTAGAAGCTCCAGATCTTTTATCCAAAGCATAGAGACAACCAAATCTCCTTGCATGGTATTTCAATCTCATACCAGCATCCCCAATTCAGCCTTGGTGGGAGAGGGCAGAATAACCTCTGATCATCAAGAATAACTTCACCGGGCCCTCCCAGCCCAGCCCATTCCAATTCTCTCATCACATTGTCGGGGGACAAATTAGTTGTTGATTATCGTACACACTCTACTGCTGATATAAATACTCTTAAGATTTTTGTCCTCTTGTACTCTTAAGTGTTTTATGGGTTCTTAGAATTTAAGATTTTTGGTTACATTCTTTTTCATTTTTAGGGAGGGATATCATTCTTTCTTAGACGCTCACTGGAAGAACATCTTTCCTATTGAGAGGAGGAAAAATTTTCTTTTCATAGCATCTGTAAGTACCTTTTATGGCTACATTTTTATAATGTTCCACGCTGGTTGTATTATCTCTGTCCAGTAGTTGCTTCCTCTAGATGCTGCTCTTATTACCATAGAAAAGGTGAATTGTTTTTGCAAGATTTCAAAATGGCAGAAAACATATGATCCAGAAACTGATGTAAGCAAGTTGCATTCTTAAAAGAGGAGAACCACAACTGTTCTCTTTAAGGCAAGACTAACAAAACTCACAACATCCCATCACTCAAGAGTATTGATAAATGTTTAATATTTTAAGTACTTGCCTCTCATATTGTGGCACTACATACCCTTCAACGCTATGATCTAATCTCTATTAAATTGAATAAGACTTGTCTAAGGATATATCTTTATAGAAAAGAGAGAGGCTTGAAATTCATGAAATCTTTAATCCCCATAGAACATAACAAATCATGCCAAAATTGGAATTTTGATTATGTTGGAATCACCCTCGACACATGCATATTTGGTTTCCATACAGACTGTGAGTCTACATCAGTAGCACCAATACCCAATCCAACTTCTATGGTAACAACAGTTTGTGATACAAAGGTTGCCACAAATACTAATGCTTAGGAATGCTTTAGTGGGAAGGCTCAGGTCTAGCTTGTGGGAGAGATGTGTCATGTCCCTTTTTGAAGGCTGATTTTTGAAGACCTTAACCCATTCTTCTCCCCGTGGGTCTAAGGAAGAAAGCAAGGGGAAGATCTGGATTACATTTTTATTGTTGTTTAGGTAGTTATTTTTATTATTATCATGTATCCTATTGGGAAGCCTAGCGCTCCAATAGAAGAACTTAAGTAGTTAGGAAATAAAAGTATTTTGAGCATGTAGGCTCCAAATACTAATTAGATATTTAAAAGCACTTTATCTTAAGGGGTCGGCCATCATTTTTGTATTGTAAAACACTCCTTGTGGTTATAAAAGGAGGTCGTTTGGCCATTAATGAATCATACTTTTGGTGAATTTTCATATTGTGGTGAAGGATTGCTTGTTAAGCACCTTTTCCATCTCTCTCAAGGACGAAAACCCTTGATTGAGACCCTCCCAAGGACGAAACCCCTTGTGGAGAAGTTGGTGTGGACGAAACCCCACACTACACTTGGTTCTTTACACTTCACTTCATTGCTGGTTACAACTGATTTATGCTCTAAACGACTTGCTTGGGAGAGTGTTTTGGGTGAAGTGGCTGGTTTTTATGTGAACAATTTGCATGATTGGATTCTCTATAATTTCTAAAGGTGAAATCTTTCATTTCTATCAATTGTTTGAGTGTATTTGAGTGATATTTCAGTTCTGGAAATTATTATTTAAATCTGCAGTGGATGGGTTGCATGATAAATTAAAAATAGCACTTGTGGGTTTCTAAAAATCAGTTTTCTTGCATCTACTAATTGCTGGTTATTTCTCATAAATTCTGAGCATATTTCCTAAAGGTTTGAGTGAGAATTGTGCCTAGAAAAGTATGTTTGACTTCTCCTAAGAGGTCGCCACCCTAGAAGCAAAGTGCTGGCAGCGTGTTGAGGGTTTCAAAGTGAATTTTCAGTCATCTACAGTCTGCACTAGTTCTGATTTCAGTCCTTCCCAGCCAGCTTTGGGTCATTTCCGGAAGTCCCCCAAAAAGGGACATTACAAAATGTTAGCCTAGAGATGGGCTAGATTGTGAGTATCGTATATAGTCAATTTGGCTTCATTAATAAAACAATGAGTCATGAGCAATGTAATAAGTATATCTATGATTATGTGAAGTAGTGAGTGAGCATGACAACTTCTGGTGTGGAAACACATAAACCTTTCACAAACATTCTCAGATGCGGATATTCCACAATAGATGTACTGTAATTCCATGTAATGATGAGTTGATATACTTACATGTCAATTATACGTCTTTGTGATAAATAATAGAATTAGTCAAAGATGTTACAAGGTATCAAGCATTTTTATCAAACCATCATCTACCTCCATTAAAAGTTTGATGTCCATATCACACCCCCATTAATGTTTTATGGTCATGTCAGTTCACAAAGCTGCATCCTTGTAGCAGACCATCAAGAGACTCATTCATTGTGGGATATATCCCACCGATGATCCTTGGATGCATACTTCTTGGCGAGTAACGCAAGAATCGATGCAAGCATATGTCGTTTCTATTAATAGGGGTGGAATGATTATTTATGAGTAATGTGTGTTTGAAAGTTGAGTGTACGATCTACTTGAACACGCTCATCATTATCAACGTGCCAGACATCAGACGTGAGATACACCTAACATACATCTCAAGATCTCTTCTCTATATAGATAGTTCATATATGTGGCATCGTAAAGTTTAATAGATTGCACGTAGAGTGGGAAATAAAATATATTCTAGATTGGCTAATGTATAAAGGCCAAGAATGACTTATAAAGGATCCTTTAAAATTGGAAACGGTAGAAGACCATTCTTGGGCCAACAAACACAAATCGTTGGTCCACAAAGCAATGGGGCTAAAGACAAGGATCATGTGCATAAGAGGTTGTAATGGATCTATAAGGGGAATGTAACAATCACTAAGAATATATAAGGTGTAGGACATTACTAGATCTAGTGTGTCATTAGACATTGAAGCATGAGCTATAGGTAACAAGATGGCATTAGGTCATAAGCAAGAGTTATCTAATCTAAGGGTTGTATACGGGGGTGCCACTAGGCAATAAGCAAAAGCTATGAACGACAATAATGTAAGAGGTAATGATAGCAATAAGAGAACATGTATCTGTTGCTCTTTCCTATATAATACATGATACAAAGAACAATCACCATCCTAAGTGCAACGAGAAAGAGGTTAGGGTCGAGATACTTACCAGGGTCAACTTGGCACAATAATCTTCCCTTTCGGCTTGGAGCAATTTGTGAGAGATTGTTGTGGGTGAAGCCAAGATGGATGGGTGGAAAACCTAGGTAAACCTCAAATTGGAGAATTCAAAGCCTAAGGTGGAACTTGTTTGTTCAGCTTTTATCCTTGGTATCTTCTTCAACTTGTCTTCCTTGATGTAAGCTCTTCTGAACCTTAAATCCTCTTCTTCTTCCTTAGGTGGATTAGGAAGCACGAGCAAAGCGGATTGTTCAATGATATGTTGAAATATAAAAAAGGGAACCCTATAAATATAGATTTACACCCTAGAAAACATAACTTAGTTTTAGATATCATTATCAATTGAGTAACAACATTGGCTATGTGCTTTAAGACGAGGGAAAAAGAGGGTCAAAAAAGAAGACCCTACGAGAACAATTGAAGTTGATGTGACTATGATCTAAAGGTGGTTGTAGGAAGGAATGCCACAATGAATCTCTCACATTAGCTTGACATGGATGGTTGTCCAATAATTTGGGGGTTCATAATTCAAGAGTTTATAGAGGTGAAATCCAAAACTCAAGAATTTGACTTGGGAACTACACCTTTATGAGAGTTACGAGGCAACATGATGGAGTTTTACCGAGTCAAAGAAGTTTTTTTCAAAGTGAAAGCTTATAAAGAATGTGACTTTGTTTAGCTCTATTATTTTAATCTTTTGTCAATATGTTTTTTTGTCATGTCCCTTTTTGGAGGCTAATTTCTAAACACCTTAACCCATTCTCTCCCCGTGGGTCTAAGAAGAAAAGCAAGGGGAAATCTAAATTATGTTTTTATTGTTGTTTAGATAGTTATTTTCATTTATTATCATTTATCCTATTGGAAGCCTTGTGCTCCAATAAAAGAACTTAAGTAGTTTAGTAATAAAGGCATTATGAGTATGTAGGCTCCAAATACCCTTTGAATATTTAAAAGGCACTTAAGGGGTCGACCATCATTTCTCATGATAATAAGCACTCCTTATGGCTATTTAAGGAGGTCGTTTGGGCATTATGTTATTATGTTTTAGTGATTATTCTTCTCTTGGTGAAAATTGGCTATTGTCACCCTTTTACTCTCTCTCAAGGACAAAACCCCTTGGGTTGAGAACCTCATCCAAGGATGAAAACCCTTGGTTAGGAAACTTGTGAAGGACGAAAACCCTTCATGAGATTTTTGGTGTGCAAGTTGATCTGAAAAGTAATAAAGTATATGTCTCTTGCATATGTGGTGTTTTTGGTGTAATATTATATTTGTTTAGAGTGGAGCGACCTACCTTGAGTGGAATTTGGGCATGTGTGATGCTAATTTGGTAAATCTGAAATTACTAGCTTGTTCTTCATAATTTATAAAGCCAATATCTTGAGTTTCATGAATTTTGGAGCAAGTTAAGTTGTGAATTTTTAAATTAACGTTGCAGACAGGGTTTCGTTGAAATTCATATCTCCATATTTAGAGTATTAAAAATCAGATTTCTTGCATTATATGATTGTTGTTGATATATCATAATTTTAGAGACTTAAGTGGAGCTGATTGGAAGGGTTTTGAAGGCACGAAGGTCGGTTGAAACTCCCAAACAGTTGTTGCCTAGAACAGGGTTTTGTTTATAGGTTTATAACAACAGCTCAATAATCTGATTTGTGAGCTTTGGGTCATTTCTTGAGTCCCCCAAAAAAACATTACAGTGATATCAGAACATCATCCTCCCAGTCTGTGAAGCATGGAAAAATTGGAGAGGATCATGAAGGAATAGTGGATGCATTGGATAGGCTTTCCCTAGCCATCCAAAACATGCAAGGTAGTGGTTCGGCCAAGGGGAAGAGGATTCCTACAACCCTCGTGAATCAAAGAAGGAGAAAATTTCTTTTGCAAGGCCCTACAAACCCAATTCGTGACCAAAGAGGTAGTCACTCCACATGGGAGCCCTAGACAAGCCCATGACTACACCATATGGCTTGAAGAGTACCAAGCAATGCCGGATGAGTTTCGAGAGGCAATGTCTCTCACGGATTTCATCAAATTGAGAAAGAAGTACAACATGCCAAGAAGAAGAATGTTTCAGCCCTAGGGAGAAGAGGTCCTTCCATCGGGATGAAGTTAAGGAGCATGCCACCCAAGGTAAAAATCTTTTGTGCTTAATGATGAATTGTTGACATCTAATGGTTGCATTGAACTAACAATTGTCAATGAAGAACCCTTGATAGAAAAGGGTATACTTTTGAAGGAACCAAATGTTGATATTAGACAGAGAAGGAATTCATATATGCAAGCGCGGAGGATGTAATGGAAACTCAAAGAAAGTGTGAGGAGTGGAAAGAAGAGCTAGGGCTGCTAGATTGATAGCCACTCAAGGGAAACAACACTTACAAGAGTATAGGGCAAAGAACTCTTCATTATTGACAAGAAAAAGAAGTAACCATGAAGCATGAGGCAAGGGAAAAGGAAGGGTTTGTTGAGGAAAAGAAATTGAGAGTTGAATTCAAATTTCAAGGTGAAATTAATAAAATTCAGCTTGCTGGTCTGTCCCAAACAACCGCCACCAAGGAGCCAATCAATGGAGATATCAACAAAGAACAATCCCCATTTTGTCATCATTCAAAGAAAGGTAAAAGTCCTTTGTTGTTCTATGATAATTTATTGGATTTTAATGGTTACACAGGACAGTCACATGATGGAGTCAAATCAGTTTTACTAAGGGCCTATAAGGATGACATTATGCATGAGATAAGGGCACCATTAGATTATTTTCTGAGTGTTGTTCCTAACTCAGAAATTCTGGGTCAAGAGAGTGTCAAAGGCAGCCCATGGTATGAGAAAATATCAGTTTTGTTGCTTGTTGATATGACATTGTGGATATGTTACCCTTACACACAGCTGGTTGAGGAAGGTGATCAAGTTTTATGCTTGTCATATCCTCCTATATCACCACTGATTGGACATCATGATGCACTTCATACTCCATGAAATAATGAGGGTTCCATGAATATGGAAGAGCTAAAAATAATAAGGTGGAAGGGCAGCACCCTTACATGAATGTATGGTACACCTACTTATCATCCATTCAAGGTGAAGGGTTTTCTTCATAACCAAGGGGTCACTAGGCTTGTAGAGAGTGGCACCATCATACCTTGCACAAAGAGAATGGGACAGCTATCACTTCTCCTCGGAAAATATGAGGTATGTGATGAATTTTTTGTGATTAAGTTAGCTAATGATGAAGTAGTTCTTGGAGTTCAATGGCTGCAATCTTTGAGGGAATTCACCCTCAATGATCATGATAGAAAACTGAAATTCTATGACAAAGACAAAGAAATCAGAATTCAAGGTATAAAGGATGAAGGGAGTACATTGGAAAATGCTTGGAATTCACATTATGGGTTGTTTTCTCACATAACAGCTGATTGGAAAAATATTGTCACAGCTGAGTATGTCAAAAATCAACTTGCAAGTATGGACAAGGTAAGGGTAACTTTCACAAGATGTTTTTGGCCACTTCACTTCTGAACTTGCAATGCTACAACCAAGATGAGGTGTTCTTCCCAATTTCATTTGTTGGGTTGTGGATATCTTCTTGGGGAAGCAATAGAGGGGCAAATTTGAAGACATTCTTTTTATGTGAAATGGTGGGTAAGAGGGTTCACTCATTAAGAACAATTAAGGCCAATGTTCCAACATATTTGGTATTATTTGGGACAAAATTCCGGGCATGGTATGGCTGTTATACTTACATACCAGCACTCATGAGTTATGATCCGAGCCAAATTTTGAAAAGATTAGTTTGGGGCAGCTTGGAAGCATCTTTTGGAGGCCAAGGTAATCATTATGACAGCTGTTATATCTTTGTTTTATACGTTGTCCACAATAATTTCAGCTCCCTATCCATTCTTTTGACAATGAGAGAGGAGTATCCAGCCATGAGGATGAAGGGTTTGCAATCTACTATCATTGTTGATGTGTTTTCAACTGTTATAAGAAGGATCCCAGCCACTATCCTTCTGATTTTAGGGAACAAAATACATGGTTACAGCTGTGTTTGGGACAGCAGGAGGGAAATTGGGAACAACCAATGTTTGGACAATATTTATGAGGCCTTGGCAAGCAAAGTAGAAGAATCGGACATCATATCCACAAAGCAAGAGTGGATGAAGAAGGGGACACATTTTCTCTTTGACGAGTTTGCTTCATGTGCAGGTATATCAAAGGAGGAGCAACTGAGACTTAATTGGGATCCGGTACTTGTAATTGCTTGGGGACAAGCAATCTTGGGAAGGGGGGACTGTCATGTCCCTTTTTGGAGGCTGATTTCTAAAGACCTTAACCCATTCTCTCCCGTGGGTCTAAGGAGAAAAGCAAGGGGAAGATCTGAATTATGTTTTTATTGTTGTTTAGATAGTTGTTTTCATTTATTATCATTTATCCTATAGAAGCCTTGCACTCCAATAGAGAAACTTAAGTAGTTTAGTAATAAAGGTATTATGAGCATGTAGGCTCCAAATACCCTTTGAATATTTAAAAGCACTTACTTAAGGGGTCGGCCATCATTTCTCATGTTAATAAGCACTCCTTATGGCTATTTAAGGAGGTCGCTTGGGCATTATGTTATTATGTTTTGGTGATTATTCTTATCTTGGTGAAAGTTGGCTAGTGTAGCCCTTTTACTCTCTCTCAAGGACGAAACCCTTGAGTTGAAAACCTCGTCCAAGGTTGAAAACCTCGTCCAAGGATGAAAACCCTTGGTTGGGAAACTTGTGAAGGACAAAAACCCTTCATGAGGTTTTTGGTGTGCAAGCTGATCTGAAAAGTAATAAAGTATCTTTCTCTTGCATATGTGGTGTTTTTGGTGCAATATTATATTTGTTTAGAGTGGAGCGACCTACCTTGGAGTGGAATTTGGGCATGTGTGATGCTAATTTGGTAAATCTGAAATTACTAGTTTGTTCTTCATAATTTATAAGGCCAATATCTTGAGTTTCATGAATTTTGGAGCTTTCTAAGTTGAGTTGTGAATTTTTTAAGTAACGTTGCAAACAAAGGTTTCATTGAAATTTGTATCTCTCATATTTAAGGTATTAAAAATCAAATTTCTTGCATTATATGATTGTTTTTTATATATCACAATTTTAGAGACTTAAGTGGAGTCGATTGGAAGGGTTTTGTTGGCTAGATTTTCTGCATAACTGAAAACTTAGGCAGTCATGAGATAAATCTCCCTCATTTACCGGTGAGGCTCCCGTGTAAGATTTTGTCAGTTATATAACCTAATATCTATTTGTGGGTATTACTTTAACCATGTGGCTCATGAACTATAGCTATACGGTTCTACAAAGAAACTAGCTATAAAAGAAAGGAAAAATCAGTAGAAGTAGAAAATAATAGGAAACGGAAAAAAATAGATAGGATGTGCAACCCAATCAATAGTTTACAGAGTTGATTGCATGCACATAGATTAAAACAAATAGATCATTAAACACAAAATTCAAAGCAAAGGAAACTTTCAGATCTAGATCTAAAATAACACAAAGTTTATGAATAGATCTAGAAAGAAATAAGAAGCAAAATGCACCGTTGACACAAAGTTCTCCGGAAATCTCTTCTATATTCCTCTGCTTGCAAAAATCAGGGGTTTCAGCTCAAAGTCTGGAACACAAGAATGCTAATTACAAATTTTGATTCATTAACCCGTAGGTTCTTCCTCTATTTATAATGTATCAAGGGCAATTACAAATAGGAAGCTTTAAATAAATTCTGCATGCGGAAACTATGAAAAGGGAAACAGTTGGCAATCTTCCTCCTATAATTCCTCTTTGCATGACATGCATGATTTATAACTGAAAATAGAACCTTCTATTTTGCATGTCTACCACCTATCTCCAAGTAATTGACTTCTTCAAGTAACGGCTTTTAAACCAATCACTTAAGTTTTATAATTTAATTGATTGCTCAATTACTTTGTCGAGAGAAAATAAGAGAAAGAAGAAAGAGGAAAAGAAATTAGAAGAAAGCTGCAACACTTCCAGTCTTGTTCTTTTTCCATATTCTGCATGCGGTTGACTCTTTTGTCTTTGATTCTCACCAAGCTAGATCTGGAAGCAGGTGACTGTGATTTGCTTGCGAGTATTGCCTTTGACCTGTCTTCCCTTCTATCCTTGAAGCTTTTACAATTCTTCTTCAGTACATGCAAAGTAAATTCGATGAAGGCTTCAACTGGAAGATTGGGAGCACATGCACAAGATCCTGGAAGGAATTTCCCATGCACTGACTTCTACACGGGCTGTGTCAGAAACAAGAGGATGAATTTTTGCTGGAAGCCTTTGCAATTATGACATATGGATCTGTCAATTAAATTGGTGATAGGTTTAGGGCCAATGTCTGTATCATTGACTTCAGCAAATCTAGAAGCTATGCATGATTCTGCTGATCCTTTTCTTTCATCATGCTTCATCATGGCTGGAACAATCTTTGTTTGAGCTCTTTTTCTTTTAATTCTGCCGGAATCCCTTGCAATTGGATCAATTTGTGCAGATCTAGCAACTTCTTCAGATTTAGAAGATATATTCAATGTACCTGACATTGATTTGAGTTTCCTTTCACTTATATAAGCACACCGTAATGAATACCGCAAATAATTCGATAAAGACGGAATCTAGAGCATGAGCACTTGATTTTTATCACAAAAATCTGCATATAAAACTCGTTGCCCTAAAATTTGAGGCTTTGCTTGCATGCAAAGCAAGCATAAATACTTTCAACTTCACCTGAGCACTTATACCAACATGCAAATAATTAACAAGGCTTAAATCAAGCTCCTCCAACCCTAGGTGCCAAACTTTGAAGTTTTCGAATGAGACACTTTTTGATGCAAAAATCCTCCTTCCTTGGGTGCCAAAACTATCCAGGCTGCAATCCTTTGCAAAAAGAATTAATTACATCTTCACTATGGCAGCCCATGCTTATATAACCCTCAACATTCTATTTCTAATAATTGTCCACCCTATTCCTAGCAATTAATTAATAAACAATGATGTTTATTCACCCAAATTGGGCGCCTATTTTTGCATGTTGTTGGCTGCCATTAAATAAATTTTATTTATTTATTTTTAGCATGCTACCTTCAGTTCACTTTGGCTTATCCTCATGCATTGACTTTCTATTCATCCTGGGCGCCAAAATTAGGCAAAGCAACTATTAATAAATACCATTAATATCATTGTTTAATCACCAAATGGGTCGCACTTTTTGACATGGGTGAATTCTAAATTTAAGAAGTCAACTTCTGATGGGAATTTTCACCCTGCACCGCAGCTCTAAAAATCCCTTCTTCCACTTAAGTGATTTGACTTTCATCATGGGAATTTTTACCTGCAAGGCAGGTAAGAAATTCTCGCCTGCCTGCCACCTCCAATTTTCCCACTGCAGCTTAAGTGACTTTCTAAAAAGTGCGACTTGTATTAAAAATAGCTTCTTTTGGAAAAGTGCGACTTGTATGGGTGAATAAAACCTTCTGATGGGAAAAGTTAGCCTGCTAGGCAGGCAGAAAATTCCCATCGGTGCTTTAAGTGATTTTTCTTTTTTATATAATGAAAAATTTTACCTTGCAAGGTAGGTAAGAAATTCCCGCCCGCTTTGCCACTACCAAAAATCTCATCGCAACTTAAGTGACTTTGACTTCATGGGAATTTTCACCCTGCAAGGCGGTAAAAATTTCCACCGCCTCTTCTTGCAAAAATCCCACTGCAGCTTAAACCTATTCATTCCCAAAAAGTGTGACTTGCTTGGGAGAGGCTTTTTGTGCATGACTTCATCATTTTTGGTTAGAAGCTTGCATTTTGAGGCTGATTCCTTCTTCATTGTGTGTTGGTAGATGATCTCCAGATGCTTTGGGCAATTAAACAGACTATACTGGCAAAAGAATTGACCTAGGGGAATTTCACAGAGAAACCAAGGAGAAAACCGAAGAAAAACGCAAAAGAAATAAATAAAAGCGAAAAACGTTGCCAGAAGTTGCAAACAATGCCCTGAATTCATTCTTGGTGAAAACCCTATTGAGATGAGTGAATATTGGTATGCAAAACTTCAACAGGATTCAACCAGAGCACAATTTACTTCAAACGGGGCATTATTTATTCAATAAATAATTAAATAAAAATTTCCCGCAGACAAAACTTGGTGGAGGGATAAAATGAGTTTGGGCATCTGGGTATTTGTCGAAATTGGCTCATATGATTCACTGGGAATATCCTAACATAATACAGACATCTTCTGGCAATAAAAACACAAAAAGACTTGTTATTCTAAAAAAGAACGAAATTTTTTCAAATAGGTAACCAGATTTCGGGGTGAAATCAGGGACACCAGTTTTGAAGGCACAAAGGTGGGGTTGAAACCCCCAAAGTCGTTGCCCGAACAAGGTTTTATTTGCAGGTTTAGAGGTTTATAACTGCAGTTCGGTAAGTTGATTTGTGAGCTTTTGGTCATTTCTTGAGTACCCCAAAAAGGGACCTTACATTTTTGTTTTCTTGTAATGTCCTCTTTTCTAAATTAGAAATATTGAATAATATTTGTAAGTTGAGCCCAGACATAACTCTATTTATGGGCAGCTTAACAATATTATTATTAAAAATATTTTGTATTTTTAAATTCTAAAGCGAAAAAGACACTTAGCCTATTATCATTAAATTTAAAAGGGGGAAGGAAGTAAATTAATATTTAATTTTAAGTGCTAAAGTAATTTTAATTATTGGAATTTTAATTAAATTATTAAAAATTCATAAAAGTATATGTTAAAAGCAAATAAAGTGTCCCGCATGGAGCACACCACGAAAGAAAAAGACTATAAAGGTAAGTGTTGGGGCTCATTCTAAGGATCATCTGGTGAATTTTAATACTTCTCTCTTGGAAATTGGAGCATTGAGCTCTCATTTTCAGCCTTTGAGGACGAAAACCCTCATTGGATTCTATTGGGGACGAAAACCCTCAATAGTCACAACACTTGGGGATGAAAACCCTCATTTGTTGCATTGGTGGCTTCATCCGAAAGTCACAAGTGAGATTCAAATTCAGAATTTCATAACAGCAAGGGTTTCCATCAGTGTTAGGGCACAAATTCCAGCTAGGGCATGCTTTTTGGGGGCTGCCACACTCATTTTCAGCTTGGGCGACCCATTTGGAGATTTCGGATCACTTTTCAGTGGGTTTTGGTGGTTGGAAAAATCTTATTCTAATTTTGTTTGATAGCTACCATTTTTGTGGTCATTTTGAGCTATCATTTGCATTTTATCTCCAAGTATTTCTGAAGATATGGATTTTTGAAGTTTCAGTTGTTTTTGAGCAATTAATTAATTCCAACAGTTTGTATTTTATTGTTGAAGCATTTATTTGCATGATTTCATCAAGGGTTTCATGTTGTTGATGTATTTTTGAAGATTTGTGTGTGGGAGATACTAAAATCTGAATTTAACCTAGGTCGCTTAGGGTTTTGTGGACCTAAAATAGGTCATTGCCCTAATTTTTGCATAAAATCAGATTGTTGTCATAAAAATCAGGTTTTCTACATGTGGTTGTCATCATTTCCAGCAATGTTCCATTAGGGTTTTGGGAAAATCCAAATTCCTCAAATTTGAGCCCGAAAGGGACATTACATTTTTGCAAAAAGCCTTTAGAAGGGGTGTGGGAATATAAGGCTTATAGTTTATTATTAAGTCAATATTATTTATGTATTAAGTAAAGGATGGTTGTAAGGACTTTAACCATTTTGTAACCATCTCTTACATAATAAAATGATGGACACACAATGAATAACATGTGCATTTTCAATCCTCTTCATTATTTATCTGTTCACGTCTTCCAACATTGGTATTAGAGCCAAACAAGTGAGGAAGATGTAAGGAAGTATTTCAAAGGATCACGTGACAAAAGCTTCGAGCACAAAGGAAGAGCATTCAATGTATATTCAAAGCATCTATATCTAGGGCACATGACGGAAGAATAAAGTCGCAAAAAGAGGTCGCCATTAATAACAATCCCGCCATTCATAATAGTTTTGTGGGCACAGGATACAAGTTTGTGACTATTTTAATATTGTCGTAAAAGGGCACAAATATAATCACATAAAATGCCAATGAAAATACGATTCAGAAATCTAAATATTGCACATTCAAATCACGAATTGCATCCAAATTCTCTATCAAACTCGTCTAGATCGTGACAAAGTTCAAGGGCACAAACCGAGATTCGTTGGGGTGAAAGAGTGTAAAATTGTCATTATTAAGAGTGTGTTTGTGGATACACGAGTTTATAAGGCCATCGAAGGCACAAACTCACAATCGCGACTTCCCAAGGGCACATTTTTAGTTGCATTCTTCAAATATTGAGGACATGGGAAAAAAATTCATGTATTACAATCCCAAACACAGTAAATTGTTGTATGTGACGAGAGGAAATCGATTTTTTTGAGGGCACTTCATTGGTTTGTGGATCTATATTCAAGGGTTTGGTTCTAGAAGGAAGGGTAGAAGGGATGAGATCGGCAACAGACCTTGTAGACAAGGCCACGAGTGACCTGCTCATTGGCCCTTACTGGACTGTGAATCTTGAAATTTATGACATCGTTAACAATGATCACGAGAAAGTCATAGATGTTATCAAAGCAGTTCAAACACGTATTGATCATAAGTGTCCAAGGGTTCAACTATTAGCTTTGATGCTCTTGGAGACAATGATAAAGAATTGTGAAGAAATTGTACATTATCAAGTTGTTAAAAGAAATATTCTTCAAGAGATGGATAAGATTGTGAGGAAAAAAATGAAGGGAAAATTCCAAGACAAACCAAATGAATTTAATGTAGTCATTGTTGTGTAGACACTAAATCACGCACTTGGGTACATTTCTAGGTCCTAATCACATACCACTATTCATATGATTCCTAAGCAAGAAAACTAGTAATTGACATCTATCTTTGGCCTCTTTCTTTTTTCTTGCTTTCTCTATGGTCTTGCACACCCCACTTTGCCCGATCGACTTTCATTGTTTTATCTTTTTGGCTCTTGACACCAGCGCCCAACTAGGACGCCAACACCAGGCGCCCTCGTCCCCTCTAGGCGCCCCGACCTCTTTGTATCTTACTCGCCCCTTTTGGGCCTCTTTTATCTTTTAGGCATCTTGTTTTCTTGGTGGTCGGCATTTTAGATGTTAATTACGAAATTCAAACAAGGGAATCATATAAATACAAAGTTATGTGACCATAATAAAGGACCAAGCTCTAAGCATCTATTACTATCACCTAAGGTTGCATCCAAAGGCATTTCAAGAGCATCAAAGCATCCATCTAGCTTCATTCAAGGGACAAGGGACTGCATTTTTTGCATACACTTCATAGGAGGGAAGTTCATTTTGACATCCACACATCTATTTACATTGCTACATCTAGTTATTGCTCACTATTCGGTGCATCTTGCACAAGAGTTTCGTAGGGCACGATTCTTGCACACACACATGAGAACTACATAGAGTCTAAAATGTAGTGCAGCACTCGGTCGTAAGTTCACTCTGTCAGGTGGTATCGGGTGTCGATCCGACTCCCCATTTGCATCTTTTTCTTTTTAGGATTTGATGTGTTTTGGGGTTTCGTAGGTCTTTTGTTTTGCAGGTTACAGGGTGAACTCGGCGATCTTACAACGACAAAAGAGTGAAGTCGCAACATTGGTGTGGCCTGAAAAAATTCAGATTCCGGCCATTTACGCAATCACATGCACCCGAAAAGTTCTCGCGCTTAGGCGCCTTGACCCGATCCGAGAGCCCTAGTCCCGACATATGCTACGGCTTACGTGATTTTACGGTTCGATTGCGATAGTCTACCCTCATGTTTCATCGGTCTTTTCAACTCAAAGCACACCTCGGGATTATTACGAAATCAACTAAGTCTTCTATTCCCTCTCTTGCACCTAGGGTTTCATTTTTATCTAGCTTATTGCTTAGGTCAGATTTGTACTTTATTGTTTATCATTGCGTTGTGACTCTGCAATTAGGGTTTCGCTTATTTCCACATTTGTTAAATCATGTTGAAGATCATGTAGGATACTTAAATTGGTGAAGAACTCACTAATGAAGAAAACACATTTTAAAGAAGCCATGCATTTTGAAGAAAGAAAGGAATCTAGTGTAGATAAAGCTCAATATGAATTGTTGCCTAATTAGTTTGGGAATTTGTGAATCTTGGAATTATATCTTTACGAGGTCACGAGACAATTTGATGGAACACTTTGTGGATATAGCTTGACATAGATGGTTGTCTAATAATTTGGGAGGTTCATAATTCGGAGTTTGGGGAGGTGGAATCCAGGAACTTGGGAATTCAATTGGGAACTCCACCTTTATGAGGGTTACGAGGCAGCTTGATGGAGTTTACCTAGTCAAATAAGTGTTTTTCAAAGAGAAAGCTTCTAAAGAATGTGTGACTCTATTTAGCTCTATTATTTTATTCTTCTATCAATATGTTTCTTTTTTTGCTTTCTACGAGTGTAAGCCTTAAGAGGGGATGTAGGAATATAGAGCTTATAGTTTTTATTAAGTCATTATTAGTTATGTATTAACTAATGAAAGGTCATAACCACTTCAACCATTTTGTAACCATCTCTTACATAATAAAATGACGAACACAATGAATAATGTGTGCATTCCGAATCCTCTTCATTATCTTTGTTAATGTCTTCCAACACTCATGAATTGTTATGATTCGGCCCACCTAGATCATGAATGTACTCCTTAGGACCTTCATTCACCAAGATTAAGGCATCGTCAAATCTTTGCAAGAAAAAAATGTCTATACGCGAAAATAAGGTGTGTATACACTTGCTACTAGTAGAAAGGAAAAGAAGTACACAATAGTTAAAGCCTTGTGGAGAATCGAACAACATAATGAGGCGGGGATGTCCAATCTGCTAGCTCAAAGGCCATAATTACAACATGGAAAGGTACATCAAGTACATTTAGGCACCATAAACACGTAAAAGATGTGTAATGCCTTCAAACAAGTAAACACAAGCATCGTTGTACCCGTCATTAGAGAATAACAGATAATTTCCTTGCCTCGATTTTTTAGGTGGAGGAAATGATGAATTATGTACATAGTTTACTAACATGCTACTCAAGTACTTAAGAAAAGCATCCAGGAACTCTCGGTAAATTTATACCATATCATAAGATTAGTTTCCCAACATGTTATCAAGATTGAAATAGGTTAAGGAAAATGCATACAGGGACCTTTGTAATATCCCTTTCAAGGGCTGAAACTGAAAAAGAAGGAAACCACACAAGCCAAAGTGAAGTAAAATCTGATTTTATAACAACAGGTTGTAATATTCTTTAAAAACCCTAGCAGTGAACTCTATAGGGACTCAAATCCACCATAAAACCATGCACAATAGCTTGAAATTACTTCTAAATAGTTGCTTGACTACGAAAACCATTATTCATCCAATTTGCAACAAATAAACAGAGAAAACCAACGATGATACACTGTTGTAATTAAATTTGTGACAGCGGCAGGGCAGCCTCACACAAGGGCTGAAAACAATAGATAAATCCCTCCAAAAATAGCCAAATTATGGATTTCGACCTTATAAATTATGGAGAATCAAAATATCAAATAATATATGAATTACCAAACCACCACCAAACCCTAGTCGCTCCCCTAGGAAGAGCTCCAAAAATCATGCAAAGCTTTTGTAATTTTTCTCCTTGATGTCCTTGATCCAAATCAGTGAAGAGTCTTCAATAGAGATATTCAATCCACCCAAAATGGAAAGTTTCGTTCTCCACCAAGCCATAAGGAAGGTTTTCGTCCTCTTTAGATGCCACACAAGAGGATTTTCGTCCTCAAGTGGAAAGGTATTGAGCAACTTACCCAACAAACCAATTGTAGACGTAAATGCACTAAAGATGATCTCCAAATGAGGTCATACAACCTCTTTTATACCCCTTGCTTGGCGCCAAAGTGTTAGGAAATAAGGGATAAAATATGTGGAATAATCCCTCACAGAATCGCAAAAGTAGAAACTAATATGAAGAAATTATTACAGATCTCAAATAAAATTGCAGAATAAAATAACGCAATACAAAGAGACAGTATTTAACGTGGTTCACCCAATTTGGGCTACGTCCACCAAGAATCACTCGCTCAGATTTTATTACAAGCCACCACTCTCTCAATACAATACCCAGATCCCTTTGGAGCTATGCTCAACAAACTCAAAATCACAGTCGAATTCAAAGCACATCTGCAATGTTTTTCATTATTCCCTACCATATGCATAAAACCATATAAGTAGGCAACTGCTTAAGCAGTTTTACAATACCGTGGGTATCAAAACCATGGGCCAAAACCAGCCCAAAAACCTATGGGTCAAAAATCTTGCCCATATGAGAAGAGCACGTTTCCCGATATGTCGGGTGCATTTTTCGAGGCCAAAAAAATAATTTACGCCCAAAAAAATTTCGGCGAGGATACATGAAAAGTGTACAGTACTCTTAGTGTACAGTCTTCAACACTTTCACACATGAAAACAGGCTCCACAACCTAACACAAAGGCCAATTAGATGAGACCGACCTCTTAAGCTTCACTTTATCTTTTAATTTGCCTTTTAATTCCTCAAACCTAGCCGGCCTGCCTCATAAAGGAAAAATATTAAAAAGAAAACATTAAAACTAATAAAAGAAAACTAAAATGAAGTGCAATTTTTTCCCTTGTTCACTAATTCTTCTTCGCCACGGGAAGGGAGTGGCGAAGCCTTCATTTGGCCTCAATTCAAAAAAGGGGACATTCTGACCTTTTAACACTGGTAACTTCAAACGTAAATTACGTGGAGGGAAATCAAGATAGACCGCATGATGTATAGTTGGCATCTATCAATACAACCATGATGTTCCATTTTCACCACTTAGATTTACCTAAATTTCGCTTAGTGTTTATCCATTTTATCTTGTGTTTACAATGATACATACTAGTAAAAACAACGAGCAATTCCATCAAACAAATATTGATCACCAAAACATTCATCGTTGCATTAAATTAGGGTTCCAATTCATATCTTAAATGGCTATTTGAAAGGCAAATCTCCTCCAGTGGATTTTGAAGCACGGAAAGAGTCAAAAACAAGAAATCAAATGTGCGACTCGCATTACCAATTCACAAAATTGCATTACAAGCCCTAGCCAAGACAATTTGAGGAGTGTACATTATACCCCCTCTTGGACCCAATCTATGGGCCCCATCTCAATGTCTATTCACAAAGTTCATGCCTTTCTTGCTTCTCCTCACCCTTAAGTTTGTCAATTTTCCTTTTCACATATTTCATATATTTCACTTTTCCATATTTTTTCCAAGAGTTCCAACCCTCGTCTCTGACATCACGAAAGGTCATTATAACTAACACACCCTTTCACATTTCAATTATATATCATTACATTTAAATAACACTCACCCACATTATCGGGTGTTTACATAAAATCTCTTTCCATTGACAATTTTAACCCTTTTCACACTTTAGCTTTATGTGACTTGTCTTTTATTGTCTTTTTATTTAGCGATATCCCACCATGGAGAAATAGTCACATACAACCACCAAAATAGCAAACATATTTATCTCGGCATCTTATTTAATAGTTTAATCTTGAGTCGTATATGTTCACTTCAAATGCAATAAGTCTATCAAACCATTAATATAGATTGTGACTACACTTGATAATAATCAACATGAAATTAAGTCACCATAAAGAACTTAAATGATTTCTTGATGGACCTTAAGGATTAAAATAAATTCAAATGCATGACATAATACGGGTCTGAGATGTCTTAAAAACATCTGCAATTTCAAAATATTCATAAAATACAAACTAGAGAAGAGGTGACGAGAAACTAACACCATAGACACAATGTAAATGAGCATTACCTTGTTACGGTAGTGAAACTGCACATCACATGGTAGGATAGGCTTCATATACTCTTCACAACCATGCCCTTGGATAGGAAACCTTCCTATACGAATCATTAATTCACGGACTTGCTGCTCTTTTGCCCTGACCTGGGTCTCATATGCAAGATTCTGTGTCTTACAGCCTCCACAATCGGTGGCATGCTCACAAGGAGCTGTCACACAATCGCTATGACAAGATATAGTCTTTAGTTTTTACCTATACAAAATAACATCAAAATATTAGAAAATTCAGAAGCTATATGCATGCAGTTCCCTGATGATAGCATTCATCTAAATGAACTGAAACCTTTAAGAAAGCTAGAAAAACATAATAATCTTAAACATATATAATTTGTAATCTCTTGAACTTCAAATGTTTTTCCGAAATTATAGAACGACTATGTTGTTCTGCTTGAATTATACTTCAAACGACAGTGGATAGAATGCAAATCTGTGCTTAAATCGGTGTCCTTATGTTGTTGGAAATGACACAGTGCTGATATTGTATACAACAGAATTGAAAGGGCTGTGAAACAGCGACCGGAACAAAATCAACAGAAGAATTTTAACCTAGAAACCCCAATGTGAGGAAAACCAAATGGAAGTGACAATAGCTCAGCTTCCTCTCCTTTTGGCTCCAAAAGGAGTTACAAAGAGCTCAGATAAAACATGCTACAGAAATAATCCTATTGCTATGCTTGCTCAACTGCTCTTTGCACCACAAAATCCTACTCCTACGACTAACTGAACTCATTAACAATTTCCCCTCACACTCTTGCTTACAAATGGGCTTATGCCTTTTACTTATAGGAATTTTGGAAGTGTCATTTTCTGTGACTCCCAATCATCACAAGATTAGAAGAGACACCGTTTTCTCCATTCGCTTTTACCAGTTCATTTTTCATAGACGAAACCGCCACTTCTGCCAAGGCAAAACCAACATGACACTAATGAAACCCACACGGCACGTGTAATCGCTATGTCACAAATGAAACCAGCAAGAAACAAACGAAACCGCCATGACACATTCGAAGTCGCCCTGCCAATAACACATCCGCCTCCTTACATTATCCAGTAGAATTGCAACTATACAAAATGTTTTGTCTACATGTTTGGCTCTGAGTGAGCTCTTGGTTGAATGATGAAGTAGACTATTTCTAGATCTTTATGAATCATACCTCCCCTTTTCAAGAAGGTTTTGGTCCCACTAATCGAGGCAAGTCAAGCTTGAAAGCATTCTCTACTACATATTCCAAGACAGTGAATGGACAAGGTTTTAGTTTTTATCTTGTCCTTGGAGTCCCTCTTTGCTCCTAGAAAGCCATACACTATCTCCCACCTTAAATGTGTGCTCTTGGCAGTGTTCATCATGCTTAGCATTACACTTGACTTCAGACACTAGCTGATCCCACATTCTGAGATGAATTTTTTTATCTTTGCAATGAATATTGTTGTTCTTGTCACCTTTGAATCTAGTAATCCTCCTTCTCTTTGCTGTCCCAAAGCAACATCAAGTGGGTTAGTTGGCAAGTAACCCAAACATGCTTCAAAAGGTACTTATCAGTGGATGTGTGCACTGCCCTATTGTAGGAATGTTGTATAATGCCAAAGATTCATCTCAAGTCCTTGGATGCTTCTTGTTATAGCTCATTATTATCTGAACCAAGGTCTTGATAAATGTTTGTTATAGCCTCTTACTATCCTAACCAAGGTCTTGTTGATGAATTTTATTTCACGATTGATTTGAGGATGGAAGGCTGTGCTTCTTTGTAGCTTGTTATTCATCTTACTCCACAAGGTGCTCCAAAACTTCCCAAAAAATCTTCAATCCTTGTATGATATAATAGACTTAGGCAAACTAAAATACACCCAAACATTAGAAAATAAAAAGCATCTGCTCCATGCACTTTTATTGTCCTATTTGTGCTTTCTTACATACTCATTAACCAGAGCACTTAGAATTCATGGAGATTCCCCTCACAGCTTCTCACAGAAATGAAATCCTATAACAAACTTACGAATATGAAAAAGATATAATCATATCACAAGGAAACCATTCATAGGGCGAATAGAAATAAAACTGCCCCTCACACATCCATTAGACTTCCATTGCACACGAAATTAACCACCGCTCTGATACCATTGATAGGATTTCATAGGATCTTTCACAAAGATTTATTACATGCAAGAGCCGAATAATGAAAGATACTCTGAGACAATATTTTAACTCACAAATATAGTTCTCTCACACTATATTGATTCTGGATATTACACACATATATAGGAAAGTCTCCCTATAATGATGGAGAACTTCATATCCCTATGAATACTTGCTAACCTAGAATCTCTCATAGGTTAAACAACTAACCTATATTTATAATATTGTTGTAACCACAACAATATGACAACTAACCAAATATAACAGTAATACAAATCATTTTACCTTACGGTAATTATCAAACCATGTAAATACTAAATTTCCTAACACATTGGCTATGATAATTGAATTCTGACCTCTGTTTAGGCAGTGTATGGTGTTAAGATGTCATTTGTTAAGAACAGATTTGTGAAAAAAATGTGTTTGAATCACCTTGTTGAATCCATTTTCATTGAAACTCTGCCTCCAATAGCTTTCATCTTTCATTTTGAGAGTGGATAGCTCGTGTATGATTTGTTGTTCTTGGGTTGCTAACATTTTCAGTTAGGCCCGCATCCCTTACTTCAATTTGTTTTTGTATA
Organism: Taxus wallichiana var. yunnanensis; assembly: GCA_018340775.1. NCBI lineage: Eukaryota > Viridiplantae > Streptophyta > Pinopsida > Cupressales > Taxaceae > Taxus > Taxus wallichiana. The sequence goes on along the minus strand of CM031242.1, from coordinate 758,873,094 downwards.
TCTTCCAACCTGCTATGTTCTTGTTGTAACAAACTGAAAATACTACCAAAGTTGTATTTTGTAATGTCCCTTTTTTCAAATTAGATCCAATCAAAGACTTCTTACCATTTTTCTTCCCATGGCCAAGAAGAAATTGAACAAGGGAAGTCCTTGGGTTTCATTTATGTTTTCTTTCATTACTATTAATGTTTTTTTGGTATTTTTCCTCCCTAAGGTTGGCTGGATTGGAGAGCTCATAAAGGCAAATTAAAAATAGAAGCAAGCACTTAAAGAGGTCGGTCATGGGGAAAATTCACCCTTATGACTCTTGGCGCCAACTAAAGCGTATAAGAGGAGTCACATAGGCTCATTTGCACATTACTTTTGGCATATATATTTTATCAATTTGGACTCTAGGGATTGCTCTATTTCCAACTCCACTAAGGGCAAAAATCCATAGTGTGGCATCCAAGGAGGACAGAAACATTCCTTGTGGTATATTAGAGAACGAAAACTCTCTAGAATTGGTGGTGTGAAGGCAAATACTAAAGCTCCTCTTACTGGTTTGTATATAGGGCATCAAGGAGAAGACCTATCAAGAGCTTTTGCATTGTTCGAAGCCCCTCTCCAAGGGAGGGGCTAGGGTTGGAGTGAACTTGGGTGCCTTCTAGGGCACAGAACCCAATTATTATTTGATATTCAAATTTGTCATAATTTATAAGGCTGATATCTTTCATATTTGGCCATTGTTGGGGTTTGGAGACCTCATTTTTATCATTTATCTTGGTTGTACTTCTGTTGTTGATAAATAAATTGTCAATTGTGTTTGAGATTGGATTTCATGATGAAAATTGTCCTAAAGTGTTTCTAAAAGGTTTATAAATATTGTGGATGAGTTTTATGGTGATATTTGGGTGAAATCTTGTTTTTTGCAAGTTGTTTCAAAAATCAGACTGTTGTACATTGCTGATCTAATTTTTCAGTTTGCTGGTCTAAAATCAGATTTAATCAGTTTGGGGTTTGTGTGATTTCCTTGTTCTTGTGTTTCAGCCCTAGAAAGGGATACTACATATTCATTCTATATTTAAGGTAACTGAGTTTGCACATGAATTTGTATATGGCATGCCCTTGCCTGTGATAAGATTCCTGCAACCAACTTTCCATGCAAGTTAGGAGAATTCAGATGTAGGAGCCACATGCTTACAAATTAGAATTGTTTTTGGTGATTACAGAGCTGCAAGGGTTGATTTCCAACTGGTCAGTAAGCGTGGGACTACCAATTTGTGAATCTATTCCTTTCCTTCTATTACCCCAAGTGAAAATGCCTTGGGAAAAACATCTACCATGGTGGAACGTGCCAGTAACTGGTTGAAAGGATCAGCTGCTTGGCAATTAAATCTCACTTCCCCTTACTTTTCAACAGGGATTTTGATTATAAAGTCTCCCGTGATGATGATTTTTTCAAGGAGAGAGGCAAATTTGATAGATGTAAGGTATTCTATAGCTACCACATGGAAGAATGTAAACATTGGCAACGCAAATGTCCTCTTGGAATTGAAGAGAAAAAAAGTATGTAGTCCTACTCCAAGGAAAGGATATATGGGTTTGGTAGACATGCCTAGAGGGATCCCAGTGGATCAGATTGTTTGTAGATTGGTGAAACAACATCTGTTTACAGCCCCATAAACCATTGAATTTCAGCTTTCCAAGAAAGCTTGCTTGTGTGGTCCCTTGAGCGAGAATCGTATCGGCCTTTCCTTGCTTGGCATTTTCAATAGAATTTGGCATGTTTTCGGGACAAGACCCCTTATATTCCAACCCACATTACCCTAAGAGGGTGTCTTCAATCCTATATGTGTCCATCACTTTACTTGTGGTTTGGGAGGAAGATTCCCATTCTTTATCACTCTGCCCTTTAGATTACCTGTAATGTCCCCTTTTTCGAATTGATCCAATTGAAGGCTTCTTGCCCATTCTTCTTCTTGTGGGCAAGAAGAAGATGAACAAGGGAAGCCCTTGGATTATATTTAGTCTTTCTTTAATTAATAATTATATTTTTTTTTTGTATTTCCCTTCTTAAGTAGGTTGGCTGGGTTGGAGAGCTTTTAATATAAGCTTAAAAGATGAAATAAGCTTCTAAGGAGGTCGGTCTTGGGGAATTCCTCCTTAAAGACTCTTGGCGCCACCATAAGGATATATAAGGGGTCACATAGGCTCATTTTGGGCATGTTTTTGGCTAATATCATTTTATCTCTTTGGTTCTAGAGTTGGTTGCTCTATTCCAATCCACTAAGGGGCGAAAATCCATTAGTGTGGCAAGCAAGGAGGACGAAACCCTTCTTTGTTGAAGGTTGGAGAACGAAAACTCTCCAATTTGGTGGTGTTAAGGACTTCTACGAAGACTATCTTGCTGGTTGGGCAGCTAGGGCATTGAAGGAGAAAAATATCAAGGGTTCTTCATCACTTTGGCACCCTCTCCTAGGGTGGCGACTTGGGTAGGAGTGTGTTTGGGTGCCTTCTAGGGCACATTTTGGCATTTCAAGTTGATATTCAGACTTCTCCAAATTTATAAGACTGATCTATCACTTATTTGGCATTTATTGGGGTTTGGAGACCTCATTTTCAGTCACTTTTGAGAGCTGTACTTTTGCTGTCATTTAATTAATTTCCAGCTGTGTTTGTGGTTGAGTTTTTGAGTGATAATTGCCTTAAAATATTCCTAAAGTGTTTCTACATGTTGTAGATGATGTTAATGGTGATATTTTGTTGAATTATTGCTCTTTCCTAGCTGCTGTCCTAAAAATCAGACTGTTGTGCACTGCTGTTCCTTTTTTCAGTTGGCTGGTATAAAAATCAGAATATATTTCAGTTTGGGTTTGTGTGATTTCATTGTTTTTGTGGTTCAGCCCTAGAAAGGGACATTACATTACCATAGGCTTCCTTATTTTTACATTCAGATTCAATGGAGTTATTGAGGGTATCGAATCTTCTAAAGATTTGCCTTTGTTTTTGTTGTTTTGGGAACTACGGCAGCCTTAATGATTTGCATTTGTTTTTGTTGTTTTGGGACCTAGCAGCGGCCTTAGCTGTATCGGCAATGGAGGGAACTGAATGGGGGCCAAATGCTTTTCTTGTACATGAGGCTCAGTTTGTCCTTGCATTTTGCACTACCTTCATTGGGCTGATTTCTTCAGGTGGTTTGCTGGTTTATTGAACATCCATAGTCTCTATACTTGTGTCCATGTCTGAGATAGCGGTAAAGGGCTTAGAAATGTTGATTTTGTCTTTGGTGCTGATGAGGTCTTACCTTTACGTTGGTATGCTTGTGAAACTTGTCCTCAGCTTTGGGATCTGATTCCTTGAGCCGTTCTGGCTGAAGAAGAGAATTGGACTTGATATTTGTTGCTTGAACTTAGGCTGTGCTTGCCAGTTTTCCCTCTTGGGTATGGTATTTGTGAGTCAAACTTTCCCCAGTTGGATCCTCAGGTGGAGGTTCATCAGGGCAGACCCACACAAGATTTCCATGCTCATAGCAAGAACTGCATCAGAAGGAATATTCTCATAATCCACAAGCTGCTCCCATTCAATTCCTCAAAAATTGCTGAAGGAAAGGTTGTGGATGCGGTAGAAGTTGCAGGGTCTGTAATTATACAGATCAGACTGTGCATAGAAGAAGGGTGTTCAAAGAGAAATCTGTTCCCAAGGCATAGATGATCAATTGATAAAAGAAGGGATAACAAACAAAAATAAGATATATTCGGGGTTGAACTTCTTGCACTCGTGTAAACCTTGAAGGAGCCCCTTGATCCCGACTATTTTTTCATCACACTGCTGCAAAGATAGGTAAATTTTTAGTTAGAAAGGCAGATTATGCATTTGATATTCAGAAAACAAGAATTTATACCAGCATTTATCTCTACAGATGAAAACTATCAAGTGATGATGAGTGTGGATGCATATTTTGACTTAAAGGAAGGCTTAACTGGTTTAAGAAAGTGGACACAGGATATTCAAGAGAGCAGTGCAGTAATAGGTGAGAAACTTGTTTAGTGGCTCAGTAGAATGGAGAAAAGGCCTGTTGCTGTCAGGAGATGAAGCAGTACTAAAGAGCGATTTTTGTAACTGAAGAGTGGGAAGCGGATATAGTACTTGCTGAATTGGAATAAATATATGGTAATGAATGGCTGCATTTGCGGCTGGGTTTTTGTAACAATTCATACTTTGCCCCTCCTGCTTTTGTAAGCAGGTTATTGAAGGTAATCTAAATACTGTAAGTTGTCTAAGGTTGCATGTGAAGTTTTTAATGCTTAGCAATAACCTTAACTCTGTGGCTCAGCAGACCGTTCAGGTTATCACCCTACAGTTTAAAAGGCTGCAATTGACTGGCCCGATAATACGGTATATCTTTTTAAACATATCTTTCTGTATAACATCTGGATAGGTTTCTGGTAATTTGTTCCGAGTGTCTGGCCCATTTTTTATCGGGCGTTGAGATATATACCTGTTTCTGTTAACAGGATGTGTGCATATTTTGATGCAGACCTTTTATACCCTGTTCTAAAAGAAATATTTCTATCAAAAAAGACTGCCCGTACAGAATACACTTCAGGACATTGTGAAAATCCGTGAACGCAGCTACCAACCAGTAAGCAAAATACTCAAATGGATAGGAAATAAACAGTCAAGGTACACATTTCCTGTTTAGGGATTAAGAGTACATCATAACTACAGATCCAATGCAAAGTGGTCACCTCCTGCTTTAGGATGGAAAAAGTTTAACTTTGATGAGGCTTCTCGAAGCAACCCAGGTCTTGAAGGAAGAGGTGCTCTTTTTCACTCCAATCGCGTAGTTTTTAGGCCTCCTCGACTTCCTTTCTTTCTCTTGGGAACAATAAATCGGAAGCTTGGGCTCTTGTTGACAGCCTCCAGCTTGCCAGGTCCCAGGGAATAGGTAAGTTCGTGGTGGAGTGACTAAATAAGTCATTATTAATGCGATGGTTAAGGATCAAAATACAAATTGGAAACCGGACCAGATTATATTAAAAGAGAAGGAAATCAGTTATTGGTTTCAAGCTATTTCTTTCAATCTTTGCTCCCGGGAGCCCAACCTCTAGCATACTTGCTAATGTGGGGGTTGACCTTGGCTGTTTCTCAGAAATCGGAAGTTTTGACCTATCTGAATGGCCAGGATTGGTTGATCTCTTTTCATGGATTCTTTGGACCCCCATCCATATTCATTTAGGGCATAGATTTATATTTTGATATTCAAAAACAAATCTGTCCTGTTATGTGTATTTTGAAAATGCATTGGTAACAATAGGCAATCATGGGGTGAGAATGATTACATTCTCACAAGGTAAGGTGGCTGGGTGCCAATAGGACAGAATTTATCGGCGACATGCCTCCCTCATGCAAATATCAACAGTGGATAGCATGTGGAATGAAATATATAGGTGACGCTTTACCTAGGTATTTTGTTTGTTCTGTCTGTAATCCCTTTCTTTGCCTCGCTGATCCCTCCCATTCCATCTTCCTCCTGCTCTGGTCAATTGTCTGTCATCTTTGATGGGGTGGTATCCTCTCGCTGTCTGTTAAAATGTTTCCACATAGATAAAGGAGAGGATTTTGCCAGACATGTGTTGGGGTTCAAATGGTGGGGAAATATTAAAGGTGTTAACCATTTAGTGTCTTTCACTCGAGAAGACTTTATGTTTAAACGTGCTTCTTCAACCCCTGCGCTCTTCACTTTCCACTTCTTGGCTAAGATGTTCCCAACTTTTTCTCTCCCTCCTCTATCTAATTTATAGGCTATTTAAGAGGCAGCTTGTCCACCCATAGATTGGTCTAATGTCACAGGGATCGAGAGATGGTGTCCCAGCATGTTTTTGGGCAGGCTTTGCCAGATCGGCATCCTATTCAGGATGTGAAGTGTCGAAGGAAGGTTCAATTTGAATGAGAGAATGCTATTGAAGTGAAAAAGAAAATTTCTTCCTGTGTTGCAAACTTTAAGGTGTTTGCAGACTTTGCTTCTTCTCTGCATATAGAATTAAAATAAGGGTCAAAATTGGATAGTCCTTCCTCTTCCCCTTCTCCCCCACCTTGTCCCCCTCCCCAAAAACCTGAACCTGCTTCTCCAAACTTGCCTGCTCATAAAGGCAAAAAGGGTCCTTGTAAAATTGGTGGTCTAACAGCAAAGGAGTGGATTCATTAAAAGAAGGGGTTGTGTGATAGATGGGTTGCCTAGTAGTTTGGTGCAGTTGATGGAACTGGGAATGTGGGCTTCCATGGCTGCTCAAGTTAGTTTTGTCCTTGCAGGTAAAGGAAACTGGCCCAAGTTTCTCCAACATAAGGCTAATTTTTTGGACCCTCGGCATTAAATTGAGTTTACTGGGTTTGTTCTGCACTGTAGAAAGAGTGTAAATGAAGGCAAATGACACAGTGTTTCTGCAGCTACTCATGTGGTTATTGATTCTTCGGTTGCAGAAATTTTTGATGCTCCTGCTGGGTTTGGTCTGATGGGGAGGATGGGTCCCCCTTCCAAGATGTAAAGCTCCTTGGTTTCTGGTTTATTGTACTTTGCGAGATTTTGGTGATCTCTAAACCTGTGTGGCCTAGAGGTTTTGCAATGTTTGTGTGGTTGAGCAACAGGTAGAGCTCAATCCAAGATGTTCAGTACAGGGATGAGCTGGTACTTGGTGCCATTTCCCGCCATATATCATGCTATTTATATGACAAGAAGACCCACTAGTTGTTGATTACATACCACCGCCAACAACCGAACATACCAACTAAAGTCATTACAAACTACCTTACAATGTCAGCTACTAACATGTAAATAATAAGACACTCAAAACAATACTAACATGACAGTCTACATGATGCCCCCTTAAAACAAGTCGAAGTCCCTTCCAGCACAACCCATCTACAACATGATAAAATACAAATGAAGAGGGGAGGCAAAAGACATTCCTAGTGAAGTGACTTTTGTTGGAGAGCTTGAGGCTGAAACTGCTAAACACCCATGCTGAAAATATTCTATGAAAAGCTTTGAAGCTTCTAAGTGTGGCACACTTTGCTTGTCAACACTAAATCACTGCCCAACATGGTTATGATCTTAGTCACCGCATTCGTCAATTTTATTCATTAAATTCAAAATTAGGCAAATGCAAAGCAACAAGAAAAAGTTCGTTCAGATTTGTGAGGTTTTAGGGTTTCAAACTTAGCCATATTTCAGGGTTTCAAATTTTCAAAAATTTCAGGTCATGGTAGGTATGAAAATAGTATGATATACCTTGAAATGCGAAATTACAAGTATATTTTGTTTTAGTCGAATTTAATCACGAATTTCATCTTTAATTTTTAGCAACAAAAATTATCCTCCACAAATTCGAATGCAGTGACTTAGGTTATGATCATATGGCATAAAACAAAAAGGAAGAGCGGGCAAAGTACAACTGACGAGCTGATGAAGGGCATACAGCACACAGTTTGAAGACCAGCTGAGGTGTAAGTATAGAAAAATTGAAGAGTGTATTGTTATACAGAATGATGTATGGCAGAAACAGCAGGGTCGTAGTTTGGAGATTTTAGGGTAGCATACGAGCTGAAAAAATAGGGCCGTACTATTGAAGAGGGAGGTACAGCAGATGAACAAAGGGCAAAACGAGGAGATTGGAGGTTGTATGTTGCAGCAACAGAAGCGTACAGTACTGAGCATATAGGAGGCTTGTGAGTTGAGCTTATGAGCTGAAGTTTGAGTCATAAGGTTCAGCAACCTTGTAATGTCCCATTTTCCTAGGCATTACTAATATATCGGTTCATCTCTTTCATTTGCATTATAACCCCTTGGCATGCCTAGCACTACAAGTGGGAGTCTTATTTAGTCTTTAAATGTGCACATAGGTTAGTTACTCTTTATTATTTAATTAGAAAATAATAAAGTGCACATTAAGTGAGTCTTTTAATATTTTAATTAAGTTTTATTTGTTTTCCCTCCAAAAGGGAAAAGGTCGGCCATTTGAATGTTGCACCCCTTATGTTATAAAAGGAGGTTGCATGGCCATTTTTGGGCATGTTGATTTGATCATTTATGTCTCTCCATGCTTGGAGAAATGGGATGTATGCCCTAGCTCTCATTGTGCTCTCTCTCTCTCATTCGACTTGGAATTGAAGCAAATCTGATTTTGATAAGGATCCATTTGTGTGTGTGTTGCATCTAGTGTGTGGCGAATTGCTTGGAAAAGAATTCCTTGCCCTAGCAAATTTATTTATGGTGCAAATCTGATTATTATTGCATGATTTGGAGCATATTTGTTGGTTTTCAAATCTGCTATGTTTTGCAATTAATTTCATAATTTTTAGAGATGATTTGATGCCCTAAATGTGTTGGGCGACCTACTTTTTAGGGAAAAATTAGGGTTTCGTGTCTATTGTGCGAAAACTAATTTTGGAATATTATTCTTCATATTTTTGTGGCCCAAAATCCAAAGTTTGAAGGTTTTTGCTTGATTGGTTAAGTGGGAAATAATTTTAGAAGTTGCAGCAGTCTGGGGTTGGATTATTAATTGTTTGTGACACATTTTGATGCTTAAAAATTGTGGTTTCAGTTCAGATCTGTTCTTGGCATTTTTGTGCATCAAAACAAGCTTTTGGAGGGTGAAAACAGTTGAGGGAAGTGCTGGTTATTAATTTATTAATTTTTGCTAACCCTAGCACCCAAATCTGGAAGTTTATATGTTATTTTGAAGGGGTTTAAGTGCTTAGAAAAATCTGATCTTTAGTTCATTGGAAAGCTCTAAAATTCTAGTTTATTATGCACTTGGTTTCATGCAAAAATATGGAGTAGTGATTGAGTTATGAATTTTTGAAGTTTTCAGCTGTTGGCAACTGTTTCAAATTAATTCACTGTTGTAATAAAAATTAGAATTGAGAAGAATAAAAATCTGATTGTCTCCACCAATCTAGCTCACCACCTTGACCACTTCCAACCCCATTTGGGTTGTAATTGGTTGACATTGGGCTATTTTAGGTTGATTCAAAAGGATCTAATCCTTCTTGGTTCGATTTGGGTTGAAGTTGTTGTAAATTTCTATTTGTCCAAAAAGGGGACATCACAAACCTACAAGGGGCATACAATTTGGGGGCTCTAGCTTGCATATGATGAGGGTGTATGGCGGAGGGCCGATGGTCATTATGATTCCTCTCTCTCTCTCTCTCCCATAATATAGATTAAGGCATAAGTAGAAGACCATACTAGGGCCAACACACAAGCCAAAGATAGTGCTAGAGGCGTAATAATCATATATCTAAAAGAGAGTCTCTAACACTTGTATCGAAGGCATAGAATTCCAAATCCTATGTCTAAGATATGGTCATGAGGGTCTTACTAGATTCCTAAAGGTTGTAAGAGTTGGAAGAATAAGCCATTTCGCAATACGTGTGTGCTATAAAGAGAACAATAATATAATAGACAACGATATGCTACACTATCCTAGTCTAATACATGATACATCAACATAATCAACCAACCAACATAAAAGAAGGCGTTTAAGGTTATGAATACTTACCTTTGACAATATCATCACCACATTAATCCCCCTCTTAGGTTTAGTAGCACCACGTCATATACTCTTGTGGGTGGATCACAAGAGGGATAGCTAGAGGACATAAGTTGACCGAATTCGGGCACTACAAAACTAAGGTAGACCTCACTAATGCAGCTCCTATTCTTGAGGCTCCTAATAACCCAATGCTCTAATGATGACCTCCAAGTATAAGCTCCACTAAACCCTAAGACCTCTTAACCTTTAAGGGCAGATTTGTGAGTGCATGCAAAGCGGATTACTTGATGATGTGCTTGAGAAATGACAACAATAACGCCAAATAAATAGGGGAACATAACCTAAAGTTGTTATCTCACCTAGACAAAGAACATGGCTAGAAACAAGTTTCTAACAGACTACATCAATCATGGTCGATGCACGATTGATCACAAACAATCTATAAAAGGTAAATGGGGAGAAGAGAGAATGGAGGTAGAGCAAACAGATGGAGAGGGTATGAAGGAGATTTGAAGGTGCTATAGGAAGACATTGTTAAGGTTGTAATATTGAGGGTAACATGTGCTCGTAAAGTGGTATTAGGAAGGCATGCTAGGGCAAGTGCCATTATGATCTCTCACAAGGTACTCTAACTAGCCCAAACCCAATCTCGGTACACCCCTAAAGGCATGCACTCAAGGAGGTTAATGCGCCAACTACATGCAAAGAGAAACCATTAGTAAGTCTAAAAATATGGCATATAAAGAGGGCATCCTTGGTGGCATGTGTATAACTTATCCATGGGCTAGACGTTTTGCATACTCATTGCTTACATAGAGGCGTATGCCTCTTCACTAGGAGCGTACAATGTGAGACTTGCAAATTGAACATACGAGTCTTTGTAGACCTTTTCTTTCTCCCTTAGAATTGTCCCTTTTGACTTTAATTTTAATTTCACCTCCACCTTTATATTTGTCCTTTTTCTTTTTCTTTTTTATTTCATCGATATGCAAAATTTTATCAGCCACACCTTTGTCTTTTTGTCTAGTGAATCCAATATTGCATCTTCTCGAACATAGACTTTCAATCAATCCCATTTCCATTTTATGTTGTCAACCAAAATAATTTTAATTCGGACACATTCACTACATCTTTACATCTTCTATTGTCCAAATTCGCTAGTCACTCGGCCCAATTATTCATTTTGATTGGATTTTAAATAGCCATAACCAAATTGCTTTAATTTGTCCCACTTGAATTTTCGTCGATCATTTTTTTTAATTTAAGTTCCTCGGATGTGAAATTGTTATAACTTAGATATTTATCATGCCCCACAATTCCATCGCATTTTTAACACAAGTAACCTCAATTTGGAATTCATGTGCCACAAATGTCAGTCATTGCAACACTTCTTCTACCTCAACGCGGCCTTAGTCAACCAATGTGCCATAACTTTACATCCATGTGAGGCAAGCATATTCGTATCCTATTGTACTTCAAAAATAGGTCATTTTCGGGAGGTACTTCACCTTGAATTATAATGTTATCCTTCGATGGCACACTTATGCTTGTTGAAATCGGCTCTATGGACTTCATGTTGGCTATATGCGGTGTTTTAAAATCGGAACCGGTTGAGGGTTGGACCGGACCAGTTCAAACTTTATGAACCGGTTTATTAAAAAAACATAAAATTTTACATTTGTTATAAAAACAATATATTTGAAGGATTAGAAACCATGATTCCAACAATTACACACAAAATATGCAAAGTTTGCTCATGTATATACTATATAACATGTAAGAAAGGTGTTTATAGCAAAATGGCACGAACTCCAAGTAAGAAATGTGTTAAAAGCAGAAATTTTAATTAAAATTTTGATTTTTAATACTCAAAGATTGTATGCATGCATGTTTACATGACTCGGCTGGTTCAGTCGAAATCGGACCGGTTTAGTACCGAACCGCCAATTCGGTATCAAATCTGGTCGAATGGTCCGGTTTTTTAACCGGTTCATGCTTTAAAATGTTGAACCGCTGGTTCCGGTTCTAACTCGATCAATTTTTAAACACGGCTATATGTTCAAACCGGTAAGCCAACTTATCATCGAACTTTTCACCCTTGCTCTTGTATTTTGTGACCCTAGGCAGTAAACCAACTATGATATTAGCGGTTTAAAAGGACTTGGCATCACCAACGTTTGCTTATGGCCATCTCGTTCCCATCCTTGTTCTTCTTTAATCTCCATAATCTTGATGTTATTTCAATCAAGTTGGAATACTTCATAGTCTTCCATCCGCCAAAAGAACAAACCATAGAGGGAGTTCGTCTCATCTTCAAAGCGGGATCGTAACTCCAAAACCCCTTCATTGTTCGGCTCCATCATACCTCAATTACCGTCCCACCGACTATTGTTCTTTGGAATCCAAATCTGATGTAATTCCTTCCTCAATCACTACCTAATTGATCAAATCTATGACATACTTCCGAACTTTGTTTTCAATGGAGATCAAGTTCTTTTTCTAATTTTGGTTGGCTTCGGCAAATATCACCAAGCCCAACCCAATAGTGCATCATAGGCCTTCTTTTCAATGAGATGACTACAAAATTTAACAAGAATGGTTGGGTTCCAATAAATACCTTTTGACCCATCAAGACACCCAATACCTTAATGCCATGTTGATCTGCTCCTACCAATTGGAATGTTGGAGATCACATAGTTGGATTCCTAAAACTCTTATAGGTCTCCTCGGAAGAACATTCATGTCAAAACCATTGTTAAAAACCATTGTTAATGATAGTATTTGTCAAATTTCGCCAATAATTTCCATATGCACAAATATTAGACGTCCGGCTAGATTTAACATCATGAGCATAGGATCATCACTTGGTCACCTAACAATTGGGGCTCCACTATGGGTTCATTCTTCTGCCTTTTTCTCTCCCCTTCACCCAATGCTACACCATTTGAAATTAGGTGCGTAATTGTATCCTCCATGTCCAAGCCAATGTCTTGTATGGTAGTAGTTATAACATTCTTGAGTTTTGGAATGCTTTACACTAAGTCAACTATCTTCATAGGTACATTGGTCTAAAAACTTGTCTTGCAATATCTTCGTTCAACTCGACTCTTCTAGTCACCGTATTTGTATGCTCGTGCAACCGACATCATTCTTCGACCCTTGCCCTCTCAATTTTCACCCTTACTTCAACGAGCCTTGCCTTATCGGTGCATGGGTAGGGATAATTAGCTTTCTTCACTTGTGCTCTTAGCTTTCTTTACGTGAGCTATAGTAATTGTCATAACCTCCTTACCCTCAATAATTGACATCATTATGGTTGTTAGGCCCACACCATCTAGAAATAAGTCCAATGTTATTTCAATTAGGGTAATCTACAATTGGCCATTCTTGGGAATCATATAGGATTCGACTCACCAACACTATTATTTTGACGTTGGTAATTTCTTGGCAAAGACATGGTGCGCGATGTCGATTGCTCTCTTTGTGTGAAGAGTGTTTTATCACTCTCATTTCATAAATTAGATGGGCAATCGTTGATTGCATACCCTATAACTTGATAATCATATCGCAAACCATTTCTTTGGGCAATTCATTTTGGTGTGAGCTTCTACCTTACAATCAGTACACCAAATATCCTTTCCTTCGTTCTAAGTGTCTCCTTCGAGTTCATCATTCGAGCATGTCTTTCCTTAAGGCTTGCACCAATCCAAGGTCACTACCATCGTTGGAGTCAAGGTCATATTCTTTGCCTCTTCTTGAGCATGAGGATGCCATATTCTTGCTTTCAATGTCCATGGCTTGGTTGTATGTGTCTTTGTAAGATGAGGGTTAGAACACCTTCATCTTCCTCCACAATGAGGGTACCAAACCTTCAATGAACCATCGGTTCTTCAACTTGTTGGCAAGCTCTTTTCAAGCTTGCGCAACAATTCTTTGAGCCTTTTTTTTCGTAGGCTAGAACATTCTCGGGTTTATTCTATTGGGTATTATATATCTTAGGCCTCTACTACAATCTTGTTATCATCTCTCTAGAGTCTAAATTCCTTCTTGAAAGCTTTCCTAAGTGTGTCCCATGAAACCTCCTCAATGGTCAAGTGCATCGATGTACTAGTCAATGGCCACTCCTCGATGCGTGGCTGGGAAGCACCGCAACCACAACCATTCATTTGTATGCTGTTTTCCATGTCCATATTATAATACATGTCCTCTGATGTCGTAGGAGATCCTTTGATTTGTCACTCGTAAACTTTGCAGCTTTTGGTTTTCTGAAGATGGAGTTCATGGGTTGATGTAATGTCCCTTTCTAGGGCTGAAACTTAAGTTATTCAATGATTCCAAATATCCTTGCTTGAGGGTTTTCATCCCCAAGGCAAGTGCCACCATCAAGGGTTTTCGTCCTTGAAGGGATCTCAAACAACAATTTCGTCCTTGATGAGAGAGAAAGGAAAGGTACAACCTTTACCAAGAAGAAATAATAAGATTCAACATGACATCATAATGGCCAAGCATCCTCCTTTTATAACATAAGGGTGTTGCATCATGACTTATGGCCCACTCTATAATATTAAAGTCTATTTCTAGTTTGAGCATATATGCTCACTAAACAACTAATTAACTAAGTAATTTTTTTCTGCCTATTGGAGTGTTGGGCATCCAATAGGAATACAACATAAAATAGTGCAATATTTCCTAAAACTAATCCAAATATCTTCAGACAACTTTCCTCTAGCTCTAAATCCTTAGTCCCACGAGGAAGGATGGGATAAGGTCTTCTATAGCGACTAGCTTGAAAAAGGGGACATTACGATTAACCATGGCTTTGGTTATAGCTTGGTTCTCGATATGGCTCTTCACATATGATCCTCCTTAAGAAGGTATGCATTGAACATTCCTTTGCTCTCTCGGCACAAACACATCCCCATGCTCGACCCTTCCTTGAGGAGGGATCATACACTGTCTTGTTCCCGTCAAGTCCCGTTTCAGTGCTCCTCCCTCCAACTTGTCATGCAAGTTGCCTTGGACTCTTCACTTGATACTCTTTGCAACACCTTCCAAACCACAACCTGGTCAGTCGTGAGGTCCAAACTTCCTTCTTCAAGAAGAGACTGGCAATTTCTGGGACTCCTTGTGAGTGGCAATAGGGTTCACCAATTATGGCTTAACCTTTCTTGATTTTGGTTCCAGCTCCAATTTTGGCAAGGACCCTTTCTTGATTTCGACTCCGGCTCCAATTTCAGCTGAAACCTTTCTTGATTTCAACTTCTGCTCCAACTCGGCTCCATCTTGCCTTTGTTTTGAGTCAATAGCATTATTTATTTCTTGTCCAACGTTGGTCTTCTTCTTTTTGAACTCTTTGTACCATTGTAATTTCTTTTGGCGTTGTGTTTCACAGTTATGTTCGACATAGTATTTGGCTTATTATAGTTCTAGCCCGGCCATCCTACTTAGGTCGGATTGCATAAAAAGGCACATTAAATTGTAATATTATAGTTCTCATCTTTTCCTTTTGTTCAAAATGGGTGAAGACCCCCATAGAAACCCTCATTTTACCGATCAAAAACAAAAATATGAGGTTCACATTAGTTTAGTTAATACAATACAGTTCCAAAGTGTAATGTCCCCCTTATGGAACCAATGGGAAATGGCAACCAGTCAAGTAGAATCAACAGTTCTTATGTCAACAATGAACCCTTTTAAAACCCCTGGGTAATTATGTAAATGAAAAATATAAACTCAGCTGATCTGTGCATGTAAACTCTTGTATTTCCCATTCAAACTCAGCCAACGATTTCAGTCTTCCATTGGTGCCAAAACATACAAATACTTCAACTATAATAGCATAAAATTCCTAATCTCAACGCTGAAATGAATCAGATATAATCAACCTAATAGATTCTCATACAATGCAAGTATCAATCCTATAACCAGTCGCTGAAACTGGGAGATGGATATAGCCACAAATGCAAGGGGTTAATTTGCTATTTGCTGCTCCTAGACTGCATACAAAATCAGATCCAGATCGCTATATCAAGGAGTTATAAAATACACCAAACCATACACAAAACTCAGTCGATTCCACTTAAAAGAAATAGCATCAGAGTGTAGGATGAATTCGCTGCTTATAGTGCATATGAAACAGGCATATGAAATCAGATTTAGCACTCTTGCTGCAACAAGGGACTCATCACATTCAAACTCAATAGATCACTCACAACACCCTATCATTCATGCAACCAATCAGCTCTCCAATCTTTGAAATATAACAGCCAATCGTGGAGTATGTTATTTGGAGGGAGATTGCTACCAGAGGGGATCAATGAATGCATACAATCTTGGATCAAACCCTTGATATAGTTCGCTGTTATTGGTGCCTTAAAACATGCATCCACATACCTTTAGAGAGACAAAGAACATGGATTTCGCTGTCCCAGCAGACATCAAACTGATCTCACAGAGTTCGCTGCAATTAGAAGCTACAAACACCCATACATAATGCACTAACCCAGTCGCTTCTATGGAATTAATATTGTAAGAATGCTACACCATTAAATCTGCAATGAAAGACCTCAGAACACCACAAGGACATGCAAACTACAAGTCGCCAATGCTAGAATATATCAGCCACAAGAAGATATTCAATCAAACTAGAAATCGCTGCCAAAATAAGTACTTTGCACACAGCTATGAGCTTTTAAAGGAAATCGCTGGAACAAGAAGGAATAACAGATTTATTTTGACCAAAACCAGATCATTAATCACCCAATTTGATTACTCAACTTTGCCTCATACAAATCGCTGCCACTAAATATATTTTGCTCCCAGATTGACTCTTAAAATCAGTCACCAAACAATGGATGCAATTCGCTAGGGTTTGGAGTGCCAATATACCTTAGAACAGCTCACAAAAGCACAATAAGAAGTCACTAGGGCAAGAAGAATGCATACACAAGAAGTCGACTTGCAATGGCACCAATGAATCCTTCAAATTGATATCAAAAACCAGCTACAAATGGATTGCAAATAGATCTCCAACACATGAGAGAGAGAGAGCAAGAGCATCAAGTTTGGGCATACATCCCTACTCCAAGCATGGAGCCAAAATCGAAATCATCATAGCATGTCTTACAATGAACAAACAACCTCTTTTTATAGACAAAGAGGTGCACAATTCGAATTTCCCTTTTGGAGGGAAAACACAAACTCTAATTAAATATTTTGCTAGAACTATGTGCACTTTATTATTTTTAATTAAAAATAAATATAACTAATTTATGTGCACATTGACTTAACTAAAGAGGGCCCACCAAGGTGTTACAAAATAGATAATAGATATCCCAAGACAAATTTAGCCCAATCCTCAAACCCATTGGGTTGAGAGTCTTCAATTTTTCAATGTAGACAATGTCCCGAAAAGGGACATTACAATCCTTTTCCCAAGATTGTTTGTCCTCAAGCAATATCGAACACGTGCATCCAAATGCAATGGTGTAGCACTCCCAAAGTCTTGCTCCCGAACTAATCAAGTGATGAAGCATTTGCAACAACTTGTGTTGCTTTTTTCTTGTAATTTGGGAATGTCTTCAGCTGCAATTTTTTCTTCAAACCTGCACATGAAACAAACATGTTAGAAAAACAAGTGTTGAAAAACACTTTTCTTGTTTCTTCTTTGTGTCTCCATGGCATGGATGGCTCCCAACTCTTTCCCATGCATGGGCTGCCCCAAAATCTGCTACGTGGCCCCAAACACTGCTGTAATCATGTCTTCTCTCTTCAAAAATCAAATTTAGAATGGTTGGTTTCCCTCTCAAAATAATCATGTATGAGACACAAGCAAGCACCAACAACCATATCATCATATACATGGCAAAAATTTGAAAGTATTTGTCGAGTAATAACTCATTATAGGCTGAAAATGAAGAATCCTTCTTACCACCGATGAGTCCTTTTACTTGTGGGGCAGCTAGTAATGATAAAATCAGACTGGAAATGAATATTACAGCGGTGTATACTTGCATACTTAACACCATGATTATCCTCAAAACGTGTGCTAACATATATTCCATCATGACCCACTCAAAAACTGAAATTTCTTGCTTAGGACAGCGAGATACCTCATCCTTGTAGGATCCATACAAGAAGAAAAAACAAGAGTACCTGTGATCTTTGTGAGGAGTCCACTTCTAGGGCCATAGGTGTTCATTCCAAACTGAAAATGAACATCTTTTGGGGCTGCCTTCTTGCTTATAACAGCCAAGATAATGTGGGAATGTGTGCTAGTAGTCCCATAATGCCTTGCCCACCCTTCCTTCAAGACTTCCAAAGGGAGAAGAGTTAGCATCAAAAGGAAATGAAATGAAACCATAGCATCCAAATAAAACTTGTAGAGTTCTTCATGCCAAGTACCTCTCAATTTTTCATCACGAATCTAACCCTCCTTGCTTCGGTCAACAAGATAGCATGTCTCAATATTATTCTTATGCAAAATACCCATGAAGGACAACACATAATTGCCAAACTCAATGATCATTACATACAACCTTGTATTCCATTCATCCCTTAAACAAGTGAAGTTAATACTTTCATATAGTTTGTCATATTAATGCCAAATATGGTCTAGCAAAGAATAATTATGTGACATCTTGTCAATGCTTCCTTGAAGATTCACCCATCGGAAACATACCCATCATGCATGCAATAAAAGCTCCCAAGGAATGATGACATAACTGAAAATACATGGGGTAAACTTACTCAATCAAAGGTTGCTCTTATCGGATCAAATTTGTAGCATGGTAAACCATAGGGTACCAAATTATGCACATGCTCATTCCTCCCTATACGCTGCCCAAGAAGATGCCATTGTACCCTTCCCTTATCATCAATTATCATATATATCTCATAAGGAAGACAAAGTTGAAATGGAAAAGTATGCAACCCTTCATACCTTGGAATGTTGTCATGTGTTTTACCTCCATACATGTTGCCCATAAACTCTTCATAACTCAGAATTTCAGTCCTCTTTTTTTTGCAATTTCTACCCAACAAAGCACCATTTACCTTGACTTTATTGTTAGCATCATATTCATAAGGGATAAGGTACGGAAAAAACAAAGTATGATGATGATACAACAAATCAAAGTGCTTACCCTTAGTGGCTGCCATAAGGAATCTCTCAATCTGAAAATCATCATTAGTGCTCATAAAAATGCCTTTCCTTCTTACTTCCGGATCCCTTAAGGCTAAATCATGATTGTCATTGTTCATGCCCATCACAAAAATTTGAATTCTCACTTATTCTCATGAAATCAGTCATAAGATCACAAAATCAGAATAGACAACCTTTGTAGAATGTAGAAAATCACCCGGATTCCATACCTTAGAATGCCCATTGATGTGACTTCGAACCAAGGAATACTTTTGCCCATTTTTGCTGCCCTCATTCTTTGTGTCATCATTGTTTCCCACATGAAAACAAATTTGAAATGGCAAGGTATACAACAACAAATCCACCATACTTACATGCTTCTTATGGGTGGCGGTTCCGGAATGATTGACAAGCTGAAAATCACTATCCTTCTTTGGTGCTTCATCCCCAAACTTGACTTTACCATGTGCAGATCTGAATTTTCTTTTTGCTCTTCTTTCATGATTCCCTTTTATGTCACTTCACTAGGCATGCAAACATTAGAAGACAAGGAAATCTTTTCAACCAACAAAGAACTTTTACCTTGCTCATTCTCATCCGGTGGCTCTTCTTTCTTCACTTCCTCTTCTTCCTGCCCTAAAGGTTTGGCATGGAAGGTTCTTGTGGGAGGAAATGTAGGTGACTCCATCTTGCCATTAGCTTCTTTGATGAGCTCATCCAAGTACACATCAACCGAGTCATCATTCTTCTTGATCCACCTTTTTCTCTTTAAATCACAAAATCCTTTGAGAGACAAGAGAGCTTGGGCCTCTTGACTTAGTGCATTGTACTCTCTGCAATATGAATCAAAGTCACGCTTGATCCATTCTTTCCATTCACCATCACTAGCAAGCTCCATGATCTGCAAACAATATACACAATAAATAGAGAAAACTGGCTCGATACCATTGTAATGTCCCCTTATGGGACCAATTGGAAATGGCAACCAATCAAGTAGAATCAACAATTCTTATGTCAACAATGAACCCTTTTAAAACCCCTAGGTAATTATGTAAATGAAAGATATAAACTCAGAGATCTATGCATGTAAACTCTTGTATTTCCCATTCAAACTCAGCCAATGATTTCAGTCTTCCATTGGTGCCAAAACATACAAATGCTTCAACTATACTAACACAAAATTCCTTATCTCAACGTTGCAAATGAATCAGATATAATCAACCTAATAGATTCTCATACAATGCAAGTATCAATCCTATAACCAGTCGCTGAAACTGGGAGATGGGTATAGCCACAAATGCAAGGGGTCAATTTACTATTTGTTGCTGCTAGACTGCATGCAAAATCAGATCCAGATCACTATATCAAGGAGCTATAAAATACCCCAAACCATACACAAAACTCAGTCGATTCCACTTAAAAGAAATAGCATCAAAGTGTAGGATGAATTCGCTGCTTATAGTGCATATGAAACAGGCATATGAAATCAGATTTAGCAGATTTAGCACTCTTGCTGCAACAAGGGACTCATCACATTCAAACTCAATAGATCACTCACAACACCCTATCATTCATGCAACCAATCAGCTCTCCAATCTTTGAAATATAACAGCCAATCGTGGAGTATGTTATTTGGAGGGAGATTGCTACCAGAGGGGATCAATGAATGCATACAATCTTGGATCAAACCCTTGATATAATTTGCTGTTATTGGTGCCTTAGAACATGCATCCACATACTTTTAGAGAGACAAAGAACATGGATTTCACTGTCCCAGCAGACATCAAATTGATCTCACAGTGTTCGCTGCAATTAGAAGCTACAAACACCCATACATAATGCACTAACCCAGTCGCTTCTATGGAATTAATATTGTAAGAATGCTACACCATTAAATCTGCAATGAAAGACCTCAGAACACCACAAGGACATGCAAACTACAAGTCGCCAATGCTAGAATATATTAGTCACAAGAAGACATCCAATCAAACTAGGAATCGCTGCCAAAATAAGTATTTTAAACATGGTTATGAGCTTTTAAAGGAATTCGCTGGAACAGGAAGGAATAACAGATTTATTTCGACCAAAACCAGATCATTAATCACCCAATTTTGTTACTCAACTTTGTCTCATACAAAATCGATGCCACTAAATATATTTTGCTCCCAGATTGACTCTTAAAATCAGTCACCAAACAATGGATGCAATTTGCGCTAGGGTTTAGAGTGCCAATATACCTTAGAACAGTTCACAAAAGCACAATAAGAAGTCGTTAGGGCGAGAAGAATGCATACACAAGAATTTGACTTGCAATGGCACCAATGAATCCTTCAAATTGATATCAAAACCAGCTACAAATGGATTGCAAATAGATCTCCAACACGTGAGAGAGAGAGAGCAAGAGCATCAAGTTTGGGCATACATCCCTACTCCAAGCATGGAGCCAAATTCAAATCATCATAGCATGTCTTACAATGAACAAACAACCTTTTTTATAGACAAAGAGGTGCACAATTCGAATTTTCCTTTTTGGAGGGAAAACACAAACTCTAATTAAATATTGCTAGAACTATGTGCACTTTATTATTTTTAATTAAATAATAAATATAACTAGCCTATGTGCACATTGACTTAACTAAAGAGGGCCCACCAAGGGGTTACAAAATAGATAATAGATATCTCAAGACAAATTTCGAGCCCAATCCTCAAACCCATTGGGTTGAGGGTCTTCAATTCTTCGATGTAGACAATGTCCCGAAAAGGGGACATTACACAAAGACAAAAAGGAAATAAAATATAGAAGGGCCATTCCAAGAGAGAAGCGAGATACTTTAGAGCTAGAATTCAGAATACTTTCAAAGAAGTGTTTGAAGACGCCAAAATCTATAAGTGGGTGATATAGTTAGTGAATATGGGCATGCAGATGGATGCTCGAGCAGATGGGGCAGCTCTGCATAAAATTTGGGCAGTATGATGTCAGGTTTTGAAGCTACAAGGAATAATATTGTGGCTCAAACTCTTTCCAAAAAAGTTTTAACAGTTGGTATAAAATAAAAAAACTGATTAATAAAGCCATCATGGGCCTGCAACATCAAATATAGATTCATCTTTGAGCTCATGGGACATTTCTGGAGAACCTACAACATATAAAGGTAAAATTGAAAAAGTTTAAATAGTTAAAGGAACTGGCTGAGAAATCTAATTTTTACTCCGAAACGGCTTTTTAATATCTTGTGGTTATAAGTTTACTGCAATAAGCATCAAATAATTTATTGTCTGTCGTCAAGTTGATACAGCTTCGTAGAAATTTTAGGAAATTCTCTATCTACGTAGTCCATGTATCAACTTAGTATTAATTTTGGGAAATTTTCTATTTACGTAGTCCATCTAGTAGCAATGATTAGATGTTAGTAGGAGATTTTAGAGTAAAAACAGTTTTTTTGTTTCTTTTTTACCATTGGTCTATTTCTTGACGAGTCAATGTAATTTTTCTGTAATTGTGGGACAGGTTGCCTTTAATAGAAGTGCTTGTCCTTGAATAGATTAAAAGGTTTTGTTAGAAAATACATAATTACACAATTGGTTTTGGGATTTGTCCAAAAGGTTGTGGTCTAATTGTAAGGGATTGAAATCATAACAGGAAACCCAAGTTCAAATCTTGCTACTGCAATAAGGTGGCCCATAACTTAGAGGACATGTCACGGAGTTTGTAGAGCATTGACCTATGGATGGGATTGTGAAGTATTGAAAATGGTGTAAATTTGTAAGAGTGCAGCCCAATTTGAACCCCGTTCCACCTTAGTGTTGCAGTCTGAGTAAAACAGGCTGCAGAAGTTTTAAAATGGTTACATTTGTAAGTGTCTGGCCTAAGTTCAACACTGTTACAACTTAGTATTAAGATATTGGTAAGTAATGCTGTAAAGTATTGAAAATGGAGTGCAACTTCAACCTCGCCATCCCTTAGAATTGAAATATGGTTAAGTGAGATTGTCAGGTATTGAAATATAGTTAAGTGAGACTGAGAAGTATTGAAAATGGTTCAAGTGAGATTATGAGGTATTGAAATATGGTTAATTCAGGGTGTGAAATATTGAAGATGCACACCCAAGTGGAAATCCATGGGTGAGGTTGTGGAGTATACCCAGGTAAGTATGTATTGCCAAGTCCAATCCTCAATACCACATAAAGCAACCCACAGTCTCGGTGTCGTCATGTAGTTAACTTTTATTTTACAAAGACTGTTGTCAAAATTATTGTTAATGTGCAAGTTTTAATACATGTCTATTGTACAACCATCACTAGATATGCACAAACTGGTCTTGCTGATAAATCCTAGGCGATTTTTAAACAAATGTATTTGATAGGTATGAAACCGGACTTATCATCCTTTGCCAGCATCCTCCCAACTTCTGCCAATCTTGGAACTTTGGAACAGGCTTTGAAGATCCGCTGAAAATTAGTTGAATGCGGATCTTTATCTGATGTATGCATAATGTGTCAATCTACAGAAAGCATGCCTACTGTTTGACAAAATGTCTCAGTAGATTGTGGTTTAATGGACTGCAACTCTTGCAGGATATGCACAAAATGGGCTTGCTGCTAAATCCTTCAAGTTTTGTAAGCAAATGGAATCAGCAGTTATAAAGGAAAACTTGTCAAACTTTGTCGGGATAATTCAAACTTGCGCCAAACTTGGAGGTTTATAACCGAAAACAGAGATCCGCAAAAAAAGTTGAAAGAGTATTTTTTCCATTCAGTATGCCTATCTGAAAGGTTTTGATTCCTTGAATACCGGTACCATCACACTTGGATGTTGATGATAATATTTCCAGTTTATCGGATTTAGAAGGGCAAGCGGCCATTGCTAACACTCAAAAAAACTAAATTTTCTAGTGTATAAATATAGATGTAAGTGTAAGTTCAGCCAGGCAACGTTCTTTAGCTTTTATACACTTAAATAGTTAAGTTATTACCTCGATGAACTCAATCCCACATATGACCATCATAAAAACATTAAATGGAAAACAGAAATAATCGTAGGCCAGTTGAGGACTGCCTCACACCAACTCAGATGTGAAACTGAAAGACAGATTATACCTAAGAAAGACGGAAGCAAAAATATGTTTAATTTGAACTTGGGGCGGAGGAGACAGAATAATAATCACCGCGAATTGGGTTGCATATAATGATATATATCCAGGCAAAAACAAACGTATACCTTGAAAATTGATGTTACGTTTATTCTCATTGCAACGGCAGGACTAACAAAAGTTTGAGAATTCGCGATTAAACTCTGTAGTGAAAAATCCACTCTTAAGAAGGAAGCGAGTATTTCGCGCCTGGCTTGTTAGGAGCGCCCAACTTTGTAAACTTCTCGTGAGAATGCGTGTATTACTTTGTGGTAATATAGCATATTCTGGTTTCGTAACTATTGATAAGAAAACTATATGTATTGTCGAAATTATTACAATCATTTTTGAGGAAATGAAGTAAAAAGGATGATATTAACCTCTGCAAAGTGGCCTTTCTTGACTCTAGTGATACGACCGATAAATCTCTCCCCGGGCAGAGCTCTATCGCACATTACGACAAACCCTGACTCAGCTATTTTGCAGACGCCTTTCCCTTTGAATGCTAGGCTCTCGCACACCAGCTCCACCACCTGGTTCTTCTTCGGGAAAAAGGATTTCTTCTGGGCTTCGATCGCCTGACTTTCTTCGTCGTGTAGTTGGAATTCGTCATTTTCTTCTTCGGCTACTGATGATGATAATGATGCTACTGCATGTCTATTGAAATGGCGGAGTGAAAGAGACTGCCGTCTATATTTGTGAAGCGAGGGAGAGAAGGTAGTGAGGGAAAATCTTCTCAGATTTGAATGAAGTGAAAAAGGGCGCCACATCGACCCAATCCGCAGGGAAAATTGCAGGCCATCGTGAAAATTTCAAATCTCGTCAACACATTTTCCCTGCAGTTGGGTATCGTCGCCTATCCATTGTGGTATCCTATCCTTGCGGTATCCTTGCCGCATTAGGTAGTGGATAAATAACTAGCAATCAAACACAATATCCGTCGAAGAAGTTAAGCGTGATGGAATGAAATGAAATGAAAGATTTTATTGACATCCACGCAAAAGAGTCTATAGGATTAAAAATTGATACTTTAAAAGGAATATAGGGGATGAAAAAGAGGTTTGAAACATGAGAGGAAGATTGGTGATGGAAAAGAGGTTTAAGAGAGGAGGAGTCCAAGGATGGGAAAAATGATAAGGGCATCAATGCGAAACTTTGTTTTCTTATGACCATATGTAAATGAACCACATGTCATTTTTGTGAATCGTTTGAAAGATAAAGGGGGTAGTGTGCATTGAGGCAATGTACTTTGGAAATATCTTAGAAAGGAAGGCATGGTCAATGAATACTTCGAGGAAACTTGCATATTGTTGGCTAGATTTTCTCATATAGTGAAAACCTAGGCATTCATGAGATAAATCTCCCTCATTTACCGGTGAGGCTCCCGTGTAAGATTTTGTCAATTATATGTCTTAATATTTATTTGTTGGTATTACTTTAACTATTTAGCTCATAAACCATAGCTAGACAGTTCTGCAGTAAGTAAGCAAATTGTAAAAGAAAGGAAAAATCTGCAGAAGAGGAAAATAATAGGATACGGGAGAAAGTAGAGAGGATGTGCAACCCAAGCAATAGTTTAGAGAGTTGATTGCATGCACATAGATTAAAACAAATAGATCATTAAATAAACACGGAATTCAAAGCAAAGGAAACTTTCAAATCTAGATCTATAATAACACAAAGTTTATGAATAGATCTAGAAAGAAATAAGAAACAAAATGCATCGTTGACACAAAGTTCTCCAGAAATCTCTTCTCTATTCCTCTGCTTGCAGAAATCAGGGGTTTCAGCTCAAAGTCTAGAACACGAGAATGTTGATTACAAATTCTGATTTTTGTACCCATAGGTTATTCCTCTATTTATAGTGTATAAAGGGCATGTTGGTCCGAAAATATGTTAGGTGGGCAGATCTATGGATAGACAGGCCAACAGTGTGCAGGGCATAGCCCTTCTTTGAGACAGCAAAGTGAAACTGGTTTATTGTTATTCTACCAATAGGAATTTTTGTAAGTCTCCCAGTATTCTGCCTTCGGGGGGGTTTGGGATATCATCCCTAGTAGAGTTAGTTCCAACGAAGAACAGAAAAGGAATGAAGGAAGGAATAGAAGAAAGATGGATCGAAAGGAGAAAAGAAATGAATTCCAAAGTAGAAAGGTCAGAGGGTTTATGTTTTGGGCCGGTAGTAAACAGAGCCAAACTTACTCACATAAACAAACAAAGCAATACTGATAAACAAATGACAAAAGCATAGGTGAATCCAACAGAATAAGCATGCAGATCTAACTTAAGAAAGATCTAACACATAACACAGAATTCAACACAAAGTCTCAATTTTTTGTATTAATATTTGTTCTGTTACAAGAAAGCTCAAAGTCTTTCTCTCCTCACTTCTATTTTTCATACAAATTTGCTCACACTTGAATACTACAAGTATCCAAGTATTTATAGAAGGAGAAGGAGAAAGAAGACAAAAAGGAGCCAACCACTATTTACAAAATATCTACAAAATATTTAAAAGTCAAATGTTGACTTTGGGGCAATTTTGTGGATGACAACATCCCATGGTGCAACATGGATGATGTCATCATTTGTGCCAACATACTTTTAAATACTTTTACAAAAATGGGATTTATCCCAGGAGGAAGGAGCCTATTCGTTGTCATCCCTTGGCTTGAAAGGAGTGTCTTGCTTCTGCTTAGGAGAGGTAATGTGAAACTGAGCTTGATACTCCATGAACTTGCTAACCATCGCTTGAAGTTGATCCTGAGCGGGACCCTTGGTGTGATCCCCGATGACTTCACAAGTTTCTCGTTCATCTCTGAGTCTTTCAGGGAGTTTGAAGTATTCGTTGCCTGCCTCCATCAAGTATCCAACGAAGTCGCGGCAGGCCAAAAGGTTGTTGATAGATTTGGCATCAAAAGTGGCCTATGACGCTAAACCTTCTGCGACATGATTCCCTTAAAAAGCTGAATAGTATCATCTGCCTTCCTCAAGGCGTATGATGCACCGAGCAACCCTGGAGACATTCTTAAGACGATCTGCTCCATTTGATGCATTGCATCCAGGGCTTCCTCCTTGATTTTGTCTATCTTTTCCAAGACAAACTCCATTTGGTCAACCCGATAGTCTAAAGCAGTAAGGACTTTGTTGGGTGCTCACGGGTGATCAAAGACACCGAATTTCACCAAGTCATCGACTGGTAATCGAGCATCTTTTGGAATGTCTCGTGTTGCAACCTAGCATGGTCCAACTCTTCGGAGATAGGTCTTGTTATTGCCTGGAGTTCCTTGTTCGCTTGATCTATATTTTGATAGAGCTCTGTGAACTTTGTAATCACTTCCTCACTATCTTTGAGGATCTGCTCTCTCCAGGCGGACACTGTTGCACCTTGCTCGCCGATCTTGGCGTACTCATTTATCTTCTCCTAACTAAGAACTTCGGGAGGGTAGGAGGGGCATTGCCCATCTTTTGCAGGGCTTGGAGAAGATGCTTGTTTTGCTCTTTTAATATTCTCTTCTCTTCCTTTGCTTCTTGAAGCTTCTTGCAAAGGGCATCCACTACGGATAAGGCCTCTCCTTGTAGGCTCTCTAATGATGTTCCCATTGTGACCTGAGTCACTGTAAAATCTGTAGGAGACAAATCTTCTTTCTTCTTTGTGAGATCAGGGTACGCGATCTCCATAACCCTTTCACCTGAAGCGCTTTGAGAGAAGCGGGTTATAGCCTTTTGCTTCTTAGGCCCTTTAGCTGGAATAATGGAGAAGTCCATGGGTGCAATAGGGACTTTCCTCTTGTGTTGGCTCAGGTGTTCGGAGATCCATTTTGGACTTAGGGGAGTGGGACCAGAGGAAGAGGAGGAAACGGGGTGGAAGAAGGAGCAACTACAGTGGACACGGGAAATGTGTCGAGACACTTGGTGGTGGCATTGAGAAAGAAGCCAACACTCCAATGCTCACGGGGTTAGGAGTCACTGCAAGAGAGGGAACCGTGGGGCGGAAGGGATCTGTGAGATGAGGGAAGAAATGTTGGGGGACAGATCCATGAGGGAAGAGAAGATGGAGGAAGAGGGAGGGGGAACAGGTAGAAGATGGGGAGAAGACACAACCAAAGGAGTAGTTGGTTGAGTGACATGAGGAGGGGAAGGAGGAGCGAGAGAGGGAACGGTTGATACTTTGCCAGTTATAGATGTGACAACATCCTGAGTGGATGTGTCTATTGGAGCACTAGCCGCTTCTTCTCTTCTTGGGGACACTAAGTCCACAACTTGTTCCTCGGCGGTGGAAGGAGGGCTCTCAGGAACTTCTTTCTGAGCAGTGCTTGCCTCTCCTTCTTTATCTTTTCCTTTGCCCTCAAGAAAATGTTTTGCCTAGATGGTGCATTACCCGGAGAGATGTGGTAAAGTCTACCCCGAGGTAGATGATACCATTTTTCTTGCACCAATGCTCGGTCTTGTTGCAGAGTGCCCTGCCCTTGGCCCTTTCCTCAATAGTCTGAGGGGCCTTGTTCCTATCAATTTTGGCAAACGGCCAATTGTCCCCATCCGTGTCTAGATAAACTTGATCAACTTTTTGATCAGTTGCTTGGAAATCCTTTGGGATGATAGCCACACCATATTGAATGATCTTTGTCAAGGCCATCCGAGAGTGATCCTTTCGTCTGAGCTCAACTTTGTGATATAGATCGATGTAGATATCTTCGATCTGAGGGATGTGAATTGGATCGATCTTTGCCCTTGGAAGGCAATCACGAGGATCAAAGGTTGGCCTTGCCGAAATTATGCTTCAAATTGAGCAATTCAAGCTCTGCAAACATCTCCCGGCTTTGCTTTGTGAAGTGCAAGTGTACACGCCTACCGTGAGAGGGAATGGTAATCCACCCTTCTTCCTTTTCAAACACTTCTCATGGTATGTGATGAGTTGTCTAGACAGCTCCAACAGGATCAATTTGGGTCCCGCATACCTTGCAATTTGGTGGGCTCTCCCAAGAAGTTAGCGGCTCTGAGATAGGTGAAAGTGGGGAATTGCGTGAATAACGCTCCCCACTTCTCTGTGGTGGTGACCACACTTTTGGTCGTCCGACCGTAAGTCATGTTGGGCCTCAAGAGGCAGATGATGCCATAGAAGAAGACATCGTTGATTTTACTGAATTGGGCTATGTTGTTCTCCAGTCTTAACTCTAGATAGTACTCGTATATTTTGACCTGGCCATACCCCATACCGATTCAATGCTAGGTAGTCCCTCTCTGAGGCAGTAACATATACTACATAGGAGTTCATATAGAACCTCCCAGTTGTTGAAAGTTGTTGAAGTTGCTCCGAGATTGTGCTGCTGATAATCTCTCCCCATTCAAAACGCTGATCGGAACATTTTTATTCATTGTTTCTAAATACCTGAGCATCCACTTGTGAAAGTAATGGGCATCGGGAGCCTAAACACCCTGCTCAGGAAGGTGATTGTGTCACTCAGCTCCTCTGAAAAGTCACTGCGATGAATGACTTGTGGCCACCTACTTGTCACCTTCTTATTCTTAAGGTACACCTCATTCATTAACTACATACATTTGTCTTCATTTTTAGTCCATGTCTTCATGCAGTCCTCCTGGCTCACTACTACAAAATGTCGGTGGTGAGGGATACCTAACATGATCTCAAAATGTTGGGCCGTGAGGTTGATTATCACCTCGCCCTTCTCATTTTTGACACATCTTGTGTCCTTATTATAACAACGGCCCACCAACATCATAAACTCATTGTTGATTGCGCTTATTGGGAGCCACAGCAAAGTGCAGACCACTGCCAACCAATTTATCCATCCATGGGCTACTTGTGACCTTCTTGGTTCTGGCCTAGAAGTCTTCCATGTCAATGTGCCCAAGTTCTGAATCTCTGATATCAAGATCACACTCTACAAGAGATTCAGGCATCCTGACCCTTTGGTATTTATATTTCATTTCTTGCTCTATTAGCTTGGCTTTACCCTTGGACTTAGTTGGCTTCTTACTCGATGAAGACATGTGTGGATCTAAGTTTAGTTGTTGATATGTAAGAAGAATCAAGGAAGTCCATCATAGAAGAGCCATGTTAGCCATTAAGTCGTCCATAAAAGCTTACAGAATGAAAAGTTAGCAATTTATGAGCCTCTGGGCACAAGGCGCAACTTTACTATGCAGGCTGCAGGGACTTAGAAAAGCAAGGCGCACTTTGGGAAAGTGTTGCATGGGAAAAGTAGTGCCAAAAGGGGCGCAGGGCGCGGAAAGGCTACACACAACATTTAGATGTTGGTGTCAAGGGATGTGCGCTTGCACCATTGGAAGTCTTTTAGTGGGGTGCAGATATGATTGGTGTAACAGAGTTTTATGGTGCGCCAAGGCACGGATGTAAAAGATGCAACATCAAGGTGAGGTGCGCCAAGGGGTTAAGCTTACGCGGCGTGGGAAGGGTTTACATAGCATGAAGTGTTGTTGCTACTGTAGGTGCGCTTGCGCCTGCGCCTAGGAATTTTATAGTTTTTTACAAGGCGCGGGAAAAGGCTTCTGATTGCACAAGTTCACAGTGTGCCTTGGCATGACTGTTTTTGATGCAACATGACTAAATGGTGCGCCGTAGGGGCAACAATCGTTTAGCGCAACACGTAAAATTGTGTCGATTCACGTTTCGATTCTCTTCATTTTGTGGTTTTTACTCTCTCAGCTCAGATTTTGATAGCAAGGGGTTAACCTTGGCAAAGCAAGGGACAGAGGAGAAAAGGGGTAGGGGTCCATTCTGAGGCAGAGCCTTCCAGATTTAGCAGATCTGGAAGGAGAGTAAAAAAATGGTTTGAAGGTGGGTTTTGCAAAATGGGTTGGGATTGTGTTATCTTCTTAGGTTCATTGTTTATTATCAACAATCCTAATCACCTAAACCAACATAAAAACCACAACAAATCCACAAGAAGGGCAAGGGCCACTTACCAGGAATATATAATGATAAAGGAGACGATGTGGGGTCCACGAACACGATAAATGGCAACACGCGGGGCTGACAGGAACGCTGACAAGCATAGAGGAATAACTTTTCACGTTTTTTCAATTGTGAAAATGACAGAGACGACGCGCCTTATATATAGCAAAAGGTGCAATAAATGCACCACCAACTTTTCTTATGGCGCACCTAAGTGGATGTCGACACGACGGGATTTGTGCAATGGCGCAGCTTTGGGAGTGTCGACACTACGTTTTTAGCGCCCACAGCGCACTTTAGAGAGTGATAACAAGATGGCGCTTGCGCCTTGCACACCTTTGAGAGGTGCAACATTTGGAGTGTTGACACTCCTTAGAATGCACCAAAGGAATAGAGGGTGCAGTTTGGGAAAGTGTAACACGAATGATAACTGCGCCCAACCCAAAAAGGTTGAAAATGACCAAGTTCTAAAAACTAGATTTTCGAAAAGGATTTCACGCCATTCCGAATGTTAAGGGATCTCAATGGTGGACTGTTAGCATATGGATTTGCATGCATGCAAAATGACATGCGGCAGGTGTGGAACGAAGTCCCTCCTCAATGAAGGTGAGGCTGCCTTTATTGAAAACCAAAACTGTATTTACATCTGTACATTCAAAATTGTATGTGGGGGGTGTTTTGGAACATCAATGGAAGAAAAGTGAATGAAGGAAATGGAATAGAAAGAAGGAAAGGAGTGGAATGGAATGGACTGAAAGAACATGCAAGAGTTAGGTAAAAACAGAGCCTAATATTGCATGAAGAGGAAAGATGAATAACCAACACAAATAAAACGGAGTTTGAGTTAGCCAAACAAGAACATGCAAAAGGGAACACACATGAGCAAGTAGATAGTCAGAGCTTGATCACTGTGAACTAGAACAACTGATTACTAATGTTGACAATAAGATCAAAGATAATATTTGCATGCAAGATTCAAACACCTAACATCTAATGAACATAAGAACACCAAATGTTACAAGAGACAATGAATGAGACACAAAGTTCTTATTCTATTAACTCCAAAATGTTTTTCACAAAGAACACAAAGTTTCTTCTTGAAACAAAGCTTGCACAAAAGTATCTTCTTCTCCTCTCTCAAAGTCACCTTTACAAATGAGCCCCTGACTTCCTTTTATAACCCAAAAGTTGGTTACAAAGTAGTTAGGGTTTTACATGATCATTAAATAAGGCACTTAAGTGACCTTTGACTTTTTCTAACCAACTTTATTAAATACAACCCAAAAATAGAAATTACTTAAAATATCCAATGTTTCCCAAATAACAACACCTTTAAAAATATACAATAATAACCAGTGCCTTATCCATTGAAACGGGGTCCGCCTATCTCAAACGTATGAGAAATGGACTCTCCCAATTCGCTAGATATCAAGAAAATCAACTTCCTACACCGCCGGTGAAATTAGGATCTGCTGCTTTTGATAATTGAAAGGATCTAAACCTTCCCAAAGTTTCAAACATCTTTTCCTCTTCTGGAGGTTCACTTGGCCGAAGAATAGCCTCACAAAATACCTGCAATTCAAGAATTCTACTTGGCATATCATTAAAATTAACAATTTTAGACTGAGCATTCTCAAACAAGTTCTTCAATTTGATACACCGTTCCATGGAAACCGATGAGAAATTGTTGGCAGGAGTGTACATGTCTTTGAACAATCGTGAAAATTGTTCTTCCACCTGCTCCGATGAACACCTTTGATTATGCTCATTTACTAGGTTGCAAGGAATCTCAGCTATGAAATCCTGGATCGAGGAAAGTGAAGCGAAAACTTCATTGCACATGTTGTCATAATGGATCATAGAATCCACAAGAAGCGTCTTTCTCGATTTGAGATGTAGACACCAGAGGAAACGTGTCCCTCGATGTTCAAATTCGAGAATCCCTTCAATAGCCAACACTGAAGATTCCATACTTGTCATCTCCTGCAGACTGGGCAATATCTCATCCAAATTTGATATCGTAGAAACAAAAGTTTCTTTGAAAGAAAGAATTGGATCTAGATATACACTGATATCTTCATGAAGCTTAACTGCAGTCTTGATCACTCCCTGGCCCAAAACGAGAATCTCCAAAAGCCAAGTTTTAGTGACATGGCCCAACGTGTTTATTTCCTTTGACAAATTAAGAGTCTCTTCATCTGGGGCAGCCACCGCATCAGGTACTGGGAAGGTGGATGATATGGGATTTATCAAATGCTGAACATACTCCACCAATTGACTCTTTTCAGCCTTGAGCCGAGAATTTTGGGACTTGTATTTCTCCAATCTTTTTAGCACGATATCAATTGAATCTCGAGCCATCGCCATGTCACTTTCTAACGTGGATCTCCCAAGTCCTAGTCTGGAAACTTCATAGTCGGCTGGCGTCATAGCATTACGCTCTTTATCCACTCGTGGAATGGCAAGGTCTGCAAACTTGTTTCCATCATTATCCACCATTATTCGAGAAAGTACCTTGGGCTTCTTAGGAATGGCGTCATTCGACAGTTTGAAAAGGGCATCAAAATCAATGTCGATTGGCTTGACAACTCTCTTCCTTTTCTTCACTTCAGAATCAACCCAAGAAGGAGTTTCATTTACTATCTCGGCATATAGAATCCTGGAGCTTGAATCAATATCCTCATTATCCCTGACATCATGAGATCCTTCTTGAATCCTATCAACGGCCTCGATTTGAGGAGACACAACCTCAATGTCCACTTCCTGATCATTCGGGAGATTTTGGGAAATCCCTTCATGAACTACGTGCTCCGAAGTATTTGATATTTGAATTACTTGCACTTGAGTGGGTGTTTGTTCGAAGCATGGCTGAGGATCATTTGCTACCAGCGTATGAGTGCTATTAATGATGTGAGTGGAAGAATCTCTACTCGAGGTAGAAAATCCAGACACACGCTCCTTTCCTTCTTCAGGGTTTGGATCTCTGGATCTCTCTCTTCGTGACACGTTGCTCGGCGAAGTGGATTTCGGCAACCATTCTTTTCTTGTATGTCGTGTATGATTGGATGGTAACGAAGTTGATCGAGAAGAAACCTTGGTCGAATGGAGGTGTCCTGATATAGGCAATTTTTGTGATTCTGAAACGGGATTCGGAATTGATTGAAATTTGGCAAGTTCCTTATCATACCAAGATATGCTTCTTTCGATAATTGGTTGGTTCTTGCCATCGAGAGAAAATTCATCTCTTTTGGTCCAGTCGATTCGAGGCAACGGTGTGAAGGCAATGGCATCATACGAGGGATCGACGACATCCTCATCATCGGTTATGAATGAATCGGGAGGACTCCGGATGTGGAAGGCCTTGATCTGAGCAAGTGTTAGGCGAGAGTACTCCCGTCTCCTTACCTCATGTTCATCCGAGCAAGCGGCCCAGAAATCCTCCATGGTAGGATTATGTTGATACTTCGCTCCCATAATCGTTTGCATATAACCATTGATATCGAACTGGGCTCTCTTCACATATGGATGGATGGTTATGAGAGAAAACTCCTTTT
This sequence comes from Taxus wallichiana var. yunnanensis, assembly GCA_018340775.1. NCBI lineage: Eukaryota > Viridiplantae > Streptophyta > Pinopsida > Cupressales > Taxaceae > Taxus > Taxus wallichiana. The sequence continues at coordinate 758,838,793 of CM031242.1, read as the reverse complement.
CCATTAGTTGTGCACTGAATAAGTTTGGGCATTGGTATTCCCCGATTTGGATCGGGAAATGAATTCCTGGGCGGTGCTTATCACTAAGTAAGCAGTGAACTTGGAACAATTGTCGCGCCAGCTCCATTAACGCCCACTTATCACTGACGTACTTGGGAAGTTTCCACGGGGTCCCAGCAAAGCCACTCACGCGAATGTAGGAAAAAGATGAAAATTGTATAAACCAGGTTCCCCATTGGGAAATGACACTCATGGCTTCTTTGGAAAACCTTTCCTCGGTATTTCGATTCAAGTTCCGGATCACGCGGAAGGTGAATGCATCGTTGACTCTTCTAAAATGGTGAGAACTATTTTTGAAGCTGAGCTGAGGGTAATAGTGAAAAACGTTGTTTGATGACCCCAGGACTCCTCTCGTTTCAAGTCCCGAAAATAGCTTTCTTCGTGCTACTGCATAGGTCAGATATGAGGTCATGTAGAAGCATCCAGTCATTTTGACTTCTATCAATTGCTTGTGAATGGTGTTGCTGATGATGGTGGCCCAGTCCACAAACTCCTTCTTGGCTAGGATGATACAGATAAACTGGTACATCCATGGGTGGAAGACCCTTGCAGAAGGTAAACCAAAAACTCGACTTAGGAGAGTGATCATGTCTCCAATCTCTTCCACGAACTCAACGCGGTACAGTTCTTTGGGGAGCCTGTCAATCCGAGGTCTCTTGGTTACCAGCCAATTGTTGTTAACCATTTTGCTCCATCTTAGGGGTTCTTCGTCCCAGAAATCTTGCGCAGACTGGCGAGTGATATCTGCATTCTCAGGAAAGTCAGGTATCCCGAGCAACTCCTCAATGTGTTCAGGTGTGATTAAGAGGAAAGGTTCGCGGTTGTCTTTATAAATTCCTCGTCTCTCAGGATCGTAATGCTCTGCACAAGCAATCACCAATTCCGGACACTGCACCGAGACAGGGAATGCTGCTGCTTGAGGTAGGCCACTGTGGTAAAGCCTATCAGAGAAAATGGTTTTGCCTTCAGTTTTCACTCGCTCGCAAAACTGTTGCACGTTGATGTGACCCAGATTTGTATCGGTGATGTTGTCATACGCCGACTTAATGGAGCTGGGAGGAATAATTCCTTGGAATTCATATTTCGAGTAAGTGATTTATTAGATCTTTCCACTTGGCTTCCTCGATCTCCTGCATTTAGATCTTTCGGTCAAAAGGTGACTCGGGCACACCAAACAATGCAAACGGGGTGGGTCTCGTCTCCAACACCCCGTCGATGTAAGAAAAATATTCCTGTTATATATTATTATTATTATTATTATTTTAAAAATGATAATAATAATTGTCTCGAATTACAACCTTTAGTATGTTAATAAACAAATCGAGACCAAGCTCGAATTCTAACTCCGACAATAACAATTAAAATCCCCCGATCTTAATATTTACGTGAATGGAGTTTCCTTTCTTCGGCGTTTCTTCTGGCTTTAGGCAAATAAAACAAATTTATTCTCTGGTTGTCTATTGCTGTCTTCCTTGGCTGGGCGTCTCCTCCAAAAGAATGCGTGGTTTTCTTGTATTGTGTGGGCTTTGGCTTGATGTATTTTACCTCTGGCTGTGTGGAACTAAAACTTTGGACCAGCGTGGGAATGAATTCTTTCTTTTGTCTTCTTTTGGACTGTATTTTTTTCTTTCACCCAACACGCAGCTTGCTATGTATCAGAGTTTTTGCTATTCGTGACCTTCATTTGTTGCAGCCTTTAGCAATTAAGCTGTAAGCTTTATCAGGGCCCCAGATCCATCCATATGCAATATTATGCATTCTTTCTGAAGGCCGATGAAAATGCAGAATATAACAAGTCGCAAAAACAATTCATTTTTTAAAAATATACTTGCCCACGGTTCAGTTGGGTCGCGTTTTTTTATTTATTTTAAAACTACAGGCAAACCTATAATAATGCAAACAGTAAAAACAGTATTGGCGCAGGATCAATCGATGAAGTTCTCGAGAGTATGGGTCGCGCCTTTGTGCATGCTTCCGGACTCGCGCGCCTCGCACACCGTTCTGTATGCTTCCTAAACTTCGCTGACTCATGAATGCTTGCGCGCTCCATCAAATCTTCTGCAACAAATGTATGGCAAGCATATGTTTTTGTTTCTTTGGCGCGCTCGCATGGAAGATTGTTCTCTTTTCTTTCCTTTCCCTCAGTGTGTGGACAGCGGTTTGGGCTGTGCGCCTCCTCTACAGGAAAATGCGTGGAGTTCTCCTTCTTAATTCTTTAAAAAAAAAAACTATTCTTCTTTGCTTCTCCCAATGCACAGGAATTTGATTTGTCCTCTTGAAACTGTTCTTTATCTAAAAACTTGTTCTACTCTCCAGCACGTGGGTCTTGAAAAGCTTCTTTCTTTTTTTAATTAGAAACTTGCTCAGGTTTGTCTTATCTTTCCTCCTGGCGCGGCTTTTGCCCAATGCGTGGAAAACAATTTTTCTTTGTTCCTTTTTTTTAAAGACTGTTTCTTGGCCAGTGCGTGGGATTTATTTGCATAATGTCAAACAAAATATTATGTCTTTCTGAAAAAAAAGAAGCTTCTGACTTTTTCCACCGGGTTTGATGGAGGAAGTTACGAGGATTAATTCAACTTCCTCATCCGGGTAGTGGCTTAAGTGCCGGGGAAATGGGAAAAGTAACGGCAATTGCCAACGGAATGGCAAAATGGGTTGGCAATCCCGTCCAATTTCCCCATGTGGGAAATTGGGGAATTTTATGCCCGTTTGCCAATCCATGATTTGGCAATTGGCAGAGGAAAACCCACGTGCGGGAAATTTGAAGGAAATTGCCAGGAAAGTGGAAATCCGGGTTTGGGATGCCAACCCGGCAGTTGGAAACAAAAGCTAACTTCCCCGGCACTAAAACTTGTCGGATGAACCTTCATTTATATTTATTTAATTAAATACTCCTTAAGTGATTAATTTAATCAAACAAGGAGCAATTAATTAATTAAATATTAATTAATTATTTTAATGCGTTTTATAGCCTGGCGGGAAGAGTTCTTGCCCGAAAATCACGAAACGAAGACCGAAACGATCACAAAAATAAGACGATCGCAAGGAGTCCAATGAACCACGCAAAGTAATACTTTTCAAAATTTTCTAATTTTTAATTATTTAATTGTTTTTTGACAATTTTGCGCAGTCAAAATTGGCTGATAACAGACCAAAATGGAAATTTTGGTATGGTTACCTCAAAATGGAAATAAGAAGCTCTAAATGAATTCCCGCATGTGGAAGTTATGAAAAGGGAAACAATTGGAAATCTTCCTCCTGGAATTCCTCTTTGCATAACATGCATGATTTATAACTGAAAAATAAAACCTTCTATTTTGCATGTGCATCCCACCTATTTCCAAGTAATTGGCTTCTTCAAGTAACGACTTTTAAACCAATCACTTAAGTTTTATAATTTAATTGATTGCTCAATTACTTTGTCTGGAGAAAGTTGTAACCCTCTTAGTCTTGTTCTTCTTCCATATTCTGCATGCGGTTGACTCTTTTGCCTTTGATTCTCACCAAAATGGATCCGAAAGTTATGCATGAATGTGATTTTCTTATGGGTCTTTGCCTTTGACTGTCTTCCATTTTATCCTTGAAGTTTTTGCAATTTCTCCAAGCACATGCACTGATGTAATATTTGTCATAAATAATTCAGACAAAACTCATCATCTTTTATTTAAATTTGCACATGAGCAATTTTAAATTCTGGAAAGCACTCCTGGTGAAGGAAAACACAAATAAATTCAATGAAGGCTTCAACTGGAAGATTGGGAGTACATGCACAAAACTTCGAAAGGAATTCTCCATGCAATGACTTCCACATGGGTTACGTTATAAACAAGATGATGAATTTTTCCGAAGCCTTTGCGAATTATGAGAGTTAGATCTCGATAAAATTGGTGATAAGTTCGGTGCCTATGTTTGTATCATTGACTTCATCAAATCTGGAAGCTATGCATGATTATGCTTTGATCCTTTTCTTTCATCATGCTTCAACATGGTTGGAACAATCTTTGTTTGAGCTCTATTTCTTTTAATTATGTCGGAATCCCTTACAATTGGATCAATTTGTGCAGATCGACCATTTCTTCTGATTTAGAAGATATATTCAATGTACCTGACATTGATTTGAGCACCTGTGATGAATACCTACAATTTATTCAGACAAAGATGGAGTCGATGGCACGAATACTTGATTTTTATCACCAAAATCTGCATATAAAATCATGCTGCCCTAAAATTTGAGGTTTTGCTTACATGCAAAGCAAGCAAAAATATTCTTTAATTCACACAGGCACATATACCAACATGGAGATACTCAGAATGACAAAAATTAGGCCATTCCAGCCCTAGGCGCCAAAACCGAAAGCTTCCCGATGCAGGAAATATTTATTAATGCAACATCCTCCTTCTTTTGGTGCCAAAATATGTATCCGGGCTGCAATCCTCATCAAAAAGAATTAATTGCTTCTTTATTATGGTAGCACATGCTTATATAATCCTCGGATACTATTTTTTAATAATTGCCCTTCCTATTTCTAGCAATTTAATTAATAAACAATCATGTTTATTCACCCAAATTAAGCGCTCAATTATGCATGTTCTTTGGGTGCTTTTAAATAAATTCATTTTATTTATTTTTAGCATGCATCTTTGACTTCTCCTTAGCTTTTCCACTTGCATTGAACTTCCTTCTATTTATGGCGCCAAATTTGGGTGAATAAACCATTAATAAATATTATTAATTGCATTGTTATTCACCAAAGGTGGGTCGCACTTTTTGGCAAGGGTAGGTTCTAAAAATAATAAGTCGACTTGATGGTAATTTCCACCTGCACCGCTGCTCCAAAATCCCCTCTTCCACTTAAGTGATTTGACTTTCATCATGGGAATTTTTACCTGTAAGGCGGGTAAGAAATTCTCGTCTTGCTTTAAGTGATTTTCTTTTATAATGGGAATTTTTACCTGCTGAGGCGGGTAAGAAATTCATGTCCACTGCCACCTCCAAAATTCTCATTATAGCTTAAGTGACTTGTAACTTGATGGGAAAAAGTAACTTTGTTAGGCGGCGAGAATTTCCCGCCTACTTTCCACTACCAAAATTCTCATTGCAACTTAGATCTATTTATTCCAAAAGTGTGTCTTGTATGGAAAATAGCCTTATCTACGATAAAGTGCGACTTGCGTATGGGTGAATAAACTTCTTTGGTGGGAAAAGTTAGCTTGTCGGGCATGCGAAAATTCCCATCGATGCTTTAAGTGATCTTTTCTTTATTTTATCATGGGAATTTTCACCTTGCAAGGCGATAAGAAATTTATGTTTGTATGTCGCCTCTAATTTTCTCAACGCACTTAAGTGACTTTGACTTCATGGGAAAAAGTACCCTCAAGCGGGTAAGAAATTCCCACCTTCCCGCCACTACCAAAATTCTCATTGCTGAACTTACACTCATTAATTCCAAAAATGCAACTTGATCGGGAGAGACTTTTTGTGCATGACTTCATCTTTTTGGTCGAAGTTTGCATTTTGAGGTTGATTCCTTACAGTGTTGCATCGGTAGATGATCTCTATATGCTTTAGGCAATTAAACAGACCATACTAGGCAAAGAAACGCAGACCTAGGGGAATTTCATTGAAATTTCACGAGAGAAACTACGGAAAACCGAAAAGAAATAAATAAAGGTGAAAAACGGGACCGAGTTGTAGATGATGCCACAAATTCATTCTAGTGAAAACCCTATTGAGATGAGTGAATAGTGGCATGCAAAACTTCAACAGATTCAACCGAGCACAATTTACTTCAAACGGACATTATTCAATAAATAATTAAATAAAAATTTCCCACGACAAAACTTGGCGGAGGGATAAAATGAGTTCGGGCATCCGGGTATTTGTCGAAATTGGCTCATATGATTCATTAGGAATATCTTAACATAATACAGACATCTTCTCACAATAAAAACACAAAAAGACCCGTTATTTTAAAAGAATGATTTTTTTAAATGGGTAGTCCCAGATTTTAGGGTGAAATCAGGGACACCACATATGTTTGAATCCCGAACTCTACATATGTTAAATATGGAAACGAATGCTTACTTAGTTCCTCATGTCGTCGATTTCATACACATTTGTGATTAGGGTTTCTCTTTAACGATTAAGGTAGTTATCAAGGTTTTGCCTCATCGATACAGTCCTAATAATGTTGTTAGTCGATGAACATAGGCACAAAACTTTGACCTTCCATTTCCCTTATGCGTGTTAGGCACAACCATCAAGACTCCCTTGTGGAAACGCCTATCGACGTGATTAATGTTTGAAGCATTCACAAAAGAGGAAAATTGTATTTTACATACAGCCTAGGTTCTTGTTTGATCCTTGAACCCATCCAAGGTTATAAATATGGTATGTTTCAGTTTGAAGATTATAATTTGGTTGACCGGTTGTCAAAATTTTCTCACATTGGTCTAATTTGGAAAAATGGTTATTAATGTAATTACTTGTTAACATTACAAATGCAACAATAGGTATCATGCAGTATTGTTTGTGGATAATTCGTTGCTAGTCTATCTTTTGTTTGTGTATGTATAAGTGATGGTGTTTGCTTTTACAATGTGCATTTTTTCAACATAATGGAGGATTTGTAAATTGTGGGTTTGTTTCTATTATTCTACATCGAGCAACAAGTTGCAAAATAAGATATTGCACCTTGGGTCTTCCACCCCCATTACATATAAATACATCTACAAAATCCACCATCCATTAAGATTCGATGTTTTCCTATGTCCTCCTCTGAACTCCTCTTTTTGGCCTAGATGGGAGGATGGTATGGTAGGTTTGAAAAGGGTCGGATGGAAGCATGCAATTGAACATGAAGCAAAGATCATCTCTCACAAAACAATTGGAGGACCTCAAACACATCCATAAGATGTAGGAAATGAGCTCACCATCATTCACACCAGAAAGGATAACTATTCACATAAGGTAAAGGCCTATTAAAGGAGGCACCACAATCTCGAAATATCTAACATGACTCTAAATCCAAGCTCTTTGCATGCTACTAGGGATAGTGATGACTCGTGCCTAAGGGGCAAGCATCGAGTCATTGACCACGACATCCATATTATCCCCTAACCTTAAAAGCTTTGAGTTTCCTACACCACTTCCCGTAGAAAAGAAGTTTGCATATGTTTTTGTCCAAACACTTCTTTCCTTGCTTGTCTTGCCCTCCACCTCATCATCATCATCCAACTTATCTTATTTATTTAGAGACAACCTAGCATCAATAAAACCAATCAATGTTATTATTGGAGGTGTGGATATCCGTGCCCTTGAATTGGTACTCGTGTGTGCGATATTGTGTTTCCACTTGTGTTCACTATTTTTTGTTTGCCTTGAATGTTTATGTTATTAAAACACATAAAAATGTGATTACTGATAATCCCTAAAAGTTGCAAAATACAATAAAAACCAAGGCTTTCTAGTTGTCGGATATTAAGAAAGATTTAATGTTTGTTGGTGAAATAATTTGTCATGTTACAAATTATTGGTTTCCACCAATGATCACGGGCTAAGCCCCTCCTTGTATGGGGAAGCTCCCATTATTGAATGTAAACTAACTAAAAGTTGTGGGTGGCTGTTAGGTTAGGGATCACACAAGAATACTCCACTAAACATGTGGCAAAGTGCTTGTACAAGGTACAAGGAGGAATTTACACAGTGAAGAGAGGTAAAGGGGAGTTGGGGAAATAAGGAGAGAGAGGGTTATTGTTGTGAGTAGGCTTACAAAATTCACATATAATAACAAAATAGGTCCACATTCAATTAGAAGAATACAACAATTCTAACAATGATAAGACTAACAAATCATAGACATATAATTCCATTGATTCATTTATCAAAGGCGTTCTTGGTTTTACAAGATTATCATGTATACAAAGTTGGAAAGTAGAGAGAGAGTAGAGGAACATAAGCAAAGAAATAGAAGAATTGCAGCTTTTATTGCTTGATGTAGTAGTGGTAAATCTCAACAACATACAATCAATCAACAATTGTCAACCCTTTGGAATGGAGAAGCCATTCCAATTTATAACATTACAAATTATCCTTTCATCTCCCCCACATGACTTTTCACTTCCCTTCATCACTTGTGACCTTCCACATTCCTAGGAATAAAAATGAGTCTTTTCTTATTAATGAAAAAGACCCTTACAATATTGAATTGAAGGTCACTTAAGTGAATAAGACAAAATAGGGAAAAAGTGCATTCTTAATGAGAAATTAGAATATAGAGAGAGAACAAAGAAGAGAGATAAAGAGAGAGAAGGGTTGACCAAATCCGATGAAGATGAAGCTTTTGATGGATCTTTGAGGAAATGCTTCATGAATGAGAACCTTGACCTCTGACCACTTGTTGAACTAAAACATTGTGATTGCATATGTTTCCTCCTTTTGTGAGATGCAAGAACACTCCAGAGTGTTGAAAGAGTGTTTAGAAACATTGAGACATGGCAATGTGAACCTGGGATGACTGTTGGCATCACTTATGATGGTTCTCTCCTGATCTCACAGTGAGAGTGAGGCTCACTTTCTTGCTTCTTAGACTTTCACAATTGACCCCGGTGATCACAAGAGACAACTCCATGATGCTCAAACTTTTTGATGTTTATTCTTCTCTTACTGAAATAGGCCTTCATCATGTGGGTGAAAGGATTACCCCTAAATGAAATTCTTGTCATGTGGCCACCCATTGGAATGAAATGAGGTGATGGCAATGTCCTTCCTTCTTGAGGCATGATCACACCACAAGGTTTTAGATGAGTGTTTAAGAACACTACCAAGTGGATGACAACAAATGAAACAGAGATGATTGCCCATTCTTGTAAATATGATGCTCCAAATGAAGATCATCACCTTCTTACCTTTCTTGGCTCCATAATCCTCCTTGAATGGAATCAACTCATACACCTCCTGCTCACATGTTTCTCATGGGAATAGATGATTTCTTGATCCTTCACGCATGATGGTCTTGAATGCCTTGGTAGTTTGGACTAACTCATCCTAATTTGTTCCTTGAAGAAGTTTTAAACATAATGGTGAAGTCAAGATATGGATATCATCAACTCACTCCTTGAGTCTCACATTTCACTCACTTTCCTAACCATGAGTGGAAACATCCTTATAATGTTTGAACACCCTCTTTCTCAATTGCTCCTCATGGAGATGGTTTTCCTCTTCCTGATAGCAAGATTGATCCTGAATGGAACTTGAAGGAATGAATGAGAATGAGTTCCATGTTCTTGTCCTCCATCTACATTATACTTTGAAACACTATGAATTCCACCATCTTTGACTTGTAATATGTGAGCTCATTATCAAGCATGGATCAAGTATTTAGAAACACTTCTCGAGGTATGTGTTGCTTGAGATGACTTCCATCCTCACTCATAGTGAGATTCTCTCAACATGCTCATGACAATCATCCTCTTGATGACTTGAATTTCAATAGAGCTCTTGATGTTTCATCATTTACAAACCCCATGATGTTCTTGATTTCTCCCACTTCCCAAGTGACTGTCTTTCACACACATAGTGACTCACTCGATTTGTTTCTCATCATAATCTAATTCATATGATGATCTTCACCTTTGGGGAGAGGTTTAGTGATGATGATGTCTCTTTCATGATGGAAACATACTTAGGATAACTCTCTTTTGTCACAATTAGGATGATTTAGACCATTTAACCCCTTCACATCGAATTATGCCTTGTAGAAATCACCTCAAAATTGATGCTTAGAGAGCCTATGGGGGATTTTCTTTTTCCTATTTAGACCAAAAACACCTTCCCGACTTTGTGATGATGAAAAAATCAATGAGATAACAAAATGGGAGTTGCTACAGATTTCTGAGCTCAATTCTAGGACTTACTATTTTTAGCAAGTCCTATCCAGGACTATTATTTTTAGCAATTTTTCACCGTTTTCACTTCTTGATGTTTATTTCCTATTCAAGGGATCATGGATGCTAAGAATTCACCTATTTTGAAAATTTACTATTTTTAGACATGCCCCACTATGAACACATGTTATTTATAGTAAGTTTGTTGTAGGTGTCAGATTACAACAAAAACAGTCTTGAAATTATGGGTTTTATTTAAAGATTGCTTGCTCCAATTTTCAAATGATTCCCTTGTCTAGATGAGTGGGAAAATGATATTTTCATTGAAGGGGGAAGAATACTAATAAAAAAAATTCAATCTCCATATCTTGAAAAATCAGCCACCCCATCGTGTAAGAAATAGCTTAGATGAAAGTAGATTTTTTTAGGATCATTCGCTCCAAGTTTCAGAGCTTTTCACCGTCAGACCTTCAGAAAATGAAAAATTATTGAGGGAAGAATTATGAGAGGAAACTCATTCCTCCATATCCCTAAAAACCATCCACCTCATCATGTAAAAAATGGCTTGCATGAAAGTAGATTTTTCAAGGATCATTTGCTCTAATTTTTCAAGTGATTTTGCTCACCAAATCTTTAGAAATGAAGAAGAGTTTTGCTATCAATTTTTTGTTGTGGTATGAAAGCCATTAATGGAGGTTGGAGTATTTTTCAATAGAATACTTCATGAAAATGGTTAAGTGGTGGTGAGAGATAATTTTGAATGAGTTTTATGAAGTTTTAACTCACCCTACGAACTACGATTTGAATCTACGTTAAAACAAAGTTTGTGCGTTGTTAAAAGTTAGTTCAAATGGGAAAATGGGGAAAATGAGGGCTCTAAAGTGCACCTTGGAGTAGGATTGAGGTAGGTGGTAGCATGGGAGGAAAGGTGGATTAAATGAGGGGGCTGGGAAACACACTCGCATAGCCGGGAGAGAGGTCGCATGGAGGTCCAGGGCCTTCAACTGATCATGGGTGCATGTTCTTGTCCCTCTTGTCACCATGAGGGTAGAGGGGACAATGGGGACACAAAATTACACCCATGGTCAAAAAGTGATGGCGCACTTTTGTGTCCCTCATGTCCCCCTTGCACTTTGGATGCAAATGGGGCACATGAGACACGTGGGACACATAGTGCACAAAATTGCACCTTGGGGAGGAGGATAAGGGTGTTATTTTGTGTCCCTCGTGTCCCCTTTGTCTCTAAGGGTAAAATTATAACACATGTAGGTGAAGAGTGCACTGAGCTATTCTAAGGAAAGCCGATTTTGTATTAGATGTCCAAAAATGGCAAGGAAACCTACTTTTTCACCATTAAGGCTTAGGATAATGTTTTAGGGTCAAATATTTTATTATTTTGACTCCAAAATACATTTCAATATCAATGGAACTGATTTTAAGACTTGATTCTTCCCAAACTCAAAATCTAGGTCCTTTTTTGTTTGGAACGACTAGGGGCGATTGCATTGTTTGGAGTTCTTCATGAAACCTTCACACCTCAAATCAAAATTTATGTTACCAAATTCTATATAATTATCATAGATTTCTAATGCCTATTTTTTTTCCTCCTAATTCCTTATGAAGCTCTCAAAATCATCTAGAGAAGTCAGGTTTCACCATTAGAGTGTTTATTCCCTGCACCTAGAAAACCCATTGTTGAGCAAATTGTCCTTGAATGAGAAAACCTTTACTAAATCTTCCTAAATTTCCTCCAACACTTCCGAGACTCCCCCGACATCACCTCTAGATGCTAAATATATTTCTGAACTCTCTCGAGGTGTTTGATTAGCTCTAGAATGGCCAAAATTGGCTATTATGTTAGGATATTCCCGATGTGATCATATGAGCCAATTTCGAATATATTCAAATACCCGGATGCCCAAACTCATTTTATCCCTCCAAAAAATGCTTTTAGTTTTTTTGTCTGCGGGAAATTTTTATTTAATTATTTATTGAATAAATAATGCCTCGTTTGAAGTAAATTGTGCTCGGTTGAATCTGTTGAAGTTTTGCATGCAGTATTCACTCATCTCATTAGGGTTTTCACCGGAATGAATTTAGGGCATTGTCTGCAACTTTTGGCAACGTTTTTCACTTTTATTTATTTCTTTTGCATTTTCTCGGTTTTCTCCTCGGTTTCTCTGTGAAATTCCCCTAGGTCAATTCTTTCGCCAGTATAGTCTGTTTAATTGCCTAAAGCATCTGGAGATCATCTACCGACACAGACACCAGAAGGAATCAACCTCAAAATGCAAACTGCTAACCAAAAATGATGAAGTCATGCACAAAAAGCCTCTCCCAGGCAAGTCGCATTTTCTGGAATTAGTGAGTGTAAGTGCGATGGATTTTGGTAGGCTGCGGGCGGTGAGGAATTTATTACCTACCTTGCAGGGTACTTTTCCCATGAAGTCAAAGTCACTTAAGCTGCGATGGGAAAATTAGAGGCGGCCAGGCGGTGGGGGGAATTTCTTACCTACCTTGCAGGGTGAAAATTCCCATTATAAAATAAAGAAAAATCACTTAAAGCACCGATGGAATTTTTTGCTTACCTAGCAGGCTAACTTTTCCCATCGAAGGTTTTATTCACCCATACAAGTCGCACTTTTCCAAAAGAAGCTATTTTTAATACAAGTCACACTTTTTAGAAAGTCACTTAAGCTGCAGTGGGAAAATTGGAGGTGGCAGGCAGGTGGGAATTTATTACCTGCCTTGCAGGGTAAAAATTCCCATTATAAAAGTCAAATAACTTAAGTGGAAGAAGGGATTTTTAGAGCTGCGGTGCAGGGTGAAAATTCCCACTAGAAGTTGACTTCTTAATTTTAGAATTCACCCATGCCAAAAAGTGCGACCCATTTGGGCATTAAACAAAGCTTTTAATGATATTTATTAATAGTTGCTTTGCCTAATTTTGGCGCCCAGGATGGAGGAAAAGTCAATGCATGAAGATAAGCCAAAGAGAACTGAAGGAAGCATGCTAAAAATAAATAAATAAAATTTATTTAATGGCAGCCAACAACATGCAAAAATAGGCACCCAATTTGGGTGAATAAACATGTTTGTTTATTAATTAATTGCCAGAATAGGATGGACAATTATTAGAAATAGAATGTTGAGGGTTATATAAGCATGGGCTGCCATAATGAAGAAGCAATTAATTCTTTTTGCTAAGGATTGCAGCCGGACAGTTTTGGCGCCAAAGAAAGGAGGATTTGTGCATCTGGAGGTGTTTTTCATTGTCGGGAAGCTTCAAGGTTTGGCGCCTAGGGTTGGAATAGCTTGATTTATGCTATGATAATTATCTGCATGTTGTTATAAGTGCCCAGGTGAATTTAAAAATATTTATGCTTGCTTTGCATGCAAGCAAAGCCTCAAATTTTAGGGCAGCGGGCTTCATATGCAGATTTTTGGTGACAAAAATCAAGTATTCATGCTCTGGACTTCATCTTTGTCTTAAATAATTGCAGGTATTCATTACAGGTGTTCATACAGGTGAAAGGAAGTTCAAATCAATGTCAGGTACATTGAATATATCTTCCGAATCTGAAGAAATTGATAGATCTGCATGAATTGATCCAGTTATAAAGAATTCCGAGGATTAAAAGAAAAAGAACACAGACAAAGATTGCTCCAGCCATGATGAAGCGTGATGATAGAGAGGGATCAACGAGAATCATGCATAGCTTCCAGATTTGCTTGATATCAATGACACAGACATGGGCCCAGAACCCATCTCCGAAATAATTAACAGATCCAGGGCCGGAAAGACATTTCTCATGCGGGCGATGAAAAGCAGTGGAATTATTCCAGCATCAGCATTCCCAGTCATAACTCAGTTGCCCGAATTTGTCATGGAGTGTGCGAGATCATATCATCCTCTTTCCAGAACAATCCAGGATGTTGCGGGAAAGACAATTATTAGGTTGGATGCACAGTTTATCAATTTTTGTCTGAAGATTCCGACACGAACGGTGGTGATTGCAATCAGCATTTGGATGCAGGTAACAGATGGGAGAAACACAAAGCAGATTGCGTGAGCATAATGAACAACCGATATATGAAGAAGCCCAGGTCTCCATCAAAGTTCCCGAGAACTCTTCCATGCGATCCAACTTGGTGCAGGAGGTGGATGATATCACTAAATTGCTTTGCAGGATAAGTGGAGAAGCCAATACTCACAACTTTCGCTCATGGATGTATGCTTTCGTGAGGACTATCGAGATCAACAGAGCTGATTCGATAATCAATTGGGCAGAGATCATCAGTGATAGCATCGGTGAGCAACTTCGGAGTGTGAGGCGGACTTACAACTTCAAAATGACTTCATACAGTATATGCAGCAGCCTCGCAGGGCATATTTTCCAAGCTGGATAGACGAGGCGTACTGGCGAAAGATCCTATCTTTGATTGCTATCCATAGTTGACAGTTCTGAGTGCCACAAAGATTACAAAGCGGTCAACGATGGGTTCTTTTATGAATTCATCTGCAAACTAAATGGTGATCTGAAGACCAACAGGGTGAGCAAAGAAGCTTGGGAAGTTGTATCTCAACATGGCTGCATTTTCATCCAGTTTGCAGACTTCACCTATCTCAGGGTGACTGGCTTTTCGGGAGAACCAGTAAAGTTGCCGAGGTATCCAAACGACAAGTGGGTCATCATGGAGTTGTGCAGACAACTCGTGGAGATGCATGACTTACAATCAAAGCGGCACAAGTCTACAGGTTTCTTTCCAGTCACAGTGGGTTACTACAGCTGCCAGAGCATCCACAAAGCTAGAGGAGTCGAAGCTGAAATGTTTTCTGAGTATGAGCCTGAGTTCTTCCCAGCATGGCTAAACTTTGACCCATATGGAGTAGCGAGAAGACAATCTCCCAGGAATACTCACATGTGCCTTCGTTGGAGGACTTTTGGATGAAGTGCGGAACGAGTATGAAGTCAAAAAGAAAGACTTCAGCAGGTTATCGGCGCAACAAGTGTCTGATTATGGTTTGGCACGGATACCTGCAGATCTCGCAGATGATGGGCATGTGATACTTGACTCGTATCATCAGATGGGAGGAGATAGAGCTGCTCTTCAGGAAAACATTGGTGGCTGCCAGACGATTGAAGAAAGATCTTCCGCAGTTTTGGTTAACACTTCGAACTGGTTGCTTGACAAAGGGGTATTGCCTGGATGAAGCATTGATGAATCAGATCACAGCAACTTTACCACGGGAGACTCCAGCAAAAGAAAGCACGAAGGTGAAAGCAGCAGAAGGCCGGAAAAGCTTAAAGTTCACAAGAAGTCTCACATACAGGAGAAGGCCAAATCTACGGCTATCGTTCCAGTTCCAGCTTCTCCAACATCAACTCATAGCACTTCAGCAGCCCGGAACCTCAGAGAGATCTTGTTGTTCCTCCTTTGAATCCAGCGTCATTTGTATTTTCTCCTCGACCACTCAGGTCTTCACCTATCCATGCGGAGAAGTTGAAAGCACAGATGGCGGAGTTTGAAAAGGCATTATCTTTGGATAATTCAGAGGGTGTCATAACACGGTGGCAAATTCTGATAGAGCGGAGTCAGAGCATGAGATGGTGGTGCACTCGGCGGCTTCTCATTCCCCAAGAAGCAACTTTTCATCATGGTTAGCTTTGCAGACAATCCCAGAATCCAGAGAGGAGATCAACCTGGAAGAACACGACTTTCAGTTGCTCCTGAGTTTGGGAGGAAGAGATAGAAGACCTAAAGTTGCCAAAATGACTTCTAGGTTGATTATTGAGGAATCGGGACAGAAGTTCACTGAGTTATCTGTTCCAGTAGAAGGAAAGCACAAGGGAGAGCTCACGGCAGCTGATATAGCAGTGACCAAAGTGCCAATAGGTCAAACTACCACAGAAGGGTTAAAGCAGGATACACAGACGCTAATGAATGCTTTATTCCTTAAGCTTGACAAAGAGAAGGTTGAGAGATCCAAGCTTCAGAAGCAGGTGTTCCAGCTGTGCGAGATCATTGCTAAGGTTGCCAAACCTTCCTCTCAGCCCATTTTAGCACATGAGCAGGTGAGTAATCATCTGATGCAGGAGGTGGAAGATGCAGGGGATCAAGTCAGAGCTATTGCCCACTGGAAGGAGCAAATCATTCACCAGGCTTCAGAGCAATTCAAACCAATACAGCTGAATTAGAGAACATGCACATGGCAGTGTCTCAGCTAAAGGATTTGATGACACAGATAAAAGATGAGAACATAGTGGCTGAAAGTCATCTGGATACTTTGGCTAAGATACACTCGTTGCCAAAGGATGTGTTGATTGCAGAATAGATTGTGCCTGGCGGATTGGTGGAAAAGGGGAAGCAGTTAGAGATTTCAGTTTCCTTCCATGTAGAGATCCTCAAGCTCATGTTGAAGAGGATGCAATTGCTGGAGAGTAAGATGGGAGAAGTGTCGGAGAGCATCCCAGATGAATTACCTGCTTCCCATGAGGAATTTATGTTGGTTGTGCGGAAAGAAGTTGATGAAGCCACCATACCTTTCACGATGGATTCGATTGGTAGACTCATAAAGCTTCAGGCAGATATTGAGGGATATGGGCTGGTTTAGAGAAAGTGAAGGCTAACATGTTGTTGCTTTGTCCAGAGGGTTGTTACAGTTCAGAACCGAGAGAGATGTTATTGTTAAAACAGATGGGAAGATGTTGAATTACATGTTTGACAAGTATATTCAATATCAAAACAAAAAGAAAGTATAAGTGTTACAGCTGGCAGATCTTCTTTCTTCTCTTCTTCCTTCTCTTATTTCTTATGTTCCCGGATGAAAATGTAAAATTAAAGTTATTGGTTGAAAAATCATTACTTTAAGTTATGTGGGAAGATTCTTTAAGATAGGTGACAGATGTGCACAATTTTGACTTAGACTCCTGATGCATGTCACTAAGAGAGGAATTATAGGAAGATGATTGCCAAATGTTCCCTTTACTACTTCTTCATGTTCTAGTTCAGTTGCAGTTTCCCATTTGTAATTTCCCCTCTACACACTATAAGTAGAGGAAGAACCTACGGGTTAAAGGATCGGAATTTGTAATCAACATTCTTGTGTTCCAGACTTTGAGTGAAACCCTGATTTCTGCAAGCAGAGGAATAGAGAAGAGATTTCCGGAGAACTTTGTGTCAACGGTGCATTTTGCTTCTTATTTCTTTCTAGATCTATTCATAAACTTTGTGTTATTATAGATCTAGATCTGAAAGTTTCCTTTGCTTTGAATTATGTGTTTAATGATCTATTTGTTTTAATCTATGTGCATGCAATCAACTCTGTAAACTATTGCTTGGGTTGCACATCCTCTCTACTTTCTCCCGTTTCCTATTATTTTCCTCTTCTGCAGATTTTTCCTTTCTTTTACAGCTGCTTACTTGCTGCAAAACTGTCTAGCTATGGTTCATGAGCTAAATAGTTAAAGTAATACCAGGAATTGTTAATTTTATTTTCTTTAAAGGATTTTAGGTGTGTAGGTAAACATCAACAATAATACACTATAGTGGGTCCATTCATTGCAATATTTTGGGGATGAGAGATGATGTTTGAACTTGATTAAAAAGATAATAATGAAGTGGTTCATGAGATATCCATGTAGCACCAAATAGTAAACAATTTCCACACATTAGAAATATGAGATGATAAAGATAAAAAAGCTAAATGTGTGCGTGTATTAATGTTAGGCATTACCTTTTTCATGGTAGCCATTCTTCTCCAAAGGTGGAAAGATGGACATGGTGGCCTTTTCGAGGTTTACAAAGGATTAGTTATTTCAAACATGGGTCATTATAGAGGGTTGCTTATTTTAACCACATGTAGGAATGCGACACTTTGTGATATACTAACTTTGATAGGTTGTTTTTTTATATAAGAAAATATTTTTGAACGGAGCTATGAATCGGGGGGTTTTGGGTCCCCTCCTTACAAAATATGTGATATCAATAAGTGAAGAGATGGGGTGGTTTACATAATAGCAGATGAAAGAGACCACCTTGAAACAAAATTATAAAAATCATAGTATACTTAACGAACTACTAGAGAACATTTAGTTTTAAATTTCAACCACTTCCTCCTTCACGTGCTTGATGTCCTTTGCAGCCTACCCCTTCCCCTCTTCTACAAGCACTGAAATACCGAACCACATCTCCAACCTTGGCAGCCTTCGAAAAAAGTCATAGGAGGATTTGCCTTAGCTTATGAGCCGAGCAACCTGTGGGGCACATGACTGGTAGGCATTGTGAATTCATCCAAGGCCAAGGGAGAAATATAAGTTGGCTCAGATCCTTCCATCCTACACTTTTGATGGAATATCACTACAAAACACCATATAAATTTGTTGTGGTTTTCCAATTCATCCATGTATTCTTTCACCACCATGCTCATACCACTCGACCCCCGTGACTGCGCAGAGCTAGTGGGCATGCAAAAATTCCACACGACTTCCTCCAATCCTATCGTGTGTCGAGGGAATATGAAATGTCGAGCTATCAAAACTATTTTCACCTTATTTCCACCAATTAGCAATAGATTTGACATGAAAACCGACGCAATCTCTGCGTGCACCCTTAGGTGGTCGTGACCCTACAAATAATTGTCCCCTACAACACGTTTAATTGCTTTGCCCACAAAACTTGAAGGGATTCTGAAGACCTTCTTCAGCGAGCGGGCGAAATAGGGCCATAGAAGGCCATTTCCTATGTCTCGCCTATGAGATAAAGGCTAGGGAAGGGCACGAAATCCATTAAAAGATAGATAGAGAAACCTCGAAAAGTTAGAGTGGAGAATGAATAGAGGTGTGAGAATGAAAGGCCTTGAGAGCTCAAGAAAATGGACTTTCCCACATGCTAGACCTTAATGAATTACTCATGCCTTAGATTAGCATAACTTCCCAAAATGACATCCAATCTAGGCCATTTAGAATGATCATTAGATGTTGTAGCATCATTCACCTTTTCCACCCCATAATTTTCTAAAATATCCACCGCTTGAGTTGGCCTCACGGTATACATGCCCAATGTTCCAAGTATCCAATTTGGCAAGCCAAAATAGGGTGTTTGAAATGTAGAAGTCTAGATTCCAAATGAGGCCTTACTCGAAATGAGGGCTTAAGTTATTATCTGTGAGTCACCCTCAATGAGTAGTCGGGTGCGCCATGATCCACAACCTTTTAATACCGAAAAGGGGGTTTGCACCTCACTTGATTACATTGATCATCTAATTCACCTAATTAATCCAAAGACCGACTAATTCACCTAATTTATTGCATGAATGATACACCCCACCCCCGAAAGCCCGGTGACCCCTTAGAATCCCCATCGAATTTTAGTTTGCAAAAACCAGGGGGGTGGAGACCATCTACCCCGACTTCTTAGGATCCTCTTTTCCGTATCGATTTACACCGAATGCATATAGATCCTACAGGAGGTAGCTTGATTAAAGGCCATGCCTTCTTGATCAATGCATCCCACTAGAAAAATTAGATAGGTTACTACAACAAGAGCCGCCGTTTTATCGAAATTGCCACTTCCAAGTTCTCAATTACTAAATGAACCTTAGAAAAAGATTCTTTGAATAAACAAAAATTCCTCTCCCTCTAGATTTTCCAGATGAGGAGGAAGGGAATGCATACCTAGATGGATCCAAGGGGGTGATTTTACTTTAAGACTGGCCAAAATTCTCAAAACATTTTTAATCATTATGCCTGGAACCTAGGCCAAATCCAATTTTGAGCACAACCAAGACCAACATTGGAATGTGAAGGGGCAATGAAGCAACAAGTGATTTAAATCTTCTTCATCCTTTTCACAAAGTAAGCATCGGGAGGGCCTGGATATACCCAATTTCTTCTCCCGATATGTGCAAGGATTTTCCCTTTGATACCATCCACTAAATGCCCCTGATTTTGGCATGCATTTAGAATCCCAACAAATCGACCACGCATTAGAACCTCTACTCTCCTCGAAGCAAGAGAGAAACATAACCTAATTTTTCGTATACTTTACCGCCCGATTTGTTTCTAAGCTAGAGGACTCCGGTCCAAGGAGTTGATGAAGCTAGCTCTACGCGTGTTGATAATGCTTTTATAAAGATATTTGGAGGCTTGATGTGTATCTAAATTCTCTAATTCTTTCCACAAAATGGAAGGACAACCATCTTCCATTTGATGTCCATAATATGTAATCCTGGTCACCCCAAACTACTTTAGTGATCGTCCTAATTGGGTCTAACTCGGGTGATTAAGAAGGGCAAGGTGGCCATTCCAAGAATTTTCCTGAATTTAGCCAAAGCTCCATTCCCAATTTTCCATGAGGTGAGAGTTGAAAAAACTTGTTTGCAAGAACAAATGAAATTCCAAATGTGGGACTCCTTTTCGTAACTCTTGGCTCATGATGATGCTTTCTCGTATATCCGTAGGAAGATATTTCCAAAGCAGATTTTTGTATAATAGACTGGATGATTAGAAATCAAATTCCATATGTGCTTTGCTCCTAGGAAATGTTTTGAAGGCCAAGATTCAATATTCCTGTGCCACCTAAATCCTTTTGAAGCTTAACTTCCTCCCATTTTTATAAGTGAAACTTTCTCTCGATCCTGTGCCTTATCATAGGAACGTTCTCAACATTTTCTCAATTTTTAGGAGGACCAATTTTGGAATTAACATAAAAGAAAGCATGTAAATTGGAAGGGCGTTGAGAAATGTACCAATGAGTAATATTCTACCTTCAAAGGTGAGCCACTTCCCTTTCTAAGCAAACAATTTTTGTTCAAAATCTAAGATTAAATCATTCCACAAGGTAGATCTCCCAACCCGAGTGAAAAATGGAATGCCCAGATATTTTTGAGGGAGGGAGCCCCTAGAGAAGCCTAGAATTTGTTTAATGTGCCTTTGTAAACTGGGAGAAGAATTAAAGAATAAAATCAAAAATTTGGGTAGACTAATTACCTAGCATGCTGCTTGAGAATATTAATTGAGAATGCCTTGTATCTCTCTGTCCTCGACCACTAAAGTTGTGTTGAAGAGAAAAATTTTGTCTCAGTAATTGTTGGTGGGAGAGAAGTTCACTCCCATCTATTATGGTGAGACCTTGCAGATGCCCATCTTGAATTACTTTGGATATAGCTCTACTAAGGAAGTTAACGACCAAAAGAAAAAGAAAGGAAGATAGGGGTCACCCCGCCCGATCCCCTATTACCGATAATCAACCTTCTTGAGCCATTTACAAGAACAAA
Source organism: Taxus wallichiana var. yunnanensis (assembly GCA_018340775.1). Taxonomy (NCBI): domain Eukaryota; kingdom Viridiplantae; phylum Streptophyta; class Pinopsida; order Cupressales; family Taxaceae; genus Taxus; species Taxus wallichiana. The sequence continues at coordinate 758,817,570 of CM031242.1, read as the reverse complement.
TAAGCTTAGGGAAGAAATGTAATTCAAGATCTAGTTGCAGAAGGCATCATTGAAACCTAATTTCAACATCACTTGAATGTGGAAATGCCAGTTCAACCTATCATAAGCTTTGATAAAGTCTAACTTAAGTAACATGTCCATGTGGTGGTTCCGAGACAAGGAATGCATGAGTTCATGGGAAAGGATGATACTGTCAAAAATTGATCTCCCGGGAAAGAAACCACTCTGCTCCTTAGAGAAAATGGACTCTAAAAAGGTCTAATTCAAGAGCAATCACTTTGGAGATAATCTTGTATGTTGTGTCAGACGAGAGATGGGTCGAAAGTCATCTAAGGATTTGATAGGAAATTTATTGGGGAATATGCGATGAATTTGTGATTCAGAGCGCCTAAGACTTTAACGATGGATTTGTATTCTTCAACACCTCCTACACATCTGATCCCACTATCTCCCAAAATTCTTAATAAAAGGTGGAGGGGAAACCATCGATCGGGATATTTATCTCACTCCATGGAAAACACCATTGCTTTAATTTCCTCTAGCGAAAAAGGATCCATTAGTTTGGAGTACATGACTCAGTATTGTGTAATTTCATAATTAAGGACAACATGGAATTTTGAGAATCTCAATGGGATACTTGTGTCGCTAGCTAATAGATCTATAAATAAGGAAATAGAGGCTTCCTTAATTCTTTGTTGCTCTATGATCCAATCCCCATTTGGTGTCTTCAATTTTGATATGTAGTTAGAGCTTCATCTTTCCTTGAGGGAAGAGTGAAAAAAATTATATTCCTATTCCTTCCTTTAGCCATGTTTCTCTAGAATTTTGCTTCCAGAAAATTTCTTCTCTTAGGAGAAGCTCCCCCAATTCCAAAAGCAAAGCTTTTTCTTTCAGTGTTCCACTTGACCCATTCCATTTTTAAAGACAAACTCATTCAACTCTGTAATCTCTGTACTCTCTTTTCTCCAAAAATATATTCTTGAAATGAATTTTGTCCCAACAAGCAACATACCTTTGAGCTTAGATAATTTTTGGGAGAGGGAGAACATCTTGGTACCTTTTACTTGAATGGAGGACCACCAATCTTTTATCAACCGAAAGAGAGAGGGTGTCTCAGCCATATCAATTCAAATTTGAAGGGTGATTTCCTAGGGGGAGCCCAAAGAAAATGAGTAGGGATATTGGGAAATGATCTAACCTAGAAACTGGAAGGATGGAACCTTACAAAATAAAATTGTGATGCAGCCAATTCCCATTTGTGAGAAATTTATCCAACCTTTCAATGATCTTGTTGAAGCTGAATCTTCTATTCATCCAGGTAAACCAACCTTGTTTGGGTTCCAGATCCACTAAACAAGAATTCTGGATGAAGGCACAAAAATCATTATGTGATTGGGGGTTTCTAGAAATACCACCGCTCTTATCTCTATCCGAAGATATGGCATTGAAGTCACCAACAAATAGGATCAATGCATCATTGAAGGCCTCTATATCTCTGGAGAGGGCGGACCATAAATTCCTTTTGGCAATCAGATTATTCAGAGCGTAGACATTGCATAGGAGAAAAAAACATCAGTATGAAGAACCTGAACTTGGCACCATTATGTGTGACAAATGTCTTTGATTAAAGAGATTTAAACTTTATACATCTTCTAAAATATCCCTAGGCCCCGGAAGCACCTTCGGAATTGACAGAAAGCCCGAGCCAACTTTTTTAATTTGGAAAGACCACATCCCTTAATCTCTTCTAAACTCATCTTAGTCTCTTACATACAATATCGGCCTCCTACTCAATAATGCAATGATTAACTAAGCGTTATTTGTTAGGGTCGTTGAGACCCCTAACATTCCATGATAAAATCTTCATTTGTCCTTCAGGAGGGACTGGCCCTCCGTACTTAGTTCTGTGAAAAAATCACTGATTTGAATCTACTTACCTTCAACAATATATCTATTGGTTTTGGCATCATTGTTGGGTCTGCCAATCGGGACTGAAGAACCTGTATTGGGAGTTTTGGATATGCCTAGGGTGATTTCCATAGAACATTCCAAATCTGTATTGGCTAAGAGTAGGGGTTGTTCTTCAATCCCCAAATATTAAATTGGAAGAGAGGCATGTGAGGATTTAGACGAAGCTTCCTCTCCCTATACCTAGCCCTCAAGGGCCTCCATAGATCCTTCATAGCCTGTTTGAATCCCTTTATGCAAAATATGGTAGAGATTAGCTGATTCCATCATGAGCGCTTTGGAGTCCCTCAAAAAGTTTCCTCGAAAGAGCAGTCTAACTCAGGGACAGATCTTTGGGAAGAGGATGGGGAGAATAATTCTTAGCTTTCCACCCTGACGACAAAGACTTAGGAATCCATTTTGAACCATATGGCTTCGAGGAAACTTTACATTCCATTTGCAGGTGCCTGAGATTACCACACTTGAAGCATTTATAAGAAAAAAATTCAAATTACACAGCCTGGATCCAGGTACCCATGGGTCCCTGAATGGAGATTGATTTAGGAAATGGTCTAGAGGGGTCAAAAATAATACAAACCCTAGCGAAGGAAAAAGAGAGGCTTCCAAAGTCCTGGGATCGATCTGAATGACCTTACCCAAATTGCCATAATTTTTTGATAGAATCTTTGGGTTCTAATTTTCAATAGGTAGAGCGTATAGGCGAATTCATACCTGTTGGAATTCAACTTATTCCTTGATGGGATCACGATTAGGGACCCAGGTCTGAATGAGAAGACCCCATTTTGTGAGGAAGGAGGCCTTGTTGAATAATACTTCATCATGCTTACCTTTACTCCAAAAAAGAATAAAAAAGAAGCCTCTAGACAAGAAACGGATTCGCAGACCTTGACCCCACTGATATTTAGACCAAGAAGTGATTTTGCTAGTTAAAATCCACTTCCCGACAAATTTGGCAATGACTGCTCTGCTTTTGAAAAGATTGATTTTCCCCTCCAAGTCCTCCTCCACCCCAAGTACTACTTTACCATCTTGAGATAAACTTGAGGGTAAAAAGTCCTCTGAGGCAGATTCTAAACCCTCTCGAGCTTTCTATGAATCGACTTTATGTGAAGAAGAGGCATGTTCCGATGGTATGAGGATAAGACTGTTCCCTTGTTGAGAGCTTATATTTGTAGAGAGCCCGTTTCCAAGAGCATATTGAACCGATCGATTCTAATTTTTCTGAAGCCATAAAGGTACGAGCTTCCGCAAAGGGGGAGGACCATGCACTCTACAACTCGGGTTGAAGCTTCTCTTTTGAGAATTCAAAATTCAAATTATTTTGGGGTGGGAAACTGAATTTTTCAAACCTATCGAGGTCCATTGGGGTGATTTCTCCATCCCACAGAATTAGGTTTGTGCCGAGATCAAACGATTGTCTCCCGACATGAGGGGGCCCATTGCCAAGCTCGCCATCACAAAGCGCCAATGGTTGGCGTAGTTCCATGCTTTGCCAATTTGAAGCCCCACTTTTCCATACTAAAAACCCCGACTTTCGCACTTTTTCACTATGCGACCATCCTCCCCTCTATCCTAATTCAATGGACAATTCAACTTTGATACTGGGTTTAGATACATGTCAAAATATCTTTCCAACTTTGATACATGTCAAAAATCTTTCCAAAATCGGTTGTGTAAGAGGCGACAAAGTTGGAAAGATATTTTGACATGTATTTAGAAGGTTTGATTAAAATATTTTCCATATCGAGGAGAAAACAAGGAGAGAATCTTTTAGGGGTAGTGCATGGATATAATGAAATAGGTATTGAGTAACGCAAGTAAACTTAATAAAAATAGTATCCAACTTAAGAATAATGTCAGTAGTGCATGTATTTTAAGCCATATGGAGGGGTCACTCAGATTACTGTTAACTTGGTTGTCATTTCTAGTGGTACCAACAACTAGCCCTAACACAAGTGAAATAAACAAAAAAATTGAGGACATGGGGGAAATCACTTTCGTATTTTTTAATTTATTTTTATGGTGTCAAGGTTTTCAATCGCGATGTTTAATTTGTTAGATAAGACAACAACATGAATGAAAATTTGGAAAGATAAATGAGGGACTTCAATGTGAGAACTAAATACCTACATATCCCATACCTATTCCATGGCTCGATTGTTCTTACCTAAATAATAATTGTTAAGCATGCTCCACTTCATCATTTTGATCCCACTTTCAATGTTTACATGAATGTAATATATGCTTCAATAGGATCAAATAAAAATAGGCAAAATACAAGAGATTCCATGTTCGAAACCCAACCACAATGTTGGATTTTTGTAACATTATATAGGCCCCTTTGATTTTAAGCTCGACCACTTACATAAAATAAAACCCCACAATACATAGTCTCATTGTTTCACATCTATTTTTCATGCTTTTAAGCATTAATTTCTTTATAATGTAAAAACTCAAGTGCCACACCCACCCATATATTTAACTAATTAAAAAGTTACTTATATTAACTAAATTTCAACTTTAGGATGTCATCAATTTATAGGGCTTGCCATATACGAATGCATTAATCCCAAAGCAAACTTCATGGTATAAGTATAACAATGGATCAAGTCTCGATATATACCTATAGATCTAACAATTTTAGATGATGGATATGTAAATGGATAGATTGAGTAACATGTGGGAAAATCCAGATGGTGCAAAATTTACGAGGACATGAGCATGAAAGTTTGGTAGTGAGTGAAACTTAGCTCGATATGACGCCGCATGATTTTTTTCTCCTCAAATATTGGAAAAAGAGTGAGTGATCGTAATTTCTTAGTCGCTTAAGATCGATAGTTGTGAAATGGCTATATTTCTAATTCAACAACCAATCAATCGAAATTGTTGCATATTTTGTCAACTTTCAATAGAGTAACCCCATTATGATTTAGCAAACACCTTCTGGCATAAGCTAGACTTGCATTGAAAGAGGTGCAATGATACACCGATAATAAAATGCGAAGGTTTATAGACTCATTGAATTAATTTCAAGATGTACTAAAGAGGCATATCTCGACTTAGGAAATAGGGTAACAAACATATGTATCCTCGTAACTAGTCAACCATTATGTGAAGGAGAGGGCCACCTTCGATACTAATTCATCATTATTGGCATAAGGATCATAATTTATTACCGCGAACCAAACTAACCAACCAAAACAAGATTGATGTGTATTAGGTAGTTTTCGGGTAGATGTGGTGTAAACCATTAACATAATTTTCCTTCTTTAGTCAAATTTGGTCTGGATGACAATTACCCTTCATTCGTATGGGCTTGTTAGCATAATTTAGCATAGGCATATTTTATTGCATTTTATCAGCATTGTCTTTTACTTAATAATATTCAACATGTGCACTCTAGTCTAGTGACTTGCATTCAATATTGTTATATTGATAACATTCAATATTGGTATTAGGAGTAATTACATGTGCATGTGAGATGGGTCTTATCATCTCGTAGTTGGTGCCTCGATAGGTGTCATATCTATCCATATGAGGTTGTCTAATATCTATAAATTTTACAACTCTTACATTGTTATGTAATCTGATTTCATGATCAATAATATTTGTGAGGCTTCCATCCCTCTTTGGTCATTGAATCTTATTCTATTCTATCATTTGCATCAAAGCTATACCATTGTTATCATTTGGTATCGAGTAGGTTTTATCCAAGCAAGGTCAAGAGGAGCACTATTGAGAGGATCCATTGAGAAGAAGATTTGCATCAAAGGAGAGCCATCAAGCATCCCACGCACCTCCATTCCTTTCAAGCATCCCTCAACTAAAATTTGACCTATCCACTTATTTAGAAGGTAAATTTTTTTATTAGTCATTGGCATAGCCAATCGATCCAACATATTGGCGAAATATTTTAGATTTGGAGATCTTTAAAAAAAAGATCTTGAAAAAAATAGAGATCTTGAAAAAAAAAGGAGAAAGATCTTGAAAAAATCAGAGATCTAAAAAAGAGTGAAAAAAATCGATTTGAAAATGGAGGTGTGAAGAATTTGGGAGCAAAGGTCAAGCAGTCCGTCAACAAAATTCCAACAGATAACTCTAAAAAAAAAGGACGTAACTTTTTCATACAATGTCGAATTGATGTGATATTTTTTTTTCTAGAAAGATAAGGAGGCACACAACTTTTCAGTTTACATCATCTTCGCATTCAACTTCTACATGTGACGAAAAGTCTCATGCAAGTCGGGTCATTTTTTCTAAAAAATCGAGATATAGCTGTAAATTGGTAAGATCTCAAAACTAAGATTCTGATTCTTCTAAAATTTTGTGGGTTTTAAGAAAAATATTTTATGATGCTATTGTCAAAATTTTAGAAAAACCTAGATCACGGTTTATGAGAAAAGATGAAAAAATATTCAAATTGTTTGTTTGGTGAAAACAATTTTTTATTTTATGTTTGGTTCTATCACACAAAATCTTTGATCTCATAGTAGCGTTTGGTATATACGGTGCCTCTGGAAGTGCTTACGGGTGATGTCGTCATGACTACTACTGCACTTAACGCCTAACACAATGCTAAACGCTCGTGGGCATCAACCCTATAAAATCGACGGGGAGTAATAAGGACACAATACACACACATTTGAGCCCTCCCATCCATTTGTGCTTGCACAAACCCCTCTCCGTACTATCTACGTACTAAATTCTTTCATGTGTGTTAACACCTCTTTCCATACTGATGGGTATATTGAAAGGGTGATCTTCTTCCATGTCTGACGGACGTATATCGAAGGGAGCGTATATAGAAAGGTTTGGTATATCGGCTGACGGTATATTGAGAGGGAGACCATAAACTGGAGTGAAATTCAAAGTTTCAGAAATTTAAATTGCAGAAATGGGTGCACAAGCATCAAAGTTCTTCTTGCCAGATTCACAACTGCTTAGAGGAGACAACTATGTTGCATGGAAACCGAAGATCAAGATGTTACTTGAGTTTGAAGACCTATGGACAGTTGTAGATGGAACAACAACAAGATCACTTGATGATGGAAGACAACAAGTTCAATTTGACAGGGCCAATCAAAAGGCCAAGTTGATCATCTTGTTTGGCGTAATGGATGATGTGCAACCCCACATTAGAGATGCCACATCGGCCAAGGATGCATGGGATAAGTTGAGCACAGTCTATGAGGCAAAGAACAAGAATGCCATCCTCAACCTATTATCACAACTGCATACTCTCAAGTTTAAGCATAATGAGAAGGTTGAAGCTTTTTTGAGACGAGTTGCTACTTTGAGGGCATCTCTACTGGCATTGGAAAAAGAGATAAGTGATGAGGACCTCGTACCAATTGTGTTGCGAGCACTTCCTCCTTCCTACAGAATCTTTGTGACAACTATCAATATGAGTGAACACACAATCACCTTTGAGAAGTTGGTCAATCTACTCCAAAAAGAAGAGGAAATGAACAACAAAGATCATGAAGATGAGCAAGCACTATCTTCGAATCATAAAGGAAAGGGAAATTTTAGTCCAATCACAAGAAGTCCCAACAAAATCAAAGTCAACAAAGGGACCAAAGTCAAAGAGACAACACCAAGAAGTGTCCCATTTGCAATAGAGGGGGACATGACATCAAATATTGTTGGTATAATTCCTACAAAAAGGGTTCATCAAGCAATTCAAAACCCAACAACCAACAAGGTAACAACAATTCAAATCAAGGGAAGTCCAACAACAACAACAATCAAGGGCAAAAAAATGGTAATTGGCAAAGAAAACCCAAACAACAAGGGTACATTGCCAAACATGAGGATGATTCAGATGAAGGACACCACATGTATTCTGCTCAATTTGATGAAGAAACCAAGTCCACACAAGATATCTGGTATGTTGACTCGGTGCAACTCGACACATGACTGGACGCAAGGATTGGTTCTACACACTACGTGACTCACCTAACAAGAACCATGTGTCATTAGGTGATGACTCGTCATACAAAGGTCAAGGGGATTGGAAACATTTCACTACCTCTTGAAAGCATGACTACAAAATCACATATGTATTGTATGTACACAGGTTGACCAAGAATTTACTCTCAGTTAGTCAACTCCTTGATCACAACTTGAAGTTGGATTTTAACAAGAAATAATGGAGAAAAAGTGTGCTTGATAAGAGATCACCAAGAGGTTCCAAGATTATAGCAAGAGCCTCCAATGTGGGATGCATGTTCCAACTTGATTTTGTCCACAAGGATGATCAAGCTCTAGTGGCCAAAGACACACAATCTGTAGAACTATAGCATCATAGATATGGTCACATCAATTTTGGCTATCTCCAAACACTTCAAAAGGGCAACATGGTGAAAGGATTTCCTACACTCAAGCACAACACTGACAAGTGTCACAATTGCCTAGCTGGAAAGCAACATAGAGTACCCTTCTAGAAGAACACATATAGAGCTAAGGGAAACCTTGATTTGGTGCACACCGATCTTGGCGGGCCCATGTAACTAAATCCTTTTAGATGTCAATACTTCATGCTTTTTGTTGATGACTACTCAAGAAATATGTAAATATATTGTCTAAGAGACAAGAGTCAAGCCTTTGAGACATTTCAAAAGCTCAAAGCAATTGTTGAGAATGAAGTTGGTCGTAAGATCAAAACTCTCCGCTCGAGATCAAGGGTGGGAATTCACAAGCAATGAGTTCAAGAATTACCCGAAGCTCGTGGGATTCGTTGACAAATGCCTCCTACTCACACACCACAAATGAGAATGGTATAGTTGAGAGAAGGAATCATACTATCATGGAAATGGTGCGATGTATGATTGACAACTCAGGTTTAACAAAGACATTTTGGGTAGAAGCTACAAAAATTGTAGTCTATTTGTTGAACAAAGTGCCCACAGTAGCTCTTGAAGGAGTGACACCTCAAGAAGCATGGTCAAATCGGAAACCATCAATTGCACACCTAAGAGTATTTGGGTGCAAAGCTAGCATGCACATACCCAAGAAGAATAGGAACAAGTTGGATATGAAAGCTGGGAAACTGATATTCATTGGATACAGTGAAGAAGCACTTGGGTACAAATTATGGGATCCGAAAGAAAAGAAAGTATACACAAGTAGGGATGTTGAGTTCTTTGAGAAGAAACAAGCAGATGCTCCACTCAATGACTCAACAAACATGTAGAATACACCTCTTGTGAAGACAGAATTTGATGTTCCCACTGAATATGACAGTGATGAATTAGATGAAGGTGAAAAATTAGATCCACCACAAGCCAATGGAATAGCTAAGAAATTACCTAAATGGTATACTCAATTAATAAGAGATGCAAATTTGGATGAAGCACCTAGCACATCATCCAATCCTGGACCTAGAATTCACAGTCAAGCTCGTGAAGAGGTCAATTATGCCCTAATGAGTAGAGTTTTGAAACAATTGAGCCATCTACAGTTCAGGAAGCCCTACAATCAAAAGCTTGGAAAGATGCCATGGATTCGAGTATCACTCAGTGATGAAGAACAACACATGACAACTTGTCGACCTTCCACCAGGAAGAAACCCATTGGGTGCGAGATGGATATTCAAGACTAAGTACAAATCAGATGGGACTATTGACAAGTATAAAGCAAGGCTTGTAGTAAAGGGGTATGCACAACAAGACGACATTGATTATGAGGAGACATTTGCTCCCACACCAAGATCAAGACAATTAGGACGATCTTTTCTCTAGCTACACAATTTGGTTGCAAAGTCCACCAAATGGATGTGAAAAGTGCCTTTCTTAATGGAGATTTGCAAGAATAAGTCTATATGACTCAGCCAGAGGGTTATGTAATACCAGGAAAAGAGATGATGGTATGTAGACTCATAAAATCTCTATATAGCCTAAAACAGCACCACGGCATGGTACATCAAAATTGATGAGCATCTCATAAGTCATGGATTTGAAAGGAATCCTTATGACCCCAATCTCTACCTCAAAAATCAAGGGGGAAGATTGTCATTGTGGTTGTTTATGTTGACGATCTAGTCATTACAGGCAGTTCCATGAAGATGATCGATGCAACAAAGAAGGATTTTAATCGATCGTTCGACATGACAGATCTCGGGCTCATGCACTATTGTCTTGGGTTGGAAGTATGGCAAAAAGAGAATCATATCTTTGTGTCGTAGTTGAAATACACCAAGACAACATTCGAGAAATTTAGGATGATGGACTACACTCCTATTACTACACCTATGAAAGTGAGACTTCGGTTATCTCGTTTTGATCCATCACCACCGGTGAATGCAACTCTCTATCGACAAGTTGATCGGAGTCTCATTTACTCCGACATATACTAGACCGTATATTAGCTTTGTAGTCACTATTTATCATGCTTCATGCAAGAACCAAAAATATGTCATTGGAAAGCAAAAAAGAGAATACTAAGATATCCAAGGGTACAATTTACCTTGGTCTAGAGTACAAGAAAGAACGACAACTTCTTCTTGACGGGATATTTAGATTCGAGATCATACAGAAACATGGATGATAGGAAGTCAACATCAGCTTCCTCTTCTTTATGGGATCTGGACTGATATCATGGGGAAGTAAGAAACAAAACTTTGTTTCTCGCTCTTCTGACTAGTAAGCTGAATATCGAGCTACAGTGAAGTCAAGCTGTTTGTGAAGCAATATGGCTATCTGAATACTAGAAGGAATTGGTCTACCACAACAGAAATCTACTCCAGTATATGTTGATAATGAAGGAGTTCTAAAGCTTGTTCACAATCTAGTATTTCATGAGAGAACTAAGCATATTGAAGTACAGGTTCATTTCATACGCGAGCATGTCTTGAAGCACAACATACAGCTCCAGTTTTGTCCTACAACTGAACAAAAGGAAGATGTTTTCACTAAGTCACTTGCATGTGACAAATTCACACTATTCAGAGAGTTCCTCTCCACTTCATTGGAAACTATGCAAAATTAAGGGGGAATGTTAGCATAATTTAACATAGGCATATTTATCGCATTGTCTTTTATTTAATAATGTGCAACATGTGCACTCTAGTCTAGTGACTTGCATTCAATATTGGTATTAGTAGTAATTACATGTGCATGTGAGATGGGTCTTATCATCTCGTAGTTGGTGCCTGATAGGGTGTCATGTCTATCCATATGAGGCTATCTAATATCTATAAATATTACAACTCTTACATTGTTATGTAATTTGATTTCATGATCAATAATATTTGTGAGGCTTCACCCTCTTTGGTCATTGCAATCTTATTCTATTCTATCATTTGGTATCGAGCTATACCATTGTTATCGTGGCTAGCCTTCTATTTGCTAAATATCAAACCACAATAAAACATAATTACCCTTTATTATATTTTCATCATCTCTTGCTCTCGAGAATGTCAAGATCATTCCACTTGGTATGTATATAACATATACTCAAACAAAAACCCACCATATGTATCTTTTGTCAATCTTATTTCTTAACAAACAACTATATCAATGAAAGCATGTAAATGTTACCTTGGCACTTAATTATTGATCTACTTCCCTTTCATCATCACACCGATACTCCAAGGTAAATTTCATTTCCTTTCAACATCAATCCTTTCCTTATACCCTCAAGTACAATTTACCATGCTTTGCTCTCTCACACAGACCTAGCCTAAATAGGTTCTAATATCAATTGTGGTCAAAACTTCAATATGGGCCCAAGGTTACTCTCAACATGTTTAAGACACTTAGTTCAATCAATTTCAAGGTAATAGGACATTTAGTTCATCCATGCACTTGCTTTTACACTATAGTATCTTCTAATAACATTCTTGTCCTCCATGCCCTCCTTACATACATTTCCTAATGGATCTCAAATTCCCTTAGGGTTTCCACAAAATTAATAGGTGTTTCTTTATCCTACCTCAAAACATATCATAACTTCAATATCTATTCTTTTGTACTTATATGTACTTTCTTGATTGTCTTAACACCTAGTAGGCCTCCTTTTGTGAGTTTCTACAGGTACAGTCATGGAATTCAAATGAATTCCACCTGATGGTTCTTTCCTCATCTCAAATTACCTTCAATCTATCTGATCCAACTTCTCCATGCCTTCACTTAGTATCTAACATGTGTAAACATCATGAATTATGCACTGTAAGCATCTACAGAACAGGGTTTGGAAGTTCTCATGCATGGAAGGGTTTCCCTAATTCTCAAGATCTACAAATTGACGGTATTGAAGAAAATTAAAAACCACAAAGATACTCTAAATTCAGAATAATTTATCCACAGGAAGTATTTTTACATAGATTCCCTAGTTACAACCCGAGAGTTAGATTTTCTTATAAAAATGAAATTCCAAACTATCAAAGCCTAAAAAAATTCACATAAGCTTAAAACACATTCTTTCTTCCTATCTTACGAGTAAGGTGTTCAAATCTTCCACATGACCGTACATTTTCAAGTCTTCTTTTTGGAGCGGGGTTTTTGATTTGATACCCGAAATATACAAAAACATGCAAATAATATAGTAAATCTTCACACCAATATTCTAGTATTCATTATTAATTTTATTCAATATATTAAAATACTCTTCATTCACCCTCTCAAGCTCTTCTTCAATGGATGGATTAAATCCAAGTATAGACTCTCTAACTCACTCAACAACACCCTAGAAAGACTCAACAACATTCCATTCTTGACTCATCATGCAACAACTTTACAAATATACTAGATACACCCCTAATATCACTCTATGGCTCATGCCAAATAGCTCTTCCCCACTTGCATGATCTTCATGGCCTCATTTAGCCTTATACATGCTCAATTTAGTCTCACACTCAAAATATCAGGCTATACTTGTCTTGATCAAGAATTTACACATGTAATAAGCTCAAATACATACCATGGATGGTCAAATGAACCTCTCTACACTTTTAAACCAACTTGATACCTAGACATTTAACAAACATAGATGCTCCTACATCAAGATGTTATCAAGTGTAGAAAGTACCTAAAACTCAAAATATGATAGGGTTTAGCGATACTGTGTTGACAATCACAATGTCGAGATGATGGAATGTGAATAATGAATGCACACTCCTCTTTTCTCCAAGTGAAGAGACCTACAAGAAAAGACAACTAGACAAGAAATATTAGATAGATGGGATGATGAGTGCTTTCGGAAAAATCCGGTTCTAGGAATCCAAAGGACTTCCTTGAAGGATGTTAGCTCATTTCAATATCATTAAGTGAGTTGATAACAATGATAAAATAAATAATGACAAGGATGGAAGCTAGAAATTGAGGTGAAAAGGAAGATCATGTTCCGCTTCGCAGTGGCCCAGTTAAAGTGACAACAATCTGGATGTCCTCAAAGTAATCGTACCCGATGTCTCGTAGTCATTTTTGGATTTCATGGAGGAATTGATCTATTCCTCAATGTCTTCCAAGGTTGTTGCGAATATGATAATGCCAAAGTAAGATCATGAAGGATGTCAAACTACTCCCACATGAAGGGTTGTTGGACGATTGAGAAATTGTAAATACTCGTGATCGGATGAGAGTGACTTGGAAAAATCATCTACAACAAAAACATGCTTGTAATAGATAGATTAAGTCTAGGGATGTAGATAATAACTGATAAAATGAAACGATTTGATAAAGGAAGCTAATTTGACACAAATCATAGGTAATTAAAAGGAATCACTGGTGATTTAAGAGAATTGTGGGTGATTCCTATGTAAAAGTTGATTCCCTTAGTAAATGATAAATTGATTGAAAGTAGAGAATAAAATGACTATGATATGCTTATTTTGATGTATAACTAAACTATGAATGATAATAGATAGAAGAGATGACCTTGTAATACAGATATGGCTGCAAGAATATCCATAAAGGTTGGTTCAATTGGTGATATTGATTTTTTGATCATTTGACGAAGTTGATGAAGGCTTGGGTACAAAAATTGATGTGTTGCAGCTCCTTGGAGTGGTACAATCTTGTTGTTGGGTCTTGATGATAGATGAAATGATAGAGATTCACTGCTGGCTCAAGAAAGCTTGAGAGTGAAGATGCACAATCATCCAAAAAGTCCCTGAAACAAGAGTTTGGGCTCTTATTTATAATCGTGGTGATTTATTGAATCACCGACAATCTAGGGAATTTGGAGGAACCCATTTGGAAGTGGTTTTAACCACTTCCAAAAAAAGATTTATAGGTATGGGAGGAGGGAAAATTTTTAGGGAAGAGGTTAGGCGAGGTTGGGATGTTCAAAGGTTAGCATGAATAGGGTTGGGATAGGTTAGAGATGGTTAGGAGGTTTGGATAGGTAAATACGATTTACAAGGGTGTAAAAATGATTTTATGGGATGAGTAGGATGATTTAGATAATGTTTAAAGTGATAGGTTTTAATAAATTAATGTGCGTATGTGGGGAGTAGGTGGGTGACAAAAACTCAATGTCTACATTTTCCCCTTTTTGTCGAGTGGTTTGTGACAGACAAAAATAGCTAGACAAAAACGGTTTGAGATGGTTTGCTTTGTGCTTGGATGGGTGATCCCCCTCAAACTAGGGGTGATTGTAACATAGTGCAAATAATCACCAGTTTGATTGATTTGATTAGATGGTTTGACGTGTGTGTTTCATTTTGAGTTGCCCCAAGATGAGGTATAAAAACAAGACTAGTGTTACCATGGAATCAAATGATAGGGGAACCAAGGGGTTTGCGTCCCCATGGACATACGATTTGCAAGAAGTAAATGTGGCCACAACAGAGACCAAGGAGCCAAGTGATAGGGGAACCAATGGGTTCGCGTCCTATAGACATATGACTTACCGGTGCTAAGTTTGCAAAATAAATCCGAGATGGATTTTGATAGATGCAAGGTTTTGATGATTATGTTGCATAATCAAGGCATGATTTGATTTGATTGATTGGTTTATTAATGTTGTAAAGGGTCCATGGCCCTCAAAAGGAGGCACATGTTGGACAAATGTGTTATTTTGATGAATATGATAGTTTTTCAAATGACTTGGATGTTTTAAAAGTGTGTTTCAATAATTTAAACGGAATCATGTATGATTTAAGGAAATCATCAATGATTCTAGGGTAGGAAAATTCACGCCTATAAATAGATTATTTTACTGCGATAAATTCATTTTTACCGTGTGCTTTGAGAGATTTAGAGCTCTGGTTTTGTGAATTTTGAGTGAGAATTGAGAAATGGAGGTTTTCGGAGGATCTCGGAGGCATAAGAGACCTACCTTAGGAGAGATAAGTACCGTTTTTGTTGTTTTTGTGTATTTTTGTTTGTTTTTAATTTTTTAGATTTTAGGCTCATGTGAGGGCACGTTTGTTGAGTTGTTAGAATCACTGACATTTTTGCAAATTGCATGTGATTATGGTGAAATGCCAATGATTATGGTGAATCGATGGAGAGTA
This sequence comes from Taxus wallichiana var. yunnanensis, assembly GCA_018340775.1. NCBI lineage: Eukaryota > Viridiplantae > Streptophyta > Pinopsida > Cupressales > Taxaceae > Taxus > Taxus wallichiana. The sequence goes on along the minus strand of CM031242.1, from coordinate 758,802,143 downwards.
GTGTTATTTTGTTTTGATTATGTATTTTTGGAAAAATGGTGTTTTAGTGGTCGTTTTGTGTGTTGTAGATGTAGGTGAGAGAAAAATTGATGGTCTGAGATAGGATTCCTTTGATATTAGATGATGTACGAGTGTCCTTACTAGATGATGATTCAGATTCACTTGGAGGATGTTGGTTTGGGTGTGATGTGCCATTACAGGTGGAGCCATAGGCAACGTGGGTTATTACTTGAATTATTGGAGAGATGGGACCTGTCACATGTACATTTTGGTTACTAATGGGTGAGATGACCATCACCCTAGAGGACATACACATGATTATGAGATTTCTTGTCGAGGGGAGGGATTTATTTGATTAATGAGACAGATAGATCGGTAATGATGACAAGTTTATATGGTGGTGATGAAGATGGGATAGATTTCTCCTTAAGTGGCTTTTCATATAGGGCTTTATATAGTCCTAAGGCGAGAGGTCACATTTTGATGATCTTGATGATTATTGAGATCGATTCTTTATGCTTTTCCCGACTCTATTGGGGGTTGGTTTTCATGGATGATGACATGAGTTTTAGCTAATATGATGGAACATGGGATTGTTTTGCATGGGCCCCTAATTTTCTTGCTCGAGACTTATATATATTTATGGGCGTGGAGGCTAGGGAAGAGGTTTGGGATTGACGTGGGATTCCTATTAAAGTGATGGGCATACACACACATTGCGTGAATGACTCAACTTAGGGGTCTACAGTGGGAGGCCAAGTAGTTTTAGGTGAGACAAATGGGTTTGTATGATGGAAATATGATAGAGGAGAGGTAAGTCTAGTGCATGGTGAGGATCACTATCGACAAATTTTTGGCTTTGGATTACACATAGGTAAAGTGATATGGAGATCGTATATTGGGTTTCCAACATGTCAGAGGGAGAAAGATGAGCTTAAGACCACCTAAAAATATATGTGGGTACAAGGCCGATGACCATGAGATTGGGAATTGATAGTGGCATCAGGTGACCATTTAGGTTGGTTCAAGACATTCCAAAGTGTTATCTCGTTTTTAGTGATTTCAGCTAAAATTGAGATAACCATAGATTTTTTTGAGAAAATCACCTAAAAATGTCCTTTGAAGGAGATCTTCGGGTTTTCAGGTTTTAATCGCATGGAAACATGTCTTTTACATGCTTCATGTCAATTGTCTTCTGAAACCCGAAACCCGATTACATTCCAGTGTATCGAGTTTTTCGGAACTTGATAACATCCAAACATGTCTTTTGCATGCTTCATGTCAGTTGGTTCCCGAAACCCGATTTGATAAGAAAACCTTTATATCGGGTTTTCGGATGTGCTAAGCATGATGACATGGCATTAATGTCGAGTTGTCTGGTAGTTGGCACACGTGTTGGAGGAGGTGTAATAAATGCTAGGGCTTTATAAATAGTTTAATTTTACACGTCATTTTTACCTGGCATATTTTCATTGCGTGGATTTTTCGTACATGCTCCTTCGACCTCCAAACCCGACTGAACCTCTTGATCGATTTCGTGATCCATCTTCGACCATTTTTTGAATTTATTGAAGGTATTTTTCTCTTCTTACCACTTTGAGGTCTTTAGGATTGATTTTGAAGTGTTCATTTGGCATTTTCCCTCTTTTCTTTTTCTCTCCTCTGGGTTTAGGGTTTCGGGTTGTTTTCTTCATTTTCTATTGTATTCCCATGAAACCTCTTGTTTAAATTTCATCCTAGGTGTTTTCTTATTTTTCCCATGGATATACTCTTTAGATTGTTGAGAAGAATATGAAAATCTTAACTTACAAGCTTGGTGGAAATTTTACATGTTCTGACATCCCAGAAACCCGACGCCTTGTGTTTCAAGTTTTACAGGTGTCTGACATCTTCCAACTTCCACTTGTGTCGGGTTTCGCAAAGTGTTCAACATCACCTGAGTTCCGCCTTTGTGTCGGGTTTCACAAAGTGTCTGACACGACCTAGTTTCTAATATACACTTTGTAGTGTGTCGGGTTTCATGAAGTGCTTGGTAGGTCTCAAAGTTCGGTTAGTGTGGCGGGTCTGTAGGGTTGCTCAACAAGCTTTCAAGCCCGATTGTTCAACCAAAAGTCATCTAAGCATTCTTCCTTCAGGACTTCTCATGTCGGATCCCAGACAATCTAAGGATAAGTCAGACAGATCAGGAAAGATGAAGTACAAGTACTGGAAGATGGAGTCCCCTTCCTACATAGATTGCAATTATGATATCTGGGACACAGAGCTTGGTAACATAGACATGGAAGACTTTTGGAACAAAACCAAGGATTCTTCTTAGAATCCCTAGATGAAGTCAATAACTAGCAGTGGCCTCCCTCTTGCAGTAGGATTCCTAATGTCTACTCAATGCCCTGAGTTCATTCTAGCCTGCGCTTCCAATTATGACTCAGATTCCCGCTCAGTGAGGAATCAAGCAGGAGAAATCATAGTGAAGTTGGATGGGGGTTACTTTGATGACCTCTTAAGATTTCCCAACTTTGAGGAATATGTTGACGTAGATCTTAAGTCAGCACAGAAATCTTGGGACAAAGATCAAGAAGACTACATCAAGCATGTGAATAAAAAGTTCTTGATCAAGGCCAAGCCAGCCATCTCTAGATTTCTCAAGTTTGTCCCCATGAGTGGTTTCATCCTTGAAATCGATGATATTATCACCTGCTTAAGTCGAGTATTTGGACTCCCTGAGTCAAGAGACTTCCAAGGGTGGATGTATCAATTCATGGTCATTATAAAGAAGAATGAACAAGTGATCGATTGAAGCAGTCTTATAAGTAATGAGATTGATTCCCAAATGAAGACAATCTTTTCCACTGGCAAGTTTTATATGTTTTCATATGTCACCTATGCAGCAGCCGGCATGAGAAATTATCCGGGTTGGATGTAAAGGGAAATAGAACAACAGAACACATATATCGGTACTTCCCTCGGTGATAATGAAGGGTTACGAGGATTAATTCATCGAGTGAATGATACCTTATTTTATGAAAATATCTATAGGATGAATCCTAATCTAAGGAAAAGGAGAGTATCTGATGAAGCATGGGCCAAAGTATCAAAATGGGGTTGTATCTTCTTGCAATTCAAGAAGTTCACATACCTTCGGGTGGTCATGTACCTAGGTGATCCTTTCCGATTGCCTAGGTTCCCAGTTGATAAGCTAATCTTGATGGAGTTGGTTACACAATTGTTGGATTTTCACAAATTCCAATAGAGTAAGCACAAGGCCGCCGTCTCCTTCCCTATTTCCATTGGAAGGTACACGTGCTCAATAGTGGTTAAAGCCAAGAATGTGGTGCACGAGCTACAGGATAAGTTGAAAAATCACATGAAGCACAGAGATGGGTTTGATTTCTGAGGAGTCCTTAAGTCATATGGGACCTTATATCTACATGTGCCTAGTATAGAAGACATTTGGGTTGATCTTCGGGATGAAGTTGCCATCCGAAGAAAGGACAATAACAGGTTAACACTTGAAGATATTTAGATGTTAGATCTATCTGACATCCCAAAAGGCACCATGGACAATGAAAGTGTCCTTGACGCCTCGTATGATGGGTTGAATGAAGACCAATATGTATTAGCCATTGATTGGTACTTTCTTTGAGAAATCTTCTATCACAGGAAGAGCCGCTCAAATTCTTGCTTGTGTTAAGGCATGGCTCATTTCTTGGGAATGAGTTATAAAGAATTGATTTTTTCAAAGCTATCTACTTTGGAAGCAGGACCCTCCAAGGGAAAAAAGGAAAAGGATAAAGACTCTTCCAAGAGACCAATAAAAGTTAAGTTTGTTAGAAAGGGGGAAGAGCAAGTGACTACATCAGTGGCCACTCTCCCACAAATAGTTGAGGTTCTTGATTCACCTCCACCACCAGAACTAGGAAATATTCCTTCAGGAGAAGAGGTTGGTCAACCTTTCATTCCCCTTTTGGTTGACAATTCATCAGAGGTAAGTCTTCCTCTTATCTCTCAAGCTCTAATTTCAGAATCATTACCTCCCCCCATTCAACCTCCTTTGCTTCAGGTTTCTTCACCAAGTTCCTCAGCCATGGCCAACATCTTCTCTGGCCTCTCACCTCTCCCCACTGGACCCAAGTTAACCATGGATATGCCTCCTCCTTCGTGCCTTCATTCCCTGAGTCCATTTCCATGGACACTACACTCATAATGACCACCACTCCATAAGCAAACCTTCCTCCACCTGAAGATGTGACTGTAACACCTACGATGGGAGCAACTTCTTCCAGTATGCCTCAATGGTTAATAGATCAAACTCCAAGGAAGAGGAAGGTGGTAGTTCCCCTACCAACCTTTGATTTCAGTTCCCTCAAGGTCACTCCTACCAAGTCTGCCAAGAAACCCAAAACAGTTTCAAGGATTTCAGTGGACGCCTCAGGGCATAAGTTTGCAGAAATTACCACTCCGTGGTTGACAAAACCAAGGATGATATAATGGTCACCGATTATCGATCATAAGAGTTGATATAGGAAAAGTGACAACAAAGGGAGCACAACAGGATGCACAAGATGCCATGAATGTGTTGTGTCGAAGTGAAGGAAACAAAGGCAAAGAAAGAGGAGCTAAAGAGAAAGTAGAGTAGGCGACGGAAGTACTACTCAAGCTCTCAAAGCCTCCTGAGTCAACACCATCATCCTCTACTCCTATCAAGTTTGATTTCTCATCGGTACCCATGATTGAGAAGATTAATGAGAAGGGGAGAATGGTCAATGAATGGATCTAGAGGCTACTCCTACAAGGAAAAGAGGTCATTGATGACTCCGTGGAAGTCTACAAATCCTCGAAGGATATAAAGAAGGATGGTGAGAAAATGGATGATGAATTTTTGGCAGAAGTCGGGAACCTAGAGTTAACTTTTGAAGCTCTCAATACGCTGAAATAGGTTCCGTCCCGCATCTTGATCGAAGAAGGCATCATTCCACATGGGGACAATCATTTTCAACTGACCAAAGCCATTAGATTTAGAATAAAGATTCTCAATGAAGCTTGCAGCAAATTGAGGGAATCAAGAGATCAATTGGTTGATGGCACAAATGACATAGAAGAAGAGCTAATCAAGATCTGCACTAAAGTGTTGAATGAAAGCTCAAGTATTTTTCCGTTGATTATCTTTACAAGTAGATCCAAGAATCAATTCAAAGCACGAATCAAATGATGGCTTTAGCCTTGAAATAATTGATAGGTTTGTTAAGATTGAACATTCTTTGGAAACACTAAGGAAACTCAATAAGAGATTGAAGAAACTTCCTAGTAATGAGAGTGATACTTAGGAAACATGTGAAGTCCTGAGTGACCATTCCATCGTGCCTAATGAAGATGAGATGTAGGGCATAATCCAAAAGTTCTAGGAATTTCAGGACAAGCAGGCTTTGTTGGAGGAAGACAAAAATGATGAAACAGAATAGGCATAATGTTTCATGTCATTTCAATCCTGAAATTGACATGTCTTTTTCATTTTCGTTTCATCATGTAGAAAGCAAATTTTGACTTGGTCTCCTACGTGAGAGTCAAGCAAAATAGGACTCTCATTAAAAGGACTATTTTCTAGGATTTATCCTATTTTCTCTCAACTCTTTTTATTATAAATAAGGGATGCTTGTGCATTTTAAAGGGTTGAGATTTTTGGAATATTGAGAACTATTGTGAAGAAGAAAAACTTTGTGTTTTCTTTTAATCATTTGAGGAATAGAAACCGATGCTATTTTTACAAACTTTGTGTTGTGAGATGTATCTTTCTTAAGATATTGTTCTTATGTTCATAATCTTAAGCTATTTTTTTTAGCATCTTGATTGTTCTAATCATTTCAAACATTACATTTGTTATCTAAAACTCGTATGATTATTTTGTGATCTACGTTTGCTCGAAAGAAAATATGTTCCTCTCATCTCCTTTCCATTGTGTTTCTTCCATAATAATAACTTCCTTTCTAATCCATTCCATTTCTAAAATTGCAACGCATATTCACCTTGTGTGGATATGGATTTCGAGATTCTATCCCAACCCCAATGGTTAAATTAGTGTGAATACTGTAAATATTATTTTTGTTGTGTTTTAGATTAGTAATAAACAGACATGACCTCACCTATCTTTGAGGAGGGATTTAATCCCATGTATTTTGGTGGAACCTCATAGTTTGGCTTGACAAAATATCCAACCAACACAAAAGTTAACTACGACCTATAGTCATGATGATGAAGATGTGGATATGTCATTTTTATTGTTACTGATGATTTGTGTCATCGCCAATGAGGAAGGGGAGATGGGGTTGGTTAATCGGGGTGTGCTCATGACGATAGATGATGTTGGGGTTACTGAGGTGTATGCTTTATGTGGTGGCGGATCAAATTCCTAGGGTGCGAGAGATGGGTACAAACTCATATAGAGGTGGCCCCTCGGGTAGTAACAAGTGAGGACAAAGGTAGAGAGGGTGAGGGTTTTGGTGGTGGTGATGATGGGGAGCACTAGATGCTACCATTGAGAGATTAGAGGCTGACGGCCACATTGATGGCTAAGCGGACTACACTGACTGCCGAGATGGATGCCTTGGTCAGTGATTAGGATGGATTGGGTCAACGGTTGGTGGGTGTACATGTGGAGTTGACACATGCCATAGCATATTGTGATAGACACAAGTAGCGAGAGGTCTTGAGAAAGGCCCTCAGTATCACAGGAAATTAAGTTTTAGGTGCCGAGTTAGAGGTAGCGAGTGTCTAAGCTAGTGGTCTAATCAAACCACCAAGTAATATGAGCATGGCTAACTATCGATCCTTATGTGATGAGCTATGATATTATGAGGAGATAGTGCATAGGAGGTTGCCGGATGAGCCTTGTTATGCCATGTACCAAGTATATAGGTGAACACCACCATCGGGAGTGCAACGAGCATGGGATGACCACCACGGGGTCTAGATAGGGGTGGTCCTAGAGAGGACTAGATGGTGGTAAGGCGGTGATCATGTGAGTGATGCCAGTGGAGGCATCCAAATTGACGATGTTCAATTCACTCGATAGATAGAATTTTTAACGTAAGCGAATCTTTTTGTGAAGCCTATATTTGATGTATATTTTTGATATACAGAGCTTTGAGACTCTGCTACTATATATTTCCACATTGATATGATATATATGATTTTGATTTTGATTCATATGTTGATTTGCTTTAGTGTGATTTTTAGGTGTGATAATGTGGATTTAAGATACAATCATGACGTTTGGATTTATAGATGTTGATAAGTGTTTTAATGTGATGTTGATATGGATTAGATGCTATGTTGAAACAATATTAAGATAAATTTAATTTTGATGTGATATTTTAAGATATATCTTTGATTGTGATGTGACCTTAATGTGTGTCAAAATGCATTATAATCATAGATGGGAATAAAATGTGAACTAGTTGCTTCTAGAATGGATTTGATACATATGTGATGGAAAAATGTAAATGAAGGCTCTTGCACTTTTTGGCCTTATAATAGATGTTAACATATGACTAACAATGAGAAGTGACATGTAGGATCTTGGATATAGATGAAAGTTAAATCTATACCTTCTTCACACATGATAAGAGTTGACATATGTAGGTTGTAGGAGAGTAGGCTCTCCTTTCAATGGTTTCATAATATCATGCCCCAACTATACATTTTTGATGCAAACCGATCGAGAGGATGCTTTTGATATTTTGAATTTTATGAAGGCTGATAAATGTGGGAAACCTTTTTAAAATGACATGGGTAGCTATCCTTCGAGGGAGTGGTCTAAAATTTTGACCTTTTTAATTTTTTTTTCTTTTGGATAGTCATCCTTCGAGGATCGGTCTATAAATTGACATGAAACTATCCTTGAGGATCAATTTGATTTCTTTTTGACATTATAATTTTAATATTTGATAGTTGTCCTTCGAGGTATAAATGTACTTTATTTGATAATATGCATCCATATTTATTTTTGACTTTATTTTTATGTTGATGGTAGGCCCAGTAGACCATTTGAGGAGGGGAAAATATGTGTGCACAGACTACATATGTGTGTCTCGTAAGATGTTTTCGCTTAAAAAACAAGGTAGATGAATGTAATTATTATAGGGTTCCTATTGACGACAAACTTGTACATTTGAAATATGTGATGAGCAGAGTCATGGTGCTCATCTTTAAGGTTTTGAGGATAGTGACGGTAAACCACATGCTTTCAAATCATTATAATGATGATATGATGGGTTGGTGGCGAGAATAATATATTTGATGTGATTTGTTTTTTTCATGACGGTCATTATGTTAACAGTAGAAAGGACACAAGTGCAAGGCATTCAAAGGTTCCTTTTCAGGTGTACCATTAAGGGAGGATAGACAATAAACTTCTAACCCATACTTGTGAGTGATGACATATGGACCGATCTATTTAGAGGCAAACTTTCCATGTTTACTCCTTTCCAAAGTAGTGACATTTTGATTTTATTTGAGAACAAGATCACCTATATTAAAGTCATGTTCCTTGACATGCTTGTTATATGTGCGTTTGATGCACTCTTGATAGACATGATGATGTTTGAGAGCTATTAGGCAACGTTCATCTAACAACTCCAATTATGTTAGGCATTCTTAACGATAATACCCATTAGGGATAAAATCTCTACGAGGGATACGCAGATTGATGGATATGAACTTCAGGGGTAAAACTACCTTGGAGCCATCGACCTAAGAAGAGGGAAAAGAATGCAGTAGGAGTATGGATGCTAGTTTGATAAGCCTATCGAGCAAACAAGATTTGGAGATGCCAATTCCTCTTCTTGATCAATGATTTTCATAAAAAAATTGTTAAGTGTTTTGTTAGAAGCTTTGTCTTATCCCTTTTCTTGTGGATAATAAGGTGATGAAAAATTTAGTTTGATGTTGAATGTATCACATAATTTCTTAAGTTCTTTATTTTTGAATGATTTTCGATTATCAATGATTAGCTTGTGAGGGATGCCGAAGCGACATATGATATGTTGATAGATGAAATCGATGATTTTGTTAGCTTTAGTAGAGACTAAGGGAATGGCCTCTACCCATTTAGTGAAGTATTTAGTAGTTGTGATGATAGAGTGATGTTGTTGTGATGAATGAGGGTTGATGAGGCCAATGAGGTCTAACCCCACAGTGAGAAGGGCCATAGATCTTGAGAGGGATATAAAGCTTGACTAGGAATGTGAGTGAGATTAGAATGTTGTTGGAATTTAACACATTTCTTGACATATGCATAGTAATATCTATTGTGAGTAGGCCAATTTCCCATTTGTAGGACGCGTTTGGTGACAACCATACCATTAAAGTGTTCATCACATATTACGCCATCGAGAATTATTGAATGGATTTAATAAATTCATGAGATTTGAGACATCTTAACAGAGGCCATCAAATCCTCGCTTGTATAAAACACCACATACAATGGCATATCAAAGTAGTGACACGTTGAAGGAAATATTTCTTAGCATTTTTAGACAGGCCAGGGGGAATTTTGGATTACGAGAGATAGTTAAATGTTTAAGTGTACCAGATCTGTTGGATTGCTTTCAATGAGATTGATAGAAGGGAGTTCATTGTTTTGAGATGGTTGATCAAGTTTGTGCACAAAAGTGGATAATTTAGAATCATCTATTTATAGAGGGATGAGGGATGAAAGATAAGCCATGGTGTTTGCAAATTTTTTAGAAGATCACAAAACTGTTTAGATGGTGTAACAATCAAAAGCTTATAAGAGGAATTCAAAAATGGTTTTATATTTTTGTAGAATCTAATTTTTACATTGATAAATTCCTTTTATCTGGTTGATGACAAGTTGCGAGTCTCCGTATATGTCCAAGATTTGAACATTGAGCATGAAAACAGTTTTGAGACTAAAGATTAGAGTTTTTATTTTGCCATGTTAGTACATTCAAATTTTAGTTTGAAAGATAGAGGAATAGAGGTCCCCAGGGAGGTATGGTAACGATATCAACACCTCCCCTTTGCTAACACAGTTTCATCAAAGAAAAGTATCATTTTGATATAAGTGTATTCATGGTCGATAGTGTTAATAGATTCGTCAAGAAATTGTTCACGAGGTGATTGATTATTCGAAAGGGAAACTTCGATGAGCTGATTGGTGATGGTTTGTCCCTTGATAGATTTTTTGAGATGAATTCAAGGTCAAAATTGGTCATGATCATGAGCCACCGAGTTATGTGGTCACTATGATATGGCTTGTAGAGCATGGTTTTGAGAGGATTGAAGTTGGTAACGATGAAATTCATGTGATTAAGTAGGTAATGACAGAGCTTAGATGTTGCGAAGTACAAGGCACAACACAAATTTTCAACTTCAGTATAATGAGTCTCATATTCATGGAGAGTGTAGTTTATATAATAAATGACTTGCTCATGACCCTTCTTGTCTCGATGAGCAAGCATGACACCCAAGGCATGATTAGTAGCAGATATGTAGAGGTAGAATGGACCCCCTCACATGGAGGTGTAATCACATGTGGCGATAGGAGGTATTGATTGAGGTCATCGAAGGCCTATTGAAAATTGTGATCCCATTTAAAATATACATCCTTTCGGAGGAGATGATGAAATGGTTGAGAGCGGTTTGAAAGATTTGAGATGAAACAAGTGGATCAATTGAAGTCTACCTTGAAGGTTGTGAATCTATTTTAGGTTTGCAAGAGGAGGCATTTCGATGATGGATTTGATCTTGGCAGGGGTCTACTTCAATGCCCCGAATAGAAATGATGAACCCTAAGATTTTTCCGGTGAGAACACCAAATACACACTTAACAAGGTTGAGGCAAAGAAAGCATTGGATAATACAAGCGAAGATTATGTCTCGGACAATGAGATGATCCCTACATTGCTTAGATTTACCTAAGAGGTCATCAACGTAATATTCTATAGTTTTATGGATAAGATCATGGAAAATGTATGTCATTGCGCGTTTGATAAGTGGCCCAATGTTTTTAAGTCCAAAGGGCATTACTCGATAACAAAAAGTCCCCCAAGGAGTGATGAAGGATGTTTTGTGTTGGTCATCTATGGTGATGAGAATTTGATTATATCTAGAGAATCCATCCATAAGGGATAACATTTCATGGTCGGTGGTTAGATCAACGATTTGGTCAATGTTTGGAAGGGCACAATTGTCTTTAGGAAAAGTGAGGTTGAGGTCTCAGAAGTTAGTACAAATGTGTATATTTCCTGAGGCTTTGGTCATGGGAACAATATTAGAGACCCATTATGGATAGTCAATTGGTATGATGAAATTAGCAGAGAGCAGACATTATAACTCTTCTTTGATGAGAAGAGCTATGCGAGGGTGCATCCTACATAGCTTTTGTTTGATAGGCTTAGCATTAGGATAAGTGACGATATTGTGAACAATGATGTTAGGGTCAATATACGTCATTTTTCTATACGACCATGTGAAGGCTTGAATTTTTTTGAGAGGAAGACATTGAAGTCCTTTAATTTTTTCAAATCTAAAGATTAACCGAATTTGACTATGTGAGGATCTTGTGGCATTCCTATATTAACGTCGATAGTGGATTCATTAAGAAGTGTCGATGTGTTAGGTGGTAGAGTTTTTGAAGGTAATGGTCCTCTGCCCCCATATAAGAGAGGATGGATTGGTTTTGTGGCATTGAAGAATGTCAATGGTAGGTGAATCCTCTTCTATCATTTCAGGTAAAATGAGAGGAAGGGTCTCAATACCATGGTTAGTTTGATAAGTAAGTGGTCCTAAAGTGATAGTGTTGACTAAAAAAGTTAGATGGGATTGAAATGGTGTCATCTATGTCCATAGGGTCATTGTGTGTAGATGGGGAAGGTAGTTTTAGTTCTTTTATGGATCCCAATATGATGCTTATGGAAGGTTAAGAGGTTGGTTTTTGAAACCTAACCCATATTTTTCATGAGGTTTGTGGGAATGATCAAGGATTAAGTCATGGATGCCTTGTTCATAATGTCTAAGTCCAAAGCCTTTCCAAGCACAATGATGGAGGTACATTTGTGTGAAGACTTGGTTATATAGGAATGCAAAGTCTGATATGAATGGTTTGGCATGGCATTGATTAGTAGGATGTGGAGAAGGGTGATCGATCCCTCTATAGACAAGGTTGGTTTTGAGATGTGGTGGACCGAAGGAGATAACATCTCTAACATTAGGTTCATACATGGGTTGTTTGTCGGTCTTCCATGTATTTGGTGGAGGAAGATAATTAAGAGTAAGGACATGATACTCCCTAGTTTAGCATAACATCGTTGAAAGAAGTTCCATATGGAATATTTGATAAGGTGATGGATGAACTAGTGGAGGCTTTGTTAGAGGATCCCAAGTTTGTTTTGGGAACAAGCACATCATTTGGTTGATATGTCATGTGATATGCTTTGAAATGGTTTTGATCTGCAGGGACTGTGATAGTTTTACCCTCGTGTTCATATTTGAGATAATGATGAAGAGTAGATGGGATATAACGCATAGTGTGTATCTAGGGTTGGCCTAATAGCATGTTATATTAAAACTCTCCTTCTACTAGATAGAAGAGTTCATGGAGGGTTTTAATGCTGAACTTGATTGGTAAGATGACCGTGCCTAATGTGGGAATGATGATGTCATTACAATCTCTCAATATGACAGATGATTGGGTGAAAATGGTGTTGGGTAGTTAAATTTGATCAAAGGTGTGTGATGATATAATGTTAATGTTGGCATTGTTATCGATCATGAATCTCTTAACAAGAGTATCATCGATTTATGTGGTGATGAAAAGTGGGAGGTCGTGGTCCTCTGGTTGTAATGATGGGATTTCTAAGTTGTCAAAAGAAATTGCAGCGAGACATTTTGAGTATACCGACTAAGTTTGCAAACAAATGTGGATTGTGTGAGGGTACCAATATAGATTAGAGTGTTTTGATCATAGCTTGTTGATGCTAAGGTGAAGTTTGCACAAGCTCATAAAGGGACATTTTTACTAGAGCTTGATGAAGTTGTTTGATAATGGTATTTTGTACGGAAGTGGTGGATTGCGTATGTGGAGCAACAAGGATGGATACCTTATAATTAGCAAGAGTTGTTGGATTAGATGATTTAGGAGTGAGCGAGATAGAGACTTTAGAATTGCTTTGATTTGAAGTGTTAGGGTCATGGGTATGTGCTCTAGTGGTGATACGTACTATGTCAATTTGATGAAGAGGGGATTTCTTGGAAGAGTCCCCGCTTTTGGTGGATGTGGATGTGGGTGATGGTTTAAATATAGTAGTCTTAGATGTCTTATTGGTTGTTTTTATGGTTCTATATATGTAGGGAGAAGGCATTTGTTAGTAAGGCTTCGATAACAATGTGAAGGGATTTACAGTCCTTTGTAGAATGTCCTAGTGTGCGATGATAATCACAAAATGCTTCAAAATTATACTAGGAGGGTTTCCACCCCGAGAGAAAGACAACTTAAGAGGAGGTAATGTTATGATATATTGTTGGATGAGACTTTCAAGGGTCAATGTGTAATGTCGTTTCGAGGTGGAGGTTGAGGGAAGTAATGATTATTTTGGTGGTATGGGTATTGAAAGGACCATTTTCTATGTGATACCTTTGGGTGCCTACTAAGGAATGATTTTTTATTCTATAACAATCACTGATAATTTTGATGAGGGTGTGGCCCCAAGATAGAAGGCATGGATTTTGGATTATGTGTTGAGGAGGTTGGATGATCACGTGATATGATTGTCATTTTTAGAAGAAGGGATGTGCGGTCGTGTAACGAAATTTTTAAGATTGTGCACATAATGTTGAGTGACATGGTCATCATAAGAGATTTTCACATATTGTAAGATAGGTTTATTTTCTGAAGCTTGTGAAGAGATTTTAGATGGGTTTAAAGAGGATGATATAGATGTGGATGGAATTATGATTTTGCTAAGAACAATACCAAGAGACATACATTATTCGATAGGTGATTTTGGCATGGAAACACAAGGTGTAGTGGATGATTCATTTGTTGTTTTTTTACAAAACCATTTGTGGATGATTCAAATGGTGCTTCTGTGATGGGAACATTAGATGGTAAGGGTGAAGATGACCAATCTTTTATTGTGTTGATGGTGTGATGAGAATGGATGACATTAGATTATGGTTGACTGGTGGATGGGGCATGGTTTGGAAAGGGTTGTTTAAAAACATCCAAATTCTGATTTGGAGGTGCATTTGGGTTATCCATTCTGCACTCATTTTTGTCGATAAGATCATGAAGGAAATTTATGAACAAATGACACATTTCGATGTCATGGCCTTTGACCCTAGGTCAAAGCACAATACTTTGTCCCACTCGGTGTTCCAAAAACAAAAGTAGGAGGTTGGGAATTAAGGGGTATTTGGACGAACACCCCTTTGTATGAACACCCTTTGCTCGAACTGCCATGTAAGCCATGGAAAGGTGTTAGTGCGAACACCCCTTCATGTGAAAGGGGTTCGGTGAACACCCTTCAAGCAAACCCCCTATTTATATATTTGTGGTGGGGTAAAGGTTTTCAATTTTCCTCCACCCCACATGTCTTCACGTGATGTTAGATTTCCTAAATGCCTTTGTCAATAGAAGTCGAGCCCAACGTCACCCACACAAGGTATGCATACTTGTTATTTTTGTAAAAATTAGGCACCCAATTTGTTTTTATACTAGGTTTTTTTGTAAAATTTGTTCTTCCCTATAGAATATTAAAACCCTAGCTACTTTATCACAATCCCTAACAACTATCATTCTTGACTTCACAAAATTGATACAATAATCATTTACCATACCTTTTTTAATATCAGTTCAATCCTCCAACTAGGTGGAAGTTCATCACAAGATTAATACTGGACCTACATTTATGCTTTTCCATGTCAACATGACCTAGGATCATGCAAGCAAAGCATTTAAAGAGAACACAAACCCAATAAGCATATTATTCTTGTCATTTATCTATAATTATATCTACAATTAAGTTTATCTTGGTTTGAACTACACAGATGCTCTCTGTCCAATGTAGCAAAACTTATATCAACATGAGCTTGCTCGATGTCATTTGATCCAACTATTTTTCTTGTTGAACCTTATACAATTAGAGCAGCAACAACATAAGAGTGTACTAATACTTTTGTTGAAAGTGGATCAATTTAGATTTGATGAAAATATTCCTCTTGGGCAAGTGGAAAAGGAACAAAATGCCCAAAGCCAATTTTGCCCCTTTAAAAATAAATTCGGGCACACTTTTATCTGTTTTAAGGGTTCTGAGTGGACTGAATTAATATGAAAAAAATTGGGTTGTTAAAGGAAAAATTGGTCATTGTTTACTTGAAAATTGGCTCATCCGTTGAGAAAAGAAGACCTCGGGATAGAGAGGACTCATGGGGATGCATTTTTTTCGACACAACATTGTCCTAGTCTCATTCCAGTCAAACAAGTGTTTGTGAAATCACCTCACAAATCTCACAAACAAACTCTCATCAAAAGTGTTGCTTATGCTCCCTATAACATCTCTATGCTTACCATTTGCATATACAATCGAGCATGTAGAAGCATAAGGGTGTACATAAATACACAATATTTTAAGGAATTTTTTTTCATCATAGGAAAATATATGTTTCATTATTTTTTTTCAATTTTTTTTTAAATATATGTGAAATTTAATCAATTTACCTAGGTTTACGGTTTCAAAAAAAGTATTCTAAATTGAATTTTACTTTCATTTTTTACATTATGGCTTCTTCCTCTGCTAATTTGTTTAAGAGGACCGATATAGAGATAACAAAATTATCATCTATTCTTGAGCTTCCTACTACATTTGGGAAATACAAAACACATTGTGAAAACATATTAAAAGATCTTCGAAATATGCAAACAAAATTGAAAGCATACAACCTTTTCGAGCCCGAGTCACTAAATTTTTTATGAAAGAATCAAAATCAAGTGTGACAGGAAATGTGGGATATAATGAGGTTGTAACACGACTTCTTGATAAGGAAGTCATTAAGATCTTGTGTTGGTCGAGTTATGCAGGCCAAAAGAAAATAAGGGCATATTATGTAAACAAATGTTCATGTCACCTTTGTGCACCATTGATTTATCCTAGATTTGTGGCCTCTCAAGGCCAATTTCCTAATAATGACCAATTACCATTATATTTCATATTGATGCTACATGTTGAGGTTCACCTAAACCTAAAGGTGAACTATTTAGACATCCTTGGTTATTTTAGGCAGAGGCATGACCGTATTAGAACCAGGCCTACATATCGACAGGAAGGATATCCTCCAGTTGTTGACATGCGACATCTTGTAGAGAGGCCACGACCTTTCTTATCTGGCTTTTAGGATGTCATTGTGCCTATCATTATGAGTGCCCATGAGGGTGTTATAGAGGGTCTTGGGATCATTTATCATGAGACCCAATTTATCTCTTCGACTGTGTGGGTTAGTTCCTTAAGAGACGTGGTACTAGCAGTGGACGAGCTAGTACCAATAGTGATGCACGTAGTGAGTTATACGCTTGTGCACATTTGATATCACCTGATGACTTTGAGTGATTTACAGATGTTACTCGATGCATTGCACGGGATGCATCATGGTTGCCAACTTGTTACATGTATATGAGTTGATTACATGACAATGCGACATTCCACTATCGAAGTTTTTAGATTTGTTAGAGTAGAGTGCTATTCACAGTAGTGTATCTTCTATTTAGGGCACTACCGCAATCACTCTATCGAGACATGATCTTGCTTTGGGATCATGACACCTGATGTTCAACACTTTTTTGTTCTGGTGTGTGAAAATTAAACCTTAATTTAATTAAAATTTATTTTATTTCATTATTACTTTATAATTTATTAATATTTAAATAGATATATAAGATCTAGTGTTGACATATAATATTGAACGTTTACTTATGAGTATTGTGGTGCTTCATAGCCCACATCATATCCACATATGACATATACACAACTCTTGAATGAGCCCAACCATGATCTATCACTTGATGTTGAGGGCTTGAGTCAGTCTTGGCTCATTTGGCTCGTTATTTGCTAGTGTTGAGGTTGTGGGTCACCACACACAGTTTTTGGTGGTGGTCCCATAGATTTGGAGACACATTCCGCATAGGTAAATATTTAGAGATATATCTATTTTTATTGTGTTTTAGATTCGATATTTAATCTAAATTGAAATTTGTGAAATTAATGTTTTATTCAAAAAACTTGTTTATTAACTTTTTACATTTAATTTTTTTTTCATAGGGATCTACATGACATAGAGCTACACATAGTGTAAATACTCCCAACATCCGCCCATAGATAGATACTGAGGAAATTGATTACATCTCTGTTATATGATTTATTCAATTAATCAAGAAATTGTTGTATAATTTCACTTATAAATTTTAATATGGTATGTTACATATAGTTTATGATGTGTATATTTATTTTTATAAATGCAAGGTGCAACAAAGCCTAGTGAGGGATCTGGTACTCACTCTACTTCACAAATGTGGAGACTATATAGTTGATACATTGTACTTGTTTTCATCATGTATAAGTATATAATGTTTACACGAGATTTTTATATATGACTTAGACATGTATATATTGTTTGGGTTATTACTTGTATATAGATATTGATTTATCACATGTATCTTGTTGATCTATACACATGTATCTTATTGAATAACTTAGAAATATCTTAATTAATTGATTGATTTATGAGTTGTGATTAAAAACATAGGTAAATAGCTCTAAGAATTTGTAGACCCCTAAACATCTCCCATACACTCTCGATAAAGTTCAACAACGTCAATTTTTGTAGTAGTTTAAAAATGTTGGTAGTGTCTAGATAGCTTGTGAGCCACTATTCTTAGTTTGAGCACTTGAAGCATTTCTAGATCATTTCAAACACTTGTGATACCTTTTGTAAGTAACATACATCCAAAATCAACTAAGTGAATAATCTAAATCTCTTGTTTTTTAATTTTTAGATAGATTAATTGCAACATGTACTTTATAATGATTCTTATTTTTGTACATAAATGACCTAATTCTCTAATTTGAATATATACTTGGTTTGGTTACATTTATATCTATTACATGTAAAATAACAAAAACATGGGGGTATTGTCAAAAAATAACTTTGAGGCTGAAAAACCTTGAAAACCATGATTAAATGATCCATTTGTATCCATCTCAATTATTTAAATGATTAAATGGTTCACTTATAATATTGTTTTAACCAAAAATCATTTAGAGTTGGTAAAAAGACATGCATAATCTTGTGCCACCTTGCAAAGTGTGTCGTGTATGCTACAAGTCCTTATCCATGTTACATAAACTTTATTGATTGCATAAATACTAAGTGTTGCAAGCGCATGATAATTTTGTGAAAATATATAGAGCCTTATCCCAAGCCACATGTAATGTTACTTCATATTGTTCAATGCCATGAAGAACTATTATGTTATCTCAAACCCGAGTGATTCTCATTCCAATGAATGTAGTGTAGTGATCTAAAGTATAAAATCATCTCATACAGATAATGAAAAATAACTCAGTGGTGTAAATAAAGAAGGTGTTCACATTATCAAATATGATTCACACCATTTTACTAATGAAAAATATGATTTCTTCCTTGGGATTTTGATAAGAAAATCCAAAACAACCATCTAAACAAGAACTTCAAAGGATAGTCATATTATTTCATAGTCATTTTTAAAGTTCCTTATTTAGTTATGTATACATATCATCTTAAATGAAGTTCATTCATGCACTGAGAAGAATAAAATTAATAAAACTTCATTGATGATATTATGTCACAGACTCTAGTGTAGTTCTTTGAGACACTTCATGCAACGAACCATATTTCCTTCACAAAGATGAGACAACACTATAGCTAGATCACAACATTCTAATCCAGCATTTTCCTAAATAAAATACCATTGTATAGGTATAATTCCAGTTCTAGTGCTGAGTAAAAACCTATTTATTAACATACCTTCATAATCATCCTCTCCATTGAGAACTCAAAAATGAATAGAGTCATTGATCAATTATTAAATTTCTAAGTAATGTGGATGTAAATAAGCACTTAGCATCGGTAAAAATATGGTTCTCTAAGTGTAAATATTTAGAAAACCATTATGATCCCCATGTAGTTCATCATCATATTCCATGAAGCGTATCTAACCAATGATGAGTTAATAACCTAACCAGAGTGCTTGAGTCATAACACATGTATATGTATACCATATGAGACAAGATAGAGAGAGATAATATAATATTATATTGATCTCATGCCACATTTCATTAACTTAACTCAGTATTAGAATTTAAGGGTGGAGAAACATTGAGTTCCAAAGTATCATCACTTAGTAAGGAAATCATCCATAATCAAGATCATAAACAAGCTCATGAATTATATATTCACACATATTATAAGGTCATAGTGTTATGTACATCATAACAAGATTAAAATACAATCCACATATAAGGTTATTATATATATATATATATATATATACACCCATGATAGTCATTGTTAAAGTGGAAGAGTTTTACAATGTTACATATTATTAGCTACCAAATGGATAAGGAAGAAATGACTTAAACTTCATACATACTTCTAGTTGATAAAATACACACTTATAAACATGATCATTTCTCTAATGTATTAATGTTTACACTTCATAAGGTTTACTACAAACATTTTGTCACAAGGACCCAAGGTCCACTTTAATACAAAAGAGAAATATATATAACAAGTTCACATTAACCCCATGTTTGAAATAGCCAACATCATTAACTCCTTTAAATTTAAGTATAATTACAATCTATATTATGAAGAGGAAAAATAACACTTCATTACTAGTGTTTACACATTACCAACATTATTATCTATTAGATGAAGAAGTCTTTCTCTAGCCCAAACATCTATGGTAAACAATACTCAATGATTTTTGATATAAATATGTAAAATATTAAGGCTTCCTACTCAAGCCAATCAGGAAGAGTATAACACAATAAATTTCCCCTTTTCAAATGTATAGATATAGTACAAAAATACTAGGCACCATACCCATATAGTAAAAACATAGAGTTTCTTACAAAGCACATTCATATAGAAGTGTATACAATAGCTAGGATCCTTGAGGGGATCATTAGCCAAGACCTTACAACATAATTAATGTAAGTTTTCCACCCAAACATGCTTTAATCAATCTATAGAGTGATATCTTGGGTTGGGTCTAAGGACATCATTTTATAAGGAAAATATTAACTTCATAACATAAAAGTTTGCACAATAATGACCACAAAATTTTTCCTACTCCATCATGACCAATTTACATTAAACACATTCTTTTACAACCAAGAATGAGTTCCTTCAACTTTGAAGATCATTCCTAGCTATCATTTATCAAGAAAATCCTACAATACCAAAAGATATGCCACACTCATACGGTGGGTAAACTTGATCCCTCTAAGTCAGTAGTTGTCATATTGGCCCTAATTTTCCATCTATTAGGAGGATGAAAAGAGGGAGTGTTAGTGCAAAATTACAACATCCCTGATTGCATGTAATTTTGTGTATGAGGAAACTAGTGCAACCTGCATAACATGGGATTATCCTACAGTGTGGGACCTTGCAAGCAGGATAATCCTCCAGATAAATCTAACTTCTTCTTCTAACCTAGCGCCAACTTCTCCAAAGAGAAGAGAGTGGAAAGCTAAACTAATCCTATTCCAATGCTTTCCAAGGAGACAGGGATAGAAAAATGCATGAAATAAAACTACTCCAAGTGAAGGTGAGGCACCAAGAAAGGGTGAGACAATTCAAGTGAGTGAAAGATAGGGAGAAAAACAAGTAGGAGAGGGATGGTAGAAATGCCACAGTCTAAGATAACATTCAATTCCCTATATTCGTAAAACACAACAAACTATAGACCCTGCAAAGAGATAGATACATGCACAATATACTTATACATAGAATGGAAGGAAAAAGATGCAATTCATACAAGTTAGGGTGAAAATGGCCACAAAACATGAATTTTATTGCTCGAAACATGCACAATCCATCATATCATAAGCACAAGACAAAATCCTTTACAATAAGCCCAAATTTGAGGCCTTTAGCTCACAATAGCTCTAGAACAAATTTGACAGAGTTCCTTTGCTTTCTGGACAAAATATCACTCATAGAATGAGGCAAATTTTACAATATATAGGCCATTTGGGTCACCAACCTAGTAGGATGCATTAAAGAGGTATGACAACTATTCATGTTGGTACTTTTCCTGCATGGGCGGTCATGGGTGCCATGCCTCATTAATTCTGGTCGTTGGGTTATCATTCATTCACCTACCCTCGTTTGGATTGTAACTCGTCCATCCTCTAGGGTCATCCAACTACATTGGGTTGGATGACGTCTATCTTCATGACCATACATGCTTCTTGTCACCGACCAACACAGGAGTTTCCATCTTCACATTGTGGCCATCCAACCCGGAAGGTTGGATGATTGTTCATTTCTTCCCGTACAACACACTACCCATCCATCCATCTCTGCTCGATGAACCGACGAGCCACCAACCTTGTGACTCGTCCATCCATGTCATACAACCGTAAGCCAACTATTTGTATTGGCCGTCAAACCTCGAGGGGTTGGACAACATCTATGTTCGCCAACCAACCTCTCCGTATGCCATCCATTTGACCAATCGAAACCTCACTAACCTAACCCATTAAAAAATCGGTGACAAACCTGTCTCGACTAACCCATCACTTGACCAACCAAGCTTCGTACCAAGGTTGGGCGTCGTCAACCCTTTACCCTACCAACCATCACCGGCACATGATGCCAACCAACATCATGCTGACTAACCATGAGCCAACCAACCATCACCCGAGACACCATGCTAACACACCCGTCGACCAACCATGACTTGAAACACCATGCCGACCAACCATGAGATGATACACCATGTCGACACACTTGTTTGACCACCCATGAGCCGACACACCATGCTTGACACACCTATTTGACAAACCATGACCGGACACACCATGTCGACCAACCATGACCTGACACACCATACCGACACACACCTCGACCAATAGTCACTCAACACACTATGTCGACCAACCATGAGTCGACACACCATGAGTCAACCAACCATGCCGACCAACCATGAGCTGACCAACCATATCCCGACACACCATGTCGACTAACCATATAAGAAATTAATTTCCAACTACAAGATTCCCCATGGACCAACTCGGCCGAGACAACACACGAGCTACCGTACATGCCGAAAAAATCATTTTGCCTTTTTCCATCAACTTACGATGTTTTGACCTCCTAAGTTGTCTGCATTTCCTGTGGGGAAAAATGGATAACAATTGGTGACTTGCAGGATGATCTACTTGCTTGATCTGGAAGACTAGTGACCTTAGGGGATCCATTGGGCATGGAGTCATATGATTGTTAGAACTATCATGTCACTTGAAAATCTATGTTCCAACCTCTGGAGCACTATTGATATTTTCATTTCAAAAGAAACCCTTTGTTGAGGACTGGTTGTTTCTTCACCAAAATTTCTTGAAACTAGAAAGTGTAAGAGAAAAAAGGGAACATCTATATACAAACAGAAAAATTCGTATACATTCCAAATAAAATATGCAGAGAGTGCACAAACACTTATTAAGAAAGAAACCTAAAATTAAACAATGCAATGTGCTACAAACACTTGGAGGAATTACAAATCGTAAACTAATATGTACAAGAAGGATCTTTCACTCAATAAAAATGCTTGAGATGGAATCCATTAACTGGAATTTGCGGTCTTTCTCTATCCAACCTTGATAGTTGGAGAGCATTGTTTTATTTGCAGCCTGAAATCATATAAGGGCCACTCCACATATCATCAAACTTGGAGTGCCTTACCATATTTTCCTTATTTACATCCCATTTAAGGACCAAATTTCCATCTTGTAAGTTTCTCTCCTTTTTCTTCTTGTCAAATCACCTCTTGATCAATGCTTGATCCTTCTCCATGATGTGCATGGCTTGGTTCCTCATCTCCTCCAACTCCATGAGCTCGCATATCTAGCCTCCATGGGTTCGAACTCGGATAGTTCTAGCTGCTTCATGAGTTCCAATGTGGGAAATTCGAGGGATATAGGTAGCCTTACCTCCCTTCCATAGACTAACCTATAAGGAGAGTTCCCTGTTGACCTTTGGAGTAATCCTATCATCCCACAAGGCTGATTTCAACTTGGCATGCCAAGTTCTCAGTTCTCGTCTAGAGTTCTCCTTATAATCTTCAAAATATTTTTGTTTGTGGACTTAGCCTACCCATTACCTTGTGGGTAGTAATTTGATGAGGTGCTCAAGTATATCCCATTTTTGACTTCCCACTCGTGATCTTAGCACCTAGGAATGACAAAGCATTATCTAATATAATGGTGGTCGGAACTCGAACCTCGTCACTATCCCTTCATAAAAATCTAGTATGTTGGCCTCATTTGCTTCTTTGAGTGCAACTACCTCCGTCCACTTGGTGAAATAATCTATGGTTGTGAGAATCCACTTGTGGCCCAAGCTAGAATTTGGATTAATCACTCCAATGAAATCTACCCCCATTGTATGAATGGTTCATTTACAGAAATGGGGTGGAGTGGAAGGGATGTTAACCTCTCTTTTCCTATGAAGAAGGCACACTTTTTACACTTCCTAATCCATGCATAAAAATCATGAAAAAGGTTAGGCCAATAATAACCTACCTTCATAATTCTAAGAGCTATCACCCTTTCTCGAAAAATGGCCACCCATTTCTCCGTTATGAAATTCATGTAGCACCTTCTCTATCCGATCTACCTTGAGGCACCTTAGGAGGACACCATTTACATCTTTCTTAAACAAGATACCATAAACCAATACAAAGGAGATAAAATGGAGCCTGAAATATCTTCTTTTGGCCTTGCTAATCCTTTGAGGACTTTGACCTGTTGGAAGGAAATAGACTATATCTTGACTCCATCAAGGATCGGGTGAGACATCGGTGATTGCTCTTGATTCTTTGGGTAGCACCAAAACAACATCTCCTTCATCACTTGACTCAACATGATATCCCAAAGCTAGCTGTTCACATAATCCCTTCCCCCTGACCAGCTTGGTCACCTTAATATTAACGTCATACTCCATGACCTTGGTTACTCAAACAACCCTTTGTTTTTTGAGGTCCTTGTTTAAAAGAAATCCTTTATACTAGCATGTGTGACTA
Source organism: Taxus wallichiana var. yunnanensis (assembly GCA_018340775.1). Taxonomy (NCBI): domain Eukaryota; kingdom Viridiplantae; phylum Streptophyta; class Pinopsida; order Cupressales; family Taxaceae; genus Taxus; species Taxus wallichiana. The sequence continues at coordinate 758,777,785 of CM031242.1, read as the reverse complement.
GTAGATGAATCCTATTATTTGACATTAAATGTATGAACTTCTTTAGGATTCTAATCATGGTAAGGACATGTTTCTAAATGAATGAATATCTTACCTCATTGTCCATAAGGATTTGGATGAAGAATGCAATAGGTTGTTCCAACCCTTCCTTATTCTTACACCAAGATTGTGGAGATGGTGTCTGAACCACCGAAAACATATAGAAAGAAGTATTTGGAGAAGTCCATATTAATGAGAGTTGGAGCTTGAGATATGGCCTACTTGATAGCTTTGAAAATTTCATTTCCCTCTGCTATCCATTTTAAAGCCAAATTCTTTTTCAGCATCATCATTAATGGCTTCACAAGAGCGGAAAATTTGGTACAAACCTCCGAAAAAGTTTATCCTCCCCAAGAATATTTGGAGAGCCTTCTTATGACTTGGAAATGGTAGAGCACAAATGGCTTCTACCCTCTCTAGATCAATTGTCAGTCCTTCCTTTGACACAATATGGCCTAGAAGTTTACCCTCATGTGCCATGAATATGCACTTTTTGGGTTCAAAGACACTCCAAACCTCCTACACCTTTGGAAGACCTATTTGAGATGAAAGAGGTGACTTTCTACATTTTTAGAAAATACAAGTGATGTCATCAAGATATACAAGCACTATTTTATTTAATATCCCCTTAAACGCCATATCCATTTCTTGTTGAAATGTTTCCCCAACATTTGATAACCCAAATGGCATCTTCTTGTATGCATAGGTGCCCCATTTTGTGGTGAAGGTTGTTTTGAACTGATCCTCCTCTTTCACCATAATCTGATTATAGCTCGAATATCCATTTAAGAGGGAGAATCTCTCTGAACCAGCCACTACCTAGTAGAATTTGCTCCATGGAGGGTAGCGGATAGTGATCCTTGAGGGAGGCCCTGTTTAAATCCCAAAAATCCATGCACAACCTGATTTCCCCATTCCTTTTCCTAACCAAAGACACCGATTTTCCACCCAACTTGAGTGCTTGATTGGGAAAATGATACTCACCTCAATGAGCTTATTCAACTCCTTCATGAGAGGCTCTATATGAGGGTTGACCGACCTTTATTTTTTCCTAATGGGCTTAGCCTCCTGGATGCAACTCAATGGTGTGTTGTGCTAATTTTGGGTTAAAACCCTTCAAATCCTCATAGCTCCACATGAAAACATCTGGGAATTCCTGGAAAAGCTACATAAGGTTGTACTTTTCTTGTTTACTTCTCATCTTTCCTATTTGGAGTGTCTTACCTTCTCTAACTGAAATGGGCTCAAAATCCTCCTTTTGACTTGAATATTGGCCTTCTCTTTTTAGAATTGATCATTTGGGTTGAATATTGAATCTAAAGTCACTAAACCCTTTGGAAATTTTTTTTTGCAGCTTGCACTATTTGATCCCCATACTGCTGCTCCAATTTCTCTTGATTTTTTGTTGAGAACTCAACCCCTCTGTAAAAATTAATGATCTGTTGATCATTCTCAAAAACCTACCAGCTTATGCTATTATCTGGTATAGTGGGCTTACAATGACATGAATATGTGGTTATGCTTTATCTCTCTTGATACTATCCACCACATCAAATGTTGCTCCAATTGTTGTGAGCCTATCCACAACCTCACTCTTCTTCTACAGTATGGCCTGAATATCGAATGCTTCAAGGTCTTCAATATGATCCCATACCCAATGCTTGTAGGCCTTGAGTAGATAATTCTTAGTAGCATGTTTCCCTTTAACTTGGTTGACAATTAACTCACTATCCCCAAACAATTGCAAGTTTTTAATACCTCTCTTTCTTGCCCAATGTAACCCATGGATTAAAGCCTCATACTCGGTTGTATTGTTTGAACAAGAAAACTGAAAGTGAAAAGATGAGTAGTATTTGTTACCTTGTGGTGAAACAAGCATAGCTCCTCCTTCAGCACCTTGCCTACTCATTGAACCGTCAAAAAATAGTTGCCACACTTCATTCTCATCATTTTTCCCTGGCTTGGTGAGGTTGAGGGTGGCAAGGTTCTCCTCATGTAGACAATAAAATCCCGACTCAGCTTCTTCCATTTCCTTGTATGGATCGAAAACATGTCCCCTTTGAGCCCAATCATTAAGTGTTAGGTTTAGAATGCTTCCAACCTTTGTGTTTGCCTCTTGAACCTCTAAGAATTCCTCTTGATTGAATATGGTACAATTTTCATTGATTGAGATGGGAATATAAGGCTCAATGTGAAAATTGGAAATTTGCTTAGACCTGATCGCAGCCTTAGCTCCATACCTTGTTCTGAATAACATGTGTGACCAATCAGTAGAAAAATAGCCTCCAATTTTAGTGGTGAAGTCTCTTGAAAAACACAATGCAAAGAGTGGTGGCAAGTCTATGACTGATACATCTTGCAAGACGGTCACATTGGGACATGCATGTAATGTAAGGCTCAATCCTTTGATTACTCCAACCATTATTACCATTGTCTCATCCAATTACACCACACCTCTAGAAATGACTTCATATTGAAGACCCAATTGATCGACTATTTGTTTTGGCATTACAGAGCTACTTGCTCCTGAATCAATCATGCAATTATGCACCAACTTATCTTCGATGATCAATGAGATATATAATGGTGGAGGCTTCAAATTTTTACCTTGTTGGCCTCCTTGATTTCCTCCTTTCGAGCTATATTGGTGAGTACCTTCTCTTGCTCTTTGGATGATTGATTTGATGCCAACCAATTTGCCATAGCAACTTGCAATAGGTCTCTTTGTCCTGGGATAGCTAATGACTCCCACATTGAGATGTTTACATTTGTTTTCTTCATCTTGCTCAATAATGTTGAATGGAGATGAGTTATCTCTATGCTGCCCCTTGCTTTGCATAGTTTTCTCTTACACATGGGTTGTTACAACCGACACTTGAGCTGGTCTAGAAGGTGGCTTGGGCTAACCTTGCACATTGGGAGCTGTATTTTGGTTACCGATACCTTGTTGGGTGATAGTGTGCTATGGATCATTTGAATTGGATGACTGCACCTCTCTAATATATTTCTTCTTGGACGTGTATTGGCTGATACACTCGAGAAAGGGCTTGATTTATACCACAAAAATCTTCATCCTGCTAATTGACAAGTGTGGTCTCATTCGAGGTGCCTCTTGTTGAATTACTTACTTTCGCTGATTTCTTTATCGACATATCTCTTGTTCCACACCCATTGTTGTCACCATAAGAGCTTTATTTAAAGCACCATTAAAACATATTGACTGGTTATGAGGTTGATTACATGGGAAACACTAGTCATATTCTTGAGCCATGTTATTTTGCATTGGAACCAAGGCTCTAGATGTGGACGCAACACTAGGATTGTAAGGCTGAAATGGCCTACTCGCAGGAGGCTTTGTTTGGTTCTGATTTATAGCTTGAGTAGGTGGTCTATTAGGTTGATACAAAGGCCTATTGGGTTGGGATTGAGGCTGATATGACCTGAAATTTTGAGCTTGTTACCTCTTAATTGTCACCAACTCATTTCCTAAGTTTTGCAACTGCTTCATGACTTCTTGGAGCTCATTTGAAGGGCTAGAAGAAGAAGTGGAAGTTTCATTTGAACTCTTATTTATTAGAGTGGGGATGTGGTCTATTTTAGGTGGTTGAATGGTAGAGGGGTAATTCTAGATATAGAGGCATAGGTGGCCTAGGCGCTAGTTTTCCCGCTTGAATTAAGTAGTTCTCTGTCTCTCTGATAGCTATATCATATGCCCTTGGTAGTGTTGTTCCCCCATCAATTGTATCATCATAGCTATGTTAGAATTTAGAGCCCTAAAAAGTAGAGGAATATACCTTCTGCTGCTGCTAGCCTCATGACAATCGAAATCTGGTCCCACGTTCGCTGGAACCTAAAGTTGAAGTCAATCATCTACTCATTTAGGGCCCTCTTGATTATGGTTAATTGTTCCAACAAAGACATATTATCTTGCCTTCTCTCTAAACTGGTTACACAAGGCTGAACACAATGCATCCCAATTTGTAATTGACCCTCTTTGTTAGGCTCATAAACCATTGCATCACCTTACCTTTGAGAGAAGAAGAAAGGAGCCTAACTACAACATCCATCTCGTTGATCTCGTGAATGGCACAAACATTCACAATGTCTTGAATATGATCAATGGGGGTCATATGATTCTCCCAAGTGAAGTAAGGAATGATCTTCAATGCTGCCATCATAATAATTTTATGTGCATTGAAGGTGAGTGGATTTCCACCAGTGAAATTGAAAAATGGGTTTGCCGGTGGTGGTGGTTGTTGTAGATGTGCCATTATGATTTTCTTGAGAACCCTGGTCGATTGAAGGAAGGGTCTACCAGGTGGAGGTGTTGATAAGGTTCTGTTTGGTGGAGATGGAGACCTTTGTACTCTTCTTCCTCTCCTTCCTCTTCCTGGAGATAACTGTAAGTATTCAAAGACACCTTCTTCTCTTCCTCTGGACCGAGTTTGAATCCTTCTCATGAGCTAAACCACCAGTACTACTGAAACCCATTGATTTTATATTTGGATTCACCGGATGTGTTGCTGTAAAGCCTCCAAAGGCTATAAATTCACCAAGACACACACCTAATCCTGACGAAATAAAAATCTTGACTTCTATCCCATTGTGCGTGCCAAATCGTTAGTGCAAAATTACAACACCCTTGATTGCTTGTGATTTTGTGTATGAGGCAACCAATGCAACCTACATAACATGGGATTATCTTGCAATGTGGGACCTTGTAAGTAGGATAATCCTCTAGAGAAAGCCAACTTCTTCTTCTAACCTAGTACCAAATTCTCTAAAGAGCAGAGAATGACAAGCTAAAATAATCCTATTCTAATGCTTTCTAAGGAGACAGGGATAGAAAAATGCATGAAATAAAACTACTCTAAGTGAAGGTGATGCACCAAGAAAGGGTGAGACAATCTAAGTGAGTGAAAGATAGGGAGAAAACTAAGCAAGAGAGGGCTGGTAGAAATGCCACAGTCCAAGACAATATTCAATTCCCTATATTCGTAAAGCACAACAAACTATATACCTTACAAAGCAATAGATACATGCACAATATACTTGTACATATAACAGAAGGTAAAAGATGAAATTCATACAAGTTAGGGTGAAAATGACCACAAAACATGAATTTTATTGCTCAAAAACATGCACAATCCATCATATCATAAGCACAAGACAAAATCCTTTACAATAAGCCCAAATTTGAGGCATTTAGCTCACAATAGCTCAAACAAATTTGACAGAGTTAATTTACTTTCTCGGAAAAAAATATCACTCGGGAATGAGGAAAATTTTACAATGTATAGGCCATTTGGGTTACCAACGGACATGATGCATTAAAGAGGTATGGGAAACAATTCATTTTGGCACTTTTCCTACATGGGCGGTCATGGGTGCCATGTCTCATTCATTCTCGGTCATTGGGCTATCATCATTCATTAGCCTACCCTCGTCTCGGCTTGTAACTCATAAATCCATTTGGGTTGTTCAACTACGTTGGGTTAGATGATATCTATCTTCATGACCATACATGCTTCTAGTCACCGACCAACACGGGAGTTTCTATCTCTACATTGTGGGCCATCCATCCATTTGTCGATGAATCGATGAGCCACCAACCTTGTGACTTGTCCAACTATGTCATACAACCGTAAGATGACCATATGTATTAGCTGTCAAACCTTGAGGGGTTAGATGACATATATGTTTGATGACCAACCTCTCCGTACGCCATCCATTCGACCAATAAAAACCTCGCCAACCCGAGCGGTCACAAAATCTAGTCGGAAACCCATTTGACTAACCCATCACCCGACCAACCAAGCTTTTGTACCAGGGTTGGATGTCATCCAACCCTTCACCTGACCAACCATTAACTCGACACACCATACTTGACCAACCATGAGGTGACTAATCATTCCACTCAAACACCATGCCGACCAACCATGACCCAACACACCATGCCGATCAACCATGACCCGACACACCATGCGAGACACACTTGTCTCGACCAACCATGACCTGACACACCTATCCGATCAACTATGACTTGACACACCATGTTCACACACACCGTCTCGACCAACCATATTCGACACACCATGATGACCAACTATGAGCCGACACACCATACCGACACACATATCCAAATAACCTTGAGATGAACAACCATGACCCAACACACCATGCCGACAAACCGTGAGATGACACACCATGCTTGACACACCTTCCGAAAAAACCATGACCCAACACACCATGCCGACCAACCATGAGCTGACACACCATGCCGACACACCTTTCTAATCAACCATGAGCCGACCAACCATGAGTAGACCAACCATCACTCGACACACCATGCCGACCAACCATGAGCCGACACACCATGCTGACCAACCATTAGCCGACTAACCATGAGCCAAGCAACCATCACCGACACACCATGTAAGAAATTGATTTCCAACTCCAAGATTCACTGCGGCAAGTTGGAGCCAACACACGAGCTACCCTGCATGCTAAAAAAACATTTTTCCTTTTTCCATCAATTGTCGATGTTCTCGCCTACTAAGTTGTTTATTTCATAGGGGGCCAAAAATGGATAACAGGAGATCACACAATTCTTCCATTCACAAAAAAATAGATGCAACCAACTCTATCAAATAATGTAATACATAATGAAACACACATTCAAGCAACAACCTAGTGTAACAATCTATATATCTCTCAACCCACTAGTTACAAAATCCATTTAAGGGTAGGGTCTAATACCCATAATGCAATTAGGAATATAAGGACAAGATAAACCTTCTACTATCAATATGCAATACAAATACTAAAAACCTAACTAATCACATAGAGTCTTATTTTAAGATTAACTAAAAGTATGGAATACAAGAGAAGAATTATCATTTATAGAGGAAATGGGAGTTCTTCACCATATCCCTAAACTATTTTCATGCCCATTTTAAGTAATGTAATATTATAGGGAAGATAAAACACTGAGGAGATATTTCCCTATACCTATAAATGCAATCCTTTAGCCAATTGCTTTATCCAAAGTCTTTTCCAAAAAACACCAAAGTCATCTTTCAAAGAATACAAAAGAGTATATTCATTTAGCGAAACCATTATGGAAAAGTGTTTATAAATTTAGCTTTTCCACATCATCCAAGATCTCATAGACTCCAATGCACTTGAATGGGATGATCCTATTGACTATTGATCATGCTTTTTTTCCTCATCTTAACACTAAAATGTACATAAGTTTAAAAACAATGCTCATGTGATACCAATTAAATGCCATATGTATTACAATCACCCCTACTAATAATCATAACCCCATCTAGTATAATCTTAAATTCATAGCAAGAAATTTTAATCCATAACATACATATGATGAGGATATAAGTTTTAATTCATAGCAAGAAATTTGTCAAATATGTATGCCAAAGTGACAAAATAAAATAGAGAAAAGATTCCATTCAGAAGACATCAATATATATAATATTATATGTCCTTCTATATAATACAAAGTGGCTCACTCATTGTTCAATGAATTGTAATTTTTTTCATGATCTTCTACATCTAATATCCATTTTTGCGTGGATCACGTGCATTCTTCACCGATGGAACTGTAACTTTAACAACTATGTGATGGGTGTAATGATATACCTTCCCGTCCGGGTTAAGTAATCAACTAAGTGAATCCCTCTTTGGAGGGATTTCACTTACCATGAATATGCTCCTGTACTATAACCGAGCCAAAATAAAATGTTGTTTCCTCACTTGTTAGCTTTGTTCTCTCTTCTATGCAATGCAACAAGTAGTACTCCACTTTCTCAATATTGTCTTCTTCTGCAATGATTGCAAATACATCACCTATAACAAAATCATTGTACAAATAAGTTTTTGTGTTATAAATATTCAATGATTTGTATACTATAAATTATATATATTAATTCAATGATCAAATATAATCCTTTTAAACAAAAAATACCTTGTTTAACAAGTCCAGATATGTGGTCATAATCAGGTGAAATCAAGGAAACATCTTTAAAACTATCATCATGATCCGATACATATGAGTCATCCACAACTACAGGAATTTTCTTCCGCTCACTTACATACCCATGTTTTTGACTCATGCACTTTGTATATGATTCTGTCATGTAAATATAAAAATCAAGAATAATCTCTTGTAAAGATTGTCCAGCTTATTGCTATCCACAAGATCATAGAGTACAAAGACCTAGAATTAGGAATCCTTTCACATCCATGTTTTGTCCTTTAATCAATACCTAATTAATCATGTACAAAATCAATAAATTTTAACAAACATCAAAATTAAGAAAAATAAATTTGTACATGTACATAAGTTTATGTGTAACTTGTAATCAATTTCACATCAAGATACATATGTTTTAAATGTGTGTACCTGTTATCTCCCAAAACACTCTGTGTGGGGCATGGTACTCTCATGTGAGGTTGAAGCCTGAACTACAAAATGTTTCTTACACCATTCAACAATGGTGTGGGAATCAATCAATTGATCTCCCTCATAATTAAAGCTTTTTTTCTTTAGAAAACGTTTGATGCATGCACCCGCACCATCGTGTTCTCCCTTCCCATGACCACTCTAAAAAAACTCCATAAATGAGGTATTTTGTGATAATGCTGATAGTGACTGAGTGCAAAGAAAGGGAGAGAGGATTTGAATTGTGATGCACAACCATACAACCAAAAAAATGTTGATCTATTTGTACTCCTTGCTAGTTAAGATATCAAAAAAACAAATCAAAATAATGTTGTACAAAGTGGGTGTCATGTTCCTTGTCATCACTTATATATAAGTGATACTTCGTCTTAATCACTCGCTTCACATATGTACTTTAAACCCCATCAAAATCCAATTGTGCATTCCTATAAGATATGTGAACCATGATGGTAATATGACCAATATGATAATATTGTGTTTGAATCTCTTTTGATGAGAAAATGAGTAATTATCAACAAAATCAACCACAGACAATATGGAACCAATATGGAATGTGTCTCTATTGGACTTGAATTATGTAGCCTGCCACTTTGCATAGTGAGAATGTTTGATGTACGGAATAATAAAACTTTAGAAACTATGCATGAATGTTGCAATGGGGATTTCCTCTTCTACCAAGTCCAACCTAGTTGCATTCTTTCCAAGTCATGTTGAATATTTTATGTATTTGAACCTTAAAAATCAATACATAATGGAAAACTTGTTATATTCATTTGTAATAAACATAAAAATCAAAATAAAATATATATATCCAAATTTAAAATTAATTAAATTTTCTTTAATTAATAATCACCTCTTACAAGTCACCATTTGAACTGTGTCCAAGTCTTCATTTGTTTCTAGGAAATAATTTCAAGTCCCCACACTTTTCACAAACACCTTTGATGCAAGCCATAGGACCGTCCACATGATCATTGGATATTGTGTAAAGAATAGAAGCTATGAATTCACTCACACGTGTAGGGGGAATTTTTGTGACCATTCGATGCTTCTCGTAACTTTATATACACCTAAAAACATAGATTTTGAAATACATAAATTAAATCATATCTCATAAAACAAAATTTAATCAAATTTATAATAATCCTATAAATGAAAGAACACCTCAATATATGTTAATTTTTTTGTGTACACAGTAGTGATAATGAAACTCGACATGATAGTGATAACAACATGTTTTTAGGACTTTATCGATCACACATACCAAGGCTTAAAAATCTCAATCATTCATTGTCCAATCTTAATATCTGGATGTTCTTCGTAAATTTGATGTACATTCCATGTTGAGTTATTTCGAGCCAATCATTTATATGTTCATCATAGTTATTGTAAGCTATCATGTGTTGTAAAACTTCCCTCACATTTGGAGAAGGGCGAGTCCTCTCAATCCAAAAATCATAACTATCTTCACAATACTATCCTCAATTTTATCAGAATGTGGATTTCTACACATTAGTGCTTAATTTTCTTCCATAGTAGAATCATCCAATGTCTTCTTCCTCTTCGCATACCTACTGATCATCTTTCTAGAAACAACCAAGACTTGAGCAATAGCGGTAACATGAAGATTCTTTGTTATATCTTCACTTATAACTGAAATTAATATTACTCTATGAGAAATAATCTTATCAACAAACCTAGTTTTTGTATCCAATGAACTTATTCCTTTAGACACATTCACAAAAATTCTTGTTCCATATGTTGTGACTTTTCCCATCCAAAATCGACACCCAAAAATTCTAATGTTTCCTTCATATCAACATGATTCAAGAATGTAACCAACAAATGTGCTTTAAAGAATCGTAGTCAAATTAACAAATTCACCATATATTCTCTCAATACTTTTTGTTGTTTTCTTTCTTAATAGTGGTTCTTGTCGGGAAAATTCTTTTAATTTTTTGAAATCCTTCTTCACCAAGTGTTTGAAATTTTTCTTGGGAAGTATTTCCATAAATTTTTTATCAAATCAACATACTATTATGCATCATGATCTCTGTGTCCATAAACACAATTTGTAAAAAATTTAACATACATGTGATTACACCATTATTGAATGATTTAAAATATATATAAGAGCTTGTTTAGGAACATTGATTAATTTTATCTTTAGTATATTCTTATTGTCACATGTGCATATATCCTTTAGGAGCAATCTAATCTACACTCTAATTTTTTAATGATGAAAATATTTATGAATCAAATACTTTCATGTTCAAGAAATAAATGAAACATGCGCTCATAAAGTTGGAATTAGCTTTGAGATAGGGGATAGTTTGTATATATTTATTATATAAAGTGTGCAATAGTTCCTAAAGTGCTAAGATGGATAATAGTAGTGACCTAGTACATATGACAAATCTTTTGGTACTACTAGTAGAAATAAACCCTAGAAAGATTTCATGAGGAGTACATAAAGAAAAATAAACTAAGGATTATAATTGAGAAGTGTGAGAAAAAAATTTAGCTATTTTATTGGAATGTAGATTTTATTAGAATGTAGATCTAATAGATGTAGATAGTTTCTCACCATACATATTATCATATTAGATTAATCTCATAGATTTTGACCATTTGGTGCATAGTTATTACAAATATATGAAGCTAGAAAATTTTTAAGCATAAGTAAGCACTTAAAATGGGTTAATCTAAAAATTTAGGAGCAATCTAATCTACACTCAAGTAGAGAAAGACAATAGAGAAGAAGGATCATCCATTTAAAACTTAAAGTTGGAAGCCCTATGTGCCTCATATTTCAAAAGATCATGAAGAAAATGAGAATACAACATATTTTCCTACTTCTCAAGTAGAGAAAGACAATAGAGAAGGAACTGAAACAAAAAATTCTAGTGTAGAGGCTATTAAGAAGAGGGGAAAATGGGAGATCCCTCAACCTATGAGTTCATTGAATATGACCCTTTAGAAGGAGGCATAAAGAGACCACATGATTATGAAAATTTTGAGTCTAATAAGGATTGGGCCACTTTTGAATTTTTAGAAATGCACAATCTTGATTTACATATGGTTGGTGTTAGACCTCATTTAGGGGGTAGGAAATAGGTAAAAAAGAAGGGGAAAATGGATGTATGGAGATACCTATCACTTAAAGGATTCTTACCTAATATATTCACTAAACCGAGTTACGGTGTAATTTTATTATCTCCTATCACCATTGTGCACATAAGGGGTAATACATGATTTTATTAAAAAACACACAATACAAAAGAAAAATACGGACAATTTGCACAATACTAATCATTTTATTGTATTTATAATATAATATTCTTCTCTCTGTAGAAGGCGTGTTGAAGCTAAAACTTTAGATTTATCGTAGACAAAAAAAAAATTACGATCTATCAAGGGTTTTAGGTATGTATGTGTACCAGTTTTGCGAGTCTTCTTTCTCTCTTTTGTTTCTCCCTACAAAGGGTTCCTCTAACACTCTCCTCTACTTTACTTCCTCATTATATTTTTTCTTGTTATTCTTCTAATTTCCTATGATTCCCCCAATTCAATAATTTTCACCTACACACACAAATTGAGCTAGATCCGGATCTAAGAGTAAATTCATTAGAAAACTACACATGTAGTTAGCTTATTATATAGAAATCTTAATAGAAATTAGGTTGTTTTTAATTACATGCTTTTCTAACTTTAAAACTACTTTTCTAATTTTAAAACAATTTAAATCTAATATATTATTATTTAATTTTATGTCTTTTTAATAATGTTAACTATGTTAAAATTATTATTATTATTATTATTTAAAAGATTTTGATAGGAGCTTAGAACCGAAGGGTTATGGGATCCCACCCATATAATAAAAACCCAAGAAAGGAACAACAAAGCACAAGAACCAAAACTCCACATATGGAGCCCACCAAAAGAGACAAAAATCGCATGGAAGAACAAAACTAGCACCAAAATAGAACCAAAAGTGAGATACAAACAATTGCAAGAGGAACCACCACCCCTTATTGAGACTCGTGAGCTAATCCTTCCGAGTTGCCGATCTCCTCTGCTGCCGCTTACTCCCCAAGAAACCCCTACACCTCGGCCGACACCACATGCAATGCCACCGGATGACAACCTAACCTTCCCTAGTAAGAGTTGGAAAGCCACCATGGCATGATCCCGAAGCTCATTCAAGTGGGCGATGGCCGAGACAATAGGATAACATGCTTTAGATAGGTCTAGAGGGGGTAAACAATTGGGGTCTGGGCCACCGTGCCAGAAGAGGGCGTGCACATTCTCAGTGTGAAGAAGAATTTCCTTGTATTTCTCACCAAGCCAATGAACCCCATGCCCATAGCCAATAACCAATTCATCCACTTCTTCCACCCATAACACTAGATCAGGGAGACAATACCGGCCAATTCCTCACTCAAACCACCTATGTGGACTGGATAAATAAAATGTTCGGCCATCACTTTGATGTCCATCTTTACCGAATGAAAAGATAGTTGGAGATGAAGAAAACGTCAATTTCGAATTGGCACGCACCCTATGTGATTCATGCATGTAGGAATCACCAAACACACATTCAATAGCTTCAACCTCCGATGTTGAACTATAGTGAAAAACCTCTTGTAAGCGCCTATGAGAGATAGCCATGGAGAAATACATTTCCCACCACTTGCCTTATAGAGAGAGAAATGGAAATCCCAAGAAAACCATGGTGCTTCAACCCTGAATCGACAAGATGGAAGAATGAGGAAAGGAAATCCAAGGACCAGTTATATGATGTTGACCTCGTTAAAACCAAAATCAAAGCTAGACCTTTCCTTCATGGGAAATAATATCGATCAAACCATACCAATCTTCCAAATTATGCAAAATCAATGCTTCGTTTGGCACATCAATCACCGCATTAGCGAGAAAATCGGAGGCACGATTTACTTCCCTGAAGATGTGGTTAATGCTCCAAATTTTAATTTTACCAAACCAAAAATAATGTTGGAGATATAAAAATTAAGGTGCCATGAGAGAGATGATCCCTTAGATTTCGCATGGACAATAACTTGTGAGTCTCCTTCCACCTGAATATAATCACAACCATAATAGACAGCCAAATTGATACCCTCCATAAGAGCTTGAGCTTTTGCAAGATTACATGTTCCATCGCTCAATGGGAAGGAGCCAACCACAATCACCTCTCCTTTCTCATTTCTCACAATATACCATGCCTTGATTTACCCGGGTTGCCTCTAGAGGCCTCGTCAATATTTAGTTTACAAAATCCAGGGGGAATCCACTTTGCGTTTCTTCTTCTTAGAATTTTTTCAATTTGAGATAATCCTTGATGGAGGACCAAACCAGGTGGAGGAATTTTAACAAGGGGCCAAGCTTTTATAATCTCTGCATCTTTTGATGTGTAGTTAGGATTTTTGAGACTATGACTGTTGACATTCTCTGAGATGACAATTTCCAATTTCGCAATGAAATTCTAAAACTCCAAAGCCTCCTCCTTGAATATTCTTAGATTACTCTCCCACCATAAATTCCAGATAAGGAAAAAAGGAGCTATGGTCCCGTTATCCCAAATATGCCCCCTACTCATTTTGTGGCTAACTCCTTTACATCTTTCCTTCTCTTGTGCCTCGGTCAAAATATTTTTTTCTAGGCACTCAAAACCTTCTGGAAATGGCACCATTGGATAGAGCTCTCTCTCAGCTTTCCAGAAAGGTAAAGTTTTCCTCCTAACTCCACGTATTTTTCAAGTTATGGCTCAGCGGAGTTTTGGTGGGAAATTTTCCCCTAGAAGGCCCGCAGCCAATCAGGAGCTGCCACGTGTCCAAGGGCGAAAAAACACCAAGCGACCCAAAGGAAAAAATGGCCGGGAAGGGCCCGTGCTCAATCAAAACATGCCATGTGGCACCCGGTGTGGCAGAGTGCGGGGGTTTTTTGAAAATTTTTCCAAATGCAAAAAGAGGTAAAATTCAAATTTTTTCCCGTCGATCCGTTTTGGGCTTGTTTTTGCCCTAAATCTTCAAATGGCCATAACTTTCGATCCAGAGCTCAGATTTTCATGTTCTTTATATAAATGGAAATCTGGTAAAATTATCTACATGATTCCATGGTCAATTTTGAATTTTGGTTCAGTTTGGAGGGAGAAAATCAAAAAACACTTCTGGTATGCGCCCATGGACAAAACTGACGTTTCAACAACCAATTTTAATGCAAAATGGGTCGCATTCTTCTCCAGTATGGTCAAAAATGTTAGGGCATGGGTTTTTAAGGACCTCCATGCTGTTTTTAATGCATTTTGGTCAATGAGGAATGGCTCCCACGTGTTTTCACATTTTCTCTCTCCTGGGCTTGACCCATGCACTGTAAAAGCCAAATTTGGCTCATTTTTCAAAGGGGGAACACTTTTTTACACAAAAAGCTTCTATTTTCACCTTCAAAGAAGTGATTTTTGAAGGATCAGACCTTTTCAGGGATTGTAACAGTTTTCTACCTCTTTGGTGTTGGAATGCAAGGATTTTGATGTTGAAAATCACAATACAGGCTCTGTGAATGCTTTCAGTCCTTTGTATGTGTTGTTTGTTTCATTTCAAACCTTTGATTACAACTTATCAACTTGTGCATGATGTTTTATGTTGTAATTTCTGATTTGTGTCTATTTGCATGAGCAAAAATGTTCACCACTCCTTTGGTGTATCACCCTTATTAGTTTAGTTTCAATTTTGCATCTCTTATCCCTGTGTCCTTGAAATCTAGGATAAAATTAGGATCTGAACCTCTGCAGTTATGCAAATAATAGATCTAATCAGAGGAGTTTGAGGAACCAGCCTCTAATCTGGAGATTCCTCTCTCATTTTTACAAGTCCCACACTTGGAGAGAGGTTTCAATGTTGTGCAATCACACTTTGGATGCTTAGAATGATCAAACTAGAAATCGATCAACATCCGTGGGTGCTACCGATTTGCAACAACAATTTTGGCACGCTGGTGGGACCTTAGAGGTCTCATTTTCATTGCAACAAAGTTGATGTGCATTTGCTGTAATTTTCTTGCTTAAAAGAGCTATAAGTTGCACATCTGACGACTCCAAGGAAGAAGAATCAACTGGTTTTAGCAAAGTGCAGACCTAAAAACTAATGAGAAGAATCACTACAAGGTCAAGAGTCGGAGAAGAAGAGGCACTGCTTGAATATCTCGTAGTTATCTCGAAGAGTAAGGCAAAGTGGGAGGAGAATCCAAAGGTCTCCATCTCCACCAAACATGACTCTCTCAACTCGTCCACTCCGTAGGCCTTTCATTCAATCAACAAGGGTTCTAAGGCCAATTAGAATGGCACAAAACAACCCCTATGTCAATTTCACTGGCAAAGAGCCCACTTGCTCTCAATGCACAAAATCTAATTCCAATTGCAGCCTTGAAGAACATTCCATACTTCACCGGAGAGAATCGACTACTCCCGGTTATCATGTTAAAGACATCACAACCTTTGTGCAATTCATGAAATCAATGAGATGCAAGTTCTTTGTCAAATTGCTAGCATCTTCATTCAAGGGGAAGGATTTGCAATGGTTTATAAGCCTTGCCTCAGGTTCTATTCAAAATTGGAACCAGCTATGTGTAGCACTTCATGAGCAATTTGGAGAGAAGGGAGACAACTTGCCTCTTTTGGAGCAAATTGACAACCATCAAGAGAGCTCCCAATGAGCAAATGACCGATTTCAACTTCAAATTTCAAAGGAATTGGGAGAGAATTCTAGTGTCGGCCAAGCCAACAAGAAAGGTGCTTTTCTTTACTATCTCAAAGCTCTAAATTCTGATATTTCTATGTTAATTCAGTCCATGGGAGGCACAACTATCCCTATTGCTTATAACATTGCCATTAGAGCTGAAAATTGTTTGATCCAAGCCGGAAAACTAGCCCCTAGACCTCCCATGCCATTGTTTACAAGTTTAGAGAGCCCAAACACTAATTAAGCACCTAATTTGGCTCCTTCTCCCACTCCTAGAAATCGAGAATTCAAGTGAAGCTTCCACTTCATCTTCTAGTGCCTCAAAGGAACTTCAAGAAGTCATGAAGCAATTGCAAAATTTAGGTAATGAGCTGGTTACTCTCAAGAGGCAACAAGCCCAAATTTTTAGACCTTCCTTCTAGCCTCAAGCTCACCTAACAGAAACCATATCAACCTCATAGACCACCCAATCCACTGCAAATCTAAATCAAGCAAGGCCTCCCGCCAATGACCATTTCAGCCCTATAATCCAAATGTTATATCTGCCTCTAAGGCATTGGTGCCAACACAAAACAACGTTGCTCAGGAGTATGATTGGTGTTTTCCATGTAATGAACCTCACAACCAATCTATGTGTTTCAACGGTGCCTTGAATCAAGCATTAATGGTGACAACTACTGGTGTGGAGGGTGAGGGCAGTCAAGGAAACAACCAACAACAAGAAACATTCGAAAAGTAATCAGCTCCAAATGACACCACACTTGTGAACTGGCAGGAAAAGGATTTTTGTGGCATAAATCAAACAGTCTCTCAAGGTGTTGCAGCCAACACAAGGTCAAAAAGAAGGAATTTGGGTGAAGAACAACCATTAGCTCCAACCAATCCACAACCTTTTATGGCTCCACAAATGGTTGGCAAACAAAATCCAGTTGTAAATGCACAAGGGCAGCCAAGAACAACTCCTAGACCAACTCAAATACCAGTTGTTGCTGCCCACATGCAAGGGATGAATATGCAAACCAAGGGACAACAAAGAGATCCTTCATCACCATTTAGTATCATTGATCAGATGAAGAAGACAAATGTAAATATATCAATGTGGGAATCTCTATCTATCCCGTGCCGAGAGATTTGTTACAAGCTTGCCATGAAGGACTCGACCAACTTCGAATCAAGCAAGTTCGAAGCAAGAGAAAGTGCTCACAAATCGCCCATCCTGAAGAAGGGAATCATGGAGGATAAAGCAAGGTAAAATGTTGAAGCCCCTCCTTTCTATGTTTCATTAATCATTGAAATCAGTTAGTGCACAATTGCATGATAGATTCTCGGGCAAGTAGCTCAGTGATGCCTAAACAAATAGCTGATCAGCTAGGGCTCTAGTATGAAACCATATCCAAAGGGGTAGTGTAGTTGGATGGGATAGCAGTAACAACAGTTGGGGTGATTAGAAACTTGAGTCTTACCTTGCATGCATGTCCAAATGTTGTTGTTTTACAAGATGTATCAATTATAGACCTTCCACCACTCTTTGCCCTATGTTTGTCAAGAGATTTCACAGCCAAGATTGGAGGATATTTGTCTACTGATTGGTCACACATGCTGTTCAGAACGAGGTATGGAACCAAAGCTACAATCAGGTATGAACCTATTGTAAACTTCCACATTGAGCCCTACACTCCAAGTCGATCAATGCCAACTGCTCGCGTTTGATCAAGAAGATCACCTAAGCACTGATGAAGCTGACACCAAGGTTGGAAGCATCCCGGATCTAACTCTTGATGAATGGGAAAACAAGGTGCATGATTTTGATCCTTATCAAGAAGTAGAAGAATCTGAGCTAGGGGTCTATTGCATACATCAAGAAGATCAGCCCATTCCTAGCATCACCAAGCCAAACCACAAGGATGACAATGAGGTATGGCAGCTGTTTTTTGATGGATCAAGGAGTAGACAAGGTGCAGGAGGTGGAGCTATGCTTATTTCACCTCAAGGAGTAAAGTACTATTCAGCTTTTAGATTTCAGTTTGCATGCTCCAATAACACTGCTGAATATGAAGCCTTGGTGCAAGGGATGCATTGGGCAATAAAGAGAGGAATAAAGAACTTGCAAGTCTTTGGTGACAGTGAATTGATTGTCAACCAAGTTAAGGGGCAGCATGCTGTCAAGAATGATCTACTCAAGTGCTACAAGAACAGGGTGTGGGACCTCATTGAAGATTTTGAGGGTTTTGGCATCAAATCAATTCCTAGGAAAGAGAACCAAGCTGCTGATAGGCTTGCAGCAGCAAGAAGGGCAGCCTTTGACATTGTGGAAAGCATTCAACAAGACAAGGTATAGCCAAACATCCACATGATTGTGAGGCCTTCGCTTCCGGACAACAATGTAAGTTGCAAAGTGTTTGAGAATGCCCAAAGAAATCATCCATTTCTTACAAGAAGAAGTGAGTTCTCACTAAAAAAATCAGAAAAATTGGAACAACATTATGGTGACCAAGTGGTACACGAGAACTAACAAGCTGCCCAAGGGACTTATCACTTTGGAGTCCATTTTCAATCCCAATGATCGGTTTAGGAAAGAGAAAGCAAACATTCGGTCAAGAGAGAAGATTCAGATCCATCTTGGTGGAAGAGAACAAACCATTACAAATTAGAAAGATGACAACCGAACAAGAAAGGTATGAGTTCATACAAACATGTGTCAAGAGTTCCTTGATGTGTTTGCTTGGAGCTATGAAGATTTGAAAGGTTTCAATCCCAAGTTAGCTCAAAGACACCATTGAGTTGGACCCAAATACTAAGCCCATCAAAGTAAAAACAAAGGCCACCAATCCACACATGGAACCTCTCATGAGAAAGGAATTGACCAAGTTGATTGAGTCAAGAATCATATTCCCAATCAAGCATTCTATTTGGGTTGCCAACTTAGTTCCAGCTTAGAAAGAAGAGTGGAGAGATCAGATTGTGTGTTGACTTTAGAGACTTGAATAGAGCATCTCTCAAGGACCATTACCCACTCCCTTCTATGGAGCAAATTTTGCAAGTCAGGTCGGCTCCGAGAGGTTTTCACTACTTGATGGCTACTGGGCTATAAATTTTTACCGAGGGATGTATTTTCGAGATGCAATAAATGATACCCAAACCACTAAGTGCTTTAGGAAGCTTAATACAATCCCATTTCACAAGATTAAAGTTCATCTCGTTGTTATTCCCCTACCAGAGAAAGGATCTAAGGATTTTTTCAATTTTACTGAGGACCATCTTGGGGATCTTCATCACCGAGAGCATATACATAGGTAGAGAAGACATAACATACCAAATGAGAAGAGATCTGCCCGTTAGAGAAAGCCATTTCCCTTTCCATGATTGCAACCTGATGGCAAATGATCGTAACAAATCATCCCAAAGAGAAGCTCTTCCCGCCCTAGAAAATAAGGGAATGCCGAGATATTCTTGGGGAGGGAACCAATTTCAAATCCCAAAATAGATATAATACTCCTCTGCAAACGAGGAGAAACATTGAAAAAGAAGATGACAAATTTATGAAAATTGATTATCTCGACCTACTACTTTGGAATAGTTGTCAAGAACGAAATCAATGGCTTTATCTTTCGACACCGATGCACTCGAAAGAAAGGTATCATCTCATAACTAATGATGAGATAACGAGGAAGACCAACGATAATTTTAATCCCTTATAAGAATCCATGTGAGATAACAAGTTTCAAATCTCTACTTAGAGCCTTAGCAATGAAATCAAGATAAATGAGGATAAGGAATCTCCCGCCTATCCCTCTATAATCAGGTAAAGAAACCTTCTACCGAACCATTAAACAACACCGAAAAATGTGGAGAAGAAATACAACCGAATATCCACTTACAAAGAGTGTCATTGAAGCCCATCTTCTTAAGAGACATTAAAATAAATCTCCATTTAAGATGATCATAGGATTTGTCAAGTTGAGCTTGATCATCATCCCGAAAGATCGAGAAGAAATCAAAGAGTGAATGAGTTTGTGAGAAATGACTATACCGTTAGAGAGATAGATCTTCCAGGAATAAAGTCACTTTGTTCTTGAGTGATGAACCGATCTAGTAGAGGACGAACTTGGAAGCAATGGCTTTAAAGATAATTTTTATGAAGTGTCGCACAACGAGATGGGGTAGAAATCATCCATAGATTCAGAGGGATTTTATTAGTGTTGTCGTGTAAATGTGCAACGACTAAATTGGAAGTTTCCAAGCATGAAAACTATACCCCTATGCTGAAATTTTCATGTTTTATCATTCCTAGGAAACCTTGGCTCCATCTAGTTAGTCCAAATGACCTCCCAACCAAAGTTATAACATCCCCCTAGGTGATTTAGGAAATTCATTGAAAATGAAAATTTTGGGCAGTCACGGGAAGGGCTATCGCTAGCCTTCCCAGGACTAGATTCAACCCCCTGGAGTGGAACAAAAGGGAAAAATTCAACAAGGAGATGAAATGAAGACCCTAAAACATAATAGAAATGATTTTTGAAGGTTTGGGGAAGTTTTGCAAGACTTGGAGTAGTCTGAGTAAAAACAAGGTTCACAAGCCTAGGTGGTACACATGCCTAAAACAATCATTGGGCTTCAAGAAGATTTCTGAACTCGGATGGAGTTAGGAGAGAAAAAATATCTCTAAAAATATTATTCCAAGGCCTAAATTATGGTGAAATAATATTTTTCACAACACTTTGGCGCATCAGGTCTACAGTAGTGTTGGTACAAATCAAGAAGACCCCCGGATGTTGATCAAATTTCTAGTTTGACATTTTGGACATCCAATGTTATTGCACAACATTGAATCTTTTCCCCAAGTGTGGGACTTGTGAAAATGGGAAAAGAATCTCCGGGTTAGAGGTTGGTTCCTCAACTCCTCCGATCAGTGTATTACTTTCAAGTTACAGAGAGGTTTGAATTCAAGATCCTACTCTAAATTCCAAAGGGGAGGGTTTGAATGCAAAAACTAAAACTAATGCTAATAAGGTGATGCACCGAAGGAGTGGTGAGTAGTTTTTACTTCATAGATTGACAAATCATAGAAATGCAACAAAACTTCATGCACAAACCGATAAATCAGAATGAAAGGTCAAAAATGAATCAAACAACACAAACAGAGATTGGAACTCATTCACCAGAGCTTGCATTGTCATTTCCAACATCAAAACACATGCATTACAACATCTCGAGAGGTAAAACAGTTTGCATAGCAGTCTTGGAAGAGGTCGATATTCCACAAAATCACTTTTCAGTGAAAAAGGGACCTGCAATACATGAAAAAATGTTCAACAACCTAAAAATGAGCCAAATCGCTTTCACCATGCAAGAAATGACCCCAAGAAAGAGAAACGTGGGAAAGCATGGGAGAGCTTCAATCACCAACTAAAAATGCAATAAAACAGTATGGGCATCCTTACAGGTCCATTCCCTGACATTTTCCACCATGCTGGGAAAGAATGCGAGCCATTCTTCATTAAAAATGGTGGTTGAAACATCTTTTTTGTTTATTACCACATGCCGAGGTGTTTCTTAATTTTCTCTCTCCAAACTCCATCAAAATACAAAAGTGAGCCTGAATCTTATAGATAATTTCACCAGCTTTCCGTTGATATAAAGAACACGAAAAACCGAGCTCTGGGTTGAAAGTTATGATCGTTTGAAAATTTAGGGCAAAACAAGACCAAAACGGATTGACAGGCAAAAAATTTGAAATTTTCCCACTTTTTGCATTTAGGAAAATTTCCCAAAAATCCCCGTGCTCTACCATTCTTGGTGCCACGTGGCATGTTCTGATTGGATGCGGGCCTTCAAGCGCTTCATTTTCCCTGCGGGCCTGTCCTGTATTTTTCCGCCACGACACGTGGCAAGATGCCATTGGCTCGCATTTGGGGGGCCAACTTTTCCTTCCTTTTGAAATTTCCTTCATTTTGCTTTGGGAAAATTTCCAACTTTTCCCCCACGTCCCGCCACTCCTGGTGCCACATGGTGAGCTCCCATTGGATGCGGGTCTTTGGGGCGAACCTTCCTCCTTGCGCTAACCTTTTGGGAAAAATTCCCAATCTTTCCCCAACGACCGAAACTCCAATGCCCCCAGAACACATGGTACGATTCGACTGGTCGGTGGGCCTACGGGCCAATAATTTTCCTTTGACCTAACCAAAACACTTCGCCAAAATTTTAAATCTCCCTCCATGGTCCGCGGGTCTTGAGACATGTGGCATGAAGCCATTGGATGCGGACCCTACGGGCAAAATTTGACTTTGCGCCCTCGCCAAACATTTCACCAAAATTTTAACTTCATCTCCGCCCTCCGCCACTTCTTGGCCTAAGGACACGTGGTGTAGTGTGGTTGGGTGCGGGCCTTGGGGCCGAAAATTTTTAGTTGCGCCAACACTTAGTCAATTTTTCAAAATTTTCCCCTTGGGCCAGTGTGGCAGGATCCAATTTGCCGGCAGGCATGCGGGGCGAAATATTCCTTTTGAAATTTTCCAAACACTTGGTAAAATCCAAGTTTTACCTTTCCGCCTCCTCTGCCACTCCTGAGGACACGTGGCAGCATATTATCAAGTTGCATGGGCCTTTCAGGGAAAATTTCCCACAAAAACTCCGCCGAGCCATAACTTCAAAAATACATGGAGTTAGGAGGAAAACTTTACCTTTCTGGAAAGCTAAGAAAAGATCTATCCAATGGTGCCATTTCTAGAAAGTCTTGAGTGCCTAAAAAGCAAAAAAATTATGACTAAGGCAAAAGGGAGGGAAGAATGAAGGGAGTTAGCCACAAAATGTGTAAGGGGAACATTTTGGATAACAATTTTGGCGACTCAGAGGGGTCATCTTCCTGCTGGATGAAGTTACCAGTTGCATGAAGCAATCCATTGGGCATGGGGTCATCAAATTCTCTACTTGGTACCCCAACTGATTAGAACACTACAAGGAGGAAGATGGAGGGTGGAACATCATTTGATTGGGGCAAGGCCTGCAAAACACATTTCCTAGAACAACAAGCTTGTGCCAAAGCACTTAGGGAAAGAAAAGCTAATCTACAACAAAATAATGTGCACAAGCACTTGGAGGAATGAAAACCTAAGCTAATATGTACAAGGTGGAGAGTTTCTTCAGTAGCAATTCTTCAGATGGATTCCATTGACTGGAATCTACAATTCTTCACCATCCAATGTAGACAATTAGAAGGCATTGCTGTCCTTACACTTTGTGACCATGTATAGGCCACTCCAAATGGCATCAAATTTTGAATGCCTTCCCGATTTTACTCTGTCTGCATCCCATTTTAACACTAGATCTCCTACTTGGAAAGATCTATCCTTGGCCTTCCTATCAAAGGTCTTCTTGATCAAAGCTTGATCCTTCTCCATTGTTTGGGATGCTTGATTTCTAATTTCTTGGAGCTCCATCAATTCTACGTACCTAACCTCCATGGGCTCAAACTACAACAACTCCAATCTGCTTCATGAGTTCCATTGTTGGCAACTCAAGTGACATGGGCAAAATTGCTTCTCTTCCATAAACAAGCTTGAATGGGGAGTTACCTGTAGATCTTTTAGGAGTTATCCTATCAGCCCATAAGGCTGATTTCAATTTGGTATGCCAAGACCTTTGATTTTCATTAAGAGTCCTCCTAATGATTCTTAACAAGTTCTTGTTTGTAGATTTAGCCTAGCCATTACCCTGAGGGTAATAATTTGATGAAGTGCTTAGGTAGATCCCATTCTTGACAGCCCATTCAGTTACCTTGGACCCAATGAATGCAAATGCATTATATGATATTATTGTAGTAGGTATGCCAAATCTGGTTGCTATGCCCTCATAGAAATATAGGATGCTAGAATCATTTGCTTCCTTGAGTGCTATTGCTTCAGTCCACTTGGTGAAGTAATCTATTGTTGTTAAAATCCATTTGTGCCCTTGGCTTGAATTGGGATTAATGACTCCAATGAAGTCCAAACCCCATTGCATGAATGGCTGGTCAACTGAAATTGGATGTAATGGAAGGGCAGCTAGTCTCTCTTTACCTGTGAAGAATGCACAATTCTTGCACCTCTTGATCCATGCATAACAATCACTGAAAATCTTGGGCCAATAATAGCCAGCCCTCATGATCTTTAGAGCTGTCACTCTTGGTGCAAAATGAACACCAGTTGATCCACCACGGAACTCTTCCAACACCCTATGAATCTGATTTATACTAATGCATCTCAAAGAACACTCCATTCACATCCTTTCGAACAAAACACCATCCACAAGGGCATATGGGACAACCTACAATCAAGTGTCTTCTTTTGGCCTTGTTCATCTTTGGAGGGCATAGACTGTGCTTTAAGAATTGCATTATGTCTTGGGTCCAACAAGGAGTGAGGACACCATCATTTTACTTTTGAGTGCTTCTTTGCTCATGGCTGTTTTGCAAACGCCAAAACAACCTCCTTCTCATTGCATGCTTCCTTGTGTTTGTTCGGGACTAGTTGCTCACACAATCCTTTTCCTCGACCAACTTGGTGACTTTGATTTCAATGTCATACTCCATGACATGAGTAATCCAACCTGGTCTCTTTTTCATTCAAGTCTTTGTTAAGGAGGAAGTCCTTAACTTCCACATGAGAAACCAACAATTGAACTTTGTTGTTTGAAACTAGCTGCTTGAATTTCTTCAAGCTCCTGATTACTGTAAGAACATGCTTCTCAATGAAAGAATATCTCACCTCATAGTCCTCCAAGATTTGGTTGAAGAAAGCAATTGGCTACTCATCATTGTCTTTGTTTTGATGTACCAAAATTGCAAAAGTAGTATCATCACCCCCAAATGCATAAAGGATGAAATCCTTGGAGAAATTTGGGTTAATGAGAGTTGGGGCTTGAGAGATGGCTTCTTTGATTGCTTCAAAACTTTCCTTGCCTTTTGTTGTCCATTTGAAATCTATGCCATTTTTTTAACATCTTGGTGATAGGCTTGACTAGGGCTGCAAAATTTGGGACAAACCTCCGAACGAAATTTATTCTCCCCAAGAAACTTTGAAGAACCTTCTTGTGGCTTGGAAATGGTATTGCTCTTATGGCTTCAACTCTTTTGGATAAATTGCTAATCCTTCTTTGGAGACAACGTGGCCAAGGAGTTTTCCTTCATGGGCTAGAAAAATACACTTTTTAGGATTCAAGGATACTCCAAATCTTCTGCACCTTTGGAACACTTGCCTCAAATGAAAGAGACGGTCTGCTGCATTTTTGAAAAAACAGTGATATCATCAAGATATATCAGCACCATGTTGTTAATCAAATATTTGAATGCCATGTCCATTGCTCTTTGGAAAGTAGCTCCAACATTGGATAGCCCAAATGGAATTTTCCTTTATGCATAAGTTCCCATTTGGTTGTAAAGGTTGTCTTGAACTGGTCTTCTTCTTTCACCATAATCGATTGTATCCTGAATAGCCATCAAGTAATGAAAACCTCTCAGAGCCAGCAACAACTTGTAAAATCTGCTCCATGGAAGGAAGTGGATAATGATCCTTGAGAGATGCTCTATTCAAAT
The DNA here is from genome assembly GCA_018340775.1 of Taxus wallichiana var. yunnanensis. Taxonomy (NCBI): domain Eukaryota; kingdom Viridiplantae; phylum Streptophyta; class Pinopsida; order Cupressales; family Taxaceae; genus Taxus; species Taxus wallichiana. The sequence goes on along the minus strand of CM031242.1, from coordinate 758,751,939 downwards.
TTTTGAAGACAACATACAATCTAATTTCCCCACTGCTCTTTCTAACTGGAACCAAGTTGGCCACCCAACTAGAATGTTTGATAGGGAATATGATTCTTGACTCTATCAACTTATTCAATTCTTTTCTCATGAGAGGCTCCATGTGTGGATTGACTGGCCTTTGTTTTTGCCTGATGGGTTTAGTACTTGGATCCAATTCAATGGTGTGTTGAGCTAACTCGGGATTGAAACCTTTCAAATCTTCATAGCTCCAAGCAAACACATCGGGAATTCTTGACAAAGTTGTATGAACTCATACCTTTCTTGTTCAGTTGTCATCTTACCAATTTGGAGTGATTTTCCTTCTTCCACTAAGATGGACACTGAATCTCCTTCCTAAACTGATCATTAGGATTGAAAATGGACTCCAAATTAATAAGCCCCTTTAGTATTTTGTTGGTTCTCACTGTACCACTTGGTCACCATATTGCTGCTCCAACTTATCTTGATTTTTAGCTGAGAACTCAGCCTCTTCTTACAAGAAATGGATGATTTGTTGGTCATTTTAAAACACTTACCAACTTACATTGTTGTTTGCCACTGAAGGCCTTACAATCACATGGATGTTTGGCTATACCTTGTCTTTTTAGATGCTTTCAACAATGTCAAAGGCTGCCCCAATGCTAAGCAAGCTTGTCGTGCCTTGGTTCTCTTTTCTAGGAATGGATTTGATGCCAAAGCCCTCAAAATCTTCAACGAGGTCCCACACCCTATTTTTGTAACACTTGAGCAAATCATTCTTGACACATGCATGCTGCCCTTAACTTGGTTGACAATCAACTCACTTGTCACCAAAGACTTGCAAGTTCTTTATTCCCTCTTGATTGACCAATGCAATCCTTGTATCAAAGCTTCATATTCAGTAGTGTTATTAGAGCATGAAAACTGAAATCTAAAAGCTGAATAATACTTAACTCCTTGAGGTAAAACAAGCATAGCTCCCCCTCCCGCCTTTGTCTACTCCTTGATCCATCGAAAAACAACTACCATACCTCATTTTCATCCTTATGGTCCGGCTTGGTGATGCTTGGGATAGGCTGATTTTCTTCATGCATGCAATAGAATCCTAGCTCGATTCTTCTATTTCTTGATAAGGATCAAAAGCATGCACCTTGTTTTCCCATTCATCAAGAGTCGATCTAGGATACTTCTAACCTTGGTGTCAACTTCATCAATGCTTGGATAATCCTCTTGATCAAACACTGAACAATTGGTATTGATTTGGCTTGGAGTGTAAGGCTCAATGTGAAAGTTTGCAATAGGCTCAGATCTGATTGTGGATTTAGTTCGATATCTTGTTCTGAACAACATGTGTGGCCAATTAGTAGATAAGTAACCTCCAATCTTGGCTATGAAATCCCTTGACAGACATAGGGCAAAGAGTGGTGGAAGGTCTATTACCGAGACATCTTGCAAAACAACAACGTTGGGGCATGCATGCAAAGTAAGACTCAAGTTTTTATCACTCCAACCATTATTACTTGTTGTCCCATCTAATTGCACTACCCCTTTGGATATGACTTCATATTGAATTCCCAACTGATCAGCTATTTGCTTGGGCATTACTGAACTACTTGCCCCGGAATCAATCATGCAATTGTGTACTAATTGGTTTCCAATGATCAATGAAACATAGAATGGAGGGGCTTCAACATTTTACCTTGCTGTCCTCCATGATTCCCCTCAGGCTGGGCAGCATTTGTGAGCACCTTCTCTTGCATTTGGACTTGCTGATTTGAAGTTGACCACCTCCTTTATGGCAACTTGTAGCAAATCTCTTTGCTTTGGGATAAATAGTGATTCCCACATTGATATGTTTACATTTGTCTTCTTCATCTGATCAATGATGTTGAATGGAGATGAAGCATCTCTCTGTTGTCCCTTGGCCTACACATTCATTCCTTGCACATGGGTAGCAACAACTGGCATTTGAGTTGGCCTAGGAGTTGTTTTAGGTAGTCCTTGTGTGTTTGGAACTACATTTTGTTTGCCAATAATTTGTGGAGTGGTAGAAGGTTGTGGATTACTTGGAGCCAATGGCTGTTCTTCACCCAAATTTCTCCTTTTTGACCTTTTGTTGGCTGCAACACTTTGGGAGATTGTTTGATTCATGCCACAAAAATCTTCTGCCTGCCAGTTTACAAGTGTGGTATCATTTGGAGCTGATTGTTGCTGGAATGTTTCTTGTTGTTGGTTATTTCCTTGACTCCCTTCACCCTCCACACCAGTTGTTGTCACCATTAATGCTTGATTTAAGGCACCATTGAAACACATAGACTGGTTGTGAGGTTCATTGCATGGGAAACACCAATCATACTCTTGAGCTATGTTGTTTTACATTGGCACTAATGCCTTAGAGGTAGATGTAACATTGGGATTATAGGGCTGAAATGGTCTGTTGGCAGGAGGTCTTGCTTGGTTTAAATTTGCAGCTGGATTGGGTGGTCTTTGAGGTTGGTATGGCTACCTGTTAGGCTGAGCTTGAGGTTGGAAAGAAGGTCTAAAACCTTGGGCTTGCTACCTCTTGAGTGTAACTAGCTCGTTGCCTAGATTTTGCAATTGCTTCATGACTTCTTGAAGTTCATTTGAGGCACTAGAAGATGAAGTAGAAGCTTCACTTGAATTCTGATTTCTAGGAGTGGGAATAGGAGCCAAAATAGGCACTTGACTAGTATTTGGGCTCTCTAAACTTGGAAACAATGGCATTGGAGGCCTAGGAGCTAGCTTGCCAGCTTGAATCAAATAATTTTCAGCCCTAATGGCAATGCTATAAGCAACAGGGATAGTTGTGCTTCCCATGGATTGAATTAACATAGAAATATCAAAATTTAAAGCTTTAAGGTAATATAGAAAAGCACCTTCTTCTGTTGGCCTTACTGCCACTAGAATTCTCTCCCAAGTCATTTAAAACTTGAAGTTGAAGTCAATCAGCTGCTCATTGGGAGCTCTCTTGATGGTTGTCAATTGTTCCAAAAGGGACAAGTTATCTCCCTTTTCTCCAAACTGCTCATGGAGGGCTATACATAGCTAGTTCCAATTTTGGATAGAACTTGAGGCAAGACTCCTGAACCATTACAAAGCTTTCCCTTTGAATGAAGATGTCAGCAGTTTGAAAACAACTTGCATCTCATTGATCTCATGGATTGCACAAATATTAGCAATATCCTTGACATGATCACTAGAGTGGGTCTTATTTTCTCCAAAGAAATTATGGAATGTTCTTCAATACCGCAACTTGGATTGGATTTTATTAATTGAGAGAAAGTGGACTGCTGCTAGTGAAATTGACATAGGGGTTGTGTTGTGCCATTCTGATTGACCTTAGAACCCTTGTGGATTGAATGAAAGGTCTACCAGGTGGAGGGGTTGATAGAGTTCTGTTTGGTGGAGATGGAGACCTTTGAATTCTCCTCCCTCTTTGCCTTCTTCTTGGAGATAACTGCAAATACTCAAATAACACCTCTTCTTCTCTAAATCTTGACCTTGTGGGGTGATTCTTCTCATGATTTTTTAGGTCTGCACTGCTAAAACCAGCCGATTCTTCTTCCTTGGAGTCACCAGATGTGTAATTTAGGGCTCTTTTAAGCAAGATACTTGCAACAAATGCACATCAATTTGTTGCAATGAAGATGAAGACCTCTAGAGGTCCCACCAGGCGTGCCAAAACTGTTGGTACAAATCAACAACACCCATGGATGTTGATCAGATTTCTAGTTTGACATTTTAGACATCCAGTGTGATTGCACAACATTGAATATTTTCCCCAAGTGTGGGATTTGTAAAAATGGGAAAAGAATAGCCAGGTTAGAGGTTGGTTCCTCAAATCCTCTGATCAAGTGTATTACTTGCAAGTTACAAAGGGTTTGAATTCAAGATCCTACTCTAAATTCCAAAGGGGATAGAGATAGAGAATGTAAAAAAACTGAAACTAATGCTAATAAGGTGATGCACCAAAGGAGTGGTGAGCATTTTTACTTCTGCAGATTGACAAAAATCATAGAAATGCAACAAAACTTCATGCACAAACTGATAAACTATAATGAAAGGTCAGAAATGAATCAAACAACACAAACAGAGGATTGGAACTCATTCATAGAGCTTGCATTGTTATTTCCAACATCAAAACACATGCATTACAACATCTGAGAGGAAAAATAGGTTGCATTCTTGGAAGAGGTTTGATATTCCACAAAATCACTTTTCAGGTGAAAAAGGGACCTTGCAATACATGAAAAAATGTTCAACAACCTAAAAATGAGCCAAATCTAGCTTTCACCATGCAAGAAACGACCCCAGGAGAGAGAAACATGGGAGAGCTTCAACCACTGACCAAAAACACAATAAAACAACATGGGCATCCTTATAGGTCCATTCCCTAACATTTTCCACCATGCTGGGAAAGAATGTGAGCCATTCTTCATTTTTTTTTGATTGGTAAAAACTTTTAACCGGAGTTATGAACCGGTGGGGAAAGGGACCCCAACCCTACAACAGGAAGAGGAAGAGAAATGAGGGAAGACGGGAGGGGAGAAAGAGGTAGAAGAAATAGGAAAGCGACGAGAGGAAGAGGAAGCCATAACACAGACACGCCACGAAAAGGGCGAAGGCAACAACCGGTTAACCAGAGGAAGGGCCAGCGCGTGAAGAGGCCGCATGCAACAAGAAATGAAAGGCATGCAAAGCACGATCCTTAAGTGCGTTCAACTGATCCACTGCAGAGTGAAGAGGAAAGAGGGCCGCTTCAATATCGACCACCGGTAGAAAGCGCTGGTCCAAAGATGGATGAAAGTTCTGAGCGAATGTTACCAGATCTCTGTATTGCCCACTGAGCCAGCAGATGTCTTGACCAGAACCAATGGCCAGCTCGTCTACTTCCTCCACCCACAGCAATGGATCCGGAAGAGAGAAATCTGTGAGTTGTGCTTGTAGGCCGACGCAGTGAACTGCAAAGATTTGGTCTAAGGTGACCCGTTCGACTTCCGCAGTATTAGAGTGTAGCAACAGGCAGAAGGAGATGAATGTGGAAGTGATGTCTGAATCAGTACGGGGCGACGAGCATTGAAATGGTAGGAATCTCCGAGGATAGCTTCGATGGCTTCGGCCTCTTCAGTCGTAGAGAATTTGAAGATCATTGCAAGATCGTGCTGTCATAATACCATAGGCTGCGACGTCGGCCGATTCACGAAACCGCCTCTCAAGAGCCACAAAGGGGAAGCCAACGAAGGACATAACGCCAAGAAGAAACTGAACAAGAGCCGAAAGAGTAAAGCCTGGATTTGAAAGAGCGGCAATAAAGGAACATGGAGCGTGAGAGAGCAAAGATGAAATGACCCCGGAAGGAAAGAGGAGACAGGGGGCTCGCGGACGTGACCGAGAAGGCCAGAACCACGTGTAGGAGTACATCGGAAGAAAGGAAGAACGCCGCTGAAAGATGGGAGAGAAGACAACACGCACGGGGAACTGCCAAAGCAATGGAGTCACTGACAGGTTACCCGGAGGTACCCACTCGATCTTGGGAGAGAAGGAGGGGTAAACCTTGCCAAACATGGGCATCGCTGGAGGAAATACAGGCAGAAGGATTGTCGATAGCGAAGTTAGCCAAGAAGTCCGCTGCTGATTGGCTTCTCAAAATTATGGGAAATATTCCAGAAATGGAATTTGCCTAGCCAATGTAGTATAAGTGGGATGAGGAGGTTCATCTTCCACGACGGGGAGGCACCTTTGGAAACAGCGTAAATTAGGATTTGGGAGTCCCCTTCAATACATAAATTTGAACAACCAAGATGTGCTGCCATCTTAACCCCTTCTAGAAGAGCCTGGGCTTCGTGGAATTACAAGTGCCCTCTTTGAGAGGGAAGGATCCAGCATTGATGAGATGTCCTCGATCATCTCTAAGGATGCAGCCAGCTCCAGATAAACCCGGATTTCCTCTGGAAGCTCCATCGAAGTTTAATTTCCAATGCCCCTTTGGAGGGGGATGCCACCTGGTTTTCTTCCTTAGAATCATCTTTTCAATTTGAGAGAGCCCTTTACGAACAATTGATCCAGGTTTAGGAAGTTAATAAGAGACCAATGTGAGCCATTCTTCATTAAAAATGGTGGTTGAAACGTCTTTTCTGTTCATTACCACGTGCCAGAGGTGTTTATTAATTTTCTCTCTCCAAAATCCATCAAAATACAAAATTGAGCCTAGAATCTTGTAGATAATTTCACTAGCTTTCTGTTGATATAAAGAACGTGAAAAATTGAGCTCTGGATCGAAAGTTATGATCGTTTGAAAATTTAGGGAAAAACAGGGACCAAAACGGATTGGCGGGCAAAAAATTTGAAATTTTCCCACTTTTTGCATTTAGGAAAATTTCCCAAAAAATCCCCACGCTCTACCACTCCTGTGCCACGTGGCATGTTTTGATTGGACGCGGGCCTTCGTAGGTTTTTCATTTTCCCTGCGGGCTTGTCCTGTATTTTTGCCGCCACCGGACACGTGGCAAGATGCCATTGGCTCGCATTTGGGGGTGGAATTTTCCTTTCGAAATTTCCTTCATTTTGCTTTGGGAAAATTTCCAAATTTTCCCCGCATCCCACCACTCCTAGTGCCACATGGCGAGCTCCCATTGGATGCGGGTCTTTGGGGCGAACCTTCCTCCTTGCACTAACCTTTTGGGAAAAATTCCCAATCTTTCCCCAGTGACCGAAACTCTGACACCCCTGAACACATGGCATGATTCGACTATTCGGCAGGCCTACGGCCCTTTAATTTTCCTTTGACCTAACCAAAACACTTTGCCAAAATTTTAAATCTCCTCTGCGGTCCGTGGGTCTTGAGACACGTGGCATGAAGCCATTGGATGCGGACCTGCGAGAAAAATTTGACTTTGCGCCCTTGCCAAACATTTCGCCAAAATTTTAACTTCATCTCTGCCCTCCACCACGTCTTGGCCTAAGAACACGTGGCGCAGTGTGGTTGGGTGTAGGCCTTGGGGCCGAAAATTTTTAGTTCCGCTAACACTTAGTCAATTTTTCAAAATTTTCCCCCTTGGACACGTGGCAGGATCCAATTCGTCTTGGCGGGCTCAAGGGGTGAAATATTCCTTTTGAAATTTTCCAAACACTTGGTAAAAATCCAAGTTTTACCTTTACCCTCCACCACTCCTGAGGACACATGGCAGCATATTATCGGGTCAGGGCCTTTCAGGGGAAAATTTTCCATAAAAACTCCACCGAGCCAACCATAACTTCAAAAATACATGGAGTTAGGAGGAAAACTTTACCTTTCTAGAAAGCTGAGAAAAGATCTATCCAATGGTGCCATTTCCAAAAAGTCTTGAGTGCCTAAAAAGCAAAAAATTATGACTGAGGCACAAGGGAGGGAAGAATGAAGGGAGTTAGCCACAAAATGTGCAAGGGGAACATTTTGGATAATAGGTAGTTTTTCTCAGTACATGTGGAGTACAAAATAAAAATCAGATTTTTAGGGATAAAATGGAATAATCAAGACATGATACCCCAACCATTGGATTTAGAAGGCCATTTACAATCAGGATCATATAAATTTTTTTCCAAAAAATTCCATCAGGAGCTCAAGTTATCACTGTTACAAGTTCAGGACTTAGCCAATTTTTTGGGAGGACACGTGTCAGCACCAGGAGCCTGGTAGGATTTTGTGTCCCTCATGTCCCCCAAGGTCAGGGAAACCAAGGTTGGAAAAGTGTGCCCAGCCCCCTTGAATCCCTCTTAGCCCTCATATGACCTCTTGGACCCTCATGTGACCTTTATAATTGACAATTCAGCCCCAGTGCATTCTTGGAGCATCCATTCCCTGCCGTCAGATCGGGTGCCATGTGTCAGCTCTAGGACCACCATGGAATTTGATGTCCCTTATGCACCTAAGGTGGGGGACATAAGACCTTGAAAAATGTGCCCAGTCTCCATAGGGAGTCATTTGGACACCCATGTGACCTCCTTTCAGCTCCTAGTGCTTCAAATCAACTTTTTCCTCCTTCATTCCCTGCCGTTGGATCTAGTGCCACGTGTCGCTATCTTGCTCATTGTGGAAATTGATGTCCCTCACATCCCTGAGGTTAGGTACATCAAGCATTAAAAAATGTGCCCAAACCCTAATTTTGCATATCTTTTTAAAAATTTCCAAGTGCCACTTTTTCCACTTCTAACTTCTAACAGTTATAGGTGCACTCCATTCCTCCATTCTTCCTCTGCAACATTCTACCATCACTCCGCCATTGCAAATGCTCAAACCAGCTTGACCAAAACACTAAAAAAATTCCCCATAGTGACGTGTAGGTCTCAGAAGGATTTTTTTATCAAAACAAGAAGGAGAAACGAAGAACAAGAGGAAGAAGACGGTGAAAATCTCCATAACCTAAAAACGAAGATCTGAAGAAATATTGCAAGCCGGTGCATGAAACAATGAACCATTTATTGTTGTTCATTCCTCTATCCAAGGCCATAAAAAAGACACCTTCAAACTCCCCCTCATGCAATAGAGCATCCACACTAAAGTAATCTTGTTTCGCTCAACAAAGAAAGAAGTGGGATTTCCCATCAAACCAGTTGCCAGATTGAAGTAAGATCACACGTGAAGCACCATAAGAAAAAAACACATCAAAAATATAATTTTCTTCACAAACAGAGGATATTTACAGACCTATAATTTCAAGGTCCATTAATGGCTGCCGTACCCAAAATCACTGCCAGGTCCGAAAATTAAAACTTTAAAATCTCCTGGACTATTAAGCGGGTGGATCTGAAATTTCAAAGGGATGATATTGGGCAAAAATCATATCAAAAAACTTCATTCCACATCAATCTGACTCCCAAAGGCCAACTTTCTAAAAATAGCAGGTCTCCTACATAGGAACTACTATTTTGGGAAAGTCAGCAACAGACAAAGACATTGGAGGTGCACTAGTACTGAGAATTCACCAGAACGGACATTTTGGCACTTACTAAAAATAGTAAGTGGGCCCTCGAGCACCTGCTAAAAATAGAAAGTTGATCTAGAAGGAATGAAGAACTCAGGGAGAAAGAGGAAAACTAAACCACAACATCCAGTTGAAGATCGGGGACTTGATTTTTCACACTTACTAAAAATAGTAAGTTTCTTTTTTAAAGGGAGATATGAAGAAAAAATGGATGGGTCCGAAGCCGACACAACCCTTTTCCTGTGAGTATGATGTGGAAGATAGTGACGTCTTGTACATGGACTTGAATGACCTTAAGACTCGCATGGCCTCCAAGGATCAAAGGAGGATTGAAGACCAGATATTCACAAGTGGCTTGTTTGCCATTGCAGGGCATCTAGTGTCTGTGCAAAGTCTTGAGCTAGTCCTAGCCTGCTCTTTCCACTACGAGCCCGAGACGTGAACCATCCGAGTTGACAACGGTGCAACGATGGTGGTCATCAGCCCTAGGACCATTTTAATCTCTCTACTAAATACCGATGTCTCCCAACATGGTCGTCATTTCCAAGGAAAGGGCTATGCATGATTGGGAGACAATGGATTCATATGTCCAAGGAGTAGTGCTCGGCTCATGGCTAAAAATAGGAAGAAAGCCTTCTAGGATACCCAAGAATCTACCAAGGTGTGAATTCCGAGAAGGGTATTTTGATGTCATCACTCTCCTCAGTAGAGTAATGGGCGAAGCAAGCACGAGAGACTTCTAGGACTGGATGGGTCTTTTCATCCTGACATTGACAGAAGGAAAGCAGAGAATTGAATGGGGCGATCATCAGTGACAATCTCCATCTGCAACTACTCCAAGTATCTACAACAAAGAAGTTCCACATGACTTCTTATTTAGTTTATCTCCTTGCAAGCTCACGATCATTCAAGGGATTGACTCTCACGTAACATTACTTCCAAGGTACCTGCATTTGAGAAACTTCCGTAATTGATATTGGAGGAGAGCAATAGGCATTTTGATTGCATGAATGATGCGTTCACCATGTATGTGGTCCAAAGCTTGGAAGGGGACCTCGAAGCTAGGATGTCACCAAAAGTAGCATCCCTAATTAAGGAATATGGTTCATACTTCATACAATTCTCAACATTCTCCTACATACGAGTCACTGGCCTCGACCAAGCTCTATTGAAACTGCCTAAGTACCTCAGTGACCAGATTGTATTATTCAAACTCTGCAGGTAGATCACCCAAGTAAATAAAAAACTTAGAAGTAGGAGAAAGAAATTGATTTCATTCCCTATATCTCTAGGGGAGTTCACATGCAAAAGCTCAAATGATGCATCTCACCTGGAGGCCACTTTCGCACATTTGACTTTGCATTCCTACATCGCTAGGCCCAAATTTGACATCCGAGAGGATCCCGACTCGTTCTATGTCCCAGAATTGCAACATGAGCCACAAATCAAGGACTACTAGGCCAACTGTATTGATGAGTTCGAAGTACGTAAAAAGATCACATGAGGATGACAATCAGTGAGATGAAGAAATTCAAGTTCTCTTGGTATGAAGACATCTTACATGATGATGGGACAAAGATGCTTGATCCTGAGTACACAACAGTCAAGATGTCCCCAATGCCCCAAATCAATTGGCATGTTCATGAATTAGGAGATATATTGGAGCAAACTAAAAGGTGGTGAGGAGAATGAGGAACTAGTTTTAGAAGAGGACTATGATCATTCGGTCACGGAATTTCTCCAAGCTAGAAGCAAGCTTCACATCATTTGTCTTCAAAAGTAGTAGAGGTAACTTCCAGTTCTAAACACTCTGGAGTGAGTTTAAAAAGGAAGGCCTCAAAATTGAAGACATCTAAAAGATTCAGGGGAGAAAAAGATTCGGTGGCATTGCCACAAGAGGAAGACATGATCCTAGTGATGCAGATAGAAAAATCAGTAGTAGATGCACAAGTGAATGAGGAGCATATGACTCATGATCCAGTATTCGAGCCACTACAAGAGGTCTTGCATGTTGTTAATTCTCGATGCTCCTCTCATTCAAGACTTGCCTCCTCCATCAGAACAAAGAATGGTTGATGCATCCATCATTGAGCCTGAATCCGAGAGAGATGTTTCCATGGATGTGGGAAACGATCATCCTTGACACTCGTATTGTGCAACAAGTAGTAGCCCCTAATCTATCAACAATTGTCTCGATGGCTAAAGAAAAAGGTCAAGAAATATTGTGCAGACAACATCACGATTCTATAGTGGGGAGATAGGTAATCAATACATTAAAGTAGCTCGGCCAAAAGTAATCAAGCCAGTGGATGAGATGACACCAAACTATGAGATGAGCATGATCTAGTTGGGACCAGCTACTCACGAAGGTGATTTGCACATATACCAACAATCTTCTGCTCGCATGGTGGCAAGGAATAAAGAATATAAAGATAATATTGAGGTGCTAGAGGAAAAAGTATGAACTCTTTCATCTTATGTACAACACCTAGTGGAACCAAGCACTATAACACTTCCTATTGAGAAAGTGGTACCCATCAGTAGCTTCGATCTAGAATCTATCGGAGAATGCATGAGCTCATGATGTAGGGGTGAGCAAATAATGAATGGATCGACTCAATCTCTAAAAGGGAAGTCAACACTTCAAGAGGTAGTCAAGCTCTTTGCATACATGTGCGCAACCGCTAACAAAATGTGAGCACTTAAAAAGGATGTGGGGAAAGAAAGAGATTATTGGGAACCTCTGGGACCAGTAGTGAGTGAGATGAGCAACACCCATCATCAAATTGATCGATAAGAAGGTTTTTGAAACTCCTGTAGAAGACTTGACACGGGTATGGGCTAGGGCCCTAACAATCAGATTTGAAGCAATCAATCGAGCCTTCACAGAGCTAGAGGAGAGAGAAGAACAAACATACAAGCTGCAGGATAGCATAAATCGGAAAGTTCAAAAACTTGGAGTACCTGTAATGAGCAAACACTCAACTACTGATGAGTTGATCAACCCTTTCAAGAATACATCAAGAAAGGGGTGGGCAACCCATTGTCCTTCACTAAGGATACTCTTGACTTCTTCTCAGAAATCCGAGCCTCCATTGCACTTATCACAGAGAAGCATTCATCATGGTTTGGGAAGTGTAAGGACATCAATAGTGTGACCGATGGATGGACTGAAACCTTGAGCTGCATTCGTATCCCTCATGCCGACAAAGTAGAACCAACAGTGGCTCATTTCAACCAAGAGTTTGGAAAGACAAAAGCCTTCTCAAGATCACAAAGTGGAGAGCAGTCAGAGAACGGGGCTAAGTCCACCACAAAACCCATCCTTTAGCATAATTCTTCTTCTTCTTCTTCTTCCTCTTCTTTCTCTCTCTTTTCCCTTCTCATATAACACTCTCTCTCCTAAATGTTATATTTTTGCGTTGAGAGTTGCACTTTTTGATATGACTTAAGTGACTTTAGAAATATAATGTAAATTTAAGTCACCTTGCTATTATAAAAGGGACTTAAATATTTAAAGTGGAATGTGAACAGTCTTAAGTCACATTAAGGTATTTGAAAAGTCACTAGGAAGATGAAAAGTTTCCTCCTCTTCTATAAATTGTAAGAAGCTCCTCATTTGAGGGTCTTCTAAAAAGTCTTCTAAATTTTGCTTCTTAGATGTTGGAGCTATTTTTTGTGAATTCATGAGAGAGTTATCCTTGTGAAGAGAGCAAGAGATAGCAAGTTTCTTCCATTTCTCCTATTAAAAATGTCTTCTACTTCTCACACTATGTACAAATTCTGCTTGAGCTTCAATAAAGGAAGAAGGAATTTTAGCCTCTTTGATTGAGGAGTTTGTTGGTACTTTGTGCCCATTAAGCTTCATTTGGTCTTGTAGCTATTACACAGATTTGTTTTCTTCTATATTCAAGTGCATGTAATGAAAATTCTGGCTGGTGTATGCAAGTCTCTGATTTTCTACTTACAACATTAGTTTTTCTCTTTTCTAATTTTCTCATTCCCTTTCCCACCTTCCTAGCAAAGTCATCTCTTGCAGGTATATGCAAGCAATTGCCATAGGGTCAGTGGAGTGCCCCTGTTGGATCCTCGGCCAAAAGGCCACCGAATAAAACTCACATTTCACTCGCACATGCACATACGGCAACTGGCTTGGTTAAGTAGAGGGACTTAGACTCCCAGAGCGTTGGCAAGATAACCACCAATTTTTCCCTGACAAATTTTCTTGCCAACAATTAGAAACACACAAATGAAGGTATGGTTCATTTCCCCCAGAATCTTCCTAGACCTTCTGGATTCCTCTAAAGCTAGCCATACATCCTCGCCTATCACGTGCCAAAATCAAGAAAGAAAGCAACAGGGAATCCATCGCCCGAGAGCCTTATCTCTCTCCATCAAAAAGACAATGGAACGAACTTCCTCCATGGAAAATAGAGAAAGAAGCTTAGAATTATCTTCATCACACATAACTCTCTGAATCTGATTAAGGAGAGGTTGCTTTACTCATCGAGAAGGTAGAAACACTCCCCATTGAGGAGACCCAAAGAAGATACTATCTCTTACTTAATATCAACCTATATTGAAATCCATGAGCCATCCTACAACTTCAAATTGGAAATGTAATTTTTATTCCTTCTAGCCTTAACCGAAGAATGAAAAAAATTAATATCCTTATCTCCATATTTTAACTAGACCTCCCTGGATTTCTGTCTCCAAAAGGTCTCTTCTTTAAGCAAAAGATCCCCCAGTTTTCCAAGAAGCTCCTTTTCCTTCCTATATTCTTCTTGTCCCATGCCACCACGAAAAATAATTTCATTCAACTCTTTAATCTCTTTTTTGACTCTGTGCTTTTCCAAGAAAATGTTCTTGAAATTGGTGGAGTTCCATTCTATCAAACTATCTTTGAGACAAGCCAATTTTTTAGAGAGAATAAACATACTTGGTCCTATCCACATCAAAATAATACCACCAAATTTTGACCTAATCAAGAAACCTCAAATATTTCATCCACATCGATTGGAACTTAAAAGGAGATCTCCTCAAAGGAATGTCCATCTGAACATCGAGAGAAATGGGAAAGTGATCCAAACTAGAGACAGAAAGACTTCGCTTTCTAAAAGGATATGATTTTGAAACCAAGCCTTTAACACCAAAAAATTATCCAACCTAAAAACCATCCTACCAAAACCCGGGTGTCTGTTAGACCAAGTGAACCAACCCCTCTTAGGCTCTATATCCACAAGATTAGAGAGTGTGACAAAGGAAATGAAGTCTTGCTGAGATCGGGGTTGCCATCGAACCCCTCCTCTCTTATCATTATCAGATAAAGTAGCATTGAAGTCCTCGATGAGGATAATTTCATCTCGAGGAAAGTTTCTCATTTCACCTTCCAACTGAGACCAAATTTCCCTTTTCCTTATGAGATTGTTAGGACCATAAACATTGTAAAGAAGGAATTCTTCATCGAGATGTTTGACCTAAATTCTATGCCATTGATGATTACTACTTTCCGAGATGAGATCCACTAGCACCTTGCCATCTTTCCATAAAAACCTCGGGAAGCACCTTACGATCCAATGAATATCCTGCACTAACCTTTCCAACTCCTTTTCCAACCGGAAATACATTCAAATATATACATTTTGGTTTCTTGAATAAGACATAGATCCACATCTTTCTCAAGAACGCACCATCGATCATTGTTGCTTGTTAGGGGCATTCATGCCCCTAACATTACAAGAAAGAATCCTCATCCTTCCTTCGAAGAGGACCTGCCTCTCCTACTTGAAGCCTGAAAAAATGAATCAAGATGTTGTTGTTTCCATGTAATAATCTCTTGCATGGATATTTGTTCCTTTGAGGGGTGACCCAAAGGGTGCTTTGGACCACAGTCCACTTGAGAGAGCATGGGTGTGACTTGGATAGATCCACGAAGGTTATACTGGATGACTTTCAAATCTACCTCTGAATCTGACTCACCAACTTCCTCATCTTTATCGAAAGCCATGGAAGCGATGAAAACCTCTTGGTTACGGGTCTAATTATCCAATATTCTTTTGATACTCCTTGACCAACAACTAGACCTTCATTCATTAAGGCCAAGATATGTGTAGGATCTTGAACTATCGAGATTGTTTCCTTAACAAGGGAAATGGCAAATGGATCCACACACACAATATTTAGATTCAAAAATATCTAAGACCATCCTCCCTTCTTACATTAGTTGGATAGGGATTCGACCTGCATTCGCCACATCGAAAGAATCTTGATTTTTTCTTCCGTAAAGGATTATCGATGCTTGACTATTTTTGCAATCCCTTTGAAAGTGACCCTTTTGCTTACATTTGAAACAACTAAAGGAGATCTTCTCATATTCAACTCTTTGAACCCATTCGCTTAAGGGGAGGAGATGATGATACTCTCTAGCAATTTCTTGGATAGATCTATGGAGGTGTAAATTTGAGTGAAAGTTGCTTTAGAGAGCCTTCAAGGGTAATAGGGTTGATGCGAATAACTTTACCTAACTTTTCACAGATCTTGGTGAGGATTTTGGATTCCAATATTCTCTCAGAAAAGTGTTAATTCTCACCCATACATGTAGTTCCTCCATAGAATCTTACTCCGTAAAATTTTGCGACCAGTGCTCTAATGTGCACATCGGACTCTAGGAACAACCTATCCTTCCTGACTAAGGTATCTTCCCGTTGCGCTTCACTCCTAAAAATGACCATAAAGTAACCCTTGGCCAAGAAGCACACCCTAAGGCCACTTACCCATTGAGAATCACACCAGACTTGAATACCGTCTATCGACAACCACCTACCCATGAACTTAGTGAAAATCACCCGCTTACCAAGAAGAGATAGGCCGAGTGGACAAACCATCTTGCTCCCAAGAGAAACCATGACTGAATCCTCGGGGAGAAAGTGACCTATGACATTTCTTCCAACAAGATTGCCCTCGGAGGTAGAAACCATATGGCCCACCTTAGCACCTAGGTTCCTGGTCCCTCCTAACAAGGAGCCAACCCCAAGGAATCTCCCATGTCTAAAGCATCAATGAGCCATGAGAAATTCGAACCATTGCCTTTTTTGAAATTCAAATTCTTCCACGCTCAATCCTCTATTCTCACCATATGACACGACGATATGTTAAAATTAATTTGACTATATATAAATAATATAATATTTTTATTTTTTAAATAAATTACAAAATATAATATACTCTTATTTAAAAATAATAAAAAAATTATGAAATAGTATATTTTAAAATTAAAATAATTTAAATTGAATCTAAAAATAGAAAAAAAAATATCTGAAAAAACTATGCTTTAAAGCTATAGTTGTTTAAATTTATTTTTAAAACTAAATTTAAACAACTGAACAAAGTCTAAAAATGAAAATTGTACTTGGCGGCGCTCGGGTGGTGGATCCCGAGGGGTGCACATGTGTTTGAGCGAACAAAGTGTTCATGCGAAGGGGGTTCACGCAAACACCCTTATGTGGCACCTATGTGGCACATTTTGGCTCTAAATCCATTTGGAGGATAATTATTGGCCAAAATGTGCCACATAGGTGCCATGTATTTAGGGTAAATTAATTAGTTAAATTACAAAATTTTACACAAAAATACAATTTTTTATTACCTTTCTAAAAGTATATTTTTCATTTTGTTAAAATATGTTTTAATATTTATTTTTAATTTTTTCCAACGTATGGTATTTTACGAAAATCAGTAGTACACTTTCAACACAATTTGAAAAATAGTAAAATATATCAAAAAATTTGAAAAAAATAAACTTACTATTTGTTGAAGTCTTCTTCGTAGCTATGAAAAAAATTTAAATTTTGATATAAATCTTAAAATATATTGGCATAAACATATGTATGCCCTTAATATGAAAATATCTTCACTAAAAAATTAATTAAAAAAATATAAATAAAAAATACGAAAAATTTGATAGGAACTCGATATTCGAATCTAGAACATATATCTAAAATTTCATGGTGAAAAATAAGTTTTCATTTAAAAACACCATGCCAGACAGTCGTTCCTCTATTATAAAATAAGAAACTATTAACTTTTAAAATCTACCTTGAGAAATAGATGTTAAAATCGATCAATTTTTTTTTTTGAAATCCTTCACGAGGAAGTATTTAGTAGTTTTTGGAAATTCTCTGAATTCCAAAATCGAAAAATTCAGTTCGGACTTGAGGATTTTCCCTTTCGAAATTTTATGGCAAAGAATTGAAATTGTGATTTCAAAGTTCTCGAACTATATAAACATGAAAGTCTTAAAGTTCAAACTTTCGGGCTTTGAATTCGTAGAGATTTCCTTTAGTAATTGATGATTTTCTGATTTGGAGTTCCAAAGTCTGAAACTCTGAAAGTCTGAAATTTCGACTTTCGGGTTTTGGAATTTTCCCAACCATTTTTTTAGTTTTTTGCTTTCAGATTTTGAAGTCTGAAAGTCCAAAATTTCAGACTTTTAGACTTTTGGGTTTTGGAGTTCTTCCATCACCATTCCATGATTTTCACTTCCTTACTTCTGAAGTTCGAAACTCTGAAATTTTGAAATTTCAGAATTTCAGATTTTCGGGTTTCAGACTTTCAGAATTTCTTTGTGCATTTATTTCTTACCTACTTCCATACGTGTCAAAATCTAGGCATTAATGTCGGGTTTTTCTATTTAAACTCATGATTTAACCTATCATTTTCACTTGCCATTTTGCTCGATGTTTTGATTTTTACTTGTATCTTTTACTTTTGCGGTGTCATCATTTTCAAGGTATTTTATTTAAGTTATTTCTTTTGGTTTGAGATCTTCTTGGTTTGTTTTTCTTTTTCATTTTCTCTTTATTCTTCCTTCATCTATTTTGGAGATGAAATCCTCATTTCCTACCATGTTTCCTCTGATGGTGTTTTTGATCTTAACGGTTCCACAATCCATTTTTATAGGCATCTAGTGTAGATTTCATCATAATCCTCAAGATCCTCCCGAGTATTTTACTTGCCTTCTGTGCCTTTGGTGAAATCATGTACTTTTGGCACTTCTCATTTTTTCAAAGTTCGGAGGTTAGTGTTTTTGGAAGATTTTATTTTGGAGCTTCAAAGTTTGTGTTTTGAGTTCGAGAGATTCGATTTTCTTTGGAGGTTATTATTTTTTGGAAACTATGCCCTTCTCTTTCGGAATTGTTTGTTTCAGAATTTCAGAGTTTGTGTTTTCAAGATTTCAGAACTTTCTCTTTCGGGATTCAGGTTTTTGGAACCTTTTGTTTTGAAACTTTCCACTTCTCTTTCGAAACTTTTGTTTTGGAACTTTTGTTTCAAAACATTTTTGGGTTTCGAGTTTTGAAGGCCTTGATTCCAAAATCAAAATTTGATGTCAACTTCTACAGTCAAAGGAAAGGAAAAAATGAAGTATACATTCCTTGGAGTTTCTCCTCATTCTTGTCTATCCTTAGATTTGGGAAATATAAGAGACATTGATCTTGGGAAAATTGATTTTCCAAACTTCTAGGCAAGGGTGAAAGCCCCAAACAGGAAATCTTGGATGTAAGCCATATATGATAGTGGACTTGCTCTAGCTGCTAGATTTCCCGCATCCATGCATTTCCCTGAGTTCATCTTAGTTGCAGCAGCTCACTTTGATGAAGAATCCAGGACAATTAAGGATGTTGATGGCAAGACTTTAATCTACTTGGACCTAGATTTCTTTGAGGATTTATTCAAACTCCCGGATGTTGAAGACTATGTGACAATTTCACCAGAATCAGCAGTGGAACATTGGGACAAGGAAGCTGAGTTATGCACAAAATTCATGTTAAAAAGCTATCTAGCCAAGAGTGTTACCAAATTGCCTAAAACCATATATCGATCAGACTTCATCCAGAAGTCAATGACATTGTTGTGTTACTAAGTAGAGTTTCAAGCCTTCCCTCTGAAAAGGAATTTTAGGAATGGATGTTCCTGTATATTTCCACCATCAAGAAGAACAAGGAATTTATCAGATGGGGGAGCATATTAATAGCTCCATTTGTTTTTAGTTAAGCAAGGTGTTGTCCTCCAAGAGTTTCTACATGACATCCTTTTTGGTCTATGCTGCAGCCATCTATGGGGGATTTTACTGGGATGAATACTAAGGGTATTCAAAGTGCTTCACAAATTTACAATTTTTATCCTCAGCTCACACTGGACAAGGGCAACAGGCACTTCCGCAGGATTAATGATGCCTTCTTTCGGTCATTCTTTATCATTTTGATAAAGATTTATACAATCGAATAATTTCTGATGAAGCCTTCAAAGAAGTGTGTGAATGGGGAGCTATTTACTATGCAGTTCCCCACATTTACATACATTCAGATTCTAGGTTTTGTAGGTGCTCCCAGTAAGTTGCCAAGATGTCCCACTGACAAGTGGGTCTTGCTAGAATTGGTTCGAATTTTTGGACTATCATAAGATTCAGAATAAATGGCACAAGGTGGGAGTTCATTTCCCTATTTCAATTGGTAGATACACTTGTCCAAATATTTATAAGGTAAAGAATGTAGATGCAAAATGTTAGAAGTAACTTTGTGGACCTTCCATCCTTGGACCAGTTTTGACTACTGGGGTAAATTTAGTGAAACATGTCTATCTAGTTCCCATGTACCTTAGTTGGAAGACATTTGGATTCATTTTTGGGATGAATTCATCATCTAACAAAGAGATTATGAGAGGCTAACTTTGGATGAAATTTGGTAGTTTGGTATAGCCGAGATTCTAAAGGAAATGTAAGATGATGATGAAGTTTTGGATGCAGCATATAAAAATAATAATGTTTCCAATCAACCATTTCCATGGATTGATTGGTATGTAGAAGAATGTTGCAATACCAAGGAAAGGGTGGGGCCCATTTTGTAGAGAACCTATAGTTGGTTGGTTACCTTGGGAATCTCACCCAAGGGGTTAGATCAACCTACAAATACATAAAACCCCATCAACCATGAGTCTACCAACACCTACAAAGGGAAAAAGTCCATCCAAAGGGCCCATATAACCCCTAAAAATATTTCATTCATTGTTGGTAGCTCATCTCTCTCCAAGGCTCCTACTTCCAAAGCCATGTCTCCAGCAATACCAATGTCAGAAATAGTTGAAGTCACTGATTCTCCAAGTGTCTTGCAAGGCCTTTCATCTCCCCTTTCTCTTCCATTGTCACTTCCTACATCATTTCCTTCCACTTCTACAATCATTTCCTCTTTCCCATCTCCTTCTATGGCCCAAGTGTTCTCATCTCTTCCAGTTCTCTCAGTAGGGAAATGATTGGGTCACCCATCTCTACTTCACTTCCTCTAACACTTCCATTTCCTTCCATCTCATCTTCTAATCCCATTGTATCCACTCCTATGGCCATCTTCACATCCACCCCATCCATTATTGCCACCTCCATTCAAATGCCAACTAATGTTATTGGTGCTCTTGTTTTGACTAGTGTTTCAGGTACTGAATCGGTTGTTCCACTCCCATCAGCATCAACCATTCCAAAATGGTTGTTTTGTCAGACTCAAAATAAAAGAAGAAGGTGCCTCTGGTGGATGTTATAGACCTAAGTGTGTTGGAACACACCAAAAAGGTAGGAAAAGAGGCCAAATATTTTTTCCATCATGTCAGTAAATCAATTTGGAGAAAGGGTCATAGAAGTTGCTACTCCCGTTGAAGGGAAAACCAAGGAAACTATTACAACAACAGATTATTGAATTTCTAGATTTTCACTGGAAAAGCAACACATGAAGGGGAAAAACAAGATGTGCAGACTACTCTTGGGAATATGTTAGAAAAATATGACAAAGACAAGGCTTCCAAGGATGAGCTCAAAGCAAAGGTTAAACAACTCACTACATTGTTGAGAAAAGTGACACAACCTTCTCCATCTATCGAGATTTCAACTACCATGGCTCGATGCAGTTTTTCCACCTCGATGATATTTCTTATCACAAGATTGAGAAGATAGGTCGAAGGAAAGATCAATAAATGGATGGATGGAGCGTATACTTCAAGAAGCCAATCCTTTGATAAAGGAATTAGTTGACATATATAATGATTTACAAGATGAAAGGACCTCTATTCAAAAAATGGATGAAACCTTCTCCGAAGATAATAATAATTTGAACTTGAATTTGACTACATGGAGTGAAATCAGAGAAGAAGATCCGGATTTTATCTTCTCCACCAAGATGTAATAGATGATGCCTCAAAATTGTTCGAATATTAAAAATCTATGGGTTTTAGTCCCGAGTTTTGCGATCTAATTAAGAAATTGGATGACAAGCATATAGAGATAATGGATGCTCTAAATGACATTTCAGAGGAGTTTGATAATATCAATTGTAAGTTCTTCAATGAAAACATCGATGATCTTCTGAAGATCAGATCAAGCTAAATTTCAAGGACTTGGTCAAAAGGGACGATGAAGTAACTAGAACCTTCTATAGTGACTCCATTGACAGGTTGGTTTCATGCCAAAACTTCACTGAGCCGACTAAAAAAGGTAGTAAGTAAACTCAAAAGAGTTCCAACCAAAGTATCAAGAGATATTGAGATGACAGATGTAGTTAATCACTACGCGTGTGGACCAGAGGATGAAGAAATTTAGGGAATTATTAAGCATTTCATCAAATACAAACATCAAATGGCTTCTTGGGAGAAGGAACAAGGAAAAAGTGGAGCTGGAGAAGATGTTGCAGAGCCCACCAAAGCTAGGTGGCCATGGGAGGACTGATCCAAGCTCTAGATCGGTCAAAGTTATAGGGTTGATTGGGTCAAACTCTTGCAAAAAAATTTTGCTATTTTTATGGGAGCATGTTCCTAGAACTTAATAACATTTCTATTTTTAGTAATTTTTTGGTTAAGGCCCAACTTGTAATGGCTCAGCCTAAGGAACTTATAAATAGAAAAGTACATTAAGTCTTTGGGGAGATCAATTTTGGAGAAGTTGCTCTTCAAGCTTGGAAGAGTGCTTTGACTATTCAAGAACCTTTCAATTACATTTAGAGTGATATTTTTCCATGGAAAGATGAGTTATTATGTTAATGGTTAATGTGTTTATGCTTTGTGAATGCATAGTTCCTTAGTATAAGTGGTTGGCTTGCCTTTATCTCAGAATATCTTATTTCATTCTGTTGGAAAGTGATATAATTGTTTGAATATCAGTTGTGGAAAAGGTTATCTTCCTTATATTATAAAAACAATATTATCTTTGATTGACTTATAAGTGAAATAGATGTTTGACATGTGCTATTTTATATTATCATGGTGATTGGTTGTGTTTTTAATTGAAATTGATCTATCTATAACGCATAATCTGAGTTTAACAAAAGGAATGTATGCTTCCTATTTTTGATATTTTGTATCCTCTCAAAGTTATAGTAGGTGAAGTTCAATTACTTGGTGCACACACCCTCTTCAAATTAACCCTTCATGAGTTTGGAAACACCCTTTATTTGGTGCATCACCATCCCTATTATAGTTTCATTTCTTGCAAATATCTTTCCCTAAAACCCATGAAAATGTTAGCATAGGTTTAGATAACCATTTTTATTACACTAGGTGTAGTGCAACAATCAATTTACGAAGATGAAGCCGGCCTGTTCACCTTGAGCCCAAGTCCCACAACTTGAGAGGTGATCCCATGTATCCCAATCACAATGATGACGTCCTGTTCACATTACGCCATTCGAGGGGTGTAGTGATTTGGTGACAACATAAACAATGTATGAATATAATGAAGAAAAAGACCATTTTTCTTTTCTTAAAATAAAATAAAATTTTTACATCTATTCTACACTCTAAACACAACATTTCGTTAGTTTGTGGAGCGAGAAAATAATATATGTTTGGCATAGGAGCGAGAAAATAACTCAATTAATTTAGTCTGTGGGAGGGAAAAGGACAACTGATTGATAATGCCCCTCTAGTGGGTGATGAAATCTATAATAGATTCATCCTCAAATTGCTTGATGGTGTACATATCGGTGATAGTGATTTTACAAGTGATGTTAATCAAGAAGTGTTCTAAGAAGAGTTGCGTGAGATGAGCGAATGAGAAGAGTGAGTATTGAGGAATATTGTTATACCAATCTAAGGCGGGCATGCCTAAGAACATATGGAATGTTCTTAGGATAAGGTATTTCTTGTGTGTTATAAGGTAACAAGCATGTTAGAAGGCCCGAATGTGCTTTGTTTAGCATATTTTTTATTGTAGAATTTGAGGAGTTATGAAGTTCCCAATGTGGAGGATATTCTTTATATGGTACGAATGGATGGATGGGTTCATTACAAATTTGTTCGTAAGACGAGGTGTCTTTGGGACCCATAGAGGAAACTTCAAGGCTAGAGATACTATTCATCAATGCTTGCAAGGGATCGCTTTGTAATGGTTGTTGTTGGGGATTGAATGACGAAGGACCGGGTTGATTGTATGTAGATGGATTTGGTTGTTGGTATGACTAGTAAGGCAAAGGGATATTATGTTGGAGAGGGGTATTCATAGGAATGTTGTATGTGGGTTGTGAGGCTATGGGTTGTGAGGATTGGATGTATTGATATTGGATAGGCATGGATGTGTTTAAAAGGGGTTGTGAGTGTTGGGGTATATGTTGAAAGGGGATTGAAGTGTGGATGAAAGGTTGGGATTGTTGAGGCATGTGCTAGAAAGGAATAGAGGTGTGGATGAGAGGCTGAGATTGTTGAGGTATGTGCTGAGAGAAGATAGGGGTGGTTGATGATTGTTGTGAAGAGGAGTGAACACTAGAGATGACACTCATGTTAATATATGGTAAAGATGTTAGGATAGACATGAATACATTTTGACTAAATGATGTAGGTTGTTGAGATGGGATAGGTTGGGACATACTTAATGGGATGGTTATTGAACCCATATGAGGTGTTTAGATAGTGGAAGTGATTCGAAAATGGGTGTTTTATTTTTTTCACTTTTAAACGTTTTCAAGGATTGTTAATTTTTAATCAACTTGAAGTATTTTATACTCCCAAAAATTGATCAAATTCTGATTATGGGCTGAATTCAGAACTGAAATTAAGTTTTCAATTTACTCAAAACTTCACTGTTTGATCAAATCCCAAATTCATTGTTTTGATTTCCCATTATTATCAATTACTGATTATAGTTACATCCATATTCATATTCTGAATTTAAATTATTGTAAATAATCAGAAATTGAAAATAAAATTAGAACACAACACCAGATTGTTTACGGGGGAATTCCTACGTCCCCGGGTTCGTGGTGAACCGATCCATTAATAATGTTAAAAATGTAAATACAATAACCTTTACATTAACCAATAATGAATAAAAAACCTACAAAACTATGTTTCATACCTTTGAAGGATGTTAATGGAGCTTAGCCTATGTCTTTCACCTTCCTGATCCACTTACAATAGAACACCGATTGTTTATGGGGTTGAAATTAGTACGTCCCTAGGTTCGTAGTGAACCGATCCATTAATAATGTTAAAAAATGTAAATACAATAACCTTTAAATTAACCAATAATGAATAAAAACCTACAAAACTATGTTTCATACCTTTGAAGGATGTTAATGGAGCTCAACCTATGTCCTTCACCTTCTTGATCCACTTACAACAGTGTCTCCCTTTGGTTCTATGCCTTTGTGTGACTTTAACAGAAAATAACTTTGTTACAAAAGCTTCAAATTGGATAAATGATCACACCATCATAATCTTCTTGAAATTTTGAGCAACTTTCATATATAACTCGAGATCTAGTTTTGAGTGGAAGTGCCTCAAAATTACATTTTTCTAAAACTGTCTACTTATTGGCTTGACACAGACCTGGCACTTGTCCATTACAAATACAAGTGAGCTTTATTTATACCACTTCCAAGAGGGTGGTAGGTTGGTAAGGCCACTTATATTTTTAGATGAGGTGTTGGGTTCAAATCCCCCTTCCATAGGTTTAGGTGCCCAATTTAGCCATTGACCCCACATTTGGTGGGAAAGGGATAAAATAAGCCTTTAAATAGTTTTTTATCCACAAAATCCTCCTTATCCCATGGGATTAAG
Source organism: Taxus wallichiana var. yunnanensis (assembly GCA_018340775.1). Taxonomy (NCBI): domain Eukaryota; kingdom Viridiplantae; phylum Streptophyta; class Pinopsida; order Cupressales; family Taxaceae; genus Taxus; species Taxus wallichiana. Next base: position 758,726,875 of record CM031242.1, on the reverse strand, counting down.
CTTATTCACGTGGAATGGATTAAATAAAATATTATTATTATTATTTTAAATCCAAAGCCACTAAAAACCTACCAAATGTCATGCCCATAAGATGCCATTTGAACATGTCACAGTGTGCCACGTTATCATTTGACCACAACTTTGACTATGCATATCTTTTGCATACAAACTCAGGTTTGGTCCGTTCAAAATGCGTCATAAATCTTGGGACGAACCCTATACCATGGAACTGATTTTTAAAAAATTACAAGACCATCAATTTTACCTTGTCGCCAATTGCCACGTGTCACCTTGCCATTGGTCCACTTGTTGACATGTTGACCAAAGTTGACTTCCATGTTGACTAAACTTTGACCGACATAACTTGAGCTCAGAGTGTCTATTTTTCATGTTCTTATAGTCGTCAAAAATATCTTTAAAGGCTTTACTACACTAGCATGATCTAGGGAAGTTTAGGGAACTTTTGACACTAAAAATATCCCCCGATCGGAAGAGACTAAAGGACTCGACGCGAGATGAGGCTATCTTTGGTGTTGTTTTGGGATGAGGCAGATCTAGATGAGGGATCTGGTGAAGATGATGATTTTTGATTAGTTTTGTCTATGAGGAAACAATGCTAAGGTCAAAAGTGATGATGGGGACTAAAGATGCGAGGATTAGATGTTTTTGATACACCGACAAAAAGATAAGGATGGACTTGTTGGATGACTAGCTCATGGTTAGGATCAGTAAGATGATAAATTTCATATGTGGTGTTGGTGACAAGGGGGTCATTGTTCAAGTGTAAATTTATAAATAAGGACACCTGGTAGCTAGGTAAGCATTGAGGTCAACGAGGTTTGAATCCAAGATCTCTCGTGAAGACTGGATCCCCATTGTTGAAGAAATGAGGACTAGGTGGATCCAAATTTCTAATGTGGAAGATTATTTGCTAAGACAATGTGGGGGTTCTTGATCATTTGCTGATGGTGATCAATGTTGATTCACAATACAAGGAATGTCGTCAAGGTGAGATTGAATGTTTTCCAAGGACTGTTGTAAATGTTCAACCATGTTTTCGAGTTTTATTGTGGAATTGTCGTAAAGTTAATACCATGAAAACAAAAATCACTAAAAGAGAGAAAAAGAATCTAGAGAGTTGATTACAATCAAGAAAACAAGTCACACAAGAGAATTTTGTTATCTTGATTAAGTTAGAAAAGGTGAAATGTGAAAAATGGTTTATGAGGTCCTAGGAAATGACAATCTATAGTTGGTTTTGGGTGATGTTAAAGGCCGAATTCCTCGATATACCTAAAGGTACATGAGGCCTGAATCTATGTTGGTGTCGATACGAGGCATGGTATTGGGGCCTCCCCCTTAGTACTAGGTATCGCAATGATAAGAGTGTCGGTTCTTAGCATATATACTACCCTCCAACTTATTTATAATCACCCGAACACCGAGTCGACTCATCCTCTTGGTGATGAAATCCAAACTGGTCCACCTGGGTAGGATTATTTTGATGCATATTCTGTTGAATGTGGTTTGGTTGTGTGTGAGGGAAGTTAAGTGAATGAAATTTGTTAACCTCCTAATTAGACTATGTGACCAAGTAGATATAAAGGGTTCGTTTTAAATCCCAAGAAAGAAATGTTGATTCATGAGGACAACAAACAAATGCAATGTTAAAAATAAAAATAACAACTTAGAACGTATTACTTGTGGTTTCTTTTTTATTTTTTAAGTTTTTAATTTTTATTTTTTTATTTTTATATCAATTGAAACACTAAAGCAATTACTTTAGAGGGGGAAATAAGAAATGGCTAGATGGAAACAGAAAGCACGAAAGAAAGAAAAATCCTAAAGGCAAAATGACTAAGTAATTAGGAACAATCCACAAAGATTGTCGGTAATTTGTAGGAATCGTGGGTGATTCACCAAAATTGTTGGTGATTTACTAGAATGATTAACGATTACGAGTAGAGAACCCATAAATAATTATAAGTTACTTTTAATGTAAACGAAAGGAAATAGAAAGTCCCATCGGGCATGCTAGGAATCTATTAGGTAGTTTATGGGTAGATGTTATCAAGTGCAAAAAGTACCTAAAACTCAAAATATGGCAGGGTTTAGCGATCCCTGTGCCATTAGTCACAATGTTCAGATGATGGGATGTGAATAGTGAATGATCACTCCTCCTTTCGCCAAGTGAAGATACCTACAAGCAAAGACAACTAAACAAGAGATATTAGATAGATGAGATGACGAGATGCTCGACAAAGGCTGATTCTAGGAATCCAAAGGGACTTCCTTGAAGGATGCCAACTCATTTCAATAAAATTACGTGAGTTGATAATAATGATTAAATAAATAATGATAATGATAAGGATGGGATATAGAAATTAAGGTGAAAAGGAAGATCATGTTCCACTTTGTAGGTGGCCCAGGCTAAAGTGGCGACAACATGGAGGTCCTCAAAGTAATCATACCAGTAATCCATAGGTACTTGTTGGATTTTGTGGAGGAATTTGATCTATTCCTCAATGTATTTTAAGGTTGGTGTGAATCTGATAGCACATAGAGTAAGCTCATGAAGGATGTTGAACTACTCTCACACAAAGGGTTTTTAGATGATTGGGAGATCGTAGATGCTCGTGATTAGATGATATTGACCTAGAACAATCATGTACAATAGAAACTTTCTTGCAACAAACATATAAAGTCGAGGATACAAATAATATTTGATAAAATGTAACAATATGATAAAGGAAGATAAATTGAAAGAAATCGCGAGGTGATTAAAAGGAATCGTTTGGCGATTTAAGAGAATCGTGGGTGATTCTGTGTAAAATTTGATTCCCTTAGTAATAGAGAAATTGATTAAAAGTTAATATTAAAATGACTATGTTATGCTTGTTTTGATGTATAACTAAACTATAAATGATAATAGATAGAAGAGATGACCTTGTAATGTGGAGATGGCTGTAAGAATGTCCAAAAAGGCTGGTTGAATTGGTGATATTGATTTTTTGATCTTTTGTGAAGCCGATGAAGGATTAGGTACACAAACTAATGTGTTACAACTCCTTAGAGTGGTATGATCTTATTGTTGGCTCTTGATGATAGCTGAAATGACAAAGATTTATTCTTGCTCAAGAAAGCTTAGGAGTGAAGATGTAAAAACATCCAAAGCCCCTAAAATAGGAGTTTGGGCTCCTATTTATAATCGCGAGTGCTTTTTGGAATCTTTGGTAATCTGGGAATTTAGAGGAAGCCATTTGAAAGTAGTTTTAACCACTTCCAAAATGGGATTTTTAGGTGTGGGACGAGGGAAAATGGTTAGGGAAGAGGTTAGGAAAGGTTGGGAGGTTAGGATGAAGAGGGTTAGGAGGTTTAGATAGGTAAATGTGATTTACGGGAGGTGAAAAATTATTTAACGGGATTAGTAGGATGATTTAGACAATGTTTAAAGTGATAAGTTTTAGTAAATTAATGTGCGTATGTTGGGAGTAGGTGGATGATGTAAATACGGTGTCTACATGATTTTTTAATGAATGTGGATCTTTAGAGTAATAAAACCAATTCAAAAATACACCAAGCCCACATAACCAGCCATGTCTACCACCGTCGGCTTCGGTGGTGTCAATGGCATTATGTCGAGCTAAAGATGAAGGAGTGGTGGTTATATATGATCCAATCCTTGCTCATGTGGGCCAACTATGTGTCCATAGGGAACATGGAATAACTCACCACCTATTTCATAGAGGCCTTGGCCACCAAAATAATGAAGGCATGGGTCAACGTACATATGGCACAAACCCTACCATTTTGCTTAGGCTATCGACATATAGGGTAGTCATATGTGATTGTGACATGAAATTATAAATATCACATGAATGTGGGCAATTAAAATGGAAATATAGTCGGTGCCATTTTTAGAGGTGTTACAGAAAATGTCCTCCTCAAGTCCAAAAGGGTTGCGAGACTGTGTCATTTTAAAGTCCAAGTAAGCGAATAAATTGATCTTGCAACTAATAAACCATTATGTTAGTAAGAGGGCCACTCCCATTGGGGTGTCAATGTTAGTGTCATACTATGTTAGTGAGAGAGACACCTCCACTACTACGTCACACCTATTATCGTAAGGATCATGATACATTGGGGTTTACATGTTATCGTGTATCAAGTTCACTAACGAATGATGGATTAATTTTTAATTGGATGAGGATTTTTAGATCTATAGAAAAAATACCAAGATGTACTAAAGATGCATATTCGACTTAGGTAGTAAGGAATGTATTTAGACACAAATTTACAAGATGTATATTAAGTTCCTTACCAAAAACCATAGTTTTGTGATTTCATAGAGACTTATATTTACATGTTATTTGACTTGAGATCAAATCCCAATGCATATGCCAAACAAGCTTAAAGATTTCCTTGATAGAGGTTGTAACAAGTCAACATCTAGTAAGTTCCTTAGCACACACCATGGATTTGGTGTTAACAAGTCAACACAACTTAAATTCCTTACCAAACACCATGATTTTATGTTTTGTTATGGATTTGGTCATAATTTACATTTACAAGTTAATTCACCCGAGATCAAATCCCAACAAGAAATGGAATGTCTTTACCGAGATAATATTTAACATCAGCTCGGAAGACACTAAATAGATTTAATAAAATTTACTTCATTTTAACATCATATATTTTATTCATAATTGAATATCTTAAGGTTAAATAACCAAAAGTCAAGACCTACCTAAGATCTATAAAAAAGTAATTAAGAACTTAGCCTTGAAGAAATGGATCTTATCTTTGTAGAATGGATTTTAATTATTATATAGTAATTTAACAACATGGAAATAAGTAGGATGAGAGTCAGCCATAAGAGGACAATCACAAATCATTTTCTCGTATGATGATAATGGAAATAGAGTCTTTTGACAAATTTATTTCAACATAAACACAACGTTGAGGATGAACATGAAAAACCGCAAAGTGACTTACGGTGGAGCGAAATTGAAAAAGACCCTTTATGAGGTTTTAAACTTAAATCGACCCTTTTTGATATGGATGATGAGGGGAACATGTACTTATACCCTTCTTAATGATTGTGTATTCTTGGAATATACATGGTCTTACTTGAACCGACCTGTAATATCTAGTCGGGGACAATTATATTCATTTTTGTCGAGAAGAAAATTTTTGTGTTTGTAAGAATTCAAGTTGCTTGGATTTTTGTTGTACTCTGAAGCTCATACTATTTTTCCCATGTCATGACCTTGATTTCTCATGACATTTCTAATCATGTGATTTCTTGGGAATTGGACCTCATGCATCGTGAAGTGTGGTCCCTTTTTTATTTTGACGGGTGTATTTTTTAGTTAACAAACATTTACGCTTCAAATGATGTGGGAGAATAGGCTCTTTTTGGTGTTAGCTTATCGATTTATTTCCGAGGCTCTGGATCATTTGCGTTGACTTCAACATTGTTGAAATCCTTGAGGATAAAAAGGGGTGTCTTCCTATGCGCTATTTTGTGAGCGAGCGGGAGGATTGGTTTTATTTTGAGAACAAGCTTAGAATTTTTGATCCCAATCTTCCCTTTCATCATAAATTCCTTTCTTCCTAGTTCACGCTGTCTAATTTTAGAGAAGGACATGATTGAGTTATGCGATGAGCTGGACCACTCCCTCATGACCGATTCAATTTTTTCTATCTTTCCCTGTTTTAGGTCATCCTGTTATTGTGCAGCCGACACTACTTTTCTTCGAGACCATTCTCCCATTTTTTCAATATTATGTAGTTTGTACATATAATAGAGCATCATGTTACTTCTCAATTTACCTTCACACTACTCAACTTAAGCATGCTCAGGCTGTGTCACATTGATTTAACAAATGTTGAAAATATGTTAAACCCTAATTGCAGAGTCATAACAAAATGATAGGAAATAAAGTACATATTTTACCTAAGCATTAAGCTAAAAATATATGAAACCCCAAGTGCAATTAAAGGGATAAAGTACGTAGTTGATTTCACAGTTAATACTAGATTGTGCGGAACTAGAAAATGATAAACATGAGGAAATTAGCGTTATTGTGCTCATAAAATTGTGCGACTATCGGATATGCTCGGATTGGGTTCTGAAGCTGGTCGGGGGCACCTAGGAGTCGAGAGAATGCTCCTTAGTGAATATGACTGTGAAAGTGGTTAGAATCTAATTTTTACAGTCTCATAAGATGTTTACTAAATTTCATCATTATTTTTTTGTGTGTCGTTAGATGATCAACGAGTTCGCTTGCAACTTGCAAAGAGAAAGAGCACCTGCAAAACCCCAAAACACATCAAATCCTAAAAATAAAAATATGCAAATGTGGAGTTGGACTAACCCAAACAATCAATTTCTTGAGTGAACTTACGATCCGGGTGATATACTACATTTCAATCTCCATGTAGTTCTACGTGCATTTGTAGAATCATTCCCTAGGAATCTCTTGTTAAAGATGCACCGAATAGCGAGTAATATCTATATGTAGCAATGTAGATAGACGTGTGCATGGAAAAATGAACTTCCCCTTCTATGAAGTGTATGCATAAGAATGCAGTCCATTATCCCTTGAATGGAAGCTAGATGGATGCTTTGATGCTCTTGAAATGCCTTTAGATGCAACCTTAGGTGATAGTAATAGATGCTTAAAGCTTGGTCATTTATTATGGTCACATAGATTTGTATTTATATGATTCCCTTGTTTGAATTTCATAATTAACCACTAAAAGGTTGATCACTAAGAAAATAAGATGCCCAATGGCTAGAAAAGACCCAAAAGATGTGAGTAGGATATAAAAAGGTTGGGAGGCACCCAGACGGGATGAGGACACCTGGCATTGGCATCATGGTTAAGCGTTGTTGTCCATACTCGAAAAATTTAAAGTATCGAAAGTCATAACTGAGAAATAGGGTGTGTAATACCAAGAAAGAAACTAGAAAGAAAGTAAATAGGCCTAAGAAAGCGTTCAATTAGTGCTTTTCTTGCTTAGGAATCATATGAATAGTGGTATGTGATCATGACCTAGAAATATACCTAAGTGCATGATTTAGTGTCTACATTTTCCCCCACTTTATGTTGTGAAGTGAGTGCTTCATAACATAAAGTAGGTAAGAGATGAATATTTGATAACCATGTAGATTGATGGTGAAATGTGTGCCGAGGAGACAAGAAAATGATTTGAGTGATAAAAATGAAGCGTGGAAGCGAGAGAGAGGAAATAAAAGTGACCTTAGGGGTGAAAACGTATGTGTATATGTCACATTGTGCTTGTTTTCGATGTCACTTCATGCTTGATGATGTGACTATTGCTTCCCATAAGGACAGACCTATAAAAGAGAAGAGTAAAAGAGTAGTCAAAGTCATGTATATGTGAAAAATTTGAAAAAATTGATCCATGTAAAAATGTAAAAATGTGAAAAGGAACATGTGCACCTGATCTATGATGAGTAAAAGGATCCTAAAAATCTAATGTGGAAGAATGAGTTATTTGGGTGATGTCATGCTAAGAATGAGTTTTTCTCATGCGAGGCGATCTTACACCAAGTGTGAATTTTTTTAACGATCTCATGTCATGACAGAAGAAGTGTAGGGAGAAATTTCTAGTGTTATTCTCTAACCTTTGATCATTTCCCAAAATTTATACACCACTACTGAGATGGTGTGATTTCACTTTGTTTAATATCAATCAAGTTTGATCTAGTTTAATCCATTGTGAAATAGAAAAAGGAGATAAGATGCATGTTGATTATTGGAGGACTATTTCATTACTGTGAAAACCGCTGTGTAGACTGCTGAAAATTGTGTTGATCTGAGAAAAAATTATCGTAACTTCCCCCTGGTCATAGGTGCCAGGAAGAGTCAAGAGCACCCAAGTGCTACTATCTATCTAGCCGGGGTGCTAGTGTACATTGTGTTTATGCTTGAGGACCAAAGTCGGATTCTGGCCCTTTCTATAACTGAAAAACTATGTTATTCCTATATTGTGCAGTGTTGAACTGTGACTTTATTTGTTGAATGGGGTGGTTGATTCACCTAATGTATGCCCCCTCATTTGGGTGCATGCGACATCGCTAGGAGGATGCATCCCAAAGGAGGACCAAACACGATATAAAACTAATGCCATGTAGGGGAGGGAATGTGCTTGGTAGAAACCAAGACACATGCAAACAAAGTGGCTGGAAAACATGTGTTAGTATAAACAAGAAAAATACACATATAGAAGAAAATTTAAGCTAACAAGCAAGAAGACAATGTAGACCACGAAAAATGGGTTTCAAACATGGGACATTGCTCACAATGTTGTAAGACAATTGAGATTGAAGTAGCCAAAATAATAAAGTGTGCAAACAAGACAAAGGGCATAGCCAAAAATAATGAAAAACAATCGCAAGCAAACAAAGTATCGAGATAGCCATGGTAGAAAATAGTTCTGCAAGACAAATGATGCACATGAAGCACACATTAGCATGTTAGAAATATAGAAAATATGTCAAATCATGTATGATTTGATATAAGATAGTGTGCTATTAGGAAATAAGAAGTAGTATAAAATGAAACAATAACACCTGTAGTGTGTACAAAAATAGATGCCCTCAGGAGCTGCTATGGGATTGGTAAGAGGTACAGTGGCAAGCATCCATGTTGCATGTAATGATTTGTGTAAACTTTGCATTCACAAGTAGAAGGAAAGTGAATACGCATGTGTATATGATAAGGATAATGACATACCAAGTATTTATCTAGCATGTAAAACAAAGTGTACATGTAACAAGTATAAGAAAACAAGAGTATGTATGACCAAGATATATAGTTTGACATGAGTGTGAATGGAATGGAATGAAGTGTGAGTGTGGTGTGAGCTATGTGCTACCCAAGTGAATGTGAATGAGTATGCGTGAGATGAGTTTCATTTATAAATACCCCCTCAATACAGTCAATAATGAACCATATAACAAGAGTGCATCATCAGGAAATGGTTTAAATTGTGTGCACTAGAAATATATGATCAACAAAGCATAGAACGTTAAGAGTGAGTGAGTGTGGTGAGGTTCATTTTAGATTTAAACCCTCAGTAGTTGAGTATGAACCATGGATCTAGAGTGTGTCATCAAACAAGTGTGTTGTGATGAATGTGTATGAGAAAGATGTCGTGAATGCTCTAAGTGTGAAATGTGTTGTATGATGATGGTGAGGTTCATCAATCTAGGTAGCCCTCAATAGTCAAGTGTGAACCATAGCAGAAGAGTGTGTCATCAAGTAATGACGATACACATGTATTAAGATGTGTAAGATGCATGTGAGATATTAGATTCAAAGTGTAAAGCGGACCAAAAGAGAAATGTAAGACACCTAATAATGCTAGAAGGGGAAGAAGAGTAAGCATGATGCCCCCAAGTGTATGATGTGTAGAAGTATCAAGTAATATCGTCTAAGATATCATCATTGTCATGGTCAAAACTAAATGGAGATGCATCTGAGACTTGATAAGCAATAGTATGAGGTTGATCATGCAAAGAGCCATTATGGTGCAGATTGTACATGCCCATTGCATATTCTTCATCAGTGAAAGGTGGTAATGGAAATCCATGTGCATACCAACGAGTAAGATTTTGTGAATAGTCAAGAAATGAATCATTGCAAATAAAAATGTGGCCAAAGGGCATAGGGAATGAAATTTCAATATGATCAGGATCTAAAGTACCACCAATATAATCAAGCCAAGATTACTTGAGAGTAAGTGGTGAAGGGCATAGAGTGTGAAACAAAGACTAATAGATGAAATATTAGAAGGCCATAAGCAATAGTAATGAAAACGTATCCATGATATAAATGAGGAGCATGTGATGGAGGGATGAGATCATCTAATGTGAATCCTAGTTAAGCCAAACCATCATGTGTGTAAATAGTGTTAGAGCAAGTGGGATCGAATGGAATGTGTGACCAAAAAACATTATTCATGAAAAGAGTGCATGTGAAAGGAGGTATCACAGATGCAAGTTACTCGTGAGGAGATAATGAAGGTGTTATGATGTCTGATGTGTGGAAAAACCCCTTATAAAGTACCATTGCATTAGTAGAAGGAGGTGGTGTTATTGAAGTAGATGGAACATCATCTAATGCACAAATGGTTCCTTCAAGTGGAGGTAATTTGTCCGGGTATTTCACAGGTCATGGATATACAACAAGATGTATACTAACAAAATTCATAATAGGTAATGTAGTAGTTAGGTCTAGGCTACAATATTGGAATGGGGTGTTATCAACAAGAACTTAATGTTTAAATCCCTCATGTAAGAATTTGATGCAGGTGAACTGTAGAAGGTGCTCCTTGCATTTTATGAAGCCATGGCCTCCCGAGTAAGTAATTATATGACATGTGGAAATCAATAACAAAGAATATTGTAAGAACTATTTTTGGCTCAACCTGTGAAAGATAAAATAATAGTCTTTGAGACATGCACATGTAATAGAATCATGTGCTAAGAGAGAAATAAATGTTGGGTTAATATTAGCTACGGAAAGGCCTATATTCTGAATGAATGATAAAGGAAAAAGATTGAGCTCATATCCATTGTCAACTAAAGTTCATTTAATACCAAGTTATGGATGCATACTCAGATATAAAGAGGAGGATCATTTTCATAAACAACAATATTGTCAGCTACAATAGATGGAAAAGTAATTTGTTGAGAAAATGCATCTACAAATGTCTGATAAATAATGTCTTGATGAGTAGTAGAAGGAATGCAAGTAGTAGCTAGAGTAATGATTTTATCTATATACTTAGGATTGGCTAGTAAGAAATCATGAATGGAGATATACTTGATGACAAGATCCTAGGAAAATGAGAGCAATGAAAGTATGAGGACCATAAGAGTGTTTGAATGAGTCCGGTTCACTAAATGATTTAACAAATATTGAAAATATGCTAAACCCTAATTATAGATTCACAATAAAATGATAGGCAATAAAGTACATATCGACATAAGCAATAAGTTAGAAAAACATGAAACCCTACGTGTAAGAGAAGGTATATAATACTTATCTGATTTCACAATTAATCTTAGACTGTGTCCACTTGGAAAATTGATAAACATGAGGGGGAAAATTTTGTTACTGTGCTAACAAAATTGTGTAACTTTCAGATTTTCTGGACCGGGGCACTGGCTGGGTCGGGGGTGCCTAGGTGCAGAGAGCTGCTCTTGGGCGCCTATGACTATGAAACTAGTCAAAATCTAAATTTTACAGTATTGTAAGATGTTCACTAAATGTTGTCGTTAATCACTTATTTATCGTTGGTGATCGTAAGGTTTGCCTAAACGTGCAAAGAGAAAGAGCATGTGCAAAAACCCAAAACACATCAAATCCTAAAAAGAAAAAAAGATGCAAATGGGGATTTAGACTGACCCCCTGGTCACCTGACTAAGTGAGATTACAATCCGAGAGTTACACTTCATTTTAGAATCCATGTAGTTTTGTGTGTGTGTAGAATTGTGCCCTAGGATGCTCTTGTGAAAGATGTACCGAATGACAAGTAATAACTAGATGTAACAATGTAGATAGATGTGTGCATGGAAAAATGAACTTCCCCTCCTATGAAGTGTAGGTAAAATAATGAAATTATTTGTTCCTTGAATGGATGCTTTGATGCTCTTGAAATTCCTTTGTATGCAACCTTAGGTGATAATAATAGATGTTTAGAATTTGGTCCTTTATTATGGTTACATAGCTTTGTATTTATATGATTCCCTTGTTTAAAGTTTGTAATTAACCATTAAAAGTCGACCACCAAGAAAATAAGATGCCCAATGATTATAAAAGACCCAAAAGATGCGAGCATGATATAAATAGGTCCAGGGTGCCTAAAGGGGATGCGGGTGCTTGGGCAATGGCGTACAAATTCAGAAAAGTTGAAGTATCAAAAGTTAGACTAGGTAATAGGGTGTGTAATACCAAGAAGGAAACCAAAAGAAAACAAAGAGGCCAAAGATAGTGGTCAATTAGTACTTTTCTCTCTTAGGAATCATATGAATAAAGGTGATCGGGACCTAGAAATATACCCAAGTGCATTATTTAGTGTCTACACACACATACAACGAGTATGAAATATGGTTGATTGACCTTTGATGGTTCTAGATGGATCACTTGGTGGAATGGTGTCATCAAAAACACCACCATCATCCTTTACATATATAGGAAGCAAGCTTCCATCTTTAGACAAAATGCGAGATGATGCCTCATATCGTGAGTTCTCTATAATCTCACAAAAATTTAATGTATCTCCTTTCAATCGTGCTTTACAAAACTAGGATGCCTATTGGTGACACACTCTCAAATTCCACGAATCCTAACAGGATCATGGTGCTCACCTTCAAGCTCACTTGCATTGGCTTAAAATTAGGGACCATGCTTCTAAAGAATTCTTTTCCATACTACACTCCAAACACTCTTTAAACAAGATCAATGCAATCTATCGAGTAATGCTAGACTGACCACCTTTCTTGATATTCTCTAATATTTTGTGCGTCCTTATCATGGGGTTTTTACTACTCAACTTGCCACCCCCAGTGTGGAAAGTGAAACTTTTAAAATGTATCCAAATGGTGCCTTGAAAAGTTTCTCAAACCCAGCTGAGTGGCATATGATACACCTTTATCTCTTTTTGATCTTAAAGAGGTTGCCTTTCAAATGGATTAAGATAAAGCTCCTAGGGTTAATGGATTCCCTGATGAAATTTATTAAGATTTGTGGGACACTATTGGTCCTGATCTCCATAATGTCTACTTGGAAGATTTGGAAACTAACTCTTTGGGTGACTTGATCAATCAAGGAAATATCAAATTCATTCCCAAATCAGGTGATCCTGAGAAAATTTCCAATTGGAGACCCATTACTTTGCTTAACATGTCATACAAGATTATTGTTAAGGCTCTGAGCTAACATGATTTCTAATCTTCTGCCCTTGATTATTAGAAGTGAACAAACTAGATTTATAAAACATAGGTATATTCTTGATAATATTATAGTAGTCTGGGAAGGTGTGAAATGGGCTCATTTTTCCTCTTAATAGGCTATGTTTATCAAGATTGTTTTTGCTAAAAAATATGACAAAATTGGATGGTCTTTAATCTTAGTTATGATCTAAGATTTAGGGTTTTGTCCTTGATTTTTTTGGTTTGTACAAATGCTATTTCAAAATGTTAGAGCATGTATTACTATTAATGGTGCCCAATATTTGAACTTTGATTTTTTCAGATCTAGTTGGAAAGGTTTCCCCTTAGCCCTTTCGCTTTATGTGTTGGTTACTAAAGGATTTATCTATCTTCTTGCTCACAATACTCCTCAAGGACTAGTAAAAGGAATTTCTTTGCCTTTTACTACTCAACATCTTATTAATGGTAATTTTGCTGATGATTATTTTCTCACACTCTTGGAGGAAGAGAATTTTTTTTTCATGCTCTAGATTGTCTTCACATTTTTGTCTTGCTTTGGGATATGCTTTTCAATGGGAGAAAACTCAATGCTATCGAAAATATCAGTCTCCCATTCCTGCTTGGCTAGCTGATATGAAATGGAGTTGGATCCAACCTAGGGTGCAATTCAAATTTCTTATTATATATTTCACTTTTCAGGCTACTTCAGCTCAGCTTATGGTCTTATGTGGTCTAGTGGGTTGAACACAAAATCTCTTTTTGGATCACCAAACCTCTTTCTATAGCAGGGAAATTTCATATATGCTTTAATGTTTTAGCTTCCACACATGTGTATTACTCCTCATGTTGGGATCCCTACAATGCTTCTTATGCCAAACTTGAGAAGATTCTTTGTGATTTCCTTTGGGCTAACACTGAAGGGCACAAGGGGTTCCACATGGTTTCTTGAGAATTTTTTGTATGCCTAAAGAAGTTGGTGGTTTTGGATTCATTGATGTCAAACACTAGGGGTAGGCTCTTCATGCTAAATGGATCTTGTGTATCCTACAAGGAAATGAAGCTTAGAAAATTATCCTTCGGCATGATATTTTTTAGGGTGTTCTTATGGGCAAACAGGCTTGGAAGGGTCTTAACTTTCAATCTCTCCTTCTCTTCCTAGTACCGGTTAAGATTAAGGGAACATTTATTACTGCAAAAGTACTTGGAAGGCACAGGAAATTCTCGAGACCACACATTATCTAGTTGGAAATGGTTTCAAATTTGGCATTTCTCTCAATTCACTCTATCTATGGTGGTCCTCTCTCTTTTCCTTTCATGATATGCCCCTATTTTTGGCTCCTTGGGTTAAATACCTCATATTTTTAGAAAAAGGGATTAAATTTGTTGGGGTTTTTTTTTTGTAAGAACTCTCGTTCCTATCTTTCTTGGGAGACTCTGGCTTTAAAATTCCACCTTCTTCCTACAAATATTGCTCCTATCTAACAAATAATTAACTACATTCCTGAATAATATTTACATAAGATAAGACTCACCTCTAGAGTTCCTTGGTGGCATGACTAGAATTAGCCTCTTTGCTACTCCTTTTCATGGATACAAACCCTCCACTGGTTATTCTCTATTGGTTCCTCGTTTTGTCGATATCGACATGCTTAACAAAAATTGGTCTCTTTCCTCCTCAACTTCTGTTTGGTCATGTCAATTTTAGAGGGTTTGGTTAGCCATTGTTGAACCTAAAAACTCATTTCCTTTGGTGTCTTCTTCACCAAGATCTCTCCGCTAGTTCCCGACTCAAACATTTTGGGCTTAACCCCGTCTATTTGTGTTACAACCAACCAAATTCTATCAAACACATTTTTTGGTTTTGCCCCCGTGCTCAGATGGCTTGGAGATGGATTCACACCCTTTTCTCCCAAGTTATTCACCTAGAAAGTGGTTATTTTGGGGGATTTGGCCCATTACTTGTAGTTTACAATAAAATTTGGCATATCTTCAGAATTGAAATTTTGTTTCATTTATGGAAAGACAAAAAATAATGTTATATTTAATATTGTTCATATGGATTATGATTTATTTGTTACTAATAAGGTGGTTGTGATTTTTCCTACTTTATTTCATATTAAAAACCAAGTTGAAAAAGTGCGCTTGGAGGTGGAGCATCTCCAGGGCCTCCTAGACCATTAAGGTTCAGCTCCCTGTGCTGTTAGTCAGGTGCCCTTGAATGCATCTCTGTGCCACCGCTCACCACCTCAATACCATCACTCACCACCTTCTGCTCTTGGTTGGGGGTCCTCATCATTACCCGTGTAGTCCTCCACCTCCACCTCGATGGAGATCCCCTCGATTGAGGATGCCTTTGTTGATCATAGAATACTTGTTAGAGATCACACAAGAAGTCTGCGTGGGAGAGAAGGCCAGGATCAAGGGTGCGGAGGGATAGGAAGAACCCACGTGTGGAGGGCAAGTTCAACATTCAAGACTTAGCTGATTTTTGAGCATGAAAACCTATTTTTAGAAGATGGCATATGAAACACACCAACGATGCAGAGACGTGCACACCACACATTGTCTATCTTTAGAGGATTGGATTGAGCATTTTACATGGAGACGAGCTAAGAATAGGATTATCACTTCAATTAACTGTAAGAGGTCTATAGATAGCACACTTGCATGTGTGGCTATGCCTGTAAATGGTGCGTGGCTATTAATAAGCATGCGGCCTATTTCTAGAATAGATAAGTGGTGAAGGAAAGTCCCCACCCTATATATATGATATGAAGTACATAATAGAATATATACACAGAGAGAGAAAGAGAGAGAGAGAGAGAGAGAGAGAGAGAGAGAGAGAGAGATGGATGTATGAAGGTATAGAGGTATGCACACATGATTGGATTACTATATCAGATCCATGCGTGCATTGGTATAGATTTCCATTATTATAAGGTGCTTCTATATTTATTAATGATGGAAGATATTGATTTGAATCTAAGTGTCATTCCTATGTGTAATTGAGTGGTGCGTGTTATTGATTCAATCATGATTATTGTTTAAAGCTTGTTCTTTCATAGACTTGAATGTAGCATGCATTATAGAATGATGAATTAGTTATGGATCTATATGTTTCTTCCTTCATCACGATAACATCCTACTACAAGAACCTAAAGAGGGACCTAGTACCTTTGCACACTTCGGTGAGTGCTTAGTCTAGGTGAGTGATGTGCAAGTGCATCTAGGGCGTTATTTGGTAAATTCTAGGTGCATCATTGGTTCCATTCTTTGGGACCTCTTTTTTTTTAGTTTTTTTAGGATGGTTCATGATGAAGACGTATTAGTTAACTCTAGTATGTATTTAGTAGTGGATACACGATCTGGAGGAAGAATATGCATGGTGGTTTAGTAGTGGATCGAGTTTAACGCACGCACTTGGGTAGAATGAGAATAATGTATGACAACCTTATGAGAGCTTTTTGCTATCTTTCCAGGTAGAACTATACGAGTGGCTTACTTACTGCTTATGCATCTCAAATGAATTAGAGGTATCACACACTTGTCTTGACATAGGAAGAATTTTAGGCCCTTTATGATGCTGATTTGATATGGACTCACGCCTGTGGATACATGGTTTCGTGGTGTTCTAAACATTTATATTTTGGAATATTCAATTTTGACGTATTCTTTCCTGGAGGTAACTAAATTCTAGTTTTTGCGGTATCCAAGAGGAGTATATCTGCAAGGTATTCCATTGGCAATCTAGATCTTGATGGTAAATTTGAACCTAGACAGAGAAACCAATGGCTAACTAAACTTCACCACGCGCGAGGGCAGGAACAAGTTTGGTGAAAGATGGAAAACCTAGTGGCAGAGAGGTAGAGAGAGGAGAGACAACTTAAGTATAATGAGGTACGCAAGAGGGAGATAGAGAAGCATCATTCATTACGAGAAAGTATGACGTTGAGGAAAGAGATGGCTTGTGAAGGATTTACGGCTCATGTAGAAGATGTGGAGCCAAAGAATCGGGAACTCCCCATCTTGGAAAACATGACAAAGATCCATCCTTGGCCTCACACATGAAGTGTGCTAGCGAGAGAATACCCGGGCCGAGGGTACACATCTTAATCCACCTAGTGACCTAGCCCTTGCACTAGGTTTTCCAAGATCTCTAGTACAAAAAGTAACCAAGAAGCTAACTTGGGAAGTAGGAGAGCAGGGAGTAAGTCGGGGAGCAAGTACGTAAATGACAGGACAAATGAATTCAATGATATTTGGAGGAACATTCTTAGGCGCATCATCCACACGAATGTGAGTGCACAAAATGTTGGATTCACCTATGGAAGTGGAACTACCTCACAAACTATAGGGGTTTAGTATAGTACTATTGTTGGAGCACAGGGAGTACATCTATAGGTCCTATTCTAGCTACAAGTGGAGGATCAAGAGGTATAGGTGGTTCTAGTTCCGGTGGATCTAGGGGTTCTGGAGGTAGAGGGAACATAGGAGGTTCTAGATCAGGTGGTCAAGGTCTATAACAACCACATAATATATATATGGAGATGTCTCTTTGTCTCCTGGAATATAGAGGTATAGAGGATGTTGCCAAACATGTACATATGTGTGAAATCTTGTGGCGCGCTAAAGGGATCACGGTTTCTGAGTGAAAGGCAAGTCAATTTGCTACTACATTATAGGGAAATGCACACAGATGGTACAGGAAGTTTGACCCTGATCAAACTTGCTTGGATTATGTAGCATTAAAGGATGCTTTGTTGAAAGAGTTCCATATCCTTGAGTTTGAGCAGAAAAGTATCAGCACGCTCAAGGATATCAAGCAGGGCACTACTAAGAGTGTACATGAGTATGATGCCCATTTTAAGAAACTTCTATCTAATCTATCTTATGATATTCACATAAGCCAGCATGCACAATGGTTTGTTGGAGGATTAATTACACCATTTAGAAGGGCACTATCACATAAGACATACACTGATCCACACAAATCACTGTAAGTAGTTTTGCGTGCTGAGGCAGCTGGGAGCATTGACACTGGTTTTAGTCCATTCTTAGAGGCACAAATTACAGCTATGGCAAAGTAGTTAGAGAAGCTATCAGAAAATTTATCCCATGAAACATGCTTAGGAATTTGGTGTATAGATTGTGAAGTGGAAGGTCACACCAAGGATAGTTGCCCTCATAGATCTATATGCTCATTACTATTAGATTGTGAGATCTGTCATTTACATCATGATGCTAGTCACTGTCCTTTGTTACAATGCGTGATAAGGAATAATGTATCTTGTTTTTGAAAGAATTGTAGGTCCAAGACCCATGATACTGAGGATTGTTAGTTGATTGGTCAGATCCAGGATGCTATAGACATTGGGGTACAACAGGTAAGTATAACAGATAATTCTAAGGGTAAGAATGAGCACCAGGATTGGGATCATTATCAAACACGCTATGACAGGAATGAGGGGTGTTTTGAAGGAGGTCATGGAAGGGAACATGGATATCATGGTGGATATGGAGGAAAAGGCCTTGGTGGAGGAAGAGGTGAGTTCCCTCATGGAACATGTTATACGTGCGGATCTCCTGACCATTATAGGTGTGAATGTCCTCAAAATATTGCATGTTATTTCTACGGAAAGAACCATAGCTATGAAGAGTTCCTGGACTTATATGAGCATCTGAGTAAGCAGCATAAGTAAGAAAACAAAGGCACCAGGATGGTTAGAATCCACCATGCGGTAGAAGATCAGTGGATGCCCAAGATAGCACCAAGACCTGAGGCATTAACTGTGAAGATTACTACACAAGCTGAAGCGGCACATGTAAGAGAGGCATTACAACGAAGGACATGATCACCATGGAGAAGGTTTTTCATACAAGGTACCCAGATCCTGCTCATCAAAAGGAAGTTTACCAAGATACCATGGAAGTGCTAAGAAATATTCAAGGTGAGATACAATAATTAAAGGAGCAGAAGAAAGCATCAGAGATAGTCCAAACTGATATTGATGATCTGAGAGAAGTGTGCAAAATTTTGTGCTATGAGAACATCATTCCACTATTAGGAAGTTGGTTAAAAGGGAGCACTCCATGCACAAGTATTGAAACTGGACGACAGATCCTGCATGTAAAGCTTCCCCCGATAGCATTGACTATGAAAAGTAAATTAATCAATGATGTTGTGGATGGATGGTTATTGAGAAACATATTGATTGATATAGGTGCGAAGTAAATGTGATTACATTAGATGCATGGGTACAAATGGGAGGCCTCCATTGTAGCCATCATCTAATGTGTTGTTTATGGAAAACCGAGACTAAGGCCACCGCCATAGGAGTTTTGAAGGATGCATCTATAACTATACAAGGGCCAAGTTCACTGGGGATTTTTAGGTAGTAGCACTTGTAGAAGAAAACAATTTTCCAGCCTTACTTGGATGCCCTTGATGTTATGCTAATAATGCTGATTTGAGATTCAATAAGGGGTATATTAGCTTTGAGAACAAGGAGGAAAGGGTTGTGATACGTTTGACAGATAGGAAGTCTACACCATATGTTGAGCCTCTAAGTGAGGAGGACTTAAGCATAATTTATGTACACGCTACTTAGGACCCAGAGGTCAATGATCCATCAAAAGAAGGCATCCTATAGTGGGAGGATTCTCATTCTATTAGTGATACTACAAGTATTGCTTGTGAAAATTGGGCTCATGGTACATATGAAATAGTAGGGCATGAGGTAAAAATCACAATTGCACATAAGAATGGACTTCATTCGGTTCGACAGATAGGTAGTGTTGTCCTCTAGAAATTTCTCCCTCTTTTTGGAAGTTCAAAATCAAAATTTTTGAGGTTAATCACTTTTTCTCATTATTTTGGTAAGGGGAAAAGTAAAAAGTTGGAAAAATCTACGTTTTTGGGTCAATTTGTGTGATTTATGGGTGCATCGGACATTTTTGTCCAAGATGTCCTAAGTTCATTTGGGCTCCTTATTCGCCGATAGGCCGCTTTACCCATTTTTTTTTTTCTTGTGGGCCCGTTGGAACTTTTTGTTCCAAATGTCCTAAGTCACTCAGTCACTTTTTCACCTTTCACCCGCATCGGCCGCATCACGCACTTCACGACCCACATCCCTTATATCCCATAAACATTTGTGCATTCTGTCCCCGCTTTCCTTGCATCAGCCGCATCGCTCTTTCGTGTCCTGCGTGTTCCAAATGAACCAAAAGCCATCCAGGCTATTTTTTCCCACTCTTTCCGAATATCTTGCTTTTTAAGTCGGTAGGTGTGTGTTTAATGCACATTTATTACCTTTCTCTCTCCTAAAATGGCTATTTAATAAGCAGCCCTACGCATTTTTGCACACTTTGCTTTCTTCTATCAATTACTCATACCCTTGCAATTGAAATTTCTGTGCACATACCCATTCCCCCTGCAATTTCATCGAGAGTTCAGACTGTGACTTTGTTTTCCGAATTGCTATCAACATGAAGATCAAATTCCAAGGTCAGGAGCAAATTTCACCGCTCGAGTCTACCGTTCCCGATATCGGGGACAGTGAAGTTCGTCACCTAGACTTTAGATATTTCTAGACTAGGATGACAGACTCGAACCCCTCTCCTATGGCACAAATGATCCACGACAGTGGCTTGGCATTCGCCGTTGGTTTTCCAATCTCGATGCAAGTGTGCGAGATATGATACTCTCCTACGGTGCTCATTTTAATCCCGATGTGCATGGGGAGCTCATCGCCAAGCTCGATGCTACCACCATTGGCACTGCCCTAAGGATTTCAAAATGGACAATTCCATAGTAATCTCTTAGAACCAAGCATAGACCCTCTTCGACCAAGACAATGAAAAATACAAGGCAAGGGTGGCGAAGTCTTGGCTTAAAAACCCTAAAAAGGGGGTGTCCCGTCTGTCCAAAGCTTTGTTTCGTGCCGATTTTAATGAGGAGCTATCTGATTTTATAATCCTATTAGCTCAGGTCATGGGCTTACCCTCTACCAACGAGTTCCATTTCTGGATGTGCCCCCTTATCAACATGGTGTGCGAAGGAACTCAAAATATCAACTGGGCAGAAATCATCAGCATGAACTTAGCAGAGCAGCTGTCAATGTACATCAAACCAAGAAGTTCTACATGACTTCATATTTGATGTACACCCTAGCAACATCAAGGCAATGGTTTGGATTCACATACATTGATGCTCATAAGGGTGACCCTATATATGCCTCTCGCCCTCAATTCACCCCTGGACACTAGCAATTGCGTAACTTCGGGAGGGTGAATGATGCTTTCACCATGTACATTGTAAGGCTTCTAGAGAGCGACACTGCAAGGAGGTTCTCAGATGAATCCATGAGCCTAATAGCAAAGTATGGTGCTTACTTCATCCAATTCAGAAAATTCTCCTATATCAAGCTAGCAGGCTATGAGAGCACCCCTCTTAAGCTCCCTATGTTCTGCAATGATAAAATGGCCTTAATAGAGATATGCAGGCAATTGGACAAGTTACACAGAACCTGCAGAGATAAGAAAATCACTGGCCTGCACTTCCCTATATCTTTGGGAAACTACACCTACAAGACGGCTCTAGATGCACAGAACATAGAGAGAGCCCTGGCCCCCATCACTGTCCATTTCTTTAGGCCAAGGACTTGTTTTGACTTGAAGAAATTTATTGAGCAGAACCTCAGAATCAATTACCATCATAGGGCAGATACAAAAGACTATTGGGCTAATCATGTCTTTGATGATTTTGAGGCAAGGAGGAGGCATTATGACATGTTTTCTCTCTAACTGATTCAAGTGCTTGAACTTGTATCAAGTTTCGGAAGGGCTTCAGGATGATAATTCTGACCTATATTCATATGAATATGACAACTTGGTCAAACACACTCCCTTGGAGGATTTGGATTGGTTCAAAAAGGAGAAGGATGATCTGGCTGAAATCCTAGCCCCTATCTTAGTAAGAACCAAAATCTGGTTTGATAGGAGAGTTCGTGAGCTTAGAAGGCATTCGGGGAATCCTCCTCCAAGGATACTTCAACTCCAAGAAAGGAAGCATTGACACCTAGTTCAAAAGCACCTGTATAGACCCCTCCTGCCTCATCAACTAAAGGTCCTACATCCTCCACTCCTTCCTCATCCACCCAAGTATATCAGAAGAAGATCAAGGAAGTCAAGAAGGAGCCTCTTGAAGAAGATCCCATGATGAAGAGTTCAGAATTTCCCTCAGTCCAAAGAACATTATTGTTCTCAGTGAAAGTGAAGAGAGTGAAGTTTCAGTCTCCACGAGTGCTCCAGAAGTCTCAATGGATAAAGAGAAAGAAGTACAAAGCATTGAGCTTTCGAGTGCCATTAAATCCTCTGTACTGAAGTCCCGAGTGCCCCACTCATATCTCAACTAGAGGCCATAGCAAGGCACACTTTGAGTGCCATGAGTTCCCTTTCTCTTGGCCCTCTTTCCTCACCTTCTTCTTCCTCCTCCTCTTTTGCATGGGTACAAACCTTTCGTCGGCAGTAGGAAGAGAAAGTCTTCCTCCCAAATCACAGGACCTTATTTTGATGTCTTGTGGCAGCCTTATTAGGCACTAATCCTCCTACTCCTGCCAAGAAGGCAAAGACCACCTCTAGAATAGTATCTGATACCCGGGTTAGCGATTCCTGGAGATAGTGAAGCCCAAAGTAGACAAGCTAGAGCATGATTTGCAAGCGTCTGATCTAGAGCTCTCGAGGATTCCCATGGAAGAGTCTACCCCTGAAGGTGAGATTCACAATCTTCAAGAAACGGTCACTAGGGTCATTGGGAGAGTTGAAAAAGGGAAATAAACTATAGAGTAGGGGAAGAGTAGGCTCAGGTTCTTGTAGGTTTCATCAAGTCACTGTTGTCCAAGGACAAAGTTTTAGACCCCACCCCACCGACCACTCTTCCACCACCTATAATCCTTAGTCAAGATGAAGTCTAGATTATCAAAGATATCCAAAGATATTCCATCTATGGAAGGGCTATGGAGGCCATGGTGGATGATATGCTCGTTGCGGGGGTTGAATTTCATTAGTGAAGCCTTAAAACTCAATGAGAAGGTGAATGATCTGTAACAGAAACTCTCCTCCACTATTGGAAATATAGATAAAGAACTCAAACTCGGAGCAGCTCCATGGTAGACCTTCACCTCATGGGGTAGGTGATGAAAATATTTTAATGGCAAGCAAGGTCTTTTTGATGATGCAAAGGATAACTTATCAAAACCATGGGTATATAATGTGGAATGGAAAATCAAGGTCTTTGGAGGAGGCTTTGGGAGAATTAAAAATAGCTAGCGAAGGGTGAGGCCTTCAAGACTTTGGTGGTATCTCGCTTTTAAGGATATCCATTGTCACCTCCAAGATGAGACCTCGGTGTGCCCTTCTCTTTACAAGAAATTAAAGCTCAATTCAAAGCTTTTGTCAAAGATAACTGCTCGAAGAAGATTCCATCACAAAGGAAAAGATGAAAGAAATCTTCTCTCTCCAGATACTATCGAAGAAGTAAGCAAGGATTATCATACACACATCGAATTCAACAAAGAGATGGAGAAATATCTCAGATTTTGGACTCAATCCACTTTGCCAACACATCAGGTTCCACGTGGCGAGACATAGCAGAGGCATGAAAAAGATTTAGACAAATGGATCCTTAAATCAAGGGTCCTCGTCGATCGTGAACACTTGTCTTTTCCTCCCGACTCTTCTCCTTTCTTCCTTTCTTCATCTTGGATTTATTGTAATTAGTTGAGGTATTGCGATTAGCAACCCTTTTAACTAATCATTAATTAAAATAAGTGGTTACCAAGGGTAACTAATTTGTAAACTATATAATGGTCTCTCTTCATCATTTTGGAGGGAGGAACTTGGCTTATTTTGAAAAGTTTAAGAAAAGTTAAGCAATCAATACAAAAGGACCTTCTTTCTTTGTTCATCTGATTCTATTATTCGCAGCTATCTGTAGAATCTTGTTAGATCATTTGTCTACATTATACCAAGAAGCTTTGTATTCTTATAGATGTTATTTGTAGAACTGTGTGTCTTTTCAAATTGCATCTCACTAGTTCAAGTACTTATGGTCTGATTCCAAGTCATTATATTCTGGTATGTTTAAGGAATTATTTTTCCATCTATAATTCTAGAGAATACCTTTTTGCTCATTTCTATGTCTTCATTCCTATGTACTTTTGTGATTGATGTCCTATTCTCCTAAACGCTTTCATGATATCCAAGTTCCATACTAAAACCATGCTCTCTACATATGTAAATAAGTATTGCTTTTGAATAAGGGAACCTCTCCCACTAAAGAGGAGGGACTTCTTGTCCCCTGACTATTGTTCTCCTTAAAATTCCTTTTGACGACCAACAGTTTTTGGCGACTCCGTTGGGGAATCGTTTTCCAGCTCCATAACCATTTATCGATCATTCTTGATCCGCAACTCCACATTTTACTTGAGGAGAAGGGCCCTTGGTATTGAAGATTCTCAGTTTCAGCTTTTGGAACAACAGGGTTTTCCTTTCCCTTCAGTAGGAAGAAATAAAAAAGTTCGTTCAACAAGCACTCCTCCTGTCATAAATAGAACCCCTACGGGTGGTATTCCTTTAGAGCAGCTCCGGTCCTAATATCTCGAGCTCTAACTCTTGCTAGCGTTTGAGTTCCCCTTCAAGCCATTTTTCTAACAATGGTGGTACCATTGCCTTGGGGCCATTGTGTTGGACCTCTCGCCCTTCCTCAACCTTTGCATGAGTTAACTAAAGGTAACCAGAAGAACTTTCCTAAGTTCAAAGGTGATGGAAAGGTTCATCCTGATGAAATTATCGCAGCCTTCATAGTTACATGTGGAGTTCTAGGAGTTGAACATGAAGACGTCTCCGTAAGGATTTTTGTTGAGACTTTACAAGATAATGCGGCGTATTGGTTCTATCATCTTCCGGCCGGAGCCATCACTAGCTAGAACACGATGAGAGAAAATTTTGAGAATTGTTTCAAAATGGCAAAAGACGTGCATGCTTTCTGGCCCAAATTTCTCAAATAAAGAAAGAATCACAAGAGCCCATGAGAGAATTTGTGGCTCGATTCAACAAGTTGATTAACAAAATTCCACCAGACACTCAACCTTGTAGATCAAATTCAAAAATGCTTCTTCTTGAATGCCCAATTGCCCGAAGTTAGTTATGCATTGAGAAGAGCTAATCTTGCAACGTTGGCTGAAGATCAAACTCTTCTTTGTTAGTGTTGAAGATGATTTAATCATGTCGGGAAGTTGATAAGAGATCCTTCTAAATCTAGGTCTTTCTCTTCCTCCTCTTCCACTCCCGGGCCTAATACGATCCATCGACAAAAACTTACAAATGATCTCATTGCCATTAAGAAACAATTGGGTCAAGCACGCCCCTATGCAGACGTTTCAAGGAGGAATTTTCAGCCCGAAATAGTTTGCCTACTTCTCAAACAAGGCTAGCACTTGAAGGACCTCCTATTAAAGTCCTGTTAATACAACCTGCAAATTTGAAGAGCCGGAGAATGAAGAAGTTAGTGAAGATTGTGAAGAATTTCTTGAAGAAGTTGATGAAGAAGCAGAAGAACTTAAGGGATCTCGAGTTAATTTCTTCACTACTGAAGGTGTTGACAAAGAAGATGATTATGACAAGGTAGTGGCAGACATGAATAATGAATCATACGCTGTCATGACTCGAGAGCAGACAAACAAAAAGGAGAAAGTGATGCAGCCGGCCAAAAGATCCGAGGAACATCCAACGACTATTCCTGTAATTACAAAAAGAGGATTTCCTATCCCCATTATGTTCACACCCAAGGTGAGTCCTATCAATTCTACTACTAAAGTTACTTTTTTCAACTCCTAAGATTGATAAGCCCAAGGTTCCAAGCGATGATGGCCCGTCCCTTTCCGGGTCTTTTGATATCATTGATCACTTAAAAAAGACCAAGGTTCAAATCTTAGAGGCTGAGTATTATCAAACCCATCCCAAGTATTTTGCTAAAATGGTGCACTTTGTCAATTTTCAATCCAAAACCATCTCTAAAGGTCTTTTACCCACTCCATCTCTGCGCACCACAACCCAACTGCAGTAGCCGATGTCACCTCACCCAATGACAAGATCAAACCATTCTATGTGACGCTCCTTATAGCAGGCCATAGACTCAGCAATTGTGTCATAGTTTCAGGAGCATCAGACAATGTAATGCTTGCCAAAGTAGCCCATGCCTTAGGCCTAACTCTCACACGCACTTACAGGTCTTGTTATTCCATGGAGAGTAAAGAAGTGCCCCTAGTCGGAAGAATTAAAGATGCACAAGTAGCTTTTTCTACCTTGCTTGAGAAGAAGGTTTTAGCTACTATCCTAGTAGCAGATATTCCTCCTTCATATGGAATGCTGCTAAGTAGGAACTTCTGTAAGGATGTGGGTGGAGAAATTCAAATGGATTGGTCACATGCCCTCATACCTATTAATGGGAAAATGAAGAAGTTGCTTTGCTTGAGAAGCAATCTGAGTATATTGTACAAAAATAGATGATCCCAAAGCACAAATACTTTATGAGGATATGGGGCATGGTAACTATATGATTATGTCTCCAGAAGAAATCCAACTCCCCAAAATATCACTTGAGGATCCTAATGGTGTTTGGATATTAGAGTTTGATGGAAGCTATTCCTCAGCTAGTTCTGGAGCTGGTGTAAAATTGGTGTCTCCCAAGGGAGAGGTCTGCCCTTTCTCATTCAAGTTACAATTTGAAAATACTAGTAACACAGAAGAGTATGAAGCTCTCATTCTTGGGCTTCATGTGGCAAAAGAAAAGGGTGTGAAGAATCTTCTAGCTCGTGGAGATGCGGAGCTAATTGTCAAGTAAGTTAGAAACCTTTTCCAGGTAAAAAATAGAAGATTGAAACATTATAGGAATCAGGTTTGGGACTCTATTGAATTTCTTGACACCTTCTCCATCGAAGCAGTGCCTAGGGAAAAGAACACCAGGGCTGATTCACTAGCAATATCTCAGGATCATTGCTGATACCTCATCCTGACTTTTCTCAAGATAGGTTTACCATTGAGATGATCCATAGGCCCAGTGTACCCGGTAATGCAAGTAGCTGGAAAGTTTTCAATGATGATGATTATTTAATTTCTTTCTTAGAACTCAGGGATAACTTTGAACAATTGTAATTTGAAGGAAGTGACAAGAAGCTTTGTATTCTTATAGATGTTATTTGTAGAACTGTGTGTGTTTTCAAATTACATCTCACTAGTTCAAGTACTTATGGTATTATTCCAAGTCATTATATTCTGGTATGTTTAAGGAATTATTTTGCCATCTATAATTCTGGAGAATGCCTTTCTGCTCATTTCCATGTCTTCATTCCTCTGTACTTTTGTGATTGATGGTCTATTCTCCTAAACGCTTTCATGATATCCAAGTTCCATATTAAAACCATGCTCTGTACATATGTAAATAAGTATTGCTTTTGAATAAGGGAACCTCTCCCACTAAAGAGGAGGGAATTCTTGTCCCCGATCGTTGTTCTCCTTAAAATTCCTTTTGATGACCAACAGTAGCACACTACCTTGGTATACGGGGAAGAAGATCTTCTTGTATTTATTAAAGCCATGGAAACATGGTGGACATATCAAATTAAGAGAAGAGATATCTTAGTATATACCTTGCGCATGACAACAACATCTTTGGTGGGTAGTCCACAAAGATAATCTTATAGAATGGGAAGAGATTGGAGTCACCTTATCTATTAGGTTTGTAAGGAACAATGCACCTATGTAGATCTGCACTTATCATGGTGATCAACCTATTCAACATCACATTCAACAGTGTGAGAGACTCTGGACAACAAGACATGAAGCATTACCACCTTCACTCTGGGTGCAAATATTGTACTCTATACTACGAGGATGCACACGTGCCTGGTATGTATACGCAGAACTACATAGAGATAGGAAACTGCCAAAATTTGACTACAGGAATGATCCATACCTTTGACTACTTTTCTTCCCAACCTCCAATAGAAGAGGCATTAAAATTTTTCAAGTGCTTAACTATGGGAGATAGTGCAAAATCCGAAGATCATATTTAGGAATTATTTGGTGAGGCAGAGTCTGGAGTGCGTTTTGAAAAGGAAGAAGAAATGGAATCCATACTACTTGAATGCGCTTGCCTTGAGAAAGAGAAAGGAAAGATGGTTTACATCGTGGATGATGAGGAAGTTGAGAACCTTGATAATGAACATTCATAAGGGGTGCATGGGGACTTGGAAAATGTAGACAAGGATACATGTACTTATCGATATGCACACATATCACGAACCCATGAAGAAAAAGAAGGTGAATATAGGTTCGAAGGTGAACCTAAGGAGGCCATCATTGGAGACTACTTGGTTAGACTTAGACGTAGCAAAGATGATTGAGTTACTAAGGCGTGCATGAATCACTTGGGGAAATGAAGATAAAACTTAAGGAAGGTGCACAACCAGTTAGGAAGTGACCTTACTGAGAATGAACACTAATTTGTGTGAAAAGGTAAAAGAAGAAATTGATAAAATGTTGAAATATGGAATTATCAAACTCCTTAATGAGTCATAATGGGTTAGTCTAATGGTTATCAATATGAAGAAGGATGGATGAATTAGAATATGTGTGGACTACGGGAGTTGAATGCTTTGCATGCATCACATATCCATTACCTACGCCATTCACTCGAGGAAATATTGGAAGGAGTGGAAGGGCGTGAAATATATTCTTTCACGAGATGGGTTTTCTGATATCATCGAGTTAGGATTTCTCGGAGGATCAAGAAAAGACACCATTAACTACTGAATGGGACAGTTTTTCCTATACTGTGATGCCTTTTGGATTGAAAAACACACCTACTATATTCTTGCGCATAGTTGTTCAAGCATTCAAAGATTTTATTCACAACTTCTTATAGGTCTACCTAGATGATTGGACAAGATATGGGCTTACAAAAGATCATTGTGACAATCTACGCTTAATTTTTGAATGGTGCATAGACAATTGAGTATCTCTTTTAACATCAAGAAGTGTGTATTTGCTACACCATTTAAAATACTTTGCTAGGACATATAATCTGGAAGGAAGGTTTTCTCGTTGATCCAAATGTAGACACCTATAGTTTGGTCAATGCATTATTATTCGTAATATTGTACTAACTATTCTTCCCCTTGCAAATGTACAACACTTTGTCGATTAGATCTAACTCCCCCATTACAACACTCTATTGGTCATATTTTCTCTTATAAACTAACTAAATAGGTTATAGTAACCTCTTCTCGGCTAATATTCCCTTATTTACCACGTTTATTAGCTCTGGAGTATCAATCCACTTTGTTGGATTGATTAAGCCTTCGAAGTCCTTGAAAAACTAATTTCTCTCTCGGTAAGATTAATTACCCTCTAACCATGGTCAGTCTCTTCTAAAACATATTCAAATCATACTTTGACTTGCTAAAAGTGCAGACACCTATAGTTTGGTCAATGCATTATTATTCGTAATATTGTACTAACTATTTTTCCCCTTGCAAATGTACGACACTTCGTTAGTTAGATCTATCTAACTCCCCCCTTACGACACTCTATTGGTCATATTTCCTCTTATAAAATAACTAAATAGGTTATAGTAACCTCTTCTTGGCTAATATTCCCTTCTTTACCACCTTTATTAGCTCTCTGGAGTATCAATCCACTTCATTGGATTGATTAAGCCTTTCAAAAGTCCTTTAGAAACCTAATTTCTCTCTCGGTAAGATTAATTACCCTCTAACCATGGTCAGTCTCTTCTAAAACATAGTCAAATCATACTTTGACTTGCTAAAAGTGCTTTTTGGACTTTAGCATTTGTCCCACATGCACCAAATCTCCCATTTTCCCAAATAGAAAACTATAAATAGGGCTAGACCCCCTCCCTCATTTTCTAAGAATTCTCTCTTCTTCCTAGCACAAATTATAGTATTTTGTTTAGAATTTAGATTGTATTTCATTTTCTTCCATTGAGCTAGTAGTATTTACTTTTGTATTTTATAACACAAATATGGAGTAAAAGGGAATAACCATTGGCCTCAAACCATTAATGGGGAGATATATTTCTCTTAAAACACAAACCGAATGCTTAGATCCTCTTAGGTTCATTATTTCAAGATTTCAAAGAATAGAGGTTAGTTTTATTTTCTTAGTTTGCTTTTTTACTTCAAATTAATGTATGCAAAGAAGAAATCCTTACTCATTTCTTATCACATGGTCCATTGATCAGATTGTTAAAAGCCTTTGGGTTTCTTTAGAGATTCTTACCCCAATTCCATGGCTTTTAAATCTTTTCATTGAACACATTTGGCATGATCTCGGTGGGACACTTATTTCCATCCTCCATTAATGGAGGTCTTTTAAGTTCTTTAAAGTTCATTTTCAAGTTTTTGAGTCAAATCACTTGTTATTTCCTTATTTCTGCTTCTAACACTAGATAAATGACCTTCATTTACATCTATTTTGTGGGTTTGATATAGAAATATGACACTTTGACTAACAACTAACCTATTTTCTCTTGAAATTTTGAAAATCCGTGAGTTCTGTAGGTTTTTCACCGAAAGGAACGATAAGAAGATTGTTCCAAGCCACGATCTTAGATGATAATAACACACCACATTAGATTTGCAAGAGAGAAGAGTTAAAATACCATAAATGGAAATCCATCATAATCCATAATGCTTAATACATTACAATAGAATGACTTGAATTATTCAATAAGAAATATGTACATATAGGAGGAGGGAAGTGCAATTACTACCTAAATCAGTGGTGAAGAACTCCACTAACTGATACTGGTAGTTAAGTTAACTCCAAAGACTAGTAAGCTAACTTCACATAACTGAGAAGCTAACTCAACACAACTAGTAAGCTAGCTCCACACAACTAGTACACCTAAGCAAGCTAACCCAACAAGTGTAGGGCTAACACAAGTGTAAGAATTATCCTAATAAATAAATAAAAGGATAAATAATAACCTACACTAACACCCTCCCGTAAACATAGCTTAGGTGGGTGGAAAATAAGGTGGGTCCCGCAACAAGGCCTGATGAGGTACCCACGTATAATAATTGGGAAAAATGGACACCGCAAGGTACCCAAAACCAATAATAACAAAGTAGAGAGCAAAATCCTGCTGCAAGATATCCTCATAAGCTCAACTCCAAAAACTTGTACAATGTTGAAGAAGTGTGGTGCACACTATGGTCTGAATCCACTGCTCGATCATATAACTCAAAAACAATTGACATTGGGCTTCACTAGAATAGCTCCATGTAAGGAGACTGTCAATGGAGTTATGTCAAAAGTGCAAAAAAACCAAACATAATTTGATCAACTGCTACAAATAGGTGTGTCACGATCTAAGAACAATCAAGGCAACAAGGCAAGGACACGAGATCCAAATAAATAGGAGTGCCATGATCCAAGAAAATCCAAGGTAACAAGGCAAGTACATGAAACCCGAAGAAGCAATATCAATGCCACACCCTCCCATACTACTGAATGGGTAGAGTAACACCACAGATCTGTATGAGTTGCCTAAAATCAACTACTCGAACACTGACAAAATAACACTTGGGCTTCACCAGAATAGCTCCCCCGCAAGAGAGACTGTCAACATGCCAAAAGTGTCAAAAATACAGATCTAGAATATCTCAACAAAAAAGAGAGATATAAATGCATACACCCATAGATATAAGAATGCAACACCCAAAAGTTGAGGACGTCGGGCTCAACCAAAATTGCATCCACAAGAGATTACAACACCCTCCCAAATTGGCACTTTATAATTGAGTGCATGTAAATATTACAATGAGTAAAATTACCTTTTACATTTGAAATATGTGTATAAAAATCTCACCAATGCATAGATCTCGAAAAAATACACAATTTCAAAAAAAGATCACCTTAATCTGAGCTACGGATCAAAAGTTATGAGCTCTAGAAGGTTTTGCTATTAAAATAATATTTTAATGTTGATCTTCTTTTCAAAAGGTACACGTGACACCCAAATGTCCAAAGGGTAAAAGAGTGCATCCACACAATACAGACTTGCGACTAAAGGATAAAATCCTGCGCCCAAAACCTAAAATGTCCAAAGGGTAAACCATTGCATCCAGAGGGTACACGCCAATATCCAATGGATAAAAGAATGCACCCAAATGGTACAGATCTGTGTCTAGTGGATAGAAGATTGCATCCAAAACCGAAATATCTAGAGGGTAAAAGAATGCATCTGAAAGGTACACACTTATATCTAATGGATAAAAGAATGCACCAAGAGGGTACAGATTTGTGTCTAGTGGATAAAAGACTGCATCCAAAACCAAAATACCCAGAGGGTAAAAGAATGCATCTGGAAGGCACACACTTATATCCAATGGATAAAAGAATGCACCCAAGGGGTACAGCTTACGCATTCTGTGGATAAAAGACTCGCATCCAAAATTGAAATATTTAAAGGTTAAAAGAATGCATCCGAAAGGTACACGCTTATATCCAATGGATAAAATAATGCACCTGTAGGGTACAAATCAAGGTCCAGGGGTATAAAAGACTCGCATCCATAACCGAAATACCCATTGGGTAAAAGAATGCATCCGGAAGGTACATGCTTATATCTAATGGATAAAATAATGCACCCAGAGGGTACAGATCTGCATCTAGTGGATAAAAGACTGCATCCAAAACTAAAATACCCAGAGGGTAAAAGAATGTGTCCAGAAGGTACACGCTTATATCTAATGGATAAAAGAATGCACCCAGATTTGACTGTCTCAAAACATGGTTGAGTTTATAGTTGATTCTATGGTTTTGGCACCTTCCAAATCCAATTCCACACTCCGTTTTGCATAAAAATGCATGCTATAGAAAAGTGCTAATAAAATCAATACATGATAAAATAAACTCTTGCTTGCTTGAAAAACTTACGAGATGGATGCCTACATCATCTCGTAGCTCTGAAAGGATCTTATTACTTTGTTTGCAAAGGTTTATGTAAAGTTATTCTTGTGAATTACTTTCATCTTATTGATCGTGGTGTTTAATTAGCATCTGTGTTCTTGTCTTGAGTACGATCTGGTCGAAAGATGAAAGGAACGATAAGAATATTGTTCCAAGCCGCGATCTCGTATGATAATAATAGCACACCACAATAGATTTACAAAGCAAAAGAGCTAAAACACCATATATGGAAATCCATCATAATCCATAATGCTTAATACATTACAATAGAATGACTTGAATTATTCAATAAGAAATATGTACATATAGGAGGAGGGAAGTGAAATAGATGGATGCCTACATCATCTATAGCTATTGACTAGTTCTTTGCTTAATTGCAACTAATGTACCTAGGTGAACATGAGCTAAGGTAAATACCTACTCTAACACCCCCTCAAGTGAAGCTAGGGGCCAAAATAGAAGTGGCATGTCTACAATATGAGTCCCGACAACTAGGCCTGATGAGGTACTCATGTACAATATATGGGGAAAAAAGGGACACTGCAAGGTACCGAAAACCTGTAACAACAAAGTAAAGAGAAAGAGAGTAAAGACCCACTCCAAGGCATCCCAAGAAGCTCGGCTCAAAAAAATTGTACAATGCTGAAGAAGTTTGGTGTGCACTATGGTCTGAATCCACTACTCGATCACAAAACTCAAAAACAATTGACACTGGGTTTCACTAGAATAGTTCCATACAAGGAGACTGTCAATAGAGTGATGTCGAAAGTGTAAAAGAAAGAAACACCAAACATAATTTGATCAACTGATGCAAATAGGTGTGCCGTGATCTAAGAAAAAAAACCAAAGCAACAAGATAAGGACACAAAATCCAGAGTGTCACGATCCAAGAAAAGCCAAGGTAACAAGGCAAGGACATGGAACTCTGAAGAAGCAAGATCAACACCACACCCTCCCATACCGCTTTGAATGAGTGGAATGATGCTATAAATCTATATGAGTTGTCAAAACAACTACTTGAACACTGACAAACTAACACTAGAATGCACCAGAATAGATCCCCCACAAGAGATATTGTCAACATGCCAAAAGTGTCAAAAATACAAATACAAAATCTCTCAACAAACAAGAGAGATACACTACACCTGCTTAAGAAAAATGCTCAAAATAAGAATCATCACAATGCAGAAGGTATAGAAAGTGGAGCAAGAGGCCGAATGGTGGAGGAGCCACACCTATAAAGTCCTCTCAATGAATGCCTATGTCGCTGCCACGAGTGATCAGATATCCACCCCAAATCAACATGGATGGATGAAGAAGATGCTTGCATATGACTTGGTGCAAAATGCACAATGGGTGCATGCAAAAGAACATCAGAATGTGTGTCAGGTTGATCATGTCTAACAACTAAAATCTCAAGTTTCTCAAGCTTGAGTGAAGGTGCAGAACTCATGTGTTTCTCATAATCCTCGAAAGAATCAAGTGAACAAAAAAATGAGCTCAGTCAATGTGTGATCCCAATGAAGTATCTGCTCAAAAACCAATGTCATGATGAGAATTCCACTTAACATGTGGAATAGAGGAAACAATACCCTGTGAATGTTTGTCAATGACTCCTCTAGTGAGACCCATAGAACGGAGCATGCGAGAACTAAATGCAGTGGTATGCTTCTTAAAAAATCCATGCAACTGAGCAGAAGTAGGATACACAACATGTGGTACTGTAATAGGCACATATGTGGAAGAGCATGCAATAATAAGCCTCACAGGTTTAGAAGCATCAAAAGCATGTTCATGCTCAAAGAATAGCAGATTAATGTCAGTGGGCACAAGAGCAAAAACTGCAAGTGGACTAGGAGCATGGATATGGTTGTCCACAATATGATAGTGATGTTGTAGGCTAACAAGTTTGTTCTACGAAGTGTATTATTGTATTCTCATCGTGAATGAGTGATTGTAGAAGAAAATTTTGCTTCTTGAGTGATCTATTTTCTTCCAAAAATCTTACAATATCCTCTTGAAGTCTACATACTTCAGAGAAAAGCATATCATTCTCAAAATCCATGATAGGTACAAACTGCAACTCCCAAAAATTTAGGACGTTGGGCTCAGCTGAAATTGCGTCCACAATTGATTACAACACTCCTCCATATTTGACACTTTATAATTATAGTGCAAGTCTCAAAATAAATAACTCCAATGGAAAGAGCACAAAAAAACAAGCACTTTTATAAAAATGGCACTCAAAACCGAGTTACCGATCAAAAGTTACAAGCTTTTTAATATTTTGCTCATTATTTATTTTAGTTGCCACTAAAACAAAATAAATTGTTGTTTCCTTCACCACACAAATAAAATTAGAGGGGGCTCAAGTTAAGCACCTACTAATAGGAATCACAAGTTTTAAGCCCTCATATGACCATACCATATGACCACTGAGGCCGAGGATTTTAATTAAAAAAATGACCGCCTCAGAATTGGATGAGTTTACAAAATCGATATTAGGGTTTTCATGCCTTCCTGGATCCAATGGAAGCATCTCGTTTTCATAAAAATGCACACAACAAAAAAATACGACCAAATCCTAAATATATGAATGAATACACAAATAATACTTACAGACGGATGTCAACAAAATCTCTAGCTCTAATACCATGATAGGAACGATAAGAAGATTGTTCCAAGTCGCATGATCTCAGATGATAATAGCACACCACATTAGATTTGTAAGAGAGAAGAGTTAAAATACCATATATGAAAATCCATCATAATCCATAATGCTCAATACATTACAATAGAATGACTTGAATTATTCAATAAGAAATATGTACATATAGGAGGAGGGAAGTGCAACTACTACCTAAATTAGTGGTGAAGAAATCCCACTAATTGATACTAGTAGTTAAGTTAACTCCAAAGACTAGTAAGCTAACTTCACATAACTGAGAAGCTAACTCAACACAACTAGTAAGCTAACTATACACAACTAGTACACCTAAGCAAGCTAACCCAACAAGTGTAGGGCTAACACAAGTGTAAGAATTATCCTAATAAATAAATAAAAGGATAAATAATAACCTACACTAACATTCACTTAACAAAGGGTGCGTACACATTGAAACCCTAACATCCCCATCGGAACAGGTGCGTACCTGTCTGGCAGTCCTCATCATTTACAAATTTTATCTCTATAGTGACGCGCACATGTCTCTATCATCTGGGCCACGTATCTGCCTCTCTGGCCGCGTATGTGTAAATACCTTGACTGTGAAAATTTGAAAATTGTCTGTTTTATGCTTGGGTGCGTACACGTTGAAACCTAAGCATCCACGTTAATCTACAAGTGTCCCTATCTAGTTGCAAACGTCTATGTTTTAATATATTGGATTTCATTAATTTTTGTATGTAGGCGTATCCGTTGAGTTAGGCGCATACCCATCGGTTGGGGAGTACTAGTGTTGGTTTGGGAGCGCAAGTGTCTGTGGTAAAGATTGAATTTTTTTCTATAAATTGTAAAAACCTTTTTCTGATATTTTCTGCAAATTTCTAAGACTAACAAGTTAAAAATAGAGTTTTTCTTTGGTCTTTCGGTTTGCATAGTTAAGTGTTTTTGGTTCTTAGCTTAAAAACTAATTTTGTAAAAGTGCATATGCTCTCTCCTCACACCTTAAAAAGTGATCTTGGAGATCAGAAACACTTATACAAAGACTTGTATCAAATGCTCAAAACACTTTTTATAAAAGATAAGATAAACTTTTATGTGATTTAGTAGGATTTTTCACATTGTGTATGCTCTTCCTTCGTGCCTATTGGCGATCTTAGGAATCAAAAGCAAAGTGTAAAGTTCTCTTTCTAAACATCAAACCGTGAACTGAAACTACTAAAAATTGTTGTATATAGGACCCAACACTTGTAGAAGAAATACGTTCAAAACACAAAACTTCTAATACACGTGTTCTTATAGGTTACCAAATGGTGTGCCACTTAAAACCACATTAAGTTAAGCAAGATAAAAAACACACCATATTCAAAACATCAGACACAGGTTTTTGGAAAAGGGTATGTCCCTATCTGCTCAATTGGAACATAACCCCTTTGGCATAACGCCTTAAGCTACAACAATGGGGGTGGTTCCAGGAACCCTAAAGTAGTCCACCACTGAGTAACCTCGTGGATGAAACAGGAAGCACTCCGCTTTACCCTTTTGACTAGTATGCCTTATGAGATAGAGTTACTAGTTGTGTCAGTGTGATTACCCCAAGGAGAGCACACGTGGACACACTAGTTTCTCTTTGTGCTCGAAGGAGTAAAGTAAAGCCGAGATACTCCCAAGATAGGCAAGGTACTATTTGGGTAAATCACACTCGCTTAAGACAACTTTGTAACACCTAGTTGAGAGAACTTATTAAGGAGGCCATTCTATCTTAGAGCCCACTTTACTAGTCCATTGTTGTGTCAAGCCATCATGAAGTGACAACTCATTTGGAGTCTGAACCTTGTTTGTCGAACAAGGCAAAGAACCCTTGTGAGTTTGATCTAAGTGTATTTCATCATGAGACTAAACTACGTCCCACTTTCGCTTAGTTTTGTTCTTGTCTTCGGACAAGGTGAAACTCTACCCAAGTGGTGCTTGGTTTATTTTCATCTTTTTGATCTATACCCTTGCATTCTCACCGCCCACTTTTTCGGGATGAGAAAGATGTATACCTCGCGTGTTTTATCAGAGATAGCGCTTGCCACTTTTTTGTCCGTTTACGCCCATCCATGTTTACGGTTGGGTTGTTAAACGTCTAAAGTGCATAGGTACACTTTTCGTATCTTTGATAAAAGAACTTCCATCTTGATATCAAGATCATCTTCACCACTGTGAGTCTGGTTCATCTTTTGTCTCTTCTTGAGTTGATAGTTTTGTTTGCATCCTAGGCGCACTATCTTGGTACTTACATTGTGTTCTCATTTTTAATGAGAAAATGGTATAAGTCCCTTTATTATGTGGTTACACTGCTCACATAATTAAAAACTCCTTGTTATACTTATCACTTGGTTTCGGTTTCGATGTCATCTAATTCTTCTCGAAAAGTGTCGATAATGCCTTATATATATTGTGATAAGGTTGTCATGGTACTAACACCTTACTTGCTTGGTTAATGTATCATGGTGACATTATTACGCTATATCTAGTCCTCAAACATGCATTGGCAACGTGGCAGGTTTTTATTGGCCGAGGATCTGTGGGGAAGTGTTTTAACTTGTCATTTTTTGATTTTTGGCAAAAGGGGCATTTTCCGCCCAGGGCTCCATTTTTTCCAAGTTTGCATACGTGGCATGTTCTGATTGGTTAAGGGGA
Source organism: Taxus wallichiana var. yunnanensis (assembly GCA_018340775.1). Classification (NCBI taxonomy): domain Eukaryota; kingdom Viridiplantae; phylum Streptophyta; class Pinopsida; order Cupressales; family Taxaceae; genus Taxus; species Taxus wallichiana. The sequence goes on along the minus strand of CM031242.1, from coordinate 758,688,500 downwards.
TGGCGGGTGGTTGGGTTCCCTTAAGGTTTTTAGACCTTATTTTGCAAAAAAATTAAAATAAAAAATTGGCTCAAACCCCGCAGCCAATCGGGAGTGGACACGTGTCCATAAAAGGTCAGAGGGGATGCGGGTGGCGGAAGAATTTTGTGGTTTTTTGATCAAATGGCTAAGGTAAAATTTTTGGCCCGAAAGCCCGTGGCCAATAACAAGAGGACACATGTCCACAATTTGCAAGAGGTGGGTCGGTGGGCCCACGGAGGGAAAAAGGAAAATTTTCCCTTTTGGTCAAAAAGACCTAGGGTAAAATTTTGGAGCATGGCCCCGCTAGCGAATCATCAATGGACACGTGGCAGAGGGCAAGGTGGGTCGGCGGGCTCGGAGGGAAAAAGGAAAATTTTCCCTTTTGGTCAAAAAGACTCAAAATAAAAATTTGAAGCGCTAGCTCGCTAGTGAATCACAAGGAGACACATGGCGAGGGAAAAATCGGAGGTGCGGGCCTGCGGGGCAAAAAGTGAAAATTTTCCCAAAATTCAAAAAGGTCAAAATGCGTAGAATTGAAGAGCGATTTCAATGGGACCCACCATGTGCCACGTGTCAGCTCCAAAATTCAAAGGCGGAGGGGCGGAGAAAAATTCAAAATTTTCCATTTTTCTAAAAAATGTGGAAAAGTAAAAATGAGCCCGAATTTGTTTCCAATCATTTTTTGACACGTGTCCGGCCTTATCCAAAAATTAAAAGGGTAACTCAAGCTTATTTCTAAGTCCACATCTTCCATGTGGAGGGCCAGGATTAAAAGATGGATAAGATCGACGGTTGCTGTGCATCATTTGTTTTGACCGCCATGGGAGCTCCAGAAGCTTGGAATCACGATTTTTGCATCAAAATTCATCAAATTTATAGTGATTTTGTGTTGTCTTGGCCTTCTAGGATCATTGGCATTGGTTTCATGACTCAATATTTTGATTTGAGATGTTTTTGAAGTAATTTTTTCCCCAGCCTAAGCAAACACGTGAAATGTCAAAATCAAAAGTTGCAGAGGTAATTTGAAAAGGTAAAAAGGTGAAAATGATGAGTAAAAGGTGTTTGCATGCCTCAATGATGAAAAACATGCCTCCAGGATGGATAATGATCCAGATATTTGTAATGATTTAATATTTTTGGGCACACTCGTAACTCGCGAGTGTTTTTCTGTTGAAGTCATTTTCATTAAATCATGAAGAATTGTTGTAATAGAATTGATCCCATGGCATATTCTTTGCTTGGGAAAGAAGGATCAAATGTGGTAAGAGATATATAATGCATGTTTTGAGATTTAAAGGGGGGTTGGAAAGTTGGAAATCACGAGCAAATTCTGAGAGAAAGGTCATCTTCTGAGAAACCCACCAAAGGACCAGAATGATTTCTTCTGTGTTAGATCTTCATGTATGTGAGTTGGTTACAAGTGTATAGCCATCACACATCTATGAGATTGTTCATGAAACTCTCCTCCGCTGATGAATCTAACAAGAATTTGAGTTAATCTAAGTTTTTTTGGGCAATATGATGTCTCGTTATCATTTTTAAGTGCCTGCAAATAGTTTTCATTGTTCTTGATGGAATCTTGCGTTGAAATTATTTAGAAATCACACAGAATCTCCATTTCTTGTTGATAGTTTAGTGGCATTTGCAATCTCATGTTCAGAAGAGCCTTCATCTGATAAAGAGATAAACAAATTTAAAATCACTTTACCTACCTTGACTACAGAGATTGCTTGTAAGCCTTTGGGGGTACCTTAGGCGTGGTTTGATCAAGGATTTTTGTGTTTAATTGAGTTCTTTACTTCAAGCTTTTGTGGTGAGTTCTCAAAGATTGTGTGAAGAGTGCAACTTGGGCTTCCATTTATGCCTTTCCTGGTTGAAATAATATCCTAATTATTTGAAGCATTTTATCTGATAGTTGTTCAAGTATTGTAGAGGTTGTCAAAGATCAGATATATCCTAGTTTGTCTTGTCAACACCCCACCAAAATTTCAAACAAACTAATCCTACCCATACTATCTCTGCATTGTATTATGTGTCAACAAAAGAATACAATCCATTTACAAAAATGCACACAAGTAAATAAGGATCATACAATGTCTTCAGTAACCCTTGCCTTGCATTGAAAATATCTCTATAATCTGGGAGTGAGAACTTGTGAAAGTTAGATTTGGAGTGTTGATCATATTTTCCCAAGGCCTTTTCATACTATTTGCATATATTGAGGGATATCTTCATCTCCTTTCTCCATTTCGGGGTTACAATATAGGTTCTCTTACTTTGGTTGAAAGGCACAACCTAAAATAGTGAGGATCCGATCGATCCTTTCAAGGTGCTAACCATCTCTCCACCAACTGAGTGTCGGTTAGATCATCATCCTGGCTACAAAACGACATACATCAAGATCTATCTAACTTCAATCTTTATGCTATATCTCGATGCTGCTCATATTGAAAAGGAGAAAAAAATTGGGTACCATGTACACCTGCCCTGCTACTTCTCTCTCTCGAGCCACATGTAAGTGGATAGCCATAGCTTTCTATAACCGTTGTTGAAGGAAGCTAGCTGCCCACCATCACCACTACTCTTTGGAACATCGGTGGTGGGCCCCGCTTTAGTAGTACCTGGGAGAGGGTGTATATCCCCACCGGAATACCCACCGGGGAAACTCTATATCAACTACCTTGAAAACTGTCTTGCCTAGGCACAGGGCCTGTCCCCGTCCCTATGGCTGCGATGTTGGACCATGTCTCCTATCCCTAACATACTTGGTGTGAGTTGGGCCCACCACCACTATCATCATCATCGCTATTAGTACCACCAATGACTCCACCTCGCCACCACTAAGAGGCCCCACTAGAGGGGCTCTCACGTCGACACCATACATTCTTTATGGAAACAATCAAACGACATGGAATCATACCATGATACTATGGTCCTTACTCGGTGTAGTGCCACGATCTTTAATCTATCTCGATGGCACCCACATAGCAGCTACCACCGTCGAAACTAGCTAGTGCTCTATCACAAGCAATCTGTGGACCCATATCAAAATGCTCTTGGGCTCTGCGAGTATACTGTTTGTCTAGCCCAGAACATCTCGGTAATGCCAAAGTACCTTTGCATCGGTCCACCTGTATAACTCCCTCATATAGCTATGGCTACCTACGATAAAGTGCTCTCTGTGGCAAAGTGCCGAGATCTAAACCATCCCTGCCACTGGAAATGTCTATAAGGCCTCCAAACCATGGAAGCCTACCGTAACTCATCCAACTCATGCCGATAGTGGTATGCATCCCCCATGTATGGTCGCACATCATCCCCTATCGGGACCCGCACCATCATAGAAGGCTCGTTGGGAGCCTGAACTCTCAAAACCCCTAAGGGGTGACCAATGACAATGTGGTCCCATGCCCAAATATGCAACAAGCGAGTGGGTCCTACCGTCTTCTGACGGTAGTAAGTAATCAAGTGAAGGTCCCAAAGATAGATACAATAAAATACAATGACCCCGGTAGTAGGTCTCTCCCTCTACCAAACCATGAATCACTCCAAGGAGTCCAAGTAGAAATTAAGCACCGGTATTGTTAGGGAGTAAGACTCCATTGACAAAGGCCATCATGGAGACCATTACTTGGTCTAGCTTTGGATCATTGATGCATCATGATAATCTGATAGACATCCCATGTCGTGGTATCATCGAGATGCCAAATAACTCTACAATATATTGCTAAATGTTGGTCCAACGACTTGTAGTCTAGATGATCGACCACTGAATCGGACCCACATAATGTGCCATACATCCTCTAGAGTAATGGTAATCTCCCCGGTCAAGAGCTAGAAACACTGACTCTCACTATGCCATCGCTCTACTATGGCTGTCAAGAGGCCATGATCCAATGTAATCTATGACATCTTTACCACATGAGTTAATCCCACACATATAGGAGGCTCTCCAAGGTCACTCTATTGTCATCATCAAACTGTGCCTCTATCACTGCTAACCGACCATAGCACTCGCGAGTCTGGAGAACGGGTAGTATACATTACAAAATCAACACAAGTGTTAGGCACTTACTTATTTCTATCTATTTTCTAAGGAAAAATGATTCTTTAAATCATCTAACTTACTAATTATTCTTTTCTTCTACACTAATCTAGTCTATATTCTTCTATACTTGGCTATTTTACTAGCAAGTTGTTTTTCCCCCTTCCTTCTAGCACCTACGCACCCCTTTTGGCACCTGCGTGCCCTTACCGATGCATACGCACCATTGCCGATGCATATGCACCCTCCAGTCTTTTCTCCCTTCACCGTAGGCCACACAGAGCGCATATGCACCTAGCGTGATGCCTACATGCCTACCTTGATGCGCATGCATGCATGTGCCTGTTATTTCCTCACTCGATGCCTACGTGCCTATCTTGACGCACACAAATGCGCGTGTCTATTCTATCCTCACTCAATGTAGACACACCCCTCTAACACTAATTTCCCTCTCGACAAGTACGCGTAATGCGCGTGAGTGTATCTACTTTTTCGATGGATGCGCGTACGTGTCCCTATTCATTTTGACACATACGCATGTACGTACCTGTCAAACCGATGCATATGCCCATGCACATGCATCAAAATCAGTCCTACCTACCCTAGTAAAACCCTAAAAGTGCAATAAATGTGTAATTAACTAGAAGGGATAGGCCACTCACGTAAGGTCCATCCGCTGGGTCCTACATGAACTCCCGGATGCGATCTCGCACGTCTCCTCCTGCTCGGTATTCTCACCATCTCACTTCAGGGCTATCACTCTTGCTTGCGGTAAAAAAATTCACAAAGACTCGGTAGAAATGAATTGTTCGTGATTGATTTACCGACCCCGGGTGGGTATATTAACCCGTTGCGATGCCCCTGGGGCATGTTTTCTCTACCGTGATCGTTCTAACTTTCTTCTACCCGCCGTGATAATTATTTTTGTATTAAAATAATTATTTTTACTAATTTTCACATGCTTTGAGGCACTTCGTGCCACCCTGCGGTTACTTCTCCATCACATTGAAATAATTTACAAACCTTTCATGCACATTTTCCTTCCTTTTCCTCTATTTTTCATCTATTTTCCCGATCGTGATAATTATTTATTAATGTATTTTAAAAGAAATTATTCCTAACCCATCTTTCTTCTTGTGGGAATATATTCTGGCTCTTTGAAAGCCTTTCCTTCCCACTATCACCCTCACATGTACTTTTAGAAGATCTTTGATCTTTTAAAAATTCTTCTAACCGATAAAAAAATCTAAAAAGAAAAAAATTGTAAAACCATTTAAAAACCAAAACATTGAAATACCTTGGAAATAGGTTAAAACTTGGTAAACCATTCATCTACGATGAAGTTTGTGTCTATCACATGGCACTTATCCCATATCCTACTGATGTTTTCAAACATTTTGAAACAATGACTCGTGCATCATCTAAATCTTCAAATCACCTACACAAGCTATGCTGATTACTTCTGCCTATACCTGCCGGGGCACTATCACGGTTTCCTGGTACTATTTTTTTCGTCGTGCACATTTTTTTTTCACGGGACCAAAGTGTCCTCCATCTTTCCCCTTGCATCATACACCTTGTATGGGGCATCATTCTTCACCCCGGTCGTTTATAAGAACATTTGGGAATACATCTTGATAAAAAAATATTTGTGTAACTATCTTGAACATTGTTGGTTTAAGTGTGTGTGATTGTACTTATTTCCATGTTAGAGGATATTGTTTATTTCTCGTATTGCATTGCATTCATGTATGTTACATGGAGTTGGTCATTTTTAGCACAAGACAGGTTGTTTGTATCTTGAATTTTCATGTCATTTTACGCTTCCATCACATGCTCACATTTTAATAAGGACCGATGAGGAGGATTCTAAGCATTATGATGATTATATATTGATGGCAATTTATTTTTGATAGCTCAATATCCATTTTTCTTCTTGCTTCTCATCTTCTCTGTGCACTTTTCTTTCTGCTATTTTCTTTTTGATCACCGATCGAGTTTCTTTGTCACCCCATCAACACTCGAGGGGCATCCTTCATCCTTCATCCTATTAATTTTTCTTCTACCCCTTCAAAATTTTTCTACTTGTTTGCATTTGTCTACTTTATTTGAAGTGACGTAGATTACATCACCCCAAAGAGGGGAAAATGCGATACACCTATAGTTTGGTCAATGCATTATTATTCATAATATTGTACTAACTATTCTTCCCCTTACAAATGTATGAAACTTTGTCGCTAGATCTATCGAACTCCCCCTTACGACACTCTGTTGGTCATATTTACTCTTATAAAATAACTAAATAGGTTATAGTAACGTCTTCTTGGCTAATATTCCCTTCTTTACCACCTTTATTAGATCTTTAGAGTATTAATCCACTTTATTGGATTGATTAAGTCTTCGAGAAGTCCTTCGAAACCTAATTTCTCTCTCGGTAAGATTAATTACCTTCTAACCATGGTCAGTCTCTTCTAAAACATAGTCAAATCATACTTTGACTTGCTAAAAGTGCTTTTTGGACTTTAGCATTTGTCCCACATGCACCACATCTCCCATTTCCCAAATAGAAAACTATTAATAGGGCTAGACCCCTCCCTCATTTATAAGAATTCTCTCTTCTTCCTAGCATAGATTATAGTATTTTGTTTAGGCTTTAGATTGTATTTAATTTTCTTCCATTGAGCTAGTAGTATTTGATTTTGTATTTTATAGCACAAATATGGAGTAAAAGGGAAGAAACATTGGCCTTGAAGCCATTAATGGGGAGATCTCTTTCTCTTGAAACACAAACTGAATGCTTAGATCCTCTTAGGTTCATTATTTCAAGCTTTCAAAGAATAGAGGTCAGTTTCATTTTCTTAGTTTGCTTGTTTACTTCAAATTAATGTATGTAAAGAAGAAACCCTTGCTCATTTCTTATCACACACCATTGATCAGATTTTTAAAAGCCTTTGGGGTTTCTTTAGAGATTCTTACCCCAATTATATGGCTTTTACAACTTTTCATTGAACACACCAGATAAGGTTACAGGTCATTCTAGGCACAGGAAGTGCCTACCAGTCAAAGTGAGGTGCACAATTTTTATGTCATACAAGATATTATAGAAAATTCATCAAAGGCCATGCCAAAGTTGCTTCACCCTTGGAAGAGTTATTGAAGGGGAAAGGTACATTTTATCGGGAGAACCACAATAACGCGCATTTGAGATATTAAAGGAGAAACTTAGTACTGCACCCATTCTCGTGCTTTCCCTCATGGGATTGTGCATGTAGACACCTATGGCATGGCCATTAGCATGGTTTTAGCTCAACCTAAAGAAGGTATTGTCGATCATCCAATTTGTTTTGCTAGTAGGAAGATGACTCCTACTTGAATTGAATTATACAACTACAGAGTGTAAAGCTTTATCAATGATCTATGCATTGCACAAGTTTTGTGAGACTTGTTAGTAACACCATTTGTGTTTTATATAGATCGCATGGCATTGAAGTACTTGGTAAACAAACCCATCTTACAGGGCGCATATGTAGATGGGTACTCCTATTTCTAGAGTTTGATTTCACGGTTGTGGTGAAGCCGGGAAAAGCAATTCTCGGACCGCACCATTTATATAGAATCAACTCGAAAAGGAAGCACAGCACAATTGAAGAAACCATGCCAGATGCATAGTTATATAGGTTACAACATGCACCCATGGAATTAAAAGACATTGTTGTCTTTCTATGAACTGGTATGGCACCAGATGGAATGAAGGCATTAGAAAAGAAACAACTTGCTATACGCGCGGCACCGTTTATGTTAATCAGTGGTGACCTTTACAAGTTAGGTAGAGATGAAGTATTACGTGATTATGTATTAGAGCATGAGCGCAAGGATATTATGGAAGAATCCCATGGTGGTGTTGTAGGAGGCCATTATGTAGGTGATACGACTACTCGGAAGATCCTACTTGTTGGATTATGGTGGGAAACATTGTATAAAGATTGTAAAGAATATTGTAAGGTGTGTGATCATTGTTAGCGCCTAGGAAAACTAGGGCAAAGAGATGAGATTCCTTTGAGACCAATTACTAGTGCCGAACCATTTGAGAAATGGGCCATTGAATTTGTTAGACCTTTTCGCCACCGTGCGTGTAGGACTGGGTCACTCTATATCATTACTTGCATAGATTATCTCACACGGTGGGTAGAAGTAGCACCTACGAAGGACTACACAACAACTACAACAAATAGGTTTCTATGGGAGAATGTTCTTACAAGATATGGATGTCCTTTAAGCTTGACAAGTGATAAGGGTACACACTTTTTGAATGAGACAATCAGGATCCTATTAGATGAGTTTATGGTTGCACACCATAAAACTACACCCTATCATCCTTAGGCAAATGGAACTGCTGAGGCTTTCAACAAGATTTTGAGCTAGACTTTGACACAAAGTTGTAATGTTGGAAGAAAGGATTGGGATGACAAATTGTCACTATTATTTGGGCATATAGAAAAAAATTACAAGAGATTGAACAAATCCACATCATTTCAAATGTGGTGTTTGGCACAAAATCCGTTCTCCCTATAGAATTTATGTTACCTTATTTGCGCATTACACGCGCTAGAGGTCTATGTGATGAGCAAGCTTTAGAAGAGTGTATCGAGAATATGATTCAACTAGATGAGTTATGAAACATAGCACGATGGATTCGAAGTAGGAAAATCTAGGCGAAAGCAAAGCATGGCATGTAAAAACATAAGGGATAATAAGTTTGAGATTGGACAAATGGTACTTCTTTATGACTCAAAGTTCTTGCACCATTTAGGCAAGCTAAAAGTACATTGGTCGGGGCCGTATGTCATCACTCACACACTTGAATCAAGTTCTTTCCAATTAGAAGCACTTGATGGAACTACTGGTTACTTTAACGGGAGTATCTGAAAGCCCTACTATAAATAAGTCTTCTTGGCATGTGTAATAAGGTAGTATTTCCATTAGGTTTTCAATTCAATTACGTATTTCCTTAATGTATTTCCTTCATTGTCGCTATGCTTTGTCAATTTAGTTATTGTTCTTATGTAATAAGCGCGCTTGCGCACATGAAGCTAATTACTATGTGAAGAATGTTTATGTACGAGATGACTTTGCACATACTTTTAGTGTGGGGTGGTTGTAGTTATCTAAGTAAAATACTATGGAAATTAAAAGGTGAAAGGAATAAGTTGCTTATGGGAGTGATTTAAGTCAAAAGAAGATTGCCTCTCAAAAGTGACCAAGGATGGAAATGAATAAAAGGACATTATAACGTGAGGTAAGCGAGAGGCCATGATAACTACCAGAGAAGGTATAATGAAGAGGTACTCGGTGTGCAAGGGCTCATGTTTAAGAGAAGTCTGTGACAGAGGGTAGGAAGGTGCGCTAGAAGGTTATAACTGGGGTGCAAAGATGTATAATGCGGAATGAATGAATTTGGTCAATGAATGAGAGGATATTTGGTAGGTGAAGGAGTAATAAATGCATCAAAATTTGAAAAATTATATAAGGATGGGATGTGGATTCATTTTTACCGTTGTGACTATGAGAGTTTGAGGAAAGAGGTAAGTGTAAAGAGCCGAGTGATCAGGTTAAGGTACGAAGGGTGTGAAACCAAGCATGACAAATAGATCTGTGCGAAAAGAAGCTTGCATCCCCGGTGGTGAAGGGTTTGAGCGAAGCAAGGAGACAAATAGGAGTTAGGGCATAAAGTTTCCACCTAGGGCATGATTGAATCGAGCTAGGGTTTTCTTGAACATTGCGAGAATTTAAATGACAAGAATCTACAAAGGATTGCAAGGTAAAAATGGCACCTAAGAAGGTAGTTACAACATGAGCAAAAGGAAAGAAGAAGGTGGTCATCGAGGAAGAAGAGATGGCACCCGAAAGTGATTTTTCATAAATGTAATATCCAAAAGGAGTCATTATCGGCTAGGAATGGGATTCACCTATTAGAAAGATCAAAGTGAGCGAATACAATCACAGGACCGCAGAGAACAATAAGGATCTCGACTCCTACTCACTACAAGAACGAACAAGTGTACGTCGGATAACATGCTGGTTTATGATGAAGCACGTGAGAAGCTTCTGAAGAGAATTGGGGTCTACCAATTATATGAGATTCCATATTTCAGGAAGTATGAGCCCTTGTATCAGTGGCTCATGAGCATAGTGCATGAGGAATTCTTCTACTTTACAAGATGCAGAGTTAGAATTTCATCTATGCTTATCTCATCAACTACAACTTTGAAGGCAACAAGAGATGACATAAAGAATGATCTCACAGATAAATCCATGATCTTAAAGACTAGACAGGAGTTAGGTACCTGAAGGGTCCACACGGTATGGATATAGAAAAATTGAAGAACTGTCTAGTTATGCAACTTAAACACACCTTTTTACAAAGTTGAATGATCAAGAGCGATGGTCACAGGTAAATACTATGTGGTTACATGTTGCACGTAAGATGTTAGAAGGGGAAATATACAATATTGTAGGCTACATTGTAGAAAAAATAGTCGAGGAAGTGCACGCAGGAGGGAAGATCAGCTTTAGGGCTATTCTACTATCACTAGTATTCATGGAAATTGGAGTACCGAGAAACTGAAGGAAAAGGTATGGGAATATCCCATGGAGAATAAGTTACCAGCTGAAAGGTTTAGCAAGTACCTATGTAAAGGGGCCATGACAAATGATGTCAAGAAAAGGGAAGAGAAATGGTATGATAGGCTCTACGTGACATTTGGAGAAGAGTGGCATATCCCAAAGGACCTACCATCAGTAGTAGGGAAACAATTCTAGTTTTTGTATATCAACATTTCTACATTGCACGCTTCCCAATGAGATATGGAGTCTAGAGCCCTTAGTGTAAACACTACAAGGTATTTCCAAGCATCTGTTCACAGATTTACAGACACGCGCCAAATGGTATTCAATGCAGATAAGGTAGACTATGACTACCATATGTTGAGGAAGAAGCATGTGTATCCTGGAAGAAGTGCCTACACCGAGAGGATCATTTTGGAGGTGTTGAATATTAAGCCAATAAGTCTAGTTGTAGCAGATGTAGGGGTAACATTGGTGTATCTTCAGCTGAAGCCCAAGATGGAGAACAATAAGTATGTAGAGAATGAATTCGTGCTCCTAGGGCCGTTGAAGGGTAAACACACAATAGAAAACATACCGACACAAAGGCCCATAGAAGTTTTTGAAGTAGAGGGTGAAGAGGAGGAGCATGAAGATAGTGGAGGCTTGGAGCACAAAAGAAAGAAACCATATGACAAAGAAGAGTCATGATGTGTGGCCACTCCACCTCAAGGACAAGATGAAGAGGAAGATACAAAGGTTGAGCAGGGGGAGCATAGGTTTAAGAAAGTGTTCAGATGCACAAGGACTCAAAGTGGAACCCCACAAATGGTACAGAAATCACCTCATCTCTCTCCACACAAGGAGACCACTGAGCCAAAAAGAGAAGAAAGTTGAAGTTGGATAAAGAAGTAGAGGAATCAAAGGAGAGCGAGCATGCATCTCCTACCCCACTTGAGCAAGAAGATGAGCCATAGAACGAGGAAGAGCAAAAAGATGAAGAGATGAAGGACATAGAAGAAAAAAAAGAAAAGGAAACCTCCAAATTTGAGCATGTGACTACTCAAGATGTAACAGACAAGATCCTAACCTTGAAGCTACAATTCCCAAGGGTCCTAGATCGAAGAGGATGAGTGGAGAGCACATTCCACCAGCCATGGGGTATGCAGAGGACATAGGTAAAATTGTCTATGCCCGCTTCCAGAGCACGATAGCATAGAAGGATTTATTCGGCTGGGAGCTAATGGATGAGGATATGGAAATTGTGCGCACTCAAAAGAAACTATCATGGTCAATGCACACCCACATGGATGAGCCTTTGACTTTGATGTATGCGAAGAGTCATGTGTTTTGAGATGGTTGAAGAAGGCACCCCAAGCTAGACACATGACAAGTAAAGCCTACTATCATGTTAGATGAGCAGAGTCGGTAATGCATTGGTGAAGGTTTCTACTAAAGTTGCTAGAAAAATATGAACAAAGATGCAACAATCAAAGTGTTACATGAGGAGATAAAGACTAAGGATGTAGAGATAGTGCACATCACGCAAGAGAGGGACTTAGCATGAATAAATAATGAAGTATTTATCAAAGCATCACGAGAGGAGATTGGGGACAATGTCATAAGAGCTAGGCCACACTTAGAGGCCAAGGTACTGCAGATATTTCCCTCAATGATACATTATGTAGGAAAGTTTGTGGACCTAGTACTTGAAGATGAACATCTATGCATGACGGCGCCAGGAAGTTAGAGCAAGAGACAGAATGAGAGAAATCCTCGAATGTGAAAGATTGCATCTTATGAAGTGCTACTGCAAGTGCTACAAGAAGTATTGAAGAAAGCATACCGGGATTTGAATATATGCATAGCTCCATAGGCACTTATTAGCATAAAGACCCTAGAAGAAAACAATGAGGTCCAGAAAGCAATGAAGGACGAGACATTAGGCCGTGCGAAAGATTTTCAATAGTTAGCGAAGCGCAAGGCCCCGCAATGATAAGAGCCGCATAAGACTCAACCTAAGAGCTTGGGAAGAAAATTACATAGAAGATAGATCTTCCGAAGGAAGAATGACCTCAATGTTCAGCGTTGTGTTGGTTTTGAAAAATGAAAAAGGGGAGATTGCGAGGGATGAATTGAAGTCCATTGCACGTGGACATTCCAAAAAGTAGAACAAGCACTCATTGAATGACAGCCTTGAGGCCAAAATAAAGGAGGAGTATCTAGAGTTGATACTTCAAACTGATGTAGAGGAGGCTGCCTCATAGCCTCATAAAAATTCTTTATTTATCTACATTCTTTCATTCTTATTCTTTCCATTCTTCTATTCTTTACTTCAATTTTTGGAGATAACCATTGTCAGGATGACAATGAGATTAGTGTGGGGTAATGTTGATCAGAGAATACTTGTTAGAGATCACACAAGAATTCCACGTGGGAGAGAAGGCTAGGATCAAGGGCGCGAGAGGGACAGGAAGAACCCGTGCGTGGAGGGCAAGTTCAACATTTAGGACTTAGCCAATTTTTGAGCATGAAGACCTATTTTTAGAAGATGGCATGCGGAACACACCAACGATGCAGAGATGTGCACACCACACATTGTCTATCTTTAGAGGATCGAATCAAGTGTTTTTCATGGAGACGAGCTAAGAATAGGATTGTCACTTCAATTAACTGTAAGAGGTCTATAGATAACACACTTGCATGTGTGGCTATGCTTGTAAATGGCATGTGGCTATTAATAACATGCGGCCTATTTCTGGAATAGATAAGTGGTGAAGGGCAAGTCCCCACCCTATATATATGATATGAAGTACATAGTAAAATATATACATAGAGAGAGATGGATGTATGAAGGTATAGAGGTATGCGCACATGATTGGATTACTATATCAGATCCATGCGTGCATTGGTATAGATTGACATTATTGTAAGGAGCTTTTATGTTTATTAATAGATGGAAGATATTGGCTGAATCTAAGTGTCATTCCTGTATAATTGAGTGGTGCGTGTTATTGATTCAATCATGATTACTGTTTAAATATTGTTCTTTCATAGATCTGAATGTAGCATGCATTGTAGAATGATGGATTAGTTATGGATCTATATGTTTCTTCCTTCATCACACTAATATCCTGCTACAACAATCCTAAAGAGGGACCTAGTACCTTTACACACTTCGGGTGAGCACTCGGTCTAGGCTAAGTGATGTTCCAAAGCATCTAGGGCATTATTTGGTAAATTCTAGGTTGCATCATCCTTCACCTGCATCTTCTCCACTTGGCGATTTTGGTTGCCTTGGCATCTCTCAAGGGAAATTCCCTCGGTTGGATTTAGACATTTCTCCCCACATCATAATGGTACTTGAAGGTGAGAAAAAGAAAGAATTTGGTTAGGATGGCTGGGATCTTGTCTCTAATGAGGATCATCCCTCTAGTTTGGGTTTGGGGCAATAAGCCCGATAGTCTACCTCCTCCTCCTCCACCTACCTCCATGTTTGTAGTTGTTGCTTGATGTTTATGTTCCATTTTTTATTGAAGTTCACACTATGTGGTTTTTTACTGCTTGTAATTTTAGGTGACTTGGCCTCTCTTGAGGCCTTTTTGAATCAATTTTATTGGAAGTCTTGCATTCCAGGGTGTGTCTCTTTCCACCCAATTTTTATATGATTAACATTGTACATTTTTGTTATTAATATAAAAGTGTGCTTTTTAATAAAAAACACGAAATAAAAAATGTAAGATAATGACAGATTGACATCTATAGATGTGTGACTGTTAATCACTCCAAAAAAATCAAAACTTCAAAAAAATTAGAGTCATTGTGAAAACCATAAGATTGATGGGCGTAAGCTTTCCTTGATACTTTTTACGTTGAATATTTGTTAAGGAGTAATTCGAGCCGTTGTGGAGAAGGAATCTCTCAAAATAATTATTCACTAAAAGTAAAAGTGAAAGTGAAGTATGATGTGAAGGAAAATTCATTCAATGACAAGTGAAAGTGAAACACGATGTGGAAAATTAGTGATGCAATAACATGTCATCATGTATTTGGTATAACATTTAGTTACCTCGCATGGTAAAAGTGGAACTGTGAAACTTGGTGTAAGTTTTTCTATTCTATGAGACACTTGCTGGCATGAGACCATTTTCACAAGAATGGGCATGGAAACTTAATTTCTTATGAAATATAGCCAATCAACTAGCTAACTAAGTCACATAGGAAACCTTTTATCCTTTCTTCTTCCTCTTTTTTTTATCCTTCTCTTTTTCTATATTTTCTTTGTTGAAATGAAATGAAATGGTTTTAATGACATTTATGGTCTACGAGACACTTAAAATTCCAACTACTTAAACATTTACGAGTTTAGTGGTGTCTTTTAGAAGGTCGATCCTCCCCTTACTAAATTGAGTCAATATCTACCGTAATCCTTTTGTTTTACTTTCTTGATCAGTCTGTCATGGAATCAACTCTTAAAATTTCCTCATAATTAACTCTAATGTTTCGTACATTGGTAATTCAATGATCATATGATCCTCCATTTCAACTACCCATGTATTGCATAGAACACAAGTCCTCACTTCTCATGGTTCCTTAGGCGTTGTGCATCTTTTTGTCTCACATTTGAGCATGTGGGAGCTAGTCCTTAATTGAGCAATGGTGATCTTTTCCCTCCATTTGATGTAGCCCATGTATATCTTTTTTTCACAATATTCATATGTAGGTTTGAAATATATAATATAGTTTTGGTGCTTTCTACTTGTTTTCTTCCTCCACATCCCCATTCTAAAATTTTCATTCACATAGTTTTTAATTTATTTTCTAAGATTCTAGAATTTATCTAGGTTGATATCTTATTTATTTATACATTTTTGGTTTTGTTTCATCCACATGTTTTTTCATTTTTGTAACCCTTATCCTTTTTGCAACCTTAGGCCACATATCAACCTTCATATTTTCTATTTTTTAAAGTAACATATAAGCCTAGTCATGGCGGTTGCATCTAGAGGGAAGGTATATGTTTTAGTGAGGATGATTTCATAAGGGACTATAGTCTTGATTATGAAAATGTTTTTAATAGTAACTTCTATAAATTTTATTTGTATCTTCATTTAGAATTTGTTGTTCCACTAACCCATACCTCAAAACCATACAAAACCACTCATGTGATGAGTAACCCAAAAAGGAACCTAGTGCTCTTCCATTATCATGGCTCAACATTCCAATACTTGTTTTGGAGTACAAAAAGAGATCCATATTCTCCTTGTATTATTTTCATCATACAAGTATCACAGTTCTTCTTGTTTTGAAAATCAAGGTGAAAATATTTGTATTTCAAACCACTTCAAAAGAATCTCCAATAATCTAAAAGTTGAGATGCTGCTTCATCCTCTTCACTTAGAGAATCATAATTTTGGTTTTGCAAATATTTACCTCCATCCCCACTTCTATACAAAAGGATCTAAAGAACAAAGGTGATCTCTTAAATCTTAAATTGTCTTTTCCATTAGAACTAAGTCATCTACATATAGTAGGAGTTTCACCACATATTTTTTCAAGTGGACCCCATTCCATCCAAATTTTTTTATCCACTCTTTAACTTGTTAATGTACAACCAAACTAAAGTTGGGTAAAGAGGGCAACTTTGTTTTACACATAAATTGTCATATTGGTTGCCTTTACTCCATTTTCTTTCAACTACACTCCCCTGTTGCAATATTGAACTTGTAAAATGTAAGGTTGGTAGTTCAGGAGCCTCAATATAATATGAAAAACGTGAATGTAGCTTAAATTTTAAACATTCTTAAAAATGTGTTTTTAAATTTTTGAATTAAAGAAAATTAGATTAATTTGCATTATTCTAGAGACTATTGATTTTATCATTTTTACATTAATCAAAAATGACTAAATTAATTATGAAATATCAAAAATAAAATCAACATCAATTCAAAAATGTTTGGTGCCTAATCATTTAAAATTCAAATAAATGCTTCAATCCATACCAATAGATAATAGTAGAATGTGCACACTTGAAAATTTATCTAATGTATAAGCTTGCAGGCAAGTTATGGAACATATATAAAAACAAAAACATCATTTCAAATATTTTATTTGAATCTTGCACCTCTTTCTACTTTTGTAGACACCGAATCCCGTACTTGGGTACATTTCTAGGTCTTAAAAGCATGTTATCGTTTACATGATTCCTAAGAAAGAAAACTAGTAAATGACAATTATCTTTTGCATATTTTCTTTTCCTCTTGCTTTCTGTTTGGTCTTACACCATACAACCAAGTTGGAACTTAAGCTGATTTATCTTTTATGGCTTTAGACACGATGCCTAGCCGGGATAACAATACACATGCGCTCCCCGTCCCTCTTGGGCACACCTAATCCTTTCTGACCTTACTCACTCTTTTTGGGTCTCTTTTATCTTTGGGCATCTTTTTCACTTATCGGTTGGCATTTCAGGTTGTCAAATACAAAATTCAAACAAGGGATCATATAAATACATAGTTATGTTTTCAAAATGGAGTACAAAGAACTAAAAATTACTATCAACACCTAAGCTTGATTTCCAAAGTTACTAAAGCCCTTCAAAGGCATCCACCTAGCATCCATTCAAGGGAAAAGGGTTGCATACTTATGTATACACAATATATGAAGGGGAAGTCTATTCTATCCCATCCACACATACTATTACATTGTTATATTATAGCTACAACCCGATATCATTTGTGCAACCTACACAAGGGCATCCTAGGGAACCATTTATAGACACACACACAAGAACTACATGGAGTATGAGATGTAGTGAAGTGCTTGTTTGTGAGTTCAATATTTGGGAGACTACGGGGGTCATTCCGACTCCCCATTTTGCATGTTTATTTTTAGATTTGATTTGGTTTGTGGGTATTTACAAGTGAACTTCTTTCTTGTAGGTTACAGATACCTTGGCATCCAGGAGTGAATATCGGATGATAAAAAATGAATAACTATGAAACCCTTGTGATACAAAAAAACTATATCCTAAGAATTTACATAGTCACATGCACTTATATCTAGTCATAAGTGCCTAGGTGCTCTGTCTTCTTTGGGCACCCCTTTCTAGCATTATTCCTAAATTCTAGAATTTATCAAGTTAGCGATTTTACGACCTTTTTTACATCCTGTTCAACTCTTTACCTTGCCAAGATCACTTCTTGTTCACTTGAAAATCAGCTAAGTCTTCCTTACTCACTCTTTTGCTTTAGGGTTTTATATTTTAGATGCTAGTTTTCTTGTGTCATTATTGTATTTTAGAATTCATACATTATTTACTATGTAATAATATATTGAATTCAAACTAAATTAAATTATTTGGTGAACCCCATTCGTGATCGGTCATTCAGATCCCTATTTTATCAGTTTCTCTTTCATAGCTCCTAAGGTTTCTCAAATCTCCTTGCATGATTTACTTTAAATCCAGCCACCTTACAAAGATGTTCTCCAAAAATACCTAGACACTATGTATCTTCATTGTAATATGCCACCGCATAAGTAAGTGCCATCTTTGATTGTCTCTCCAATAACCCCATTGATCCCGATACCACAACCAATCAATCTATTTGCAAGTCAATTCAAGATTTACATTGTTTATTTCAAGACAAATTTCAAGCTATGGAAACCACGATTACATATCTTAAAACTAAAATCCAACATCTTAAGTCCCATGCTAGTTCTTCTTCTTCTACACCTCATTTTAATCCTATGTCCTCTACATGTGCTCATATCAATGAACCTCAAGTCTTACCATTACCAACACCTCTCAAGTTTAATCTAAATACTAAGAAACATGATATTCTTCCTGAGCTCCTCCATAAAAAATTGATTAACTTACCATACTCATTATGACCCTCCATATTGGCTTGTCAAATACCAAGGTCTCCCATTTTGCAATTATCACAGACTTAATGGACATAATGACAATGATTTTTATGCTTTATGATAAAGAATCAAGCACCTTGAGCATCAGGGTTTTATTTCATTTGCTACACAACATTATGCTACATGCTCATCTCCTATTTCTAAATCCCATTGGGCTCTCAAATCTGTTCTCTCTATGTCTAATGAGCATCATTCCATAGTCACTAATTTTAATTCTTCAGTAAGTCAAGAGCCGCCTTCCAACCCATTTTAACTATGCAACCTCCTCTCAAAATTTGTCCTCTGTCCCCTCCTATCAAGTCTTCTATAATGTTACCAATTCCTACTAAGAAGCTACCTCTCAAAATCCATCCTTCATCCCCTTCTCCAAATCAGGGCCTTCTACAACATTACCAATTCCAAATAAGCAAGACCAACGAACTCTAGATGACCTCTTTAGGCTTCCTCCTTTCAACCCAAATCTAACCTTGTTCTCTCTCTTGTTCCTACCTATCATTCTGACAACCATATGATTTCTTATGACCTATGGCATGCTCCTTCTAACCCCATCACATATATCCCCATTACTCACACATTTGGGGACACCACACTTCCCCCCTTCCCATCACTATCAGTTGTCTCTAGTGTCTACTATTACACTTCACACTCATGTGCATCATGTCTACAACACTCTCACACCTTTTAATACATGCATTGTATCATCATTACCCTATGACATACTCTATTTCCATGGTTCATACTTGACTGTTGAGAGTCTAATTATGAAATGAACCTCACATCATTCACATTTCACTGATGCCTCAGTGCTTCATGGTACATATTTCTAGCATTTATTCAAAAACAAGCACATTACCCAATTACAAACTCTTATTCTATAGTTCATTCTTGATTGTTGAGGGTTTGTATAAATGAAACTAATCTCATATACATCCATTGGGGCACGCCACTCCTATACTATTCACATTTTGCATACCATAGAATCACACCCATACATTACATTTGCACATCTTGGTTGCATCTATTCGTTCTAGCTTATTCTACTTACATGTTGTACTTTGTTTTCCGTGTTAGATGAATTCTTAGTATGTCATTATCATTATATATAAAAACATGCACGTTCACTTGGTATTTTGTGGTGGATGTAGGCCTCCTACATATTCTTACATGCTACATGATGCTTGACACTATACCTTTTACCAATCCCACCAAGGCTCCTGGGGGCATCTAATTTCTCTACTATCACATACTACACATGTTCTATTGCTACATTTTTCATTAATTCTCATTACGGTTACTTTACCTTTCACTGATTTATACATGCCTTGACATACTATTTATCTTTCTAACTTGCTAATGAGTGCTTCATGTGTAGCATTTTTTGCAGGACTATATGTAACCATGGTTATCTGATACATTTTACTTGACATTGTTTTCTATTACATGTTATTGTTTACGGGCTATGCCATATGATTTGTTTGATTATTGTATACTTTTAACTGCTTCACCACAGTGTCTTATGACATTGTGAACGATGCCCCATGTTTGAAACCCACATTTTGTGGTCTAAGCATTTACACACTTATTTGCTAATTTTTTTCTATTACACACTTTGCTTACACTAACACATATTTCTATCCCTCTCTTGTTTTCTTGTGCCATGGTTTCTATCATGCACATCCCCCTACCCCCTACAAATATCCAATTCAAATCAGCATCGGTCCTCTCCTTCGCGCCGCATTCTCTCGACTATCGGCACATGCACCCAAAACGAGGGGGCATACATTGGGTGAATAAATCAGCCCTACAACATCTCAAAGCTACAACATAGATCTATACATTATGGAAACAAAATAGATATATAGTCATAGAATGGCCTAAAATATGACTTATGTCTACATTAGAGAGCAAACACTAATTCCTAGTATCAAACAATAGAGCATAGGTTTCTGTCCTCCCTAGGTCACTAATGTCCCGGAAGCACAAAAAGTCATCTTCTCGGATCAACACAGGTTCTTTTTCGAAGTCTTGAGTAGTTTTAGAGTAATGTGCAGTACTTTGACCTCCAAATACAAAATGTAATCAATATAATCATAACAACCACTACAATCGAACTAATTCAGAAAATCGAGAATTAAATCGGGACGCACCACCCTGTAGTGGTGCTTATTGGGAATAGTCATGGAAGAAGAGTAAAACTCAACCTCTCTCCCCAATACTTGATCTTTTGTGTGATATCACTTAAAAAACTTGTTTTTGGCATGAGATCACCCAAAAATCTTGTTTTTGGCGTGAGATCACCCAAACAACTCACACTTGGCATGAGATCACCCAAAAAACTTGCTCTTGGCATGAGATTTCCCAAAAACATCACCTTCGGCATTCAAATCAACAAACTTAAAACAACAAGACACTTTTCTATCTCTTACTCTTTCACATATCAGGTACACACTTTCCTTTTTTACACACTTTTACATACTTTATTCATATTTCTCATATATAGGACTTTGACTACTCTTTTTCTCTTCATTTTGAGGTTTGTCCTTACTGAAGCAAAAACCAAAAACTATAACAACACACTAAAATGCACATGCTTCACCCCTAGGGTCCACTTCCCTTTCATAGTCTCCACGCTTCACTTTACAATCATTCCATGCTTCACTTGTCCACTCGGCACGCTATCACCTACACTTTACAAGATCATAAGGTATGCATCTCTTATATACTTTATGTTATCGAGTATTCACTCAAAAACATAAAGTGGGGGAAAATGTAGACAAAAAATCATGCACTTGGGTACATTTCTAGGTCCTAAAAACATGCTAGCATTTACATGATTCATAAGAAAGAAAACTAGTAATTGACAACTATCTTTGGCCTCTTTTCTTTGCCTCCTTCTTTCTATTTGGTATTACACACCATATAACCGATTCAAAACTTAACTGATTTATATTTTATGGCTTTAGACACCAACGCCTAGCTAGGATAGTAGTACCCAGGCACTCTTGTCCCTCCTGAGTGTCCTTGACCCTTTCTCACCTTACTCACTCTTTTTGGGTCTCTTTAATTTATGGGGAATATTTTTCACTTATGGGTTGGAATTTCAATTGTTAATTACAAAATTCAAACAAGGGAATCATATAAATAGGTAGTTATGTTTTCAAAATGAAGAGCAAAGCACTAAACATTACTATAATCACCTAATTTTTCATTCCAAAGGCATTAACGCACTTCAAAGGCATCCATCTAACATCCATTTAAGGGACAAGAGCTGCATACTTACTCATACATACACAACATAAGAAGAAGAAGTCTATTCTATCTCATCTAAACATACTATTACATTATTACATTCTAGCTACTGAACCCACTATCATTTGTATAACCTACACAAGGGCATCCTAGGGCACCATTTCTACACACATACACACAAAAAAACTATGTAGAGTCTGAGATCTAGTGCATCGCTCGGTTGAAAGTTAACTCTTTGGGTGAACGTCGAGGTTAGTCTGACTCCTCATTATATATATATATTTTTAGGTTTGATGTGGTTTGTAAGTATGTGCAGGTGAACTTATTTCTTATAGGTTACATGTACCTTCGATGATCTATGAGTGAATATCACGTGACCAACATGGAACAATGTGAAACCTTGCATGAGACAATAGAAATCAAATCCCGAGAATTTGCACAGTCATATGCACATAGATCTAGTCATCGCGTGCTTTGTACCCTTGTCTGCTGCAGGGCGCCTCTGTCGACATTATTCTTGAATTCTAGAATTTACAATGAGCAGTTATGATGATGTTCACATCATGTTCAACACTTTACCTTGCCTAGATCACCTCCTTTTCACTTAGAAAAAAACTAATCCTTCTTAACTCCATTTCTTGCTTAGGATTTTATATTTTACATGTTAGTTTTCTTGTGTCATTATTGTATTTTAGCATTCATACATTAATTACTCTGTAATAATAGATTTAATTCAAATTAAATTAAATCAACTTTACTCTATCCAATGGGTAGTGGTGTAATGGTTCTTGGGTCTCCTAGTAATTGGGAGGTCCAAGGTTCAAATATTGGCTTTGTGTTAAGGTGGCCTACTACCGACGGTTTGGATACCCTGGTAATAGGGCACCATGATAATGTGGTTTAATTTGTGGGCTAGCCGAGATTTTAAAATTCCATTAGATGGTTCCATGGCTGGTGTTTTCTGGTGATGCCACAAAGGGCTAGGGCCCTCTCCCTAGGTAACTTGAGCAAAAAAAATCAACTTTACTCTTTTTAGCTTATAGATCCCAATGTAAGCTATAACTAGTTTATAGCTTATGCATTTAGTATCATAAAAATATTTATGTAGCCATTCTAATTAAGCAATAATGGATATTTTGTGTACAAAAATGTTTCTATAAAATGATCTCTTTCCACTTTAATACTTTCAAATTATAGATCCTAGGGAAAGTAGTTTATTGTTTTAATTTTTAAAATGACAAACATGCTACTGTTTTAATTGATTAGTCGTGGTTTATTCGACCCATTCTTATATAGCTTTCATTTCAATTTATACATTGCATAAACTTTAAAGTAGGCACATCTTGCTAACTATAATGTAATTATTATATAGAAACATTTTTAAACATAGAAAAAACCATTACTCATACATTTCAACAACTAAAGAGATAAGTTTGCATTGATAAATTCTTAAACTTTAAATAATAATATGGCTTCTAGATTCAACTCGCCCCCATTATTTGTAGAGTCGGAGCAAATTGAAGATTTAAAAATACTCACCTTATATTCGTTGTCCCTCGCATAGAAATGTAAATTTCATTAAATTTGATCTGTTAAAAACGAGATATTATGCTTTACCGCAGTATTCCAATAAAGTAAACATAGCTAAGAAAAGTTTTTCCTTTGTCCCAGGTTATTTATAAAAGATTTTTTTTTAGAGAGTCTAAGCTCACATAAATGAATTTAAGTTTTGAGAATGCTAAAAAGTGGGAGAGAAAAGGTAAAATATGGGCCCATTTACTATATCCACTAACACTTATAACATTAATGAGACTTAAATAATCTCATATTTTTGGGAGTTGAATTCCTTATTTTTAGTAAGTTTGGAAGATACTCAATCATTTTTGAAAGTCTTCTTTTTTTCAAAGAGATTAAGTATGATGCACGTATGATGAATTTACCTTGAAGGCATTATGAATTCTTTGTTACCTAACTCCTAATAATTTTTTGAAATATTGATTTGTCATGTAAAAAAAAGTAACAAGAATGGAAGTGACCAAAAGTTGATCAAATGCGTTGATTTTGACTAAATAAACGAGCTTTGGACTTCATTCCTTTGCTCTAGAATAATAGGATAAAAGTGAAAAACTCCTGAGAAAATAGCAAGATTCATACTTCTAGGCTCGAGACTCCAATCTTGAAGCTATGGACTTGCTACAAATGTGCTCAACTATCAAAGACACGAAATAGTAAAATATTGAGAGGGATTTTGCAATCCACCAAGACCCTAAAGAATATTTATTTGATTCAACACATGGTAGTCCAATGTCTTGAACATGAGAGAAGAGTCTTGATGCAAATTTTAGATTGAAAAGTTCATAGTTTCTTAATAATAGGATAATTGTAGTAGCATCCATTTTTCAATTGAAAAGTTGGATCCGTATCAAGTTCTAATAGAAATTGTACTCAAATAAACTGCTATAAATGTAAAAGGTAGTTTTTCATTCATGAGAGGCAAAAGTCTTCAAACTCTAAGTATCTTATAAGTACTTCATTGTAAACTTTGAAGAATTTGATTTCATAATTTTATTTTAATCTCTCTTATAAGAAATATCAAGCTAATATACGAGAAGTTGTTGGATTCTTACCTTGAGCATTCTTGATTAATACTAAGCCAAATCTAGGGGGAGCAAGAACCACTCTCACCCAAGGAGGAGGATTTTTCTGAATTTTCTTACTTAGTTTTATTTCTAGTTCTCCACATATGAATGAATTGCAGAACTATTGGAATAAATAGCTAAGTTAAAGGTTTGTTTATTTCTATTGTGCATTCAGTTTAATGGTTTAATTTTCTTTTTTTCTTTTTTCGTAGCATTCAAATGTTTACTATTTTAGCTTAGTAATATGGCTATTGGAAACATATTTCAACATGTTACCTATAACATATAGCCTTGAATGTCATCGTGGTTTGATATACATAATTAACTAAATCGAGGATACAACGACCCTCACTAACCACATTTGCGGCGATACATGTGGAATTTAATACACTTTCTACTTTTCAATGCATACTCCATTGATTAGTATTTTTATTACTTGTTACTAGAGTACACATGCTTTAAAGTTTACAACAACTACATATATGTGTTTATATCAATATATGATTAAGTTTTTATGGAACCCTCAATTTGGAAATTTATCATTTGGCAATGATAGTATTGGCCTTACACCTAAAGCATAACCTACACACACATTCCAAGCTTGAGTGACTTATCCTTATCTCTCTTCCATGACTTACATATTCAAACTACTTAGTCACTTACAAACAACTTGCAATAATTCACAAAAAAATACTATCCGAAGGAGTATCATCCATAATATTACATAATCCTTGAACTACCCTGTATCAATTGTTTGTCTTGGATAAGATCGTATCATGTTCTAGCTCGACCCATACGGTCATGTATTTGACCACCCAATGGTCATTTTCCAGTTTGATATCTTTCATAGTTATAGGTCTACCTTAATGCAAAATTAAAACTACGAATTTCTATAAATACAAGTCTAACTAGCATGTTTTACTTGTCATGACAATCACTTGAGAAATTTCAAGAGAATTAATTACAAAATACATTCCTAAAACAATATAAGATCTTCTAAATTACTTCAAAGTAGTAGCACAACCTAGGATCAAAACACACACACAAGTATGAATCACTCCACACTAGGTTCGAAATTCAAGCTTCTCACTCTAGATACCTTCAAAGATAAATCAAGCCAAGTTAAAGCACACAAAACCATTATTTCTAGTTTTCAAATGATCAAGTTTTTAATGTAGCTACATCCTTATAGATATCACATACTAGGTGGAGAAATACATGTATTTTGACGCCTCTTCAAAGTAGTCTTGACATAGGTGGTGTAGGCGTGCTTTAATTCGGACACTAACCTTTTTAGGGTTTCATACCCAAGGTTGGGGTTTTTGAGTTTTTGACATCATATAGAGGGCTACATAAATGTGTGACACATAAGGTTTAATTGTGAACATCATCATAAGTTATCACAACCACAAATAAAGCTACATAGTGCTAGTTCCTTGGATCAAGCACGTTTTTTCTAGAATCTCTGAAGATATTGAAAGGAATGATAACCAGATCATACCAAGCCAAGAACACAAATGCTAATCAAACACCACGATCAATAAGATGAAAGCAATTCGCTAGAATAACTTTACATAAACCTTTGTAAAAAAATGAGCAACAATATCATATATTATTATGGAACTCAATGAAATACAATGAGAATGGGCCTTGCTTATATAGGCAAAGAATAACAATCTAAGAACCAGTCAAGGTCATAGATCAAGCCATAAATCATGGAAAGAACTAGTCATCAAAGAACTAGTCAAGTCCATAGATTTATGAGAGAACTAGACATCAAGAATCTAGTCAATACCATAGATCTAGGAAAGAACTAGTCAATACCATAGATCAAGGAAAGAACTATACCTAACAACTAGATAATATCTCCTAATATCTAAATAAATAAAAAGAAATATCCACACACATAAGTGGGTGAGGATAAATACAATAAAGGTAAATAAAGTACCTAGGTGAACATGAGCTAAGGTAAATACCTACTCTAATAGATATAAGTATTCCATGTGCTTCATATTGCTCCCGTGCTTCAAAGTTTAGTATGAGCAAAAGAAAAGTATCAATTTGTAATACATTTCATGCCTTATCAAGATAAAAGAAAATTCAGTTGAAATGTTGGAGGACTAGTTCAATGTACTTTGGTTAATCAAAGTATAAAAGTTACGGGCTTGTGGGTAATCAAGATACGTGTATAACAAAATCCATGACACACTGATTTAGTGTTTTACGGGTTTGTCAAAAGGGTTGGCATTCCATGGATTCCAAAAGCCATGGAACACTAAAAATCTTAAAACCCACGAGAGACTAGGTTTACAAGCATTGGCAGGTTACTTTTAAAAGGGCCGCATGACGTTTATGTACTTGTCAAATTCAATGTGAAGGTCATTAGGGACACATGAAATAATATCAATGGAAAAGGAGGGGCCACATGGCAGGATTCTAGATCTCCTCAACACATTTATGATCCATAAACCTCAAGTCACAAGATTAAATTATGTTAGATAATTCTATCGGGTCTGAGCAAGGTCAAAATGAGTCAAAGGACACACGGTGGGTGAAGGAAACAAAAGGTTGTGCAAGATTAATGACCAAAGGTGGAAACGTGTCAGTGTTTCATCAAAACCTCAAGCAGATGTGCCCAATGGATGTGAAAGTCCCAATTAAGATACAATGAAAATTTTGTTGGGTCCGGGAGACAACCAAGTAGAATATTAATGGTTAGGGAACATACACATGTCACCATTCTAGAGAACTTCGAGCCGATGATCCTAAAAGACTTCAAGTCCACAAAATAAACTAAATTTAAAATGTTTTAGGTATATGTGGTCCGACAAGTCAAGGCACTATACCTCGACATCATTTCTATGGAACCAATGATGAAGTCCAAAATTGTGAGGTATCATGGAACTTTCTAATTGGTTCATGCTTAGCATTCTAACAAGGTCAACAACATAAAGGTGCGTGGAGATATTTCATTGGTTTGTGCTTCATAAAATTAATAAGGCCTTTATAAATAAAATAAAATTATGAAAATCTTGGAGCTTTACCATTGGTTCAAGTTTCACGGGGATCGGTTAAGGTTATCAAATAGACTGACAATGAGAAGAACGCGGAGCTCTTTCATTGGCTCAAGTATTGCGATAGGTAGTTAAGTAAAAGAAAATTTTAAAAAGTGAAGGAATGTGGCATTTTCTTATTGGCTCACATTTCATAAAGGAACTAACTTGCGTTCAAAGCCACATAATATACATGGCAAAGGAAAAGTAATGCACAAGTAGGAAAATGCAGTTCTTGAGCCAATCAAAGGTTGCAACGTGTCACTCTCTTGTTCATCCCAACACGCGGAACTTCAAATGGCCATAACTTTTGATCCAGATCTCTAAATCAACCGAAATCAGGTCTCGTTGTAAAGGTCTCCTCTATCTCTTCAAGTTGGAATCATCCAATTCAAAAATTGATGGTTTTAGTGGGAGAAAATGAGAAAGAAAAAGACACATGTGCACCTAGCAAGATCAACTAGATTTTTTTATGTATGTGGCAAAAGAAAGGCATGAAATCAATCCCAAAATGCTAATAGAAAAATTAGATATTTTTAGTTAGACAAGTTACATTCCCGCTCTAATTAAAAAGATATTTCTTTGTGAACAAGAAGAAGATTCACTTACTATTTTGGGGGTAAGATCAAGTTTTAAGAAGACATAATTTTTTTATATATATGGGTGCTTGTCCTCATATTAAAAGGGAGGTTAGTATTTTCTAGTTCTAAAAAGGTCGATAGGTATAAATGTGAAATTGATCCAAAAATAATCAAATTTTATCTACCTGATCTTGGACCCTTGTAGGCTTTAAATATTTGCCAACAATTTTCTCCGTTTAAGTAATCAATTTAAAAATTAATGCAAGACAATAAAGACAATTCCATAATGATTGATTACGGAGTTCAGAAATTGCCTACGTCTCTGGGTTCTTTCGAACCGTTCCACTAGTCAAAACTTGTAAGTTACAATAGTACTTTAACAAGAAAACCTAATGGAATTTAACTTGCCTATCAGTACTCTAGTTCTTTGAAGACTTCTGATGATTAGTCAAATTTTTCTTCACCTTCCTGATGAAAAATCTCATTTGGCTTCAATCGGCCTTCCCGATGCTATCAATGCGCCCTCTAGCACTCCGGTCAACAATCCAGGCTTTGCGAGTGATTAGTGTGGCTCAATGGGCCTATTGGGTAATTTGAATTTACTCCCAATCACAAATATTCCATCTACTATTGCCTAAAAAATGATAGGCCAATAAACAATATTTGTCTATAGTAATTTTAGGATTTTAATATAGTTTACAAAACTATATTAAAACTTCCCTACTATTAATTCTCCCACATCCCACAATTAAGCTTTAAAAAATAATAAGCTTCTCGAAGCTAATGTGTTTTTTTACAATGAAATGGGTTGGATTTTATAGTGCAAATATACCCCTAAAATTTGGTTTAGGACCTTACCGGCCAACTCACCCCCATAACCAACTAGCTGGCCGAGTTGGTTGGGTCGACCATTATCCCACCGAGCTTATTACCGCTTTGTTTTAGGTCGAGCCGCTTTGCGTTGGTGGGAAATCCCACATTGGCCAAGCAACAGAGGGGGTCGGGGTTTTTATTGGGCTCACTGACCCAAGATGGACATGGCCTCGATCACGCCTTTATCCATTTTTCTCGGGCCATGTGTTGTTCTACCGCCGAGTCGTGGGTTCAGATTGATTTGTTTGATCCATTGAAGGATTGTGTCACCGCCCACGTGGCAAGATCTACATGAGTTTGTGGGGTCGGTTGAGTTTTCCACTGTGTTGTAGGCCAATTCATGGGCTACGTAAGTGAGACATGTGGCAAATTAATATGTGATCAACTCGGTATGTTAAGCTCTCTGAGCTAGTGGAAATAATACCGAGTAAGCATAATAAACGCGGTCAATTCACAAACATTACAAATCATAATAACATGGTGAATAATATAAAATTCAACCATATAATACTGTGATATTCAAAATGACATATGGCTAAGTAGTGGCAAGCCACGTGGTGGCTTGAGGACCCACCACGTCGGCGATAATACCATAGTCCTCATGGTGGCTCGGCTCCCTTCCATTAAAAAATTTGAGCCTCTTGCTCCCACAAGCTTCATCATTTTACGAATGTCAAAGACGAGAGATCAAAAAGCAACAAATGACTCTCTTTTCCTTTTTGCCATGTGCCACAGTGCCTTTGGCCCAATATTGACCATTGACTAGAGTTGACTTTCTGTTGATTGAACTTTGACCGAACATAACTAGAGCTCCCAATGTCCGTTTGTCGCGTTCTCACAGTCGATGGAAAGCTCTTGAAATGATATTCTACACTGACACCATTTAGGGATGTTTAGGGAAATTTTGATATAAAAATGATCCCCGATCACACCTCCCCACGATAAAGGCTTTTTGTCCCAAAAAGCTTATATTGGAACATTTTTCCATCCGTCGTGAATCTGGAAAATCTACGCCACCTCGAAATTATGTTGTAGTAGACCCTTGGGTCTCTTCTCCTACAACCTTCTCACTTCAACAACTTTTCTCTCGATCCTCGGCCATGTGGGCTATGGGCCCATGACGCTTTATTGCGCCATTCGATATCATAAGAATACCTCCACGCCTCTGTGTATGGTAATGAGGGTTGTTAATCCGAGTTGGTGTGCAAAGGTTTTATACATTAAGATAAGAAGATATTGGAAACCGACTCCTTTAAACACAAACCAAACTTGCATAAAATAAATCACACATGCGAGAAATTTAAAGGCACACTTGCGAAATGTAAACACACTTGTAGGAATATAAAGGTATGCTTGTATAAAGGAAATCACACTTGCATAAATTAAAATTACTTGAATTAGAAATAAACATAATTGAACAAAACACCTGCAGGTTCACAATAGACTGCATTTTCACAATACAAGGATAAAAACAATACAACATAATGAATTATAGACAAATGAATAAACATAAACATAAATACACATCCATCTTCCTTGGAATGAGTGGCCATCTCATTCCTTGGAAGAGGATTTAAATCATACTTCTGAGATCTTAAAACTACAAAATATTTAAGAGGAAAGAACAAATCTTTATTTCTTGGGAGAAAAACATTCCATATCTAAGTGTGGAAGGTTGCATTTATAATTTATGCATCCAACCAACTCCTTATTTTGGGAGATACAATATGATCTTATATTTATTCTAATCCTAACAACTAAGATCTCCATCTCCATAAAATATGGAGAGAGATATATTATTGGAGTCAAAGTCTTATCTCACTTATTTTAGGAAGATTTGCTCCTAAATCTTCTCCTTAATTTTCGGTAACAAGAATCATAATGATTTTATTCTTCTACATTATTGGAAGGATAATTTTTCTCAAAATATGATTTTTACCAAATACCTTTCTCAGATTTTCCATTTGACTTTGTTGTTTTTGACTGTGGAACTTTTGACGCTTGTCTAATACATTTTCCTTGTCTGCAGTTCACTAAAAGTTAGATTTATCTTCATTGGTAAAACCTGTTACAAATCTGAATGAGTTTTTTTAAACACATTTCTATGAACAAAAACCTCTCTCATATTTTCTGTTTGACTTTTCTATTTCTGTTTATGGAACTTTTAGCGCTCATTTGATACACTTTTCCTTGACTGCAACTCACTAAAATTTAGATCTCTCTTCATTGGTAAAACCTATAACAAATCTAAATGAGGTTTTTGTTAAACACATTTCTATGAACAAAAACCTCTCTTATATTTTCCATTTGAATTTTTTGTTTCTATTTATGGAACTTTTAGTGCTCATCTGATACACTTTTCCTCGGACTACAACTCACTAAAAGTTATATCTCTCTTTATTGGTAATACCTGTAGAAAATATGAATGAGGTTTTTGTTAATCATATTTCTATGAACAAAAACCTCTCTCGATTTTCTATTGGATTCTCTGATCTTTCACAATTCCTCAAAAACTGTCAAAATCTGCTTAGTTCCGAAACTAAGCTTGCGAGTTCGGAACTAAGCCTTTGAGTTCGGAACTAACTCTGTGAGTTTCAAAACTAAGCCTATGAGTTCTAGAACTAACTCTGTGAGTTTTGGAACTAAGCTGTGAGTTCTGGAGTGAACTTAAAATAGCTATAACTTTTGCATACAATCTCAGATTGAGATGATTCTTTTTTGAACTTGCATAATTTTTTGAGAGGAATCTGAATATGAAATCATATTTGAGTTTAGATATACCATCCATGATCAATTCCAATTTTCTCAATACTATCATTATCTTTCCTTTATGGCCTGCATACATAAGACATTACATATTTTCCCAAATAATCAATAGGATTAGTCAACAAAGTAGATGATAAAAGATTTCTAAAGAATGAACATGATATATATCCTATATTCTATCTTAAGCAAACTATAACTTCCTAGATTACATTTAAATCCAATTTCAAAGGTAACTTAGAAGGACAAAATAATGGTAATTTATGGCCAATTTATGGCCTCATCATATGGTTCTAAGTTTCAATGAAACCTCAACACTCCTACTGTGCGGTGCTAAGCTTCCAGATATATAGATAACAAGGATCTTCTTTTACTCTATAACATAGCTCCTGGCTCCAAGTTGATTCCATAGAATCCAAACTGGTTTGAAGGAACTCCATGTTACTTAGAGCTATGATTGATCTGATGTCATTGATGGACAATGACTTGTCCCTTTTCAGACCTCAATGCCTCTCGTTATGTAGTGCTAAGTCTCTTACAGACCTCAACGCCTCGTCGTGCGCAGTGCTAAGTCTCTTGTAGACCTCAATGCCTCCACTATGCAGTGCTAAGTCTCTTACAAACCTCAATGCCTCCATTGTGCAGTGCTAAGTCTCTTGCAGACCTCAATGCCTCCACTATGTAGTGCTAAGTCTCTTGCAGACCTCAACGCCTCCATTGTGCGGTCTAAGTCAAGTCTCTTGCTGACCTCAACACCTCTACTATGCAAAGGTGCTAAGTCTCTTACAGGACCTCAATGCCTCTCAAATGTGTGTAGTGCTAAGTCTCTTATAGACCTCAACACCTCCACTATGCAGTGCTAAGTATCTTATAGACCTCAATGCCTCAGTTATGTAGTGCTAAGTCTCTTGCAAACCTTAATGCCTTTGCTTCATGATGCTAATTCTGATGATCAACTACCATTTGAAAGTGTGGTTGCAATGCCTTAACTCTGAATGACATTCTCGAGTAAGCTTTTGAGAGCTCCTTTTGTTGACAAGTAATATTAGGTACCATTTTGATAGATGCCTATGATGGCCTCTTCACAGAATGAAGTTCCGACTTGATGTCAATGCCAATGGTGATTCAACTACCATTCTATTACATGGTCACAATGCCTCTACACGAATGAAGTTCCAAGCTAACTTATGTGAACTCTATTGTATGCACAAATGGAAAATCAATCTCCAAGCTTTGTATGAGTCAAATCTTGTATTCAAGATGTAACAGTACTCACAAGTTGATTAGGAGATATGTTTTAAGTATTAATAAAATTTTCTAAGAAATAAAATCCACTGAGTATGGTAAACCTTTCTCTCAGCATTTTCTCACGAATCTTATCTCCAAACAAATACTGCATACTATTCATCAATGTGAATTATGCAATATATAATTGAAAAATTATTGACTTACCCATTTTAAAGGAATTTCACTTTCAGGTATTACAGTTCTGAGTTGAATTGTCAACCGGTGGTGGAGTAAAACTTCCTTTTCCTTTCGCAATAGGCCTCCATTCCATCTTTGGCTGCCATTACCCGATGGTGAGATGGATGCAGCTTCAAAATTATCCACCCGATGCCTATTCCTCTAGAAATGAGCACAAAAAATTCCTCTTAATATCCTTCTTCTGGGATGAGGAACTCTTTCTATCATTTCTCGACTCTGCATGACGAGATTGGTATTTCTAGTTTGCATTGTTCCTGATGAATGACATCAAATTCTTCATCAATGTCCTTCTCTTCTAGCATCTGGCCACAGAATGATTATACAATCCAAAAAAGTACATGGAAAGGAATTCCACATCTTATAAAAATCATAACCATACTTATTAAGATGGAAAAGTGGATAAGAAGTTTTACTATGCTTATGATTATGGTAAGAAATTGGAGGTGGAATCTCATTATCTCTTCATTGATTTATCTTACCACATCCTGCCTATATGACGACGAAGCACAAATTTCCTACTTAGAATCTTCTTGTAGGAATAGTGGGGTATTTACTTTACTTTTTAGAGCTTGTCTCCCATCGGCGTTCTTGGAGCATTCTCTAATTTCCATTCCCGCACTAGAAAAACTAAAACCTGTAAAATGAGGATGATCCTCGACCTGTATTGGGTTAGTAATGCCTTGGCCATTTTTACCAAGGCCTCTTCAATCAAATCCCATTTTATCTAGTAACTTGGATCTAATGCCTCTAGTATGCTTTTCAAACAAACCAAAGACTTCATTACCTGAATCCAAAACTGAATGGGAGGAAGAAGAAGTTTCCAGTGGTGAACAACTTATAGTGTAATCATCTGCCATGGTCTCTACATTTGAAGTTGAAGGAATTTCCTTATTTTGATCACCACACTGTAACCTTGCCAAGAGCTCATCCTTGGTTTGTAGTTCTGATTTCAAATGAGCATTATCCTCTTCCAAGGAGTAATACATTGATCGTAGGAGAGAGTTCTCTTCCTAGATCTGGTGATTATAAGCCTCAAGCTCATTGAGCTTCACCTATTGAGACATCTTGCCCATAGTGCACTTGTACCATGTTCACACAAATTGAACCAACTGCACCAACCTTGAAGTAATCACTCTATTAATTAGATTTACTGAATCAAAATGGAGCTAAACCAGCTCTGATACCAAACTTGATATGAAAATAATCAAGTTTTATCTACCTGATCTTGGACCCTTGTAGGCTTTAAATATTTGCTGACAATTTTCTCCTTTTAAGTAATCAATTTAAAAATTAATGCAAGACAATAAAGACAATTACACAATGATTGATTATGGAGTTCAAAAATTGCCTACGTCTCCAAGTTCTTTCGAACCGTTCCACTAGTCAAAACTTGTAAGTTACAATAGTACTTTCACAAGAAAACCTAATGGAATTTCACTTGCCTATCAGTACTCCAGTTCTTCAAAGACTTTTGATGATTAGTTGAATCATTCTTCACCTTCCTAATGCACAATCTCCTTTGGCTTTGATCGGCCTTCCCGATGCTATCAATGCACCCTCCAACACTCTGGTCGATAATCCAGGATTTGCAAGTGATTAGTGTGGCTCAATGGGCCTATTGGGTAGTTTGAATTTACTCCCAATCACAAATATTCCATCTACTATTGCCTAAAAAATAATAGGCCAATAAACAATATTTGTCTATAGTAATTTTAGGATTTTAATATAGTTTACAAAACTATATTAAAATTTCCCTATTACTAATTCTCCCACATCCCACAATTAAGCTTAACAAAATAATAAGCTTCTCGGGCTAATGTGTTTTTACAATGAAATGGGTTGGATTTTATAGTGCAAATAGATCCCTAGAATTTTGTTTAGGACCCTATCAGCCAACTCAACCCCGAACCAACTCGTTGGCCAAGTTGGTTGGGTCGACCATTATCTCGCCGAGCTCGTTAACATTATCTTGGTCGCTTTGTTTTAGGTTGGGCCACTTTGCATTGGTGGGAAATCCCACATTGAATGGTGCAAGGGAGGGGATTAGGGTTTTTATTGGGCTCACTGAACCAAGATGGACGTGGCCTCGATCACACCTTTATCCATTGTGCTTGGGTTGTGTGAAGTTCTACCGTCGAGTCGTGGGTTCCATTGGTTTGTTTGATCCGTTGGAGGATTGTGTCGGCCTACTCCATGTGGTGAGCTCTGCATGAGTTTGTGGGGTTAGTTGGGTCTGCCACCGTGTTGTAGGCTGAGTTGTGGGCTATGTAACCGAGCCATGTGGCAAATTAATATGTGATCAACTTGGTATGTTAATCTCTCCGAGCTAGTGGAAATAATACCGAGTAAGGATAATAAACTCGGTCAATTCACAAACATTACAAATTGAAATAACATAATAACATGGTGAATAATATAAAATTCAACCATATAATACTATGATATTCAAAATGACATATGGCTAAGTGGTGGCAAGCCACGTGGTGGCTTGAGGACCCACCACGTCGGCGATAATACCATAGTCCTCATTGCGGCTGGGCTCCCTTCTATTAAAAACATTGAGCCTCTTGCTCCCACAAGCTTTATCATTTTACAACCATCAAATACTAGAGATAAAAAACCAACAAATGAATCTTTTTGCCTTTTTGCCACTCGCCACAATGCCTTTTGTCCAATATTGACTAGTTGACAAGAGTTGACTTTCCGTTGAATGAACTTTATTGGACATAACTAGAGCTCCCAATGTCCGTTTGTCATGTTCTCACAGATCCAATGGAAAGATCTTGAAATGATCTTCTACAATGACACAATTTAGGTATGTTTAGGAAAGTTTTATGTAAAAAATGATCCCCTGATCAGAAATACTGCATGTTTCCTTTGTGAAATGTGTATAGATCTCAGTTTCCCAAGTTTTATGTCAAGGTGGTTGCAATGTACAACCATTGATAAGATTTGAGAGAATTAAATTGATGTTATCTTGTTAAGAAATTATAAATATCTGAATGAAATACATCCGCTTTTGAGTTTAAATTTTTTCTTTTGGGTTACGTATATTGAATTGTCGATTTACGAGTTATATTTTACTCGCTACAGTCTTGTGTTTATTGTTTCTCTTTTTCCTACACTAGATCTTTCCTTAATGTTTATGCTTTGGTTATTAAGTTTGATATTATGTTGTGAGCATTCCATCTACAATGTTGGACTTGATTGTAAAATCCTTTCCATAGCCATTTTGTGATGATAGATTTTTATTAGCCTTTGAGTGTATCTTGGGCGTATGAGGGAAGAAGCAATAAATACTTTATTAGAATGCTTACATGATCCTTTGTGTCTAGTATTTTAGATATTGAGTTGGAAATTTTCATCTATTGAGTATCAATGAATGTAAATCTTCTTTTGTAGAAACTGTTATTTCTTGATCTAGTTTTATGTGCTTTTCTAGAATTGTAGGTTGATCTAAGTGTTAAATGCTATGTTGTAAAGAGTATGTCATCATATAATCCCCCTCTTTTAAAACTACATAAGTGATCCTACCAAATTCCATTCTTTTCTTTTCTTCTTTGTCTCTAAATATCATTGAAAGTGTCCTTTAGCTTTTATCAGGAGAATGCAAGAGCAATATAATTCTACTATCTATAATAACATGTGTCTAACAAGGTAAACATACAAAAAAATTTGTGTGACAAATCATGAGAGTGAAATGTTGTTTCC
The DNA here is from genome assembly GCA_018340775.1 of Taxus wallichiana var. yunnanensis. Lineage (NCBI taxonomy): Eukaryota > Viridiplantae > Streptophyta > Pinopsida > Cupressales > Taxaceae > Taxus > Taxus wallichiana. Next base: position 758,651,551 of record CM031242.1, on the reverse strand, counting down.
ATGGAAATTTTTATCTGAGATTGATCCATCATTTGAAGAGATTGAAGGAACAAAGACTCCATCTCCCCCTCTACATTCAGGTTACCTCGCGGATCCTTTCACCCTGGTTCAAGGTAGGACCAAAAGTAGTAGGAATAGGCCATCCCCTTTATACGTGCCTGTTGGACCCCTAAATTAACTAATTACCTAAGGAAAAAGGTTTTGGTGTGCGTAAGTAGGGTGTGAAAGAATACATGGAAGTAGATTTTGGGGATGCGCAAGGGCCCGCGCCGAGGTAGGAGGGATTATGGGGACTTAGTGGGTTTTGGACAATGGGTAAAGACACATTTATGGAACGGATGGAAAAGCAACCAAATATAGTTATGGATAAGCTATGAAGACTTATAGCTCAAGAAAAGGATATTCCAGGGAATCAATACTATTATCATGGAAGGATAAGGAGTCGAGTTTGTTATGGATTTGCTGGAACTTGCATGCTAAGGGATAATCAATCGAGGAAATGCATGATGACATTTGGCATGTTCTTGGGTAGTGGTAGGGAAATCATGAAATATTTCATCATGCCTTCTCTTGTAATGATGAGTAGTTAGAAGATATTTCTTTGATTTCCTCTTTATGGATGGTCTACATGGAATTAGGGAGCGAGTTCGAGTGAGAGAGAGAGAGAGCGGCGAGAGAGAGATATAAAAAAGTGAAGATTTATAATATGTGATTGTAAGCTCTATAATGAAGCAATAATAGAGAGCATGTTAAAGATTTGTGATTGTAATATCTCCATCCATGGAACTCTTTTGATGTACTATTGGCTACTATAATTTGATGAATGAATATAATGGAATGGTTTTGAACATATGTGTGATGGATCTTGATCTGTGCATTTTATTTTATTTTCATGGGCATAATACCGGTGTTCTTAATGCTAATCATGATTTAGTTCTACTTCTATTGTAGTATGATCATGCTATTCCGTGTTCTAGTGCATTAGACTAGGATTTAGTTCTTAATCTTGATTCCAAGAATGGGTGTGTTCATTCTCTATTTGTGCAAACATCCCCTTATTAAGGGAGAACATTCTCATGAATCTCACATGAAAGAGGGGCTCGGTACCTATGCATGCCTCGGGTGAGCTTCCAGACTAGTCTGTATGATGTGCCGACGTGTTTGGGGTTTGATTGGTGAAGCAAGAGGTAAACAAAAACTACATTTTGGTTCCGTTCTTTGGGACCTCTTTTTGAAATTGTTGTGAGAATTATGCATTATGATGGAGTGTTTGACATTGAACACTATTGAAGCATGGCTTAAAATCATGGAGGATGAGTTTTATTAGAAATTTAATACTGGATTTGAGTTTGATGCACACAAATGGGTGGAGGAGAACCTATATCAAAAACTCTATGAGACATTCTTCTGTTGTCTCCTAGTAGATTTGTATGAATGGCTCTCACCATATGCATCAAGAGATAAGTTAGTGGTACTATAGACCTCATGTTTGGACCTAAGAGGAATATCAACAGTTGCATGATGCCGATCTGACCTGGACCCATGCTATCGATCACTGGTGGAGTAAAGTGTTGACTAGTTATACCTTGGAATACATTATTTCTACATATTCTTTCCCGGAGATTGTTAAGTTTGAATTCTTGAGGGATCCTAGAGGATCATTCTTGCATGCTATTCCACTAGCTATCAAGATCCTGGTCATTACTTTGAGTTTGGAAGCCTTTCCCATGGATGGCTAAACTCTTGCTAGGCGTAGGGTGCGGAAGCTGACATGGTAGAGGATGGCGGATCTTGTGGTGGAAATGGAGAGAGAGGAGAGGTGGCTCAAGTATAATGAAGCTCGGGAGAGGGAGTTGGCAAGATAACATGAAGCTATAAGAGTGATGGATTTATGGAGGAGATGTTGTGGGAAGGATTTGAGGTTAGCACGGATGACTTGGAACCTGAGTAGTTTGAGCTATCCCATCTTGGCAAGCGTAGAAGAGAAACCCCTTGGATTTTGGAGAGAGTTCATCATATGAAGAAAGGAGGAGAGTTGTAGGTGCACATCTTAACCCACATGGAGACCAGACCCTTGCACTTAGTTTTCCAGTTCCTAAGATAAGTTTTGATAATCTAGTTGGTATTAGTATTAGTAGTTGAGCAACACCTAGGAGGTATAATTTTTCATTTGGTACATCTATGGCTACATAGTAATTTCCTATGTTTGGGGGTATTTTGTCTGGCATAACATTTGGGAAAGGTGTGGGATCACAAGGTTTTAGTATCATATCTGGAAGTAGCATGACAAACACATCTAGGAGTGGTTCGGTATCATAGACTATCGACACACAATTTAGCGCGTTGGTGAGTTTGTAGGGCGTAATGCATTAGTCCATTACCTACGATAGAGGAGGATCTGGAGGAGTTGGAACTAGTGGGTCTAGTGGGTCTAGTGGTGGAGGCAACATCGGAGGGAATCAAGGTCCTAGATTTTGTAGACAAGGTCCACAACACCATCAACATGTGTTTTATGAGATGTCACTCCACTTACCTGATTATAAGGGTGTTGAGGATGTTGTAGAGCATGTACACAAGTTTAAATTGCTATGTCACAAAAAGGGGATCACTTGCCCCACAATAGAAGGAAAGTCAATTTTTAATGATGTTGTAGGGGCATACACATAGCTAGTACAGGAAGTATGACCCACACTAGACAATGGTGGATTATATTATGCTACATAATGCCTTTTTGTGGAATTCCACATACCTGAGTTTGAACAGAAAAGCATCAGTGTGTTGAAGGAGATTCAAAAGGAATGACAGAGAGTGTGTGGGAGTATGAAATACTTTTCAAGACTCTCTTATCTAAGTTATCTTATGACATTCACCCTTCACAACATGCTCAGTGGTTCGTCAGAGGACTGATCACACCATTTAGGAGGGAGCTTTCATAGATCTACGCAAGGCCTTGGAGGCTACCTTCTGCACTGAGGTAGTATGAAGCATTGATACAGGAATTATTCTATTCCTAGAAGCCCAAATTGCTGCAATGGCAAAGCAGATTGGAGAAATTTTCTGCAAACTCATCTCATGAGACTCGCATCGATTATGGTGTACGAATTGTGAAGTAGAGGGTCATATAAAGGAAAATTGTTTCCGAAGTTCACTTTGCGCCATATTAGTGGACTGTGATATTTTCCATGGAGATCATGATGTAAGTAGGTGTCCACTACTACAACGTGTGATCTATAAGAATGTGTCTTGCTATTGTAAAATATGCACCTCTACTACTCATGACACAAAGGATTGTAGATTGATTGACCAAATACATGATGCCATTGATATTGGTGTGCGCTAGACTAGTATTGTAAGTAGTTCTAAGGATGAGGGCCATCATTATGAAGGGCATGCAGATGGAGGAGTCATGGAAGAGGCTTTCATGGAGGATTTAGAGGTTGTGGCAATCGGGGAGGGTGAAGAAGTGAGTACCCATGTGGAACTTGTTACAAATGTGGGTCCACGAAGCAATATAAGCACGAATGTCCCGACCTGCTATAATGCTCTTGGTGTGGGAAGAAGCACAAGTATGAAGAGTGCCTATTTTTTTAACATATGAGCCAACAACATCGGAAGAAAAAGGTGCCAGGATGGTAAGCATGAAGAAAGTTGACTCGCAGTGGATGCCAATTGTGGCACGTGAGTCGATTGCTTTACTGTCCTGGTGACAACATGAGCTGAGGCTATGCGTGCCGGGAAGTACCAAAGCAGAGACCATTGGTCACAAGAGAAGAGGTGGTGCATGGGAAGTATCCAGACCCTGCTCATTAGAAGGAAGTTTATCAGGAGACCATGGATGTGATTCAAAGCCTACAAGGAGAGATCTAGTGCCTAAAGGAGCATTCACGGAAGTTAGAGAAAATGAATAGTGTTGAGGCTCCACAAAAGGATCTGGATGAAATTAGGGAGGTATGCAAGATGTGGAGGCAAGAAAATATCATCCCTTTGCTAGGAGAATGGCTACGGGAGAAAGTACCATGTGCTGGAGGAGAGCGTGAGCGGTAAGTCTTGCATGCTAACCTTCCCCACACAACATTGACTATGATAAGGAGATTACCTTGAATTCCATGGTTGATGGATGGCTCCTAAGAAATATTCTAATTGACATAGGTGCAAAAGTTAATGTTCTCACCTTGGACGCATGAAATAAAATGGGAGGGCCCCATTACACCATCTTCAAATGTGTTTTATATGGATAACAAGAAAAAGGTAATGCCCATTGATGTTTTAAAGGATGTTGCTATCACTATCCAAGGGGAGAAATTCACTGGAGACTTCGAAGTCTGGGCAATTTCTGAGGTAGAAAACTTTCCAGCGTTACTTAGAAACCCTTGGTGCTATAAGAATAATAGTGTTGACTTACGTTTCAATAAGGGGTATATAAGTTTTAAAAACGAGGAACACGTTATCATTCCTTTGACGGATGGAAAGTCAGTGCCCTTTACTGATCCTTTGGGAGAAGAAGACCTAGACAAAATATATGTGTGTAATATCGGGGACCCTAAGGTTATGCAAACAATAAAAGAAGGTGTTATTTAGTGGTAACACACTCAATCTATAAATGATACAACTAGTGTGGCATGTGAAAATTGGGCGCAAGGGACATATGAGTTAGTCGGAAGGTAGTTAAGAGGAATTTTCATGAGAGTAACAAAGGCACACTCAGACAAGTGTTTGGGAGGAAAACAATTGCCAAGTTACACTAGGGGAACCAACCATGATGTTTTCTTACGAGCAGTGGAGACCTAGTGGAGATGTGAGATTGAAAATAGAAGTATACTTAGCTATAATTTGCTCAGGACTTCAACACATTGGTGGGCAACCCATTGTGATAAACTTCTAGAGTGGCGTGAGGTGAGAATCATGTTCTCTATTAGGTTTATCTGAAGTAATGCACCTACTACTATATAATACTATCATGGGAAGGAACTCTGCCTCATTTCACGTCCGAGGCATGTGAGAGGTCTGGTTAGAAGGCACGAAGCCTTGCCTCCATCTTTATGGGTGTATAAGATTTACTCCACCTTACAAGGCTACACATGTGCATGGTACATTCATTCAGAGATGTGCCATCAGACATGAAACTGGCAAGAGTTGATGGCTGATCTCCTTCAAGCTTTCAATTATTAGAGTACTAAACCATTGGTGAATGAGGTACTATAGGTTATTAAATACCTAACTATTGGAGATAGTGCCATGGTGGAGGACAGAGTATTGGAGTTTTTGGGTGAACCTGGCATGGAGGTGTGCTTCAATGAGGAAGAATCAGAGGAGGTAAAACTTGAGTGCACATACATGGAAAAGGAGAAATCAAAGTTGTTCTAGGTTATCGAAGGTGAAGAAGTGGAGAACTTGGATGTTAACCATAATGTGGGTACATGTGCTTTGTAATAGATAGTGCTTGATGAGCAAGCGTGTGCCTACCATGAACCCCCTGAAAAATCAAGAAGGTTAACATTAGCTCGTATGTTGAACCTAAGGGGGCTACTATTGAGGATTACTAGTCAGAAAGGGAGGTTTCAAAGATTATTGATCTGTTGGGGCGAATATCGGGATTTGTTTCCACGTGGGTGCCATGAGCTTAAGGGAGTTCACCACTCTTTAAGAGATATACGAGATCAAACCGAAGAGGGCGCACACCCAATTCGAAAAGACCTTACCGAATGAATTTGAATCGTGTGTCAAAGTCAAGGAGAATTTTGACAAGATGATCACATTAGGCATCATTAAGGTTTGTTGAGGAATAATAATGGATAAGTCTAATGGTCATCAACATTAAGAAGGATGAGAGGACAAGGATTTACATTGATTACAAGGATTTGAATTTAGTACTTGTCATTAAACCATTTCCAACCCCTTCACTAAGGATATCATGGGAGGAGTATCTGGGTGCGAAATCTATTCTTTCACAGATGGATCCTCAGGATATCATTAGGTTAGAATTGCGAAGGAGGACCAAGAAAAGACAACTTTTTCCACTGAATGGGGAATTGTTTCCTACAAGTTCATGTCTTTTGGACTGAAGAATGTACCTGTTGTGTTTTCGTGCATTGTCATTTAGTTGTTTCAGGGATTCATCCATAAGTTTCTTCAAGTCTACCTTGATGATTGAATAATTAATGGACTAGTAAAAGACCATTGCGACAATCTGCGGTTGATGTTTGGGATATGCCGGTAGTTGTGTATATCTCTCAACATTAAGAAATATGTTTTCGATACTCCTTTTGGAACCCTATTGGGGAATATCATATGTAAGGAAGGCTTATTGGTGGATCTTGCCAAAGTTTCCGTTATTGTGGGATTGGGGGAACCTACCAGTTAGAGCGCGGTGCGTAGATTCCTTGTGCATATGGGGTACTACTAGAAATTTATTAAGGGATATGCAAATATTGTCCATTAGAGGGATTTCTAAAGCACAAAAGTACATTTCATTAGGAAGAGGCGTAGTAGATGGTATTTGATACATTGAAGAATAGGCTTATCATTGCACCCATATTACGCTTTACGTCTTGGGAAAAGTCATTCCATGTACATGTTGATCCTTTAGGGATGGTAATTGGAGCACTATTATCACAACATGGTGAGGGGATTGTTGATCACCCTCTTTGTTTTGCAAATAGGAAGTTTACTCCAGCAGAGAAGAACTAAACTACTACAGAGCGCGAGGCATTTTCGATGATCTACACACTACACAAATTCAGGCAGTATCTGCTGGAAACACCCTTTATATTCTACATGGACCACATGACATTGAAGTCCTTGGTGAACAAGACCATGTTACAAGGGCACATATACAGGTGGGTCCTATTGTTTCAAGAGTTTGAATTTACAGTTGTTATGAAACTGGGTAAGAGTAATTTGGGACCTGACCATTTATCAAGGATTGACTCAGGAGAGGACACACAAATAATTGAAGATACAATGTCGATGCACAATTATTTAGATTACAACATGTGCCTTCAGAATTAGAGGATCTTTGCTGTTTTCTCAAAATGGGTGTGGCATCAAAGGGAATGCAGACTTTGGAAAGAAAACAATTAGCTATACACGCCGCGCCCTACATGTTAATTGGTGGAGAATTATACAAGTTAGGCCACAATGAGATCTTGCATCATTGTGTACTAGAGCATGAACGCATTGCAATCATGGAGGAATCACATGGTGTAATTGTAGGACATTATAGAGGAAATTCCACTGCGTGGAAGATTATACAAGCAGTCTTTGGTGGGAAATAATTTACAAGGATTGTGTGCTAGAGCATGAGCACGTTGCAATCATGGAGGAAACACATGGTAGAATTGTAGGAGGATACTATGGAGGAAATACCACCATGTGGAAGATTCTACTAGTAGGTCTTTGGTGGGAAACAATTTACAAGAATTGTATCAAGTTTTGCAAGGCCTGTGATCATTGCTAGCGCCTTGGTAAGCCAAGAAGAAGAGATGAAATTCCTTTGAGGCCGATAGCTAGTGCTAAACCATTTGAGAAGTGGGTGATTGAATTTTTAGGCCCTATTTCACCTACCATGTAAAGGAATGGTTCGTGTTATATAATCACTTGTACTAATTACTTAACACGATGGGTGGAGGCAGTGCCTACAAAATATTAAACATAAACCACAAAAACAATATTCCTATGGGAAGATATAATCAGTAGGTATGGGTGCCCTTTGAGTTTGAATAGTGATTGGGGTACACATTTTTTGAATAAGAGAGTTAGGATTTTGTTGGCAGAGTTCATGGTGGCTCATCACAAGACTACTCCTTACCACCCTCAGGCTAATGGGACAAATGAGGCATTCAACAAGATACTAAGTCACACGTTGACCAATATTTGTGATGTTGGGAGATAGGATTGGGATGACAAAGTCTCAGTTATATTATGGGCGTATAGAACAACCTACAAGAGATTGAACAAAGCCACACTATTTCAATTGGTGTTTGGCACAAAAGTTGTTTTTCCGGTAGAATTTATGCTACCCTCTCTACGTATTATGTGCATAGGAGGATTGACCAATGAACAAGCATTACAAGAGCACATGGATAAGTTAATACAGTTGGAAAAAATGTGGTCACTTGCTAGATGGAGTTAGAAGATGAGACAAAAATCATGGCATGATCGTCACATTAAGAATAAACAATTTGAGGTTGGGCAGAAGGTTTAACTTTATGATTCTAAGTTTTTGCGCCATCCTGGGAAACTCAAAATCCATTAGTTAGGGCAATATATTATATCTTAAGTCCTTGATTTAGGTGCATGTCGATTGAAAACATTATATGTGACAATGTTGCCAAGTTATTTTAATGGGAGTAGGATGAAGCCCTACAATAAATAAGGCTACTATGTGTCTATAAATAATGCAATATTTCTAATTAGATTAGGTTTCCTTTAATTCTTTTCCCTTTCATTTGTTTCCTTTATACTTTTTTTGGTGTTGTGTTGCATGTTGGTATGCCAATAGCTAATTACATTATAAGTGATTCTATGTGCAGAGGACCACACATACATTTTGTGTGGGGTGGATTGGAAAATATGTTTGACAATGGGTTGTTGGGAGCATTAGTGCAATGGTGAAGGTGTTTTAATTCGTGTGGTTATAAAGGTGTTTCGAGAAAATTTTAAAGACCACGCAAAGATAAAAATCACACGGTATAACATAACGTAGGAAACACCTTACGAAACTAATTGGTGGACAACATAGAGGTTATGTACTTCACATGATAACACGTGCAAAGGAGGTGTGTGGAGGTGAAGTAGTGTTGGAGCGCTAGAAGGTTATAATTGTGATGCGCGAAGGAAAGCCAATAAAGTTGAGTTAAGTGAAATAAAGTGATTTATTAAAAAGAGACGGTAAGACACGTGGTGGGAGGAAATTTAAGGCATTAAAAAAGTATAAATAGAAGGGTAAAGGTAGCCATTTTGACTACTTTTACAGAAAAAATTTTTGCTCCCAACTTGAAGTGTGATGAGGGTTTTGCGAAGAAGAGCAGAGTAATTATCACAAACCGGTGAAATTGTGTGAGTGTGGCATAATCTTGTGGCATAACAAGAGGGAAATGAGACAGAAGAAGCGGGAAGGGGTTAACGTGAGGGAGAAGTGTGAAAGTCATCGAGGATCAGACAGATGAAGGAGAATTTCAAAGCACCTAGGGCATGAAAGAAAGAAGAAGAAAGGAGATGGTACATAAGAAAGACCAAACAAAGATAATGGCGGTGAAAAAGGAAGAACCTGTGGAGATTTACTCAGAAATGTAGTACCCCAGGGGTCATTAAGGATGAGAAGTGAAGTTTAAAGTTGTACAAGTACAAAATCAATGAGTATAACCACATAACAAGTGACAACGAGAAGCTGATGTGGGTGGATTTGGTTTTTGACACTCCAATGATAGATGAGATTAGAAACCCTAAGGTTGATGACTTAGTACAACAAGAATTATAGAAGACTAGAATTTTGTAGCTATGGGAGCTTCCATTATTTGTGAAACCTGCCCGTTGTTTAGGTGGTTGATGTTGTGGGTACACGAGGACTTATTCTACTTTGCGGGAAGGAGGATGAGGATTATAAGCCACTTGATTAGGATATTTATAGGCCTGCGAACATTGGTGAAGGAATGACACTTGACTTGTGTGCCACTGCAAATATTAAGGAGCTAGTGAAGAAATTGAACTATGAGAAAAGAGGAAGGGCTCAAGTGACTGCAGATCTCCCAGACCCAACATTGAGAGTTTCCTCCAGGACATTAATAAGAGATTCTTGTATGTGGCCTACGGAGTGTCAAAATGGGCACATTATAATTTTGTGGAGTTTATTGTAAATGAAATTGTTGAAGAAAGTGAAAAATGAGGTAGGAGTGAAAATCACATAGGGCTCCATACTTATATTTATCATATTTTAGGAGATTGGTGTCCCAGATGGGCTAGATGGGAACATATGGGTTCACCCACTGTGCACTCGTCCCTGCGGTATAATTTGTGAAGTTCAATTGTGACAGGACCATCTCGAGCACCTATAAGGCTTGCGTGAACACGTGGTATGAACAGATTGCATGAGGCATTTGAGAATGAGTGGTACATCCCCCATGAACTGCCACAAATTTTTGGGGATCAAGTTAAGTTCGTAGTTACACAACAATTTTACTTGGAAAATTTTATGATGGCCAAGGGAGAGATGGGGCCGTGGTGCAAGCTCCCTTTGCATTTACTACTAAATATATGAAGTGTGCCATCAACCAAATAAAAGATGCGCAAAAGTTGGTTTTTGATGTAGACAAAGTGGACATTGATGTCCATACCTTGCACGTGACATACAAGTATGGCACTTGACCGGCCTATGTCAAGGTTTTGGAGCCAAATTTTTTGGACTTGCACCACAAGTTAGTGTCACCATTGAGGGTTACGTCCATATGGTGTTTTTACAAACAGTGCCCCAAAACAAAATGGGGGATTGAAGTGGAGGTTACAGAATCCCCCTTTCCAAAGCCGTGGGAGGTGCCAATCCCACCCATGAAAGCGATACAGGTCAAAGGAGAGGAAGAAGAAGAATAAAATAGTGAAGGAAAGTTAGACACTTCTCAGAAGAGGAAGCATTACACATGCCGCAATGATAGCAAGGGTGCTATTACTTCACAAAAAGGTAGCACCGAGGATTTGATACTAGATTGCAAGGAGGAGAATCGGGAGGAAGATCTAGAAGTGAAGAAGTATAAGAAAATGATGCATCGAGCTCCACAATAGGCTCCAAAGAAGGATAGGAGGACCCCACCACCTTCAAGGTAGAGTTGGAAGTAGAGCTTGAAGAACATGAGAGAGTTAAAGCTGAAGTCACTTTGTTGTTGCAAATCAGCAACACCCCTAAGTTGATGTTTCAGCATCCAGTGTGATTGCACAACATTGAAACCTCTCTCCAAGTGTGGGACTTGTAAAATGAGAGAGGAATCTCCAGATTAGAGGTTGGTTCCTCAAACTCCTCTGATCATATCTGTTATTTGCACAATTGCAGAGGTTTGAATCCTAATCCTACTCTAAATTCCAAGGAGACAGAGATAGAAAGTGCAAAAATTGAAACTAAACTAATAGGTGATACACCAAAGGAGTGGTGAACACTTCTTGTTCATGAAAATTGACACAATTTCATAAAATGCAACATGAAACATCATACACAAGTTGATAAGATGCAATTAGAGGTCTGAAATGAAGCAAGACAATACAAACAAAGGACTGAAAATTGATCACAGAGTCTGCACTGTCATTTTTCACTGTCAAAATCCTTGCATTTACAACATCAAAGAGGTAGAAACCTATTACAATCATGAAGAAGGTCTGATACTTGCAAAAATCACTTGTTGAAGGTGAAAGAAGAAGCTTGCTATCCAAAAAAATGTTCAACCTCAAAAATGAGCCAAATCTGGCTTTTACAATGCATGGGTCGAGCCTAGGAGAGAGAAAACATGTAAAAACATGGAAGCCATTCCCCATTGAATGAAGATGCATTAAAACAGCATGGGCATCCTTACAAACCCATGCCCTACATTTTTGGCCATGCTGAAGAAGAATGCGACCCATTTTGCATTAAAACTGGTTGTTGAAACGTCATTTCTAGCCATTACCACGTGCCAGAGGTGTTTCTTGATTTTATCTCTCCAAACTCAACCAAAATGCAAAAATTGACCCTAGAATCATGTAGATAATTTCACCATCTTTCCATTGATATAAAGAACGTGAAAATCCGAGCTCTGGATCGAAAGATATGGCGATTTGAAAATTTAGGGCAAAAACAGGCCAAAATCGGATCGGCGGGCAAAAGTTTGAATTTTTACCCGTTTGGTCTTTGGAATTTTTTCAAATTTTCCCCACGCTCCACCACTCTAGGTGCCATGTGGTGGCTTCCTATTGGCCACGGGCCTCCTAAGGGAAAATTTCCCACAAAAACTCCGCCGAGCCATAACTTGAAAAATATGAGGAGTTAGGAGGAAAACTTTACCTTTCTGGAAAGCTGAGAGAGAGCTCTATCCAATGGTGCCATTTTTAGAAAGATTTGAGTGCCTAAAAATCAAAAATGGAGACTGAGGCACAAGAGAGGTAAGAACACAAGGAGTTAGCCACAAAAATGAGCAGGGGCACATTTTGGATAACAATTTTGGCGACTCAGAGGGGTCATCTGCCTGCTAGATGAAGATACCAGTTGCCTGAAGCAGCCCATTGGGCATGGAGTCATAAAATTTTCTGTTCGAACCCCAACTGACTTAGAATGTTGCAAGGAGGAAGATGGAATATCACCTGATGGAAGCAAGGACTACAAAACATCTCCAGGGACAACAAGCCTGTGCCAAAGCACTTAGGGAAAGCAAAACAACCTACAACAAAACAATGTGCACAAGCACTTGGAGGAATGAAAACCTAAGCTAATATTTACAAGGTGGAGAATTTCCCTTTAGTAGCAATGCTTTAGATAGATTCCATTGACTAGAATCTGTAGTTCTTCGCCATCCAATGAAGACAATTGGAAGGCATTGTTGTCCTTACACTTTGTGACCATGTATGGGCCACTCCAAATGGCATCAAATTTTGAATGCCTTCCCGGTTTTGCTCTATCTGCATCCCATTTTAACACTAGATCTCCAACTTGGAAAGATCTACTCTTGGCCTTCCTATCAAAGGTCTTCTTGATCAAAGCTTGATCCTTCTCCATTGCTTGGGATGCCTGATCTCTGATCTCTTAGAGCTCCATCAACTCGCATATCTCACCTCCATGGGCCCAAACTTTAAAAAATTCTAATTGCTTCATGAGTTCCAATGTTGGCAACTCAAGTGACATGGGCAAGATTGCCTCTCTTCCATAAACAAGCCTGAATGGAGAGTTACCTGTGGATCTCTTGGGAGTTATCCTATCAGCCCATAAGGCTGATTTCAGTTTGGTATGCCAAGACCTCTGATTCTCATCAAGAGTCCTCCTAATGATCCTCAACAAGTTCTTGTTTGTAGATTCAGCCTGGCCATTACCCTGAGGGTAGTAGTTTGATGAAGTACTTAGGTAGATCCCATTCTTGACAGCCCACTCAGTCACCTTGATCCAATGAATGCTAATGCATTATCTGAGATTATTGTAGCAGGTATGCCAAATCTGGTTACTATCCCCTCATAGAAGTCTAAGATGCTAGACTCATTTGCTTCCTTGAGTGCTACTGCTTTAGTCCACTTGGTGAAGTAGTCTGTGGCTATCAAAATCCACTTATGCCCTTGGCTTGAATTGGGATTAATGACTCCAATGAAGTCCAAACCCCATTGCATGAATGGCTGGTCAACTGAAATTGGATGCAATGGAAGGGCAGCAAGCCTCTCTTTACCTATGAAGAATGCACAATTCTTGCACCTTTTGATCCACGCAAAGCAATCACTGAAAATCTTGGGCCAATAATAACCAGCCTTCATGATTTTTAGAGCTATCACTTGGTGCAAAATGACCACCAGCTGGTCCACCATGGAACTCTTCCAACACCCTATGAATCTGATTTGTGCTAATGCATCTCAGCAACACTCCATTCACATCTTTCTTGAACAAAACACCGTCTACTATGGCATATGGGACAGCCTGCAATCTGAAGTGTCTTCTTTGGGTTTTGTTCATCTCTGGAGGGCATAGGCCTGTGCTTAGGAAGTGCATTATACCTTGGGTCCAGCAAGGAGTGGGGACAACATTATCCTCTTCTTGAGTGCTACCTTGCACATGGCTGTCTTGAATCAAAACAACCTCTTCTTTATTGCATACTCCTTTTGCTTGCCCAGAATCAGCTGCTCACACAATCCTTTTCCTCTTACCAGCTTGGTGACCTTGATCTCAATGTCATACTCCATGACATGAGTGATCCAACCTGCCCTTTTCTCATTCAAATCCTTGTTGAGGAGGAAGTCCTTTACTCCCGCATGAGAGACCAACAACTGAACCTTGTTGTTTGAGACTAGATGCTTGAATTTCTTCAAGCTTCTGATTACTGCAAGTACATGCTTCTCAATAAAAGAATATCTCACCTCATAGTCATCTAGGCTTTGGCTGAAGAAAGCAATTGGCTGCTCATCATTGTCCTTGTTCTATTGTACCAAAATGGCAGAAATGGTATCATTACCCCCAAATGCATAGAGGATGAAATCCTTGGAGAAGTCCGGGTTGATGAGAGTTGGTGCTTGAGAGATGGCTTCTTTGATTGCTTCAAAACTCTCCTTGCCTTCTGCTGTCCATTTGAAAGCCATGCTTTTCTTCAACATCTTGGTGATAGGTTTGACAAGGGCTGCAAAATCTGGGACAAACCTCCGAACAAAATTTATTCTCCCCAAGAAACTCAAGTGCCTTCTGTGGCTTGGCAATGGTAGTGCTCTTATGGCTTCAACTCTCTCTGGATCAATTGCTAATCCTTCTTTGGAGACAATATGGCCAAGGAGCTTTCCTTCATGTGCTAGGAAGATACACTTCTTAGGATTCAAAGACACTCCAAATCTCCTGCACCTTTGGAAGACTTGTCTCAAATGAGAGAGGTGGTCTACTGCATTCTTTGAAAAAACAGTGATATCATCAAGATATATCAGCACCATGTTGTTAATCAAACCTTTGAACGCCATGTCCATTGCTCTTTGGAAGGTAGCTCCAACGTTGGACAGCCCAAATGGCATTTTCCTGTATGCATAAGTTCCCCATTTGGTTGTGAAGGCTGTCTTGAACTGATCTTCTTCCTTCACCATAATCTGATTGTACCCTGAGTAGCCATCAAGCAATGAAAACCTTTCGGAGCCAACAACAACTTGTAAAATCTGCTCCATAGAAGGAAGTGGGTAATGGTCCTTGAGAGATGCTCTATTCAAATCTCTGAAATCAACGCACAATCTGATCTCTCCACTCTTCTTTCTGACTGGAACTAAGTTGGCAACCCAACTAGAATGCTTGATTGGGAATATGATTCTTGACTCAATCAACTTGTTCAATTCCTTCCTCATGAGAGGTTCCATGTGTGGATTGACTGGCCTTTGTTTCTACCTGATGGGCTTAGTATTTGGATCCAACTCAATGGTGTGCTGAGCTAACTTGGGATTGAAACCTTTCAAATCTTCGTAGCTCCAAGAAAACACATCAGGGAACTCTTGACACAGCTGTATGAACTCATACCTTTCTTGTTCAGTTGTCATCTTTCCAATTTGCAATGGTTTGTTCTCTTCCACCAAGATGGATACTGAATCTTCTCTCTTGACCTAAATGTTTGCTTTCTCTTTCCTAAACTGATCATTGGGATTGAAAATGGACTCCAAAGTGATAAGTCCCTTGGGCAGCTTGTTAGTTCTCAGCTTGTACCACTTGGTCACCATACTGCTGTTCCAATTTTTCCTATTTTTAGCTGAGAACTCAGCTTCTTCTTGTAAGAAATGGATGATTTGTTGGTCATTCTCAAACACTTGCCAACTTACATTGTTATCCGGCACTGAAGGCCTCACAATCACATGGATGTTTGGTTGTACCTTGTCCTTTTGAATGCTTTCCACAATATCAAAGGCTGCCCCAACTGCTGCAAGCCTGTCAGCAGCTTGGTTTTCTTTTCTAGGAATGGATTTTATGCTAAAGCCCTCAAAATCTTCAATGAGGTCCCACACCCTATTCTTGTAGCACTTGAGCAGATTATTCTTGACAACATGCTGCCCTTAACTTGGTTTACAATCAATTCACTATCACCAAAGACTTGCAAGTTCTTTATTCCTCTCTTTATTGCCCAATGCATCCCTTGCACCAAGGCTTCATATTCAGCAGTGTTATTGGAGCATGCAAACTGAAATCTAAAAGCTGAATAGTACTTTACTCCTTGAGGTGAAATAAGCATAGCTCCACCTCCTGCACCTTGTCTACTCCTTGATCCATCAAAAATAGCTGCCATACCTCATTGTCATCCTTGTGGTTTGGCTTGGTGATGCTAGGAATGGGCTGATCTTCTTGATGTATGCAATAGACCCCTAGCTCAGATTCTTCTACTTCTTGATAAGGATCAAAAGCATGCACCTTGTTTGCCCATTCATCAAGAGTTAGATCCGGGATGCTTCCAACCTTGGTGTCAGCTTCATCAATGCTTGGGTGATCTTCTTGATCAAATGCCGAACAGTTGGCATTGATCTGACTTGGAGTGTAGGGCTCAATGTGGAAGTTTGCAATAGGTTCAGACCTGATTGTAGCTTTGGTTCCATACCTCGTTCTGAACAAAGATGTGTGACCAATCAATAGACAAATATCCTCCAATCTTGGCTGTGAAATCTCTTGACAAACATAGGGCAAAGAGTGGTGGAAGGTCTATAACTGATACATCTTGTAAAACAACAACATTTGGACATGCATGCAAGGTAAGACTCAAGTTTCTAATCACCCCAACTATTGTTACTGCTGTCCCATCCAACTGCACTACCCCTTTGGATATGGTTTCATATTGAAGTCCTAGCTGATCAGCTATTTGCTTGGGCATCACTGAGCTACTTGCCCCGAATCAATCATGCAATTGTGCACCAATTGGTTTCCAATGATTAATGAGACATAAAAAGGAGGGGGCTTCAACATTTTACCTTGCTGTCCTCCATGATTCCCTTCAGGCTAGGCAACATTTGTGAGCACCTTCTCTTGCATTTGGACTTGCTGATTCAAGTTGGCTAGTCCTTCATGGCAGCTTGTAGCAAATCTCTCTGGCCTGGGATAGATAGGGATTCCCACATTGATATATTTACATTTGTCTTCTTCATCTGATCAATGATACTAAATGGTGATGAAGGATCTCTTTGCTGTCCCTTGGTTTGCATATTCATCCCTTGTATGTGGGCAACAACAACTGTATTTGAGTTGGTCTAGGAGCTGTTCTTGGCTGCCCTTGTGCATTTACAACTGGATTTTGTTTGCCAACCATTTGTGGAGCCATAAAAGGTTGTGGATTGGTTGGAGCTAATGGCTGTTCTTCACCCAAATTCCTTCTTTTTGACCTTGTGTTGGCTGCAACACCTTGAGAGACTGTTTGATTTATGCCACAAAAATCCTCTGCCTGCCAGTTCACAAGTGTGGTGTCATTTGGAGCTGATTGCTGCTGGAATGTTTCTTGTTGTTGGTTGTTTCCTTGACTGCCCTCACCCTCCACACCAGTAGTTGTCACCATTAATGCTTGATTCAAGGCACCGTTGAAGCACATAGATTGGTTGTGAGGTTCATTGCATGGAAAACACCAATCATACTCCTGAGCAACGTTGTTTTGTGTTGGCACCAATGCCTTAGAGGCAGATATAACATTTGGATTATAGGGCTGAAATGGTCTGTTGGTAGGAGGCCTTGCTTGATTTAGATTTGCAGCTGGATTGGGTGGTCTATGAGGTTGATATGGCTACCTGTTAGGCTGAGCTTGAGGCTGGAAGGAAGGTCTAAAACTTTGGGCTTGTTGCCTCTTGAGAGTAACCAGCTCATTACCTAAATTTTGCAATTGCTTCATGACTTCTTGAAGCTCATTTGGGGCACTTGGAGATGAAGTAGAAGCTTCATTTGAACTCTGATTTCTAGGAGTGGGAGAAGGAGCCAAATTAGGTGCTTGATTAGTGTTTGGGCTCTCTAAACTTGGAAACAATGGCATGGGAGGTCTAGGGGCTAGTTTGCCAACTTGGATCAAACAATTTTCAGCCCTAATGGCAATGCTATAAGCCATAGGGATAGTTATGCCTCCCATGGACTGAATCAACATAGAAATATCAGAATTTAGAGCTTTGAGATAGTAAAGAAAAGCACCTTCTGCTGTTGGCCTGACTGCCACTGGAATTCTCTCCCAAGTCCTTTGAAATCTGAAATTAAAATCACAGCCACTCATTGGGAGCTCTTTTTGATAGTTGTCACCGCTCCAAAAGGGACAAGTTGTCTCCTTTTCCCCAAACTCGCTCATGGAGGGCTATACATAGCTGATTCCAATTTTGAATAGAACCCGAGGCAAGACTCCCGAACCATTGCAAAGCTTTCCCTTTGAATGAAGATGCCAAAGAGCTTTGACAAAGAACTCGCATCTCATTGATCTCATGGATTGCACAAATGTTAGCAATATCCTTAACATGATCACCAGGTGAGGTCTGATTTTCTCCAGTGAAGTATGGAATGTTCTTCAATGCTGCAACTGGGATTGGATTTTGTGCATTGAGAGCAAGTGGGCTGCTACCAATGAAATTGACATAGGGGTTGTTTTGTGCCATTCTAATTGGTCTTAGAACCCTTGTTGACTGAATGAAAGGCCTACCAGGTGGAGGAGTTGAGAGAGTTCTGTTTGGTGGAGATGGAGACCTTTGGATTCTCCTCCCACTTTGCCTTATTCTTGGAGATAACTCAGATATTCAAACAACCTCTTCCTCTCCAAATTCTTGACCTTGTGTTGATTCTTCTCATGAGTTTTCAGTGTCCGCACCGCTAAAACCAGCCGATTCTTCCCTCGAGTCGCCAGATGTGCAATTTATAGCTCTTTTAAGCAAGAAAATTGCAACAAATGCACATCAATTTTGTTGCAATGAAAATGAGACCTCTAAGGTCCCACCGGCATGCCAAAACTGTTGTTGCAAATCAGCAACACCCCTGGATGCAAATCAGGTTTCTAAGTTGATGTTTCAGCATCCAAAGGTGATTTGCACAACATCAAACCTCTCTCCAAGTGTGGGACTTGTAAAATGAGAGAGGAATCTCCAGATTAGAGGTTGGTTCCTCAAACTCCTCTGATCAGATCTGTTATTTGCACAATTGCAGAGGTTTGAATCCTAATCCTACTCTAAATTCCAAGGAGACAGAGATAGAAAGTGCAAAAATTGAAACTAAACTAATAGGTGATACACCAAAGGAGTGGTGAACACTTCTTGTTCATGCAAATTGACACAATTTCATAAATGCAACATGAAACATCATACACAAAGCCGATAAGATGTAATTAGAGGTCCGAAATGAAGCAAGCAAGACAATACAAACAAAGGACTAAAAATTGATCACAGAGTCTGCACTGTCATTTTTCACTGTCAAAATCCTTGCATTTGCAACATCAAAGAGGTAGAAACCTGTTACAATCATGAAGAAGGTCTGATACTTGCAAAAATCACTTGTTGAAGGTGAAAGAAGAAGCTTGCTATCCAAAAAAATGTTCAACCTCAAAAATGAGCCAAATCTGCTTTTTACAATGCATGGGTCGAGCCCAGGAGAGAGAAAATGTGTAAAAAACGTGGAAGCCATTCCCCATTGAATGAAGATGCATTAAAATAGCATGGGCATCCTTACAGACCCATGCCCTGACATTTTTGGCCATGCTGAAGAAGAATGCGACCCATTTTGCATTAAAACTGGTTGTTGAAACGTCATTTCTGGCCATTACCACGTGCCAGAGGTGTTTCTTGATTTTATCTCTCCAAACTCAACCAAAATGAAAAATTGACCTTGAAATCATGTAGATAATTTCACCAGCTTTCCATTGATATAAAGAACGTGAAAATCCGAGCTCTGGATCGAAAGATATGGCGATTTGAAAATTTAGGGCAAAAACAGGCCAAAATCGGATCGGCGGGCAAAAGTTTGAATTTTTACCCGTTTGGTCTTTGGAAAATTTTCAAATTTTCCCACGCTCGCCACTCTAGGTGCCATGTGGTGGCTTCCTATTGGCCATGGGCCTCCTAAGGGAAAATTTCCCACAAAAACTCCGCCGAGCCATAACTTGAAAAATATGAGGAGTTAGGAGGAAAACTTTACCTTTCTGGAAAGCTGAGAGAGAGCTCTATCCAATGGTGCCATTTTTAGAAAGATTTGAGTGCCTAAAAATAAAAATGGAGACTGAGGCACAAGAGAGGTAAGAACACAGTTAGCCACAAAAATTAGCCACAAAACATGAGCATATATGGGCACATTAACGGATGAGCAAGCATGTAACATACTTCAAAATATGTCCTTGAAGGTGATTCGACACAACTTAGATGCAAGAGCCACTGTTTGAACCCTAGTCGTGGGAAAGATGGACAAGGAAAAAGAGATAGACAGATTGTGCCAAGGACTAAGGGGAACATAGGTGCAAATGAAGGAGGCTTATAACGAGAGATGGCACCCTCGTTAAAATCATTTTGGGACAACGTCTAGTGTTGGTGGGCCAGGATAGGAACAATCATGGGAATGAGATGGAGTATCTCGAAGACCTTGTGGGGATATTGCTCACAAACATCAAGGATGGCATGGGGCCCACAACTACAGAGCTCACCAAGGAGAAAGAAGAAAACAAAGTCGTCATTGAATCATGGATCACTGAGTTAGAGGACTTGCTCACTCAAGTCAAAGAGGTAAACATATTGGTATATAGGGACTTCAAAAGCTGTAGAAAGTGTGAGCACATTGTTGACGTGTGGGTGTAAGGATAGGAGTCCGCCCTCAAGGATTTATAGGAGATGATACCCACCAACAAGGCTAAGCATGCGTAGTTAGTTGTTAACACCACAACTCAGAAAGATAAGATAAAATCAAAGGGTGAGAAGTCTGGATTTCAAAGATATCAATGAATTCCAGGATTCCATCACTGAGCAGATGGACAAGTTTGAAGGTAAATGTGTAGAGTTGGTGGTATCCATTAATGCGCTCTAGGGGAAGGTGGAGGAAGTCACCCCAGACCAAGTGCCCAACATCTTAGGAGAGGCACTAGGGAAGGATTTAGTATAATTAAAGGCTTGGGAGAAGTTAAAGGATGAAATAGACATGGAGTTCCCTAAACTCCACCAATTGGTCACTTAGTGGGTTGATAACGCAACATATTCTCCCATTCTTCCATTCTTTATTCAGATTATTTCAATTCCACTATTATTTTTTATTTGGAGAAGCACTTTCGCCTTAGCAAATTTTTTGTCTTAAGATTTTGATTTGGGAAATGCGAAGGATTTCCGGGAGGTAATTAGATTACTATGGGATGATGTTGGGCCCCTAAATTAACTATGTACCTAAGGCGTGAAGGTTTGTGGCATGCAAAAGTAGGGCACCAAGGAATGTGTGGAAGTAGCTTTTGGGGATACGTGAGGGCTCACGCCTAGGTAGGATGGATTATGGGGACTTAGTGGGTTTTGGACAATGGATAAAGACGCATTTAGGGAACAAATGGAAAAGCAACCAGATATAGTTATGGATAAGATATGAAGACTTGCTGCTCAAGAAAAGGATATTCCAGGGCATTAATATAGTTATCATGAAAGGATAAGGAGCTGAGTTTGTTATGGATTAACTGACACTTGCATGCTAAGGGATACTCAATTGAGGAAACACATGATGACATTTGGCATGTTTTTGTGTAGTGGTAGGGAAATCATGAAATATTCCTTCATGCCTTATCTTGTAATGATGAGTGGTTGGAAGATATTCCTTTGAGTTACTCTTTATGGATGGTCTCGCATGGTATTAGGGAGAAATTCCAAGCGAGAGAGAGAGAGTGTGAGTGAGAGATAGATACAACTAGTGAAGATGTGTAATGAGTGATTGTAAGCTCTATAATGAAGGAATAAAAGAGAGCATGTTAAAGCTCTTTGGATGTAATATCTCCATCCATGGAACTCTTTTGATGTACTATTAGCTCATGTAATTTGATGAATGGATATAATGGAATGGTTATGAACATATGTGTGATGGATCTTGATATGTGCATTTTATTTTATGTTCATTGGTGTAATACCAATGTTACGAATGCTAATCATGATTTAGTTATACTTATATTATTGTAAGATCATGTTATTCGTGTTCGGTGTATTAGACTAGGATTTAGTTCTTAATCTTGATTCCAAGAGTGGGTGTGTTTATTATCTATTTGTGCAAACATCCCCTTAATAAGGGAGAAAATTCTCATGAATCTCACATGAAAGAAGGTCTTGGTGCATGTGCATGCCTCTAGTGAGCTTCTAGACCGGTCTGGATGATGTGATAACATGTTTGTGGTTTTATTAGTAAAGCAAGAGGTAAACAGAGACTATAGTGCCCGTTAACCATCCTAAGGCTTGATCTCAAGGAAAGTGTTAGACCTCTCCTTAGCTACAAAATGATAGATACTAGCCAATTCTACCACCATTCCAAGTAATTCCCCCTCCCTTAGAGAGAATTGTTGTCAATCCACCCCAGGGTGTAGATTTGAGCACCAACACACTTCCGCACCGTTGCCAGGGGACTATTCCCTAGAATTGGAAAATATATAATTTTCTCGGTGGCACTACTAGGTGTTAAGTCCAAATTGAGGTTCAAAATACATCCCTTTATAAATATTTTCCAAAATATAGACCATTATGAAAGTATTGTCCCAAAATTTTCTCATTATAGATAGGCTTTCCATAAAACCTGACTCTACTAGGAAAAGTGTGAAAATATTCATAAAAATCTGCAAAGCTTTGTCTACCAATTTGTAAAGCTATCATTTCAAGATCTATTTGAGTTAATATATACATCTAAGGTGTAATACCTTAGTGGTAACTCCGTCTTTCAAAGGAAAATCTGTATATACCAAAGGTAATTTTTTTACAACTTGTTGATTAACTCTACCCTTTTGCAAAGATGGAAGGAAGATAAATCCCGAGTTGGAAAATACATACTTAAGAAGGAAGTAGATCTGGAAACCAGTGGGCGGTCAAAATTCAGAGGAAAGTATTGTTCAACCAGCTTAATTTGATCCACTTTTGGTGGAGGATTACTCTAGCACATTTGATAGCTCCGATTTAGGTATTCCTTAAGCATATTTGTATACTTTGTTTTAGGAAGGTTCAACATCTGCAAATAAAAAAGGTATTCTTCATCTTCCTTATTTGTTGACTCATAAGAACAAATTGTTTTGTGAAACTAAGTCCCCAAGAGATTACCATTTTTGGATCATACTCCTCTACCTTAGATACCTCTAGTTCCCCACTTGTTTCAACCCTCCTTTTAAAACACCTCCACTAAATAATATGGCACAACCCCTCCTAGAGAACCTTTCAGAGTTAACACATATAGACCTATTTATTTTAATGACATGGAAGGTTATCCAAATGAAGTACCACATGAAATTAGGATGAGGTTACCCAAGTTTCAAGGAAATAATGTTATCAGTGGTGATCATAATCTTAATTTTTTTACAATGTTATGGATCACTACAAAGTAGAGCATGAAGATGTTTATGTAAAGTTATTCATAGATATATTAGAAGAAGATGCCATGGAATGGTACAATTTTTACCTACAAATTCCATAGATTCTTGGTTAGAAATTAAGAATGATTTCAGAATCTAGTATGGTGATAAGATCTGACCCTAGGTTTCTCTTATCAGAGTTTGAAAATATCAAAAAAATCCTAATGAGTATGTGCAAGACTTTAATACTAGGTTCAATAAAAATTTGACTAGATTTCCTATTAATCTAAGGCCTAGTGATGATTATTTCTTGATTAAATACTCAAATATTTTTGATAAGAAAATGACTTAGTATCGAGATGCCTTTGATAGGAAAGATTTCTCTATGATATCAAAATCGATAACAATATTAAAGGAACTAGGAAACCTCCAAAAAGGGAAGGTGTCAAGTTGATCAATCCAGAGAAGCCACATGCAAGTAAGGCAGTGGACCTAGAGGAAGTGGTTAAAAATGGAGTAGTCAAAAAGATATCATACAAGCTTGCTAGAACAGATAAATGATTAGTTTCAAATCCTAAAACTCAACACCATGTCCAAGGAAAAAATAGATTTGGGAATCATCCCAAAGGAGATTGTTGGGATGATGATAAAGGAATAGGACTTGTGGGTTCAAAAAAATAAGCAACAATATTTCATAGAAAATAAATCAATCCCTGATCCATTAACAACAAGGGTATCATTAGTAGAAGAAGACCACATCATTGAATGGTGTGATAAGTGTTTATTGCCACACTCCCCTTGTGAGAAACTTGTTGGAGATGATGATGTTGCTGATGAAGCTAGTTTTGATGACATATGCATGATGGAGTGTCCAAAATATTCAATGCCAGGAGCCACTTCAACTGATCTATTATATGCTAAAACTGTGGAGGAATTTTGGGCTTGCACAAATCAGGTATTCTCCCTCCCTTCTATTGTTAATGTTGATATAGATATGGCTCAATCATTTGAGCTTCCAAATCATGACTTTGAATATTTAAGAGATTTAATGATTAAAAAGTATGATGGTGGAATCCCTTCTGAAGAGGATAGAAACTATTAATGAATGTTGTTGTTGCTCAAGAAAAGGAGTATAACCTTAGGAATAGAAAAGTCAAAGGACCTTCCCTTGCTCCTAAACTAAAAATTCCTATCTTGACCAACATCCCCAAAGATGCCCCCAAAATAAGTATGCCTAATAAAGGTCCTATCAATACTTCAAGACCAAGTACTTCTACATCCACCCAAGCAATAAGGGATAACATCCCATCAGAAAATACTATCACCCTAGCCTCTAATACAACCCTACCAAAGTATGCTACATGTGATATGGCTCAAATTCTAAGTTAGATAAAAATTATAGTCCCAATTGTGGAGTTATTAAGAATTCCTTAACATAGAAAAAGAGCATTTGAATACTTGGGGCTGAAGGATGATATGGTTGTCAAAGAAAGGGGTACAAATAATGTGGTGACTCCACCTGCCATAGCTAAACTTGAAGTAACAAAGGATCAGGAGAACATGGAAGAACCCCAAAAGTATATTTAGGCACATCCTTGGTAGAATCCCAATTAGATGTGGATCCTTTCTTTACTACTTTGATTATCAATGGGTGGATTCTTCACAATTGTATGTTTGATTCAAGAGCTTTATGTACCATCAAGAGCTCAAGTTATCACCATTTCAAGTTACCCTCTAGGAGTGAGTTCGAGAGTTAGCCAAATTTTGAACATGACACGTGTCACCTCCGGAGCACAGGCACATTTCATTTCCCTTATGTCCCACAAGAAAAGGGACATAAGGGACAAAAAAATGTCCAACCCCTAAAATCCCTCTAGATCCTCATATAACCTCTCGAATGCCGTTCAGCTCTCGGATGCTTGTCGGCTCATTCCCTCACTCGCTCAAATCGTGACAAGTGGAAACTTCGGCACATCATGCAAATTAATTTCCCTCATGTTCCTTTGTGTTGGGGGACATCAGGGAAAATAAAATGTGCCCAACCCCCAAGGAGACTCCTGGTCACCCATGTGACCCCTTCAAGAGAAATTTTCCAACCCTCGGGAGCTAGTGGAGCCTTCATCCCCTGCCGTCGGATCTACGCCACATGTCCTAATGATGCGTACTATGTAATTTGATGTCCCCTTAGTACCTTTGTGTAAAGGGAAATGGGGAAAAAATTTACACTCCATACCCGATTGGTCCATTTTTAAAAAGCCTCATGGTTCCTCATATGACCAATTTCAAGCCCCTCAGTGCTTCTAGCTTTTTTTCTAGGCTTAAACCTTCACCATTGGATCTCTGCCACGTGTCATCACTAGGTGCCGCATGTAATTTGATGTCCCTCATGTCCTTTAATGATCTCGAAAATGTGAGTTGTATTTTTTTCACTTTTAAAAGTTTCCAAAGATCATGATTTTCTTAATCAATTTTAATTATTCTAAGCTCCACAAATTGATTAAATTCTGATTATTATGCATCCATATAAGTGTAGAAAACTTGGATAGCAAATAAATAATCAGAAAACTGAAAACACTCAAATAACAAACAAGATTGTTTACAAGGTTCGGAAATTCCTACGTCCCCGGGTTTGGATTGAACCGATCCATTAATAATATTGAAATGTAAGTACAATAACTCTTACAAACAACCAATAATGAATAAAAACCTGCAAATGATCTGATCAATGTCCCAAGAACTCGAAAATAGCAAACTGTCCCAAGAACGATCTGTGGCTCCTACAGTGTTTTCACAATGTGATCTCCCTGCAAATGTGTTAGAAAACACCTAAAAATGGATATTTAAAAACATTCTATGAAAAAAATCATATATCTGAGATCAAATCTGAATTCTGAACACTTTTCATGTTTACACCAAGTCACATTTCGGACCAGAAGTGCATTGAAATTCGTGTTTTCCAACTAGCTGTCTTATAGATCCCTGTTAAAAACTGCATTCAAAGCTTCCAAAAATAGAATAAAACTCAACAAAAGATATAAAATCTTACATCGTTGGAATCATCTTAGAATTTCCTTCATTTCATATTTTTACTCCAAGTTCTCATTTTGAGTGCAGAGCCTTCAAAAATGGCATTTTCTAAGAACTACTTCCTTATGCTTTGCTTTGCCAGACACACTCGCCCTTGTATAAGTTACAGCGACCCATTTTATAATCCGCCCAAGCCTCTAGGCGAGTTGGTTGGTGGATATGTCTTGGGCAGCGGAGGTTATGGGTTCAAGACCCGGTGGCATGTATTATGGCGGAGTCTATTTTGCATGTGGGTGAGATATCCCACATTGAGCGGAGGTAGTCATGGTTGGAGGTTTAAATATAAAACGACTGCCATTTTAAACGTGGCTTAGGCCACACCTGTTTGCCTTTTGTTGGCCACCACTTATATTGGCCGAGCTGTGTTTGACTTTGGATTTGTGTTGTTTGAAATGCCCGTGATATGGGCCGAGCTATGTAGTAGGGTTGTTTATCCACGTGGGTGGCAATATGGTAAGGTTTGACCGCCGAGTTAAGTGGAAACCGGTGCATTGTTGGTTGGCCCCAAATGATTTGCGTTGGTTGTGGTATTGACACTCTGAGTTGCTAGGAAATATGCGGATATGTTGGGAGATAATGTGGCAATGTTGACTAGCCCAAAATCCCAAACACATAAAAAATGACATGGACGTTAAAATGCCAAATAATTACAAAGGTAATATATGATATTCGACCCAAGTAATATAATGACATTCCAAATGAAATATGGAAATAAATACCACTTGTCAACCCTCGATAGGCAAATCGAACTTGTGGTGGCAAGCCACGTGGTGGTTTGAGGACCCACCACATCGGCGATAATATTATCATCCTCACGGCGGTCGGGCTCCCCTCCGTAACAAAAGTTGAGCCTCTTGTTCTGGCCCGCTTTTATGTGTGTCGAAGACCGGAGGTTGCAAACAACTTGAACAACCTTCATTTTTCCCTTTTCTCCTTTTGCCACGTGTCGCATTGCTATTGGTCCATTATTGACATGTTGACCGAGTTTACTTCTGTTGACCAAATGTTGACCACACATAACTAGAGCTCCCGATGTCCATTTTTCGTGTTCTCGTAGTCGTTGGAAAGCTCTCGAGATGATCTTCTACATTGACACCATTTAGGGATGTTTTGGGAGCTTTCAAAAATGATCCCCGATCATTTAATGCTTAAGGGAAATGAAAATGTGCATCACCCCCGATTTTAATTTTTAAAATTTCTTCCTACTTCTCGCTTCTAACTTCTAAGTTCTTACTCTCCCATGCGAGCTTCACTCAGTAAATTGCTTTATGAATCATTTAATCCTTACATGCTTAGAAATTTTTTGTTCTAGTTTATACAATCTCAAGAACTTTGAGTCTACGGATTGTGCCTGTTATAAATGTGAATGGTTCTACTCTATATCTCATTTGCTTGATACATATAAAGGTTTTCTCTACCATCTCTTTTCCTTGAAAGTATTATCTTCTTCTTCCTCCATCCTCTCTTCAAGTCTTCTATCCTCATGTATTGATAAATCTCCGGGCATAAAACACATTTCGAGATATCGAAACCATCATTGAATGAAACACTGTGTATTTGTACATAGGTTTTGCCCTTGCTTTCAATAAGGGAACCTCTCTCATTAAATAGGAGGGACTTCCTTGTCCCCTGACTATGGTTTCATTCCAAGTGCAAATCTAAAACCCAATAGTAGGTGCTAGTGAGGATGTCAACATTGTCTTTCGGCACTCATTTCATTCTTAAATTGGCATGCGGGAGGTGGAATTTGCAGTCAACACCGTTAGACCATTCATAAGATGCTTCATCGAGATCATGTCCAAATCAGATGAGTAGTGTGGTAACATTGTAGGGAGTCAGGGAAAGATTCGTTCGAAGGCTCTAGCCCCTTCATAGGAGGATCTTCATGAGTGATACTCATGGCCACCGAATGAGTCATTCAACAATGTTTTTAAACACTTAGTTCACGGTGTTCACATGTCATCCAAAGGAAGTTTCTCAGTGTGTGCAAGAGTTCAAAGATTAAGATTTCATCATATTGGATTGTTTCATCAAGTCATCTAGAAGGATCAATGAGATTTATCAGAGGTAGAATATGTCATCATCGACATCATTCTTTCTTCTTCTTTCTTCTCTCTCTCTCTCTCTCTCTCTCTCTCTCCCCAACTTTATCTCTCCTTAATATTCTAATCTTGCATTGGGGTTGCACTTTTTCACATACCTTAATGTTTTCTAATGTAATAAGTCACCCTTTAGTTATAAAAGGGGACTTAATGTTTTCCTAGGAATGTGAAAATTTTCAAGGCATACGAAGCATCATTGGGGGTTATTTGAAAAGTCTTTTCTCTTCCTATAAATTGTAAATCCATTCCCATTTCAAAGGGTTGGTGATTGATTTTGTATACTCAAGAGTGCATTGAGAGAACAAAGGAGATAGCCAAATTCTTCCAATTCTCAATTTCCTCCATTTCTCCACTATGTAAAACTTTTGTTTGAGCAATTAATACAAGAAGAAGGAGTTTCTAGCTTTCTTTGACTAAGGGATTTCTTGATACTTGGTGATCATGAATTCTATTTGGTCTTATTGCTACTTGCAGATTTTTTTCCTCTTAATTTTAGTGCATGTGATGAAAATTCTAACTAGTGTGTGCAGGAATATGATTTTCTACCTATAACATTAGTTCTCCTACGTCTTTTCTCACTTCCCTTTCGCGCTCTTCAGAAAAAGTCTTCCCTAGTAAGAGATTGCTAGCTTTTCTGCAGGGTCGGTGGAGTTCCCCTATTGGATCCCTTATTGAAAGGCCACCAAAAAAATCCACATTTTCTCAAGCATGCATATATGACATTGCACCGGTTAATTAGAGGGACTTATATTCCTAGAGCGTTGGCAAGAAATCCACAAGTTTTTCCTTCGACAAATTTTGTCTCCAACACAAGTCTATACTTTATAGGTTATATTCCCAATGTACAAATATTTTTTATATCGAATCATTCTACTCACCGTGTATGGTGTTCTACAAACTTATGTTTACCATGTAATAATAAAATAACAGGTTTCCATGTGGAGAAAGTGAATATCAATGCGAGACTCACAAGATTTCATGCATGATGCTTCAAGTTGTTTCCAAATTCGCTTTGACTTCACTCAAGCTTTGTGGATATTAACTATATAATCTCTTTATAATAATTAGGTTACAATTCTTTAGAAGACATTTATAAATAGTGGTTGTTACACCATATCCAATTATACATTTCTCATTTATATACAAAGTGTGTAGGCCATTATGATAACATGGAGTGTTCCCATTATTTTATTAATACAATAAAATATTATTGCATGTCGAATAGTAACATTCTCACATGGGGTTTCCATGATATACTCCCAAATCATTTGATGTGTATCCATCTATACCACTTCTCCGTATACCCAAAATATCCAAATGGGTTTAGGATCAAATGTCGACAAAAATCAAAACTACGCATCAACCCCATACAGTTTAACAAGTTGATAATCAGGAGGAAGAATAAGAACACATTTCTATCAATGCTCCCACACACATTTTATTTTTAACGGAAGTGACAGTGTTTTAATACCTCATACCCCTAGTTTAACCCAAAATTTAATGAAATACTTTTCCTATAAATCATAATAGAAACCCTTGAAATACATTCATTAAACCAACAAAAACCAGAACACTACCCATTCTGGTAAAGCATAGAAACCCAAAATACGGGTATTCTCCCAAATTACACACCTTAAACTCACGAAGAGAGAGTTGTAAATTTAATAATATATGTGTAAATGATATAACACATAATTATAGTCATCAACTGCGTATTTCCAAGGCTCACATAAATAAATATGTATATATATAGGCATAAATATTCATTATCAACAACACCTTAACAACACAATACTATATACAAACTCAAAAGTACATTTTCATACATAAATATATTGGAAATCCTTTATACATGCATTTGAATGATTTAATCTACAAGAGAAAGGGAAGAGCTTTCCATGCCTGAAACAGAAGAATGAAATCTTCTCAAACTCTATTTGCAAAATACTTGTTGATTGCGCCAGCATAACCCATGATTTCCCCCAAATATTCTTCATCTCAAACTCCTTTTAAGTTTTACCTTAATATTTAACTGGCCTGCCCTATCTTTTCTCCTCAAAAGCATCCATAAAATCCACCATGCATCAAATTTTACCTCAAAACAAATCTATAGTTCCATACGGTGATCTTACTTGATCTTATCAAAACCCATGATGATATGTAGAGAAAGGAGAGTTTGAAGAGAGAACAACCAAATGAAATCCCTTGGATGCATGTAGAGACTTCTCGATGAGGCTTTGTGGCTTCCGAGAAATTTAATATTATTAAATGCTCATTAATACTCTCAAGCACCATTCAGTGGCCTCGAGGAACTCGCCACCGCCCTTAATTATTTCCTCCATATTTGGCGGGAGGTTCTTATAGTTTAAAACCTTATATAACCCTACTATGGTAGGATATTAATTAAGCTATCCCTTTTAAAAGTCTATATTTAATGTAACAGTTTCTGAACTTAATCACTTAACATTATGACCAATTAAACCATCACCTAGCCATAAAATATGGTTAAGCCCACATATTTATTTGCTAATGATAGGTCCAAGTATCTTAACACATCAACCCAAGAATTAGTGATCGCTACAACATAAGTCATTCATTTTGTAATCAACCTGATTTCATGTTGAAATAATACTTTGCAACCATGAGTAATTTCATTCGTTCTTAGCAAGTCACTATTTCAATCCAGAATAGAAAGTTATCAATTTCAACATTATGTACGTACAGATATCAAGAAAGGTATCAAATTACATCAAGTCATCATTTTTGGCAAGGTAGGTGGCCATTTGTACTTGAGTCAACAAATGATGTAAAACAATGTTTACATATATTAATCAAGTTCAGCAAATGATACTACAACAATGCACTGTAGACATCATATACTCATCGAGGTAAGTACTCTCTACTTTCATGCTATAAACAGGGGTAAGGTATGAATCTTAAGTTCATTAAAAATGTTAGGATATAAGAGATTTCATGTGGTTGCATGTGTAATTATGCATACGTGTGTATATAATTCTTAGGACATACATCCACATGTGTAACTACACACAACTAAACAACAAGGATTATTGTCTCGCCTTCGTAATTCATTCAACATTTTACAACTCAATTACTAAATACAAGAGACTGAATTTTAGGGATGTGACATATGTGCCTATACTTAGCCATGTGTTTTTATCTCATCTACAACTCATTGTTAAAATAGGAACACAATGCCCTAATTGGAACATCTCCAATGTAAAGTACTAGGATCCAATCCTGTCATATTCCAAGGCATAATTGTACATATACAACTCACATAATAGTAGTTGAATTTCATGAGGCATTTTTAGATATATCCTAAAGAAAGGTCTAGCTCCACTAATATCAAATGGAATATCATTGTTGATATAGGTATACTTTAACTGCAACATTTGTTCTTTCAAGAAAATGGCATAAATGTTAGATGGTGGCCTACATTTAAATATTTCATTGGTCACTTGAACTGTATCTTCCTGCTTTTTCTTGAGTCTTTCAATTTCCTTATCCTTTTCCTTGAGTTGTTTATCCTTTTCTTCAATGTCTTGCTGATGTTGGAAGATTAATTATTCCTTCTCCCTTTCCCATTTTCCTTGTAGCTTATTAACATAATTTTCAAATTATTGCACCCAATAATCTAACAAGGTTGTCTAAGTGCCTATGGTTCTACAATATGGTTTATAACCTATTGTTGTAGGCTAACTTGTGGCAATAATGGGGAAGCAGGTTCTAATATGGTCTCAACTATATACTTAAGAACTATAGGAATATCCTCTTGCATATTTCATCATGATCAGGTGGAATTTTTGTGTCAATGTTATGAACAATATTTTCTATAATTTATTCAACATTATGGGGAAAATCATCCCCAATTTCCATTTCAATAGTCTATGTTTTAGGCACTACATGGTCATGTGTCATCTCTATCATTTCTGCATGGTTATGGGATGTATCCTCAATTTTTGTTATCAATCCTTCACCTTCATGCTTATCATGGGTCTCCCCAACATGAAATACCTTTACATGAACTTTAATATGTCCAGTAGGGCCTTCTTAAACAGGTTTCCCACCACATTCTTCCACCTCATTCTTCTCCATATCACATGTAACTTTAGGGTCACCCTTGTCAACATCCATTTCAACATCTTCTACATCATTGTAAAGTATGATTTTGACAAGTGCCCAAGGCTTTGAGGTTTTGGTATTTTTAGTATGCAACCTATGTGAATGCCTAAAACTAAATTTTGAAGATTTAGGAGTAGATTTGGAGGGTTTTGGTGTAAACCCAAAACATTTTCCTATGCCCTTAGATGAATATGATTCAGTGTAGATATGCTAAGGAGGGTTTATGTGATAAGAATCCTTTTAGGAGAAATGGTCTGAGGTTTTTACTTTGGAGATGATGGTTTCTTAGAAATAGGTGTTTCTACAGGCTGAGAGGTGGAAGCTATGGGTTCGGATGAAGGTGTGGAGGAATTGCCTACACTTCTCTTTCTTTTCTTCCTTTTTCCTAATAACTCATTAATGTTCTTCGACCTTGAAAAATATTCCCACTTCAGTGCAGGGTGCTCCCTTTCCAGTGTATGTTTCACAATCATAGTGATGAGACAATGGTAAGATGAATCTGACCTTCCCCTCTATGACTCCTACTCATTCTTTTCAAACTTTCATTTAAGAAATTGGGAACATTAACATGTCTATCATTCTTAAAATGATTGAGTAATTTAAAATGAACAATATTCAATCTGGAGTATCTACCCTCACAAGTAAATTATTTGATAATGTAATTGGCAACATCAGCCCAAAATGGTTTCAAAGAAGTGTGAAATGTACCTTGTCTATCAGTCACAAAGTTATCATCTTCATCACCAAATTCACGTCGAGCTTCTTCTAGGTTTTCCTTCTTAAGAAAAAAGATCACCTTCTGCAGAAGACTTTTATGTGTAACTAGAATATCTTCATCCACCTTCACTACTAAACCTTGATAGAAGCCTTTCCATCCTTGAATGTGGTAGGAAATTTTGTCACCATGGATTCATTAAAACCCTGAAACTTATTGATATACTCCATCTATCGCATGTTTTAAAAAATAAAAAGTATGTGTGGGTGGCTCCGGAGATGTGAATGATCCATCACCTCATTGTGAATCAAATCCTTGCCCATTTTGAACTCTAAAAACTCCTTAGATCTTAGAGGAAAAATCTTATAGTTTGTAGCAATTATGTAATAATTTGAGTAAGGAGGAGAGTTTTGTGTACTTGTGTTTTCAAATTCGGTGACCGACTCACACGCAACATAAAAAGGAATGCATTAATTTGATTTGAGGGCTACAAACATGTGAGGTGAGGTGGTATGATGAAGTGGGGTGACATGGAGTGACAACTCATAAGGTGAAAGGTGGTGGCATATAATAGATTTTAAAAGACATTTATGACATGACACAAACATTAATTAAATATAATCATTCTATCGATACTTTATTAAAGTGAAATGAGTGCACTTATCTCAAGAAATGTGTCGGATGATGATGACATGTGCATTGTTATGATTTGCACCTTTTTGTTACATATAGACTTATTATGATGTTGCATGTTGAGGTGACACATGATGTTTTGGATGTTATTACTGCAAGCATGTGTGAAATTCATACTGTAGGCTCCTTACTGAAATCAAATAATTCTTGGAGAGGGAATATTGACTTGCTCTAGTTCCAGTCGTCTTCATCACCACTACCTCGTGTATATTTTTCCTTTTATTTTCTTCATGTAATCATAAGTTCTGTCAACAAGAAAACAAAATAGGGCTTTTTACGTATGATGTGCTACAAGTGGACATTTAGTCTTTGCACCATCTCCTTCTATCAGAGACCATGCACTTCTTGCAACAAATACACCAAATCCTACAAAACAAAAATTCTAAAAACAAAACATGTTAGTTGAGTGGTGTTGATCACCAAGAAGGATGATCACATCACTTTTATTTACCCTTGGAGTATTCAACAAGCTGAATATACCAAGGCCATGAATATCTCATTCTTTAAAATTTAGAATATGAACCAACAAGTTCAACTTCTGACCTCAACTCTATTGGTCTCATCTCCATCATGTTTTGACTTCCTCTAACTGTTGCATGAAAATGCTCCTATTAGTTGGATTTTTGTACAACCTCAACCTATGACCATTCACTAGTAGTTTGAATCTCACAGGATCTATGGTGGTGAGTTTCACAGCCCCATTGGGAAATATTTTCTCAATCTCATATGGGCCTAGCCACCTTGTCTTGAGTTTTCCCATGTGGTCCTTGTACTTGGAGTCAAATAAGAGAGCCCAATCACCTTCTTGAAATTGTCTTGTTTTAATGAATATTTCATGCCATTTGATCCTTTTATTTTGTATCACTTTTGTATTATGCACAACTTGTCTCCTCATTTCATCCAACTCGTTGAGTTGGAGAATCCTCTACCTTTGAGCTTCAGAAAAATCTATGCCTAGTTCAAGTGCAGTCCTTAGTGTCTTATGCTCAAATTTAATAGGGAGAACAATAGTATTACCATACAAAATATCAAATGGTGTGAATCATTTTTGTCTTCCAAGTTGTGTTGAATGCCCAAACTACCTCTAGAAGTTTGTCTTCTTCCCAATCTCTCTCATGTGGAGTGCAATAGTTTTTGTCAAGATGGATTCTATTTCCTTGTTTGTTACCTCAAATTGACCATTAGATTAGGGGTGATAAGGTGTAGAATTCCTATGTCGATTTCATATTCCTTAGCTAGATCAAAAATAACTTCAGCAGTAAAGTGTGTACCTTGATCTGTAATAATTTCTCTTGGCACTCCATACCTCGTGAAAATGTGGTCATATAAGAATTTAGCAACTTTCTCACTCTTCTAATTTGGCAATGCTTTCACTTCTATCCATTTAGTGAGGTAATATGTACACACCAAAATGTACTCTTTCTCTTGAGATTTAGGATCTATTGGACCAATGAAGTCCAAACCCCATTTTTCAAATGGCTGCAATACTAACTGAGGTTGTAATGGCATCTCATCTTGATTTGGTAGGCTTACCCATTCTTTGGCATTTATCACACCTCCTTATATACAATGTTGCATCCTTATGTAATGTTGGCCAATAATAACCTATTGTCAACACTTTTTGTGTTGTTATTTTTGTAGCAAAATGTCCTCCACATGGTTCACTATGGAAGGCTTTGAGGACATCATAAATTTCCTCATCATCTATGCATCTTCTCATAACATTATCCTGCCCCATGTGAAATAGAAAACCAGATATCCAAGAAAAATTCACACTTTTCTCAACAATGTATTTCTTTTCGAATATAAATAGTGTGGAGGTGTCTTACCTGAGACTAAATAATTAGCTATATCAACATACCAAGGTGTTCTAGTGGAAATGGAAAATAGGTGCTCATCTTAGAAAAGATTCATCCACTACTTGTTCTTCATTATTATTCTCCATTCTTGAAATAAATTCAACTACAACATTGTCCTTACCAGGCTTATCCACAATGGTGACATCAAACTCTTACAAGAGTAGCAACCATATGATTATTCTGCTACTTACAACTAGTTTTTTGATCAAATATTTAATTGTTGCATGATCAGTATGAATGAATATTGGATAACCTGTGATGTAGTGCTTGAACTTATTGATAGCATAAACAACTACCAAGAACTCTTTCTTTGTGACTGTATAGTTAAGTTCAATGTGTTGTAGGTTCTTACTTGACATAATAGATTGCATAGTTTAGAATTCCATATTTTTTCTATCCTAACACAACTCTAATGGCATGATCTGAGGCATCAGTATGAATGTGAAATGGAAAACTCCAATCTGGTCCTCTTAACATAGGTGCAAAATTCAACATTTGTTTCAAAGTCTGGAATGCAACCTCACATTTCTTAGTCCACTCAAAGGTAACATCTTTTCCCAATAGGATAAATAATGGTGTTGTAATCTTACTGAAGTCTGTATAAATATTCTATAATACCCAATCATGTCCTAAGAATCTCCTCACATCCTTCTGCTTCTTTGGTGTTGGAAGATTTATAATCACATATATTTTTACTGGATCTACCTGAATTCCAACAGTTGATAGATAATGCCCCAACACTATTCCTTCAGACATCATCATGTATCATTTTTTTTGCTTAAGGACATGTTATGCTCCTTATATCTTAAGAACTTTGTCCAAATTCTTCATTGCTTCATCAAAAGTACTACCATATACTATAAAATCATCCATATATACCTCCATGCAGTCATTGGTTAGATCTGAAAAATGCTCAAAATACTCGTTGAAATGTAAGTGTGCATTGCACAAACCAAAAGGAAGAAAAAATATGCAAAAATTCCCCATGGGCATGTGAATGTGGTTTTTCCTAGTCCTTTGGTGCAATCTAAATTTTGTTGTAGCCACTATAGCCATCAAGAAAAGAAAAATATTTCTTTCCAACAAGAGTGTCAAGTACCTGATCAATGAAAGGAAGTGGAAAATGATCCTTCTTTGTTGTTGCATTCAACTCTCTATAGTCCATGCAAATTCTCCATTTTCCATTCTTCTTAGGTAAATGACAAGGGGTGACACCCATAGAATGTATGAAATTGGATATATGAATCTAACATCAATAATTTTTTTAATTATTCTTTCACTATATCCCTCATATTGCTAGATTCATTCTTCTTTGTGGCTATCTTATTGGCTTACAACTATCTTTAATGTATATCTTATGTGTACAGAGCTTAGGGTGTATCCCATGCATGTATCCATAGTTCCATGTAAATGTTGTCTTGTGTTTCTTAGGAGAGAGAGAAATTAATAATTTCTCTTGCTTGCATGCTCATATTTTTTTTTACATTAAGTGGCTTTTGCCTAGAGTAATTTGCACTTGCTTAGAGAGATCAATCATGGAGTATACTACTACTTACAAAATTCAATATACAATCATGTGGAAGAAGTTGGTGGAGGATGTAATTCTTACCTAGAACATTCATAGTGCTTTGTTGGGCATGATTTGATTTTTAGGACAACTTATACACCATAATTTTCCATCTACTTCTTCATTCTTCCCATAATTATTTTGTAGATGTTAGAAAGAACAACATCTTCTTCTTTCCCTTCAATTGTACATGACTTCTCCAACATCATGAGCTGTTGAATTAAGCTTTGGTCTTCTTTTGGCTCTTCAACCCAAATGGTTTGGTCTTCTTCATTGAATGGTTGTGCAGGGGGTAAAGCATGAGATTTTTACCCACTTCCATTAGAGATAATCATATTACCATATTTGCATCCTATGAATGCATCAACAATTGTCAACCATGGTCTTCCCAAGATGATAGGATATCCTCCCAAGCTTGATTTTGGTTGAAGAACAATAAAATTAGTAGGGTACTCTAAGAGTCTACCACTACTACTACATCCTCTAGGACTCCTTCAAGCTTAATTGTTGATATATTCTGTAAAGTAAGCTGTAAAATTATGGTTATTGGTCTTAACCCCTCTAACTTCAAATCATCTATGATTTGTTTTGTCATTACATTAATTTCTACCCCCAAGTCAATCAGTGTGTTTTTGATCACTATGCCATTGATTGAAATTTACCAAAGGACTTCCTGGATCTATGTATTTAGGAAAAATTGAGTTCCCAAGCATAATATCAACTAGTTGTCTAATGACCTACGGTAATTAGATCTTTCCTTTTTTTTCCTAGTTTCTTTATGCATATATCTTTAACCAATTTGTTATAGATGGGCACATCCTTAATAGCTTGAATTAATGGAATTTTGACACAAATTTCTTTTAACTGAGTTGAAAAAATCAGAATCAAATTCTGATTTGAGGTCAGTCTTATTTTCTTGTAACCTTTCAGAAATGGTGACTAATTACTTAGGTTTTACCCTTGCTGGAATTTTTCTCAGGTTGTTGTAGGTCAATGTGTAGCATCTTCTACTATTGTTGTGGATTTATGTGTGGCAATTTATTACTTTGTTGTGGGTTATCCTGCAACATATGTGGTTCCTCAACAATCTCAGTAATGGTGGGTCTAACTGGTGGAGGAAGTGATCTTCTTGAGTGAAGATGAATATGTTGATATCAACATAATAGGTAGGGTATTGAGCTAGTTTAGTGGAATAGGCTGGTTGAGCAGATTTATTGTTAGGGTTAGGTGTTGGTTGAGATGGTAGTTGGGTAACTTTTGGTTGAGAGCCTTTGGGGGTTTGGCATCAGAGCTTGTTGTTGTGGATAAGGAGGTTTGATAAAGATTGTTGGTAATTTGGAGGTGGGTTATTCCACTGTTGTCCTCCTCTCCAAGGCTGCTTCCATGATTGAGGAGGTTTTTTTCATTTTTGTTGTGGTTGGCCTTGGAATTGAGGTTGCTATCATTTTGTTGATATTGGTTAGGATATGGGGCCCAACCTTGAGGATTAGCCCAAGGTGGGGGTTGCATATATGAATTATTAAACCAATTTTGAAATGAATGTATAAGGTCTTGTGTCATACCTCCTTTCCTTGGTGGCCATGGTTTTCTTTGAGCAACATAGAAAACTTTCCCATCCTCTGTCTCTAACATCTTTAACTCAGGTGAAACATCCCTTTCTTGAGCAATGTTGGCCAATTCTCTACATCTACAATCATATTTCTTCCTTCTACATGCATGAAAATACTATGTGAGTGTTTCTTCTACATCTTCCTTTTTCTTTTTTGCATGGAGAGCATATAATTAATTTGCCATGTTATTGACAATCTCTTGCTTCATATTTTTAAACATGTTGACAATCTATGACTTGGATATGTGCCCAATTATTTTTGGTAGCTGATCCACCTCTTGATCTTACACTTCTTACCCTCTTCATAGTAGCTCTTGAATAATTTTTGCAGGCTTCACAAACGTCTAGAAAAGTAGCTTTTGAAATTCCCCTGCTCTTATTAGATCCAGAACATCCATGTCCTCCACACTAATTCCCTTAAAAAGAGTAATTTGAGAGATTTAGGTGGTAGTTTGGAACACCTTGAATTATAAAAGTAGAACAATAACCTTTCCAAATAGTCTTCCAATGGTTCATCCTCTTTTTGCCATTTTGTAGATTTCATCACCTCCTCTATTTCTTGGTCTGCAATAATCTTGGTACTTATCAAGGAATTTATCCTTCATTTGTGTCCATGTGGTTACAACATTTCTTCCCAATCCCATGAACCATCTCAAGGCTACATCCTTGAGTGTAGTAGGAAATAGCTTTAATTTATGTGCATCAGTATTATAATCATAACTCTTGCACAAAACATCAAACTCAAACAAAAAGGTGTCTAGGTCTTCTGACATGGATCCATGAAATTTGGGCAAGGCTGAGGGAGAAATATTTTTCATACTAGTAGTTATATTTTTGTCATTGATGGGGAAATCAAAGGTGGTTGCCCCATTTTGAACATTCTGATTTACTTCTTTTGCCATCTCTAGCCACTTAGGTGCAACTTCAGAGCTTTAACTTGGAGGATTTTATTCAAACAACAAACCTAGTACGGAGGTTTCTTCTTCAGAATCCTCATAGGTATATGAAGAGATCTATGCTACCTATGGATTAGGTAAAAATATACCATGGACATCCCTTGGGCAGTGCATACATCAACTACTCAACTCTATCAATGGAAAATTAGTTGGGGTTGGTTGGAAGTGAATTTCCTAAAACCTAAAATACTCTAAGAAATAAAAACCTCTTCAAAAACCTTATAACTTAGTAGTATCTTCGAAATGATGCCAAAAATTGTGGTCCAAATTAACTTGCAAAAATTAATATGTTATTCATCAATCTACAATCATTTAATTATCGACCTAGGGACATAAAATTTCAATATTTCCAGTGTTGTATGCATAATTACAGATGTTTAAGGAGTGTAAAGGTAAATTGTTGTCACTATAATTAGGAAATAACAATATTAGAAATGAACTAGACTATGACTGAAATGAATACTATGACTATGGAAAAGCATGTAAAAACAAAATACAGATAAAGGAATAAACCACTGCAATTCTAACCATCCAATGAATTAAAAAAAAATAGAAGGATCGGGATAACAACCACAAGTGGGCCCTACCTTGGGTGTTAATCCCTCCTAAGGCCTATGTCTATAACAATTTAATAGAACTCATATTCTTATTTCATCAGCATGAATATTACAAGTGGAAAATACAACAAGTTCCCTATCTATGGATCGATCTCCTCTGTATGCATCCCTTTCTACAACATTAATCTTTTCTTTTTATATCTTTCATTACAACAGAGGCATGAAGAGATAGAGTCCTACTAGGGATTCTAGTTGGATTAATACAAATATTTCAACCAAATAACTTGGAAACTTACATGCATGTAACAAAAATATTCAATAGATGTTCTCATATAATCACATAACTTAACTAATCGATCAGTTGATCAACCAATTATTAAATTATGAGTTAAATCAATTAGTTCTTTGTTTGAGTTGCAACGCATAATCAGGTGATGGTGTTGAGTCTTCTTCTTGTTCACATAATTACTTCTTCTATTAACATGTGTGAGCTTAGGTGTAGTGTCCACGTTGTGCAAGCTTTTGATTCACCGAATTAGTGTCGATGATGGTGATGATATTGTGGATAACGATGCTAGGATTGAGACCTAGTGTGCTTGTGTACAACCATGTAAAGGCCTTATTGTGATTAGATAGGAAAGATGTGAAGAAATTTAGCTCTTTTGGATCGAGGGATTGTCTAACCTTCGTGAATCGGATCTCGTGCGAGGTCCCTATGTTGATTTCGATGGCGGATTCATTAAGAAGGGTGGATTTGTCATAAGGTAAGGTCTTATGAAGATAGGAATATTTTTCCCCCATATAAGAAAGGATGGAATCATCATTTCTGCACTATAGAATATCGATGGTAGGGGATTCCTCCTCTATCATCTCAAGGAACTTGAGAGGAAGGGACCTAGTTTCACCCCTAACTTGATAAGTGACCAGTCCCAAAGTGATGGTAGAGACTTAAAAAATTTAGAGGAAAGGGACACGGTGTCATCCATGTCCATGGGATCGATAGATGGAGAGGGGTCAGACGGATTGATGAGCCTCGGAGGTGTAGATGAAGAAGGTGTGAGAGATTCGATGGGTTGTTCTTTAAAACCCAACCTGAAACTCTCATGAGGCTTGTGGGATTGGTCAACGTTAAGGTCATGCATACCTTGTTTGTAACATCTACGACGTGAATCCTTTCCACACAAAACAATGGAGGTAGGTATAGGTGAAGGATTTTTATAGAGGAAGTTGAATTTTTGGTGTATGGTTTGGTGTGGGCTTGAATATCGATGTGAGAGGAAGAGAAATCGATGCCACCATAGGTAAGATTGGTTTTGAGATGTGTTAGACCAAAAGAAATGACATCCCCGATGTTAGGTTAATGTCCGGGATATTTATTTGGTCTACCGATTCGATTGAGGGAGGGAAGATAATTGAGAGAAAGGAGTCGATACTCCCTAGAGAGAGACACTGCATCACATTATTAATAGATTCATCATTAGGTAATTTAGATGTAGGTATGAAATAACTAGTGGATGTTTTAGAGGATGAGTCTTGCTTTGGGATGAGCACATCATTTTTATGATAGGTCATATGACATGCCTTAAATGGAGGAAGGTCGGAGGAGAGTATGGATCTTCCCCTCATGTTCATATTTGATACAACAATGGAGAGTGGATGGGACATAACACATGACGTGAATCCATGGGCATCTAAGCAATACATTATATTGAACTCCCCTTAATGACATAAAAAACTTTGTGATGGAGTTTTTCAAGAACACAAATGGGGAGAATATTTTTTCCCAAAACAGGGACGATAGCATCATTAAAGGCACGAATAACTATAGGTGATTTAACAACAATGGATTTGGGAAGTTTAAGTTGGTCAAAGGTATGAGATGAGATGATATTGATGCTAGCACCATTATCGATCATAGAGTTGAAGATAAATGTGTCATTGATATGGAAAATGATGAAAAGAGGAAGGTCATGATATTCAAGTAAGTTGTCTGAGATTTTAGAGTCATCAAAAGAAATTTTGGAACAAGCAAGAAGGGATCCAACAAGGGCCGTGAAGGGTTGAGATTCATTAGGTGAGACTCGGATGTGCTTTGCAAGGCTTCAATAAGAGCTTGTCAATGATTGGGAGATATTTGGATGAGCTCATAGAGGGACATCTTAATGGGAGCTTGGTGTAACTATTTTATGATGCTCTATTTAATGGTGGTGTGCTTTTGGGTTTGTAGCGTGGCTAGGATGGACACCTTAGCTTTAAATGGAGAAGGGGATGGAGTGGGATCATCAAAAGGAACATGGTGATGATAATTTTGTATTTGGATTGGGTAGATGGTTGGGACTTGTGAGGGTGAGAACAAGTGGTGATATAAATGACATCTATATAAAGAGGAGGACCATCCTTAGAAGAGGTAGAAGTCGACAACAGATGACAACGAAAGAGGTGGATGAGGAAGTAGATTTAGAGGTTTTAGAGGTTATAGAATTTCTTAGAGGATTGGGCTTAGATGTGGATGGGATGGCAGATGGGAGAGGGTGGTATTCTTTGAGGAGAAGATCATATTATTTGATGAGATTTCGAGGGCCCTACGTGCTCTGTGTCATGTCCGAGGGAATGATGGTAGGCACATATGGTCTTGGAATCAAACGACATGGGTTTCAGCCTACGTGGGTCAAAGGGATTGATACGGGAAGGGTGATCACGTATGTTTGGATTATAAGTTGAAGGACTTCAAAGTATAAGATCCGATGGGAGTTTATGAGGGTGAAGTCTTATGGAATTTAGGTAGATTTGGTTTTAGGGAAGATGACAAAGGAAGGATATGTGCCTTAATCTTATGGGGTTTGATAGAGATTTTGGATTTTTTTTTCTTTGGATTCTTGTGATTTAGACTTAGGGGAAGAGGTGGATGATTTTGATTCAGATTTGGAAGAAGAAATAGATGATTTAGATGTAGATTTGGGAGTGACGGTGGATTTGGATGAAGGGCCTGGTCAAAAATAGATGGGTGAGGTCCTAATATAGAAGATGAGATGTTGGAATGTTTAGGTTGGTGGGGTTTCAAAGAGGGAAGCTCTAACTTCTTATGTGGATGGGTGAGGGACTTTTAAGTAGGAATGCCAAGGTTCTTAGATTTTTTTTGAAGGTTTTACCCTTGGCGGGGATCATGATGATTTCAACCAAGGGGTCCTTAGAGGTGGAACTAGGTGATGCAGATGTAGGTTTTGTTGAAGATGTGGGGATTGAAGATGGGAGTGATTTTTGGATGATACATTTGATGAGCTCATAAGGAGTTTCAAGTCGTGTGTGGGTTTTTTTGAGGTGTTAGCATAAAGGTGGGATTGAGACATCCTTTGTGGTCACATCAAGCGAGGGTGTTTTCTTAGTAGATATTTGAAGGGATGATGTGGATATAACTGTGGGTTTAGGTGCTGATGTGTATACAATTAAAGGTGTGAGTGCGAAGGAGCCGTAGGCATGGTTGTGGAAATAGATGTTGAGAAAAATGTGGGGATGGGTACGTGTATAAAATATGTAGGTGTAAAAGATGTAGATTTCATGGTTGTGGATGTAATAGGTGTAGATATAAGATATGTTGGTGTGGTAGATGTGAATGAGGTGTATGTAGATGTGGAGATAGATGTCAAAGGAGTAGAGGTGGGTAGGGTGGAGGAAGGGATGATGGGAGTGGGTGATGGTGTCAAATCCTGGTTTAAATTATTAATTGTATGAGCGTTGGGTGCTTGAGATATAGAGACGAATCTATTTGTTTATTTTATGAATGGTTAGGGAAATTTCATTTGAATACATCTAAGGGTTGGTTAGGTGGAGCATTAGGATTATCTAATTGAAGGTCCCCACGATCGATAAGGCATTGGATGAGGTATTTGAAAGTATGACATTTTTCAATGTCGTGACTACATACTTTATGGTGTTTGCAATAGTGATCTTAGTGGT
Organism: Taxus wallichiana var. yunnanensis; assembly: GCA_018340775.1. NCBI lineage: Eukaryota > Viridiplantae > Streptophyta > Pinopsida > Cupressales > Taxaceae > Taxus > Taxus wallichiana. Next base: position 758,607,153 of record CM031242.1, on the reverse strand, counting down.
ACCAAGAAAGTTTAGAACGTGTGTCATCGACGGGTTGATAGGAGGGGAGTTGGATGAGATGAGAAACCATTAGTTTATCAAAGATAAAACTATATGATTCTTTGAGGGGAGTATAGTTAGGAGTAGGTCGAGGAGCCCTTTGTAGAGGCTTGGTATGAGAGGTGGATGCAGAAGAAGATTTAATGACGACATTGACTATTTTTTTAGATTTTTCATTATGATTAGAGGACTTGGTGAATTTAGGTTTTAGTTTATTGGATCAAATTTTGACATGGCCTTGCTCAAATTCATGGAGTTCTAGTTTGTGAGCAATGATGAATGCTTCTTCAAAGCTTTGTAAAGATTGAATCTGAAGGGTAGATGAGATATGCTTCACACACGATTGAGAGAATAGTTTGATGAGATAGGTTTGGGGAAGGGAGAAGGATAACTGATTAATGATGCCACACCATCTAGCGATGAAATTTGTGATGGATTCATCATCAAATTGTTTAATGGCATAGAGGTTGGTGATGGTGATTTTATGCGCAATATTAATGGAGAAATGCTCTAGAAAGAGTTGTGCAAGTTGGGTAAAAGAGAAAAGAGAGTGTTGGGGATACTTTGTTGTACCATTCCAAAGTGTGCCAGCCAACGACATGGGGAAGTTATGGAACATGAGATCCCAATCATGTGCAATGAGATAACATGCATTCCTAAAGGCACAAAGGTGTTGTTAAGGGTCCTCCTTGCTGTTGAATTTATAAAACTTAGGATTTCTGATGTAGGAGCAGCACTTGTACCTTTGAAAAAAAATGTTTTCTATTTATTTTAGGTGTTTTGAGTCCATTTTGTATCCTTAAGGTGTGTCAAGTCCATTTGGAATCTTTAAGCATGTAATAGATGGTTTTGAGAGTTTCCTCCAAAACCATAGTTTGAATATTTGAATTGTCATTTACTATGTTAGTAAGCCTAGGACTTAGTAAATTAGTCAATTACATGTTAATATAGTATTGATAATAATAAAATGAGATGGACATGTAATGAACTCTCTCACTTCATCCTTACCAAGGTGTAAACTCACTCAAGTTTTCCAAACCATGTGTAAGCCAAGTGGTAAAACCTAACTACCTATAAATTCATCAAAATTTTGTGTATTCAAATGAAGGAGATGTTTTTGAAGGTTGGTAGAGAGAGTGAGAAGGGTGAAAAACAAATCAGTAGCATAGCCCTAATGGCTCTTGAAGCTTGTAAATCCAAGATTAATCAATAAAAGCTTCTTGGTTTGAATATGATTGTGTATGAGGGTTTAATATGATGTTGTGCATTGAATGTTTATGAAATGATAATTATATTCCATTTAAAATGTGGTATGAATGTTTCTACAGGTGTACAAAGTATGATAAATTCTATGAAGGATTTAAAGAAATGATTCAGTTCACTCTGTATGAGGTGTGCAAATTGTTTGCGGTATTTCCTTGTTGTGTTGGAAAGGAAAAACAAACATATCTTGCATTGTGATTGATATAAAAGGATAATTTTTTTGTGAAGGTATTTTGAGGCATGAAGAAAGGTTTCATAAAGTTTCAGAGGAAATTAATAAGTTTTGATAGGTCAAAAGAGAAAACTCTTTCTCAAACCCTCATTTTGTGTAAGAAACTAGTCACCAAAAATATTATGAATCATGTTGATGAAGGATTAATCACTCAAAACACTCTAAAGATGGAATTTTTTTCCTCATTAAAATAGAACTTTTTCAAGTGGAATGAGGTTATGAAAGTGTATATAACTCAAGTTATAGATTTTTGAATGCTTGTTGCCCTGTGATTGTCTCTGTTTGGAAAATTTCTAAAAACACCATAATTTGTGTTTTATCAAGTGGTCTCTTCTAAAATTTTGTATGTATGGTATAAATACCCCTAATAATATGTGTACAAAATTTTATGATGAAATACACACGTGGGAGAAAGATATGACCAAGTTTCAGTTTTGAGTTCTTGAAAGACCTAGAGGAGAATAAGCCTAGAAAAATGAAAATGTTGTTGGGCGAGTTGTGAAAGGAGTTGGAAGATAAAAATTGGAAAAAAACACAATCTCAATAAATGTTACTATGATATTCAATTATATTTTCTGGGTTTTTATGGTTTGCTCCAAACATGAAGGTCGTAGAGAGCTAAGAAGGACTAGTAAAGAGACCTAGTCAAAACATTGAAAAGAAAATAACTTTTATAAGAAGGGAGTTGAGGTTTGAAACTTGGTATGCATCTTAATTTGGATAAATGGTGTCTAAAAATTTTACCAGTGAGATTTGGAAGTGAAAAATGAGTGATTTATGTGGAAAAAGTCAAGTTTTTCAAGGCTACAAGGCTAGTTTGAGGCCTATAAGGAAAATGGTAGTAAATGATGATATGAAACAAAATGGGTTGCATGATCATGTTTGTATGAAGGATTTAAGAATTTATAAAGTGATTTTAGTCTTTGGTATAGTGATATAGGACATTTTAGCCTATTGTGCAAGAATTAGCCTTCTTGAGCAAGGTATTAGTTTATTGATTTTGGTGATTGTTTAAGTGGATTTGTGGCTTCTAATGCACTGGATTGGTGTGTATAAGGATAATATGCAAGGATCTGCATAATTTGGTATCAAAACGTGAATATCAAGGAATTTGAAATAAGTTGTTGGTAAGAAAAGAAGCAATATTTTATCTAGGCATTTGTATGTAGTTTTTTTAATGAATTTATATGAGTTAGTTGTGTTGTTTTGAGTTATGGATGAATTTTGAAGTTGTTGAAGCTGAAACTTTACTTCTTGAGAGTGTGTATGATAATTAACATGTTTCTCCTTTAATTAAGAAAGGAAAAGTGAAAGAAAGGAAGAAACTAGAGAAAAAAGTGAAGAAAAGAAGAAGTCAAAAGACTAGGTAAGAGAAAAAAACCTAGGTGAGACTTGGGCAAGGTGAAATAGACTTGTCTAGTGAAAATGGATGAAGATAGAGTGGAGTTAGTGAAATAATTTCTTAAGTATATGAGCAATGAGAGGAAAGAGAAAGAGATGAGAGAGAGAAATAAGAAAGAAGATAGAAAGAGAGAGAAAGAGGAAAAGAGAAGAGTGTGGATGGAGGAAGAAATAAGAAAATTGAGAGAAGATGTGGAATAACTAGAATTATTATTGATGAAGTGAAGAAAATACATGGGAATGGTGATAAGAAATAAGGTTAAGTGGACACTAAGGTCACTCATAAAAATAGGAGTGAAAGTGCAGCTGAAAAGAGGATTAGAGAAGAGGAAAATAAGTTAAAAATGATGAATAAGAAAGCAAACAAGAAAGAAAAAGAAGAAATTAGAAAGATGATAAAGAAGAATGCAAGTATGAAGAATAAATTGAGGGATAAGAATGTGAAAAATCATATTTTCAGTTTTTATATATTACTCAATAACACTTAGAGGTAGAGTTATGGGCACTTGAATGTGCTTTGAATGGTGAAGGAATGAAGTCTGATGAAGAGAAAATTGAGGAGATGGAAGAGAAGACTGGAAAGAAAGAAGAAAGTGAAGAAAATGATTATGAAGAGACTCAAAAGTCTCATGATTTTTCATCTAAGGTTTTGTGTTCATGTTTGATTGTAGGTACACTTGAAGAAGAGATAGAAAACATTGAGAGAGTAGCTCATCTAAGAGTTCTTGTAAATAGTATGGAGTCCTCATTTTTGAAGGCAAAGAAAAGATGAAGAAGATGAAGACAAAGAAGGAAGATCAAAGGAAGAATGAAGTTGAAGGAGATGAAGATAAATAAAAATGAAAGGTGTGTTGAGTTTGTTTTTTTGTCCTTGAGGTGTGTAAAGTCCATTTGGACTCTCTAAGCATGTAATAAATGGTTTTGAGAGTTTCCCTCCAAAACCATAGTTTGAATATTTGAATTGTCATGTACTAAGTTAGTAATCCTAGGAGTTAGTAAGTTAGTCAATTAGGTGTTAATATAGGCTTGATAATAATAAAATGAGGTGGACATGTAATGAACTCTCTCACTTCATCCTTACCAAGGTGTAAACTCACTCAAGTTTTCCAAACCATGTGTGAGTCAAGTGGTGGAAACCTAACTACCTCTAAATTCATCAAAAGTTTTTGTATTTGAATGAAGGAGATGTTGTTAAAGGTTGGTAGAGAGAGTGAGAAGGGTGAAAAAATCTGTAACAGAGCCCTAATGGCTCTTGAAGCTTGTAAATCCAAGATTTAAACAATAAAAGCTTCTTGGTTTGAATATGATTGTGTATGAGGGTTTAATATAATGTTGTACATTGAATGTGTATTCAATGAAAAGTTGCAAAATCCATGGACATGGGGTAAGAATCTCTAAAGAAACCCCAAAGGCTTTTAAAAAACTAGTCAATGGACCATCAAATAAGAGATAAACAAGGATTCATCACTTTTCATACATTAATATTGAAAGAAACAAGCAAATCTAGCATATTTAGTAATCCTCTACTCTTGAAAGCTTTAAAATGAACCTAGGAAGATTCTAAGAAATTAGTTATGTGATTATGAGAATGGGAGCTCACCATTAATGGCTTCAAGGCCAATGGTTCTTCCCATTTACTCAATGCTTGGTGTGTAGTGCAATGGCAAAGCAATAGCTCAATGAAAGAAATGAAATAACTCTAAACCCTAAGCAAAATGCTATAGTTTATGTTAGGAAGAAGGAGAGTTCTTAGAAATGAGAGGGGTTAGTGGGCTATTTATAGTTTTCCATTTGGGAAAGTGGGGAATTTTGGTGCATGTGGGACTAAAGGATATGCCAAAAAGTTTATTAGGGAGTCAAAGTAATATTTGACTAGGATTAGAAGAGGTTAATCATGGTTAGGAATAGTTAAACTAGGCTATACAAGTTAATCATGTTTAGAGAGGAATTATGGTTTTGAGAGAGTTCTGAGAGGTCTAATCAATCCAATGAAATGGATTGATAGTCTAGAAAGCTAGTAGAAGTAGTCTAGAAGGGAATGAGAAGATGGTTTGGTAAATAAAAGGATATATTAGCCTCGTTTAATTTATTTATAGGAGAAATATGACCAAAAGAGTGTCGTAAGAGGGGAGTTAGAGGATTCAAGTATGACGAGGTATCGGCAATTTGTAATAAGGAGAATATTTAGTGCAATATTAAGAATAATAGTGCCTTGATCAAACTACAGTGTCTACTGAATGTTTATGAAATGATTATTAAATTACATTTAAAATGTGGTATGATTTTTTCTATAGGTGTATAAGGTCTGATAAATCTTATGAAGGATTTGGACAAATGATTCAATTCATTTTGTATGAGGTATGCAATTTTTTTGTGGTATTTCCTTGTTGTGTTGGAAAGGAAAAACAATAATATATTGCATTGTGATTGATATAAAAGGATAAAATTTTGTGTGAAGTTATTTTGAGGCATGAAGAAATGTTTCATAAATTTTTAGAGGAAATGAATAAGTTTTGATAAGTCAAAAAGAGAAAACTCAGTCTCAAACCTTCGTTTTGTGTAAGAAACTAGTCACAAAAAACCTCATGAATCATGTTGATGAAGGATTAATCACTCAAAAAAATCTAAATATTAATTTTTGTCTCATTAAAACAAAAAAAATTCAAGTAGAATGAGGTTATGAGAGTGTATATAACTCAAGTTGTGGATTTTTGAATGCTTGTTGCCGTGTGACTGCCCCTGTTTGGACAAATTTCTAAAAACACCATAATTTGTGTTTTATCAAGCGAGGTCTTCTAAATTTTGGTCTGTATGGTATTCATACCCATAATAATATGCGTACAAAATCATACGATGAAATACACATGTAGGATAAATATATGACCAAGTTTCAATTTTGAGTTCTTGAAAGACCTAGATGAGAACAAGCCTAAAAAAATGAAAATGTTTTTGGGTGAGTTGTGAAAGGAGTTGGATGATAAAATTGGAAAGAAACAAAATATAAATAAATGTTACTATGATATACAATTATATTTTCTTGTTTTTATGGTTTTCCCAGTACATGAAGGTCAAAGAGTTAAGAAGGGCTAGTAAAGAGACCTAGTCAAAACACTAAAAAGAGAATAACTTTTTATAGGAAGGGAGTTAAGGTCTGAAATTTGGTATGCATATTAATTAGGATCAATGGCGTCTAAAAATTTTACTGGTGAGATTTGGAAGTGAAAATGAGTGAGTTATGTGGAAAAAATTAGGTTTTTCAAGGTTACAAGATTAGTTTGAGGCCTATAAGGCAAATGGTAGTAAATGATGATATGAAACTAAATGGGTAGAATGATCATGTTTGTATCTAGAATTTAAGCATGTATAAAGTGATTTTATTCTTTGGTATAATGATATAGGACATTTTATCCTATTGCACACAAGAATTAGCCTTCTTAAGCAAGGTATTAGTTTATTGATTTTGGTGTTTGTTTAAGTGGATTTGTGTCTTTTAATGCACTAGATTGGTGTGTATAAGGATCGTATATAGGGATCTAAATCATGTTCCCAATGTGGAGGGTAAGGTTTGACAAGATCTTATGGATGGATGATCTCATTATAAATTTGTTAATAAGAGAAGGTGGTTTTAGATCCCAAATTAGCAGCTTCAAGATTGTCCATCCTACTTAACAAAGCATGCATAGGGTTGTTGGAGATATGGGGATGAGAAGTTGATGAATGGGGCTGGGGATTGTAAGAAGTGGATGGGTTAGGTTGAGAGTAATATTGATAGTGCTGAGGATAAGTAGGTGTTTGCGGGGTGGTTGATAAGGGGGAAGATAGTTGAAGGGTTGTGATTGAATAGGTTGGGAGATATGATGTTGTTGAGATATGGGGACATAATTAGATGGATATGATTGCATTTTTGTTGAGAGATGGGGATGTTAGATTGGTTTTTCATGGGATGAGTTGGAATGTAGGTATGGTGTGGTTGGGTAGGTTGATTAGGAAACATATGGTGAAAGGCACTCCAGAGAGGAGGTTGATAAGTTTGGGTCAATTCCGAAGGGTGGGGTTGTGAGATGATGACATTTTCGTGAACTTGGGAGGTGGAGATGGTAACCAAATTGTGATCGTGTTGTTTGGGTGGCAAAGGAACTATATTGAGTCTTGTAAAGTTTAGGCAAGGGCACTAATGACAATGATAGATGAAGAAAGGATGTGGATGGAAGAATTGGGGGCAACATTGATGCGAGGTAGGTTGGGTGGAATGGGAACCACTAATTGAGTGGATTTATGGGCTTGAAAGATCATAGTAGAGGGTTTTTGGGAGCCATGTTCATATTGGGCCACGACAAGTTCGTTTATGGCTCTAGGGAATAAGATAACGAGTTCGAGAGGTGAGGACTTGAGTGGATTCTGCCGAGAGTAATAAACATAGATTTGTTGAAGAGGGGGTCCATTGATAGGGATATGGGTGGATTTACAAATAAGATAGTCGTGAAGGGAAACATGGTTAGCGTCTAGGAGTTCCTAAAACTCCAAGCACTCGTGAGAGATAATGGAAGGCCTAAAGGTCTCTAAGAAAGTGGCATATGGGGGTGTAATTGGTCTAGAAGGAATAGAATGGTGGTAGATGAAAGGATTAGTTTCAACATGGGAATGGGTTTGGACCATAGGGGGCTCACTAGAAGGGGTCATAGAAATGATAGGTTAGAGACTCGTAGAGGAAGTAATTAAAGGAGAGGAAGAAAAAAATGGTAAGAATGATGTTTGTTGGGAAATATTGTTGGAGGCGGGATGTTTGGATGAGGCAAATTTGATTCATTTTTATAACTTGGGATTGATTAAGAATGGACATGAAACAAACAAGAAGAACTCGATGATGGTTATTAATATGATAAGTAAAATTGTGATTTGCTAAAATCCCTGATATTGTATTTGTTGAAAAACTAAAAATAAATTATTATGAGCACTTTGGAATATTATTATGTAACTCTAAAATTAAAAGTGAAAAGGTTTAATTGAGAGGAACTTGTTGGGACACTATTATTTACATTAAACTAATTGTAAATTTGTAATTTGGAAGTTACCGTTGAACCTTTAGAAGATGAAGATATTACTGCTGAAGTTTTCAAGAAGCTGCTATCTTTGGATGCCAGGCTTGGCAATGCAAAAGGGAGAAATGACTGTATCCTCTCAGCTCTTAAAAGCATCTACAATTTCATCAAGTAGCATGTGCGTAGTGTTTGCAATCTCAGCGGTATTACCGAGGACATTTGGGGTTCCAAGGAGAACAGAGATCTTGCAATTGCCAAGGTGGATTTGAAAGATCCATCCCAGGCCACCGCCATTGCATTCTTCATCTCACTCCAAACGATTAAAGCCAAGATCGATCAGGCTATCAAGTGATGTGGGGCAATCGTTGTTTTTTACCGGTGGTGAAGTTTTTTTGACCGTGTTTTTGGTGTTGTTGGCTGAAAATCGTGTTTTTGTGGTGGTTTTCTCTTGTTCATTTTTTGTCTCTTCTGCTTTTATTTGGATCACTATCTAGTCTTGTTACTGTATTGTATAATTTGGTTGTTGAGCCCACTGATGTTGGATGTTTTGCAATGTTAGCTCTTTTTGTATCTGGCTTTTGAGCCTTTTTGTTCACTGGTGGTATAGTCCTCAAAACTATTTATTCATAATAAAAACCTTTGGTAATGAAACCAATTGGGAAAAGTATTATTTAAATGGCTTGTAAGACTTGTTGAGGATCCAGGGGGAAAAAGAAAAATATTTTTGGAAATTTCAAAGAGCTTGTGGATATTTTCCAAGGCATCTGTTGTGCTTTTAAGCATATTTTATTCCCCTCATTAATGTGGCCATGGTTCTGGTGCTTACATCCAAGTGGACCGGGAATTGAGCATAGAAAATCCCATTGCCAGATTGAGATAAGTTCCTTCTCTGTATTTTGGTTGTATACTGTGCAAATTAAATAAAGGAGTAAATTATTATGGTTATTTTATTTGTAATATTTTTTTGGAATGGATATTTAATTTAATTGTGATATGAAACTATATTAAGTGATATTACATTGCTAATTTTTTTTTACAATGTCGTATTGCTTCTCTGTGTATTGATTTACAAAAATCAAAATAAATTTTATACAGTGTTTTGTGGTTGGTTGATTTAAAATAAATCTAAATTTATATTAATGTCGAACATTTACTTCTTGTATTTTTTTACTTGTATAATAAAGTTAAATAAAATATTTAATTTAGTGCATTTCAATAGTTAACTTCCAACATATGACAAGAAGTAGTAGATAATAAACTCGACTTATATTTATTTTGTTTTAGTGCTGAAACACCCAATGAAAAGATCAAGTGAATTTAATTTACCTAAGGTTTCTACGGAGACAACTCTCCTTGAGAATAGGAAATCAATTTTTCCTATTGGTTTATAATTTACTCTTGTCCCCTATGTAAAATTCTAAGTGTGTATTTTCATCTTTAATATTCAAAAATAATTTTTCATGTCTAAAAATACCCCTTTAAATAAACTTGATTAGATTTATGTTGGAATAAAGTATTCTTATGTCTAACCTATGATTATACGATTTTCCGTCGCACCAAAAGCTCAAACTGGTGGTGGAGAGGGATCTCATTGTGTTAACTAGCTACTACAAAAACACACCCCCGCACAATGGAGCCAAATGCAACCACATGAGATCTAGGCCCACCACGTATACACCCAATTAGGTCCAACAATATTACGAGGCAACAACACTGGGACTTCCCGGGAGATCATCCATCCCAAGATTACTCCAAGTCGGCGCGCTTAATTGCCTCGACTCGATACCATGTATGATTTTTCATCACACTAAAAGCTCGAACTTGTGGTGGAGAGGGATCTCATCATGTTAACCATTCTTTATGCTATGCCAACAACTAATTTTTATTGCAATCTTAAAACTATATTTTTTAATCATACTAACATATGTCTAATATTAGGCCCTTTTATTATTACTTTTCTTCTATACATATTTAAACTATAAGTTTAAATATTAACACTTATGTGTTATACGGAACCTAAATGGAATATTAAATATTCCCTAAACAATTTAAAAGGCATGTTTTATTAGTACTATAGTTTTTAACCATACTTGAACCCTATCACATTTACCTTTTCTTAATGTGGCCACCTTGAATATTATATGAAGAAGAATTAACATAACATATAATTTAAAAATCCTAACCTATACCATAACTTAACATTTTAACGGCTTATATAATGTATCATTGAAATATTTTAATAAAATGTGGTTTGTGCATTACATTAATTAGTTCGGCCCTTTTTCTTAGTGCGGGGAAAAGTGGTGTTACAATTTGGTATCAGAGCTAAAATTCCTCAAAAAATTGTGTTATATGGTAAAATTCTATTAGGTAAATTAAAATATTAGTATATTGATTAAATTCACAATTATGTTTTAAAAAAGTTAAAATTATATAAATTTTCCCATTAAAAATCCTACATAAATTCTTCTTAATTACTATCACCCATAAAATTTATTTATAAGTTTAACCACATTATTAACTCATAGTCCCACTCATCCATATAAACTATTTAAATGTGAATAAATAATAAGCTTATTTCTAAACCCATCCCCTAACTCATGCACTAACTTTTCACCCTATAATATTGGTCTTAAATTAATTAATACACTCAATAATTCCTAGTGGGCATGTGAATAAAAATGAGAGTGGTGTCCCATTAAATTTTAAACCACACTTTATATGTTTTATTTAAATACAAAACATTATAATCTTTTAACTTCCCTTAAACTTATAATATTAAAAAAATTCACTTTTAACTCAAAATTCCATGTAAGATAAAGCACGAGTCTTTCATATACCTCAATAAAAATATTAATAATAATTTCGACAACTAGAGAATGTAAAAAGTTAAATTATCTCGCAACATATATATATATATATATATATATATATATATATATATATATATATATATCTTCTTCTTAACCACACAAACATTTTATCATGCGGAGAAAAGACCATGTGTGACATGTAATAGGGTTGAGGTGCTTTATGATATGATGCGCCAAAATTAGCAGGAAAGTTGACAAGGTCATAACTTGAGCTCACGTGTCCGTTTAGTCTGTTTTTTTTTTTTTAAAACCACATGTTTCGATGAGACAAACGCACCGGAAACCTGCCCTACCCATTGGGAAAAGATTTAGCACATTTTCGGCCCTAAATCCTCCATCTTGAGGCTGAAAATTAGGATTTAAGTTGTAGTTCAATTTTTTCCTATTTTTGGGCATTAGTTAATTTTAGTCTATTAGTTGCATTATGAGTTAGAAAGTTGGAAATTCCTCTAATTTAAGAATGTAGAAGATGTGTGGCAATTTCGTGTAATCGCATTTAATAACCATGCGAACTTACTAAGAATAGCAGGTTCTAGTAAACTGCTAAAAATAGTAAATTCCACCACCTATAGTAGATTTAGTCAAAGTTAGTTAGGGTTTGCATGGCAACTCGAGTTGGGAGTTGTTTTCCTATTTAGGAAACATTGTAATTGATTATTGAATAATGAAGAAGGTGATCTATTTTCTTTTGGAGTTCATGAAAAAAATATTCTCAACAAAAAAATTTCAATTGATAAAATATTTTCTTCTTATTAATTTTTTTGAACAATTTTTTCAAGGATTAATGTAAAAGTCAAATTAAATAGTATTTATGACTATTAGAAAATATCATAGAGTATTATTATTTTTAAGATAGACATGAAATTATATAAATTTTCTCTAAAAACAATAATACTATTATGAAAGGTGTCAAAATTTATTTTGTTTACTGGTGAATGCTATTTTGGTTCATATAGAATCTATAGAGATCAACTTTTATTGAATGCATAAGTCTTAGATTCAAACACTTAAAACCTGAATCATACCTTAAAATATTTTAACATTTAATATAAATAAAAATATCAACAATCTATATAAAACAATGTTTATTATAATACTTCCACATTCAATTAAAAAAATTTACTAAAAAAACAAAATTCTTAATTACTTCTATACACTTCCAAACATTTGATATTTACTCCCACATTGTCCGTAATATGTAAAATAGAATTATAACATCATTAAAAGAGGATTGTTATTTGTTATATTTTAATGAAATAAGCATGATAAGACAATGTTTCCCAATGTATTATAATGATATTTTGGTGTAAAAGAGGTTTTATTTACATACATGTAGTGTACATGAGTTTTATGGAATATGAATGGTTACTTTGTGTTTTTCACAACTCCAAGATACATGCAATGAAATTTTATGCTATCCATTATATATCTACATTTTAGTTCACATGTTAATTTATATATGAAGCTAGATACCATAAGAAAGTGATTTGGTCTTGAATGGGAGATTTGTGACTTCCAAAAATGATCATATAAACTAAAATCTAAAACTACTATTTAAACTAGTATAGATATCTTAAATACAAATATCTAAAAATATGTAGAGAGATATGACTTTGATGCATGATGTTTTCCATCCTTTTCTCGGATGTGTTTGTGATTATTTTTTTGGATGACATTCCGATTTATTATAAAAATGAAGAGGAACATAAAAATTATGTTAGAATGGTGTTAGAAAATTTAAGGAAGCATTAACTTTTTGGGAAACTGAGTAAATGTGAATTCTTTAAAAATGAATTTTCTTATTTAGGCCATATTATTTCTAAAAAGGTATTGCCCGATCCATCAAAAGTAAAAGTTGTAGAAGAATGGCCTATACCTAAAGATTCCCATGAAGTTTGAAGTTTTCTTGGATTATCTAGTTTTTATCGTAGATTTATTAAAAACTATTCAAGAATTGTTTCTCCACTTACTGATTTAACTAAAAAGGATAGAAAGTATTGTTGGATTGAAGAGTGTGATCTTGCTTTTAATAAATTAAAAGAGGCTTTAATTACTGCACTTGTATTATGCACTCCTGATTTTTCTAAACCATTTACCGTTGTTATTGATGCTTGTAATTCGGAATTGGTTGTGTGTTAATGCAAGAAAATAGATTTGTTTTTTTGTTCTAGAAAATTACTGCTTGCTTGAGAAAAACTATCCTACTCATGATTTAGAATTTCTTGGAATTGTTCATGCTTTAAAGATTTGGAGACACTATCTGTTAGGAAATAAATTTGTCTTGAAAACTGATCATAGAGGTTTACAGTATATCTTCACACAACCCTTGTTAAATATGAGGCAAAGAAGATGGGTTGAATTGTTAAGCCAATATGATTTTGATATTCAATATGTTCCTGGTAGAGAAAATGTTGTGGTTGATGCTTTAAGTAGAAAAAGAATTTATTGTAATGTTGTGTCTGTAAAAAGAAGTCATTTTGAGGAAGTTATAAAAGAATCTTTACCTATTGATAAATATTTTTGTGATATATATGTTGGTTTGAAAAATGGAACTCAAAATGTGCATTTTCAGGATAAATTTTTTCATTATTTTCTTAATAATTGTGGATTATTGTATTATAAAAATAGAATGTGTATATCTAATCTTGTTGATCTAAAACAACAAATTTTGAAAGATTCTCATGACATACCTATGGCTGGTAATCTTGGGTTTCACAAAACTTATTCCTCTATTAAGAAAAATTATTTTTAGCCAAAGATGAATAAAAATACATTCGTGAATATATGCGTAAATGTATGACTTGTCAAAAGGTAAAAACTGAGCAATGTAGTAAACCCGGTTTGTTACAACCTTTACCTATACCTATGACTGGAAATGGGAATTTGTTAGTATGGATTTTATTACTAGTTTACCTAAGACTAGGAATGGACATGATTTGATTCTTGTTGTTGTTGATAAATTAACTAAAATGCCTCATTTTCTTCCTACTAAAATAATTCTTTTGCTTTTGATGTAGCTCATTTATTTTCCAAAGAGATATTTCATCTACATGGCATTCCTAAAAATCTTGTAATTGATAGAGATCCTAGATTTACTTCTTCATTTTGGATATCTTTGTTTGATGAGTTGGGTACTAGCTTAAACTTTAGCACTGCATATCATCCTAAGTTTGATGGCCAAACTGAAAGGATTAATAGAATTTTAGAGGACATTCTTAGGATGTATATTGGGGATAAACCTAGAAACTGGGAGCAATATTTACACTTGATTGAATTTGCTTACAATCAAGGTTATCATAATTCTACTAATATGACTCCTTTCAAGGTTGTTTATGGTAGAAACTATGTTACCCCTATTTCATGGTCTAATCTCAAGCATAAATTCTAGTATGACAATGAAAACATAAAATAAATAGAAGAAATCATAGCTAGGGAAAAACATAATATGAAAGCTTCTCAGGATAGACATAAACATTTTGTTGATTCTAAAAGGTCTGTTAGAGAGTTTTTTCATAGGTGATAAAGTGTTTTTGAAAGTTAAACCAAAAAGGAGTTCTTTGAAGTTAGGAAAATATGCTAAACTTGCTCCTCATTTTTGTGGGCCTTTTGAAATTATTGAAAGAATAGGAACTTTGGCATATAGATTGGCTCTACCTCCTAGTTGTCTAGAATTCATAATGTTTTTCATGTGAGTTTGTTGAAAAGATATGTTTTTGATGATAAACATGTTGTGGATTGGAAGAAAATAACTGTAGAACCTACTTTTGAGTTTTAAATTGAACCAGAAATGATTTTGGAATCTATAACTAGGAAACTTAGAAACCAAGAAATTAAAGTAAAATGGTCTTCTTGTGATGTTGATAGCGCTACTTGGGAAAGAGAAGATTATCTTAAAGAAAAATATCTTGATTTGTTTGACTAATCACTTGTGTTTTTCATGTTTTGATTTTCAGAGTAGCTTTGGATCTACTAAGGATAGTAGAAAATTCAAGGGGGAGGATTATGATGTGCCAAAATCCCGATATTGTATTTATTGAAAAATTAAAAATAAATTATTATGAGCACTTTGGAATATTATTATGTAACTCCAAAATTAAAAGTGAAAGGTTTAATTGGAGAGGAACTTGTCGGACACTATTATTTACATTAAACTAATTGTAAATTTGTAATTTGGAAGTTACCGTTGTAACCTTTGGTAATGAAACCGAATTGGGAAAAGTATTATTTAAATGGCTTGTAAGACTTGTTGAGGATCCCAGGGAAAAAGAAAAATATTTTTAGAAATTTCAAAGAGCTTGTGGATATTTTCTAGGGCATCGGTTTGTATTTTTAAGAATATTTTATCCCCCTCATTAATGTGGCCATGGTTCTGGTGCTTACATCTAAGTAGACCAGAATTGAGCATAGAAAAGCTCATTGTCAGATTGAGATAAGTTCTTTCTCTGTATTTTGGTTGTATCTTGTGCAAATTAAATAAAGGAGTAAATTATTATGGTTCTTTTATTTGTAATATTTTGTTGGAATGGATATTTAATTTAATTGTGATATGAAACTATATTAAGTGATATTGCATTGCTAATTTATTTTTACAGTGTCGTATTGCTTCTCTTGTATTGATTTCCAAAAACAAAATAAATTTTACACAGGTGTTTTGTGGTTGGTTGATTTAAAATAAATCTAAGTTTATATTAAAGTCGAACATTTACTTCTTGTATTTTTTTACTTGTATAGTAAAGTTAAATAAAATATTTAATTTAGTGCATTTCAATAGTTAACTCCCAACATATGACAACATTTGGTGTGAATGCACAACATTGAGCTTTCCCAAAGTGTGGGACCTTTGCAAATGGGGAAAGCTCTCCAGAGAAGGTTGGTTCCTCTTCCTAAACTACCTACCACAAGCTATTCCAGTGCAGGAAAGCTAATCTAATCCTAATCTAACTATGCCAAGGAGACAGAGAGAGAGAAAAGAGGGAAAAATAGAGCCTACACTAAAATGGTGATACACCAGAGAAGGAAAATGTTGAACATCTATCAAAACTGCCATGGAACAAGAAGAGGTGAGCAATGGGAAGGATGGACAAGTGCATCACAGCCCAAGGATAGATTTCACATAGAAAATGTTCCAAAACTCCATGAACATAGCTCCAAACCTACAATGAACATTCAAACATGCACAAATACCTGCAATGAAGAGAGGCAAGAAGAAAACAAGCAAAAAATGAGCAAGGATGGATAGATGCATCACAAAACATGTTTTTGTTGCTCCAGAAGTTTACACAGAACATCATTTTAATGGTAAAAGGAAAAAAATTCCATTACAGAGCATGGGAGGAGGTTCTAACTCCATTTTCAACCCTAGGGAAGAAAAGAAGGGAGGGCAGAGTAGAAAAGATGAACAACCTTTACAAATGAGCCAAAACTGGCTTTTATCATGAAGCATAAATGAAGAAAAGTGAAAAAATGCAGGAAAATTTGATTTGCAACTCCAACCACCAAAAATCCTTCTTCTAATTAGCCTACAAAATGATGGGTTCCCATGGAAAATCCCATACTTCAAAGTACATTGCTCTTGCAGATCCAAAAACGACCCATACTTCATTAAATTTGGTGGTTGGGAACCATTTCTACATTTTTTTGCATGCCAGGGACGTTTCTCCATTTTTCTCCCACAAATATCCATCAAAATACAAAATTGAACCCTCCATCATGTAGAGAATTTTACCATCTTTCCAATGATATAAAGAACGTGAAAATCCAAGCTCTGGATCAAAAGATATGGCCCTCTGAAGATTTAGGGCAAAATTAGGGCAAAAATGGATTGGTGGGCCGAAACTTTAAAATTTTCCCTTTTTTGAATTTGGGAAAATTTCCCCAAAAATCCCCACACCCCACCACTCCACTGCCACATGGCACTTCCCTATTCACTGATGGAAACGCGGGCCCAAACCTCACTTTTCATCCTTTGATTTTTCATTGGGAAAATTTCCCAACTTTTCCCCCGCTCTCCGCTCCACTGTCCCGGTGACACGTGTCACTTCCTCATTGGTTGGCGGGATGCGCTTCCAATTTTTCATTTTCCACCTTGGCGGGCTTTCGGGTCAGATTTTTCCTTGTTTCCATTTTGACCTTTTGGCAAATTTCCGGCAAATTTCCTCCAATTCTTCCTTTCACCTCCGACCTCCGCCGACATGGTACACTTTGATTTGGCACGGGCCTTAATCAATTTTCTTTCTTCCACGGGCCCACGGGAAAAATTTTTCCTTTACGCCCCTCCGACTACTTTGGCAAAAAGCCAAAATTTACTTCCTCCCTTCCACCTCCGCCTCCGACTGACACGTGGCCCTCCTATTGGTCCATGGGCCTTCGGGAAAAAATTTCTTTTCCCCCCCACCGAGCCCTTTGGAAATTTTTTCAACTTACCCACCCACCCTTTGCACCAACTTACCCCACCACCCCTACCACGTGTGGCGCATTCCTATTGGTCATGGGCCTTCCCAGGAAAATTTCCCTCAAAAACTCCATCAGCCATAACTTGAGAAATACAAGGAGTTAGGAGGAAAATTTTACCTTTCTGAAAGGTGAGGAAAAATCCTATCTGATGGGATCATTTCTAGAATCTTTTGAGTACCTAAAGCATGCCAAAAATTCATTTAAGTGCCAGCAAAGGAGAAGAAGGAGGAGTTAGCCAAAAATAAGCATGGGGCTTATTTTGGATAACAATTTGGTGACTCAGAGGGGTCATCTACCTGCTAGATGAATGATCAATAGCCTTTGAAGCATCCATTGGGCATGGAGTCATGAGTTGTAGCCTACAAACTGATCTAAACTTTGAAAACTTCCTCTCTGAGCCACTTGGAAACCCACTGAACTAGAGTTGTTTTCACCAAAATGCCACTGAAATGGACTGTGCAAGAGCAAAACCAGCAACACCAAAAACTATGTACAAAAATTGAAAATCATACATGCTCCAAATGGAACATGCAGAGTGTGCACAAGCACTTCTTCTACTAAAAGAAAACCTACCTACTCTACTCTAACTGAAGCAAAGGTGGGCTAAACAAACCCTACAACTAGTTGTGCAAAATAGCTTCCTTTCTTCAAAATTGGCAGCCATGCAAATGATTTGGAGCTGAGTATGGCTGCTTTAGATGAGTGGAAAATCAACAAGAAGTTGGTCTTCTACCCAAATTAGCAAGGTGTCAACTGAAAACAAATTGAATACCTCTTTTAGTTACTCTGCATTTGATGAAGAGGTATGACAGCTGATCCTTGGCACTTTGCATATCATCCTCATGCTTAGAAGTAAGCATGACTGGTCAGGACTTCTCCTTTGGCTCCAATGAAGCCAAATACCTTATTGGGCAAGGTCTGATCCATTTGATATGCCCATAGCTCTGATTTTCAACTCCAAAATGGAGTCTTCTTGTAGACCTTCTTTGAATGGATGGTGTGGAAGAAGAAGTGATGGAATTCTTCTGCTTGTTTTCCTTCTTTTCTAATGAAGAACATGGAAGATTTAAATCTTCCAATCTTGATCCAAAGAGCTACTATAAAATGCAGGCTTGCAAATGAATGTTCTCCTCCATGACAAAGAGGTTCTTGTGTTTGGAATGAATGGATGATGAAGAAGAAAATGGTGGAAACTCAACCGGTTCTTCTTCATCAAACATTCCTCCAAATCTGATGGAAACAAACTCTTCAATGTCTTGTCTCTTGCTAAAATGCTCAACTTCCTCCATGGTGTCCTCTTGATCTACAACTTTTCACCATGGTTTTCATTTTCATCTTTAATCATTGAGTTTGAAAGATCAAACTCTTCTTTTTGAGAGATAGAAGTGAGAGAGAGACATGAAGTAGAAAGAAGAACTTTTCTTCTATAATGGCTTCATCAATCAAATCAGCCCCTTCAAATGAAAGCCTTTGTATCAATAACTTTTCCTCCATGTAAAAACTTGATCTCAATGTTGCTCCTCTTCTTGGGATTTGGAGCAGCTTCTCCTTCCTCTCTACTTTTGAAGACAATCTTGCTCTTGATTGAACTCTTCCTCTAGCATGAAGTTTCAAGTCAAACTCTTCAATCTGCTCTAGAGGACAAGTTGGGACTGCAAGATCTTCTTTCTTCCATGGCTGATTGTGTAACTTGAATTGATCAACATTTCTCTTCTTCAATAAAGTGCCAACATGGACACTACATTCTCAGCAAACAAACTGATTGATCTTTTCTTTTTTCTTCTTCTACTGCAACAAAATCAGTCCTAACCACCACTTGTTCAACTTTCACCTCCTCTGAAGGCTTAACCATCAAGGGGATCTTTGTTATCCCAAATTTGAGAGCCAAGCTTACCAAACTTTTGATCTTTTCATCCTTGTTTGGCTCTTCTTCTTCTTGTTGTTTTCCTTGACTGATATTCTGATTTTTCTTCCCAACATGGATTTGGGAATGCAAGAGGAGGGGTGGGTTGTGACTCAATTGATTTTGCAATTTTTTGTGGTGTTGGAGGAGGTAGAAATTCTTGTTTCTTTGGAGGGAATGGCTGTTTGGAAGGGAAAAGGACAAAAGAATTGAGATGGGGTGGAAGACTAGGGAATGGAGAAATGGAATTAACTCTTGGGGCAACATTGACTGGATTTAGAATTTGGCATTCCAAATGAGATGGTGCTGCTTGAGGAATGGAAAGAGAAAAACTAGATGATGGTGTAGAACTTACCCATTGACAAGGTTGTTCAGCACCAAGTTTATAGGCCTCTATCTCTGTTGTCCATTGTGCAAGTTGGGGCAGCATCTCCATCATGAAGTCCAGCTTCTCCTGAGGGCTGAAGTGTCTTGGAAAAGGGCCTCCCCATGGACAAGGAGTCCTACAACCAATTCTGAAAGCCTTCATTTGAGTTGTTGCTCTTGATTGCACCATTTTTGCCTCCATCTTTTGGATTTTCTCCACAAAATCAGCATCTTCCATTTGATTGTTCTTCATTGCATGCGTACCCTTGCTCTTGATATGCTTCACAACCAAACTAATTTTGGTATTGCTCATATGGGTAAGCATGCTGATCTTGAATTTGATCAAAATGCTGATTTGAAGGAGTTGTAAAACATGTTGGAGGTGAAATATATTGTTGCTATTGTAAATGTGAATTCCATGATGGAAATGAAGTCATGATTGCACACAACTTCATGGAATGAAAGAAGATGGAAGAGATGGAAAGAAGAATGGATGAAAATGGATGGAAAATAGGTCTGCAACTCAGAGAATGAGTTATTTACTAGATGGAGTCACCAGATGTGCTTTTGAATATGCCTCCAAAGGTGAATCCTTAACAGGAACACACCAACCTATCAAAAATAAGTGGAAGACCTCTAAGGTCCCACCGGCATGCCAAAACTATTAGTGAAAATTCACAACACCCCAAAATGACTTCATGGATCTACTTTTCTAAGGCAATGTCATTTGGTGTGAATGCACAACATTGAGCTTTCCAAAGTGTGGGACCTTTGCAAATGGGGAAAGCTCTCTCAGAGAAGGTTGGTTCCTCTTCCTAAACTACTCCGCCACAAGCTATTCCAAGTGTAAAAAGCTAATCTAATCCTAATCTAACTATGCCAAGGAGACAGAGAGAGAGAGAGAGAGGAAAAAAAGAGCCTACACTAAAATGGTGATACACTGAGAAGGAAAATGTTGAACATCTATCAAAACTCATGGATGGAACAAGAAGAGGTGAGCAATGGGAAGGATGGACAAGTGCATCACAGCCCAAGGATAGATTTCACATAGAAAATGTTCCAAAACTCCATGAACATAGCTCCAAACCTGCAATGAACATTCAAACATGCACAAATACCTACAATGAAGAGAGGCAAGAAGAAAACAAGCAAAAAAATGAGCAAGGATGGACAGATGCATCACAAAACACATTTTTTTGCTCCAGAAGTTTGCACAGAACATCATTTTAATGGTAAAAGGAAAAAATGCCATTACAGAGCATGGGAGGAGGTTCTAACTCCATTTTCAACCCTGGGAAGAAAAGAAGGGAGGGCAAGAGTAAAAAAGATGAACAACCTTTTACAAATGAGCCAAAACTGGCTTTTATCACGAAGCAGAATGAAGAAAAGTGCAAAAACGCGGGCAAATTTGATTTGCAACTCCAACCACCAAAAATCCTTCTAATTAGCCTACAAAATGATGGGTTCCCATGGAAAATCCCATACTTTGAAGTACATTGCTCTGCAGATCCAAAACGACCCATACTTCATTAAATTTGGTGGTTGGTAACCATTTCTATGTTTTTTTGCATGCCAGGACGTTTCTCCATTTTTCTCCCACAAATATCCATCAAAATACAAAATTGAACCCTCCATCATGTAGATAATTTTACCATCTTTCCAATGATATAAAGAACGTGAAAATCCGAGCTCTGGATCAAAAGATATGGCCCTCTGAAGATTTAGGGAAAAATTAGGGCAAAAATGGATTGGCGGGCAAAACTTTAAAATTTTCCTTTTTTTTGAATTTGGGAAAATTTCCCAAAATCCCCATGCCCCACCACTCTACTACCACATGGCACTTCCCATTGGTCGATGGGAAATGCAGGCCCAAACCTCGCTTCCATCCTTTGATTTTTCATTGGGAAAATTTCCCAACTTTGCCTCACGCTCCGCATATCCCTGTGACACATCACTTCCTCAAATTTGGCACTCACTGGGCAAATTCTTCCAATTTTTCCTTTCGGTTTTGGGGACGTGGCACATTTTTCCTTTTCGCACCTTTGGCAATTTTCTTTTTCCGTCCCATTTTGCCAAAATTTTGACCACTTTGGCAAATTTCCTCCAAATTCTTCTTGCCTCGACCTCCAACCTCCACCGACACTGGCACACTTTGATTTCCACCTTGGCCTTAACAATTTTTTCTTCCGTGGGGCCTTCAGGCAAAAATTTCTCCTTTACCACCCCCCACTACTTTGGAAAAAGCCAAAATTTTCAACTCCCCCCTCCGACTTCCATCTCCGGCACCACACGTGGTGCCTTCCTATTGTCCGCGGGCCTTCTTTGCAAAAAATTTCTCCTTCCACCCCCCATTCCGAGAGCCCTTTGGAAAAATTTTCAACTTACCCCCACTACCCCCATTCCACCATTTAAGCCACGTGGCACATTCCTATTGTCATGGGCCTTCCCAGGAAAAATTCCTCAAAACTCCACTTGCCATAACTTGAGAAATACAAGGAGTTAGGAGGAAAATTTTACCTTTCTCTCGAAGGTGAGGAAAATCCTATCTCGATGGGATCATTTCTAGAATTTTTTGAGTAAAAAGCATGCCAAAATTCATTAAAAGAAAATAAATGGGCTCAACGGGAACATAGGAAACAATAAGTCTAAGAATGGTTTCGGGATGTTTAGGATGGCATCCTTGATATACCCGAAGGTGCGTGAGGCACAAATCTATAATGATTACCAAGATGTGGCACGATATAGGGGCATACCTCTGTACTTCACACACCTCAATGATAAGGGTGTCAGGTACTTAGCCGATATACCACTAGTCAAACAATGTTATAACAAGTCCAAAACACCACGGTGAGTTTCCTATTAGGTGATGAAATCCCAATAGTTCCACTTGTTAGAATATGTTTCAAATGTGTAAATTATATTTGTGAGTTTGGATGTGTGTGAAAGAGATGGATGCAACAGATTACCTCCTACTTAGACTAGACGAGGAAGCAAGTATGAAAGTGTTCTTTTTAAGTCCAAAATCCAAATGTTATCTTCGTTGAGACCAGACAAACAAGAGAAGGATGAGAGATGAAAAAGATAAAATATGGAAAAAATGAAGAATATACGAATAAATGTATTTTCCTTATTTTATTTTTATTATTTTTAGAAAGCACGTTGTTAATCTAAGCGAGAAAACCACCACACATGCAAGCAAGTGCAGCTCCTACTGCAAGGTAATCGGAAAGAAAGGAAGAAAATAGGAAAGTGGAAATGAAATAAAATAATTCACCGAGGAGAAAGGGTGGGTCCCACCAGATGTGCTAGAATGTTTGACGAGATTTCCCTCTCATGTTACAAGTTAATGAAAGGGACATGAGAAATCAAGAAACTCAAAAAATTATGGGAGGGTTTAAGTCTACCTCTTGATGGGGATGATGATGATGAGGAAGATACAAAAGAAAGAGAAGTTGAACATGAAAACAATTATTAAATAAGATGGTGGGTTGCCTAACAAGGTCAGTCCCAATAAGTGATAACTTCCTAGGATGGATGTTAACCCACTTTGATAAAATGATTTATAAAATGATAATAGATGAAAGGATATAAATAACAAAGATCTAAGATATGCTAGAGGTGATAAAAGAAATATTTGATAATGTAAATACTAATAAACATAATCAAACCTGTTCGGGTTGATGACGACACGAGATTGGTGAGTGCACGGTCGACGATCAACTAATAAGCAAAAATTGGATCTAGAACCTTCTCTCGATGCCAAGTTTGGTATTGGAATAGTGAGGAATATAGAGTATGCACCAAAAGGCATATTTTTTTGGAGATACTTGACAAGGTTGAAGATGACCGGGTTGGGTCGATGACGATAGGGACCAAGAAGACAAGATTCGGACTATCGGATAGATGGGTGGTAGAAACAAAGTGTTATGAATGATGGGAGACTTATGAGGTAGAGGTAGATGATGATGCAGATACAAGATTGGGCTAACACAAGTTAGGTCAATGACAACTAGGCTGGGGTGACGATGACTGGGGCAATATTTGGGATTTTGATGAGCCAAAAGAATGGGAAAAAAGGATCTGAAGGTGATCGAGAGAAGGCTAATGAAAGGGAAAATCCTTAAGATGACCTACAAACTTTCAAGAAAGGAGTAATGAAGTGGAAAAAGGACTCCAAACTATCTTCAAACCTTCAATCTTTCATGGATAGCAAGTAACGATTCTAAAAATACTCCAAGTAGATGATTGTAGTTCCCGGGAGGAAGATGAACACGAAAAGCTCACGAGATAGGTCGAACACCCAAAAATTTTCAGTCCTTTAAGAGGAGTGGTGGAGGTGTATTAATAGGGTTGATGATGACCCACATGGGTTGATCTTGACTGTTTGGATCACAAATGACTATCGTAGACCGTCCACTTGGGCGATGAAGGTGATGGGAATCTCGAAAATGGAGGTCTAAAAAGGGCTAAGATTATAATTTAGACTATTTTGGATGAGTTAATGACATATGGGGAATAAAATGTAGTGGGAGGATAAAGGGGATTAAATGGGTGTAAGTGGAATCCTAGGGTCCATAAATGGGTGTATTTATGGGAGGAATCCTAGGAAAGTGGATAGGTTTTAAGGTGATTAAATATAATTAGGGGTGGGTAAATAATAATAATAGGATGGGATTTAGAGGAAAAATAAATGGGGTGGTTAGATAATGGATAGGTTAACGAATAATTAGATGGGATTATGGATGAATTAAGGGGGTTTAGAGAAAATAAATGGGATTTTGAGAGGGAAATAGAAATTTAGGAGGGAGAATAGAGATTTGAAAATGGGGAGGGAAATATGAATTTACAAAGTGATAACGAAGGGGAGAGAATGTGGGATGGGGGAAAGGGGTACCAAAAATTGGTATCGGTAATTAGACACGCATGCCTTCACATAATAATGATAGGATATTTCTTAAATCTTTTCCCAAGAGTCTCACATGTGCTTTGCGAGGCATGGATTTACCCATATTCTTAGTGGATCTTTGAGTACCTTCCTCAAACTTGACAAATATTTTATTTCCCTCTTTAGCCATCATACGACCCTAAGGTTAAAAATCTTCCTTGTATAAAACAAAGACTAAGCCTATATTTGATTATATTTTAAAGTTTAAAACAAACTTGCATCTATTTTTGTATCATCCCATTGATTTAGAAATTTAATACATATTGTGTAACGGTATTATACTTCCTCTTAAAAAACAATTACTATATGATATATGTGTCTCATTCATAGAGCCTTGTCTCTGTGTTATATATTTAGAAGGAGAACTCATCCTCCCACATCAACACACACATCTACACAAGGAAATTTTAGTTGATTATACCATACCCAATTGTGATAGACAACTAGATTAAACAACTAATGAAAGTGGGGTGAAGGTCGTACATCATGGTAACACTTTTTGTCATCCTAAGCCCAAATCTATTATATAGGCTCCTCTTATTCATAATCCAATTCAGTTGTAATTTGAAAAATATATCAATCGAAACATGATATTCTACTCACTTTAATGGATAAGAGGCTAATTATATAACCTTCTAGTGAACACCTCCCTCCTTAGAGACTTAAACTTGAAAAAGGTCACTTTTTGTAACTTCTATCATATCAAATGGATACCATGATAATGATTACTATTCATTAGACCATAAGATTAAATTACTCCAAGATAAAGGAATCATCACTTTCGATACATGACATTCAAATAGATCTTATTCTCCCCTATGGCATCACCCTATAGAAAGTGTGACTCTTTATACTTATTCCTAAAATGATGGGTCAAGTCTACAATCTCCTATAAATGAGATCCCTTAAGATGGAGTTATTACTACACAACAAGCTCCAATAACTACACAAAAATGGATTTTCAAACACTAAATATTTATACCACAACTTATACATGTTAGTCATACACCCTCTTTAGTATCATCCATGACAAGTCCAATAAAACTAACTAATTCTTTGTACATAATTCACCCTAGTGCATTTTTGGAATCTATTCACTTAGTCTCCTTATTAAAATCTGGTGTCTTTGATAATCACCTAATTTTCTCATCATCTACATCTCTTCTTGTTGATATCATTCACTAAGTACCTCATGAATGTATGAGGATCACCCTTCCTTCTTTCTTAAGAATAAGTTTCTTGGCGTAGAATGCTATTGGGAACTTAAGTTGGGGTCACACACATAATAATTATTGTATTAGTACTTTACTTCATTTCTATCTACACTATATGTGTGCTCTTATACACATACATGATTCATCCACAATCAATATCAAAATTACATCACTCACATTATATCTTGCATGATATATGTATTCTAATTATTCTATCACATTTAAATCCATGGTACTATTCATCATAACATCATGAAACAATCTCAATCATCAATACATCTCATAACTATGTTATCTAGGCTGTAAATAATCAAATACAACACCATATGGTGCACAACATAAAAGTGTGTGTGTGTGTGTGTATGTGTGTATAATATATCATATCAATTGAATAAAAATACTTGATATCAATATGTCTTTAGTGGATGCGATATCACCCTTCATAAATATACTCATCATCGACTTTGGAATTATTCACAAATCACAAATTAATCGCTGTTGTTTACTTTCTATTAGAAAATAACTAGAGATAGCTAGTGAATGAATTACTATTGTGCTTAGAATCAACAATTGTAGTAAAGGAAAGAATATAAGCTCATAACACCAACAATTTTATCTGGAAAACCTCGATGGAGGAAAAACCAGTCGGGAAGGGCAATTGCTCTTTCTTCCCACTTTTATTGGCCAATTCAAATCAACAAGTACAAAATTTACAATAAGTAAGAAAGAGAAGTAGATAATATCTCAACACTTCCTTTCAATTACTTGCTTGCTCTGTCTCAACACTCCTTTCTTCTACAAAATACAATTTCCAGCACTAAGACTTCTTGCTCACTTGCTCCCATGCATGCTTGATGATCTTCACACTTCTATCATGTATTTATAGCCTTTCTCATGTCCTCCCATGCACTGGAGAATGGGAAAGGTCATGAAGGAGAAGAGAAATGAAACATCCTTTCAAATTTGAGGTTGTTCATTTCGATTTTAGTTTTCTATCCATAATGGCCAGGACCACCACCGCCCGGGCGGTCCACAGGACCACCACCTAGGCTGGTGGTGGTTACTGTAACCGCCACCCTTTCATGGGTGGCGGTCTGTTACTTAAAAAGATAAAACCTCCATTTCATTGTTTTCCTTCTTTGTGTTGACTATTTATGATGAAGTAGAGTTATTTTGGATCCCTATGGATCACACCTCCCCTTCTTAGGAGGCTTTTGGTCCCACAAAAAGCTTAGTGGGGGAGTAGATGAGGAAAAATTCCCTCGCTTGCTCCTTTGAGTACCACCGGGCCTTTGCCTTGGTGTCTTTCCTTTCAGTCCAATCTGCCAAGACTCCTGCGGACCTCTTCTAGTCTCTCTGACCTTCTGCTGTAGCACTACATCCTCCTCCAATTCACCTCGTGAGTCCAAGATGCAATCCTCAATGGAAGGTAGCAACTTGTAGTTCTTCATCTTCATCCAGCATGGATGGCTCATATAGGTGCAAGTTCTCACAATTTACTACTAGAGTACATCCTCATGAATGATGGTAAATCAAGTCAAAAGCATTTTCCCCAACCTTGCTCCAATATGGTGAAGGGTCCATATCGTAGTGGCTTGAGCTTCCGTGCTTGACCTTGTAGTCTCTCCTTGCTCAAGTAAAGCCAAACTTTGTCTCCAACATGAAGCTTGTGTTCCCTCCTATGCTGATCATGCCTAGCTTTGTACTTTGCTTGAGATTTTTCTAGTTGTTCTTTGACCTTGAGATGGATTTTCGGATCCTCTCAATGAACTTGTTGGCTCTAGTCACCTCTGTGTCTCGTGTATCCTCCTCATCCTGTTGTCCAACTACTATGTCCAGTGGATTTGTAGGTAGATATCCCAAGCATGCTTCAAATGGTGACTTCATAGTGGATGTGTGTATTGCCCGAGTTATAGGAATGTTGAATGTAGGCTAAGGACTCATCCCAAGTCCTTGGGTACTTACTGTTATACCCTCTGATCAACTGTACCAAAGTCCTATTTACCACCTCTGTTTGTCCATCTGTCTGTGGATGGAAAGTTGTGCTCCTCTGTAACTTGGTATCCATCTTGTCCCACAAAGTAGTCCAAAACTTCCCCAAGAACACGAATCCTGTCAGAGACAATAGACTTTGGCAAACCAAAATGCACCCATACATTAGCAAAGAAAATATTTTTTACCTCATGTGCTTTTATTGTCTTTTTACATGCCATAAGAATACACATTTTACTGAATCTATCCACAACAACATAGAGATAGTCATGGCCATGTTTAGACATAGGTAATCCTCCTACAAAATCCATAGAAATGTCCTCCCATGGATGAGTAGGTATTGGTAAAGGCATATACAAACCTTCCTTCCTAGTTTTAGGCTTGCTAGTACAACAAAGTTTACATCCACGAATAAATTTTGATACTTCTTCTTGCATGTTGGGCCAATATACATACCTTTGCAAGTGGGCTAGGGTCTTACCAACACCGAAATGTCCCACTACTTTCGAGGTATGTGCTTCCCTCATCAATAGAAGTCTTTCTTCTTTAGGCACACAAAGTTTCCCCCATCGGTAGAGCAGCCGTCCTTGAGATAACAATCTTCAATCCCCATCTTTTCAGCCCCTTGGGACTGCTAACTTCTGAAATGTTACCCCAAAGTCTTTGTCTTGGGCATATGCTTCTCCATAAGCTTCCTTCGTGAAGGGCTCGATCTGAGAGATAGTGGCCAAACAGGAGAAATTTTCCTGTGTGGGTGGCCTAGACAACATGTCTGCCACCAAATTTGTACTACCTTTCTTGTATTTGATCACTAGATGGAACTATTGAAGAAACCCCATCCATTTGTAGTGCCTTTCCTGCTGCAATTTAGATTGTGCTTGCAAATACTAGAGAGGTTTGTGGTCAGTGTGCACAATAGTTTCTTTACCCAACAAATAATGTTTCCATTTTTTAATTGCTTGAACTAGTGCATACATTTCTTTATCATATATTGAATATCCTTTAACTTGCTGAAGTGAAGGTTTCAGAATGATAACATACGGGTTTACCTCCTTGAAGCAACACTGCGCCCATAGCATAATCATTGGCATCTGTCTCTACTTCAAAAGGCTGCTGCAAACTAGGAAGAGCAAGTATTGGAGCATGACTAATCTTGTATTTCAATAACTCAAAGGATTTGTCTTGTTCCTTACCCCAGTCAAAACCCTTACTCTTTGCGGCCCTGTGTGTAGAGGTGCTGCAATTGCAGAGAAACCCGGAATGAACTTCCGCATGTACTGTACTTGCTCCCACAAAACTTCTAGTCTCTGTGGCTCCTGTTGGTGTTGGCCAATTTGTGATGGCTTCCACCTTCTTTGGATCCACTCGTAGCTCTCCTCCTCCAACCACGTGCCCAAGATAGACAAGTGACTATTTTGGAAAATTCACATTTCTTCATATTACAAAGCGTTGTTTCTCCTGAGAACTTGCAAGACTTGCTTGCAAATGCGTTAGATGTTCTTCCCATGTGGCACTAAAAATCAAGATATCATCTAGATATACTAATGACACATGAATCTATGAAATCCCACAATACATCATTCATCAATCTCATAAATGTAGCGGGTGCATTGCATAATCCAAAAGGAAGTACTAACCATTCATACAAACCTTGTTTTGTTTTGAAGGCAGTCTTCCATATATCCTCCTCCTTCATCCTGACTTGGTGATAACTTGACTTGAGATCCAACTTCGTGAAAAATTTGGCATGTTGAAGCTGGTCCAAGAGATCATCTATGCGGGGAAGTGGATATCGGTTCTTTATGGTGATCTTGTTCAAAGCGCGGTAGTCGATGCACATTCTCCAAGAACCATCCTTCTTTGGCACCATCACAATAGGTGAACCACATGGTGAGGTGCTCGGACGTATCACCCCTTGGTCTATTAGTTCTTGGAGTTGTTTCTTTACCTCAGTACTCTCTAAGCAAGGATTTCCTATATAACCCGATGTTCGGTAGAGGTGACTCTGGAAATAGCTGAATCTCATGCTCTACTTCCCGTTTTGGTGGTAATCCACTAGGAGCTGAAATACTTCCTGAAAAGATTGAATAATACTATCCAAATCTTGTTTTCCTTGGTTAGAAATCTCTGAAACTTCTACCCCATCTTGTTTATCCTTTAACAAAAGTAAACAAAACTGATTATGATTTGACTGAATAAGTCATTTTTCTTGGTTAGCACTTACCATAGTAACCCATGTCTTACTGTTGGTGTGCCCGGATGTTGTAGTTGATCCCATCCTTGACCCATCTGTACTGGTTTTCCCTTCTCATAAAGATAGCATCCCTAACATACAAGTAAGGACTCCCGAATACCACATCAAAAGCATCAAGTGGAATAACGTCAGCTTCAAAAACATCTATATATTGGGAATTTATCCCAAACTTGACCTTACATCTTCTTGTTACCTGAATTTCAACACCCTTCTTCACCCAACCCAAAGGATATGGGTGCGGATGCTCGTAAGTCTCAAGACCAAGCTTCTTTACAACTGCCTCAGAAATCAAGTTAGATTGAGAACCGGTATCAACCAAAGCATTTACCTTAGTCCTCTTGATCTGGATTTTGATCTGGAATAGTCTACTCATCTCCTCTTCATTTGTCCATGTTGGTGGCCATGCATCCAAGCCTTTCATCTACATCAGAGTCATCTTCGATTTCCACCTCCCCTTCTATCTTTACAGCTGTCATGGACTTCTTGGAGTCCTTGGTTTGGTTCTTTGGATGTAACTCCGGATGCAACTTCCAACATGTAGCGTCAGTATGACCATTGATATCACAATTCTTGCAAAAATTCTTGGGATCTTTACAAGTATTTAAAGTAGTGGCAGCTTGTTTACCTTTCCCTTTCCACTTACTCTTGTTACTTGTTTGCCCATAATCCTTTTTCTGCTGATTTGTTGACTGCTTTACCCTCGGCTCTGCTTCTCCTTGCTTTTTCTCATCATCTATGTAGTATGCATGTACACATGCTTCATTGAGATCCTTGGGCTTTGTGGAGATGACTTTTCTTTGAAGGTGAGTGTGAAGTCCTCCCAAGTATTTGGTCAGAATATCCTCATCCTCCAAATCCATGTTTAGCAACATGGCTTGCCTCCGAAACTCCATAGTATAGTCCTGCACACTTTGACCACTGCCTTGTCTAAAATACTGCCATTTAATCATTTGGTCAGTTTTATGGCCAATAGGATAGAAGTTAGCTCTAAGTAATTCCTTAAATTCTTGCCAAGATTTCACAATAGGACGTTTCTTCTTTTCACAAGTAGTTAGATGAGTTTCCCACCAAACTAGAGCATGTCCCTCCATTTTGAGATGTGCAAAGGTGATCCTTTGTGCCTCAGTGACATTATGGATGCTAAAATAGACTTCTAACTGTTTCAACCATTTATCCAGTAATTTTGCATCTACTTGTCCTTCAAAGCTTTTGATTTTGACTTTAGTCTCAACTTTAAAAGGAGTATGTTCAGATTTTACCTTTTCTCTTGTGTTAGAAGTCTCTTCTTCATGCTCTTCCCCATAATCTTCCTCATGGTGACTCTTTCCTATACCAAACTTTTCGGCTAAGCCTCGAACCACCGAGTCCATGGAGTCTTGCTTGATGGAAGTTGTCTTCTGCAAATCTGCAAGTTCCTCTTGCCTTCTAAACATCCTATCCATCATGGTCTCCAGCATCTCGATTCTACGGACCAAGTTCTCTTCCTCCATTTCTCCCCAATTCTCTGTTTCCACTTCTTTGTAGAAATCTCCGGATCGCAAGGTAAAGCTTCTTCACCTTTAGATCTTGTCACTATCATACAAATTCAAGAATGAAATACCACAATCCTGGATACTTGTTAGCTCTGATACCAAAATGATCTGTAAACTCTTCAACTTTGGAATTATTCACAAAATCACAAATTAATCATTGTTGTTTACTTTCTATTAGAAAATAACAGAGATAGCTAGTGAATGAATTACTATTGTGCTTAGAATCAACAATTGTAGTAAAGGAAAGAATATAAGCTCATAACACCAACAATTTTATCCTGGAAAACCTCCAATGGAGGAAAAACTAGTCGGGAAGGGCAATTTCTCTTTCTTCCCACTTCTATTGGCCAATTCAAATCAACAGGTACAAAATTTACAATAAGTAAGAAAGAGAAGTAGATAATATCTCAACACTTCCTTTCAGTTACTTGCTTGCTCTGTCTCAAACACTCCTTTCTTCTACAAAATACAATTTCCAGCACCAAGACTTCTTGCTCACTTGCTCCCATGCTTCGATGATCTTCTACACTTCTACAATCATGTATTTATAGCCTTTCTCATGTCCTCCCATGCACTGGAGAATGGGAAAGGTCATGAAGGAGAAGAGAAACGAACATCCTTTCAAATTCAGAGGTTGTTTTTTGATTTTAGTTTTCTGTCCGTAATGGCCAGGACCACCACCTTGTGCGGCCGTGGTCTGGGACCACCGCCCCCAGCTAGGTGGTGGTTCTATAACCGCTGCCCTACGCAGGTGGTGATCTTGTTACTTAAAAGACAAAACCTCCATTTCATTGTTTTCCTTCTTTGTGTTGATTGTTTCTAATGAAGTAGAGTTATTTTGGATCCCTATGGATCAATTTCACTAATCAAAACTCAAATCAGATATAGTGTCGGGGATGCCTCTTGAGCAATACCAAATTATCGGTAGCTCTCATAGTGAATAAAATCACCCTATAAAGGAAACCAATCCTCTAACCACATCAACCTCTACACTCGTCATAACTTCATGACATCCTCAAACCATCCCTTATAAAGCATATGTATGGCCTCTACACAATCTTTCATCGTGATAATTTGTCCAATATATCCCTACAAGACATTGTATCTAATCCTCACCTCTTCAACAAAACTCATGGGGCCATTAGTATCTATGGATGATCCCAATCAATACAAGGTCCACCCATTGGTCATAAAACTTCAAAGTTCTCATAAGCCTATTTGTGCGATAATGTAATGTCTCTTACACCCCCGTCATGGCTCTCTAAAAATATATGTAAAATTCCCTATATAGATGCGATGACATAAAATTTCCCCATGCATACAACATTCCCTCATCATCGTAGCCTAGAATATCTACCACATCCTCTAATAAATAGACACCTACTTCCATATACAATTACAAATTATTCTAGTAATACACATATGAAGTTCTCGTAATCACGGAACATAAGAGGTCACTATAGAACTCAATCCAATCAATGACGCCCTATGCCACCACAATCGAGCCAAAATCTATGAGCATATTTAAGATGATATGGAACATCCATGGGCATCACATGTACCCTCTCACCACTATAGGAAATCGTAGGATGTGATACATATCCTCTAATGTCACTATCATCTCCCTATGAGCAACTAAAAGGTGCATGTATTATCATTTTAATGCGCGTACTTTTTAATTAGATGCATATTTGGGGACACCTTCCCAAATCTAGCCACATGTGGCAATCTAGCCCTATTTAGAATGTCCCACCATGCATCATCTAAACCCAAGGTAAAAAGATTCTCCATGTATCTTCCACCACAAAACTTTTGTGCATGCACATCTCTCAGTACAAACATAGATCACACAACCTAATTATCCATATAATATCATAAAACTCATTAGAACTTATGAAATCAAATAAAATATTCTTAAAAAACACATTCATTATCAATTTTATTACTTGGATTTGAATTGTACGACCCATGTTAGAACAGTACAAAACCATATGGTTCTACCCTAGTTCGAACTGGAGCATTCGACGTTATATATGCTATCTACTTCAAATTTGACAACATCAAATATTTCACAAAATTTATAAAAATGTGTTATACTTTATGCTAATATCAACATTTTAACAGACTTACAACCTCATGGGTCATATACAACCTGGATGACATCAATTACCAACTCAAACATTTAACCGAATCACTTCCCTAGCACACATAATCCTCTCTTGCTCGGAGCTCCTCTCACTATCATTCTCGGTACAAAAAATAAAAATACTTTTGACTTTTCTACCTTACTATTTATAGTAACTCTACCTTTTATACTAGTCAACCAAACTTGTTATTAACCTTATTTACTCAATTAATGTCTCAAACCAATAGAACCCATATCTCGAGCCTTATTCATTTGTTTTACGCATGATGGGAGCAATGAGATATCATTCCCTTTCGACTTTTTAGGGGCTTAAAAATATCAGGGACCTATATTTGTCTCTAGTGGTGTGGTCCTTATTTTGGGAAGCATTCTTAGGAGCAACCAGATATATCTGTGAAAATCTTCCCTTTGGTGATGGTATACCCATTCCCCACTTAGTTTTGAAATCACTTGTTGAGGATTCGTTCACCCCCGAATCTCCATATATGCTAAGTGTAATCTCAATTTCTCTAAGCACATACTTTTTACCTATAGTATATTTTGAATCTTATGACACGCTTCTCCCCTATCTCCATTTGAGTCATCCGATGACACGCGTTGATCGTCATATAAAACTAATTTTCTTTACGAGCCTACAGTTGGTCTTTCTTTAACACTTTTTTTCATGTATGATATTTTTCTCGTTTAAACTAGTAAATTTTATTCACTAGCATAAAGGTGAAGAAAATTTAGACACTAAAATATGTAAAAAAAACATTATTGCATTATGCTTTCATTGGAATTTAAGTATGTAAGTTCTAAACAATGAAATATGGTCTTAGTGGCATATGTTTTTTTGTTTCACTTTCTATTGCTTGATTTCATTATGACTATGTGATTGTTTTCACCTTTTATTTTGATTTTGGGTCAAGCCATTGAGATCTATGAAAATTACAATTTTATTGTTCTTTCACATTTGACTCTTTTCCAAAACCGTACAACAAGATCGGGATCATACTACGGTCGTGCCCCAAGTTGTATGGTTTTGGACCCCTATAGTTTTTGGTTATTACTTCTCAATGCCCCTTTATTACTCTTTTATCTTTCATATTTTATATTTTGGGTCGACCTTTCCCGCCACCAAGGTCCAAATTTTAAATTAAAGAACTCTCTCTCACACGCAAGTCCATTATAAGCATTTATCATCCGGCAACCATCTATCTACCTAACACATACTTAGCAAAGAAATAAAGAGGCATTTCTCCATACTAAATACACCACATAAGAGGGAATAAATATGATTTTTTTCATTTCGTAGTCTATTAATGGTGTGGAAGCACATGGGTTAAGCATGTGCGTAGATGTACAAGGTTTCTTTTATTCTAAAGGAAGTTACATAACAGCCAAGCTTTATGACATCCATGGGAAGGATATATAAAAATAAAAATATCATACATTATCTTCAGCCACAAAATAAATAAAAGAGGTTGTTATAAGCAATACATGGATTATTAAAAATCAAATTTACAGCCAAATTAATGTTCTTTGCTATTTGTCTTCTCTTCTTACCCATACTTAAAATGAGTTAAGAATTTATTGTAATGTTTGTTACTCGTTATAATCTCGGAACCTTTGATATTTTAGCTACATATTTATATATATTTATCTTTGTAATTTCAATTAATCTAATATATAAGTTGGGTGACATGACAATATAGTTTGACATTATTATCTATGGTGGACAATGACACATGATGGATCTCACTTTTATTTGTTTATTTTAATGTGTTACTTGATGTTGTTGCATTCATGTCAAATGTTCAATCTCGTGAGGTGAAGGGTAACATGCTTAATCCACTTGCTTCTTAGTACATCCCTCTTATTTTTATTTTCTTCATTTCTCCCTTCCACGGTCAAAGATTCCTTTCTATACTTAGGATAATTGGATTATAGTTTCTTTCTACATTTAGGAATTTCACAACACTAAGTAAGATAAAAACTAATTATATATGGAGGTTCTCCACTGGTTGCAATCTTTGCAAAGATCCCATGTTGTATTTGATTTTCATAAGCAGGTTACAATAGACAAATTCAAATATTAATAATTTTTTCACACTTGGTGGGATGGTGGGATGAGATTTGTATTCTTATTTGAAAAACTTATGTAAATCCCTCTAATTTTTATTGTAATATGATATTCAATGATGTTATCAATTTTTTTGCTTGTTGAAGCACTATTTAATCACTTGACGACTTTGGTTGGTCAAAGAACATATTTTCAAATAAAATAGACCTTCCCCTTTTATGTTTTTATGTTGTTTAAATTGTTTTGATCTAATTAAGGTATTGTGATGTGTTTAGATATAATTCCAAAACAACAAATAGTAAATAAGACAATCCTATAATTATGTAAGTATGAAATATTTAATCAACGTAGATCTAAAAAATAGATAAAAGTAAATAACATTTGTGTTTGGAAAATTTTCACCACTGAATCGGGCTCAAAATGTGAATGGTGATAAAAACTAGACAAGGTTATCAGTACATGATGTTGTAAATTTACTCGTGAAATCTAGGAGCTTGAAACGAGTAAACTATGTCCATCTAGGGATGGGTTTGTTCGATGAAGGTGTCCTTGAGCCGATGAATATGTCCTTTGCTATCTTGATCTATAATATGCCTTTGGAACCTTCTTCTCTTGTGTTTTTGGATGTGTTTTCTATATTTGGATTTTTCTATTGAACCTTTTGTACATGTACATGCAACTTATTTTGTCTTCAAGACCTTATTGACTGTAAGAGTTATTTCATTATAAGTGTTGGACTAACATCACTATGCCTCTACTTACATAATGACCATTGTCTGATGTATGCATACGTCAAAGTTGGATCAAACCACGTGTATCTCTCCAAATCTTATGGTGGAGTGGAGGCTAGAAAGTGCAAACAAATATAGATCCATAATTTGGACCTTAACACTTTGAAATCATGCTTAGCTTGATTTTAGTGAATAATTTTAACCCAAGAAAACAAATTAGATGTGTTCAAATTTGAAGGGAGATATGCTTAAATTTTTAGATGATTGATCACATTCTTAGAGCGTGCTTAGATATGGGATCCTTAGATGTCCCTAATGAGTTAGGGTGTGCATATTTATATAGAATTACTTGCACAAATGTTTTCGATCTTAATTGACCCCAAGACAACTAAAGTAATTTGTGTATTTGAAAAAATGAGTATTGCAAAGTACAAGGGAAAGATTCGTCAATCCTAGGAAAAATTCATCGATCAAACCAATATTAGGCCCACAAACCCATTCAAGATTAGTCTAGAACTTGATCTAAGATAGGATATTGATTTTAGATAGTCTAAAGATGTCTCATATATAAGGTGCGTTAAATCTGAAGTTATAAGATGAAGAAAATGTCATGACTTCGTTTGCTTAGTGTGGGGATTAAGGATAAATGCAAAAGTATTATTGCCAAGCTCCATAGTAATAAATTTTAGGTACACCAATTTCCCCCATTTAATCTACTAATGAAAGTGATGGGTTAAAAGTAAATGAAACAATTGAATACAAATATCTCACCCCTATCATAGGAGCATGAAGTGTGTAACCCTATCTAAAAATGTGAATTTTTCGATCACATAGAAAATATGTGTATTAATGCTCAATAGATATATTAAATTTGCATATGAAAATTTTAAGTGCGTAAAATGACATTAAAGCAAGAAATGATTACCCTTGATTTCCCTTGATGTGTTTGCATCTAGAATACATGAATATATTGTGCAAGAACTAACACTAGATTGTAATATCACCATACATTTTTAGGTAGTTATGTCATAGTATAATAGTAGTTAGTTATATCATCATTTATCTAGGTAGTCATATCATTGTTTAGCGTTAGGTAGTTATGTTATCATTTAACACCGAGTAGTTATATCATCATTTAGCATTATGTAGTTATGTCACCATTGTAAATCATGTCATAACTACAAATTAATCTTTAGAATGAGCTTGTGTATATCTATTGTAAAATTTTTATGAACTAATTGAGTATCATAAATGTTTCTAAATTTGTGAGATGAATTTTCCCACCGAGTCCATGCCAATATGATAAATCATATAATTTGTAATGATGGGCCAACCCAAGTCCATGCAAATATGTTGTAAAACCTATAATAAACAATAATGAACCATCATAACTTGATGTAAATCTAATGTAAAACATCTAATATGATTTAAATAGTTGTATATGAATTGTCCGAATAACATCAAAATGCCTACCCCGTGGCACTTTGGCCATGATCTTTATGAACATTTGAAAGAGCCCAAAATATGCCCCCTTGTGACACGATAGATGTTACCATGTATCACTTAAGCGCAAAATTAAAAATGGTTAGATATAAAAATGTATAATTAAAGCATATAAGATGTGAACCTTATACAACATGTAAACAAAACACGATGATATAAACAATGTGCATCAAATATGATCATTAGAGAGAAAGTAGTAGATGTCATCTCGTGGGAATATTTATATTAAATATATCTAGTAATATTGAGAAATAAATTGCGAAGAGTGGAATAATGAATGGTAAAGTAGCATGTCAATAGACATACAACTCAAAATCTAATAGATACATTGGGAATCATGACATGATATGACAACACATGTCATAGTAAACACACCATAAGACATAAACAAATGATAAGCCATCATGAAGAATTGAATAGTGTTATTAGTAACTAGTTATGTGTAAAAAAGTATGTGTCATCAATATATGTTAACAATAAAAAAATGTACATTTTGCAATGTGTCACGAGCAATGTATCATAAATAGTGGGTGTATCAAGAAACATGTAAGGAGAAATTTTATCTATAAATAATGTTTGTTCTAAATAATGTATGCCATGTGAATGTGTGTTATATGTAATATGTATCTAAACATTGTGGCTCAAGTAATACATGTCTTAAAAATATGTCATAAATGATGTATTTCATTTAATGTATGTATCAATTAATGTGTCCAAGAAGAAATATGAGTGACATGTACCATGTGTAATTAAATGAACATAGAGCAAACAAGAATTAAACATCCAATGCATAAACAAAAAAATATGAAAATGGTGCATATGGCATACGGTGTATAGAGAAAATGTAACCTAAAATTTGAAACCCAAATTAGTAGGATTTTTTTTTCTAACAGTAAATAGACATTGCTCTCAATATACAAATCAGTTATCTAGCTAAAGCTAGTTTATGCAGCATGTCTTATTAAATTAATTCATCCTATAACATAGTGATAAACCTTGTGCAACTGTAAGGGTTAGTTATCCATGATCTCCACAATCATCCTTAACATTCATTTGAATGTTCATACTTAGCCTCGCTTGGTTTTACCGCACTACGGTAGTGAGAACATGTGACTAATCCTCTAGTGTCTACCTAGAGTTTCATTTAGTAAAACTCCATCATGTATCCTACACTTCGGGATTTGAGGAATCACGGTGATTAGACAATGTACCCAGAAAGTACATTACTTTGGCCAAATTTTTAGTTGTATTATGTATGCTTAGTATAGACATGTGCACATAGCCTCTAAACTTGTATTCCCATCACCTCACAAATGTCTCATCATAATTATCTATATTTATTAAACTTATTCCAATTACTTATTGATTTATATTTTACGCATCTAATTACTTTGGATATGAGGATAAGATCACGTAGGGATTATCACATTGCTTCCCTATCCATTCGTTCTCACCATTTTGATAGAAAGAGGGTGTTAAATCCTTAGTCAAGGTTCCAATAGGTCTTAATAGTCTTAAGTAGTTATACCACAATTTGTCTTGTTTTTATATCCCTTAATAAATAAATATATATATATATATATATATATATATATATATATATATATATACTTGTTTAGGTATGATTCACACATCTTGATTTAGGCTAGAGATGATCTCAGCTTATAAGTCAAAAATTTTTTCTCAACGAAGGGGAAAAAGTTATTTTGAATGACCTTTAAATATTTATAGGTGTCAAATCAGTTATCAAGACGAGTTTAATTCCTCCTTCTCTATAGATTGCTTCGTTTCTAATATTACTAGTCACATACTTCTTTTATATTCCTTCATGACCAAGGTGGACTAGTTTACTATCAATTATGGAATGGTTGCATATTACTATTTAGATTAATCCAAATGTCGCCAAGGTAGATTTTTATCCCATTAAATTTAATACTAATAATGAACTTAGTCTCTTAGATCTTTGAATGGATTAATATCATTTATTTACTTATTGCATATGTACCCTTTACTTTGTTGAACCAACATGCCCTTAAAATCAGATTTTATTCCTTTTAAAGTTGATGCTTATCATTGAACTAGTCCTTTTTGACCTTAGACTAAATTGCCCTCATAGAATGCTTATTAAGAAATACTATAGATTGGTCCAAATTATTACAATAATCATATTTGGATCATTTCAAAGTTATAACTATCTTTATGCATTTTTTCCCTTTCCAAATACAGCTTAAATAACTCACTTATTAATCTTATTCTTTATTTAATCAAATATACAATATGTTACCATTACTCATATAATGACAATGTATTCAAACATATAGTTTTCAGCCAACATAATTATTTATTACGAATCTTTCCCATAAAGGACTGGTATAAAGTAAATTTTGTCCATGACAAGTTATATAACCATAATTACAATTACAATAGGATCCAAGATCCGTAATATAAATCATTGAGCCTAACATCGATCTTCACAAGCCGGAGAAATAATGTCCATTCATCATGTCACTAAACCCGCGACAATGTTTTTTTTTTTGGTGTCGCTTTAAAGAACTGGAAAGAAGTTAATCTACTTTTTACCTAAGTTTTTAACCAATAAGTAGATTAGTCGTCATAACTTTAGCTACTCTAACATTGCAATGGTAAGTTTTCGTAATAGTTAGGAGCTAGAATCTTCCAAAGAATCCCATAGTGGCGATTAAAGAGGTGTATGGAGTATACGTGAAGTGTTCCCGAAGGACCACTTTGCATACAATCATCCTACTTCTTCAATCGCAAACCATGTGATGGATGGAGGATTTGTGATCCTAAACTATATTGATACACTATCATCGCACACACAAAATCAATCCAATCAATGAATTTAAGTGAACTAACAATCAAGGAAAAATACATTTTTTTTGCATCATACATTATCGCAAAATAATTTACATGCCATGAAAAGTCATCCACATAATTTTAATCCATAAAAATGACTAAGTATAGAATTATGGAAAAAATTGCGAGTTTCCCCTTGTATTTTCCACTTTTAAAATTTTCCAAAATGATTATTTAACTTATTTAAATCAAATAATGAAATAAATGCAATAAAAGAAAAGGTATGGATCAAATGATCCAACCCTTGAATCACAAACATCTCAGGGATAAATAAAAGAAATAATAAAAAAATCTTACCCAAATTTCTCAACCATCAACATTTTTTTACCTTGTAATAGCTTCTTTCATTGTAATCAAACCGAGTTCAATTGGAACAGGATTTGGATGTCTGATTTAACTCCCAAAATAATTTTTTTCCTTTGGCTGGCTATCAGAGGTAGAATTCTTACCAATGACAATCTGATGAGAAGAGGATTAATAATCCCTAATAGGTGCCATCTTTGTAAGAAAGATTTTGAGGATATCACCACTTGTTCATACATTGTGAGTATGCCACTAGATTTATGGAGTTTTGCCCTTTCTAAATTTGAAGCTCTCTGGTGATGCCGAAGGATTTCAATCAGCTATGGACTCATTGGAACCCACCCTTTAAGCATTGTGTTGTTAAAAGGATCCGAAGTGGTTATCCCTCATTTAATCTGGAGAATATGGAAGGACGAAATGATATTATCTTCGAAATGTAAATCAAAACTACAAGCTTAGTATTGGGAAAATTTCTAATGGTATCAAAGAGAATATTGTTGGATCTAAACCCCCAAGAACAAGAGATATCCGTAAAAATGAAGAATACATTCTTTCCAACTAGCAGATTGGATCAATTAATAGCTGGAACATTCCCGGGAATAGCATTGATAGATCTTTGATTAAATGGCATCCTCCAGATCTAAATTGGTATAAGTTGAACTTTGATGGGGCTTCTAAGGGAAACCCTGGGAATGCGGCAGGGGGAGGAGCGATACGGGATCATAAAGGCAATCTAATAAATGCGTATCTTTGGTAAAATGGGAATTCAAACTAATCATTTTTTGAAGCTTTATCTCGCTTTTCTTTGGGGTCCGAGAATTGCCCGTGCAAATAATATTCAGAACCTCATCATTGAAGGAGACTCCCTAAATATCATTAATCTTCTTAAGCAGTGCTCATCTCCAAGCTGGAGCATCAAGGATTTTATTGCAGAGTCCATAAGCATTAGTCATACTTTCAATAACATCAGGATCATGCATACCTACCTACAGGAGGGTAATAAATTGCGATGTCTTTGAAAATTATGGCATTAATGTCAACCTTACAGTTGGGACAATAACAAAGATCCCCAAACAACTTATCAAAACAAAATTCAAAGGAACTCCATACATAAGCAATATCTTGAAATGATTTATGAATTTTGGGTGTGGATCAAAAATACTCCCACACGTGTTGATTTAAAGAATTGGTTAATGCAAATCATGTCTAATAATCAAGATAGTGTGAATCATATGGGGAATTACAAGTGGAGATACACGATTTTGAAAATCGTGCATGCGGGCTGTAATGTGACTGTTAAAAGGTGGATTCAAACCTCCACGGAAACCAAAGGCGGCGATAAAGTGATTGATGGCAGGGAGCGGGTTATTCTCACACGTGATTTTCAGCAGGTTCAGATCAGCAGACACGCAGCCGATCGTGGGAATAACAACGGCTCTCATTTCCATTTTGGTGCGGATTACTATAGCAAAAAGTGGACTGGCTTTAGCAATCAGTTAGGAATTAGTTGCAAACAGTTCAGAACAGAGAAGATGGGGGGTCCTCCTTGTCAAATTGAGCCTAGTGTGGACCCTGACTGGAAAGACAATATTGAGCTATGGAGCATTCTTAGCAAGGGTGGCATAACAAACTTCATGGAAAAAGTGCAGGGGCATGACCAGAGCATCTCTGTGTGCTTTGCAAAGGATTGGAAGGAGAGGACAGTGGAGTATGGGGGTAGAAGGTCTTAATCAATGAAGAGCTTATAGCTGAAGTGACCGGCCTTGGCTTGGAAGGCTTCAGATTCTTTAACAAAAGGGTCGATAGGGATGTGGAAGAGAGAAGATTTGTTGAGGGAGAGGAGAAACTGACCCACTTAACAGCGGGCCTACTTGTTAGCTCGATCCCTCCACCATATGATGAAG
This sequence comes from Taxus wallichiana var. yunnanensis, assembly GCA_018340775.1. NCBI lineage: Eukaryota > Viridiplantae > Streptophyta > Pinopsida > Cupressales > Taxaceae > Taxus > Taxus wallichiana. Next base: position 758,564,118 of record CM031242.1, on the reverse strand, counting down.
TAACCCGCATGATGATATGGTTCATCTCCTTGGAAGGGAGGTTTGTCACTGTTCCTGTGAAACACCTTATTTTTCTTAATCATTTTCGTAGGGATCATCTGGTTTGTTTCCCCATTACTTGCTTTGAACTCTCTTAAACACTCCGTTCTTGAGTTTCAAAAGCATTCTCGGGTGGTTCCTCTGCACCAAGGGCTCATTTTGTTGTTACACAAATGTTGTCTACTCAGTTTCCCGGTCTCCCATCCTCCCCTAGCTCGATTCCCCTTTGCAAGAGCTCCGTTGCTACCACCTTGTTTCTCCTTTCTCTTGTCCCCTCGCCACCACCGCTCACCCCCCCATGCCGGCCGCTCGTGCTTCTTCTCCGTTCCCCCTTCTGATGCTCCCACCCCCCACTTGGCCTCTACCTCGCGGAGACCGGTTACCAGGGCTTCTAGGAAGCTTAACCTTGAGACCCTTGCGGTGGAGAAGGGTTCTCATGAATTTGAAATTGCTCATGACCTCCTGCATATCAGCAGTGCCAGCCCCCAGGAAGTGCAATTGGAAAGCCCTACAAAAAGGCTGGAAGCCTTAGAGGTAGATATGAAATTGTTAAAGGATGAAGTTAAAAACTTGACAAAATAGAAAGGAAAGAGGAAGAAGGAGGAGGAGGAGGATGTGGATAGCAGCCAAATTGAAGATATTTACAAGAAATTGCACTCCTTGGACTCTCGCTTAGGGAAGGCCAAGACTAGGCATGATTAAAACATTGTCATCTTTAGGGTGATTGAGGAATTTATTGAACAACACGTCAGAAGTGTCTCCAACCTAAGCGGAGTGCCAAAACTCTTTGGGGTACTGATAAAGAAAGAAAGAAGACCTTGGAGCAGCTGGATTCTAATGATGCTTTGCCCATATGACTACTTTGGGTATGTTTAAATCCTGGAAGAATATCAAAACCATCTTAGACAAAGCTACTAGGAAGTAGCTGTAGTTGATTCTGTTGTCCTTGTTTGTTTTTTTTGCTATTTTTTTCTTGATCCTTTCTGCTTTTTTTGCAGTAATTTTGCTATTCTGTCTCGTTTTGGTAGTTGTTTTTAGCTACTTTAAGCATCATTGTAACATTTGGATTCGATCCTTTTCACTCTGGTTCTCTTGCTTATCCCGGCTTTTAGGCCTTTTTGTATTCAAGGGTATAGTCCCTTTCAAAAAACTATTTGCCAATAATAAAAAAAAAAAAAAAAATTTACCTTTATTTATTTTTAACATTTCCAAATGTCCTGCAGAGGGTTTCATACATCTATAACTAAAATTGGGACTGCATATTCAATTTATTCTTTTTCATGTAACAGGTTAGTACAAAATCATTTCATATTATAAAAGGAAGGCAATCATTTCATCCAATTTCCTTTCCAAGAAATAAGGACTAGTAACTTAATATTCATTGTAACATTAAATCAAAATAAGCCATATTATTTCATTGGGGAGAACAAGTTCAAATTCCTCCAAAAAAATGTATTCTTTTTTAATTCATACCCATGTCTCAACAAAGTATTTCACATAGTTTGCAACTAAGCAAAATAACCTTATGATTTAATAGTAGGAACATAGCTTGAAAACCCCAAATAATCTTAGAATAATTTCCCAAAAAACAAAACATTCTCTAACATTTATACACAAGGAACAACTATGTTTTTATTGAGGAATCTAAGCTCAAAACCCACAAAGATTCGCAGGTTAAATTACACACACCCGACAACCTAAACGATTTCATGATAAGAAAACAAGATTGAAACCCCAAATTTTCACAAGCTAAATAACACAATCCCTACAAATATACAATTTCTCAAAACCCTACAAAATTTGAGAACAATAAATTTATTCATAAGGTAGTAGAATAAGGCGGATCGGGAGAAACCAAGAAACCCATTTATTCCATTCAACTTGAACAACTCAGCTGGAAAAGAAGATTTAAAATAGATATACATTTTTAGGGAACAATCTCAGATCCAAAACCCCACGAAGCTTCTCAAGAAATTTACCAACCCCACACAACCATGCACATTTCCAAGCAAGTATACTAGTTAGAAAACCACAAATTTCCAACAAGAATACGGTTGGAAAACCCACAAACATTTTCAGGTAAATATACACATTCCCACAAACATACAACTTCATAATAAACTATAAAAATCGAGACACATTGATCTATTTGTAGGAAATAGCAAAACAAGTTTGGGGAAGCAAAGAAACCCATCCATTCCATTTAAACTGAATAATCACAACAGAAAGAAAACAACCAACAACCATACGATTTTTCTAAAAAAGAGAAGTTCATTAACTATTTCAAAGTATATTTTTCAAAACCCAATTATAATGGAAATCCACACAACAAGATAAAAATCTCAATATCAATTAAAAACTAGAAAAGTAACAAAGAAACCCTTGCGTGAAAACATTTTGTGCCCACATTTGGCTTCCAGTTGCTCACTCAAACCCTTGCCTAAAATCAATTTTCCTAAGTGCCCAAAAATTCAAGCTCTTTAAAACCACCAACACCTCCAAAATGCCCTCCTTAATACTAATAGAGGGTTATAAATAAAAATTGATTCCACAATCTCATACAATAAGAAATCGGTAGTAGTGTCTCCATGATTGGAGCTCTCACTAATGTCAAATGCCATACAAAACTCCAATCTCCAAATTTTCCCCCTCCTTTTCCTCCACGCATCCCCAAAACCCTCTCATATTTACCTCTTCCATCTGCCAGTGGATGGTGAGAGGAGTTCATGCCAATGTGGGATGGGATCCCTTATCGAAATTGAATATTCATTCAATAATTTAAATTTCCCTCATCTGCATGAATGTATACTAAAGTGGATAAAGTAATTATTAAAAAAATTATCCATGCAACATTATGGTATTTAATACTAGTTTGTTTTAAATTTTATCCCAATCCCACATTAACATAAGTTCAAAAGTTGATAGGTGTGGCCATATGGCCCTTATCAATAATATTATTAAAATAATAACACAACTTTAATGTTAAAAAGTAATTCAACCAGGGCTTTTAATCTTTAATGATTTTACCATACTATGCCAACTTAATAACCATTTGTGCACCGCAACACAATTACCACAACGTAACATAGTGCATTCCTAGCCTTTGGTTATCGGCAATGTGCAACACAAGTTAACTTAGGAGCGTCATCGCCCTTAGTCCATATGGGTGCCAACGTAAGATCACGTTGCACGGCGACCATATCAATTAAGGATGGTTTCATCCTAATTGAATTGATGCCAAACACAAAAAATAGAACCAAACATACATAACACCACAATAAAATCAAACTACATTTAATAACATTAATAAATATGGTACTTAGTTATCAAGTACTTAATTTTTAACTAATTACTTAGATGACTAATTACCGTCATCAAAATTAACTTAATTATCCAAATAAATGTTCATCTTCCCATTATTCATAATTATTTGAATAATTAAATGTTGAATAAAGAGGATTAATTAACGGGATGTTACATAATTCATAGAGCAAATAAAGCATAGGAAAAAATGGCATAGAGCATACATGCATAGGGAAAATGATGACCTAGAGAGAACAATGACATAGAGAAAACATTGCATAGAGAAAATGGGAACATAAATAAATTAATGTCATACATCAAAGAAGGGCACGAAGGAATCAATGTATAGAAAATACAATGACATAATGAAAATAATACATAGATCAATCAATGACATAGAGAAAATAGGTGCATAGAGAAAATAATAATACTATGACACAATTAAAATAATACATAGATCAATCAATGACATAGAAAAAATAGGTGCATAGAGAAAATAATGACATTGAGTAGACAATACTTAGAGAAAACAATGACATGAAACATACAAGTGTATAGAGAAAACAAGTCCATACTACAATTAATGGATCATACAATGTGTAGAAAATAATGTGGTTAGATTAATTGATGTATGAAGTAATTCGAAATATTGAAAACATGACCCTAGGGCTAATAACAATCAAATAATCCTAGTAGTTTTTGTAACCAAGTAGTAAAGTAATGAGAAATAATAAGTAGGCATGGAGCATTTCAAATTAGCACTTAGAGGCAAATAATGTGATTGTCATATAAAACACAATATAGCAAGTTTCATGAGATATAAGGTTTTGAAAAATAAATAATATAACATATATATCATCAATGGACTAATGCATAAATATATTATTTATATAAGCTTGGGATGTGAGATGCCCCTAATGTGGAAGGTAACCCTCGGGGTATAGGGTAGTAAGAATCCACAAAGTGGTAAATTATATGTAAGATACTCCCACTACGGGTATGCCTATATAATGCTTAAGAATCAAGTAAAGTGTATACATAATGTTTGTGGATTAAGGTATTTGTAACTATTGTATTTGTAATACAAATAGAAAGTGTGTAAGTATTTAGGGTATGTACAATTCTTAACCCAAATGAACACAATGTCTAATTCCATGTAATGGATAAACTAATCACATGTAGATCGTGGTTTTGTATTTTTCATATTATATTGTATTTGTATTTTTCCATAAGAAATGTTGAAAATAAACTTCTAACTTGTAATGTAAAAAGGTCCTTAGGCTATGGGATATAATAATACAAGAAATGAGGTGGGGTATTGGGTAATGATTAATCCCTCAATAATCACATTGAACCTTCAAAATGTGTTGGATCGATGAGTTATGCCCTAGTCATATACTACAAAGTAGGTCTTAAAAGACCAAGAATCATGCTACAAGAAAATTTGATTGGTTGTTGAGTACAAAATAATCACATGTAATAAAGTTTTTTTGTTTATCAAGTCATTACTTACTGCTAAGTGAATTTTTCTTATACACGGATTATCAAGTGTTGTAGTTTATCAATAGTCAAGAAAAGATTAACCGAGGCACATGAAGTGGGAGAATTATTACAAAGTTTTTCATTTGTGTTAAAGCATATAAGTGGGAAGTCCAACAAGGTTATGGATGCATTAAGTGGAAGAGTTATACTTTGTTGAGATAAATGCATAACGAATTTATGGGTTTTGACAACATGAAGTAGTAATATGCACAAGATGAAGACTTCAAGGAAACATATAAGGCATGTGCGAGTAATGATGCACATAGATACAAAAGGCATGTTGTTTACAAAGAAAAGCAATTGCATAAACACAATAGGTCAATGTGTGATAACTTGATAAAATAGAAGAATAATAGAGGATTAAGAGGTCACTTTGGAGGTGACATAACTTTATCGTAATTAGAGGAGTGTTATTATTAGCCAAAGGTAAATGTGGATGTACAAAAATATGTGTAAAGGTGTACAAACAGTAGATTCATGCCTTTACTTTAGTGTTTCATATTTCTAAATATAATTGATATTATCATATCTTCTTTATGTTTTCTACAAACCCTAAATTTCTTTTAGATCCTTTACATTATCACAATGTTTGATACTTACAAAATGAAATAGTATGAACATTTGGTTAATAAGGATGAGATCAATTAGGAGCAGAAAAATACGTATTCTCCTTAATCCTTATAATATTCCAAGTACTATATTGTGTACTTAATAGACCATATTTTTATTTCAACCTTGCTTTGAAATGTGAACCAATACTTATACCTTCCAAATAACCCACTCCTCAAACTAAGACACCTCCTAAGAGAAAATTCCATTACTTACTAATAATTCATGATGAATTCTACTAATAATTTTTAAATACACTCTAATTTAGTTGTCAACACGTTTCCAAGTTGACATGACCAAGTAACATTGTCTACTATTGAATTGTAAGGAATCTTGTACTTACCACTAATGTCTTAGACATGATATTAATGATTGTTTCCCATTATGTAGAAAGTTCAAAGATCTCATGGAAAACCACATCCTTCCCTTCACTACTTAATCATATAGTATAAACATGGATTTCTACATACCTAAGTAAAACCTTATTTACACATGACATTCATATAATGTATCCTACACATATCCCTTCTAAAACTCTTACAACACCTAATGAAGACATCAATACACCTCATTTTCACCATGAAAAGAGTGTAATATCAAATGTTTTCATTCCCATTACACAATAACCTTTATTAGGTATTGAGATATTCATTCCCTAGAGGGTTATCTTATATCACATGACATTAATACTAACTCTCTTGACATCCGTGAATCCTTGGAAACTATCCAAATAAATATACAAATACTAATCAACACAAATTTCCATATTTTTCTTAGTACTTGTTTCATGACGAGTCTTTTAAATTCCCATTACAAGCCCCATTTTTTCCAATATTACCTTGTATTGAACCGATATAATCTTTATTATAAATAATACTTTTGTTGACTTAAAGAGAAGTTTTGTTCATAAATCTTGGCTATCATTTATCTTTCCTATACTTTCTTGAATTGATTGATATAAGTTGATTTTGGTGCTAAACATAAGCCTAGTGCAGGACCCACATAGAGGAGTGCATGACTCACACAATAGAGCATGGACTCACCCAGTCAACACAATATTTTCACAACTCGTGGAACCACCTAGTCGACATCAATTCAATTTAGGAACTTTGTCTGCTTAGGTGGAAACCGCTTCTTTAGACATAAAGATCATTCAAAGTTAACATGGTTTAGGCTTTGCATTAAAAGTCTAACTGGCAGTAACTAGTCCTTATTTTGTTTAATCCTCCACTATGTGAGGAGTGTGATTACTTGAGTTCATCTAAACTAATAAGTTCTATAGATTCGGTTGAGTGTTGTTTACAAGAACTCCATTTCCATCCATAAGACGAGTTCAACCAATAATCTACATGCATGACTGCACATCAACTTAATAATTACTAGTTATATTGTTGTTTTGATATAAATATGTTTAGTTAACTCCTGCATGTAACTCTTGCATGTAATTAAAATAATAAGTTATCTTGGAAGAAGAACTAGACTTCGCCTAATATATAAGGCATTATCATCATAGAATAAGTATCGTATTTTTCTAAGAAATAAGGAAATTGCATTGTAAAATCATTGATAAATAAAACGCGACTTTGATTCGGGAATCGATTGTGTTTTTGTGAGTAATACATTGTAATCGGATCAGAGGGAAGGAGAAAGGGCCACTCCTCCCCAATGTGAAGGGAAGTGTTGTTTATTTCTTGTTCATCTATTTCAGTTTGTTTATTTTCAAGCATTACTATGTTTAAATCATTTAAACTGTTATTTTACTTTTGCATGTTTCGGTTCTTTAAAGTTATAGAGTTAGGAATATTTGTGAAATGTTTTTATCTCATCAATTTTTAATAAGTTAGGATAGATTCTTAGTGATAATAGTTGTTTATTCCTCAAATAATTAAGTTGCATGCTCAATACATTTCCAACCATTCTTTGTTACAAATAGCCTTGGACACCACCTTGGTATTGACAAAATATTGAATGATTAAAGTGCGAGTATCAATGACCATCGTCACTTCATATCACACCTCGATAGGTGGCATTCCTATTTTCCTAATCCATATTAGGATAAATAATTAAATGCACAAATATTTGAATACACATTACTTTCATTCTTTTTACCTTGTCATCATTGGATTTTTTTACCTATAATATTAATATAAGCTACACAACATACAAAAGAATTTATACCAAATTTAAAAATACATTAATAACCAAAAATTTCCCATGATCCCCATTAGGTCATATAGATGCATGTACATATATAAATGTGCACCTATCGGTATTTGGAAATGAATCCTCACATTTATCTATAACTTATTGTGTTATTAATTGACCAATTCTCATATTTTCCTTACTCAATAAACACTACTAGTGAGTAGGTCACATTTGTTATCCATCAATGACTACTAAAAACCACATGCTTAGAATAATAGACACATCTTCCTACATCTATCCACCTTCTCCAAATGATAGATGTATTAAGCATTATGCCTAGATGAAGTTGACCATGTTAAACAAAGTTTCTTGGTTTATTTCATTAAAATCCAATGAATTAATTTAAAATACACTTAATGGTCATATTTTATAATACAAAAGTTACCCTAGTCAATGTAAACACCTAGGTTTGGTAATTTATCACTTGATAATATCAGTTTTGGCTTAATCTCTAAATCATGATACACCTATTTTGAGCCTAATTGGTATATCTTAGTCTATCTCTAGTCATATGGCAATAATTTCTATTTTTATTCGTTGCTCATTTACTCACAAAAACACTTACATCTATCACATGTAATCCATTACACATAATTATCATATAAAGAATTTTACAATGCTAAACTTCCCTCCTAGATGAAATTGTCTAATAGTTTATTCCCAAAATAATGGTTTCATCTAGAGCCACCCAATAGTGATTTTCTCAATTTGATATCTTTCATGGGTCGATAATTTTCCCACGATTCGGACTTAATGTAAAACTATACCTACAAAACCTTATGTAAGAAAGTAAAATACACTTATTTACATACTTGTTACTTTCAAGAACTCTAGAAAATATATTCTAAAATACATACGAGCTCTCCTCAATCTCCCTAAAGTATTAATAGACATTAAGAACAACCCCACATAGGTTTTAAGCACTCCAAACTAGGTTCAAGAGTAAATATTTGAAATTAAAGAGCCCTTAAAGACAATTGAAGTATTGATCAAGTAATTTCATTAGAAATCATTATCAATTGATTAGGTTATAAAATATATAGATACATCCATACAATATTATATACTATATGTAGATAACTAGGTGTAATTTTATGCCTCTTTAGAGTAGTTCCAACATAAGAGGTGTATGGATTGTAATTAAACCTAAAAACCTTATTGAAGGGGTTCTAAAAACGAATAGGGTTTTTGGTTATTACAATTGATTGCGAAAGGTTTTCACACAATTTTGATATGTAACATATTACAACATAGCATATTACAGTCATTTTCGAGCCACAAAAATACAAAGTTCCATCATATCCTAGATGTAACCAAAAGATAGCGACTAATTTACAAAAAGGTCTATTATGAAAATAGCATATTTTTTCTATAATATTTTGCACTTCTAGAATCGGGAATGAAGTATCTACATGACACTTCCATCTAGTTTATCTATCTATCAAACTCCCTATATATTTCACAAATAAGTTCACTTGTCTTATCATGTCTCACTCCATTTAGGATATGTTGTGAGTAATATATATTATAAATATTTTATATGTATGTTCAAACATGAATGTTAATCCTTAATTAGAAAATATGAATAATATATACTACTTATAACCCTAATATGAAATTGGAATAAGAAATAAAGAACCATCACATTACCCATTTATACCCTCTCCTCTCCTCCTCCTTATTTATTTCTAAGTGAATTCATATGGTGAACGCACTTATTGATTGAACCATTAACCTATTATGTATAGGTCACCCTTTACAAATCAAGCCTCCCACTACAACAAACTAGTGATATATTTCATATTTGGAATAAATTTCCCTCCCATTGAGTAGATGATATTCAATTTCTTTCTAATTCATAACATTTGAGGGGACAAGAAGGTCAAGTGGTGTTAGGGCCTACATGAGAAAATCATGCATACGAAGAGAAAAAATGCGTATAATACCCCATAGATTTAGACAAAAAGATAAATCAGGGGTGCAAGGAGTAAAATGAGATCATATACAAAGAATTTGGAGTTGAGAAATTCATAAAAGACTCATTTTTATGGTTAGTGCACATGCACCCACCATTAACATTTACAAAAGCTTGGATCCAATGAGATAAATCCCTAAATAACTACCATTCCCACTAAAAATGGCGAAGAGGAAATTAGAGATGACAGTTGGGTGAAGCCAACCAAAAAATTGGTTACAAGGACAAGACACATACTTCCTCAAGGAAGAAGAATAGATGCCCCAAAAGAGTAAGATGGAGGAAATTGTTACGGATCATAAGCACTAACAAGGGGGTGAATAAGTGCAAATTAAAACTTTTACACTCTTGATTCAATTTTATATTCTTTACCAATCTATATATATGAGTAGTAAACAATCAAACAAGTATTCATCATACACATAAACACTAAACACAAAGATTTACCGTGGGAAACCATTTCGGAGAAAAACCCACCAAAATTGTTGCTTATATTACACAAAGCAAGGACTCATAAGAATATAACACATCTTACAAGATTTGTTTAGTGAGACACCAATCCCATAAGGAGCACCAACCCCTACACCTATGTTGATATTACACACAACAAAGGACTCAAGTGAATATTACACATCACAAGAGATTTATTTCTGCAGGCACCCACCTACAAGGAAGCTACAACTCCCTAAATGTGTTAAGCTACAACTTAGACTTCTTTACATATACATTTTGATCATGTAGTTACAAAAATTGCTAATACAATGAATTATGATCACTTTCGATATGGATCGATATGTGTTATTATTCTATCACACTCTTCTAATCATTTAAAATGCCACTAATATTCTCTAGTGTCTTAGTTCTTTTCCCATGAGCTACTCCTCTCGAATCTAATCTTTTATTGTGAAGTTCTTACTTGCTTATTTGCATCGTGTACTCTTCCTAATATGTTTCCAATCTCACCCTTTCTCTTCTTCTTTCACCATAAACCAATTTATCACCCGACTTCCAAAAATAGTAAGTTTGCATTATTTAGAATTTACATAGCATTATTTTAATTTTCCTTGAAGTCGGGAATCTCTTATTAAATGCTTATAAACTTGATTTCATTGGCATTGTATTTTCTTCTCTTCTCTTTCACCTTTTTTTCTTGATCTTTTCATTTTGTGGCTTCCTTTGGCATCTAGTGTCTTAGTTCTTTTTGTCCATGATCCGCTACATCTTCCTCCTCGAATGACTTCAAGTTTTTCTTTTATTTTCATGCAGCTTTGACCCTTCAATACTTGCTTAGAAATTTGCATCGTGTACTCTTCCTAATATGTTTCCTCTTCTGAATATCATTAAATATTTCAAAAATGAGTCCATATTTTATTTTTTATTTTTCCTTGTTTCATCTTCATTCCACCTTCTTCCTTGACACATCCTTTGATAAACCAATTTATCATCACCGACTTCCAAAATAAACTAAGTTCCATGAGATTATTTAGAATTTTATTAGTGGGAGAGAAAATTCTAGTTAAAATGATGACACATCTTCAAAGTGGACATCAGTAACACATAGAATTAGAGGAACTCAAGGTGTTTCGACTATTTGAATTCTTGTACTTTAAACATAGGTTCATCCAAATTTTTCTATCACTTCCACAATAAAAGTCTACTTTCCCAAGTGCCAAAATAATATATCTACCAACTTGATCCACAAACTGGAATAAATCAACAAGGAGACATGAACATGTAAAATATGCTCAATGACAACGTGGTGATGGAGAATCTAGCTCAAATGATGAACTTTTAGAGGGGTACATATGTTATGCCTATTAAACATTCCCCATGCTGCCACATGGATTTTTGCATGCATAAGTAGCTTAAATTTGATCCATTCATGAAGGTGGGAGAATGTCAATCGAAAATTCATTTATTTGGTTGACCACATATCCACCGTTAAAATTTAGGTACAACATGGCACAATACATTGTCAACGGGATCATCGATGGTGTAAGTGTGTTGCATAGTAAAAAGTGAAATCATTTAGGTTCGGTGACCTTTATAATGATCATGCTTGGTGATATTGGGTGTCATTTGACTACAAGCCCCTTATATTTTACTACACAAAATGGAAGGAATTCTCAATCGAGCACCTTAAAAAGAATGTATGCCCATTGGATGATAAGAATAATAACCTAATCTAAATAGAGAAGAGGTGTGATGCATGCACCAAGGTCTTTAGGGATGAATCATATATCCCGATAAGTGTTAGCTATCAAAAAATTCTAGTGATATTCAAGGTAATGCAACACTTTTTGTATGTAAGGTACAAAATGCAAGATGACGCGTACTTAATATGGTGTTTGTTTCTTTATGCCTTCTTAAGGGGCCTATTTTAATTTTTCTCTCACTAAGATTGATGATACCCGCAACAAGGAGGGCATGACCAAGGTAGATGAAGAGATCGTAAATATCAAGATAATGAAAAATTATGCAAATAGGGAGGTGGTGGAGGATAGTGATATATTTATGATTCACACATAGTCCTTGAGACATGCACCTTCCACTATAAGAAATGAAATTTGTAGCTAACCACCTAGGTGGTCACCTATGCATTGAGTCCATTTAAGAAAATTAAATAGAGGGCGTTAGTTTCCCATCGGAAGAATAAAAATCCATGAGCATGCCTCAAGGGATTCGTTATGAGGAAGAGGAAGAAGAGGATGATTGGTTGATGCACTTAGAGTGGAAGAAGAGAATAAGTCAATCATATATGAGTGCTAAGACATAGAATCCATAAGGGCTAACTAATGCAGATGAAGGAATCTCACAACTAGGATTTCAAAGATCATGTTATCTAGATGGAAGGAAAGAGACGGTTGTGGCTAGTCATTACCCTTTATGCCACCGGCCTCTAATGCCCCAATTGATGACTCCTAATTCTAGCCGAATTGTGATGGAAGTGGGATCTTTGGGAGACATTTTATTTATCACTCTATCTACTTCTCCTCTACTATATTCCTCTAACACACGAATGAGCCATAAGGCTAGACTATACTAGTACCCAAGGAAGGTCCTATAACATAGTCCAAATGGGATAAGTTCTTGGAAGTGCAAGGAATGCACATGAAGTGAAAATAAATAATAATATACTTCATAATGTATGATGTGTTATTCTAAGAGATGTTGGGTAGCCATCATGAAGAGAGGCCCAAGTGAGAAGAGCCCCAATAAGAGGTTCCTAGGTAGGAGGAAAGGCTAAGACATAAGAACAAGGTCCTTAATCAAAAGGAAACAAAGAAAAGTCAACCGTAAGGAGTAATGAGCCATGATGGGGAGAAAAAGAAGGACCAAGATGGTCAAAAGGGGATGAGACACCATATTTCTATTAATGACCTTGTTACTTTGTATGGTTCCAAATTCAAACTAGGGTTTGACAAACATGTGGAGGAGGAAGAGCGTTTAGAGGCATTACAACAAAGAGGAAAATAAATCATGGTTGATAATCCCCAAGGGTTTTGCATAATAATGTTAGGTTAATTATTATTATTTACCTATATTAATTATGCATTGCATATTAATTAATGTATTTATTGTTTATATGGTTATATTTAATTATAAACCATATTATTGTTTGTATTCAAACAATATGGGTGTTGTTATATTGTTTTAACAATATTATTGTTATTATTCATTTGTGCTTCCCTAGATGTAATTTGGAAGCTACTGTATTTTAAATTGGTTGTTGCATTGTTGCAACTCCTCATTTGTTTGTATCCAGGCTATCCAATATGTATAAATATTGTAGCCTACACTATTGTACCTAGTTGATTGAGTTTAATATATTTTATCAGGCTTCGCCTCTGTTGCTCAATCTACATTTGGTACCAGAGTGAGAATCGGACTGTGAAGGTGTGGAACAAAAGACAAGTGATAGAGGAGATTAGAGAAGTGTTTATAGCAATTGAGAGCATGTGCAACCTTCTAGTCCCATCCCCTGCCTCCCCCACATCCTCATATTCATTCGAGGTGTTTAAAACACAAATTGTTTTTTGCACTGGTGCACCCAAGACTGTGCAAAATTTTCCGTAGGAATAGATTTTTTTTAAATAAAACCAATTTTCCCCATTAGGGGTTTCTCCACTAAAATTAGTGGATATTATATTCTCTACTAATTCTAGTAGACTGCTGCATTTAGAGGGGATTGTGTCAAAAGTGAAGCAGACCAAGCTCTCTAAGCGATCTCTACATCGAGTTTGGTTGCAGACCGAAGTAGGAGCCATTCAATGCATTGACCAAGTCATTCAACAAACTAACCTAGATATCCATCAAGATGGGAGAACTCCCTCAATAAACCTAGGTGAGTTGATTGCTTTCAAAAGGCCGAGCTATTTTTTGCATTGCAGATTGGCGTGTTATACTTCTATGGCTGAGTTACAAGGGAGGAGCATCGAATTTCCATTGGATCAAACTCAAAGCAAAGCGAGCCACCATTACATTGAGATTTACTCTCAAATTGAGCTCTGTTTTGGAGGCCAAGTTACAGAGACCAGTGAAGTGGTCACTTTTAACATGGAAGATGAGTTGTCTATGGAATAAGAGTGGATGTGTAAGTTTTGAATGAGTCCCACCTTCAAAACATGGCGAGTCAAGCTTCTGTCGGTTGATCCATGAGCTCCCTCCAATGTTGTCCCTACACAATAAAATAGGAGCTGAGCTGAGTTGTTGTTTGGATCAACCTCCTCCTAGTTGTGTTCGATCCTGCAAAAGCAAAAGTAGAGGCATCATTCTCCTCTCCAAAATCACCATGACCCTACACAAGAAAACAATATGCATTCAAACAAAATAATAAAAAAAATAGAGAAAAAGAAACTTGTATGCAAGCGGCGGTAGACATATCAAACAAAACAATCAAGGAGATAAAGTGGCGGCCAAAGGAAAATAAAACAAAGAACAAGGAGATAAAGTCATTTCAGATCCACTTCTACACACATGAAGCCCTAAATTTGCTTCATTCCTCAGCCACGTGGACTCCAACTCAGCCAGGTCACATTTTACAAAGGTGAGTTGACTTTACCTTTATTTAAATAATTTTTTCTCAATTTCATATGCTAAGCGCACAAGGTGCCCATGTGGATAGAGGAAAATGTTAGGAAATAAGGGATAAAATATGTGGAATAATCCCTCACGAATCGCAAAAGTAGAAACTAATATGCGAAATTATTACAGATCTCAAATAAAATTGCGTAATAAAATAACACAACACAAAGAGACAAGTATTTAACGTGGTTCACCCAATTTGGGCTACATCCACCAAGAATCACTTGCTCGATTTTATTACAAGCCACCGCTCTCTCAATACAATACCTGATCCGCTTTGGAGCTATGCTCAACAAACTCTACAGTAATGCACATCCGAATTCAAAACACATCTGCAATACATTTTCTTGTACAATCTATCATATGCATAAGAACATATAAATAGACAACTCGCTTAAGTAGTTTTACAAGTTTTACAAAACCGTGGGTATCAAAACCATGGGCAAAACTTGTCCCATAAACCTATGGGTCAAAAAACTCACCCATATGAGAAAAGCACGTTTCTGATATGTCGGGTGCATTTTTCGAGGCCAAAAAATTTTACGCCTAAAAAAATTTACATGAAAAGTGTACAGTACTCTTAGTGTACAGTCTTCAACACTTTCACACATGAAAACAGGCTCCACAACCTAACAATCTCCCACTTGGAGACTAGTTTTCCTCTGAGCAAGCTTCTTAACCCTTCACTAGTTTCTGTGAAGACCAACCAAAGTTGAACACAACTTTAGTTTTTCCCTTGTGACCACCTTGGTCATCATGTCTGCAGGATTCTGACTGGTATGAATCTTCTCCAACTTCAACTTCTCTTCCTCCAAAGTTGTCCTGATGAAATGGTACCTTAACTGTATATGCTTTGTCCTCGAGTGGAAAGCAGAGTTCTTAGCTAGGTGTATAGCACTCTAACTATCACTATGTAGCTTACATTCCTCCTACTTATGCCCCAACTCCTCAAGCAATTTTGTAACCAAATCATCTCTTTGCTTGCCTCTATGGCAGCAACATACTCAAATTTCCTCTATGGTCGACAAAGCCACCACCTTCTCGTAGTCGTGAAATCCAACTCACCGTTGTCCCACCTACAAAGCAGTAAATATAACTGTCATGCTCCTCCCGCTGCCTACATCTCCACCATGTCTCGAATCTACATAACCACATAAAGTGGTGTCTCGATCCACTATAGCACAAAACTATCCCCATGGTCCTCTCAAATACCGAAGGATCCACTTTACCGCTTGCCAATGCTCTTTACCTCGGATCACTCATAAATCTACTCACAGCTCCCACTTCATGGGCAATATCAAAGCCTAGTGCACACCATAAAGCATACATCAAACCGCCAACCGCCGATGAGAGTAAGGTACCTTGACATTTGGTTCCTCTCCCGCTCTATCTTTGGACACCGCTCCTTTGATAACTTGAAATGGCCTGCCAAAGGAGTCCCAACCGGTTTAGCATCCTGCATATTAAACCTCTCCAAGACCTTCTTAATGTACTCTTCCTGAGATAAAGTCAGCTTCTGTTCCTTCCTATCCCGAGATATCCTCATACCAAGGATTTGTTTGGCTACACCCAAATCCTTCATAGAAAATGATTCACTTAGCTGCTTCTTGAGTACTTTTATTTCCTGCATGTTTTTACCTGCAACCAACATGTCATCAACATACAAACACAGGATAATATAACTTCCATCCTCAAATTTATTTGTATACACACAATGGTCAGAATGACATCTGATATAACCTTGCTCCATCATGAAGCTATCAAATTTCTTATACCATTGACGTGGAGCTTGTTTCAGGCCATACAAGCTCTTCTTCAGTTTGCACACCATCTCCTCTTTACCTTTGACTTCATATCCTTCTGGTTGCTGCATATATAGCTCCTCCTCCAAATCGCCATGGAGAAATGCAGTCTTTACATCTAACTGTTCTAAGTGTAAGTCTTCTGCTGCCACTATTCCAAGAACAGTTCTGATAGAAGTCATTTTTACTACAGGAGAAAAATCTCATCAAAATCTATACCTTTTTTCTGTGCAAACCCTTGACCACCAACCGGGCCTTGTATCTTTTCTTGCCTCCTTCTTCCTCTTTGACTCTAAACACCCACTTATTCTATAATGCTCTTTTTCCTTCAGGTAGCTTTACCAAATCCCATGTCTGGTTCTCCATGAGAGCCTGATGCTCCTCATCCATGGCTTGCTCCCACTTCTTCTTGGCATCTACCTACATTGCTTCATCAAATCTCTCTTGGTTCTCCACTATCAGTGAGTAATAAATAATAAAGAGAAGGAGAAAAACGCTCGTGTTCTTTTCTTACCCTAGAAAACCTCCTCACCGTAGGAGTTTGGGGTTCCTGCTGTAGTAGGTTCCCGAACCGATTCATGGGTCACTTTCCCATCCGGAAGATCCTCTACCACTGCATATTCTTTCTTGGATTCTTCCCTGTTTTCCTGCAACTGCTGCTTATACATGACTTTCTCATTAAAGACCACATCCCTAGATCGAATGATTTTCTTGTCCTTAATACTCCAACATTTATATCCAAAGTCATCACCACCATAACCAATGAAAGTACATTTTTCTGATTTAGCCTCTAGCTTAGTCCTATCATCCTTGTCTATGTGAACAAACACCTCACATCCAAAGACTCTAAGAAATGAATAATCAACTTTCTTACCATACCAAGCCTCCTCAGGTATGCCTCCATCCAAGGCACTTGAGGGTCCTCTCGTTTATCAAGTACACAACCAGTGCTCACCGCTTCTACGCCCAAAAAGAAAGAGGCAGTCCCGCATGTAACCTCATGCTCCTAGATGCTCCATTATTGTTCTGTTCATCCTTTCTCGATACCCCATTCTCACAGGAGTTCCCGAACCGCCTTTTGCCTCATGCGGATTCCATTCTTAGAACAAGAATCATCAAATTCATTGCTCGTAATACTCCTCCATTATCTGACCTGAGACATTTTAGCTTAAGACCTGTTTCATTCTCTACCAAGGCTTTCCATTTAACAAAAGTGTCAAATACATCAGATTTGTTTCTAATACAATAAACCCAAACTTTCCTTGTTGCATCATCAATAAAAGTAACATAATAACTTGAACCCCCAAGAGATGATACCTGAGCCGGCCCCCACACATCAGAATGCACCAGCTCTAACTTACTCTCTTTCTATGTAGGTCCAACCTTGAGAAACCTTACTCGCTTTTGTTTCCCATATATGCAGTTCTCACAGAAATCCAAACCTGTTTCTGTATATCCAGGAAAATTCTTCTTTATGATGTTCATGCCCTTATGGCTCATATGACCGAGCCTATAGTGCCATAATGTTGTATCTGCATCTGAAGCCACAAGATTACAATCATTAGTACTATCAGTGGTTAAATACAAGGTTCCAACCTTCTTACCTCTTGCCACCACAAGAGCACCCTTAGTAACCTTCCAAGAGTCTATCAGAAATATCACAAGACAACCATCACTTCCCAACCGCCCGCCGATATCAAATTTTTCTTAATGTAGGCACATGTCCGACATCCTTCAATAGCCAAGTATTCCCATTCTACATCTTAACTCGAATGTAACCTTTTCCAACTATGCCGCAAGGCTCATCATCACCAAGAAAAACATGCCCAAAATCTCCTCAACATAATCAACAAAATAATGCCTATGTGGAGAAGCATGGAAAGAAGCCCCCGATCTAAAACCCAAGATTCAAGAATATTGTGCAAAGAAAGAATCAAAGCATCCCGACATACATTACCCATTGCCACATTTGCCTCCTTGTTTTCTTCCCGTTGTTTCTTCTTATCCCGAAGCTCCCAACAATTCTTCTTTGCATGCCCAAGCTTTCCACAATTCCAAAGATACAATCTTGTTCTTGGATTTTGACCTTGCCCGATCTTTTGATTTTCCACGGTTTCCTCTATTCTTCTCGTCTCCCTCTAGTTTCCATCACCAAAGCATTCCCCTCAAGTAGAAGATTCCCAGAGCTTTTTCTTCGCATTTCCTCGCTTAGAATCACCCCTACAACATCCTCAAACTTCAACTTCGAGTTAGCTGGAACCGAGTTACTTACCGCCATTACTAGGCTATTCCAACTCTCAGGTAAAGAGCACAAAATTAATAAAGCCCTAACTTCTTCATCAAATTCTATTGTAACCGAAGCTAGCATATTCACTACCGTATTGAAATCATTTAAATGATCTCACATCGAACTATTCTCAGACATCTTCATATTAAACAACTTTTTCATTAAAAATATCTTATTAGAGGCAGAGGGTTTTTCATACAACTTCCCTAATGCATCCATTAGATCTTTTGTAGTCTTTTCCTTTGAAACATTAAATAATACCGAAGATGCAAGACTCAAATGATTGTCCAAGTGCCTTCCGATCCAACAAATCCCATTCCGCATCTATCATACTCAAGGGTTTGTTCACCTTCTCAGACAACGAGTATAAAGATCCTTCTAATAAAGGTAATCTTCCATCTGCATCTTCCAAAGACTTAAATTCTACCCATTGAATTTATCAACCCTAGATCTTCCTTCATCTCGCCATAGCTCCCACTCAAGTAAAAACTTTCCCTACGATTCAACACTTCAAAGCAAACCAAACCAGGCTCTGATACCAATTGTTAGGAAATAAGGGATAAAATATGCGGAATAATCCCTCACAGAATCGCAACAGTAGAAACTAATATGCATAAATTATTACAGATCTCAAATAAAATTGTAAAATAAAATAACACAACACAAAGAGACAATATTTAACGTGGTTCACCCAATTTGGGCTACGTCCACCAAGAATCACTTGCTCAAATTTTATTACAAGCCACCGCTTTCTCAATACAATACCTAGATCCATTTGGAGCTATGCTCAACAAACTCTACAGAATTCACACCCGAATTCAAAACACATCTGTAATACATTTGCTTGTACATCTATCATATGCATAAGACCATATAAATAGACAACTGCTTAAGCAGTTTTACAAAATCGTGGGTATCAAAACCATGGGAAAAACTCGTCCCATAAACCTATGGGTCAAAAAACTCACCCATATGAGAAAAACACGTTTCCCGATATGTCAGGTGCATTTTTCGAGGCCAAAAAATTTTACGCCTAAAAACATTTACATGAAAAGTGTACAGTACTCTTAGTGTACATTCTTCAACACTTTCACACATGAAAACAGGCTCCACAACCTAACAGAAAATACTTGGGTGCGTGAGGTACATGGTTCGACCCTCACCCCCAATTCATTTTTCAAACAATTTTGAAATTTGGAGGCAAATTTAGAAAAACTACCACAGTTGGAGGTAAATTTGGTGGAAAATCCACCTCTAAATAGCCTAGTTATAACTAAATAGGCTACCAAATTTTTAGCCAGAAAAACCCTAATTTAGGGTTAAAAAAATTCTCCTATTAAGCCTATTTTTTTATTTCAGGAAACATTTACAAAAGGAAGACTGTCCAAAACTTCATTTTGGGCCACTTTTTAACGATTTTTGCATTGAGGGTCGTATTGGGCTCCAAAGGCCACCAAGGCCCGCAAAATAAAATAAAAATTCTTGTCATTCATTTTTTTCTAAATTTTTGAATGTAATTACATGCTTCAATATATTGTACTAATTTGCAAGTTTCCATAACCAACCGCAAGTATTGTTACTGCTTAGAAACTAGTAGAAAGTTGTAATAAAAAATAGTAAAAATTGGTTCTAAAACACTCACAAGATCCTAGATCTCATTTGTAGCGTTCGGTATATACAATGCCTCTGGAAGCACTTACGGGTAAAGCCGTTGTGACTACTACTACTACACTTAACACCTAATATAGTTGCAACAACATTGTCTAGGCATCAACCCTTTAAATCAACGGGGAGTAATAAGGTCACAATGCACACACTATGAGCCATCCCATCCATCTGTGAATGATTGCACGACATAAATCTAGACTGAGAAATTATCCAAGTATATAGAAAAGTTACGCGCGCGTATGAGGATATTTCTTTGAGTTGGTGTCAATAATCACACAGACCCCTTTCAGTACTATCTTAGTACCATGTATTGAATTATTTCACGTACGTTAACACCTCTTTCACTTACCCTTAGGTATATAAAAAGGTGAGCTTCTTCCACGTACTCAATCGGGTATATCAAAAGGGCATGTATATAGAAAGGTTCGGTATATCGGACTGATAGTATATAGATTGGGAGACCTTATACCTGGAGTGATAAGAGCCAAACCCTGTCAATGATTTCTACAAAATGGGCACCAATGCCCCTAAATGTTTTCTTCTAGATTCAAAACTACTCAAAGGAAACAACTATGTTGCATGGAAGACTAAAATCAAGACACAACTTGAGTTTGAAGAGATCTGGACTGCTGTGAATGGTACTCTATCCAAATCAACTACTGATACAACACAACAATGGCAGTTTGATAAGGTAGATCAGAAGGCCAAACTCATCATCTTGTTTGGAGTGTTCGATGAATGTGCAACCCCACATTCGATATGCTAAAACAGCCAAAGAAGCATGGGATAAATTATGCACAATATATGAGGCCAAAAACAAGAATGTCATACTAAATTTGTAGAGTCAGTTACACACACTGAAGTTCAAGCAGAATGAGAAAATTGAAGCTTTCTTAAGAAGATTTGCAGAGTTGAGGGCTTCACTTCTGGCCCTGGGAGAAGCGGTCACAGATGATTCTCTTGTTCCCATTGTTCTGAGAGCACTCCCCTCTTCTTACCACATTTTTGTCACAACACTAAACGTGTTAGATATGATAGTTAGTTTTGACAAGCTGGTAAACCTATTGCAACAAGAGGAAGCCATGCACAATAAGGATGATGAAGAGGAGTAGGCACTTTCTTCACATCAAAAATGGAAAGGAAAAGGTAAAGGAAAACCTATCTCCTATCAAAAGTCCCAACATCAGAATCAGTATATCATGGAGACAAAAAAAAAAGAAGCAATGTCCAATTTGCAAAAGAGGACGCGACTTAAAATATTTTGGTATAATACTTACAAGAAAGTTTCATCAAGCAACTTTGGACCTCCACAATAACAATCTCACAAGGGAAATTCAAATTACAATCAAGGGCATAAAAAGGGGAACTGGAAAAGAAGACCCCATCAACAAGGAAATATTGTTGAGCAAGAAGAACATTCAGATAATGAAGACTTCTTGTACACTTTGCTCGATCAAGTGAACCATCCACGTCATCTAGTGATGCCTAGTATGTTGATTCAAGAGCCACTCAACACATGACCGGCCACAGAGATTGGTTTACCTCAATGAGGGACACGCCTTCAAAAATCCATGTTTTGTTGGGTGATGATTCTTCATATATAGTTCAAGGGATTGGGAACATTTCTCTACCCCTTGGTTCATACATTTGTAGACTATCGATGTCTTATATGTCCCTGGGTTGACAAAGAATCTACTTTCACAATCAACTCCTATATAACAACCTAAAATTGATTTTTATACTCATTCCGAGAAAAAGTGTTTGACTCAAGATAAATCATGAGGCTCGAAAATAGTTACAAAATCCTCTAATGTGGGACGCATGTTCCAACATGATTTTGTCCACAGAGATGATTAGATACTTGTGGCTAAGAAATCTACCTCAAAAAAGTTGTGGCATCAGATACTTGTTCATGTTAGTTTCAAGTATCTCGAGACACTTCGCTGCAATATGGTACATGGGCTACCATATCTTCAAAAGGATATAGAAAAGTGTCCTCACTTTGCTAAAAAAAACAACACAGCTTCATTCCAAAAGAGTACATATCGAGCTCATGGTCAGCTTGATCTGGTTCATACCGATCTTTGTGGTCCAATGCAACCAAGTCATTCTAGATTTTAGTACTTCATGTTATGTGTTGATGACTATTCAAGGAAAATGTGGATTTTTTGTCTTCACAAGAAAAGTGAAGCTTTTGAAACTTTCAAGAAGTTCAAAGTAGCAGTTGAGAATGAAACTGGTCATCACATCAGAACTCTCCGCTCAGATCAAAGGGGGAAATTCACCAATAATGAGTTCAAAGACTACCTACAAAATCATGGGATTCATCGACAAACACCTCCTCTACACACACTGTAGCAAAATGGTGTTGTTGAGAGAAGAAATCGTACTATCATGGAAATGGTGTAATGCATGATCGATGACTCTAGACTTGCAAAGACATTCTAGGTAGAAGCAATAAAGACAATAGTGTATTTGTTGAACAGAGTGCCCACAGTTGCTCTTGAAGGAGTAACACCACAAGAATCATGGTCAAAGAAGAAACCATCTATTGCACACCTTAGAGTATTCAAATGCAAAGCAAGTATGCACATACCCAAGTAGAATAGAAATAAATTAGACATGAAGTCACAAAAACTCATCTTCATTGGGTACAATGAAGAGACTCTTAGGTACAGATTGATGGATCCAAACACAAGAAAATTCTACACCAATGAGAGATGTTGAGTTTTTTTAGAAGAAGGAAGTAGGGAATCCTCCTCCAGACTCACCAGATGTATATTTTTCACCAATCGTAAAAATTGAAGCTGATGTTCCTTCAGATGATGAAATTGAGAATGGGGATGATGGTTTTCATATGATAGAACCATGACCCACGAGAACAGTTCAAATATGCCCAAGTGTATGTACTAGCACATTACGAGATGCAAGAATGGATGCTCCACCGATATGCATCCACCCTTGACCTCGGACTCAATAAAGAAAGAAAGAAGTTAAATTTGCTTTGATGAGTATAGTAATTGAATCTGATGAGCCCTCTACATTCCAGAATCCATACATTCAAAATCTTGGAAAGATGCCATGGATTCTGAATATCAATAAGTGATGAAAAATAACACTTGGCAGCTTTTCGATCTTCCACCAAGGAAGAAACCCATTGGATGCAGATGGATATTCAAAACAAAGTATAAAGCAGATGGGATAGTGGAAAAGTATAAATAAATACTTGTAGCAAATGGGTATGCATAAAAAGAAGGAATTGACTATGAGGAGAAATTTTCTCCCATAGCTAAGATCAAAATGATCGGATGATCTTTTCTCTAGTTGCTACACATTTGGATGGGAAGTCCATCAAATGGATGTAAAAACTGCCTTCCGAATGGATATTTATAATAATAAGTCTACATGACTCAACCCGAGGGATATGTAGTACTTGGTCACAAAGTAAAGGTATGCGAATCAAGAAATCTCTGTATGGCCTTAAACAGGAACCTCGAGCATGGTACATCAAGATTGATGAGCATCTCGTAAAACATGGATTTGTTAGAAATCCATACGACCCTAATCTCTACCTCAAAAAGCAAGGGGTGAGATTGTGATTATCATTTTCTATGTCGATAATCTAGTCATCACTAGCAGTTTAATGAGGATGATTGATGCAACAAAGAAAGATCTTAATCAATCATTTGACATGACAGATCTCAGGTTGATGCATTATTGTCTTAGATTGGAAGTATGGAAGAAAGAGAATCACATCTTTGTTTCTCAGATGAAATATACCAAGACAATGCTTAAGAAATTTAGGATGATGGATTGCACACCAATTACTACACCTATGGAGAACAGATTGCAGTTATCTCGTTTAGATCCATCTCCTGAGGTAAGTGACACTCTCTATCGGCAATTGATTGGGAGTCTCATTTACCTAACCTACACTAGACTAGATATCAACTTTGCGATAAGTAGTCTATCTATCCAGTTCATGCAAAAACCCAAATTTTTTTCATTGAAGGAAAAAGGTACATCTTGAGATATCTCAAAGGATCAAGGATATTGGTCTAGAATATAAGAAGAATGATAACTTCTTCTTGTCAGGATATTCATATTCAGATCATGCAGGCAAAATTGATGACATAAAATCCACTTCAAGATTTGTGTTCTTTATAGGATCTGGACCAATATCATGGGGAAGAAAGAAACAACACTTTGTTTCTCATTCTTCCACAGAAGCTGAGTATCATTCTGAAAGAGAACCTATCTATGAAGTAATTTGGCTACGTCACATACTAGAAGGACTTAGAATACCACAGGATAAACCAACCACCATGTATGTTGATAATGAAGGTGTTCTAAAACTTGTTCACAATCTAGTGTTTCAAGAAAGAAAAAATCGCATCGAGGTATAGGTTCTTTTTATATGTGAGCATATGTTGAAGCACAAGATCCAGCTTCAATTTTGTCCAACAACTAAACAATGAGAAGATATCTTCACAAAGTCACTTGCACGTGACAAGTTCAAGTTGTTCAAAGAGTTCCTCTCCTCATCCCTTGAGACAATGCACAATTAAGGGGGGGAATGTTAGGTTAATTATTATTTACCTATATATTAATTATGCATTTCATATTAATTAATGTATTTATTGTTTATATGGTTATATTTAATTATAAACCATATTATTGTTTGTATTCAAACAATACGGGTGTTGTTATATTGTTTTAACAATAGTATTATTATTATTCATTTGCATTTCCTGGATGTAATTTGGAAACCACTTATTTTAAATTGGTTGTTGCATTGTTGCAACTCCTCATTTGTTTATATCCGTGCTATCCAAAGATGTATAAATATTGTAGCTTCGCACTATTGTACTGGTTGATTGAGTTTAATATATTTTATCAAGCTTCCACCCATGTTGCTCAATTTAAAAATAATACATGGCCTAGGTATGGTTGGTAATGTATCACAAGGACTGAGGCCAAGGATTTATATGTATGGAATTACATGCACCTATCACTGACATTAGGATGGATGTGTAAGTATGTCTCATTTCAAATCGATACCTATGACAATGAGCCTCATTTTTATGTTATCGATGTGGCACTACATGAGAATAAAACATAAATCAAGTAGGTGAGGAGAATTTTTCCTTGGTAAACCTCCAAAAATAATCAAGGAATGAGCCTACAACGCAATTGTGAATCTTGTGGATGAGGTTGGCGTAAAAATACTTGAGAACCAATGCACCGCCTAGAAAAGAGCTAGTGACTTGTGCAACACAAATCACATAGAGAATATGATTCTCAACAAGGTTTAGGGTTCGAGATGTGTGCAAAGAATATTTTAACAAAAATAATGGGAAAAGGGTATGTGTTGAACTATATTCTCATGTGGCAAGATCCCACAAGTCAACTAGATTTATTGGTCTAACATGTCTTCACAAGTACTATCTTTGGAGTGGCTAGGGAGTACCATATGAGGCCTTGAAGAAGTAAATTGAGGCACAAATTTCCACATGTGATGAGACCCTAAAAAAACTAAAGTAAAGCATATCAATGTAGAATTAGGTGCTTGCTAGAGCATGACACATAAAACAAGTAGTGATGGAACATTTAAAGGAGCATTCACAAAAGAAAAAGGTACTTGAAAGTCAAATTATCACTATCAAGGATAATATAAAGGGAATATGAGTTAGTGATGATACCAAACCCTTGAAATATCATATCAAGGTGAAGGGAACCTCCTTAGAAGAAATGTCCAGGAACTTCTATTACAAGATGTGGAGGAATCTAATGACATGAACAAATTTGAGGGTAACTACTCAACTAGAATCAAGTTGGAAATGGAATTTATAGATAAAGAAGATGAAAGGATGGTCTTATTTTGGAATTTTCCAAAAAAATTAAGGTGTGAAGGGTGTTCCCTTGATTAGAGACTATTTGAGGCACAACTACAAGTAGGTGCACCTAATTTATTGAAGAATGAAAACAAGGGCTTGTTGGAGGACATGCATGCAAGTTAGTTTGGGTAGAGGTTGGCCTAGAAATTCTAGAGGACAACCCATATCTCATGTGCATACTTAGGGAAATATAAAAATTAAAGATTTGGATGATACATGGATTTACATGTCAATAAAAATGACATGTCAAAGGTGACAGAAATGACGGTGGTTACAAGGATCGCGAACAAATAGATATTGAAATATCTCCCAATATAAAAGTGTAAATCATAGAGATGTAATGATGTTACTTTTAACCTAGAAAAATGAAATATTTATAGCGTTGGAACACCCACATGTATTGGTGACAAATACCAACATTATAATGGGAAAGGCCCCTTGTTGAATATACCAAGTAATGCATAAATATATGGGTGACACCTAGGGGAAAGGTTAGCTAGTAGATGTGATGTCATTTTATGCTTTCAATAGCTCAAATCCTTGAATTTGTATGTATTTTTCATTTTTGTCCTACACTAGAATGAATATAAGAAAAATAATTAATAGATGTTAGTTATGTTCTTGTGCATGATGAGAGTGATTGTCTTATTTTAATGTAATCATCAATTTATTTTATTATAATAGTTAAAGGGGTGTGCCAAAATTACACACACAAATACCATTCATTGAACTAACATGGGGCCTAATATAGTGAATGTGCTACAAGTGATCATGTACTTGAAATTCCCTATGTGATATTGTATCATGCATATTGAGTATGTAGGACTCATCATTTAGGGGCCACAAGTTACTCTAGAAAAATGGAATGGGTAGGAGAGATATACATACCATAACAAGTACATGGACCGTTTCAGAAAGGGGTGACCACTAAGGTTAGCCCAACCTCAACACACACAAATTCATCCTTTTGTTATCTAATGGTTGTATGAAGTTTTTGTAGGCATCTATGGTTTTGTACTTTTTCAAGTCATTTCATGTAGTGTCTCATTTATGTGAACCCTAATCCTCAACAACATATTATATTTATATACCACAAGTGATCTCTCAAATTTGTAAAAACCTATCACATAGGGGTAAAAAACTATACGTAAGATGACCCACCATATTATGGCTTTGCCAACTGATCCATATGGATTTGTCTCAAATTATCTTCTATATCCAATTCCAAAACAAAGCATCTTCATATCTCTCCCAGTCTATACATATATTTTACACATACAAATTACCTTATATACCTTTTTATCAACTAAGTACACTCCCTTCTTGTCATTTAAGTAATCTTATCTTTTTCATGTATATCATTTATTGTTGAGAGATATATTCTCATTTGCATATTGAATGTTTGATTAATAAAATTGAATATACAACATATTAGAAACCCCTTTAAATTAAAACCTAATTTTGTTTAAATCACCAATGAAGGATTTTGATTAAGGAGATGTTAGAGTTCTTATGGAATCGATTTTTGTTTGACCAAACACCAAAATGTGTCATATGAATTTTTCCAAGAACCTTAAAATAAGGAAGGTTACCATGAGGTTTTTTAAGCAAAGTGATATTTTCCAAAAAAAGTGAGATAAAAGGTTACCATACAATTTTCTTTTCACCTCGATATTATTTTAATCCCACAAACATTACATAAAATTAAAAGGGAATGACTAGTCTCGTGCCCCCACTGTGTGATGTTCTTATGAGTATCGTATGTGATTTTTTTATTATAGAAAAATGTAAATAAGGCCCATGACCCATATCTTGTATTGAAAATTTGGTTGAGTTATGTAGTGCTAAAAAGGAATGAAATACTCAAAGACCCCACATTTTGTACTTTGAAACATTATAAACCTTGCTTTGAACTATGTAATATGTTCATGAACTTGTATGAAAAACATGTAATTATTTATAAGAATCTATAAAATATGCAATCCCATGAAAATAAGGCCCCAACATAAAAATGTCCATCCTAGACAAAAACATCTACCATTTGGATTATTTTTTTCCTTATATATAATTTATTTTTGTTTTGCGTCTATTTTTGATCTTGAGTATCCACAACCTACATCATTTTTCTCCTAAATTATG
Source organism: Taxus wallichiana var. yunnanensis (assembly GCA_018340775.1). Lineage (NCBI taxonomy): Eukaryota > Viridiplantae > Streptophyta > Pinopsida > Cupressales > Taxaceae > Taxus > Taxus wallichiana. The sequence continues at coordinate 758,535,567 of CM031242.1, read as the reverse complement.
AATTCCATTTGAGTCGTAGATATTTTTGTAATAAAGACCACTTAATGCCCCTATTTTTAATTAAGTGAGATGTGCAAAAAGAGTGCTCAACTCAAAAAAATGACATGTATCCATCTCAAATGTATCGATAGTCAATGTTAGATCACATGGAGAGATTTTCAGAGGCCACCACCGAGATCCCATTCCCGAAAGGTTATGCATTGTAGAAACCATGATACACAAAGGTATTAAACAAAAATTAGTGCATTGAGAATCAAGTATAAAAGTAAGAAAATGTAGATTCATTCAATCATACAAGTACACAAATAATATCACATATGTTGGTCATAAAGAAGTCCCAAGAGACCACAAATAAGGGACACAAAAGTGTCACACACATGGAAAACATAAGAAATAGGCTATATCAGCCATACACAAAGGACACCAAAGTATTAGAATCATAAGCATAGAAATGTCCATATAACACATACATGAATATAAGAAATCAAGTTAGTGACTATAATGACAAAAAGCATCCTAAAGGCTCATACTACAAGATAAGCTATTGTTTCCCAAGACACATGGGTTAGCCATGCTAGTCGAAAAATGTCATATTGTACAATATAATAATTTGAGTATAATGAGGAAGTGAAAGTAATCATATTAAAATAAAATCACTTGAAAAGTGTAGGTGATGCCCCTACATTAGCAAGGCCAATATGATGGACTTAGGCTAGCACTTACCATTATGTTGAATCCCATGTGTCACACATTAAGTTCAAGATACGTTGTGAATGCACACATGTAAATAGTATGATATCTATCAAATTTCATTTCAAATAACATATGCAAAGTGAAAATATACAAATCAATTCATATATAGGTCTTGATTTTGTATTTTAAAATTTTTTTGAATGTTTTTATGATTTAGAATATTTAAATACAAAAGCAAGAGAAAAGCAAGAGATTCCTATGACAATTTTTAAAGGGTAAATATTGAAGGTTACAAATTAATGAGGTTTGGACCTCAAATATTTCATATGTGTAGTGAGATTAGGATGGATCTTAGTAATCCTAGGTTGTATAACATTCACGATATCCACAGATGTGTCATATAATACATAAGAGGAGGTGTGTGAGGAATAGATGTACAAGATGTAGAATGTGGTGTGGCAACCAATGTTTTTTTAGTAAAAGGATTAGGAAATGGGGTCTCATGTGAACTACCCTTGAGCATAACAACTTGATTAATATAAATAAACTTGATGCATATGTACAAAATAGAAGGGATAGCCTTAAACATACAAATTCAAAGGTGTCGAAACACATGGATAACTAATAACATAAATTTACATATCCACCAAAATAAACAAGCCAAGGATTATAGTTTATGATTGAACAACAAGTTATAATAAATTATATCATAGAATGAATTAGATATTAGATTGCATACATAAACATGAAATTAAATGAACACAAGACACAATATTTAAGTGGGAAAACCTTTTTCAAAAAACCCATTGAAAAATCACTTATCTTTATTGAGAATATGTATTTCACCCATCACTACCACTACTTCCTTGAATCAACACAATAACATTCACTCTTCAACTCACATCTAGCTCACATGATAGTTCAACATTTTTGTTCGATGATCATTTTCCAATATATGTGTAATTCATAATATGTTACACTCATATTTCAATGTGTGTCTCGTACCAATCTAAAATATATCACGTTGATTTATATCAAGGTAGTTGGCAACTCAAAAATTGTGATAAGTTCTTCTTGTATTAAAAACAATATTTTTGAGTTATGTGAACCCTAGCTAACCATGCCAAGCCCTCGATGGATCCCTATTATTCATGTTTCATGTAACAAGACTGGCGGTACTGTGTGGTTTCACTACGAGGTTCTTCTTTCATGGACAAGCGAAGTTTGGGGAAACTGTTTGGGTGGTGTTTCTTCTATTGAGGCGGATGTACTTGGCCCTCGGGTCTTCCTCTCCTTTTTTTCTCCTTCTTGTGATGGTGGTAAGGGTAGCAATGTTCTACCAAATATTTGAAAGTGTACCTATGTTGCAGATTCGACTTCCAAGACCTTCTTTTATGCTAAAACCACTCCTATGGTTTCCCTTGTGGATTCGGTTCTGGAGGCTGAGGAATTTTTTTCCTCTAATGGTCTGATCTACCATTTTAATGGCCTCTGCTTGGTCTTCCACTCCTACACTCATGGATCACTATGAACTGGCGACCTCTTATTTCAGGTAGGATTGATATTTACCCTTGTGCAAGGGTTTTTTTATTGTGGCTTTTAGCTCTGATGATGCTAGGGATATTGTTCTTTCAAAGCTCTGGGAACTGCAGAATCATCATTTTCTAATGAAACCATGGTTCCCGACATTCAATCCACTCACTACCTCTTTCAGTGTTAAGCCTATTTGGATCCGTTTACCCCATTTTCTCATTCAAGTTTTGGGGAGATGATAGTTTAGCTACTATTGGTAATACTTTGGGTACTTTCTTATCCATAGATTCTAATACGGATACCTTTGCACATACTACTTACACATGGATATTGGTGGATCTAGATACTTCACTTGATCTAGTAGCCTACTATACATAAAGGGGAGATTCTTCCTCTATTGACCTCAAAGCGTGTGATAGGATTTGGTCATAGCCACTTGATTATGAAGGATTACCCTTCAGATGTAGAAAATGTTTTAATATTGGACATCTCATTTGTTGCTTGTCAAATGGTCAAGCAGAATTCTAAAAATGAAAAGGTCTCTTGGTGGAAGGATGCCCACCAAAACCTTTTATTCATTGATGAGGAATCTGAGTCTACTACTGATACACATGTTAGTGAAGATAAGGTTTCCAGTTCAATCCCACCGACTAAACCTTCAGAGGGTGTTGTTGGAGCTGTTATGGTGGATCGTGCATTGATGTTCATTATAGGTGCAGTTAATAACTATGTTAAAACTAGCCTTGCTACTGAGAAATCCAATGATGGAGTCTTGGCTTCCTCAGAGATCTAAATTCCAACTCACGCAAATGAAAATGTTGATCCTAATAGGAGTGATGAATGGATAGTCATTAAACACAAAAATAATTCTTTTACTATGCATCTAAGATCCCATGTAAGGGATTCTTCTAGGTAATTTGGTTTCACTGTAGCATCAGTGCTAATGTCTTATTGTGTTCTTCTCGTGGGTTCTTTTCTCTCTTTCTCTTTTCCCTATTATTGTTAGGGATTTCTTCTCTGTAATGTTTCAAATTTTTATCCAACATTTAGGGCTTGTTGTACATGTATGTGGGTCCTTTCAACACCCTCAAATTTTACCAATTTACAAAAAATATCAAGGTGTTTGGCTTGAATCCACTTTTATATTTCAAATTCAAACATGTGTCGACTTGATATGGGCATTTGCAAAGTTATAATCCAAAGTTCTTAGTCTTTGGTGGGTTTTTAATTAAGAATTTTCCAACTTAATATTACAAACCCCAACATTCCCCCTTAATGTTAAGTATGGAAACATACCAAAAACATTTTTATACAAATATAATTACAATCCATAAATCATTAAATGATTTAGGATAGCATGCAAAACAAATCTCTTTGTTCCACAAAACATGCCAAGTCACCTTTTTAAACAAAAAGAATTACAATACATAAATCATGAAATGATTTAGGCTAGCATAAAAAAACACTCTTTGTTCCATGGATTTAAAAATCCACAATACATAGTCTTAGTCTTTCATGGGTTTTGAAAAAAACATGCCATGGGACAAAGCTTTAGTGTTTTTGCAGATTTTGAAAATTTTGTGATGATCTAGTGTTTTGTAGATTTTCAAAAAATTCGTCGCAGATACATCAAGTGTTCTAAAGATTTTAAAAATCCATGGTACATTAGTTAGTATTCCATGGGTTTTAGAAAATCTATAAAATAAAGCTAGTGTTTAGTGGGTTTTTAGAAAAAGCCACATTACACTGCCCAATAAAAATGTTTTGCGGTTTTGGAAAATAAAAAACTCCATGGTACACTACATAGTGTTTCATGGGTTTTTGGAAATAAAAACACACAATACACATGAACAAAGCATAATTCTCAAGATAAATTAATTAAGTATGAAGCCTTACATAATATCGTGGATTCTTTTATAAACAAGAATCTCTCATATATAATGCTTCATGAATTACAAGTAAAATAATTCACATGTTATGATTATTTACTTAAAAATGGAAATAGTATAGGAGATTTACACCATGCACAACCAATCCTTTAGGAGGTGGCATTGACATGCTCATTCCCCTCAACGACAACTCCGGAAGGCCATATGCTCATCTGGTTTAAAGGTGAAGATCAAAATCATTCACATGATCATTTGATTCAAATTCTATCACATGATCATTAGATTTAGAGGTGGAGATCAAGGTCTTCCACATGATCATTAGATTCAAAGGTGGAGAAAAGATTCACCATTTGAAATGCACACCAACTTGATATGCTTCATTTTTTAATGTTGATCTGGATTGTTTACAAGATCAGTACAACACTATTTTTACTAGGAAGAAGAATTCTTCCTTTGACGCCCATATTAAGTACATCAACATTCTTTTCAACCACATAAATTCCTTTGTTGCTTTTATAGTACTTAACGTTGATTGTTCCTTACTATTCCAAGTGATTGCACGCGCATTTAACTTGAAACAAGCATATCTAAAAGTAGATATTCTATCTACAATATTAACAACATGGTTAGAATCACAAAAAACAAAATAATTTTACATTATTACTAACAAAATAATACAAAACATAATTGATTATACCTCAAAATCCTTTTTTCCATTTTCCAATGGTCCTCATAAGGATCCTTCTTGAATCTTAGGAGAAACTCCTAGTTCATAGGATATTAGTGATAGTTAAATAACTTTATCACATGTAGGTTTATAATCAATTATTCTAACTTCTTTGAAGTAAGTTAGTGGCATACAACAAAAGAGATGCAACAACATATTTGTGATCTTGACATATAACCATGCTTAAAAGAATGATTTAGCAAACTTAAATCAGTAGATTTAAAAACATTTTCTTAATCTCTTTTTTATTTTAAGAATTAGATTCTTATTGCTACAAGCAATTAAGAGATCATATATAAGACAATAATAAAAAATATGATTGTTTTCATTTTACAAATCATAATCAACAAGACAAATTTTGCAAAGAAAGATCTTGAAATACAAAGTTGTAAAGACTCCTCCATTTCCAATTACATTTGCATGATGAGGTGATCCTCAATGTTTAAGAACATGTAAACAACTATGTAATGGAAGAAAATGTAGATTTCCAAGCAAACTCAGCCTGAGCACAATTAAACATGCTCTATTTTGAAAAAAACTTATTGTCTATAGCATCTGGTGCATTTGTGGCATGATGTCTCAAAAAAGGAAAGATGTAGGAGGATGAAATAGAACTTTAGAGTTCAATTTTAGATCATGAAACCTTTTATTGCTCAAGATATAATTTTTTCTCTCTCGGGTGCCTAGAAAACCTCAACTAGGGTTATAAGAGGAGAAACATATATTTTTCACAAGACTTGATGTAAATTTCTCAAATTTGGTTTGGAGAGACTGATTGGGATTACAACCAAGATGAAAAAGATTTAAACCCATTTCAACAAGACAAAATTCTTCAAAAAAAGATACAACCTCAAACAAGCATGTTAAGAAGGTTACTGCATGGGTTATCTTCCTTAGGTTATTAGGAAGAGGAATAAAACCCATATTTGAGCCCATTTAGGAATTCTAAACAAAGACACATTTTGAGATGACTCCCCTTAATATCAAAATCCATCAAAACCAAGAAGGATGATCATCCTCTTGGACATCTGTTTCCAAATTGTCCAAAGAAGGATTAAGAAACTCTAGGATTTCTATTTTAGGAGAAAACATAGGAGAGTTAAGAGGTCAATACACAAAATGGTTTCTCTATAGCATATACATTCCTAAAACATTTATGCCAAAGTTGTAGAACATTATGAGAAGAAGAAGAAAACATATTTCAGACATGCATCCATGAAACATGCAATCAAAATACATTAAACATGTATAAATAACATTACCAAGAACATTTTCATAAAGCAATAGGTTGCTCAACAATATTTTTTGTTTGGTTCTTGTTCTTATTATTCTCACTTTAAGCATTTTTTATTTGATTTAAAATAATAAATGATTATTTATGACCAAATTTACCACAAAAGGTACAAGTACCATCAAACTTAACCTTGAAATTCTTATTATTCTTTACAAAATTTTTAGAATTAGTTTTGAACTTATATTTAAAGTTTGATTTTTTATTAGAATTGTTGTTATTCTAATTAAAAAATTATAATTTTGAGAGAACAATTCTGAGAGGCATTCTCTTTTGAATCAAAGTTCTCCATTACTCTTTCTTCTTGAACTAGGAGAGTAGACAAAGTATCCAAACTAGGTAAATCATATTCATTTTGATATTTAGAATTCAAAATAGAGATATAATTTATAAATTTATCATGAATATTAATCTAAATGATAAAATATAACAATTTATCTTGAAATAATTCATAGTTACAACCATCTAACTAAGCCTTAATGTTTTTAATCTTAGCTAGATAATTAATTACCTTCTCATCTCCTTTCATTGGAGTTGTAAACAATTCCATGATTAGTTTAATTATCTTAGAAAGGTAGTTTCCTTCATGCATATTTTGCAATTACATCCATACATCAACTAGAGACTCCATGTGTCTTATGTGCAACAATAATTCATCTTTGATACTTTACAACAAGATTGACATGGCCTCATAGTATTTTTTAGAGAAGACACTCAATCTTTCAAGGTTATCTTTTCTTTAAGTGGGTGGTTGTTCAACACCACTAACTAGATCCCAAAGCTTTCTTTCCATAAAGATGGCTTTAAGCCTAAATCTCCAAATACTATAGTTAGTACCATTTAACAACTGAGATTTATCCATGGATAAATTAGATGAACTAGCCATATTTTAAAAACCTTAGCAAATTTGGAAAAATAGAGTTTTGTAGGTTTTACGATTCAAATATCTTGGTGAGAAGAAAATAAACTTATATGGATTTGAAACAAAGGGAAAATATTGCAACTTAATAACCACCCTTAAACAAGTGATGAAAACCAAGAAAGAATGCCACAAAACATAAAGAACAAGTCGTGAGAGACTGTAAGGTGATAGATAAGAAGATATATCTTTTTCAAATTTTAAAATCCATGGAAGAAGGAAAAGTGTTTTGTGGAATTATAAAAATGAAGATTTCTGAAAATCCAAGAAAACCTTCAAACAAGGTATGCAAAATTAGCAGGGAGTTCACAAAACACAAAGAAATAACAACAAGAATCCACAATGCACGTGAAAAGAAGATATAATTTTTAAATTTTTAATAGGCCGTGAAATAAGGAAGATATTCGTGGAACAAAGAAAGTGGGAAAAAATCCACACAAAAAAAGAAAGTCCTCAAAACAAAGAGAGTTCACGTAACAAAGGATTTTGCAAAAGTTGTGAAACAAAAGAGTTCCGCACAATAAGCTAAAAATATTCGCAAAAATAAGGTTCCGTGTAATAAAGGAAAATGTTGTGAAGAAAATAAAAAATTCACGCAACACACAAAAAATATTGTGCAATAAGCGAATAAGTCATGTAACATACAAATAAACCGCACAAGACTTAAATAAGTTGTAGAGCTAAGGAAAATCCACACAAAATGCAAAAATGTCACACAATATAGTAGAAATCTAAAAACATAGTTGGAAACCATGAAAGACTAGAAAATACTAAGGAAGGCCACGAATGACCAAAAACACAATTCCAATCACTCAAAAGGTTGCGGAGAAGGGAACACAAGTACACACTTGATTTTGATCTTCCACACTTAATTTAAACTTTCAAAACTTCCAACTTCAATTAAGTTGATAGGGAATTGGATTTTTGCACATGTAGTCTTTGAAAAATCCGTGAATGCTCAAAACTAGGGTTTTGCAGGTTTTAAAAACTTCAAGCTATCTTCTTCAAACTGATCTACAGATGATCTTGCACCTACAAAACAATTTTATCCTACACAACCACAAACATCTTGCTTTGATACCATGTCAAGAAATGTGGGGGATTAATAATAACACAAATTTATATATCCACCAAAATAAACAAGCCAAGGATTATAGTTTATGATTGAACAACAAGTTATAATTTAAAAGTTATCACATAATGAATTAGATATTATATTGCATGCATAAACATGAAAGTAAATGAACACAAGACACAAGATTTAAGTGGGAAAACCTTTCAGTAAAAAACCCACTAAAAATCACTTATCTTTATTGAGAATATGTATTTCACCCAACACTCCCACTATTTCCTTGAATCAACACAATAACATTCACTCTTCAACTTTCTTGGCCAATGATCAGTCACCAATATATGTACAATTCATAATATGTTACAGTCATATTTTAGTGTGTGTTTTGTACCAATCTCAAAGAGATCACCTTGATTTATATCAATATGGGTGGCCCATAGCCACTATTATATTTTATATTCAAACATGTACCAACTCGATATGGGGATCTACCATGTTATAAGCCAAAGTTCTTAGTCTTTGGTGGGTTTTTAATTAAGAAGTTTCTTGTTTAATATTACAAACCCAAACAAAAGGAATCCTAAAAACTTGTCATATGGGCCAATGGAGGAGGTGACCGAATAAGGAATAACTATAATAAGAGATCCCACCATAAGAGGTATAACAATATGTCTAAGAGAGTTCATAGTAAAAATGTCACGTGTTGCTTAGTATAGCTAAGAGAAGAAAATAACTTGAATGTGCACATGTTGAACCTAGCACCATTATCAATCAAGACACTATAAATATGGCTTAGACTAACAAAGTATCAAACATAAAGTGTATCGAAATAATATCATGAGTGATATCAAAATTATCGATGTAATAACAGACTATGAGGAAGAATAAGAGTGATAGTACAAATAAGAGAATCTAGTTGATGATCATGTAAAGGAGGAGGAGATTGAGCTAAATATGTATGGTGTACTTCCAAATTATATTCAATAGTATTGTGATTAGGAAGTGGGTCATTTAAAATAGTAAGCCTCGGTTTTCATTAATAGGATTAGATTAACCATGAGGTTAGTCAAATTCAATATCATTTGCATCAATAAGATCTAGGATGGCATGCCAAAGCTTAAAGCATATATTAGTAGAATGGCCAACATCTATGATAATCAATATAGGTAGTAGAATACAAATATTTAACATGAGGATTTCTTGTATCAACCTCTAGAGGTGAAGTGAGAGACACAAGGTTACACCGTATTTAAAAAATTTAAGGACGATCTAGGGTGAAGAAGGAAATCATGTAAATTACCTTCGAGGAATAACTTGTAGCTGAAGCTTGGTAGGATGAGATACAACATTCACATTAACTTAAGCATCAATCTTGTTCTCATTAGATTTACTTTTGAAATTATATTTTCCTTGAAATCTAAGATTAGATGTATTAGGATCATTAAAAACAAAATTAATCTTATTTGTTTTTAGGAGTTTAGCCTCTTGTTCTTTTAATGCATGACATAGTTGATCAAATGATTGGAACTTATCAAATATTACTAATTATTATAAAGGATTAAGAAGGGTCTAATTGAAAAAACCTTGAAGCTCATTTTCAACCAGGATATTATTCATTTTAGTAAGCATAGTTTTATAGCATAGAATAGAGTCATTTATGGGATTATTGGAACCTTGTCGCATCTTATAAATTTGTTGTTAAGATACTACATACCCTATTTTTCTTTGAAATTACACAAGGAATCAATTATCTAAAGGGGTAAAATCTTGTATGTAATAAATAAGAAGGTCACTTAACCATTATAGCAAATGCTTCTTAACGTTTATATGAAATAGCTTAGTGACTAGTATATCATTTTAAGTGTAATTTAAGTAAGCGACATGAAAAGCGTGAAGGTGGTGTTCATGATAACTTTTTCCATCATAGATATGAAGATTGGGAGACTCGAAACTAACAAGAAAATTAGAATAAGATGCTTTGGGTGCAAGTGGGTGATGAAGCAATTAATTAGAGTCCATGACAAAAAGAGGTAGAGGCACCTTGCTGCAATTATAACACTCAAGCTTGCACTATATGAAGAATATACTCAAGATATATAGTATTAGAAGAGGAAAAGGATCACCATGGGAGTGCACAATAAATGTAAGAATAGTAGTATACATAGAAAAGACATTGTAACACTTTAAATGTGGATGTAGGTTGCCCCAATGATATATGTATAATAGATGTTGCAATGATAGACATATCCTAGTGGAAGATGTAATACTAGATTGATGAATATTAGATGTTTCCAATCACTTTTATCCATCTCTAGCAATTATAGAAGGGCATAATTTTGTTGAGGATTTTGTTGTAGAATTTTTGTAAATATTTTTTCATTTTCAAATGAGGGTGCAAGTATTAGTATCATAGTCATGATGAGAACCTTCCCCCTACGAAGGCTCAACATAGACAATAGATATAATATTTGCAAATTAAAAAGTAATTTTTACAAGCATGTAGACGTGTTATGAACCATATCGAAGAAGCCTCATATGTTTCATCATAATCATATTGAGAAAAATCAACACACATATCAATAATATTGTCACACTTGCCGATAGGGATAAGTGACATAAATATGGTCTCATTGGTTTATGAATATGAGAAGGAGACTACAAAATAGGCCATGAAAACACAAAGGATAACAATGCCTAAAATGAGAGAAATTATTTTGCACTAAGGAAGAAGCAAGAACCAAAGGGAAGCTAAGGTTCATGCAAGGTGAGAGATTCACTCAAGGGTCAAGTTCACCAAATGATTACACCGTAAATAATAAAAAATTAATTGTAGCGAGATGTGGTTCTTATTTATTTATGGGAGTAAGGGTTAACAATAGATTGTGTAATAAAATTGATTACTAAACATTAATGCATGTAAATCATAATATAGCTTTGTTGTAATGCTAAATGTCTAACATGCAAAATTGAATATTTTGGCCATGACAACTAAAACCTCGTTATCACCGAATTACAACACCCTCTAAATTTTCATGTGTGTGTGAATGAGCTACCAATGTAATTGGGTAACATTGGACCATCTCTCAAGTTGTCGAAATGCTACCCGAGATGGACCTCGGGAGAAGGTTGGTTCCTCTACCTGATCCTAACACTAAACTACTCCTAGGGAAGGAAATGTGACTATCTATATCAATTCCAAGGAACTAGCGAGAGAGGAAAATGCATAAAAATGAATAAATCCTACACTACATAGAGGTGATAACACCAAGAAAAGGGAGTGAAATATTCTATTGAGGGAGAAATATAAAGGAAAATATAGTTGAAAGAGGCCAGAATAGATTTGACACAGTCCCAAAACATGCATTTACCACCAAATCCCCATGAAACACAACATAAACCTATAAATGAAAATGCATGCACAGAATATAACAACAACAATGGAAAGGAAAGGAAATGCAAGAAAAATGAGAAAGGGTTGAGAAAACACCACAGTGCAAAAAAATTATTGCTTCAAACAATTGCACAATCCATTATATCTATAAAATCATGGCACAAATACATTCTACATGCCCATGTGAAGTCTTATAGCTTAATGGAAATGAAAAACCATTTTGTAATAGTTTCCCATGTCCCTTAATATCTCCCCACTACTTCCCAAAATGAGAAGTTTTACAATATATATAAGAAGTGAGAAAGAGAGAAAAGAATAAGAATATCAAAATTCCCCTTTACCCACCAAAAACATGCATTAATTATCTGAAAATGGGTATGGGCAGCCTTACAAACCCATTCCTTCATTGTACATTGCTTCGGAAAAAGAATTGAGCCCCATACTTCATTAAATTTGATAGTTGGGTTGCACGAACTATTTATTTTCGTGTTGGAGATGTTTTCAAATTTTTCACATATCTAACCTCAATAAAATTATGATATTAAATTATCATTTCATAAAGGATGTTGAGACCTTTCCAATAATATAAATTTTACAAAAATGGATCAACGGGTCAAAAGTTATGGTCATTTTAAGTTCACATGAAAAATTATCGTTTTCCTTTGTTGCGTGACTTTTTCTCGTGGCTTTTCCCGCATTTTTTCTTTGGTTGCACATAATTTTCTGTGGCTTTTCCTGTGGATTTTTCCTTTGTTATTCATCTTTTCTACGGCTTTCCCGCATTTTTTTCTTTTTTTTTGCAATTTTCCCTTTATAACATTTTCTCAATTTTTTCACTAACTCCTTAGAATTTTCTTGGATTGGGAGTTATAAAAATGAAGTAGAGTGTCCCAAACCCAAATTTCACCATTTTTTCAATTTTTTCCAAATTTGGTCAAGTTGTGCACCCTTTGAAACCCAAAAGAGAAAAATGCACCAAATGATCTCAAACATCCCAAAATCACTGTAAGTGTTCCAAAATCATGGAATTTTACCTAAAAAACTCCATATTCAACATTGAATCTCCCTGTCAATTGTCTTAGTCCAATTTTTCCATTCATCCATTTTACCAAGGGGTTAAAAATGGATAATAATTTGGTGACTCACAAGGACATCTCCTGCTAGATGATTTGATCAGTGGCCTTGAAGCATCCATTGGGCATGGAGTTATCCCAATACACTTGAAAACTAAAATTAACTCTATAAATCACACCCCGAGTTTTCATGAAGCACATGTTAGACCTAAGTTCAACTGCTTTTCCTAAATTTTCCAACTTTTATAAGAAATATTCAAAATTAGATCGAGTGGAAAATTGTTTTGAATCTAGAATTTTCTTTTCTCTACAATTTGATATGTGGGATGGAGGATGAATCTATGAAATTGTCCCCAAAATATGATCTTTTTCCAAGTATGAAGCACAACTAAACTAGTGATTTCTTGGCAAGGATGAAGCACTATTGGGTCTAGAAACACTTGCTAATTTGGAAAACACTTGGGACTGTTGTTAAAACTGATTTTACCCATGAACATTGCCACTTCCAATGAACCATGTAAGATAAATAAAGCACCACAATACATATGTACAAACGAGGAAGATCATACACGCCCCAAGTGGAACATACAGAGTGTTCACAAGCACTTTTTATGCTAAAATCAAACCTACCTACTCTACTCTAACCCAAGAAATGGAAAGCTCAAATAAACACGCCTTTGGCCGGGGAAAGTAGTTTCCCTTTCTAACAAACTTGGACCATGTAATTGATATTGCAATGGACACGACTTGTATATGAGTGAAAAACTATCGACTACAAGCTGATTTTCCACCCAAATCATCAAGGTATCAATTGGAAACAAGACAAATACCTCTTTTAGTTTCTCTACATTTAGATTGAAGAGGCATTACAGTTGATCCTTGGTACTCTGAAACTCATCCTCATGCTCGGAATAAGCATGACTAGTGAAACTCTAATTTTGGCTCTAAACTAGTTAGATACTTGATTGGGCAAGGCCTGATCTGCTAAATTTTTCCATTGCTCCCAATCCCAACTTCAATAATGAAGTGCTCTTTCGAGACATTCCTGGAAAAGGTGATTATTAGCAAGATGATTTTTCTTTTTGTGCTTCTACAAACAATTGATCCTCTACCTTTATGACTGATTTAGAAATGTTTTCATCATTGTTCTCTTCTTCTTCCTCATCCAACGTGAATCTTGGAAGATCAAACTCCTCCAATTCTGATTCATGAGGACTATTATGGGAAGCAAGAGTCTTCTTGAACATTCTCTTCCATGGCATGAGGCTCTATGTGTTTGAAGGATAGATGATGGGGCAAAAAGGTAATGAGTTCAATGGATCCTTCTCCATCAATGCAATCCTCCAAATATGATAGGCAATCAACCTCTTCATTGTCCAATTGTGCTAAGGATTCTTCTTCTTCCATGATGGCTTTTGAATTTGTAATTGTTCACCATGGTTCTCCTCATCCTCAAACATGAAGTTTGAGAGCTCAAACTCATCCAAAAATCATATTTTTGGAAGGATGAAGTGAAAGAAGGGTCTGAATTTACCTCTATGACCTACTCCTTACTCAAGACCTCTGAATTTGAATTGTCTTCCTCCATAGCAAGAGGCTCCTCAAGAATGGTTACAACATTTGAAGGTGATTTTAGTGAACCAATGCAACCTCCCAATAATGTAACAAGCTCTAAACATGCGGGACAATGAGGATCACTGCATTCCATTGAAACCTCCTACACACTTGAGATCTTCTCTTCCTTTACTGATTCTTGTGGGAATGGAACAACAATCTCCATTAATATAGTGCCATCATGTATGCTTCACTTAAAGCATAAGGATGTTGATTATCCTCTTCCCGTACCCATTCTTCTATAGAATCAGTCTCTACCACTTGTCCTAGAATCTCAACCTCAATGAAGGTTTAGTCATTAGTGGAATCTACGTGATATTGAATCTTACACCCACTCCTTCAATTTTTTGCAATCTTTTCTTTTCTAGGCTCCTCGGTTTTCTTCTTTCCTTTACTGATTTTCTGATTTTATTCTTCCCAAGATGGGTTTGGGAATGCAAGAGGAGGGTGAATTCAGATTTAAATTATTTTTGCATTGTTTTTGGTGGAAGGGAAGGTTTAACTTCTTGTTTCGTGGAGGGGAAGATGTTTTAGAAGAGAAAAGGGCAGAAGATAGAAGGTGGGATGGAAGGGAAGAAGATGGAGAAGTGGAATTCACAATGGGGGCAGCAGGTAGAAAGTTAGGGAAATGAGGTTCAAGTTGATTTGGCATGGGTTGGGGAATGGGAAGGTTGTGAGATAGTAATGCAGGGATTTCCCATTGATAGGGTTATCTAGCATTAGATTCATAAGCCTCTCTTTCTAATCCATTCTCCAACTTGAGTCAATGTTTTGATTATGAATTGAAGCTTTTGTTGAGGACTAAACTTACTTGGTATAGAGCCAGTCCATGGATATGGAATGTTGAAACCAATTTGGGTTGCTTTCTGTGTCTCCTTAGTCCTTATCAACACCATGCCACTCCAACTCTTGAACCTTTCTCTGCAAATAGACATCTCTAGCATAAGATGGCCTCCAAAATCTACATACTCCTACTCTTGGACAACTCCATAGTTTGATGGATAACCAAATTAGATTGTATCTTGCTCATGGGAACATGCATACTACTGATTTTGATCATATAACTGATCTATAAGTTGATTGTAATAACCTGGAGATGAATTTGAATGACATTGTTGCTACTATAAATGGGAATCCTATGATGGAAATGAATTCATGATTGTAAAAATTCATGGATGGAAGGAAAATGAAAGGTATGGAAAGAAAAAAATGGATGGAAATAAAGGTCTATGACTCTAGAAAATGGTTCAATTGGATCATGGAGTCATCATACGTGCTTGGAATTTTCCTCCAAAGGCCAAGACCCAATAAGAAGACACCAAAAATGATGAAATGAAGATGTAAATCTCCTCAAACTTGTCCCACACTAGGCGTGCTAGAACTATTATCACCAAATTAAAACACCCTTTGATGGTTCATGTGTGTGTGTGTGTGTGTGTGTGTGTGCATGATCTAATAGTGTAGTTGGGTAACATTGGACCATCTCTCAAGTTGTGGGACCTGCTTTACTAAGATGGGCCTCCGAGAGAAGGTTGGTTCTTCTACCTAATCCTAACACTAAACCACTCTAGGGAAGGAAATGTGATAATCTATTCCTAATTTATAAATTCTAAGGAACCTGGGAGAGAGGAAATGCATTAAAATGAAGAAATCCTACACTACAAAGGTGATAGCACCAAGAAAAGGGAGTGAAATATTCTTTTGAGGGAGAAATATAAAGGAAAATACAATTGAAAGAGGCCATAATAGATTTGACACAGTCCCAAAATATGCATTTACCACCAAATCCCCATGAAACACAACAACATAAACCTGCAAATGAAAAGGCATGCACATAATAGAAGAACAACAATGGAGAGGCAAGGAAATGTAAGAAAAATGAGAAAGGGTTGAGAAAACACCACAATACACAATTTTTATTGCTTCAAATGGTTGCACAGTCCATTATATTTGCAAAATAGAGGCACAAATACATTCTACAGGACCATGTGAAGGATTACAACTCAATGGAAATGAGAAACCATTTTGCAATAGTTTCCCCATGTCCCAAAATATCTCCCCACTACTTCCCAAAATGAGAAGTTTTACAATATATAGAAGAAGTGAAAAAGAGAGAAGAGAAGAAGAATCCCAAAATTCCCCCTTTACCCACAAACAACATGCATTAATTATCTAAAAATGGGTATGGGTAGCCTTACAAATCCATTCCTCCATTGTACATTGCTTCTAGAAGAAGAATCGGGCCCCATACTTCATTAATTTTGGTAGTTGGGTTACCTAGAACTGTTCATTTTCGTGTTAGAGATGTTTTCCAATTTTTCACATATCTAACATCAATAAAATTGATGTATTCAATTGCTATTGCATAGAGGAAATTGATACCTTTCCAACGAGATAAAGTTTGCAAAAAATGGAGCAACAGTCTCAAAAGTTATGGCCATTTTAAGTTTGCGTGAAAATTTGTCGTTTTCCTTTGTTTGTTGCTTTTCAGCTTTTTTTTCCTGGTTTTTTCCTTTGTTGCGCAACTTTTTCTTTGTTTCATGGAGTTTTCCTTTGTTGAGTGACTTTTCCCTTTGTGATATTTTCTCCAATTTTTCAATTTTTCACTAACTCCTTGAATTTTCTTGGATTGGGAGTTAGAAAAAATGAAGTAGAGTGCCCCAAAGCCAAATTTCACCATTTTTCAATTTTTTTCCAAATTTGGTCAAGTTGTGCACCATTTGAAACCCAGAAGAAAAATGCACCAAATAATCTCAAACATCCCAAAATCACTACAAGTGTTCCAAAATCATGGAAATTTACTTGAAAACTCCAGATTCAACATTGAAGCCCCATGTCAACTATCCAAGTCCATTTTTTCCAGTCATCCATTTTACCAAGGGGGTAAAAATGGATAAGCTTCGACCACTTTAAAATTTCCTCCCCATCATTTGATCCCTTCCTCTCGACCAACCTATTAACTCACACAACCCCTTCTAGGTCTATGGCACCTCATTCAAGGTGAGAGGAAATTGATAATAATATTTTCAAGTGTGTTGCAATGTGTAAGGATGAATTCTAAGGAGATTGAAGAATTATTTGGGCTTCATTGAAAAAAATTTCCATCGGAGGCCTAAAAAGGACATCTTTGGCCATTTTGCAATTGGTAAACACCCTCTGGAATCCTACATGGAAGATTCAAATCATTTGAGGGTGGTGTTGGAGAACATTAAATATGTCCAAGGCGGTTTAGGTAAATTCTATGAATAAAATGGATGTCGGGAATAAGTTAAGAAAAATCGGGTCATTTTTACACAAGGAATGAAATTTATAACGAAAAATTCAACTTGTTCGGAAGATTTCGAGAGTTCCAAGAGGATTCAAAAGCTCATAAAATACTTAATGGAAATGTCTTAGAATTATCAATATTATGGAAACATAATTTTTTTCCTAAGCCTTCAATATTTTTTTGATAGCTCAGTCAGTCACCGTTGTTTCCCCTTCATACTCAAAGGATGAATGGTGCCAAATTTCAAATTACAGGTAGAAATTTCTCTTAATATTGGTTAGGATGATCTCAACATGTGTTTTAGATTCAAAATCATATAATTTTTGACCCCAAAACAATCTATCATGCTCTCGGGGCAAAAAAATCACTCTCGGTGTCCCAAAATGCACTTGGTAGGTGACATCAACATTCTCAAAACTCTTTTGTTGCACTTTTTCACTCCTTATATCCCTCTTTTCTCCCCCAACATGAAAAGGGGATAAATGGGGCAAACAATTGTGACTCCCCTATGGAGGTTATGTTTTTATCACTTAAAACTTGTGACTTGAGTGGTTAGGTGAGCACAAAGTCAAAATTTGACCACTTTTTCATGATAAAGACCCCTAGTCGCACTTTTTCACTCCTTATGCCACCCTTGTCCCCCCCAAGGTGTAAAGGGGATAAGGGGACAAACATTTTTGACCCCCATCATTTGTAAAGTTGTAACACTCACCCCTCACCACTTTCGCACCTATGTTGCACAATTTGACTTACCAACTTGCCTCCCTTCTATGATAGATGGACCCTAGTCACACTTTTGAGCTTTAACTATCTCCCATGTCCCCCAAGATTCAAATGGGACAAGGGGGACATAAAAATGTGACCTCCTTCACCCCATTTAGCTCATGGTCATCAAAAACAGTTGTTATCCTTTGAAAACCAAATATTAGCCCCCGATGCTCATTTCCAGCATTACTGGATCTCCTCTCGCAAGGCACTAAAGGCTACCACTTTTCATTATTTGGTTTAAGACACAATTTTATTTCCCTTATGTCCCATTTGTCCCTCTTACACTAGTGTAACTCTAGTTAAGTCTGTTTAAGTCAAACTTGAGTTAAGGTGTGCAAGTGAGAATAAAAAGCTTCATATTCAAAATTTAGCCATTTTTATGTGTCAAAGCTGCATTTTTCTTACCAAAATATCTCTCCCTTGTTGTTATGCTACTAAAATATGTTAGAGGCATCATATGCTAAAAATGGAAAGTTTCTCATATCTCCCAAACACCCAAAGAATCCCAATGCATCGATCCCGAGGTGAGTTATGTATGACACATTTTGATGCAAGAATTTAGATGATTTAACTCATCCTAATTACCAAAAAAATTAGAGTCATCATGGTCGAATTCATTCAAGAATGAAATTTCTTCGTCACCGAGGTGAAATAAGAAGCTTTGAATGAAATTCTTGATAGATTATTTCAACCTTTTTTTTAACACATTTGAGTCCTCGAGGTTGATTCCATCCTACGAAAGATACCTATTTGTCACAAAGGTGTGCTTTAAATATCAAATGATCCATGGGGAGAAACAAAAGTTCTTTCTTTAGGCCCTACCTATTGGTCCTCAAATTTGCACCCCATGGTGGATTGACAACAATTCTCTCTAAGGGAGGGGGAATTGCTTGGAATGGTGGTAAAGTGGGTTAGTATATGTCATTTTGTAGCCGGTGAGGACTTTAACACTTTCCTTGGGATCAATCCTTGGGATGAATGAGGGAACGTCTGAAAGGGATGGCTTATTCCTACTACTTTTGGTCCTGCCTTGAACCAAGGTGAGAGGATCCATGGGTTAAACTAGATACAAAGGGGGAGATAGAGTCATTTTTACCTCAATATCTTCAAATGATGGATTAATCGGGGATAAACATGGCCATGGACACAACACTTCAATCTCATGATTTGTCACACAAAATGTTATGTATTCTTACCTTCCAGACATAGGTTACTATAAATAGTAGTATTCGATTGCTCTTACATTGTCCGATAAAAGTTGAAGGAAAATTTCAATGATATTTAGAGACAAAGAAAAAAATAAACGAATGGAAGTTGGTAGGATCACTTATGTAGTTTTAAAAGAGGGGGATTATAGGATGACAAACTCTTTGCAACATAACATTTAACACTTAGAGCAGCTGCTGCATTCGGAAAAGCAAAGAAAGTTGGATCAAGAAGTAACAAGTTTCTACAAAAGAAGATTTGCATTCATTGATACTCAATAGATGTAAAGTTCCAACTCAATATCTAAAATACTAGACACAAAGGCTTGTGCAAACATTCTAATAAAGTATTTATTTCTTCTTCCCTCATACACCCAAGATACACTCAAAGGCTAATAAAAATATATCAACACAAAATGGTTATGGAAAGGATTTTACAATCAAGTCCAACATTGCAGAGGGAATGCTCACAACACAATATCAAACTTAATGACCAAAGCACAAAAATTAAGGAAATATAAATTGTATAACAAAGAGAAAAAGTAAACACAATATTGTATTAGAAAATATAACTCATCAATCGACAATTCGACATACAAAACACGAGAAGACAAAATTTAAACTCAAAAGTGAATGTATTTCATTTAGATATTTAGAATTTCTTAACAAGGTAACATCAAGCAAACGCTCTTAAATCTTATCAATGGCTACACATCGCAACCACTTTGACATAGAAACTTGGGAAGCGGGATCTATACGCATTTCCCAAAGGAAACATGCAGATATTTCACAATTATATCTATCGACCTTTTTCAGAAGTAGAAAAAACTAACCCCCTTTTAATATGAGGACAAGCCCCCATATTTATACAAAAAAATCTTCTTACAATTTGATCTTCCCCAAAAAGGTAAGTGAATCTTCTTCTTGTTCATGAAGGAAAAAAATTTAATTAGAGTAAGAATGTAACTTGTCTAACTGAAAATATTTGATTTTTGTTAGCATTTTTGGATTGATTCCATGCCTTAACTACTACATACGCAAAAACAATTAGTTGATACTTCCAAGTGCATATGTGTATTTTTATTTTCTCATTTTCTCCCACAAAAAACCATCAATTTATAAATTGGATGATGCCAACTTGAAGATCTTAAGGAGACCTTTCCAACAAGACCTTTTTCTTGATTTAGAGCTTTGGATCAAAACTTATGGCCATTTGAAGTTCTACATGTCGGGATGAGTAGGAGAGTGACACATTGTGACCTTTGATTGGCTTGGGAACTACATTTTCCTATGTGTTGGAGCTCAAACTTGCACCTGTCTCATATCGGTTGAGCGAGTCATTGAGGAAACAATGGGACTGTCTCCAAGTTATGGGACCTTGCGTGCTTAAGACAAACCTCCGGAGAAGGCTGGTTCCTCTACCTATTTCTACTACTACTACTACTCCTAATTTTGAAATGGAAATCCTAAGATAAACATGCCAAGGGACCGGGATAGAATGACATGCGAAAAGGGAAACTATTTTAAGGAGGTGATAACACCATGAAAAAGGGAATGAACCTTGTTGGTTTTAAGCAAGAACGAAGGAGAATGTGAAGAGGAAGAACATGCATGCATGTCACAATATAGAAAAAAACATGTAATCATTTTCATGGGGCACAATAAGAATATGAACTCGCAAGGATATGACATAGCACAAAAACATAACATGAAAGAGAGGCAAGGAGAAGTAAACAAAAACATGTTGATACGAAGATAACCACAAAATAAATATTTTATTACTTATAGAAATGCATACTTAGTTACAATGGAGCATGAGGCCGATATCCACAAGAATGAGACCAGATCTAAAGGCCTGCAATTTAAAATTACATAAAAACAGGAGTCCTTAGCACTACAACAATGATTATTAACCATTTTATGAGCATGGTTCTTATATTTATAGAAGTGGGAGAGAAGAGTGAGGGGAAGAAGAGGGAAATACAAATCACAACCACCACTAACAAGAAATGAATTCCTATAAATACGCCTTCCCATGCCTAATTTTGCTAATAAAAGAAGGAAGGAGATAAGATCTACAGAAAATATGGTGGTTGAGCTTTGCATTAATGGCTGAAAGTGTGTTTCCCTACTTCTCACCTACCCAATCCCACCAACATTTGAATTTGAATATTCTACATTGTATCCCACATCAAAAGCTTTCAATCAAGACCAAAAGCACCTCAATTAAAGATTTGGAGTAGAATTTATAATACTCGACATCTACATGTCACTCGACACATAATGATGTGTGGCACGCAAAGAAAGGCTAAGGGTGGCCAATTGTATACATGTTTTTTCATTTCCACCATGTTTCACATAGTGATTTTTGCAAGGATTCAACACCCATTTGGCACGCTTTGATTGGTTATGTGTAGTTCAATCAATGTCTAACATGACATCATATAGATATTGACATGGAAGAAGGTGCAAAGGTACATGCAAAAGAAAGAAGCAACTTGAAGGAAAGCAAAGGAAATTGTGCACAAAAGTAACACACATGGTAGAAATGAATACATACTTGTAGGATTCAAGTATGTAAGCAAGGTGAAAACATCAAAAAAATGATGCATGGTAGTAATAAAGGAAAGGGTGGCGGGGACGAAAGCTCGGGACTTAGCCAAATATATGAAACAAGTCTAAGGCACGTGCGCGGGGTGCATAAGATCTTTGGGAGAAAGGAGAATGTGTAAGGAATGTGGCCAAAGGAAATGAAACATATGGAAGAAAGAGAAGAAAAATTAAAAGAAAGAAAAAGGAATAAAACACGTGAGGGTGCGCTTTAGAAACTGTAGCCGGGAATGTACCCAAAGTGAGCCACCAAAGTGCACGCAACCTGCAATTTGTAATCTCAAAGCCAGAATAGGGATGCAAGTTGTCAAAATAACTAGGGGATTTATTTTGGACAACAGTTTGGTGACTTTTGAGGCCATCTTCCTACTAGATGAAGGAGATCATTAGCTTGGAGTGTCCATTGGGCATGGAGTCTACTTAAAAATATGAAATTATGATCTACAACTTTGAAGAATCATCCCTTGAAGTCACTTGAAGCAATTTTAGAGCTTTGTTCTTAATACTAAAAACTACTAGAAGATAACTAACATCCTCGAAGAAACAAAAGAGCTCACACGAGGAGCACGCGGAAGAAAGAACTATGTACAAACAAGACAATGTGCATGCAGTACACTTGGAGGAATTGAAACTACTCTAATATATATAATGATGTAGAATAATTAATGGAAGGGTTTGAGATAAATCCCATTGACTGGGATTGATAGTGCGCATCTATCAAGGTGAGATAACTCAAAAGAGTTATCCTCCTTACAAAAAATGATGATGTATGGGCCACTCCAAAGTGTATCAAAATTGAATGGCACCCTGGTTTGACTTTTTCAGCATCCCATTTTAAGACTAAGTCACCAACTTTGAAAGCTTGAGGCCTAGCCTTTCTGTCAAACCATTTCTTTATTGATTGTCGATGTTGTTCTAGCTTGATTATGGTAGAGTTCCTTAATTCTTCAAGTTCAATAAGCTCTATCATTCCAATTTCTCTCTGATTTGCGCCCTCAAATTCTAGCATTGGGAAAGCTCTCTGAAGGCCACTCAAGAGATAAAGGAAGTCGAGCTTCTTTTACATAAACCAATTTATATCATGAAGTTACCATTGCTTTCTTCATCATGATTCTATTTGCCCAAAATGTGCACGATACCTTTGTATGACACTATCTCTAGTTGACATTCATTACATGCTTCATGATTCTGATCAAGTTCTTATTTGTTGACTCTACCAAGACATTTCCTTGAGGGTAATAGTTGGAAGAATTATTCAAATAAATACCAAGACTAAGAGTCCAATCAGATATTTTGGTACCAAGGAATGATTTTACATTATAAGAAATAATTGTTTAAGGAATGTTAGACCTTGATATAATGCCTTCAAGAAATTCAAAGATGACTAATTTGGTTAATTCTTTGAGCGTGACAACTTGATCCATCGGTGAAGTAATCTATAGATGTCATCACCCACTTATGTCCAACACTTTGGAAGGAGGATTGATCATGCTTATGAATTTGAGACCCCATTGTGCAAAATTTTTATCCGCTTGGATTGTTCGAAGGGGAAGCACCTGCTAATTTCTTCATTCATCTAAAGAAATCGCATTCCTTTCATTTCATAACCCACTTATGCGCATCTCTGAGCAACAAAGCAGGCAAAAAGTATCATGCCTTGATGATCTTCATCATTGTAGCCTTGGCAGAGAAGTGTCCACCAAATAATCCATTGTGAAATTCTACTAACACTTTTTCAGAAT
Organism: Taxus wallichiana var. yunnanensis; assembly: GCA_018340775.1. NCBI lineage: Eukaryota > Viridiplantae > Streptophyta > Pinopsida > Cupressales > Taxaceae > Taxus > Taxus wallichiana. Next base: position 758,511,772 of record CM031242.1, on the reverse strand, counting down.
GCATGCCATCAATACACCTAAGAATCATGCCATCAAGACTTCTTTTGAAGATAACGCCATCAATCATTCCATATGGAACATATTGCAACCTCATATGTCACCTCTTTAATTTTATCGGACTGAATGATATACACCAGAAGAAAGGAATGTTACCATCTATTCTATCTAGCTACAAGTGTTAGGTTATCCATTCTGCTTTTAGGTTTCGCGCATGGGAAACCTTCATCTAAAACAATGAAATATAAGGTTCATTCTGTGCATCCTCGACAAGATGTTTGCAAAGTGTGCTACCTCTAACCCACTTTGTGGCTTTGATAATCACATAAAATTTTCCAAGTCCTTTGATTCACTTTCGTGTTTGGTTTGGCTTCTCTATTCCTCTCCATGGGGTTCTTTATAGTCCTAGTAAGGCTAGTGATAGCCCATCCCACATTTCTTGAAATTTGCATTTTTCAAGAACTCCTAAAATCACCTAGGGGTTGAATTGACTTCCCTAAATCACCTAGGGGAATGAGTTAACATCATCTAGGAGGTCATTGGACTGGATGTGTAGACCTGGGGTGCCTTGGAAGGATAAAACATGAAAACTTTGGCATATGGGTATCATTTTTTATTAGGTAAGGTAAAAATGGGGATCAACTCACATGGCCCTTATACAGGAGGGAACAACATAAAGGAGAAAAAAACACCTAAAAAGAGACAAAAAGGTCCAATAGGAGTTAAACAAGCTTAACTCTTACAATGAAAATCCAGGACCATGACCAAAAAACCAGAGGTATAAAATGAAACAACTAGAAAAAACCAAGTTGAGATAGTTCGCAAAAATCCCACCAACATTCCAAGACTAGAAGATCAATTAACTTTTTAGGGAACCTTCCATGTTTTCAATAGGAATCCATCACATCCATCCTGTCACTCAAGTCTTTGACCTGTGTCTCCAACACAATAATCTTTTGTTTAGACTTCACCTGGGCTGAACAAATTTTTTTGGAAGCTTGAATGACTTCCATCATGGTTTCCCGATAGCCAGCATTTGTCTCCTCCATCGCCTGAATAACCCTTTCCAAATACTAAACCTTGTTGATCAACCCCTCAAGATCCTTGTCACCACCATCAATACCCTTGTTCCTGGAAGTGCTCACTTCACCTCTACCTTCCACACCTTTCTCCAAACCTTCATCCTCCATAACATTCCTATACCTAGACATTTTACTGGCCCTCATCTTGGTGAGGCATTCTGCCAGGGTTATGTCCTCCTCCTCTTCCTTATCTTTTAGGGAAATGGTAGGGATGGGTTTCCCATTCTCATACATTAGAAGGATGAGCCCTTCATGGAGAGGCATCTCTACCTTGTCCTTCTAGAATGCCTTCAAAGAAGTATTCAGTGACATGAAAAGGAAAAACAAAATGCTCACCATGATTTTGTGTCTAAACATGTTAAGGAAAGACAAATGATGTGTGTAAATTTTACGATATTTTCCCTCCAAAGTAATGTACTTCATTATTTGGAGGCACACCTCTTTCCAAATTCCCGAATACAAGATCTAGCTATGCCATCAGTGAAAAGAAGCACCTTTCCTTACCCATAAAAAACATCTCAATTTCGTGCTCCCTGCGGGTTCTATCTTTAAAAATATTGATCCCTTCCATCTGCATCTCCATAACTTGGGAAATGGTGCTCTCAATGAATTCAATTTCCATACCTCTCACCATAAAATTTCCCTCTTTCCAAGCCATACCAAAATCCTTTGACAACAAAGGATCGTAACCATGCAATTTGGAGATAAAATTATAGAAACCCCCAATCCTAAGCTTTTTCCAAAAAGGCCGATTAAAATCCTCGATGATCTGACTTGCCACTCAACCACCCCGATTCTATTGCCACCCATATTCATAATGCAAAACCTATCCTACCCACTCTCACTTCTAAATTTCATAACCCCTTTTGAAACATCAAGATAATTGAAATTTTTCCCCTTAAGTAAGTTATCTCGGTTCAAGTGATACCAATGCTCACTCGTGCAAGAATCATCAATTTTAGTGCAGTCTATCTCTACCAATTTCTTCATTAATTACTAGGGAAAATCATCACCTTTATTCCATATTTTTTAATCATGGCTTTGTACGCCAAAATTTTCCAACTTATCCACGCACGTATTACCTTGACACAGGGTATGATTAATTGAAACCTTTTCAAAAACTTTTAAAATTTCCATGACATCACTAAGAACATTTCTTAAGGTCCAATTAATAGTATTTTTATTGTTAAGAGCATTAACAATAATGAGGGAATCCCCTTAATCTAGATATTTTTGATCCCTCTATCCTTTGCCAAATTGACACCCCACAGAAGAGATCTAGCCTCCACCATATTGTTAGTTTGTCTCCCTAATGGACCAGTATAGGAAAAAATCCAAACACCATCACTTCTTCTAATGATCCCTCCCCTAGCAAGACCTAGATTCCCTTTTGACGCCCCATCAAAATTTATCTTAACCACATTGTTCTCTCTGTCTGTCCATCTAGTGTGAATTCTTGGTCTTTTGATCTCCACTAGACTGAGGTGAAACTTTTAATAAATTATTCCTCCCATCTCGGGAAAGGTTTCTTTTCCTTACCTTTAAACAATTTAGTATTTTCTTTGATGGCCACTATGACTCTACTTGACTCTCTTGAGATTAGCTTTCTGGTCATGAAAAATACAGTCATTCCTAGCTTTCCATAAACCCCAAAAGAGATGTGGGAGGGCTATTTTCCAGGCCATCACCAAAATGGGGAAACTGAAAGGACTCTCCCATTGTATGAAAAAATCCTCAATAGTATTTGGCATGATCCATTGAAATTTGAACAGTTCTGGATAGTCACAAAAACCTTTTGAGAAAATGGGCAATGAAGGAGAAGATGATTGACATTTTCCTCCTCTTTCTGTAAAGTGAACATCTATTGGGAAGCTTCATACCATGTTTCTGAGATTTTCCACCGTAAGGATCCTATTTTGGACTACCAACCAATAGAAGATATTTACTTTAGGAGTAAGATCCTTCACCCAGAGTCTACCCCAATACTCTTTTTGAATGGAATCTTTAAAATTTAGTCTATAGGCTGATTTAACCAAATAATTCCCAGATTCTTCCTCTTTCCATTTAATGGAATCTTCCTTGTTTTGAAAATTGGGTATGTAGAAATTCCTTAATTTGTTGTTGAGTTCCCAAAAAATATGTAGGTCCCCATTAAAATCCGAAGGGGGACAATGACCTCCCAGCTAATGGCTTCCTCCTAAATCCAAAATTCCCTTATCCAAACTTTTCCCCTATCTTTGTAGTGTTGAGCTACCATTTTCCAAGACTCCATGCTAGCCAAAGGATAGTCTTCAATCCAACTATCATTCTAGAAACTGATTCTGATTACCTTTTCCAATCTCCCAGTTGACCCCTTGATCAAAATGTCCTTAGAAGCCACAAAGGAATTCCAGAATAAGGACCCTCTAGGAAAATCATTTTGGTTGAAAAAGGAGTCCAATCTACCTATATTCCGCAAGTATTTCTTCTTGATGATGTCCACCCAAAGACCCTATTCTCGACAATCCTCCAACCAAATTTAGCTATTAGTGCCTCATTCATGAGAGTGATGTTTTTTAATCCTAGGCCCCCACATAATTTGGGTTTAGTAACTTTTTCCCAAGCCACCAGTGGAAACTTGAACTTATCCTCAGCTCCCACCCATAGGAATCTTTTCTGAATTTTTTCTAGGGACCCAATGATTTTGGAAGGAAGCTTAAAGAGGGACATGACATAAATAGGGATTCCTTGAAGGGAACTTTGAAGTAATTGAATCTTAATCTGGAGAGAGAGAAGGATACCCTTCCAAGAAAATAATTTTTTGTTCACTCTCTCTAACAGGGTATTCCACAGGGGGTATCATTGTCATGCTTGAAATTTTCAATTTCCTATTACACATTGCATGAAAATAGGTGGCTCTAGCTTGGGGACATGACATGGACTAAGCGCAATGAAAACATGACATGGAGAATCCCATAATCTCGTGTTTAGACCACATAATTTATTGACCAGTTCCTTATCCATTGGGCCCTGCGGAGTCATGTATAACTTACAACAAGAGAGAGAGAGAGATAATGAAGAAGGAAACACACAAACACCCAAAAATGACAAAAGGAAACATGCAACACACACGGTAGGAAGGGAAACACACATAACAATTACCTATGGTACAAGGCGGGGATAACCCACTTTCACTAAAGCACTTTTCATTTCTCAAAAGTTACCCCTGAGTGGGAAACACTGAGTGATGTTGTTCTGTGAAGCCATTGATTGGTTCCAGAAAGTAGCCTCCTTTCCTTAATTGTTTATGAAAGCTAGGTGCTTCCAATATTATCTGTACTTGGTAGGAGTGAGTCTACATGAGCTTCTTGATGCTCAAGCCTTCACTTAGAAATTCCATTTCCTTCACGCTCTTTGAAATTGGTTTCATAGTGTCAGTTTCCTTCTGTGTTTATCCACATAGTTGATTCTTCATTGATCATATCATCGCTGCCCTAAAGTTGATTTTCATTCAAATTTCTTGAATATTTTGAGTTACTTTCTTTCTCGTGTCTATGCTCTCAAGAGTAACCTCATACTTGTCCTGTATGGCCATAACATGAGCTAAGAGATCAAGAATTAGCTCAGGATCTTCTGCACTTTTTACTACATCCAAGATTTCCTATATGGAGTTATCCTTGGTTACTTCTTGCAGCTCATCTTTGTACGCCTTCAAAGAATATTTATTTTGCAGCTCAAGGAAACTATCCAGAGGGATTATTTCATCATCATGGGAATCACTATGTTCTATCACTCCTTCGTCAAGAGGAGCTTTAGCTTCAAAGGCCTCAAAAATCCTTGCTTCAATTTCTTCATCATGGAAAGATTCTTCTTCTTCAAATGGGAAAGAAAATACCTCCATTTCATCATTGTATCCATAAACTATTAGCTCGGGAGAGACATTGGATTTCTCATCTTGATTTATTTCAACATGGACAATCTTCACATTGGTTGAGGCTTCCAAATCAGATTCACGCTTGTCTTGTAGATTCGTGGCTTACATCAGGAGTTCGAGACTAAGCTCGGGGTCTTTTGTTTCTTCCGTGGCTCTTAGCAGTTCTTATACGAGACATTTCTTTCAAAATTTTCATGGGCTCATCACAATCTGGTCTTATCCCTCCATGGATGGCATGACTGAGATCATCTTCATCTTTGAATGGGAATGAGAACATCTCCTCTTCATGGGTAAGCATATAAGTTGGTTTCTCCATTTGAGATTCACCAAGAACCATTTCCTCTTCTTCATGGTTTGCATCATCCAAAATTCAGGGCTGCCCTCTTGTAACTTGAATCTCCTCAATGCTTCTTCAAGGTCTATACCTCTCTGGGAAGGAATTTCTGGCCCTATCAAGATGGGAATATCATTTTCCTCCTTGGTTTTCATAAAGTGTTTCATCTACCCACTATCTTGATACAAGATGTCGTTTCTGGACTTCCAGACTTCGCACCATGTACCTCATCTTCTTCTCTGGAAATAATTTCTCCATGTCTCCCTTCACTAGTATGGTTGTGGAAGACCAATTCATCTGAATTTTACCCCCAACTACTGATAGAAACCCCTACTTAACAACATTCCAAATGAAGCCGAATGTCTGCTACCAAAATCATCGTTGAAACCTTCTTATCTGGAAATTTGGCGAGAGCCACTTGTGCATATTTTAACTTCCCTACAAGTGGGACCTCTTTTGACTCTAGGGAGTAACAAGAGCCACCAGGTGGATTCATGGTGAGTTTGAGAGCCTTGGCAACCTTTATAGGCATCACATTATTGAAGGCACCAAAATCTATTATGTAGTTGTTCAATACATATTCTCCAATGAGAAGGGAGACATAGAAAGGTTCAACCTTATCAAACTTGGATGCACTCAAAAAAGCATGTTCTGTGAGTAAGGTATACGTGGGGTTGGTAGTATTCCTTTAGAACTAGGAGTTACAACATTGGGTGTTAAACTACCATGTCTGATATATTGGATGAATCTCTCAATTTTTTTAGGGTGAGTCCATAAATATTCAGTTTCAGTAATCTATACTTTGGATTTGTTTGCATATTCTATGAAATCAAAAGGAGTAGATGTAGACAAGGGAGATGAAGGGACTTCTTTTGAAGTTAGGACAGGTTTGGAAGCAAGAGTATATTTTTGGGGAACCAAGGGTATTTTGAAAGGTACACTAGGAGTTATTGAAGTACCAATTTTTGTAGGAGAAGATTTAGATTTAAGAGAGGCATTAGAAGACTGACTTGGAATTACATGAGCATTCTTACTTGCTTGCAAAGGATCAGGTTTCAACAATGTGGACTCCATGGAGGGTGGAAGCAAATATCCTTGACTCATGATGTTGTTTTGAGGATTTACCACGGAGGATCTTCGAGTGTTATTTTTCTTAGTAGTAGTGGAGGAAGATATTCCTTTCTCAGATTGAGAATGAGTGAATACCTGCAGATGAGAAACTAGATGCATCTTCTTCATCACCTCTAGAATACTCATAGAATCTAATTCATGCATCGTTCTCAAATTCATCACTTTCTAGGAAATCACCACCTTCACTTTATTGTTTAATCTCTACTTCATTCTCTTGACTCCTACAACTTTCATTGATAGGTGGGGCCTCCAAGGAAAGCATTCAGGGTGCTTCTACAATTTGATTTGTGTTGTTTCTTTGAGAATATACTCATTCAAAGAATTCCCTCTTCAAATATGTCATCTAATTTTCCAATTTTTGCAGCAATGGATTGGTTCTCTCATCTCCAAGATGTTAGGCCTTTCCCTTTGATGGATTCTTGATCTTTCCAGAGAGGATGAGATCGTCATCAAGTTCAATGGCCATCCTTTGTGCTTCTACAATTTTCCTTGGTTGAACTCTTCGTAGGAAAAATCCTACCTCCAATGATTGAGCATTTATGAAGAATCTCTTGATATTGTTTTCAGATGGTGAATCTTCTTTTGGTATCCTACAAAGAAACCATTCAAAACGAGCCATGAAGTCTCTCATATTTTCACTTTATCCTTTCTTCATTTGAGCCAACTGCACCAAGAGGTCCTGACAGTCTTCAGTTGATTTAAATATTTCCTCAAAGGTAGTCTTGATGTCATTCTAACCAGTGATGGATCGGGCAGGAAGAGGTAGAACCATTCTATTGATTTTTCTTGGAGAGATTCCATAAACAATCTTACGGAAACATCTTCATGTTCAACTCCAAGAATCCTACATGATGTGGTGAAAGTGGTGATGTGTTCTTTAGGTATTTGTGTGTCATTACCTTTGAACTTTGGAAAGTTCTTGCAGGAACTTATTGGTAGGTCGTGAAGAGGTGGTTCGAGAGTGAGCGGGCTTGTATTTCTTCCCCATGGAACAATGGGTTGAGGTCTTTCTGCTTCATTTGCCATCATTGTTTCTATTTCTACTCTCGCTTCTACAAATTCTTCTTCAAATTATTCTTCCTCCAGGAATTCAATGTTCAATGGTGGTCGAAAAATGGGAGAATTTGAAGGGGGAATATCAATAAAAATTTGGATGGGATTACTAGGTCAACTACTTGATCAATCAAATGGATATGAGGCTTGATAAAATTAGTGGGGATTGTCTCTAACGTGTTCTTACTAGTTTTGCAAAGCCTCGAAAGTGGGATCGACAATTCCTCTCGATCTATTCAACCTGGTGTATCTCCTTTCAGCCAACTTTTGGAAATTCTTGCAGTGGGAATACAAAAGACACCGTGGAATATGAAAATTCATGGGAAGGCATTCACAAAGGTGAATCTTTCAAAGAATAGATTTCCATAATTTCCTTTTTGTTTTTTCAATATTTGATTTTTTTGTATTTTTAGACCTTGCAGGTAATATTTTGGGTGCGAGATGTTGCCAATTCTACCCCAAAATGGACGCTCGAAACTATTGGCAATAAAATTTGTCAGAGGAAAAACTTGTGGATTTCTTATCAATGCTCTAGGAATATAAGTCCCTCTACTTAACTGGTGCAACTATCATTTATGCTTATGCAAGAAAATGTGGATTTCTATGGTGGCCTTTCGATCGGGGATCCAATAGGGGCACTCCACTGACCCTGCGGAAAAAGCTAGCAATCTCTTGCTAGGGAATAATTTGTTTGAATAGTGGGAAAGGGAAGTGAGAAAAGACGTAGGATAACTAATGTTATACGTAGAAAATCATATTCCTGCACACACTAGTTATAAGTTTCATCACATGCACTGAAATTAAGAGGAAACAACTCTGTAAGTAGCAATAAGACCAAATAGAATTTGTGATCACCAAGTATCAAGAAATCCCTTAGTAAAAGAAATCTAGAAAATTCTTATTGTATTAATTTCTCAAACAAAAGTTGTACATAGTGGAGAAATGGAGGAAATTGAGAATGGGGGAATGGAAGAATGTAGTTATCTCCTTTGTTCTCTCAATGCACTCTTGAGTATACAAAATCAATCACCAACCCCTTGAAATGGGAATGGCTTTACAATTTATAGGAAGAGAAGAATTTTTAAATAATCCCCAATGACGTTTCGTATGCCTTGAAACTTTTCACTTTCCTAGGAAAACATTAAGTCCCCTTTATAATCGAAGGATGACTTATTACATTAGAAAACATTAAGGTATGTGAAAAATTACAACCCCAACGCAAGATTAGAATATTTAGGAGAGAGAAACTTGGGGGCAAGAAGAGAGAGAGAAAGAAGGAGGAAGAATGATGTCAATGATGATAGATTACGCCTCGATAAAGCTTTTGATCCTTCCAGATGACTCGATGAAATGATCCAATGTTGATCCTTTTTGGTAGGTGTTATGAGACCACTTACTATATTTAGTAAGTGTCAAATTTGGACCGAGGTGAACATTTCGATGGTTTCTCCATGTAATACAACAATGGTGCTTCTGCGCATCCTTCACAATTTATTGATTGGTGACTTTCTGAAATAGTAGTCCTTTGTGTAGAAGAACTAATATTTTTAGAAAGTGAGCCTTTGGTAGTTGGGTCAATGTGGAATGAAGTTTTCTCCATGGGTTTTTTCCCAATATCACCCCCCTTGGACCTACGATCATGGGTTTAGGAGATTTTAAAGTTTTAAAATTTTAACTTTGTGACTCTTCTAGAAAGTGGCAACCATAAATGGACCTCAAAATTACAATTCTAATTTTCCCCTCTATTTGTAATGAAAATAATGTTTTTGATATGGGTTTTTTATTCTTACTCCATCGGTGAAATTTCTCTTTGATTCAACTGTCGATTAGACGGGAAATAGAGCTTTTTCTTCATTGGGCTAGAAAGAGAATCCTTCTTTATGAGTGTTCGGTGTTGCGGAATGAGGATTTGAATGTTATTTTTGATGGTTTTCGAGAGAGGAAAAAATAGAAAAAAACATTTTGTTTCATGAACTCATTTGTAATATTTCTTTGAATCTCTGTTTCACAAAAATGGAAATTTTCATTGTTTTTCTCTTCTTCATTCTCTTCGCTTCTTCTTCCTCATTTGATCAAACATTCTTCTAAGATCTATATTCTATCATGGAGTGGAGAAAAAAACTATTTTGAGGGATATGGTTTGAGTTTCATCAATGGTGGAGTGATGGTGAGAAGTTACAGAGCAAGTTATAGAGTGAAGTTGTGCACGGGAGAGTAAGAAGTTAGAAGTGAGAAGTTAGAAGTGGGAAGCAGGAAGAAATTTAAAAAAATTCAAATCAAGGAGTGAGGTACATTTTCATGTCCCTCATATCCATTAAGCATTAAGGGATGATAGGGACATCAAATTTCATGTGATTCTTGGTGATGAAAAGTGGCGGAGATCCAACGGTGAAGGTTTAAACCCAAAAACAAGTTGGAAGCACCGAGGGGTAGGAAACTGGTCATATGAGGAACAATGGGACCAATCAGGGGTGGAGTGAAATTTTGTGTCCCCAATTTCCCTTTACACAAAGGGACAAAGGGGACATCAAATTTCACGGCGCTCCTTGTGATGACATGTGGCACAAATCCGACGGCAGGGGATGATGGCTTCACTAGCTCCTCAGGCTGAAAATTGCTCTTGAAGGGGTCACATGGGTAACTAGGAATCTCCTTGGGAGATGGGTGAATTTTCTTGTCCCTAATGTCCCCTAGCACAAATTTTCTTGAGGGACATCGAATTACACAGCACGCTAGAAGCCACCACTTGTCACGATCTGAGTGAGTGAGGGAATGAGCCTCGTAAACACCTCGAGAGTTGGCGGCAGTCCGAGAGGTTATATGAGGATCCAAAGGGATTTTAGGGGCTGGAAAAAAATTTCCCTCATGTCCCTTTTCTTGAGGGATGTAAGGGACATGAAATTGTGCTAGGCTCCTGGAGCTGACACGTGTCCTGTTCAAAATTTGGCTAACTCCCGAACTCGCTCCTAGAGGGCAACTTGAAATGGCGATAACTTGAGCTCCCGATGGAATTTTTTGATGAAATTTTATATGATATTGATTGAAAATTATCTTATGAATCAATTTTTGTGTTATTAGGTATTTATTCCTCCATTTTATCCCTGAAAAGTGGATTTTTATCCGGATCACTAGTTTTGCATGGAAAAAACTAGTCATAAACCTATAACACCAAGGTGTTGTGAAAAATATGATTTTAACATATTATAGGGATTAGAATTAAATTTTAAAATATGTTTTATTTGGATTCTAACTCCATCTAGAGCTCCCAGAATCACCTCCCAAATCTCAATGACTCTTTTTATCTTATGCACTTTGCCTAGGCTTTGTGAACCCTAATTTTGGTGACTACCCTAACTTCTCTGAATCCTTCTAGAATCTTCCTAAATCAATTCCCTAATGTTTTGAGGCCTTCGATTCACTTTTTTCCAGTTTGGATTCTCTATTCCACTTCATGGGGTTGATCCAGTCCTAGGAAGGCCAGTGATAGCCCTTCTCACAACTGCTCAAAATTTTCATTTTTCAAGAACTCCTAAAATCACCTATGGGGTTGAATTGAATTTCCTAAATCACCTAGGGGAATGAGTAAGCATCATCAAGGAGGTCATCGACTAATTGTGTAGACCTGGGGTGCCTTGAAAGGATAAAACATGAAAAAATTGACATATGGGTATCATTGTCATGCTTGGAAATTGTCGATTTCCCTATTACACATTTTCATGACAACAACTTGCCAATGGAATTTTTTGATAGTGGACCCCAACGGGAGGTATTTTATTAATATTGGGGTAAACATCCATAGTTTAAAGGTAATCTCCAATACCTTAGTATTCACGAACTACATGATATTTGGTGTTTTGTGTGATTAAATTCTCTCTTGATGATTACATTAGCAAAGTGGAAGTTGTATGATACCAATATGATTAATCATCTTATAGTCCGTAATTGAGAAGAAATGGATAGGTGTTAGGCTAATATGAACTCCGTAATTCACATTTCTAAGAAGGTAATAAGGAATAGCTTTGTATTATAAGGTATAGGTATTATTTTTAAGCACAGGTTAAATGCCTTTGATTGAAGTGTTGTAGAGGTCAATTATGATAAATTAAGGTCATTTAGCAACAATATATTAAGAAATTTACTTGCATAAGCTTTTAAAGTAGAAAATGTTTGTTGGCGGGTAAGCCATGTGATTTTGTACTTGAAACTAATGTACAAGTGGTTGACCTTTTCTAGATTTTGATCAAGTCTATCAGTTAAACTATTCTAAGATAAAGTCAAAAGAAAAACATTCTATTTTACTTATGCGCGAGAAGAGATACGGGTAAAGGAAATGAAAATTATTAATGATCTTTATTCTTGATCGTTGATGTTTTGAGTATGTGTGTGTGTGTGTGTTTATATGTTGCTGAAATATATTTGTTTGGGAATTTTAATGATATAATCTATAACAATTATGTGAACCTATTTCCATGCCAGTCACATTGGACTAACCATGTGCATTTGTTGTACATAATTTTCAGATGCAGGGATTCGAGCTAAGAGAAAGAAGGTTGATTGAATTTCGTTAATTTTCTGTACCTACTTTTGTGAATTAACACAATGTAATTTCATTGAGTAAATGAAGGATTTTCTAGTACTTGTTTTTATAAACGTAAGAAATATCTGATTGTAAATATCGAAAAAATATATTTATGTGATATATAAATGAGATCCCTTCTTATATGTATAATTGTGACTTCATTTGAGGATTGTTGGATGTTGTTGTGTAAATGTAATGCTTTATCAAATTTTAATATGAATATGAATTATAAGGAGTTGACTTATAAATGGGTACTTGGAACATTTTTAATATTGTATCAATAAGTAACTACTTATGAATCCTAGGTTATGCAAAGACATACATGTCATTAGTTGACATTATTATTTAAAGAAGACTAAACAAATAATAAGATGTCATTCTGGAATTGTCATCATAATCTAGATATAAGACCTATGAGCTTATGGTATCCAATATATTATCCTTAAACAATCATTATATTACTATGCACTAATAAGGTAAATGTGAAATCCTTAATAGTCATCATATTATTATATTATCAATGAATGTTGACTAGTCTTGTAGAGTGTGTTAGTTGCATAGTTGCTAACAATAAGTGATCATTGCAACATTCAATGACTAAAAGGATATTGGTTTGAGGTAACAATATAAATTAACAAGTGACCTCATAGTGATAAGATAAAATGTGAAGATGTAAGGTTGATATAATGGAAATAAGGTCCATTCAGGTCTTAAGAAAAGGAAAGATAAGTTTGAGAAACTATTATAATAAGATTTATATGCCTTAAAGGGATTAAAGAATGCTAAATACCCTTTCCCTCATAATGGAAAGTCTATTTAAAGACCATTGTGTAATGCACACATTATTTCTTGGTCATTGTCTCATTTAAAATCATTGGGGACAAGTGCAGACCCTTTTGTGGAAGCAAGCTAGTTGGGAGAACTAATGTATGCATTTTAGTTCTATAAATTTGAATAACCTTCTTTGCAGAATTACCATACTTATCCAAATAGATTTCATACGGGAAGAGGTCTCAGTTCTTAAATAATATACTTATCAGTATTAGGAAGCTGAATCAACTTAATAATGAATTAAGGACATAAAATAATGCTTAAGTTGTTAATTATGAACAATTAATTCAATTCTAATAACTGGTTTGGGACATTTATGTGAGTTTTTATTACTTGAATGCTACCTAGTAGGATATATATATATATATATATATATATATATATACATATAGGTATATAGTTATATACCTCCGAGGAAGAGGATAATGTATTAAAAGTTGTCACACATCATATGTTGATTGTTATCATTTATAACTCTATAATAATTATGAACAAACCTTTGGAACACGTAAAATTGGAAACATGTACATGAAAACTATTAAGGACATTATCTTCCTTATGTGTGAGGACAAGCTAGATTTAGGGCTCTTACCATAAAGACCCCCTTAGGTGGTATGGGACATCTGAGGAGGTAGAAATTGGATGAGTCCTTTATCATGGGTTGTCTTGTATTATTAAGAAAGTCTTTTGAATAAATGTTAATGATTACATAGGAAGTTAACAATGAACCTAGTAACATATTAAATTAAGCACAGAAGGACAAGGAATGTTAATCCATATAACTAAATAAGTGATTAAGGTGAGATGATAAGTTCCCAATGGTGAGTGTGTCATCACGAAACCGAGCATGGCATACATGACTCTGAAACTTTTTGTAAAGTAGTGTAAGTTGTTAATTACACTGTCGTGATTTCACCAAAATCTAAGTTGAGAGATGTTTGGTGGGATTTTGTGGCGGAACCTAGGTAGACACTTAGAGAGCATCACTTAACTATTATATCCCGATAAACGAGAGACCAAGTGGTACATTTTATGTATTGGCAGCTTGTAAAAGAGATATTGAGGGGGATCGAGTAGGATTTGTATACTCTCATGTAGCTGCACATGGTTTATGATAGTTATCGAAATGGATTGCATTAAGGTTTATGTTGGATTTAAATATATGGGTATTTAAATTGTGAAGCATAAAGTAAAAAAATTCCCTAGAGTTGAAATGACAAATGAGGTTATTACAACCTATGTAAGGTGCAACCATTAATGATAAGGGGTGAAGCTTTGAATACAAAGGCCATAATTGAGGAGTAAGAAAAACACATGCAGCACAAAGACATTAGACGGTGACTACATCAGATGAGAAAGGAAGCTCACGATGAAGTCGGAGACCACTTTAAATTCAATGGCCAAGAGATAGTACATGCCTACAAGATGTGCTCACAAGAAATGTCCCCTGAAATGCAAAGAAAATAAATGCATTCTTATCATAATATCATTCCAAATTTTAGGAGGATAAATGCATACATAGAAATTTCTAAAGGATGTGGCAAAACTTGGTTTCTAATTGGTTATTATCCACCAATTTTCCACTATCTTATACCACATTGGTCTAGAAACAAGGAACTAGATGAGGACATACATGACAAGATCATGGAAAGATGCAGAATGAATGTAGGGTACTTCTTCAGTGAGCCAGAAGGAACATCTACACCGACTAACTTCATGTGCTTATGCAACATCATTCGGTAGATCCTAAACCAACAGAGGCACTTACAAAATCTTGAATAAGGGGATTTAATGATTTAAGTTTGGGGGTGTGATGATTCATTTTATTTCCTTTTTAAACACCTCATCTATTGTATTTTGTTTAGCCAATTGTACCCTGAACTTGTATTTCCCGGTGATATTGTTGAACATTTCCATTATAACTTGAACTCATGGCATAGATATTAGTTAATATAATTATTACTAAGGTTTACTTTATTTTGTGGATTATGAGTATGCATTTATTCTTTTGGTTGCAATATGATGTTAAATAATGCTTTGTATAAATGTCAGCCTTGTTTGCAAAGAATTTTTATATGTAGTAACTAACATACAACAAAGGATCCATACACAACAACTGACATGTAGCTAAAGGAACTCATTCACAACAAAGAGTTCATCCATAAGCAACTGATATGTAACCTAAGGGACCTATCTACAACAATGTGTCTCGTAGCTAAATGAGGTCACACACATACATAAAGTCATGATTCTAGGGAGCTTGCACAACATGGACACTACACCTAAGCTCACACGTGTTGATAAAAGAAGTAGTTATGTGAAAAATAATAAGACTCAACGCCATCACTTGATTATGCGTTGCAACTAAAACAAAGAACTAATTAATTTAACTCATAATTTAATAACTGGTTGATCAATTGATTGGTTAGTTAAGTTATCTGATTGTATGAAAACCTTTATTGCATAGTTCAATTGCATGCATGTAAGTTTCCAGATTGTTTGGTTGAAATATTTTACTTAATCCAACTAGAAATCCTAGTAGGACTCTATCTCTTCATGCCTCTACTATAATGAAAGATATAAAAAGAAAAGATTAATGTTGTAGAAATGGATGCATATAGAGGAGATCGATCCATAGATAGGAAATTGTTGTATTTTCCACTTGTAATCTTCATTTTGATGAAATAAGAATCTGATTTCTATTAAATTGTTGTAGACATGGGCCTTAGGAGGGATTAGCACCCAAGATAAGGCCTACTTGCGTTTGTTATCCCTCTCCTTCTATTTGTTGTTTTAATTCATTACATGGTTAGAATTGCAGCAGTTTATTCCTTTATCTGTATTTTATTTTTACATGTTTTGCCATAGTCATATTATTCATTTCAGTCATAATCTAGTTAAATTCCAGTATTGTTATTTATTAATTTTAGTGACAAAAATTTACCTTTACACTCCTCAAACATCTATAACTGTGCATACAACACTAAAAATATTGAAATTTTACGTCCCTAGGTCTGATAATTAAATGACTATAGATTGATGAACAACATATTAATTGTTGCAAGTTAATTTGCACCACCAATTCCCTTCGTTTGAAAAATGTGGGGCCACCTATCATCACACTATAACCTATATCTTTCATGACCACATCCATAAAAATTTGGAAGACTACATCGATGACCACTTGGGTAATTTCAAGCGTTGATAGGACCATCTTTCTTTCCATAAAATCCTCTTCACGTGTCTTATCCAATTCTTCCTCATCTCAACCCCACCAAGTGTGTGTTTGGAGTTTTAACTGAAAAGATCCTTGGATTCATCATTTCTATCAAGGGTATTGAAGTTGACCCCTTGAAAAATGAAAGTCATCCTCAAAATTCCTCCTCCATCTAATCTAAAGCAACTTTGTAGCCTTTAGGTCGACTTCATTTATTCCACCACTTCATCTTGTAGCTTTCTAACCACTCGCCAACCTTTTTATCATCCCTTCACAAAGAAACCCAATTCAACTGGGATTCCAACCACCAAAAGGCCTTCGATGAGCTCAAGCATTATCTTCTATCACCACTGTGCTCACACCTCCATGCGAGGGGGATCCCTTCTATCTCTACATCTTTACCTCCGATCATGCTCTGGGTGTCATGTTAGCACACCGTGATGAAAAACTAGGGATTAAGATGTCTATTATATCATCCACACTCTTCACAACTACGAAACCCACTACAATGAAGCTAAAAAGTTATGTTGCGCTCTCTTCTTCCCCACCTCTAAGCTTTGTCGCTATCTTTTTAATCATAAAACCTATGTCACTAATAGCTTTAATCCCCTCAAAACCATGCATTCCAAGCCTTATCATAATGATCACATCACTCGATGGCTCATGCTCATGGCCAAGTTTTACCTAGATTTCATCTCTCATAAATCTATCAAGGGCTAGTTTATGGTTGATCAACTTTCTAAAACCCTCTTCTAAATAATCATCTTCCTTAGGAGAAATTCCCAAAGAATCTATCAATATCATCGACCATGAATTCTCTCCCCTCAAAATGACACTTTGATTTGACGTATCTAAGTGTCGTGAAGGGGAGGTGTGTTAGGATTGTGGAGTTGAATTGATTCATAGTTAGCACAATTTACACCTTACTAGTTTACTTAGTAACTGGCGTCGGTCAAAAGGTAATCGACACCGGTTAGCATCAGGGTAACCATCACCGATTACCTGTGTGTGAAAGTTTAAATTTAACTCGCAGGAATTTAATCTAGATTTTTTTAAAAGTTGATTTAAAGGTTGTAAATGCATAACTAACATGCCCTAAGTTTTTCTAAGCTTATATAAGCTAGAAAACTAGGGTTAGAACAAAGGCATGAGGAAAGAGAATAATTGGGCTATCCTTGGTTGAAATGATGAAGAAGAAGAAGAAAAAGAAAAAGAAGATTACATGAAGATGTGAGCTTTCATAGAGAGAAGATGAATAGAAGGAAAGTGTAGGTACATTTTTGGTGAGAAGATGGTATTATCTTCTACTGTATTTCCTTTGTATTGTTTAGTCTCATTTAATGGCTTGCATAATATGCAAAGCACTTAGTGTTTCTTCTTGTTATATCCACAGGTTATTGTGAGATCTTGTTATTGCTCATTCTTGTAGATCCACATGTTGTGAGATCTTGTATTATAGATCCATGAGATCATGATGTATTGTTGATCCATAGGAATCTAGTATTGTAGAGGAATTTATCTTCATGTTTGCATAGGTTGATGCAGTGATGATGGAGAGACTTACTTCTTGGTGCATGGTTAAGGTTGCACATTGGTAGACCCTTCTAGAGGTCTTTTTGTAGATTCACAATACAGTGAGAACTTGGTTGCACAGTGAAAGATGTAGGGTAGCTTCAGGTATGTGAGATCTAGTGGTGTTTCAGAGGCATGGTTATAGTGTACTCACTAGATCCAGTTAAAGATCTGGAGGAGACACAGGTGGTGGTATGGAGGCATGGTTTAGTGTACTCAGTAGGTCCAGTTAGAGATCCGGGAGGAAGAGATACTCTTGTAGAGATACATGTACTCTTGTGTAGAAGAGTTAGTTTGTAATCTCTTGTTATATTATATATATGAGATCTCTATCTTTGGTGTAAGTATCCCACATTGGGTGAACCATGATACATGTTGTGTTATGTGTGTGTACTTTTGTGTGATTTGGATTATTCTTATTTATACTTCCACCGATATATATTTTTGGGGATTATTAGATCCATATTTGTATGTTTTGGATTTGATATTCTATAGTTGCAAATTTTTCTACATAAACCCATCCTCGTAGTCTTTTTACACCCACCAAAGAACAAGGGAATCCCATGCACGTTGGCCTATCACCCAGCGGGTGTTGGGCGCTCACCCGAGGCACGTGTGGGCATCGAGTCTCTCTTTTATATGAGTTAAGTGGGAAATAATCATCCATGATAGGAATTTAAAAAGAGTGAGTGGACATGAGACATACATTCATCATAGAGCTCAGAATGGCTTCTAGATCAATGGAGTCATTCCAGAAAAAATGGATACTTAACAATTTATAGAACTAAACTGAAAAGGAAATGTATAGGAGTTTATATTCATTCATATAACACATATGAAATAGAACTACACAGATATATGTATGTCTATTATATTTATATTCCATCATATCTGAAAACCTCATCACATGCATTAGATCCATTACGAATATCACAAAGATGGCGGACCAAAGTCATACATCATAACTAGATTAAAGTCCTCCTAAACATGAAAGGAAAATTTCAAGCCCAACTCCCTTGATACATCCTTCTCCTATAGGTCATCTACCCAACCCAATAGAGTTCCTCACAAAGATTTCTGCAGAGCTCCGTTGTTTATTGATCTATATCTCAATTCTTTTGTGGGCGCTTGTATTTATAGGCCTCTTGAACTACCAACCCACCTTTCTGAGGCTTCAGATCCATCGCCAAGTGTTCAAATGTGATCCTCCATGGGAGCATGCTCTGCCATACCTGAGCTCTCCACTCCTTGCCATGATGGTCTTCCAGAAGATTCCATCATAGAGCATATTCCTTCCTAGGCCAACCTATCACCAGGATGGCACCTTATCCACTCCGCATGCGCATGGATCATGTTTTTCATGTGTCCTGCTTGATATGCCAAATATGGCTAAGTCCCAAAATCCTACTTTGTCTTGCATGCATGTGCTACTTGTTCTATTAAACCCTCCTAGAACCCTATCCTACGTGCTTTCTCCTTGTGTGCCCTTCTTTAACAAGGCCTTGCATGCCCACGTGCCTTCTTATACTTAGCCAATAAATCAAGGTCCCAACATCACCCCACACTACGCATGTTCTCCACCCGTGGGAACATGTCTTCAATGAATAAAGAATTACAACATATACTGGAAGAAATAATGATTTGGAAAAGAATAAGGGAAAGAATAATTGGGAAAGATGAAAGAATGGGGAAGTGTTGTTACTGCTGCAATAGGAGAGGAAAATATTTCTTCAATTCAGCCTCTAATTTATTCCAGGCATCAACTTCATTTTGTGCTCTTTGGTAGAGGTCTTCGACTAGGGTGCTTACCTCATCAAAACCCAGTCCATCTCCTTGAGTATTCATTGCCTGAACCACCCCTTCCAGTTTCTTTACCACATCCTCAAGCGCATCCATCCCCCTTGTGATTTGTGGGTACAACCCTTTCATCTGGTTCTTGACTAAACCTTGTAGGACTTCAATGGCTTTGGACTTCTTCTCAACCTCAACTAAGATCCTATCCCACTCCACTATGTTCCCTTTGTTCTTCTCTTGGAATTCTTTGAGCTCTACCTCGTGAGTGGCAAAAGAATGCTCACCACTCTATACTTGTCTGCATAGTTGTCATACGTAGCCTCAATAGCTTTGGTAGCAATTTTTACATCAGTAAGGACCTTGTTGTACTCGGAAATGATTGCTACAACCTTCAGTTTTTCTTCCCTTTCCAGGCACACTGATACTTCTTCCACGGACTCTAAGGCCAGTGGTTGCCTCTCCATGGTGAGGATATGTGTTAAATCTTCTAGGCACTCTAGGGAAGATCCATATTTTTGCATGGGTGGTGCTAGGTTTGGATTCTTCAAAACAATGACATATGTGATGGATTCTACCTTCTTGTATACCTTGTGCACCCTTGCCTTCTCTTCCCTTAGTTCACTCTTTAGTTGAGTGCTTGACCAACTCTTCTTGCTTCAGGTCCTTTTTTTTCCTAGCTAGCTCTTCTTCTTTCTTTTCTAGTTCTACCTCTAGAAATTTTACCCTATCATTTCTCCCAAAGAGCCTAGCTTCTACCTCAACCGAGACTTTGTTGAGTGCATTGCAGATATGCTCATCCAAAAGTTGTTGGGCATTCACCAAGGGGTTGACTCCCTTTAACTCGGAAAATTCATTATTGCTCCTTGGCTTACTTCAAACTCTAGATCATTGAGGTGGGACTCAAATTCCCAAAGCATTTTCCTTTTCCACGGGTATGCACCTTCCGCATCAAATGATGTCTTGGCTAGAGCTGCTCTGTTGGACGATGCCTTGGAAATGTGTGTGCAATACCTTGTTTGGATCATCAACATAATCCATCCTTGGTCTCGTGGATCTTTGTACACCTTCCTCCTATGTGCGTGCCCTTAGGAACAATTTTCCAAATTGGGGCCTCCTGCTACCGTGATCTTTTCCCACGCTTTCTTCTTTATCTTCATTCATAACTATTTCAGCATTGCGCTCCAACTCAGTACTACCAAGGCTTTAATGATCTTTGCTACTTTTTTGCTGCCTCATTTATCTCGCTCTCCAACATGAGGCTTGGAGTCCTCTGATTTTTCATACTCACTTTTTCGATTCCTCCCTTAACTTGGGTGCCTTCCTCCTCCCGACTACCCTTCCTTCGCATAAAGCGATAATAATTTTTTTCTACTTCACCTTCATCCTTTGAATCATGCACACTGAAAACAAGTGGTTCTTGGGCCCCTTCAAGTTCATCTTCTTCATCATCATCCCTTTCACCCTTGTAGGCCTCTAAGCTCTCTAGTGTCCTCCGACTCAGCCTCCTCCATCACCTTTTGTTTCTTCCTAACTAGGGATTCCAGTATGGGAGATTTAGCTCTTTCTTCCTCCTCTGGTGACTTCTCCTTTGTGATAGGATTTTCTTGTTCGGCACCTTTTCTCTAACTAGAGACTTCTTCCTACGCGTGTAAATGCTTTTCCTAGCACTTGTCTCTCGGTGCACCCACTTTGTTGGCATATTTTGGACACTTGGTGCCTCTTTCCCTTGCACTTCTTATTTTCCTTTCTTTATTGGCGTGGGATTCCTTCTTCCCATGGGGTCTTCTAGGATGGAGACATCACATTCTAGGTATGTGCCCTTCTCAAACTTTGGCCTTATGCATAGATATACACATGTCGCATGATCCTTCTGCGCATTGCAAAAAGTCAAAGCCTTTTTCATCTAGACCTTGTGGGAGACATACCTCTCTACATATGCACACTTCTTGAGGTAAATGAGTTGTCTACACAGCTCCTTGTGGTCTTGATCCACCTCACTAAGGTCGAACCTTAGTGATTTTTCCTTTGAAAAATGGTTTACCCTTGCTTGGAAATATAAGTTTGTGAAAGAAAATGGGAGTTTACACCATGGGCCCATGTTTTCATCATCAATTTAAATCTGCCAATGCAGAAATGCTAGTACACCGAAAATTCACTTCTCCATCAAGGAACAATGGCAGGCTACTACTGGGATCCTCCACTCTACCCCAAATGCATCCCTTAAGCACTTATACCATTTTTCCAGGTGTTCTTTGTGAGAAACCGTCATGTTATCGCAAGTGTATTTTGTGAATCCTTTTGTGGGTGAGGGGTCTTCCTCCTGGATATTCCCAAAAATGTTATCTACCACATTTCAAACTCGACCTCTGAAAACACAATTGTCAAAAGGACATTACCAAATATTATCTTGTCTCTTTCTGTGTGCTGCTAATAATTTCATCTGTGATGAAGGTAGACAAGTTGTAGATGGTGCCTTCTGATATTTTCCTGCACACATTTAACCAGACCTTATTTACCTGTGTTCACCTCTCTTGGTCATTTAACTTTTTCACCGTGCACATGGTTATTCTCATGATATGGTCTTGGATTTACATGATATCAAAGTATCATGACCCCTTCTTATAATCATATGCGGTGACAATTGCTTTGATGTCTTCCTTGTTGCTCAAGTCATCATCCAGACTCTCTCCTTCATAGATGAGGCCTATGATTTTTGAAATCAACGAGGAGTTAAACGTATCTTATGCCCCATGAAGTAAAAGCGGTCCTCATGCACGCGTGACATCATCCACTTATAGAGGCGTTCGGGCTTTTTAAAATAAGGTAACTCATAAAGTTACAACAATCCTACCTTCTCCAATTTCACTTTTACCTCGTCGCTATAAATAGGCAAACCCTCTGGTGTCTTTTGTTTGTTGGGTGCACCAACTCCAGCTGCCATTTCCTTTTCCATCATGTTTGTGTGATGGTTGTAATCACTTACAACCATTTTCCTTAAATGGGACTCCCATTCCATCCTAAGCAAAACCCCATCTAGGTACTACATTTTGGCGTACCATTCTTCATTTGTACTTGTGGGGTTTCTTGGTTGTTTACCCTTTCCTTTGCCCTTGCCCTTGCCTTTGGGCTTCTTAGGTGATATAGTTGGTTTCTTAGGTGTCATGGTTTAGGTTATCTTAGCACTTCAACTTCTCTTACTTTCTCTACTTCTCTATCTCCTCTAGTCCCAGATCTCAAACTTATGAAGAAACCCTTTTCATCTCGTGCCCTAGTTGCCAAACCCTAACTGGAATATCTACTTTCACAAGACGACACTTCTCCAAAAATATCTCTATGCCCATGAACTACTTCCCTCCTAGTTTGCATATCAAATCTAATTACTCACAGTTAAATTTCTAAAAAAATTATTCACATGGATCAACTCTAGAAACCCTAGTTTGTAAGAGATATTCTTTCTTCATATTCGTAAATGTTGATAATGAAGTGCTCGACCTTCCATTTATAGTTATTCCTTATTTTTAACATTAAATGCTACTTTACCTACCACTGTACTTTAACACTTATTGTGGCTTTTTCCACTAATCCGGACTCTAGCGCCCTCACGCACACGCCCATCCTTGCGTGGATAATCCTACAACCTTCGGCGTGTGACAAATCTATCGATAGAAGACTCTTACGCTTGCATCACCAAATAGCAAAGATACTTCTTTCGTTCTCACAATTTTTATCTCGCCTACATCGTGTCTTTTTTTTCTTTCTCCCTTGTACATGGAACCAAAATGTAGCCTTATCCTGATACCAACCATCCTCGTTCACCTTTTCTCCTATGCACTTTCTTCCACAGGGCCATTCAATCGGGATTTCCTACGTAATCCTTCATGGCACTTCACACTTTGCACTTTCCTTCACATTATTCCACCCCACACTAAAACAATGTGCGGTCCTCTGCACATTCACAACCTTCAAAAAGTAAAGAGGTTACTGGTGCCCAATGCACAAAACAAAACAGCAACGAGAAAGGGAAACACAAGAAAAGAAAAGCACTAAAGGAAATTCTAAACTATCTAAAGAACACTACCTTATTTACAAACACCAAGAAGACTTATTTATAGTAGGGCTTTACCTACTCCCATTAAAGTGTCCTGTAATCTCATCCCATCTAGCACTTGTAGAATCGCACATGCTTGAATCAAGGATGTACAAGATGATGTAGGGACCCAATGAATGGACTTTCAACTTCCCAAGATGGTGCACAAACTTGGAATTATATAGTATCACCATCTTCCCAACTTCAAAAAAATTGTTCTTAATGTGACGATCATGTCATGCCTTTTGTTTTTCTTTTTCAATCTTCTAGATCCACTTGGCAAGTGATCATCTTTCATCTAATTATATTAACTTGTCAATTCTTTCTTCCAGCGCTTGTTCATCTACTAAACCTCCTGTGCACACTATACACAATGTAATGGTAACATGAATTCAACTGGTAGGACATCCTCTATGCCAAACACCAATTGAAATGGTGTGGCCTTATTTAACCTCTTGTAGGTTGTCCTATATGCCCAAAGAAAGGTTAATACTTTTTCATCCCAATCTTGCCTACCAACGTCACAAATTTTTGTTAGGGTATGACTTAGTATTTTGTTAAATGCCTCTGCGGTTCCATTTTCTTGTGGATAGTAAGGGGTATTCTTTTGATGAGCCACCATGAATTTTGATAACATAATCTTTACTTGTCTCATTCAAGAGATGTGTAGCCCTATCACTAGTCAAACTCAAAGGGCATCCATACCTTGTAATAATGTTTTCCCATAGGAACCTTGTTACAGTAGCTATTGTATAATCCTTAGTAGGTGCTACTTCTCCACCTTGTCAAGTAATCTGTGTAGGTGATTATACAACGTGACCCAATCCTATGCGCGGCTGGTGTAATAAGGCCTACGAAGTCTATAGCCCACTTTTTGAATGGCTTGCACTTTGGGAATAGGGCGCAGAGGCATTTCATCTCTTCACCCTAGTTTTCCAATGCGCTGCAATGGTCACATGCCTTGCAATATTCCTTGTAGTCTTGATATAGGGTCTCCCACCATAATCCAGCCATCAATATCTTGTGTGCAGTGGCATCACCTACATAGTGCCCACCTGCACTACCTCTCGTGCGCCTCTTCTATTATGGCTAGGCACTCATGTTCTAGCACACACCGGCATAAAATCTCATCACGTCCTAATTTGTATAAATCCCCACTAATCAACATGTAGGGCGCAGAGCGTATAGCTAATTGTTTTTATCCAATGCCTTCATTCCTTCCGGCGCTACACCTGTCTTGAGAAATACTGCAATATCTTCTAAGTCTGAGGGCACGCGTCATAACCTAAATAGTTTTGCATCTAACATGGTGTCCTTAATGCTTTATGTCATCCCCTGATTGATTCTAGACAAATAATCAGTCCGAATTACTTTTTCCTGGTTTGACAACCACCGTGAACTCGAATTATTTAAACAATAGTATCCACCGACATATGCACCCTTGTAGAACGGGCTTATTCACTAAATATTTCAATGCCATATGGTTAGTGTAAAATATAAAAGGGGTTACCAGCAGATATTGTCTAAATTTGTGAAGTGCATAGATCATTGACAGTGCCTCACGCTCGGTCGTAGTATAATTTTGCTCACTGGTGTTAACTTCCTACTTGTAAAGCACAAGGATGATCAACAATCCCTTTATCGGGTTGTGTAAGTACTACTCCAATGGTGGTTCCTGAGGCATCAACATGAACATGGAAGGTATTATCCCAAGAGGGGAATCGTAGTATGGGCATGGTGATAATCTTATCCTTTAAAGTGTCAAATGCCTTATGTTGTGCCTCTCCTCAAAGGAAGGCACTCTTGTGTCTAAGTAACTCTTCTAAAGGTGGGGTGATCTTAGCATATCCCTTGATGAACTTCCTGTAGTAACCCGTGTGCCCAAGAAATCCGTGCACCACGATTTGACTAGTAGGCTTCCCCAATCCCACAATTACTGCAATTTTGGTAGGATCTACTAACAAGCCTTCTTTACATATGATGTGCCCCAATAATGTTCCAAATGGGGTAGCAAAGACATATTTCTTAATGTTCGAGGGATATCCTCACCTACCGACATCTTTCAAACATCAACCTTAAGTTGTCACAATGGTCCTTCACTAACCCATATACTATCCAATCATCTAGGTAAACTTGAAGAAATTTATGGATGAAGTCCTGGAAAGCTTGCACCACAATGCATGAGAACATATCAGGAACATTCTTCAAGCCAAAAGACATGACCGTACAGGAAAGACTTCCCCACTTAATGGTGAAATTTTTCTTTCTCTGGTCCTCTTTCGCAATCCTTACCTGGTGATAGCTCGGGAATCCATTCGTGAAAGAGTAGACCTCGCGTCCTGACACTCCCTCTAAGATTTATTCAGTAAATGGGGTTGGGAAAGGCTCAATGACACACACTCCATTTAGGTCCCTGTAATCAACATAGATCCTTATCCTCCCGTCCTTCTCGATATTAATTACCATTGGATTTATCCATTTTAACTCTTCCACAACCTCAATGATACCTAATGCTATCATTTTGTCTATCTCCTCCTTGACCTTTATGCACAAATTGGGATTCATCTAGTATGGCCTCTTCTTGATTGGGTGCACACCTTCCTTCAGCTTTATCCTCATCTCCCCCAAGGAATGGTGGACACCTTTAAGCTCATGGTACCCACGTGGGAATAAATCTTGGAATTTGTGTAACAGATCAATGATTTTAGAGACTTCTTTCTCCGACCAATAGTATCTAATGATTACCTCCTTGGGTTCTTCTTCCTTAGCCGGTGTTAACATTTTTATCTCGAAAGATTCATGGTAGGTGTACACCCATTCATCAACACTATCTATGACTTCGTGCATCCCTACAGAATGGTTAACATCTAAGCTTTCCGCCTCTTCCCCATCAATAACATACACCATCTTCCCCTTTTCTTTTTCTATACACGTGCACTCAAGTTGTATCTCTTATGTTTCTTCTTCCTCAAAGCATGCCTCCAGGCCAGGTTCACCTAGAAATTCTTGTATTTTGTCTTCCACCATAGCACTATCCCCTATTGTAAGGTGCTTGACTACCTACAATGCCTTATGTATTGATGGATTTGTACTCCGATACTCGAATGTTTGAATGAGATCAACCGCCAATTCTTGCCAATTACCAGTTTGATGACACATCTCCAAGTGGATATACTATGCGCGTGCACAACCTTGCAGGGTGGAGTATAAATTCTGAACCCATAATGAAGGTGATAATGCTTCAGCGCTTCCCATCCAAGTTGTCTCACGTGCTTAGATATGGAAGGAAGTGGTCTTTTTACCATAGTAGTATTTTATATCCGTGGTTGCGTTGCTCTGAAACCTTATGGAGAAGGCAATTCTCACCTCGCACCATTCCAAGAGGTTCTCTGATGTGCCACCCACTAGTGTGCAGTAGTTACGAGTAGGCTATAGTTAAACATTTCCCTCCTTTCCTTCTCATTTCTCCAGTGGGCCTCCATTTCTCATAATAAATCTTCCAGATTAGCCCTTCCCGAGTAACTTGGTAGTTTTCTTCCTCCGGCACCAGACTATACGCGCCTTTGTCACTTTGGTTACCAATCCTCTTAAATGTCATCCAATTAACTCATAGGTCTCGTGTGTCTATTTATCACACGCTATGCTTGTGGTATCACTCACAGACTGGGCATCCTCAATAACTCCTTCTATAGGGTGAATTATCTCAGGATCTTTGATGGAGCGCACATAGATTCAGTCAAGGACTTCTTCTCCCAACGGCTCTATGTAGGGCACTGACTTCCCATCTATCAAAGGGATGACCAACCATTCTTTCTTGTCCTCAAAACTGATATATCCTTTTTTAAACCTTATGTCAGCATTATTCTTGTAACACCATAGGTACCCAAACAATGTTGGGAAGTTGTCCACTTTGATGAACACCAAGACCTCAAATTCCCAGAAACTTAGCCCCTTGAATGGTGATAACCACATCTTTTAAGAAATCGATGGGCATTTCCTTCGTCTTGTTTGCCATATACATGACACATTCAAAGATCAACGTAATAGGGGACTTCCCATCTAATGCCAAACATCTAAGGTAAGAACATTCACTTATGCTCTTGTGTCGATGAGGATATTGCTCAGGAGCCATCCATCAATAACTACATTCAGAGTAATTTCTTTGTCATACTCAAGGTTGTGTGGAGAAAGGTTTACATGTAAAACTTGTCTTTCGCGCTCCGCTCCGGTGCGTGGTACCTTCTCCCTTAGCCATTCTCCTAGCAAGGGAATAATATTATCTTTCCTTAACATTTTACATACTTCTTTGACCTCATCCAGGTCACTTCTTAGAACCTTTTTATCCTTCTACTACCCCACCTGCCTCGATTTCTCCTTGAGACACTATATCTCCCCTTGTAAACTCTGAATTACATCCATAGTCTCCTGGTATACTTCTTTCTGATGGGTAGGGTCCGGGTACTTTCCATGTGGCACCTCCTCTCTGGAAACTAATGTCCTTGGTCTGAGGAATCTCCTTGGTATGCGCGGCCTCTGCATGTGTTGTCACCAAGATGAGTTCTAGCTCTAACTCATGTGCCACTCTTGGCATACATTTTGAATTGGCCCTTTTGCACTCACCACAACAACGCCCTTATCCTTCCGGTGCTGCTGGTTCATATGCTCAAAGAGCTCTAGAAACTCTTCATATTTGTGCTTCTTTCTACACCAGGAGCATTGTAATAGATCGGACATTCACGTTTACAATGCTCTGTAGATCCGAATTATAACATGTTCCCCATGGGAACTTAGTTCTTCCTCCTCCACAGTTTCCACGACCATGAAATCCTCCACGAGAACTTCTTCCATGCGTTCCTTCATATGTGTGTCCTTCATAACAACAGATCATATTCCTTAGAACTATAGGCAAGGCTGGTCTAGTGCACACCATGATCAATGGCCTCATGGATTTGGTCAATAAGCCTATAATCCTTAGTATCATGGGTTGTAGAGGTGCAGATCTTATAGTAGCAAGATACATTCTTCCGAATTACGTGTCATAGTAGAGGGCACCTACTTGCATCATGGTCCCCATGACAAATTTCCCAATCCACCACTATAGCGTGTACTTGACTTCTTAAGGAAGCTATCCTTGGCATGCCCCTCTATTTCAAAATATGTACACCACATACCACTGTGAGTTTCATGGGTTGATTTCATAGACAACTTCTCCAGCTACCTAGCCAAAGCAAAGATTTGAGCCTCCAGAAATGGGCTAACACTAGTATCAATGCTTCCAACAACTTCAAGACACTGAGCGCTTCTAGCGCCTCGTACGGGTCTATGAAAGTCTTATGAGATAATGCTCTTCTAAATGGTGTTATCAACCCTCCAAAAAACCATTGAGCATGTTGTGAATGGTGAATGTCATATGACAATTTTGATAAGAGAGTCTTAAACTGCACGTTATACTCTTGCACACTCTCTACCATCCCTGTTGAATCTCCTTGAGGGTGTTGATGCTCTTCTGTTTAAAATCAGGGATGTGAAATTATGCTAGGAAGGCATTTTTCAACGTAGTGCAATCTATCACTGTCTAATGGGGGTCATACTTTCTATACCAGGTATGTGCATGCCCTTACAACATTGTTACAAATTGACTGGCCTTCCGTTCCATGGTTGTGATCCCCTTCACGCACCATAGCAATTCACACTTGTGAACATGCTTCGCAGCATCCTCTATACCCTGGTAGTTTGACAAGTGTAAAGACATTTCAAAGATTACTTGAGGAGGTGGTTGAGGCCCGTGTCCTCCTAGTCCAAATCCTTAGTTTCCTCAAGTGTTTCCTCCGATTTTCCTCCACCATATCTACTGAATCCACTAGGTCTTGTGCCTGCCAATCTACCAGTTCTACCTCATAATCCTCCTATGGCCAATAATGGGCTTGAAGTGGTCGCGCCTAGCATCCCCAACGTCCCGATGAACGGTGTGCCAATGGTCTGTGAGATTTTTCCACTTGCCATATGTATGCAACATGCCACTCTCCAATGCGTTACCAAAACCTTGTGTATTTTCTCCTTGTGCAGCCATAGAAGTTATAAACAAGAAATTATACCTCCGGGTGTTGATCGGTTACTCCCACCAATACCAACTGTGTTATCAACTCTCGATTTATAAAACCAAGCACCAAGGTTTGGTTACTAGGTGGGTTTAGATGTGCGTCAACAACTCTTCTCTCTCTACGTAGTGAACTCTCATCGAGAATTTGAAGGGGTCTCTCTCCGCGCTTGCCAAGATGGGGTAAGCATAGACTGCTTAGGTTCCACATCCTCTCCATGAACCTCAACTCCTTCCCACAACATTTACCTCCACAGATCCATCACACTTGTAACCTCGCATTGTCTAGCGATCTCCCTTTCACGTGCTTCACTATACTTGAGTCATCTCTCCTCTCTTTCTTTCTCAATCGCAATGTTTTTCATCTTCCTCCACCCTATATTCCTTGCCTAGCACTCAAAGAAGTTTAGATGGCCATCGAAGTGCCTCTAAACTCAAGGTAATGATCAAGATCTTCATCGCCAAAGGAATAACACGTAGAAATGATCCTCTAGGCTCCCATAGAAAACTCAAACTCAAAGAACTTCCAGACAACAATACGTAGAAATAGTGTATTCCAGAATATAGCTAGCTAGTACTCCTTTCCACTAATGATCCACAGGATGATTCCATGTCATCTCTCGCATCTTGTAGCCTCTGGTACTCTTCTTGGGTCCATGTGCATGATTTATAACACCAGCTTGATCTAGACGCATATGCTTTGAGAGCCATTCATACAGCTCTACTAGAAAGCAACAAAATAAAGTTTCATATAGCTCATGGTAGAGGTTCTCTTCTACCCATCTGTGTGCATCAAACACATACCCGAGTGTCGAATCACTGAGAAAAATATTCCTCCGTGCTCTTGAACCATGATTCAATACTTTCCAGAGTTAGGTGTTCTGTCATCACTCATTGCACAGATCATGATGTATGTTATTTCCCACTACAACTTCAAAAAGAGGTCCCGGAAATGGAACCAAGATGTAGTCATTTTTACACCCACCAAAGAACAAGGGAATCCCATGTGCACTGGCCTATCACCCAGCGGGCATTGGGCACTCACCTAAGGCACACGGGTGCCGAGTCTCTCTTTTATGTGAGTTAAGTGGGAAAGAATCATCTATGATAGGAACTTAAAATAGTGATTGGACATGAGACATACATTCATCATAGCTCAAAACATCTTCTAGATCAATACAGTCATTTTAGACAAAAGGATACTTAACAATTTATAGAACTGAAATGAAAAGGAAATGTATAGGAGTTTATATTCATTCATATAACACATATGAAATAGAACTACACAGATATATGTATAAACTAGAGTCTATTATATTTATATTCCATCATATATGAAAACCTCATCACGTGCATTACATCTATTACGAAATATCACAAGATGGCATACCAAAGTCATACATCATAACTAGATTAGAGTCCTCCTAAACATGAAAGGAAAATTTTGTACCCAAACCCCTTGATACATCCTTCTCCTATAGGCCATCTACCCAACCCAATAGATTTCCTCGTAGCATTTCTATAGAGCTCCGCTCTTTATTGATCTATATCTCAATTATTTTGTGGGTGCTTGTATTTATAGGCCTCTTGAACTGCCAACCCACCTTTATGAGGCTTCAGATCCGTCTCCAAGTTTCCAAATGTGGTCCTTTATGGGAGCATTCTCCTCCAGGCCTAGGCTCTCCACTCCTTGCCATGATGGTCTTCTAGAAGCTTCCATCGTAGGGCATATTCTTTCATAGGCCAACCTGTCACCAGGCTAGCACCTTATCCACTCTGCATGCGCATTCGGGTCATGTGTTTCACGTGTCTTTCCCGAGATGCCAAATATGGCTAAGTCATGAAATCCTACTTTGCCTTGCATGTGCGCTACTTATTCTATTAAACCCTCATAGAACCTTGTCTTGTGCGCTTTCTCCTTGCACACCCACGCGCTTTCTTGTACTTAGTTCATAAATCAAGGTCCCAACAATCCCCAACAAGGTGTTGGATTTATCATTATTCCTCCTTGGGATACTCCCATCTCCATCACTTATAAGATTAAATTTGAGTGTACTAACAACATGGTCGAGTATCGGGGTCTCCAAATCATTATCATATTCGGCATCCAAATCTTAAAAATCTATGGTGACTATCAACTTATCATCAATCAAGTTAAGGAACATATCAGTATGAAAATGAATTCCTTCAAAATATAAAGGTAATGTCGACTTTCTTCTCAAAACCTTTGATCAATATACAATCTAATTTGTCCCTCGTCCATCCAGGTCATTTCATAGACACCATTGAATCTCTCATATCTCTCATCCCTTGGAAAATCGAAGAATCTAAACTCTTTATTTTTTTCATCGCATCGATTAGCCATATCATACCCATGAGCTTCCTCGTGTCAATCGGGTTCACACCAATCAATCCGATAATTGGTACTCTCAAATCTTTGACTATTTATATGTATTCAAAATTCCCGTGGCCTATCCAAAAATGATTGAAGGTCATTCCTTCAACATGCTAACCACTATGTTATCCTTAGTGACATCCTCTACAAACATGGGTTTCACGACATTCTTCTTCGATGCCTTAAATACTATGAATCTACCTATGTCATCCAAGAAGTCCATGACAACATCTGTGGTAAAACATTAGCGGTTTGGCTATCACCAAGCACGTTCTTTACCTCGGTTGTTATTGGCCCACCCTTAATATGAAATGTTATGAATATGTTAAAAATTTCATCAAATGCCAACAACACTCCAACCTCATCTTGTTGTCCTATGTTTTTACATGGGCAAAATTCAACTGAAAATAAGACAATCATTCCCTAGTATAAAATTTTTCTATGTTATACCTTCCCGGTCAACCTACCCCTTAGTGTCAAGTCCTATCTTGTCTTTCAGTGTTTTTATGTGTTTGACATCCTTTCCCCTAAGTGATTTAGGAAAATAAATATCATTCAAGTTCCTTCAAGCATTATCTCTCAAAGCGGGTTTCAAGTAATCTTAAGAAAGGCTAACATCAACCCTCCTAAGATTAGTTTACACCCCTTGAGTGGATAAAAGGTCCAAATTCATCAA
This sequence comes from Taxus wallichiana var. yunnanensis, assembly GCA_018340775.1. Classification (NCBI taxonomy): domain Eukaryota; kingdom Viridiplantae; phylum Streptophyta; class Pinopsida; order Cupressales; family Taxaceae; genus Taxus; species Taxus wallichiana. The sequence goes on along the minus strand of CM031242.1, from coordinate 758,479,014 downwards.
GGAGGTTTTTTAAGATGTTGAAAAAGAATTAATCTATGGTACACCTCTCATTGTTTTCAAAAATCCATTTTCAGTCATTTTTATATAAAGAAGTGCATGAAAAGGTTTCCGGACACTCAAGTTATGCCCCCATCAATTTGGGTGAATTAAAAAAACCTTTGTGAAGAAACAAGAGGAAACAAATATGTTTCATGATTAAAGCACTCACAGGCATCTTGAGGTACTTGCAAACATTTTGGAACATTTTTCTCCATTTCCCCAAGCTCAAAAATCCAAATAGTTAGAAAAATCAAGAAAAGATCAAAAATTAGGTCATTCCTAGTGTATTATGGGTTTTGCGGGTTTGGATGGAACACAAGGTACAAGTTCCTTAGAGGCACTAGTTCTCCACATCCCCAATTTACCCAAAATATGAAGGGACTAGTGTAATATGGGCTTGGAACATTTTTGGAACATAAGTGTCCGGTAGAACAAGTTCTTTGGGCCCAACAGCTTCCCCACATTGGCCTCAAATCGTGATTTGAAGGATTCCAATACATTGTGGAGTTTCAGCATTGCGGAGGAACACTGTGGGTGGGGAATGGTCCTCGAGAGCCACTTGTTCCCCTGTGGAAGTAGATAATACGTATAATGAAGGTGAATTTGGGGAGAGTGTGGCACAAAGGTAAAGCAATGCGGAAGAACCGTGAAGTGTGGGAACCAACGCCATGAGTGGAATAGTTCCTAAGTTCTGCTCGGGACCTGAAACTCTGAAATACCCATGAGACAAAGGCAAGAAAATTAGATAAATGTTCAGAATGTTATGGGGTTTGGGAATGTGGAGAGAACATGATCATGGGGAACATGTTCCCCGCAAAGAGCTTACGATCCATGAAATAAGTGAAGTAGTGATAAAAGTAAAATGAGGCAAAGTATAATGCAACTAAGGCGGAGTTTGGAGGTCCAAGTGACCCTTGTTCCTCAATTCCCTATGTACCATGAAACCCCACAAGTACCCACATAATAAGGAGAAAGTGATATTAATTGTGGACTATGATAATGTATAGGGAACTCATGTTCCTCCTCGACCCCTTGGATCCACATGGGCATAAATTTTTCCCAAATTTCTCAAATTTGCTAAAATTTGACTTTCTCTGAAAGGTCTATTTGTCTTCTTCATCATAACAATAGAAAATATGAAATTTTCAAGGCATGGGAAAAGTATCAAGGTATACAAGGTATATGAAAGGTCACATGGGGTAGATGAAGAGTCTCCTCTTTTCTATATATTGTAATGACTCCCTCATTTCGGGGGTTGTCAATTTTGTATACTCAAAGTGTGATCAAATTTTGTAAAAAAGATATTATTTCTTGGAGATATACGAAAGAGATAGCTATTTCTTCTAGTTATTTTCTCTATGTTCTTCCATTTTCTCCCAATATGTACAATTTTTCCAAAGCATCAATGAAGAAATAAGGATTTTATTACCTTGTTTGATAAGGAGATTGTAGAAACTTACAGTTATTAATCTTAACTTGTCTTGTGCCAATTGCAAAATTGTTGTCTTCTGAATATATGTGTGTTGAAATATTCTAGTTAATGGATGTAGGAATCTAATTTTCTACCTACAATATTAATCCCCCTCTCTTTTTCTCACTCCCTTTCTCACTCTTCCAACAAAGTCTTCTCTAGTAAGTGATTGCTAAATTTTGCCGCAGGTCGGTGGAGTGCCCCGTTGGATCCCCAGGTGAAAGGCCACCATAGAAAATAAATTTCATATGCGCATGTGAACACAGAGCTACACTATTCAAGTAGAAGAACTTAGATTCCCATTGTGTTGGAAAGAAGTCCATCAATTTTTCCACCGACCAATTTACTCACCTACACATATGTATCCCTAATCGGGCCTTCGACCGCTCAAGACCTTTGGCCTTTCTCACAATGGGTCCTCAACCTCATTGGCCTCATCAATTTACATTCTTTTCAATTTCATCAATCTATCATCACCACTACGGAGTACTTCACCAAGTGGGTGGAAGCCATTCCACTCGCATCTACCAAAGCTAACAAAATCGTCGACTTCGTCTATCAGCACATCATCTGCCACTTTGGTGTTCCTCATAAAATCATCATAGACAAAAAAATTCCTTTTAAAAAAATACCTTAATAATATTTGTGACTCTTTCAACATTAATCTTAGCTTCTCATCTCCTTCTTATGCTCAACATAACGGCCAAGCTGAATCCACTAACAAGCCTCTTCGCAATATCCTTGAAAAATTGTTGAAAAATTAGGATTAAATTGACATCTTCACATCCCCTTCACCCTTTGGGCAGATCGGAATAGCATTCACACCTCTAATAGCATCCAAAAGAATGTGACTTTAACATCAGTGACCTTTTCCTCAAAGAAAATTAAAACGTCACTACTTTATAAAGGAGCCAACATGGAAAGTTTGTTCCCAACTGGATTAGACCATATATTATCACACATAAATATGGGTCCTGGAAATTATCATTTAACCTCTCTTGATGGTAAAATAGAAAAGGAATATCTCAACGCCTTACACTTGTTTCCTTTCTACAGTTAACACATCTACTAACATGACCAAAGTCACACTTAACAATATTGTATCCATCACTCACTTTTTTGGTCTCTCATCATAATGATCTGGAATTATGTGGTCTACCATCACTTTCTTATCTATGACCTTGAATATTGGCACCATGGATCTTTCCATAGCATATCCCTCTTGGAAAAGTTCCTCCTTTTGTGGGAACCCCACGATCATTACATCCACCACCTTCTTATCCACCTACTGGAACCATGCTAAGGGTCCATAGGTGTCGCTTGTACATCTTATCTTCCCCTCCCCAAGTGGTCTAATTGGTTATCCCCAACTCTACCCAAAGTCAAAAGTGAGGATGCTCACATATAAAGCTATCTTATTCAAAAACAGATTTCTCTCTTAAAGGAAAATTGTTCATATAAAACAAAAATTGACCTAAGTATAGATTGATCCTCGAAGGACAACTATTGTGCATAACTTATCCTTCCATCTAAAAATCAAAAATCAAAAATCCTAATTGTAGACTGCTCCCTCAAAGGATGGCTAATTTCTTATATCATGGCAATGAAGGCTTCCCACATTTATCATACTTCTAAAATCTAAAAGTGAAAACAAAAATTCAAAAGCAAGCATCCTTTGAAACCTTCCCGCATCAATCAACTTTCCCATCTAAGGAAAAATTCCCGCTTTCATCGGTTTGTGCCATTTTTCTTAGAGTTACGGCATATACCTAGGACTACCACCTAAGGAGAACCTATTTTCCTCATATAAACTCCATCTTAATCCCTTTGTCATGTCTACAATGGGTCTGCAGTAAGCACATAATGTAGCCAAATTCTAAACAAACTTGATATACTACAAATAACATGAACTCCAAAAGAAAATAGATCTCCTTATTCATTATTCAATAATCAATTACAATTTTTCCTAAATAGGAAAACAACTCCCAACTCAAGTTTCCATGCAAACCCTAACTAACTTTGACTAAATCTACTCTAGGTGGCGGAATTTACTATTTTTAGCAGTTTACTAGAACCTACTATTCTTAGTAAGTTTACATGTTTATTCATACATGCACATACATTATCATGCATCTTCTACATTCCTAAATTAGAGGAATTTCCAACTTTCTAACTCATAATGCAGCTAATAGACTAAAATTAACTAATGCCTAAAAATAGGAAAAACCGAACTACAACTTAAATCCTAATTTCCAGCCTCAAGATGGCAGATTTAGGGCCCAAAAATTTGCCAAAACTTTCCCCAACCTAGGTAGGCATATTTCCAAAGTGCATTCATCTCATCGAAACATGTGGTTTCAAAAATAGACTCAAACAAACACCCGAAGCTCAAGTTATGACATTTTCAACTTCCTGCTAACTTTGGCGCATCATTCTCCCCCTACTTAAAAAAAACATCTCCCCAAAGTTTTCTTCAAACTGCTTCCATTTATCTGCATCCAACTTCTTAATCTCCCACTCTGTGACCCAAGTATTTTCCTCTTGTTCCAGTCCTTTCCAATGTACCAAATATTTGTTGTATTTCCCATGTCGTGTGTCCATTGTTTTCTTATCTAGAATTTGATCCACTTCTTCTTTCTTCTTTACCGAAATTGTTACCTCCAATCTACTACTTCATCAATAACATCCCCTTCTACACCATCCCCATGAAAAGAATACAAATTTGAAACATTAAACACTAGAGAAATATCAAAATTCCTGGCAATTCTACCTCATAAGCATTATCATTTATTTTTTTCACAATTTTGTAGGGACCAATCTTCTTGTACTTCAACTTGTTATAGGTTCCTTTTGGAAACCTTTCCTTCCACAAATATACCATAACCAACTCACCAACTGTAAATACCTTTCTTCATCTATGCACATCTACTATTTCCTTATACTTATCATTACTATTTTACAACTTCTTCTCGCACTTCTTCCTGCAATTGTTGGATATGATCGACAAATGCTTCGCATCATCACCGACTCGCCATCAATCGGTAGTGTACAAATCTAACAACCTATTTGGATTACTCCCATACACAATCGAAAATGGATACTTTCCTATGGATTTATTTATGGAATCATTATATGCAAAATCAGCTTGTGGTAATGCTAAGTCCCATTGTTTTCGCTTTTCCTAAACGATGCACCTTATCGGGTTTCCCAAATATCAATTGACCACCTCTATTTTCCCATCAGTCTAAGGATGATAGGAACTTCTGAACTATGGTTGAGTCCCTAATTTCTTCCATAAAGTCTACCACAAGTGACTTAAAAACCTTTTGTCCCTATCTGAAGTAATGATTTTGGAACACCATGCAAATGAACAACGTCTTCGAAAAACAAATCTGCTACACATGTCGCATCACTTGTTTTCTTGCAAGTAATAAAATGAACCATCTTAGAAAACCTATCAACAACCAAAAAAATTGAGTCATTACCTCGTTGTGTTTTTGGTAATCCTAAAACAAAATCCATACTCGATCTGTCCATGACCCTTTAGGAATAGGAAACGGCATATAAGACCTGTATTTTGTGCATGGCCTTTTGAGACTTGGAAAATTCCACACCTCTACACATATATTACCACATCTCTCTTAATCTTTGGCCAATACTATTTCTCTACTACCAAGGCTCTCATCTTATCTTTACCAAAATGCCCATCCAACCCTCCGCTATGTAAATCTTTCACTTTATTCTCTCTCATAGACCCAACTGGAATACATATGTTGGGCCCCTAAAATATTGGCTAAGTACAACAAGGCACATAGGCGCACAAGGCCTAGTTGAAGAAAAGTGCACAAGGATAAAATTCGCAAGGCGGGGGTTTAAGAAAGGCTTTAAGGAAACCCATGGCGTGCACACAAATAGAACCAAGGTTCGGGACTTAGCCATATTGGTCATTTTTGGCGTAACACGCGAAAAGCATGACCCGACTACTCATGTAGAGTGGATAAGGTGCCAAACTGATGACATGATGACCTAGGAAGGAGCATGCCTATGGTAGAAGCTTCTAAGCTCATCATGGTAAAAGTGGAAAACTCGGCCTAGAGGAGCATGCTTGTATGGAGGACCACATTCGACACTTGGCATCAGATTTGAGGCCACTTGAGGATGAGTTGGTAGTATAGAAATCCTACATATACAAGCGCCTGTAGAAGTAAAGAGAGAGAAATAGATAGAAGGTGAAGCTCTACGTAAATACTACAATAACTTTGTTAGTTTGGGTAATTGTGCTTAGGAAAGGATGTATCAAGGGTATGGGGATTATAAATTTCTTTTGAGAGCCTAATCATATGAGTCTAGTTATAAAGCATGACTGCAATTTGCTTCTCTATGACATTCTGTAATGGCTCCATGAATGTAATGAGGTTACCAGCTCACATGAACATGAACATTGATGATTCTAATGCATACATCTTTCTCATAGCTCTTTTTCAATTATGTTTATGATTAAGTATGGATGTCTATACAAATTCTTTTTGTTTTGGTATAAGTTATAAAATATGTTAAGCACTTTCTGTCTGGAATGACTGCAAGGACCTAGAAGCCGTTCTAAGCTCTATGGTGCTTGTATGTTTTACTTCCTTTTAGATCTCTTAAACATGAATCATAGATGATGTTTCCCACTAAAATCATATAAAAGAGAGACTTGGCACCCACGCGTGCCTTGGGTGAGCGCCCAAGCCCGCTGGGTGATAGGCCGGTGTGCATGGGGTTCCTTTCTTTTGTGATAAGGGTAAAAATGACTACATACCTTGGTTGCATTGCAGGACCTCTTTTCAAATTTATAGTAGGAAATGGAATACATCTTCTCGTATGATGAGTAATCGAACGTTTAACTTTTTAAAGTGTTGAATCATGGTTCAGAGCACAGAGGATGAATTTTCTTAGAGATTCAAAGATTGGACCTAAGTTTGATGCACGCATATGGGTAGAAGAGAACCTCTACCATGATTTGTATGAAACTTTTTTTTGCTTTGCTTCCCAAAGTAGAATCCGTATGAATGGCTCTCAGCATATGCATCTAGATCAATTTGGTATTCTAGATAACACACATGGACCCAAGAAGAATAACATAGGTCATAGGATGTAGATCTGATGTGGACTTGTGTTGTGGATCATTGGTGGGAAGGTGTGTTGGCTAGCTACACTCTGGAGTACGTTATTTCCACATATTCTTGCCCGAAAGTTGTTGAGTTTGAATTTCTACAAGAGCCCAGAGGATCATTTCTACATGTTATCCCTCTAGCAATGAAGATCCTTGTTACTTTGAGTTTAGAGGCATTTCCAATGGCCGGCTAAACCATTTTGAGTGCTTGGTGAGGGAGCTAGGGTGGAGGAAGATGGAAGATATTACGATGGAGAAGGAAAGGGAGGAGAGATGACTCAAGTATAGTGAAGCATGTGAAAGGGAGATTTTTAGATGACATGAAGCTACAAGTGTGATGGATATATAGAGGAAAACGTTACAAGAAGGAGTTGAAGTTCACGCGGAGGATGTAGAACCCGAGAAGTTTGTACTACCCCATCTTGACAAGCACGTAACAAAGAACCATTTGGATTCGATAAGAGTTCGTCACGTAGAGAAAGAATATTCGTTGGCACATATCTGAACCCACCCAGTGACCAAACCCTGGCGCTTGGTTTTCCAGAACAAGGAAGGAGTATCATTGACCTAGTTGGTATCAGTGGAAGTGATAGATCTGTGCCTAGGAGGTAAAATTTTTCAGTTCCCACTTCTATGGCTACACATATTCCAGTATTCGAGGATTCTTTAGACAAGGAGCAAGTATACAAGCCTTTGGTCTCACGTCTGGGAGTGGCACAGGGTACAATAGTGGTAGTGGAGCATTATCACAGACCATCGGCACACTTCGGTGGAACCTTGGGGACACTTGGCACAACTACTATAAGACCTGGTGGTTATGGTGGATCTGGTGGGTCAGGAGGGACAAGACCTAGTGGACCTAGTGGTTCTGGTGGATTTGGTGGCTCGAAGGCACATGACTTGGTGGACCTAGTGGATCCAGTGGTGGAGGAAACACTAGAGGAAACCAAGGCTCTGGCTCAAGAGGACAAGGGCCCCAGCCACCCCCTCAAGTCTTCTTTGAGATGTCTTTACACTTTATAGATTACAAAGGTATTGAAGATGTTGCGAACATGTTCACAAGTGTGAGTTGTTATGGTGCGCAAAGGGGATCACAACCTCGAGAGCGGAAGGCTAGTCAATTTGTAACAATGTTGCAGGCGCGCACATAGTTGGTATAGGAAATATGACCCTCATCAAATAGTGGTGGATTATACTACTTTAAAGAATGCCTTCTTGGTAGAATTCCACATCCTTGAGTTTGAACCGAAGAGCATCAGCACCCTGGAAGAGATTCAACAGGGAATGGAAGAGAATGTGTGAGAGTATGATGCATGCTTTAAAACTCTCTTGTCTAAGTTATCATATGATATTCACCCTTCACAACATGCTTAGTGGTTTGTTGGAGGATTGATCACACCTTTTAGAAGGGCCTTATCTCATAAAACTTTCACAGACCTACACGAGGTGTTGGAAGATGCTCTGCGTGCCGAGGTTGTTGGTAGTGTTGATACTAGAGTTAGCCCATTCCTAGAGGCTAAAATTATTGCAATGGTTAAGCAGCTGGAGAAATTTTCCACGAACTCATCCCATGAGACTCGCAGTGGTTTATGGTGTACAGATTGTGAAGTAGATGGGCATGTAAAGGGTAGTTTTCCCCAGAGGGCAATACGCATCGTGACAGTAGACTGTGAAATTTGTCATGGGGACCATGATGCAAGTAGATGCCCCTTGTTACAGCGCACAATCCGGAAGAATGTGTCTTGCTACTATAAGATGTGTACCTCTAAAACCCATGATATTAGGCTCATCGATCAGATCCATGAAGCCATTGATCATGGGGTATGCCAGAACAAAGATTTCCAATAGTTCTAAAGGGGATGATCACTACTATGAGGAGTGCGTAGATGGTGGCACGCACGAAGGGGATTTCACGGAGGATTCCATGGTTGTGGTAACCATGGGGGAGGAAGGAGTGAGTTCCCATGTGGAACCTATTTTAATTGTGGGTCTAGTAACATTATAAACGAGAGTTCCCAGACCTATTACAGTGCTCATGGTGTGGAAAGAAACACAAGTATGAAGAGTTCCCTGAGTTGTTTGAACACATGAATCAATAGCAACAGAAAGACAAGGGCACTACAATGGTAAGCATTAAGAAGACAGACACATAATGGATGCCGTGTGTGACACGTGATGTAGGCTTGGAACCTATTTTAGTAACAACAAGAGTAGAGGCCACGTGCACAAAGGAAATACCAAGGCAGAGGACCCTAGTTTCAAGAGAGGAAGTAGTTCATGGGAAGTACCCAAACCCTGCACATCAAAAGGAAGTGTATCAAGATACCATGGATTTCATTTGGAGTTTACAAGGATAAATCCAATACCTAAAGGAGCAGACCAGGAGGGAGGAGCAAGGAAGGAAGGTCGAGGTGCCAAAGGATGACCTAGATGAGGTCAAGGAAGTATGTAAAATGCTAAGGCAAGAGAATGTTATTCCCTTGCTAGGAGTATGGTTAAGGGAGAAGGTACCACGCATTAGAGAAGAGTGTGAGACACGGATCCTGCATGTAAAACTTCCCCTCGTAGCTTTGACTATGACAAAGAGATCACATTGGATACATTCGTAGATGGATGGCTCCTTAGTAATATCCTCATTGATATAGGTGCGGAGGTCAATGTTCTCACACTAGATGCTTGGAATCAGATGGGAAGACATGCATTATATCCATTGTCGAATGTGTTGTATATGGCAAACAAAATGAAGGCAATGCCCATTGGTGTCTTACAGGATGCATCTATCACCATCTAGGTAGCTAAGTTTCTTGGGACTTCAATTCTTAGCACTCATTGAGGCAAAAATTTCCCAACACTACTTGGGTGCCCATGGTGTTACAAGAACAATGTTGACCTTCGGTTCAACAAGGGGTACATCAACTTTGAAAATAAGGAGGAGCAGCTTATTATACCCTTGGGCGATGGAAAGTCGACACCCTATACTAAAACTTTGGGGGAAGAGGTCCTAGATAGGATATATGTGCACTCAATCAGGTATCCAGAGATAATCCATCCTACGGATGGAGTTATCTAGTTTGATGATGCTCAGTCAGTAAGTGACACCACCAGTCTAGTATGTGATAATTGTGTGTATGGGACATATGAATTGATCATATGGCGGTTGAGAGGATTGGTAGCAAAAGTAATAAGGGCGCATACAGTCCTAGCGTCTAGGAGGAAATGAGCTACCTAAGTATTCATGAGGGGCATTTCCTAAGATCTTTTTGTAGGATATGGAAGCTAAGTGGAAGGAGGAGAAGGAACAGAAGGAGATGTTAAGTTATGTCCTTCTCGACACAACGGCACGGATGTGGGCTACACATCAGGAGAGCCTTTTGGAATGGTGTGAGGTGAGAATTTCTCTCTCTGTCAGGTTCTCTAGAAGCAATGTGCCCACCACCATCAAGGAATACCATGGTAAGGAACCCACCTCTTTCCACATCTAAGCTTGTGAGAAGGTCTGGAGAGAAGGCGCAGAAGCTTTGCCACCATCCCTTTGGGTGCACAAGCTATATTCTACACTGCAGGGTTACGCGCACGCATGGTACATACATTCTGAGACATGCCACCAAATAGGAAATTGGAAAGAGCTAGCAGCTGACCTCATTCAAACGTTTGAGTACCGAAGTACCAAACCATCGCTGATAAGACATTGCGGTTGTTAAGAACCTTATCATGGGGGATAGTGCCATGGTAGAAGATGAAGACATTGGAATTGCTAGGTGGACCAGGTTTGGAGGTGTGCTTTGAAGAAGAGGCGGAAGAAATAGAAGAGATATAGTTTGAGCGCGCCTACTTGAAAAGGGAGAAAGGGAAATTAGTATATGTTATTAATGGGGAGGAAGCAGAGAGCTTGGATTTTAACCATTCTATAGGGACACGTGAGGTAGTGGACAGTGTTGATGCTCATGTGCGCGCCTACCATGAGCCTTTAAAGAAAAAGAAGGTTAACATCGGCTCGGGAGAAGAACCTAAGGAGGCTATTATTGGAGATTACTGGTCGGAGAAGGATGTCTTTAAGATCATTGATCTTTTGCATGAATTTGAGGATTTATTCCCATGCGGATACCATGAGCTCAAAGGCGTCCACCATTCCTTGGGGGAGATGAGGATAAAGCTAAAGGATGGTGTGCGCCTGGTCAAGAAGAGACCCTACCGGATGAATCCCAATTTACGTGTAAAGGTAAAGGAAGAGATAGAAAAATGATAGCTTCTAGGATCATTGAAGTTGTGGAAGAATCGGAATGGATAATTCCAATGGTAATCAACATCAAGAAGGATGGGTGGATTAGGATCTATGTGGATTATAGGGAGTTGAATGCAGTTTGTGTCATCGATCCTTTTCCAACCCCCTTCATTGAAGAAATTTTAGAGGGAGTCACTGGGTGTGAAATCTATTCCTTTACGAGATGGATTTTCAAGGTACCACCAAGTCCGGATTGCAAAGGAAGACCAAGAGAAGACAACTTTCACCACTAAATGGGGAATTTTTGCATACACAGTCACACCCTTTGGGTTGAAAAATACGCCTGTTGTTTTCTCACACATAGTGGTTTAGGCATTCCAGGACTTCATCCACAAATTTCTTAAGGTTTATATGGATGATTGGACAATGTATGGGCTAGTGAAAGACCATTGTGATAATTTGAGGTTGATGTTTGAGAGGTGTTGGCAGTTAAGGATATCCCTCAACATTAAAAAGTGTGTCTTTGCTACACCCTTTGGGACATTATTGGGGCATATCATATGTAAAGAGGGATTGCTAGTAGATCCTACCAAGGTTACAATTATTGTGGGTTTGGGGGAGCCTACTAGCCGAGAGCGCAATGCCCGGATTTCTTGGGCATACAGGCTATTATAGGAAATTCATCAAGGGGTATGCCAAGATCACCGAGCCTCTAGAATAATTACTTAGACATAAAAGTTCCTTCCATTGGGGAGAGGCGCAGCAGAAGGTGTTTAACACATTAAAGGATAGGATTGTCACCGTGCCTATATTACATTTTCCCTCTTGGGACAACCCTTCCATGTTCCTAGAGATGCCTCGGGAACCGCCATTGAGCAAAGCGTGTATAGCCAGGTGAAGGAATTGTTGATAATCCTCTATGTTTTGCAAGTAGGAAGTTGACACCAACAGAGTAGAATTATACCACAACTGAGTGCGAAGCATTGTCAATGATCTACGTGATTTTCAAGTTTAGATAGTATTTCTTTGGCAACACCTTTGTATTTTACACCAACCACATGGTGTTAAAGTACTTGGTGAACAAGCTCATTCTATAAGGGTGCATATGTCGATGGGTGCTATTATTTCAAGAGTTTGAGTTTATAGTAGTTGTGAAGCCTGGAAAGAGTAATTGTGGACTTGATCATCTGATCAAGAATTGATTTAGGGGAGGATGCACAGAGTATTAAAGAGACAATGCTAGACACGCAACTATTCGGGTTGCGGCGCACACCCTAAAATTTGGAGGAGATTACAAAGATTCCTAAATGAAGGTGTGGCACCAGAAGGGATAAAAGCATTAGAAATAAAGCAACTAGCCATATGCGTCGTGCCCTATATGTTGATCAATGGGGACTTATACAAGTTAGGGCGAGAAAATTTTTTGCACAGGTGTGTACTACATCATGAGTGCCTCACCATTATAGAGGAAGCACATGAAGGAAGTGCGGGTGGACATTATGCAGGTGATGCCTCCGCACATAAAATTTTAATGGCAGGATTGTGGTGGGAAACTTTGTATAAGGATTATAAGGACTATTGTAAAGCATGTGACCATTGTCAACGCATTGGCAAGCCGAGAAAGAGAGATGAAATGCCTTTGCACCTTAGACCTAGCGTCGAACCTTTTGAGAAATTGGCAATAGACTTCATAGGCCCTATTACACCAACAATGCATAGGATTGGATCATGCTATGTCATCACTTGCACGGCACTATTTGACAAGGTGGGCAAAGGCAACCCTAACTAAAGACTACATAACAAACACCACAACGACAAGATTTTTATGGGAGAAAAATATCACAAGGTATGGATGTCCTTAAACTTTAACCAACGATATGGGTATGTGTTTCTTGAATGAGACCGTGAGGATCCTGTTAGCAGAGTTCATGGTAGCTCATCACAAGACTACCCCTTATCACCCATGAGAAAATGGAACCGCAGAAGCATTTAACAAAATATTGAGTCATACCCTGACCAAAATTTGTGATGTCAGAAGACAAGATTGGGATGACAAGGTATTAGCCGTATTATGGGCTTACAAGACAACTTATAAAAGGTTGAATAAAGCCACACCGTTTCAATTGGTGTTTGCACGAAGTTGTTCGCGGATGAATTCATGTTACCTTCTCTATGAATAGCACGCATAGGAGGGCTAGGCGATGAGCAAGCGCTATAAGAGAGAATTGATAAATAGATGAAGCCGGATGAAAGAAGATCACTTGCCGTGGAGAAAAACAACGGAAAAGCAAAGCAAAAACCATGACACGATCCCCACATCGAAATATGAAGTTTTAGGTTGGGCAAATGGTCTTACTATATAATTCTAAGTTTCTGTGCCATCCTGGGAAGTTGAAGGTCCATTGGTTAGGTCCCTATAAAATCTCGTACATCCTTGATTTGGGCGAGTGCCGCTACAAGCTTAGGATAGAATGAAATTACTGGACACTTCAATGGGAGTAGGCTAAAGCCCTACTATAAATAAGTCTTCTTGGTGTTTGTAAATAAGGCAATTTTGCCAGTTAGTTTAGAATTTCCTTTATGTATTTCTTTTCTTGTGTTTCCCTTTCGTGTTGTTGTTTTGTTTTGTGCCTTGGGCACTGGTAACCCTTATTACTCTTTGAGGATTTTTGAGTGCGCAAAGGACCACGCATCATTTTAGTGTGGGGTGGAGTGATGTGAAGGAGAGCATGGGTAAAGTGCCAAGGAAGTTTGTGTTAAAAATCTCGGTTGAATGGCCCTATTGAAAGAGGTGCATGGAAAGAAAAGATGGAAAAGGATGGTTGGTGTCAAGATAAGGCTACTTTCATATCCCACGTACAAAGGAGGAAAAAGCGCATAAGAAACACAAGGTAGGTGAGAGCAAAAATTAGGAAAAAAGTTCCTTCAAAGACCGGTGACGCGCGTGCAAGAGTATCTTGTCTAGATGGATTGGTTGCACGCCAAAAGGTTGGAAGATTTTCTACGCATGGTTGGGCACCGAGTTAAAGCGATAAAGTCGACTTTGTTTGAAAAATATACATTAAACATAAAAAGTACAGTGGTAGGTGAAGTAGCATTTAATGCTTAAAAGGGGAAAAACTATAAATAAAGGGTTGAGGAATTTCATTATTCACTTTCACGTATAAGGAGAAAGAAGCACTTTTTGCATCTTTACAAACTAGGGCTTCCAAAAACTAATCCGTGTGAAGAAAAATTTAAAGAGATTGAGCGTGGGTAACTAGTTTGGATCTGTGAACTAGAAGGAAGGGATTTCATGGGCGTAATAAAAGTGGTGAGAAGGTGTTGTCTTGTAAAGGGATTATCCCAGCTAGGGTTTGAAGAACTAGGGCATGGGTTTAAGGAGTTTTCTTCATAAATTCGAGATCTAAGGTGGGAAAGAGTGGAAGAACAGAGTTACAAGAAGTGATTGAAGTAAGAAGAGAACCTAGACAATGGCACCCAAGAAACCAGTTAGCACACCCAAGAAGGGCAAGGGAAAGGGCAAGGCAAACAACAAGAAACTGATGCACATAAAAATGAAGAGTGGTATGTAGAAATGCAGTACCTACATGAAGTGTTGCTAGGGAAGGAGTGGGAGTCCCATCTAAGAAACATGTCTGTAAACAACTACAATCATCATACGAGCACAATTGAGAAGGAGATGGCATTGGAGTTAGTGCACCCAACAAATAAAAGGACACTAGAGGGTTTGCCCATCTATAATGATGATGTGAAGGTCAAGTTGGAGAAGACAGGGTTATTGCAACTCTTTGAGTTGCCCTACTTGGGAAGCCTGAGTGCCTATATCAATGGTTGATGTCGCGTGTGCATGAAGACTACTTCCACTTCACAGGGCACAAGATGCGCATTACCCCTCAACTCATCTCACATTTCATAGGCCTCATCTGTGAAGGAGATAGTTTGGAAGACAACCTAAGTGATAAAGAGGCAATTAAGGAGACTATCGCCACCTACACATACAAAAAGGGGTCAAGGTACTATGATATCACAGACATCGAGGACCCGGTAATGAAGATGGTCGTGCATCTAGTGACAAAGTTAAATGGCCAGGAGAGATGGACCCAGGTCAATAAGCCATGGTTGCATGTTTGTAGGAAAATCTCAGAGGGCACCATCTATAACTTGTCTGCGTTCATCGCGGATGAGATTGTCAGCTACACGAAGGAAGGAGACAGGATCCTTTTCGGTAATGTCCTGCTAACCATTGTGTTTTTCAGATATTGGAGTACCTGATGCATTAGAAAAATTTGTGTGGGAGTACCCTACTGAGGACCCTTCACCCACAAAAATATTTGAAAAATACACATGTGACTCTATGACAACCGTGCACAAGGCGCACTTGGAGAAATGGTATACACGCCTAAGGAACCGTTCGGGGTGGAATGGAGGATTCTGAACAACTGCCAGTAGCCACCAAAGGAGAAGCTGAATTTGTTGTGTACCAGCTTTTCTACCTAGGCAAGTTCAAACTAATGGATGATCCATGGAGCCCATGATGTAAGCTTCCCTTTGCCTTCACAGCTTAATACTTCCAAGTGGGAGTAAACAGGTTCAAAGAATCCAAGAAGCTAAAACTGGACCTTGGTAATCTGGACCGGGACCACAGGAAATGCACAAAGGGTTGGTCTACCCTAGAAAGTGCATGTACGTGGAGAGGTACGTGTCTCATGAAGTTCAAATCACAAGGCCCATGAATTTTCCCATTGTAGGAGGATCCACTATACGCGTATACCTCCACATAAGACCCAAATCTTAGAAGGGTACATATCTGAAAAAGGAGGTGTCTACGGGTGAGGATCCAACTAGTAGGAAGAGAACCACACCCAAACAGGGGAAAAGGAGCCAGAGAAGAAAATACCAAGTGTGTTGGATACACGGGTAATAGGTTCCCCTGGGACAAGCACAAGAACAAGCATGTATTCATGCAAGAAGAGGCTCATAGTCAAAGAGAAGACTCGGAGTTAGAAAATCCATCACCTCGGGAGAAGAAGAAATAGAGTCACCTACTCCGAATCCCGGTTAGGCGAAGCGAGAGGATAGAAGGGGAGATCGCCTTGGAAGAAACTCGGGAGTTTGGAAAAATACATAGGTGAAGAAGAAGATAGTGAAGAAGATGTTAGTGGGAAAGATGAACCTGAAAGAGAAAAAGGGCCACCTATTTTCAACGTGCATGATTCGAAGAAGAAGGTGGACAAGAGGAACATGGGTTCCTCTTTGTGTGCATGCGCAAGGATAGCCAAGAAGGAGGATGCACCTGGGACATGAGAACTGAGGAGGATGGCACATAGACGTAGAAGGCTCCAAGCCTTACGTTGGAGCAAATAACCAAGGTGGAAGAGAGAGAAGAAACAAAGGCCGTTGAGACCTTGGTGGAGGAGAAGTTGGAACACAATGTTGAGCCGGTGTTGAACAAGGATAAGGGGAGAGCGGAAAAAAGGACCACGGTAGCACTGGAGGCCCCATTTTAACTGTAAGTATTCCTAAGGGCACGCACACGGGAGGAAGGCGTGTAGGGGAGGAGAGGCTAGGGATGGGTTATATTGATGACCCCAACAAAGTGTTTCGCATGTGGTTCCAAAGCATGATTCTAGCAGAGGAGCTCGTGGCAATGTCATCTTTTGACAAAGAGGCTGCATACCCACGAACAAGGAAGATGCTCTCATGGGAAATTGAGTCCCATCTTGATGAGCTATAATTTAAAGTAAGCCATGGGGAAATAATAACATTGCAAGGACCAAAAGAAGAAAATCCAATGGTGAATGCTCGGAGCTCTCGGATGAACAATCAGTAACTTGCTCAACAAGGTCTCTCATTGAGATCGAAGATAGACTCTTCGGTGGAATGATAGAATAAAAGATCGGAGGAGGACTCAAGAAGAAAGAGGAAGAGCTAGCTACAAGGGCAAAGAAGCTAAGTCAAGAGAAACTAATCAGTTCCCAGTTACAGTGTGAGTTGAAAACGAGAAGGCCAAGGTGTGCACGGTATACAAAAAGGTGGAGTCTATTAATAATGCTATAATATTGAAGCATCTGGACGTAGCACCCCCCGCGTAGAAGTATGGATGTTCCTTGGGATGCCTAGAGGATTGAACAAGAGTCCTCACCATGGAGAGGTAGCCGTTAGCCTTGGAATCTGTTGTTAGAGTAGGTATTTACCTTAGCTCATGTTCACCTAGGTACTTTATTTATCTTTATTGTATTTATCCTCACCCAATTATGTGTGTAGATATTTATTTTATATTATTTAGATATTAGCGAGATATTATCTAGTTGTTAGGTATAGTTCTTTCATTGATCTATGGTATTGACTAGATCCTTGATGTCTAGTTCTCTCCTAAATATATGGTCTTGACTAGTTCTTTGATGACTAGTTATTTCCTTGATTTATGGCTTGATCTACAACCTTGAGAGGTCCTTAGACTGTTATTCCTTGCCTATTTAAGCATGGCCCATTCTCATTGTATTGCATTGAGTTCCATAATAATATATGATATTGCTTTGTTAATTTGTTTGCAAAGGTTTATGTAAAGTTATTTTGGTGAATTGCTTTCATCTTATTGATCGTGATGCTTGATTAAAATTTGTGTTCTTGGCTTGGTATGATCTTGGCTTGGTATGTTTTGAGTGTCATTTTTGCAAAAGTGTACGCTATAATTATAAAGTATCAAATATGGAGGAGTGTTGTAATCAATTATGGATGTAATTTTGGCTGAGCCCAACGTCCTAAACTTTTGGGAGTTACATTCTTCTCTATCATGGATTCTGAGAATGATATGCTTTTCTCTAAAGTATGTGGACTTCAAGATGATATTGTAAAATTTGTGGAAGAAAATAGATCGCTCAAGAAGCAAAATTCTCTTCTACAATCACTCATTCATGATAAGGATACAATAATCCACTCCTGCAGCAATAACTTGCTAGCCTACAACATCACCATGATATTGTGGACAGCCATATCCATGCTCCTAGTCCACTTGCAGCTATTGCTCCTATACCCACTGACATTGATCTGTTAGTATTTGAGCTTATTCTTGCTCTTGATGCTTCTAAACCTGTGAGGCTTGTTACTACATGCTCTTCAACATTTGTGCCTATTACAGTACCACATGTTGTGTATCCTATTTCTGCTCAACTGCATGGCCTTTTTGAGAAGCGTACCACTAACTTCAATTATCGCATGCTCCATTTTATGGGTTTCACTGGTAGAGGTATTGGTAGACACTCACAGGGTATTGTTTCCCCTCTTCCACATGTTAAGTGGAATTATCGCCATGACATTGGTTTTCGTGCAGATACTTCATTGGGATCACACATTGACAGAGCTCCTTTGTTTGTTCACTCGACTCTTTTTGAGGATCATGAGCAACACATGAGTTCTACATCTTCACTCAGGCTTGAGAAACCTGAGATTTCAGCTATCAGACATGATCAACCTAACACACATTCTTGATGTTCTTTTACATGCACCCATTGTGCATTTTGCACCAAGTCATATACAAGCATCTTCTTCATACATCCATGTTGATTTGGGGTGGATATCTAATCACTCGTGGCGGCAACATAGGCATTCGTTGAGAGGAGTCTACAGGCATGGCTCCTCCACCATTCGGCCTCTTGCTCCACTTTATATGCCTTCGCATTATGATGCTTCTTGTTTTGAGCATTTTTCTTTAGCAGTGTAGTGTATCTCTCTTATTTGTTGTGAGCTTTTGTATCTGTATTTTTGACACTTTTGGCATGTTAACAGTATCTCTTGGGGGATCTATTCTGGTGCAGTCCAGTGTTAGTTTGTCAATTTTCAAGTAGTTTTTTTGACAACTCATACAAATTTATAGCGTCCCTCCACCCATTCAGCAGTATGGGAGGGTGTGGTGTTGATCCTGCTTCTTCGGGTTTTGTGTCCTTGCCTTGTTACCTTGGATTTTCTTGGATCATGACACTCTTGATTTTGTGTCCTTGCCTTGTTGCTTTGGTTATTGTTCTTGGATCATGACACACCTATTTGCAGTAGTTGATCAAATTATGTTTGGTGTTTTTTACACTTTCGACATCACTTCATTGACAGTCTCCTTGTATGGAGCTATTCTGGTGAAGCCCAGTGTCAATTGTTTTTGAGTTTTGTGATCGAGCAGTGGATTTAGACCATAGTGCACACCAAACTTCTTCAAAGATTGTATGATTTTTTTGAGCCGAGCTTCTTGGGATGCCTTGGAGCGGGTTTTTACTCTCTTTACTTTATTGTTATTGGTTTTGGGTACCTTGTAGTTTCCCTTTTTCCTAGTTATTGTACATGAGTACCTCATTAGGCCTAGTTGTCGGGACTCATACTATGGACATGCCACTTCTATTTTGGCCCCTAGCTTCACTTGAGGGGGGTGTTAGAGTAGGTATTTACCTTAGCTCATGTTCACCTAGGTACTTTATTTACCTTTATTGTATTTATCCTCACCCACTTATGTGTGTGGATATTTCTTTTATCTTATTTAGATATTAGGAGATATTATCTAGTTGTTAGGTATAGTTCTTTCCTTGATCTATGGTATTGACTAGATCCTTGATGTCTAGTTCTCTCCTAAATCTATGGTCTTGACTAGTTCTTTGATGACTAGTTATTTCCTTGATTTATGGCTTGATCTACGACCTTGATTGGTTCTTAGATTGTTATTCCTTACCTATTTAAGTAAGGCCCATTATGATTGTATTGCATTGAGTTCCATAATAATATATGATAGTGTTGCTCATTTGTTTTCAAAGGTTTATGTAAAGTTATTTGGGTAATTGCTTTCATCTTATTGATCATGATGTTTGATTAGCATCTATGTTCTTGACTTGGTACGATATGGTTATCGTTCCTTTCATCTACGAAGAAGTGGTCACGCGCTTAGAGAAAGAAGATAAATTAAAAGTCATGGCATTCGTGAGCTGAGTATAGCAAGGTTCTTACTTGGTATAAAATTTACCTCCAAGACTATTGAGGCCACGTATGACAATTGCACGGACAGAGACAAAGTGGCAAGCATATTCGTTGCCACTTATGAAGCAAAACTCAAGGAGTCTCAAGAAAAGAATAAGGGAAATAGGGTGGAAAGGGACAAAATCCTTTTCGAGGTCGAAAGAAAATTTGAAGCCATTGAAACCTTAAGGAGTTCAATTAAAAATCGGTTGAAGGAACTATACCCACCGATTACACAGAGAATGGATGCACTGGATGATGTAGGCAAAGAGTTAGAGAAAGTAGCTAACACCATAAGCACACAAGGCCAGGGACTAAGTTTTGAGGAGGTGAGCACCCTGGTTGGTGACCTCTGTCAGGAGTGCAGAACAAAGTTGATGCATAGAACAAGTTGGAGGCTGACTTGCAAACAGATTTTCCTAGCCTATTGCAGTGATTCCATCACTTCCCCATTCTTTCATCTTTCCATATTCTTTCATCCCCTTATTCTTTTCCCACAATGTAAGTCTACTATATTATTTCTTTTCACTGGAGAAGTGTTCCTGCGAATAGAGAATAGGTGTAGTGTGAGGTAATATTAGGCCCCTAAAATATTGGTTAAGTACAAGAAGGTGCATAGGCACGCAAGGCCTAGTTGAAGAAAAGCACGCAAGGATAAAACGCGCAGGTAGGGTTTAAGGAAGCATTTAAGGAAACCCATGGCGCACGCGCGGACAAAACCAAGGTTCGGGACTTAGCCATATTGGGCATTTTTGGTAGAACACATGAAAAACATGACCCGACTGCACATGTGGAGTGGATAAGGTGCCAGTCTCGCGATAGGATGACCCAGAAAGGAGCATGCCTATGGTAGAAGCTTCTAGAAGCTCATCATGGTAAAAGTGAAAAGATTGGGCCTAGAGGAGCATGGACCACATTTAGACACTTGGCATTGGATCTAACGTCGTTGGAGGATGATTTGGCAATCGAGAAAGCCTATATATACAAGCGCCTGCAGAAGTAAAGAGAGAGAAAAATAGATAGAGGGCGGAGCTCTGCAGAAATACTACAAGAACTTTGTTAGTTTGGGTAATTGTGCTTAGGAAAGGATGTATCAAGGGTATGGGGATTATAAATTTCTTTTGAGAGCCTAATCATATGAGTCCAATTATAAAGCATGACTATCGTCTACTTCTCTGTGACATCTATAATGGCTCCATGAATGTAATGAGGTTACCAGCTCACATGAACATGAACATTGATGATTCTAATGAAAACATCTTTCTCGTTGCTCTTTTTCATTTATGTTTATGATTAAGTACGGATTTCTATAAAAATTATTTTTGTTTTGGTATAAGTTATAAAATTTGTTAAGCACTTTCTGTCGGAATGACCGTAAGGACCTAGAAGCCGTTCTGAGCTCTATGGTGCTTGTATGTTTTACTTCCTTTAAGATCTCTTAAACATGAATCATAGATGATGTTTCCCGCTAAACTCACATAAAAGAGAGACTCAGCACCCATGCCTACCTTGGGTGAGTACCCAGCACCCGCTGGATGATATTTCAAAGGCACATGGGGTTCCTTTCTTTTGTGATAAGGGTAAAAATGACTACAACATAGTTGGAATCCCTTGAATAGGTAGCCATCCTATAAAATGTACTCATCCTAGACATATCATGCATTGTCGACAATGGAAGAATTAATATTTCAACAATATCCTTGAAATCAGAAGTAAAATAATACAACCCCTTTATTTCTTTAAAACCCACCACCTCATTTTCCATAGTGGTAAACAAAGCCACACACCTACTCAATGCATCTGCAACTTGATTCTGTTTTCCTGATTTATGTTTTAGAGAAAATTTATAACCCTGTAAAAAAGATACCCACTTTACATACCTACTATTTAACTTCTTTTGTGTATTCACATACTTCAGGGCTATGTGGTCTGTAAATAACACAAACTCCTTAGGCACTAAGTAATGCCTTCAATGCCTTAATGCTTGTACAATTGCATAAAATTCCACATCATAAGTAGAGTAGTTCTTTCTTACCTCATTCAGTTTCTCACTAAATAAAGCTATTGGCTTTCCACCTTGACTTAGAACAACACCAATACCCACATGTGAGGTGTCACAATCAACCTCAAATACTTTATCAAAATTTGGTAATGCCAAAATGGGTGCCTCTGTCACCTTCTTCTTCAAGAACTAAAAATTATCCTCAGCTACCTTTGTCCATAAAAACTCCCTTCCTTTTGTGTAATCTGTTATAAGTGCTACAATACTGCTAAATTTTTTAATAAAATTTTTGTAAAATGTTGCTAGACCATGAAATCTTCTTACCTCTGTTATACTCCGTGGAGTAGGCCATTCAATAATTGCCTTTATCTTTTTGATTCCATCTGTACCCCATCTACTGAAATAATAAATCCCAAAAATACCAAACTCTCTTGAATAAATGTGCACTTCTTCGTATTTTCATAGAGTTTCTCTTTCCTTAAAACTTCAAGTTTCACCCTTAGATGCCTCAAATGTTCTTCTTTAGTTTTACTAAAGATCAAGATATCATCAAAATAAACCACAACAAACTTACCATTATACTCCCGCAACACGGTGTTCATCAGTCTCATAAAAGTACTAGGTCCATTGGATAACCCGAATAGTATCACCAACCACTCATATAATCCATTTCCTATTTTGAATGATGTTTTCCACTCGTCTCCTTCTCTGATCCGAATCTGATGGTAACCACTTCAAGATCAATCTTGGTGAAATACCTAGATCCAACAAGCACATCCATCATATCATCAAGGCGAGGTATTGGGAACCTATACTTGATTGTAATTTTATTGATTTCTCTACTATCCATGCACATTATCCATGTTCCATCCTTCTTTGGTGTTAATAAAGTTGGGGTTGCACACGGACTCATGCTCTCCCTTACGACACCCTTTCTCACGAGCTCGACACTTGCCTATTCAACTCTGCATGCAATGTCGACTCATCCTATAAGCCGCTTGATTTGGGAGTGAAGACCCTGGAATCAAATCAATATGGTGTTGAATATCTCTTTTGGGTGGTAATCCGTCTAGTAGCTCATCAGGAATAACATCAAAAAATTCTTCTATTAATTTTGTTGTTTCTACTGGTATTTGTGCACTTGTAGGTTCATCCTTATTTGTGACTAGTGCATAACAAAAACTAGTTGCCTTTGCCTCCTTCACAAATTCCTTTACAGAAAGCATATTTTCAGCCTTCCCCTCTTCCTTAAGAGGTAGCAAAACTATTTTTGTGTCATCCTTCCAAAAAGTATAAGTATTCTTTCCCCCATCATGAATAACTTTCCTATCAAATTTCCATGGTATTCCTAAGCAGCATATGACATGCATCCGTAGGAATACATAACATCAAATCTCATCCTTGTAACTATTCCCAAAAGAAAAGCTTATTAAACATCTCTTATCAACAATAACTTCATTACCCTTCTTAAACCATGCAATACGGTAAGGGTTAGGATTCTTCTCACAATGAAGACCCAATTTCTCAACCATCTCATTTGAAACCATGTTCTCATAACTACCACCATCAATAATAACATTACATACCTTTCCTCCTGAAGTGCATCTTGTTCTGAAAATATTTGTATGCAGCCATGCATCCCCCTTGATTCCCTTTCTTGGAGAAATCATCGTCCTCTTGATCATCAGATTTTCTCCAACATCTGGTGGAATTTCTAGGTCATGTTCATCTTCTACTTGTTTAGCTTCAACAAGATTTACTCTTGGAGCATCTCCTTGCCTCTTTTCATGTGTATAAGAATGCGGGCATTCAAAATCCCGATGCCCCTCTTCACCACATTTGTAACAAACAAATGGTCTTTGTGAGCCTCCCATCCTCTATCACCAACATATCCTCTGCCCCTAGAAAATCCTCTACCTCTTTGTTGATTTTGGAAATCTTTTCTCGTATCTTCTTGCTTTTCCAATCCACGAGATGATTCTCCCCTACCTTGGCTGAAACCATCTCATCCCCGAAAGGAAGATGAGGCCCCCTATTCATTCCAGGTGATCTCCTAAAACTTTGATGATTTTGTTTTTCTCGGCCTTTAAGGCTAATTGATAGGCATCCTCCATGCTCTTAATCCTATGCATACTTATCTCATCTTGAATAGAAAATTTTAATCCATTTACATACCTTGCAACCATTTGTTCCTCAGTTTCTTCATGCTCTACATGAATGGACAACTTGTAGAACTCATCTATGTATTCTTGCATTGTTTGTAAGTTCTGTCTGAGATTCTGAAACCTCCTGTAAAGGGTTTGGGCATAATCCACTGGGAGAAATTTATCTTTCAGCTTCTTCTCCATCTTACTCCATGTCCTAATTCTTTCTTTCCCCTTTCTTGACCACTCTTTTTGTAGGTGATCCCACCATAACATAGCATGACCTTTCAATTTCGTGCATGCAAATTTTACCTTCTTTTCTTCTAACATGGCCTTCCACTCAAAAAATTTCCCCATGCTAGTCAACCAGTCTATCAGCTCCTCTAGTTTTAGACTACCACCATACTCTAAAAAATCAACTCTTATCCCATCATTCTTTCCTTCTAATGCTCAAAGCATCCTTTCTTCAAAAGCTAATGGTGGCACTTGTGTTTCCTCCTCTTCAAAACTTCTTCTTCATTTGTGTCATCTCCACCTTGATTTCCTCTCTTGGGTTATCATTACAACAAGCGCAACAACTTGCCTCTACAGATCTTGCATATTTCTATTCATTTGAGCAATACCACCTCCTCTTCCTCTTCCTACCATTTTTTTAAAGACTCAAACCAGCTCTGATACCAGATAATGTAGCCAAATTCTAAACAAACTTGATATACTACAAATAACATGAACTCCAAAAGAAAATAGATCTCCTTCTTCGTTATTCAATAATCAATTACAATGTTTCCTAAATAGGAAAACAACTCCCAACTCGATTTTCCATGCAAACCCTAACTAACTTTGACTAAATCTACTCTAGGTGGCGGAATTTACTATTTTTAGCAGTTTACTAGAACTTGCTATTCTTAGTAAGTTTGCATGCTTATTCGTACAGCACAGAAATTGCCATGCATCTTCTACATTCCTAAATTAGAGGAATTTCCAACTTTCTAACTC
Organism: Taxus wallichiana var. yunnanensis; assembly: GCA_018340775.1. Lineage (NCBI taxonomy): Eukaryota > Viridiplantae > Streptophyta > Pinopsida > Cupressales > Taxaceae > Taxus > Taxus wallichiana. The sequence goes on along the minus strand of CM031242.1, from coordinate 758,453,991 downwards.
ATAATGCAACTAATAGACTAAAATTAACTAATGCCCAAAAATAGGAAAAACCAAACTACAACTTAAATCCTAATTTTTGGCCTCAAGATGGCAGATTTAGGGCCCAAAAATGTGTCGGAACATTCCCCAACTAATAGGGCTTTCCGCTAGTGCATTCGTCTCATCAAAACATGTGGTTTCAAAAAAATGGACTCAAACGAACACCCGAGTTCAAGTTATGACCTTTTCAACTTCCTGTTAATTTTGGCGCATCAAAGACACCTTCCATCTTCCATTCATGATCTTAAAAGTGACTAACTATCGTTAGTTATGTGTTAACACCTATCAAGGGTCGTAACTACATTACTTTGTGTTGTTCCCTCTTGTGCTTTACCTCCAATCCAATTCAAAAGCATATTTTCTATGTGCCCTCCTCCATATGATGGAGTATACTCTTTCACGATAGGGTCACCCTATCAAGGTTGTGCCTTATCCAATTGCATTATCCTTACTTTTGCGTCTATATGTAATCCATCATATCACACATAATCAAATTCTAATCTAATATAATCTACATCTATCACATCATAATCCAAATCCATCATATATTCCTAGTTATCCAAATTCATAAACCATCATCAAGGATCATCACATCAATATACATCCCATCAATATCTACATCATCATTTATATCTAATTATAGCATCACATAATTTCCTGTCATCATATCTAACATTTACATCTAATCTAACATATACATTTCCCATCTAAAATCATCACATTTATTCTACACCAAGTTATGTCATCTCTTATCTATCACATCATTTTCTTAACATCTAACATCAACATCTTTCATATCGTCACATCAAATCAACTAATACATACATCGCATCACATTTACAATCTAGTCAAAACATCACATCATCATACATCTAATCAACTCATCACTACACATGAAAATCATGAAAAAATCATCTCATATATATATATATATATATATATATATATATATATATATATATAGAAGTGTTTTAGACATCCGTGGTAGGCCTCGATCTGGCTCTATCTCAAAGATGTATACATCAAGATCGATATCAAAATTTATGTATAATGTTCACCCACTAAGTGGTTAACTCCAAATTTTATGCTTTGAGCTCTTATCCCAGGTCCTCCTCCTTGCCCACCATCTACTCCATCATCTCGGACCAAGATCCCACCTCGGATGTGCTACACTCGATGTCTTGCTCAACACTTTGCCATTCGTGTCGATCTCTCGAGTCTCCTCTCTCTTATTAGATATGTTGCATAGTGTGACACATCGTAGTCTAGTTATAACAATGTGCCCGTAGTAGTGCACCTCCTCACCTAGTGCCTTGTACTTCTCCAAATACAATGTGTTAAGTGGAGCCATCTAGCCGGCTCCCTTTCCTCACTCCATGTGCCTCTCTCCCGTTGCCTCGATGTGGCACCAAGATCTCCATACTTGGCCATGAAGGCCTCTCTCTTTTATTGTACCAATCTCATTGTTGTTGTATGGTCAAATCCCTCTCCTAGCGCCTCCTCGCTGCCTCCTAACATGTTATATCCCTCTCTAGCTGGTAACATCTAGCTCCACCTACAATCTAGCTATCTCCACATTCGATCCCCCATCTCCACCCTCTCCACCCATCGATATTACTACCTCTCCTCCCACATGCACCGTCGTCTCTCTCTCTAACTCGCACCGCCTCCTCGACGGCCTTCATCACCCACTATTGGGACAACCAATTCACATACCACTCTCCAACTCCCACATCATCATTCTCATCACAAGGCTCCCCTCCTCCACCAATGGGTCTGTCATCATAGGAATGGGCAACTCCCTCTCTGTCTCATCCCACCTATATCTAATTGGTGCTCTAGCCATCACCTATACTACTTCAAACTATCTCATAACTCATGTGAACCGCACTACCTCAATCATCTTAGGCCTCATTCCCTACACCCATTGGACTGCCTCATCCTTACTAATCAGCTATATTTGTCCCTAGCCATACAGGAAGCCTCTCGTATGGCCTACATCTCACATCATCCACATCCAAACTCCCCAACCTCTCCTTGTACCACTCCTCATTACATTCACCCCTATCTTCATGAGCATGGTCGGTTTGCTATCTCAAAAATCCAACCGTAAGCTCAATGTGATCACCATATCACCCAAGGAATCCCTAATGGCCTCACCAGGACTATGTGCTCATAGGCCCAGTAGTTTAACAAAAAAAGCTGCGTTCATGGTTGTCCTCCACCTAGATACATACATCCATAACTCATAATATACTTGTTCCAAGTGCATTGAACCAAATGAAAACATTGTTATGTGCTCGATAATATCTTCGCCAACACCCCGATAGTGACCATGGGAACCTGGCTCCACCTGAATTTGGTAGTGCATAACATGATATCACCATCATAATCAGACATATACATCGACTCCCGGCAAGATCATCGGCTAATATCATGCCTTAATATAGAAGGCCCCTGAAATAAATACAATTTGTGTGAGTTATGCTCCAAATAATCATATCAATACCCCCATTATCCCCTCTCTGTCATATTCAAAGATTGTCAATGCCCCTTAAATTGGTAGCCTTGGTATATGATACACATCCTCTAATGTGATTTTCATCTCACTTTTCTAGAGCCACAAGGTATTGGTCCTCGGATCCCATTTGTCAATCAATTCCATAATAAACCCCGTATCTCTAGGTACTCTTTAGTAGTGATGGAATCCGACCAATCCCACTACCTCCGTATGCCCCCACTTTACATCTCTAACATCTCCCTAATCCTCTTAAATAAGTTTAGGACTCTTTGTCTCTTAGATACAAAGTGTCTCTGGCCTACAAAACCAACCAAACAATCATCTATTAACATCTAATCATCAAAAATCACCATTTTCATCCAAAAATATTAAATTGACTCAGTAGCTACCTAGTCGATGTCGACACCCTTCTAGCCGATGTCAACTTGCCTTTGGTCGATGATGACTAGCCCAACACCGCTTCGACCACCCTTGAACCTATCAATTCAAATATATATATATATATATATATATATATATATATATATATATATATATATATATATATAATCAACTAAATTAAAAATTAAGATAAGGTTTCAACTCTTATAACTCTCTAGGTCATCTAGCGCTTCCTCGCTCTCACCGGCTTCCATCTCACTCAAATCACATACTTATCTCTCTCTCGGAGCTCTCAATCATCAAACTTTCACATTTCAAATGAGCCTTATCACCTCCCCTCTTGCTTATATAGCCGCCTGACCCTGGGCCAATCATCAAGCCAAGCCAAGTCATCGTCAACTCACTCAATTTTTGTAGACCGAACCCTAATTTTATTATTTTCTCTCATCTTGACCAATATCCTCATCTAATTATCCTTTCCTTTGCCTTAGGTTTGTGTCTCACCCATACCACACCCCGGATTACCCCGTGTAGTTATTTTTCCTTCCTTTTGGCCTATTTATCTATCTTGCACATCTTTTATCACATCTTGTCGCCCACTACGTGGCCATTGTTTTGCCCTTATTAGGGTACCATTTCTCATATTAAAGCCCGTTGTTATGGCCATATTTTTCATTTTTCGTCCACCCAAGACAAATATTTCTTACTTTCTCATGTTTATGGGACAATACATACTCTCTTACCCCACTTTGTTGCCCGACCATTTGTAAAACCAATTTTTACCATCCTCACATTTATTTATACATACCTTTGATGTCTACTGCTGACCCACTGGTCCCATGGCTTATAAATTCATCCGAATTGATTCACATTGAATTCCTCCATCTTACAAAGTTGATTGTTGTTGCTCACGGGTCCATTGGTCATTAACGTTGCCTCCATCGCAAACTACGCTATGTCCCTATCGATGTGTTTCCAAGGTCACCACCATTTTTTTGTCTTATTTTTGTTTTTATCCTATCAATAGTCACCCCCTTAACTTGGGTAATCTTTCTACCCCTTTTCTCACTCATTCCATTCTTTCCCTCCTTTCTCCATCTATCTCTTTCAAATTAGTAATCGACCTCCCTTTGTGTCGCGATCTCTAGTTTTAGGGGAGTTCTTTAACTATCATCACTCTTCATCACTTTTATTTTTGTCTCCCAGATTGCTTAAACACAAACCACTCGATAAAAGGGGAAAATGTAGATGCCACTCGACAAAAATGGGTAAATTTATGGTACTCTTGTCCCACATCCCGCATTCACTCCCCTTCATTATCACTTTGCACATTCATATTTCCCTTCCCATTTTCAAATCTCTATTCTCCCTCTGAATTTCTATTTCCTCTCAAAATACCATTTATTTTCTTTAAACCCCCTTAATCCATCCCTAATCCCATCTAATTATCCATTAACCTATCCATTATCTAACCACCCCATTTATTTTCCCCATAAATCCCATCCTAGTATTATTATTATTTACCCACCCCTAATTATATTTAATCACCCTAAAACCTATCCACTTTCCTAGGATTCCTCCCATAAATACACCCATTTATGGACCCTAGATTCCACTTACACCCATTTAATCCCCCCTTATCCTCCCACTACCATTTATTCCCCCATACATCATTAACTCATCTAAAATGGTCAAAGCCTAAACTCATCCCATTTTAGACCTCCATTTTTTAGATTCCCATCACCTCCAATGCCCAAGTGGATGGTTTGTTGTATAGTTTTCGGTGACCCAGATAGGTCACCATTGACCCTATTAATAGACCTCCACCCCCTCTCAAAGGGCTAAAAAATTTAGGGTGTTCAAGCTATCTCGTGAGCTTTTCATGTTCATCTTCCTCTCAGGTGCGACACTCATTTGTTTGGAGTTATTTTAGAGTATTAGTGTGCTATATATAGAAGCTTTAAGGTTTGAATATATCTTGGAGTCCTTCGTATACTTCATCACTCCTTTTTGTAGGTTTACAGGTTGTCTTAAAGCTCTACCCCTTTCATTAGCCTTCTTTGATCACCTTCAGATCCCTTTTTCCCATCCTTTTAGCTCATCAAATTCCCAAATCTTACCCATGTCGCCATCAATCCATCCCGGTTTCCATAAACCCAACTCGTGCTATCTTCATCCCATATTTGCAGCATAAAATGCATCTACTTCACATCTCCCCATCATTCGTAACACTCGCTTCGCCACCCATCTATTTGATAGCCCAAATCTTGTCTTCTTGGTCCTAGTCATCATCAACCCGACTCCGGTCATCATTAACCCCGTCATTATCTCCAAAGCAGATATATGTTCTATTGCATCCTCTCTATTCCTCACCATCCCAATACCAAATTAGGCATCCCAGAGCAAGTTTTGGGTCCACTTTCTGCTTTATCTATTCATTACCTTTACATAGATTGTCATCGGCCCAAGCAGGTTTGATTTTTTTATCGATTTACATTATCATATATTTATTTTAGCACCTCTAATATATCTTAGATCTCTCATTATCTATATCATTTCATCTATTATCATTTTATTAAAGTGGGTTAACATCCATCGTAGGAAGTTATGAATTCTCGTGACTAACCTTGTCAGAAACCCAACATCTTATTTACTAATCATTTTCATGTTCAACTTCTCTTTATTATGCAGTTATTGAGCTCGCCATAGGGAGGACCTTTTGTTCCCATATCTTCCTCGTCATCACCATCCCTACTAGGAGATAGCCTTAAACCCTCCCATATTTTTTGAGTTTCTTGGTTTCTCGTGTCCCTTTCATTAACTTGTAATAAGAGTGATAAATCTCTTCAAACACCGATAATGCTTAAGATGAAGGTAAGGATTTGAAGTATCATAAGATAATTTAAATGAAGGAATAATATAACTCTTAGGAAAAGGAAACTAAAATATTTTACGTTGAATTATATTTCCATAAATAGAATTATAATTAATGTTAGCATAGTACATTTTTCTCTCTAAAGTTAAGGTAAGCACTTTACACTATAAATCGCCTAGCACATGCATATAAGAGAGAACCTCTTGAGGAGGTTTGGCATAAATATGTGAAGGCTCATTCAAGGGTTGCACTTTACTATTAATAGTATCCGCAAGAAAAATATTTTTCTTAAAAGCAATATGGGATGATGTGTCATGTGAATGCATGTTGGGTATAACATGGGGCTCTAGAATTTTGGGATCATATTAGGGATTTAAAGGAATAACATTATTATTTACAATTAAAGTATCCACACTAGGAGAAAAACCATACTATGTGTATGACATACAATAAGAGGAGAATCCGTATGTTCAGTTTTTTGCTAGAACAATGATAATGACGTTATCATTATTCACATTATCATCTAAGGGTTTTAAAGAAGAAATGGTGATAGAATCATTGTTTTTAATTTCATGGAGAAGAGTAGAGATACATGTAGAATCATTTAGAACGTGTGCAAGAGGCATAGAAGAATTAAAATTAATGTCATTACTTTTGCATTCAAGAGGAAGAGTAGAAACACAAGTAGAGTAATTCATAGTATGTGCAAGAGGTAGAGAGGTATCATAATCAAGTTCATCACTTTTACATTTGCTACTTATCGAATCTATGGAATTATCAAAAGAGTAAGAGACACCATCAATTAGAGTGTAGATTAAAGGAACATCATCATCGACTAAATTAAAAACACTCTCCACATCACTAAAGTTTATAGCTTCCATTGCATGAGTAAGAAAACTCACTTGTGGAAGAGAAGGGGTTTGTTCACAATCACTATCCAAGCCTTGGAGATCATAAGTGTTACAATCAAAGTCATGACCATCATCATAGTGGTCAAGAATATCAAGAGAGGTAATATTAATAATGGAATCATAAATATAAGCGAGACTCCTACTTTAGGTTTTGAGTCATGGTCGTGAATAATAAGACGTAAGTGACTAAGAGCAGTCATTAGAGATGGGTAATATATGGGTGGGAGTTTGGGAACTACAAATGGATTGGTGGATTGATCATAATTATAGGCAATATCATTCATATTAGAATATCAACAAGGAGTAACATGCTTTGCAATCCCATAAGTGGTAATGGACATGCTTAGAGGGTGGTAATCGTTATGGTTTTGCAAGGCATGAAAGAAATCCATGACCGAATAAGTAATAAGAAACGTAATAGGAAATGTCATATATTTACTAGACAACCCCATGGTTTTAGAAATTAGAAGGCCCAACCAAATAAACTAAAAAAACCCTATAAATTAGGTGAAGGGTTTGAACAAAAAAGCGGGTTCACCAAAATGTATTAACCCTAATTAATTTTAAAGAGTTTTAAGGGTTCATTATAATGTAACTGGTATTAAATGCATTCATATATGTACTTTAAACATGTAATTATCCAATACACAATAGCATTCATAAGTATAATAAACCATATATAACTTTGAAGTGTAATTTAGGGTTATATGAGTGACTTGGTATTAAATGTATTCATATATGCACTTCATACATATAAGGATCCCGTCAAAAAAATTCATAAGTATAATAAACGTGATATAAATTTGAAGTGTAATTTAGGGTTATATGAGTGAAACTTGGATAGTTTAGAAGACCTTCAAGTCATGCCATTAGTAAAACTAGATCAATGTAGAGTCCGGAAGTTGTGCGTATAATCAATTATGCCTCTGAATGCATTTGTGCAAAAGTGTGTATAAGTACTAGGACAAAAGATTACAAATTTATCTAGTTATATGGGTTTGGACCCATGAATGATAAAAATATGAAACTTTTTGTGTTACTTTGTTTCACTCTTTGTCACACCTTGATAAACTTGGTTGCATGTGTAACCCTAGGTTTCACACTTGTTTCCTACAAAACAAACCTAACTATCTTGTAACACAATGAATCGTACATTAGATCTAAAAATCAAAGATGTAAATTTTTGAGTTGGATTGCCCTTAGTGGTCACCCCATTCGCGAGTCATTGAGGTTGCACACCACCTTTAGATTCATTGTAGTTCTCCTAGTGCTTTGTGCGATGTGCATACAACTATCCTTGACCTAGCTTAACCAACATGCTTCCACTTCAATAGTGGGCTATGCTACTTCATCCCAATGAAACCTTTTTGTGAAAATGACAAAAATCCAATTTATGCCCTCCTATATTTTGTATGCAATACGTAAAATGTCTCTTGCTTCCCTTAACTCGGTCAAGACATGGTAGCTAAAAAGATAATTTTTAGATGATAAATGCCTATAGTGTACTTGTATATATATGAGTTCTTTACTTTGAAATTTGGACCTTAGTGGTGGGAAATGTTGACATGAAACATAAAATACAAAATATAAAAGAGTAATAAAGGGTCTCTGGAAAGAATAACCAAAAAGTAAAGAGCATGACCATAAGTACAGTCCCCAACCTTTTTGTGAAATAAAAATAAATTGTAATTACCATATATCTTTGTGACTCAACCCAAAAGCCAAATAAAATTGGAAAACAATAACACAATCAAATCAAATCAAAAATAATAGGTGAAACAACAAGAACATATGCCACCAAGACCATATTTAATTTTTCAAAACTTACATACATTAAGTCCGTTAAAAACATAATGTAATAATTATTTTGTGTATATTTTAGTGTCTATTTTATGTCAATAACCCTAGGTCATATATCAAGATATGGATAGACAACATGTGGCTAACATAATATCTTATCATGTCATGACATATTTATTTATGCTTTCATATACTTAATGGGTCGGCCTTGGTGTTTTGCATAGTATAGTAGGGTATATATAGGGGTTAGAGAGTAGGATATGATCATCATATTGAGTACTTGAGTCTTATTGTATGGTTTTGAGGTTGCCCCCTCGAAGTGGATAAGTCATTATACTTTCATATTGTGATCATTTATCTCTCTTTTTGTGTCCCTTGGTGTTTTATTTCTACTAATATTAAGATCTAAGTAATTTCATTACAAGTGCTATCAGAGATTGATATGGTCTAGAACTAGGTCAAAACCCTAATTGTGAAGATTCAAATATATCTCCAAAATAATAGTGACTTTTTTATACATTTTTTTACCTAGTGTTGTGAAATAAGACAAGTAAGATCCTCTCCAAATTTTAATATTTTTTGACTTGTTTTGCATGTGTTATAATGGTTTTAGGGTTTTTCATAAATTCACTACCTAAGATGAAATTCTAGGAATTTTTCTAAGTTTCTTATAATTTTTAGAAAGCTTGTCAAAATTCATCTAAGGTTTTTTCTTTGTGTTTCTCTCTATTCGACCAATAAATTTATGACATCCTAAACCCTAAATTTCTACCTTGATCCTTGCATCCCAAGATTGAAACCCTACATTATGACTGAAAGATGGACTAAAGGAAAAGGGAAAGGTCAAGTCAATCCAAAAATGACACCAAATAAGGAATAAATGGAATTGGAATCTTTGGATTTTTGTGTATCACGGTATTTAACTAACTTTAGGAAAGGGTTAGTAATATGGTGAGTAAGGAGGACTTCTGCCAATGATCTTAAAACAGGTGAAATATAATATGAAATATAACCTTCAAGTATTATGAGGTATAATTCAAGCAATGAAGAGTGAAATGCATCTAGAGTTAGAGTCAATGAGAAAGGAGATGATGATTAATCTTTCAAGAATGAATATGGGCATGAATTCCCATTCAATTCACATGGGTTCCTCAATCAATGCACATTGAGAAAAAATAATACACCCTTAAATCCAAATCAAACCATTTAAGGGGATTCTCTACACAAAGCGGCGGGCCTTCGAGCCAATGAAAGAACATGATTCCAAAAGTAGAAATGTGTAAGTTCAATGGGCATGATATGATCACATGGATCAACCCAATGGAATTTTTTTATATGCATCAAGTCCCAAGTGGATAAAAGGTGGTAATGACATCCTTGCATCTGAACGAAAAAAATTTAATCTGGTATAGATGGATGTTAGAGAAGAGGGAAAAGAAGGGTCTCCCTATTACTTGGTTTATGTTCATTGGTGGGCTCCAAACTCACTATAGTAAAAGTGTTACAAAGAACTATTTTATCCAGATAGCCAAACAACAATAGATAAGGACAATAAAGTATTATATCTAACAGTTCTATAATCTTTCATTATGAGTGAATGACATCTTAGAGGACCATATAAATAATCTCTTCTTGGGTGGACTTAAGGATAACATCCAACTTGATGTTCGCCTTCTTAATCATGGTTTGATATTAGAATCCATGATAGTTGCTCATTGAGTGGAGGAACAAGATTTGGTCAAACAAAGGGGTCTCAATAATCACAAGGAACACATGATGGCAACATCATCACTTCCCCAACCAATACGATTGAATCCTCAAAAAATTAAAGATAAGAGAGTAAAATATCTTTGTTACAATTGTGATAACAAGTGGAGAAAGGGACACAAGTGTCATGAGAAGAAGTTATTCTACATTAAGGGTCCTATTGAGGAAGAAGATGAGGAGGAAACAACTAATGAAGAAGAAGAGGTTCATGTGGTCAAGGTTGAAGAATCTCAACCAACTATCTCTTATTATGCAATTTAAGGGATTAACACCCCGCAAACCCTCAAAGTTGTTGAGTTGATAAAGAAACAAAGGGTGAATATACTAATTGAATCAGTTAGTGCTCATAACTTCATCAAAATGAGTTGGCCTTATGCTGAAAATTGCTTTTTTATGTAATACCCATAAATTTTACCATCCCAAATGTTACGAAATGATGGTGCAAATCAACTCACATCAGTTAGTATGTTTTTTATTAATCCATAGTCATTTAATTATCAGACCTAGGGATGTAAAATTTCAATATTGTCAGTGTTGTATGCATAGTTACAGATGTTGGGAGGTATAAGGGAAAATTGTTATCACTATAATTAGGAAATACAATGCTAGAAATAAACTATTTTATGACTGGAAATGAATATTATGGCTATCATCAAAGCATGTAAAAGATAGATCATAAATAAAGAATAAGTTGCTACAAATATAATCTAATCATGCAATAAACTATAACAAACAAAAGGAGAGGGTTAGTAGACCACAAGTGGGCCCTGCCTTGGGTGATAATCCCTCCTAAGGCTTGTGTCTAAGACAATTGAATAGAAATCAAATTTTATTCAATAACATGAAGATTATAAATGGAACATACATCCAAATCTCTACCTATGGATTGATCTTATTCTACAGCCTTAAAATTCTTTTTATATTCTTCCCTTCAGAAGAGACGTGAAGAGACTACCTCATTACTAATAGTTATAATTTGATTAAGTACAAGATCACAACCAAGAAATCTAGAGATTCTCATGCATGTAATAGAACTGTTAAAAGGTGTCCTCATACAATGACATAACTTAACAAACTGATCAATTTAAACAACCAGTTATCAAATTAAATTAACTAGTTCCTTGTTAGATTTGTAGAGCATAATCAGGTGATGGCATTGAATCTTCTTTGTGTTCTCATAACTGCTCCTTTAGCAACACGTGCAAACTCAGGTGAAGTTTCCACGTTGCTCAAGCTTTCCAGAATTATGGTCTTGTATATACATGTGACATCCTTTGGTCAGTAGGTGCTTTGTTGTGAACGAGTCTCAGTTGTTACATGTAAATTGTTGTGGATGAGTCCCTTTTCATTGTGAATTATTTTATTTGGTTGCATGTTAGTGGATACACATAACAACTCTTTGGAAATCAAGGTTGACATTTATTCAAAGCACTATTTAATCATCATATTGTATTCAGAAGAATAAATGCATCCATAATCCACAATATAAAGTAAACTTAGTAATAATTATATTAACTAATATAAGTGTCATAAGTTCAAGATATAGCATATATGTTCAACAATGATATGGGAAACACAAGTTCAGGGGGTACACATGGATAAACAAAATACAACAAATGAGGCATTTTAAATAGTAAATAAAAGGGCTCATCACTAAGCTTCTTGAATGTCCTCATTCAAGAATTCATGTGTTTTTCTCTACTTTCTTAGGGTCAGTGTAAATAATGTTGCACAATCTCCTGAAGTCCATTGGTGTTGAGATACCTTCTAGTTCTGTGAAGAAATAACTTGTATTCTTTCTATACCTTTCCATTACCTTGTCTTACAAGTCCTCATTCAACTTTGTGTTTCTAGACTAGTGGGGAATAAGATAGTGGAAAATTGGTGGATAATAACCAATAGGAAACCAAGTTTTTCCACATCCCTTAGAGACTTCAATATATGCATTTATCCTCCTAAAAGTTGGGATGATATTAGGATAAGAATGCATTTCCTTCCTCTACATTTCTTTTGACATTTCTTCCCATCTTTGCTTGTAGGCCTGTACTATTTCCATGCCATTAAACTTAATGTAGTCTCTTGCTTCATCATGGGCTTCCTGTCTCATCCGATAAACCCTCTGTTTAATTTGCTAAATTGTCATAAACTTTCCATATTCTTCAATCATGGCTTTGGTATTTCCAACTTCTTCCCTTATCATCAAAGGTTGCACTTTGCATAAATGTTTGTAATCAACCATTTTCTTTTCTCTATACAACTCATTATTAAAGTAGGAACACAATGCCCTAATTTGCACATCCCCAATGTAGAGTGTAGGTATCCAATCTCTGTCATACTCCAGAGCATAGTTATACATATATAATTCACATAACAACAATTGAATTTCATGTGGCATCTTTAAATACAATCTGAAGAAGTTATGAGTTGCACTAATGTCAAACTGGAAATGAGTTGATGCAAGTAAGTTTTAGTTACAACATTTGTTCCTTCAAGAAGACAACATATACATTTGAAGGTGGTCTTGCATAAAAGTATTTCATTGGTTACCTTAATAGTGTCTTCTTGCTTCTTCTTCAGTCTAGCAATCTCATTATCCTTATCCCTGAGTTGCCTATCCTTCTCTTCAATATCTAGCTGATGTTGGAAGAGCAATTCTTCCTTCTCTCTATCCCACTTTCTTTGCATCTTGTTAACATAATTCTCAAATTATTGTACCCAATAATCTAGCAAGGTGGTTTGAGTTGCCATATCCCTACAAGATGGTTTGGGAGGTTCTCTGAAAATTTCCTTGATCACAACTTATGGCTACAAGTTGAGTGGTGGCAATGGTGGATGCACAGGCTCAAAGACTTCATGAACTTCATCTTGGGTAGTTGTAGGATTGTCCACTTGTGTTATCTCAATAGGTTCATGAACAGGTTCTGGCTCAAGGTCTTGGACAATATTCTCAATTGTGTCCTCAATATCTTGTGGCAAATCATCCATCATGTCCATTACATCAGTCTGTGGTTCAAGTATTGAGTATTCTAGTGCTTCCTCGTCTGTTTCTTCATTATCTGTGGTCACATTGGCTACATTTTCAATTTCCTCTGTTGATACTTCTCCTTCATGTTGTATGTGGGTTTCCCCAACATGAACGACCTTTGTTTGAACTCCAATTGGTTCATTAGGGATCTCATGAGTAAGTTTCTCATCTAACTCCTCATCCTTTTTCTCTTCCACTTCCTTAGTTGTATCTTCCATGCCTATGTCTTCATATGTGTTTACATGATCTCCCTGCTCAACATCCATTGGAATAGGTTCCTCAATCTTTTCTAGCTCCTCTTCATCACTATCCAGAAATATTTGAATGTTTCTCCTAGGCTTTGAGGTTTTGGTTTTTTATTACGAGAGCTATGGGATATCCTTGATGTTTTAGGGGCTTTGCTTGAGGACTTCCATTTTCCTTTTGATGAGGAGGACTCAAGGGTGGATATCCCCAATAGAGTTTCAACCATAATAATTCTATCAGGGGAGATTGGCCTAGGGTCCTTCTTAGAGATGGAGGTTTGTTAGGAACATAAGTTTCTGTAGGTACAAAAGTTTTTAGGGAGAGAGGTTTCTGTAGGAATGGAGGTAGAAGCTAAGGTTTCAGTGTAGGCGTAGAAGAACTAGCTGAGCTTATCCTCTTTTTCTTCCCCTTCCCCAACAAATCATTTAGGTTTTTTTCCCTAGAAAACTCCCCCATTTTACTATAGGATGTTCCATTGCCAATGCATGTTTCACAACTAAGGTGACAAGACAATGGTGAGATAATGCAGACCTACCCCTTTGAGATTCCTTACTCATTTTCTTTAGGATTTCATGTAGGAAGTTAGGTACATTGACATGTTTTCCATTTTTCAAATGATTGAGCAATTTAAAATGCACAGTGTTTAACCTTGAGTACCTACCCTCACAGGTGAAGTACTTTATAACATAGTTTGCAACATCAGCCCAAAAGGATTTTAAAGAAGTGCATAAGGTACCTTGTCATCACTGATGAAGTTGTCATCTGGGTCTCCAAATTCTCTGTGAGCTTCATCTAGATTTTCCTTTGTAGGATACAACTCTCCTTTTGTCGAGAGTTCGGTTACTTCAGCCAGAATTCCATCATCCACCTTAATCTGTCAAACCCTTAATTATGGCCTTTCCATCCTTGAAGGTGGTGGCAAACTTTGTTACCATTGACTCGTTAAATCCTTGAAATTTATTAATATACTCCATCTAACCACTGTCATGGAAATATTGTAGAATTTGTGGTTGATTATAGAGTTGTGAATGATCTATAGGCTTGTTCCTAATTAGGTCACCACCCATTTTTGAATTTTGCAACTTCTTTTAGCTTTGAGAGGCAAGAAATCTTTACAATTTGAATTGATTTTACAAAAATTGAATGAGTGTAAATATCTCGAGTACTTAATGTTTTCAAATTTTTAATTGATTCACACGTAGCTCGAAAGGGGCATGTATTAATTAGATTTGAAGGATGCACACGTGTGAGGTGATGAAGTGGGGTGACGTGGGAGACAACTCACATTATGGAAGGTGGTGGAAAATTATGGAAAATAAATTTATTGATGACATGACACAAATATTAATTACTTATAATTATTCTATCGCTACTTTAATAAAGCGGATTAAGTGCACTTATCTCAAGAAGTACGTTTGATGATTGTGACATGTGCCTTATCAAAATTTGTGCCTTTGGCTACATGTAGAGTCATCATGATCTTGTACATTCGGTATTATGATGATGTAAGTTTTGTACAGAGTGTTGCAAGTGCATGTTAGAGGTCCCTTAGTAAAATCAGTTAATTCTGTAGAGGGAAGATCAATCTTGTTGGTTTCAATCTTCTTCATAAATGTTTGCATGCAAAATGTTATCCTTATTTCTTCATTCAATCACTAGTTCTGCCAACAAGAAATCAAAACAGAGCTTTGTTACATGCTGATACAAGTGGATGTTTTAGTCTTTGCATCATCTCCTTCGTATGAGATTATGCACTCCTTGGAACAGATACACCAAAACCTGCAAAACAAAAATTCTAAAAAATAAAACATGTTAGTTGAGTGGTGTTGATCATCAAGAGGGTTGATCACATCACTTTTATTCATCCTTGGAGTATCCAATAAGCTGAATATACTAAGGCCACTAAACTTCTCATTCATTAGAAACTTCAAGATGAACCAACAGGTTTAACTTCTGATTTTAACTCTGTTGTTCTCATCTCCATCCTATTTTGACCTCCTCTAAATTGTTGCATGAAAGTGCTCCTATCAGCTAGATTTTTATACAACTTCAATGTGACCATTCACCAATATTTTAAATCTCACAGGATCTATGGTGGTGAGTTTCACATCTCTATTGGAAAATATTTTCTCAATCACATATGGCCCTAAAACACTGATTCGATTTTCCCATGTGGTCCTTGTACTTGGAGTCAAATAAGAGAGCCCAATCACCTTCTTGGAATTGTCTTGTTTTGATGAACCTGTCATGCCATTTGATCCTTTGCTTTTGTACCACCTTTGTATTATGAACAACTTGCCTCCTCATTTCATCCAACTCATTGAGTTGGAGAATCCTTTGTCTTTGAGCTTTAGACAAATCTATGCCTAATTCAAGTGTATTCCTTAGTGTCTTATGCTCAAATTCAATAGGTAGAACAATAGTCTTACTGTACAAAATCTCGAATGGTGTAAAGCATGTTGTTATATTCTAAGTTGTATTGAACGCCCAAATTGCTTTTGAAGTCTTTCTGACCAATCCCTTCTATGGAGTGCAATGGTTTTGGTCAAGATGGCTTCTATTTCCCTATTTTTTACCTCAACTTGGCCATTGGATTGGGGGTGATAAGGTGTAGATTTCCTATGCCTGATTTCATATTCCTTAGCTAAATCAAAGATGACTTCAGCAGTGAAGTGTGTACCTTGATCTATGTAATAATTTCTCTTGGCACACCATATCTTGTGAAGATGTGGTCATATAGGAATTTAACAAATTTCTCACTCTTTTGATTTGGTAATGCTTTCACTTTTGTCCATTTAGTGAGGTAATCTATACACACCAAAATTTACTCCTGTTGAGATTTAGGATCTACTGGACCACTAAAGTACGATCCCCATATGTCAAATGGTCGCAACACCACCGAGGTCAGTAGTGGCATATCATCTGTCTTGGTAGGTCGACCCATTCTTTGGCATTTATCACACCTTATGGCATATAATGTTGCATCCTTGTGTAATGTAGGACAATAATACCCTATTGTCAACACTTTTTGTGTTGTTCTTTTTATAGAAAAATTTCCTCCATATGGCTCACTATGGTAGGCTTTGAGGACATCATATATTTCCTCATCATCTATGCATCTCCTCATAACATTATCCTGCCTTGTGTGGAATAGGAAACCAGCTATCCAAAAAATTCACACTTTTCTCAACAATATATTTCTTTTCAGAGTATAGATAGTATGGAGGTGTCTTACCTAAGACCAAATAATTAGCTATATCAGCATACCAGTGGTGTTTTAGTGGAGATGGAAAATAGGTTTTCATCCGGGAAATATTCATCCACTACTTGATCTTCAATATTATTCTCCATTCTTGAGAGAAAGTCAACAACAACATTGTCTTTCCAGGCTTATCCACAATTGTAACATCAAATTCTTGTAGGAGCAGCAACCATCTGATTATTCTACTGCTTACAACTAGTTTGTTGATCAAATATTTAATGAAAACATGGTTAGTGTGGATAAATATTAGATAACCTATGATATAGTGTCTAAACTTGTTAATGGCGTACACAACCACCAAAAACTCCTTCTCAGTGATTGTATAGTTGAGCTCAACATGTTGTAGGTTCTTACTAACATAATAGATTACATAATTAAGAATATCATCCTTATGTCCTAGAATATCTCCAATGGCATGGTATGAGGCATCTGTATGTATGTGAAATGACAAACTCCAATTTGGTCCTCTTAACATAGGTACAAAAGTTAACATTTACTTCAAATTCTGGAATGCAGCTTCACATTTCTCAATCCACACGAAGGAAACATCTTTTCCAAGAAGAACAAACAATGGTGTTGTAATTCTACTAGAAATCTTGAATGAATCTTTGGTAATACCCAGCATGACCTAAGAAGCTCCTCACATCCTTTTGCTTCTTAGGTGTTGGCAGATTTATAATCACAAATATTTTTGATGGATCTACCTGAATTCCAGCAGATGATAGATAGTGTCCCAACATTATTCCTTCAGACATCATCATGTAGCATTTTTCATTGCTTAAGGATAGGTTATGCTCCTTGCATCTCTTGAGAACTTTGTCTAGGTTCTTCATTGATTCATCAAAAGTACTATTATGGACTATAAAATCATCCATATATACCTCCATGCAATCATTGGTTAGATATGAGAAGATGCTAAGAACTTCTCTCTAAAATGTGGCAGGTGCATTACATAAACCAAAGGGAAGAATAGAGTATGCAAATATTCCCCATGGACATGTGAATGTGGTCTTGTTCTAGTCCTTTGGTGAAATTTGAATTTGGTTGCAACCACTATAGCCGTCCAAAAAAGAAAAATACTTTTTCCAGCAAGAGTGTCGAGTACCTGCAAACTTATCTTGAAAGCTAAATGTTATAATTCCTCACATGATTTCTGGGTAAAAATAGAAGCTGATAAAAAGTGGCTCTTGGGTAGTTATAAGAGCTTTCCAAAGGATAAAGAAGGATCTAACAATGATAGAGATAAAGGAGATATGGGTGGAGTGTCATGCCCGATTGAACTAGTATGTGACTCTACTTGGAAAGAAACCGCGGCTCTTTAGAACTATCTCCAAATTGGGGGAATTTCAAATCTCATTAAAATAATCCAAGGCCATGATCAACATATTTCTCTTCAGTTCGTTGGAGGCTAGAAAAATAGAGTGGTGACATATGGAGACAAGATCATACATGTGACCGAAGAGCTCATTGTTGAAATCACAGGCCTTAGCTTGGAAGGCAATAGGGTTTTCAATAAAAGAATTGACAAGGCTACTAAATCTAAAAAATTCTAGAGTTTCTAACTCATTGGCATCAAGGTCACCTCTATCCCAGTGCCATTTGATGAGATCACCAAAATTTTGGTTAGGTACGTGACTCTTGAAGGTAGGTATATCACGGTCCCTCTCAAACATCTAGTTTTTTTGAATCATTTCAAGAGGAATATTAAAGTGTGCTTCCCTCGTTTCATATTGAATTCACTGGTGTAGACACCTAAAACATGCTTACACTCAAAGATTTCATCCAATCCATTCAATTAACTTCGTTAATTCCTATTCTTCACTCCATTATCGGATGCCCATTCACGATACCTTCTCAGGTCATATTCCTCCTATAATCAACTTGTTTGGTTAATATCTCTCTTATTAGCTAAACATTCCTCCTTTCAACCATTCAAAACCTCCCTAGTTCTCTCTAGACCACTTCTATTAGCTTTGTAGGCTATCTATCAATCACAATTGGTTATCCAGGACCCTCCCAAATCTCAAAGAGTCTCGAATCACTTGCTAATCAAATTTTAACTAGCCTAAACCCTAGTTAACTAGCCTAAACCAAGCTTAACTAAGCTCTGAGCATGTTTATCCTAATCTAATCCTAAATTATTTTTTAGACTTTAGTCCCACATGCACCCAAATTCCAAACTGCTCCGAACCAAAAACTATAAATACAAGCCTAAGGATTTCCTTTCAAATGGTCCTTCTCTCTCAAGAACTTTGGAAAGGCATTAGAAATCATTTGTGATAGCTTTAAGCTATAGAACATTTGGATCTTGGCCATACTCCATTGTTGAGAGCTCCTTCATCTTGCATTCATCCATTCCAAATATAGTTAGTAGGGGAAGATCTAAAGTTTGGCCATGTAGCCAACTTGGAGAGATCTCTTCACTATTTTTGGGAGTAAACAACACACAATTTGATTGCTTAGAATCTAACTAGGTTCACTTTCATTAAGCATTCATGGAGTAGAGAGTAGTATATATGCTAGGGTTTGAATATTTGTTTCAAATTTATATATGCATAGATAGTTTCTTATTTAGCTCTTATCTCATGGTGCATGGATGAGTAAAGCAAAGCTTTGAGGTTCTTTAGCCTCATTCCATAGCTTTTGTAACTTTCCATTACATACATTTGGCACGCCCGGTGGGACACTTATGTCCATCCTCCATTAATGGAGGTCTTTTAAGTTCTTCAAAGTTCATTTTCAAGTTTTTTTGGATCAAATCACTTGTTATTTCCTTATTTCTGTTTCTAACCCTAGATAAATGACCTTCATTTACATGTATTTTGTGGGTTTGATATAGAAATAGGACACTTTGACTAACAACTAACCTATTTACTTTTGAAATTTTGAAAATTCGTGAGTTTTACAGGTTTTTCACAGGGTACACGTAGGTGTTAAGAAGGGGCGCGTACACATTGAAACCCTAGCATCCCCTGCTGGGACAGGAGCACACCTATCTCGGCAAGCTTATCATTAAAATATTGTCTCTACATGGACTTGCACGCATCTCTGTCGGCTGGTCCGTGTCTCCGCCTCTCTGGCCGCATATGCGTAAATAGCTTGACTGTAAAAATTTGAAACTATCTATTTTATGCTTGGGTGAATACATGTGGAAACATAAGCATCCATGTCGAGTTGCAAGCATCTCTGCTGCCTGACACGTCGTGTTTTTGGTATACTGTGGATTTTACTAAATTTGTTTTGCGTGTATCTGTGAGTTAGGCGCGTCTGCGTCGGAACCCTAGCATCCTCCGCCGGAAAATCCCACGTAGATGTTATTCCCCTTTAGCAATTTTTCTTACCCCACTTCTATGTTGGTCGGGTGTGTATCCGTTGGTCTGCGGTGCGTATGTCGTCATTCAGGCGGCGCGTGTCTCTGTGTAGTCCGGATTCATACATTTTATTTTTAGTGCTCCTTGTTTTGATCATAACTTTTGACTCGTTAACCCATTTTCAGAGTTTGAATAGGCATCAAAAGAGAATAAAGCGTACTTTACGAGGGAACTTCCAAAATTAATATACCTTTGGTATAGTTACTTCTATTACAAAAACTCTCAAAGTGCCCCGGAGACCTCCAAAATGCAAATTACTAAAAATTATTAAAAAGGTGCAAAAATTGGATTTCTAGAATTTTTCGATTTTCTTGGTTTTCTAACTCTTGCAGGGTTCTAACAGTGGTTTACAGGTTTCCTTTACATTAAGTTTTTTTATACTAACTTAATCAAAAACATTTGCATCTTTGTTTGTGAACATGTATGCTCTTCCCTCACGCCTTTCTAGGTGATCTTGGGAATCAGAAACATTTCACCACTTTCTTCATACTTGCAAAATGGTTTAATTAGCTTTAGAAGTTGTTTAAAAGAACTCCTTTTCACATTGTACTTAAGAATTTTCCATTTATTACAAATTTGAGTGAGATACCTTGTTGTGTATGCTCTTTCCTTGCGTCTTAGGATGATCTAGGAAATCAAAAACAACATCTTATCTCCTTTGTATGACATTTTGGAAAATTACTAACCTTGGTATGTAGGACCAAAATCACTTGTCAAAGAAAGGAGACATCAAAAAAAACAAAACTTCTAATACATGTGTTCTTACAAGTTGCCAAATGGTGTGCTACTTAAAACCACATTAAATTATACAATATAAAAAACACACCATATTCAAAACGTTGTATTGCAGGGTTTGAGAAAAGGGTACGTCCCTCTCCGCTTAACTGGAATGTAACCCCTTTGGAATAACACCTTAAGCTATAATAATGGGGGTGGTACCAGAACCCTAAAGTAGTCCACCACTGTGTAACCTCGTGGATGAAACAGGAAGCGCCTCGCTTACCCACTTGACTAGTTTTCCTTGTGAGTTAGCGTTACAAAGTTGTCCGTATCACGACCCTGGCAAGAGTACATGATGGATGCAATTAGTGCCCACTGTACTTGAAGGGGGAAAAGCTGAGATACTCCCAAATTAGTCAGTGTAACTTTTTGGGTAAATCGTGCCCACTCTTAGATGACTTTGTAACACCTAGTTGAGAGATCTTATTAAGGAGGCCATTTTGTCTTGAGGCCCACTTTACTAGTCCTTTGTCACGTCTTGGCCATCATGAAGTGATAACTTATTTGGATTCAGAACCTTATTTTTTGAACAAGGCAAAGAATCCACTTAAGTTGGATCTAAGTGCCTTTCATCACGGAAATTAGACGACATCTCACTTAGCTTAGCTTCTTTCACGTCTTCGGACGAGGTGAAGCTCTGCTCAAGTGGCACTTAGTTTATTTTTCATATTTTGATCTACACCTTTGCATTCTTGTTTCCCATTTGGGGCAACATAAGGCATCTTTTAAGAGTGTTTTCATAGATAGTGTTCACCACTTTTTTGTCCGTTTACGCTCATCCATGTTTGTGGCTGAGTTATTAAACGTCTAAAGTGTGTGGATGTGTCCTCATATCTTTAATGACCACTTGATCTTGATTTCAATATCATCATCATAGTTAGGATTGTTTCATCATTTGATCTCCCTTTGACGTGTTACCTTGTTCGCATTGTCTCAACACAATTAAGATACTTATGTCACATTTCTTGTAAACGTGATCTAAGTGTCTACATTGTGGCGTTACACTACCCACATTTTAGCACATCCTTAGTATAATTTGACTTAGTTTGACTTCAAACATTTTCCAAAATCTTGAAGAATGTCACTTACTTTGTTTGTGTCATTTCAATACCACTTTGGCACTAATATCTCACTTCTTCGTGAAGCTTGATTAACGTTTCCAATTGGTGTGGTTACGTAGCTTACATTTGTAAACCTCACCCTTTAACATTTAGGAATTATTGGTTGTTGAACTCATTATGGTATCCTTTAATTGGGAGTCACCTCTACCCTTTTTTAATATTTACGCCTTGTTCATTTCGAGTTTGATGTAAGTATTGACATTATGTTGATCATCTTTGCATCGAACTATCATTTTTCACACACATTTTTAGGGAGTATTTCCTTATTGATTGGATATGTTTCACACTTGTATGATTGTTCCTTGTGATCATTCTTCGAAAACTTATTGTTATAGAAAAATCCTTTTGATCTCATCGAGATTGCATCATCAAAATGTCTATTTTCCTTAGACCTTCTTCAGAAAATCACGCACGCATCTCCATACTTACAAAATGTCTAGTTGGATGTCATTATGCTACTCGAATCAACATGTCACTTCCTTCCCTTTAAAGGAGTTCCATCACACTATCTAGATATAGACATTTGTGCTTAAACGATGCCAACAATGACTGATTATCGCGCGATTTCTCACACTTACTATAATACAAAACCTAGGTTTAGCAATTCAAATCAAAAGATTCCCATTACGACTAAACCTCGTTTGGTTCTTCATTCTAGAAGGCCCATTCGGGTACCATGTTCCCCACCTTCAGCTCATAGTCGGTGGTATGGTTTGGATACTTCTGATCCAAATTATTATTCAAGTTCCCCCCACTCTTCTTCTGAAGATTTGGATCCCAACTATTGTTCGGATACCCCTAGATCAAATCTTGAATCACAGGCCTCCCTTCCTTCGTGGGACCTTTATTCTAAATCACCTCAACAATGTCTCCCTCCTCTGAAGACTCGTGTGACTCTACATTTCGTTGATCAAACATCTAATTCATTCGTGAGTCACGGTCCTCCCTTTCTTTGCAAAGACCTCCTTCATCACCAATGTCAACGACCTCTTCCTCGTCGAAGAGTTCTATGACTCGTATTCCCTCTAGTCAATCATCTAATTCGACTCCTATGTCAAAACTTAATAGATGGCTATGTGATCCTATTTTCTCTCCTACATTGCATCATATTCTAGAAAAGTAATCTAGGTCCAAATCCAAATCATCCATTCATGAGATGCCTGCCTCCAATCCTACTTCCTCTCTTGAGTCATCTTCTTCTGTCAATCAATATTCCCAAACTTATCGACATGTTTCTTCTATTCAACCTTCTATAACTAAAGAAAAACAACTTCTACTAATTTATTTCTCTCATAATGAGGAAACAATCGACTACACGATGATATCCCTCTAGAGGATTGCAAACAAGGATTCTTTCTAGAACTCGATATGCTTACGTATGGGGAGGAAGAAATTGATTCCTTTTATCATAATGTAAAGGAAGATCCTAAAGTCATGGAACTTGATTCTTCTTCGTTATTCCATCTTCACCTTTTTTCGAGCATGATGAGATGTCGGAGTCTAGCATTGAGGCATGGCCTATTTTCTCGTTACCAAATCATTCATTATCTATCATTATTCATTAATCAAAATCTTGCCTTGGGTCATCAAGTAGGTAGCCCATCGTCTTCTTCTATACTTGGGTCACCCCCAAGTAGTCCTCCATTTTCTACTTGTGGGTCACCTCTTTGTATCCTATTACCTTCTATTCTTGGGCCACGTCCTAGTAGCCCTTCTTCATCCCTTCTATCTATGGGACCCTCCCAAAGTAGTCCCTCCTCATCTATATTTGGGCCACATCTTAGCAGCCCTTCATCATATTCTTCTATTCTTTGGCCATGTCCTCGTAGCCCAATTTCTTCCATCTTAGGGCCATATCCTAGTAGCCCTTTATCATCTTCTATTAGTGGCTCACCTCCTGGTAGCCCATCCTCTTCAATTCTTGGATCATATCCTATTCATCCTTCACATCATCCTTCTACCAATGATCAGAAAATCCCACCATCATTTCTCTCATTCCTATCATCAATCATAAACATTCACTCTCTTCTCCCACTTCTCGGGGTCAGAAAATTCACACGTCAGCTTATAAGAAACCCAAACAAGTTCATTATCAAGCTCAATTCAAAACTTCCAAGAGCTCCAAAGCTCCTAACAACTCACATGATCTTAAGGTTAAAAATCAATCACGATTCAAGAACGCACACCAACACAACCATCAAGTATGGTGCAAAGTGCATAAACCTATGGATAGGGAACTCAAGCTACCGCATACGAAATCCATGTTTCAAGATAAATCACAGTCATTTGTTGAGTACGAGCTCACCTCGATCATTGAGATTGGAGATAATATAACTCTTGATAAACAAACGTGCCTAGTCTCCCTTATTAAGGAAGTCACAAACATTGTTGTTGGATCTTACCACAGAGAGACTTTTTTGGTCCCAACCTCTTAAAAATATCAAAAATCTAAAAATAAAAAACAATGCAAAAATACACAAAAATTTGAGAAAACACAAGAAAAATCAAAGGTACAAAGGTCAGACATTGCAATCAGGTATTGCATACACATGGATGTTATTTCTTCCCTTTCTTACTCTTAATTCTGCAAGTCTTCCTATCATTTTCATCCCTTCATGATATTTTTGGTTAGCCTATTGACACGCATTTTGTGACATTTATCTCTATGGTATCTATTTGACCTTGGTCTTTCATCACCTTGGTAAATTAAATAACGACTGACCTCTTAGAGATCCTATCACATTCAACATCTAATAAACTTGTTGCGAAAAACTTTTAGACATATTTGTTGACACTAGCCAATGTCATCATCATAATCACTTCCATATCCTTCCATCAAGCCATCAATGGCTCTTAGCCCCTTATCAAACAAGAGAGCTGAAATAAGTTTTCAGAAAGAAAAAGAATCAAAATCAATCAATCAAAAGCTAAAAGCTACAAAGAAAAAGTAAATTGATATATTACTCTCTCTGGGGTATTTCCAATCATCTCTATCGGGGCTATGAATGCCTGACTGGAAGTAGAGAAATGTTGTGATTAGAATCAAATACATCTCCATTGGGGCTATGGATGCCTAGCTAGCTAAGAATGAGCAATGTACGCTTATACTTCCACCTTTCATTTAGAAATCACCTATCACCAATCAAAATCGATCATTCCTACACATTGGCTAGGGTGTCTTCACTTGTTGTCTATTAAATCTTCCCTTCAAGAGGTAATAAATTCCACGTACACACACTGGATCTCTATGAGTAAATAGGATTAGTATGTTGCCAAGTGTCTTTTTTTGGACCTTTTCGACTCTTACTTTAGTCTTTATCTCATCTCATGATTTGTGCCTTTTCTTAATCACTTCTTCATCGAGAGGATTCTAAGCTACATTCATATCATTCACATCGTTCTTCTACTTCACTCGAGAACATCCATGTGTATAAGAATACTTTTTTACCATGTTTGCGGACACCTTTGTCCCCTTTCAAAAAACAATCTTCTCCTTCCTTTCTATCATGTGCTTTTAGGCCAACTTACGTTGGGGGCATCCTTGCTTCTTCCTAGCACTTCATTGGTTTATGTTCACCATCATGTTGAACCTATCCATAATGGCCTTGGGTCCTGCTTCTACTTGTGAAGAGTTTTCCTTTAAATACTCCCACCTAATCACTGGGGCATTTTTACATCTTCACCTTTCTCGTATGGATGTGGCCTTATGCCCTTGTACATCCCATCTATCACTAGGGGCATCCACGCTTCCTCATCTTCCTGTACATAGTTTCAGAAAACTTTCAAAATCACAAAAACATTCAAATATGTTAGAAAAATCATCAAAAACATTTAAATATGTTTAAGAAAACTTCTAAAAATTTCAAATCATCCTACAAAATGTCACTCTTTAGTTCTCACATGTTCATGTAGGTGACTCGTAGATCATCTTGATCTACATCCATAAACAAAATCTAAGCTGCTTACTATGTATGTACTTTGGGGCACAATGAGTTGCCTAGTACTATTTCATAGTGCACATTGCTTTTTCATAGGACCCAGGTGTCCTCTGTTATTCCCCTTACATGTATCCTTGCTTGGGGCACCATCACAACCCTTATCGTTAATTCACACAGTCGGAATCAAGCTTGATAACAAAACATTGCATTATGTTTCTTTGTTAGGTTAGCTTGTTTACTTTATAGTATTGCATTGCATTTTGTATGTTGCATAAAGTTAGGAATCTTTTACTTTCTCGTATTGCATTGCATTTTGTATGTTACATGGAGTTGGTGTTTTTAAAAATGGACATTTGTTCGTATATGGCTTTCCATTTCATACTACACTTTTGTTCATTCTTTTTAATAAGGACCAATGATGAAGATCCTTAGCAATATGATGAAAATAAAGTTGCTTAAAAGACACTTTGGATGGATGTTAGCTCATTCCCTCTTCCTTATAATCCTTTTTCTTCTATATCCCCTCTTCTTCACCACACTATTCTTTCTTCTATTCTCTTTCTATCATCTTTTTTATCGTCAATCGAGTTCTTCTATCACCCCATTGACAATCGAGGGGCATACTCCCATATCTTCTCCTTCGGTCCATCGATACTCTGATCTCCATGAACACCAGTGATAACAAAACAACTCCAAAGCTGATCTTTCCTCCTATGCGCGCTTCCAAAAATAGGTCACATGCTATTCTTAGCCATGTGCCTTTACAAAACTAGCCACACATGCAAGTGCACTAATAATAGACTACTACTAGCTAACTGACAGTAGCAGATCTATTTCTAGCTTGTTTCCATGCAAAGTGCTTCATATCCAATCCTCTAAAAATAGCCAATGTGTGGCATACACATCTCTACCTCGTTTGTGTGCTCGCACATCATCTCTAAAAATAGACCTTAATGAGTGCAACGGCTAAGTCCCGAAAATTGAACTTATGTTCCGTGTGTGTGTTCTCCTTTTCCATTCGCACCTTTGAATATGACTCACTTCCCCGCGCGGACTTCTTGTGTGCTTTTTTCAAGTGTTCTTTGATCAACATTACCCCACACTAAATTCATTGTTGTTTCGACAATGGTCATATCCAAAAACTTACATAAATAATAGAAGTATGGAAAGAATGGAAAGAATGTATGAACAAATATTTTTACTCCGCAGCCTCTTCTTCAGCATAAATAACTAATTCAGGATATTCCTATTTTATTTTAGCCTCCAAGGTCTTCCATTCAGCAAGTGCTTCCTCTGCTTTTTCTAGAATGTCCACAGAATGGACTCCAATTCATCCCTTTTAATCTCCCCTTTTTCATGTTGCAGACCAACACCATGTTGGACGTTGCGCCGTCATCCTTCCCTCTAGTAAATCCATCTTCTGCGCAATGAGCTTCCCAAGCTCTTCCAGACAAGTCTTTTATGGTTCTTGTGCTGTTGTCAAGGCCTCATGCTTCTGTTTAACCATTGATAATCTTTCTACGTGTGGCCCAATGTTTTGTCCTTCATCACTTTTTGGACCTCATTGTTCTCCTCCAGGGTTTTTATGTTGATGAGCGCCTCTGAGCCGTGCGGATGTTCGGGCTTGGTATGCTTTCTTCAATTCTTCTTGCAACGCTTGCAACAATCCTTCATAGGATGTAATCTTCCGCATCACTGAATCCTTCTCTCGTTCTACCTCTTGTGCTAGATCCTTTAACGCTGGCATGCACAGAGGCTCATCTTCAAGCACTAGGCCCACCTACTTTCCTACATAGTGTATTGTTGAAGGAAATGTATGTGGTACCTTTGGCTCCAAGTGTGGCCTAGCTCTTATGACCTTATCACCAATCTCCTCTATGATGCTGATAAATACAACACTCTTTTTCTGCGCTAATTCTCACTCCTATGTTAGGCACGCTATTTCCCCATCCTTAGTTTTGATCTCTTCCCTGAGCACCCTAATTGTGGCATCCTTTTCCATATTTCACCTTGCCACCTCTGTTGAGACTTTGACCAATGCATTACTCACCTGTTCATCTGACATGACAATAGGCTTTACTATCATGTGTCTAGCCTGAGGTGTTTTCTTCAACCTCCTTGATATGCACGACTCCTCACACACATCAAAATTTGGCTCATCCATGTGTGTGTGCATGACCATGATAATGGCTTCCTCGTGCGCACTGTGGCCATATCTTCATCCATTAGTTCCCAGCCATATAATTCCTTTTGTGACAGAGTGCTCTAGAAACAGGCGTGGATAAGTTTACCTGCATCCTCTACATAACCCATGGCTGGTGGAATGTGCTCTCCACTTGTTCTTCTAGACCGAGGATGCTTAGAAACTTGAGCTTCCAAATTTGGGACTTGTGTCTCCATATCCGAAGAAGTATTTTTAGCTTTCTCATCTATTTCATTTTCCTCCTCTTCTCCTTGCTTCATTTCTTCATCTTTCTGTTCTACATTCTCTAGAGGTATAGGAGAAGTAGGCGTGCTTTCCTCTGACTCTTCTACCTCCTCATTCAAATTCAATTTCCTTCTCCTTTGTGTGGTTGTCTCCTTTTGTGGAGAGAGTCTAGGGTGATTTGTGCACTATTTATGGAGTAGCACCTTGGGTCCTTATTCTCCGAATACTCGCTTTACCAGTGCTCTCCTTGACCGCATCCAAGTCCTCATCATCCCCTTCTTATGGTTGAGGTGGTGTAGTGGCGCGCTTAGCTTCATCCTTGTTCGTAGGATGTCTTCTACCTCTATGCTCCAAACCACCACTATCCTCACGCTCATCCTCCTCATCCTCCACTTCTATTGGCTCT
Source organism: Taxus wallichiana var. yunnanensis (assembly GCA_018340775.1). Classification (NCBI taxonomy): domain Eukaryota; kingdom Viridiplantae; phylum Streptophyta; class Pinopsida; order Cupressales; family Taxaceae; genus Taxus; species Taxus wallichiana. The sequence goes on along the minus strand of CM031242.1, from coordinate 758,425,120 downwards.
GTGGGCTTAGGCACTTTGGACGTTCTCCATTGTATGCTTTCCCTTTGGTGGTGTTGGAAGTGCGAACTCATCTTCCACATACTTGTTATTCTCCATCTTGGGCTTCAGTTGAAGATACACCAATGCTGCTCCAATATCTCCCACAACCAAACTTATTGGTTTAATGCTTAATATATCTGAAATGATCCTTTCAATATATGCACCTCGCCTTGGATACACATATTTCTTCCTTAGTGTGTGGTAGTCACAATCTACCTTATCCGCATTGAATGTCAGTCATTACCGCGCATTTGTGAACCTATGTACTGATGCCTAGAAGTACCTTACTGTGAAGGCATATGGCAACTTACACTAAGGGATCCATGCTCCATCTTTCATGGTGAACCGTGCTATATCGTAAATGTTGGTATACAACGAATTGAACTTCCTTTCCAACCACTAAAGGAAAGTCCTTGGGGATGCACCATTCTTCCTCAAAAGCCACACAGAGCCTATCATACCACTTCTCTATCATGGATCCCTCACACAAGTGCTTCTTGAAGCATTTTGTGAGTGACTTGTGTTCCATGGGATACTCCCATATCTTCTCCTTTGGTCCATCAGGTACTCCAATCTCCATAAACACCAGTGATAATAGAACAACTCCAAAGCTGATCTTTCCTCCTGTGCGCACTTCCTCAATGATTGTTTATGCAATATAACGTGAAATGTGTGGCTAGTTTTGTAAAGGCGCATGGCTAAGAATAACATATGACCTATTTTTGGAATGGATAAGCGGTGAAGGGAAAGTCCCCACCCTTATATATGTAGTAAATTGTGTAATAGATATACACATAGAGGGGATCGAGATATATAGAGATATGTTGTTAAAACTACTACGCGCATACTATTGATATTGTAATGAGGCTTCTGTAAACTTATTGCATTGAATATAATGAAGGACATTGGCTGAATCTAAGTGTTAGTTCTATGTGTATCTGAATCTAGTATGTTTTTTATCTCATCATGGTTAGTACTTAATTCTACTTTTCCTTATATATAGATTTGGTATGCTCTGTAGAATGATGAGCTAGTAATAGAACTATATATGTTAAGTCTCCATCATGTTAACATCCTACTACAAAAACCCTAAAGAGGGACCTGGTACCTTTGTGCACTTCGAGTGAGCACTCGCTTTAGGTTGAGTGACGTGTCAACGCGTCTAGGGTTTTATAGGGTTCGTATCACTGAATTCTAGGCTGCGCACCACCTTCTTCACATGGGAAAACAAGGAAAAACCATTAAGGCAATGGAGAAAGATCATGATAAGTAGGCTGGATGAAATTGAGAAAGACTTGGATACGCTTGAAGAAGGATCTAAAGTAGTTGGAAAAAAGGGAAGGAAAGAAAAAATGGAGGAAGATCCTAGGCTTGCTGAAATCCAAATACAAGAGATCTATAAGAAACTAAACTCCCTTGACAACAGGGTTGTGCATATGAAGGGCAGACATGAATCTACTATTAGAGCTCTTAAGGTAATTTACAATTTCTTGGAACAACAAGTGAAGAACGTTTGTATGCTCAACAACATCTCGGAGAACATATGGGGGAGGGGCTAACACAAGCTCAAGTGTTCAGCCAAATTGACAAGAATGACCCCACCTAGGTTACTTGCCATCACACTTTTTAGTTCCCTACAGGAGTTGAAGAGAACTGTTGATAGAGCATCCAAGTGATGTTTCTATCAAATATGTTGAATACGACAATTTAGTTACTTGTTATTTTGTTGTTTTGTTGTTGTTTAATAGTAATTATGTAGGTATTTTGGTACTTGTCTTTGCAGTTGTCTTACTAGTAGTTGTGCTTTCATATAAACAATCTAATTTTGATCACTCTTTGAACCATATCTTTGTGATATCTCGGCTCTCGATCCTTTTTTGTACTCGGGTATAGTCCTCGCAAAAATATTTACTAATAATAATTAAAAAAAAGTGACGAGTACATGATCAATGAAAGGAAGCGGAAAATGATCCTTCTTTGTTGTTGCATTCAGCTCTCTATAGTCCATGCAGATTCTCCATTTTCCATTCTTTTTAGGTACAATAACAAGGGGTGACACCCATTGACTATCTGAAATTGGATATATGAATCCAACATCCAATAGTTTCTTTAATTCTTATTTCACTATATCCCTCATTGTTGGGTTCATTCTTCTTTGTGGCTATCTTATTGGCTTGCAGCTGTCTTTGATATATATCTTATGAGTACGAGTTTAGGATGGATCCCATGCATGTCTCCATAGTCCCATGTAAATTTTGTCATGTGTTTCTTGAGAAGAGCAATTAACAGCTTGATCCCGTTGCATGTTCAAGTGTTTTGTTCACATTGAGTGGCTTTCTCGGTGCAATCTCCACTTGCTTAGAAAGATCAGTCATAGAGCATAGGCTAGTATTTATAGAATTCAATATACAATCATGTGGAAGAAGTTGGTGTAGGATGCAATTCTTACCTGAACATTCATAGTACTCGATGCGGTAAGATTTGATTCTCCTGGACAACTTATGCATCGCAATTTGCCATCTTCTTCTTCATTCTTACCATAATTATTCTAGCAAGACGTTAGAAAGAACAACATCCTCTTCTTGTCCCTCAATTATGCATGACTTCTCTAGCATCATGAGCTCTGAAATGAGCTCTGATCTTCTTCTGGTTCTTCTACCCAAATGGTTTGGTCTTCTTCATTGAATGGTTGTGTAGGGGTAAAGCATAAGATTTTTAGTGCCACTTCCATTAGAGATGATCATATTACCAGATCTAGCACCTATGAATGCATCAACAGTTGCTAACCATGGTCTTCCTAGGATGATAAGATATCCTCCCAAACTTTCTTTTGGTTGAAGAACAATAAAATTAGTAGGGTATTCCCAAGAGTCTACCACTACTACTACGTCCTCCAAGACTCCTTTAGGCTTAACTGTTGATCTGTTTGCAAGCTACAAGACTGTGGTTGTTGGTCTTAGCCCCTCTAATTTCAAATCATCTATGATTTGTTTTGTCATTACATTTATTATTGCCCCCAAGTCAATCAGAGTGTTTTTAATCACTATACCATTGATTGTGATACTAAAGGGTTATTTGGATTTATGTATTTGAGATGAATTGAGTTCCCAAGCATAATATCAACTAATTGTCTAATGACTTGTACAGTAGATGGATCTCTTCTCTTCCTCCCTGGTTTCTTTCTACATAGGTCCTTTACAAATTTGTTATAGATGGGCACATCCTTAATAGCTTAAATCAATGGAATTTTGGAACAGATGACTTTTAATTGGTTAGCAAAATCAGAATCAGATTATGATATGAGGTTAGTCTTCATTTCTTCTAACCTTTTAGGAAATGGTGGCTCATTACCCTGCGTTTTACCTTTGTTGGAAATTTGCGTAGGTTGTTGTAGATCAACTTGTAGCATCTTCTATCCTTATTACCGGTCATCATGCAACAATTGTGTTTAATCTACAATTTCAGTAATGGTAGGTCCAGATCGTAGAGGAAGTGCTCTTCCTAAGCGAAGATGGATATTGTTGATATCAATAAAATAGGTAGGATATTGAGTTGGTTCAGTGGAATAGGTTGGTTGAGCAACTTTATTGTTAGGATTAGGCATTGGTTGAGCAGGTAGTTGTGTAGCTTTTGGTTGGGAGCTTGTTTGGGGGTTTGGCATCAGAGCTTCCTGCTACTTTGGAAATACGCAGGCTACGGATAAGCTTGTTGGTAATTAGGAGGTGGGTTATTCCATTACTATCCTCTCTAGGGTTGTTGCCATGATTGAGGAGGTTGTTGCCATTGTTGTTCTAGTTGGTTTTGGTATTGATGGGTGCCACTATTGTTGATATTGGTTAGGATATGGGGTCCATCCTTGAGGGTTATCCCAAGGTAGGGGCTGCATACATGAATTATTAGACCAATTTTGAAATGAATGCATAGGGTCTTGTGTCATACCTCCTTGCCTTGGTGGCCATGGTTTTATTTGAGCAACATAAAAAAATTTCCCATCCTCTATTTCCAACATCTTGAAATCAGGTGAATCCTCCCTTTCTTCAACAATGTTGGCCAATTCTCTGCATCTACAATCAGATTTCTTCCTTCTACATGCATGATAGTACTCTGTGAGTGTCGCTTCTGCATCTTCCTTTTTCTTTTTGGCATGCAAAGCATCTAATTGATTAGCCATATCATTGAAAATATCTTACTTCATGTTTTTGAACATGCTAACAATCTCTGACTTGGATATGTCCCCCATTGTTTTGGTAGCTAATCCACCTCTTGATCTTACATTTCTTACCCTCTTCATAGTAGCTCTTGAGTAATTTTTATAGGCTTCATAGATTTTTCAAAAGAATCTTTTGAAATGTCCCCTACTCCTATCAGATCCAGAGCATCCATGTCCTCCTCACTGAGTCCCTTCAAAAGAGTAATTTGAGGGATTCAGGTGGTATGTCGGTGGTGTGTCTTGACTTCGAATGTAGAACATGAACCTTTCTAAATAGTCTTCCAATGGTTCATCTTCTTTTTGTGTCATTTTGTAGATTTCATCACCTCCTCTGCTGCTTGGTCTACAATAATCTTGGTACTTCTCGAGGAATTTAGCCTTCATTTGTGCTCCAATGGCTACAACATTTCTTCCAAATCCCATGAATCATATCAAGGTTGAATCCTTTAGTGTAGCAAGGAATAGATTCAATTTATGGGCATCAATAGTATAATCTTAACTTTTGCACATAACATCAAACTCGAATAGAAAAGTGTCTGGGTCTCCTGTCATGGATCCATGAAAGTTGGGCAAGGACAAGGGAGAAATATTCTTCATACCAATAGCTGCATTATTTTCAAAGTGATGGGGAACTTGAAGGTGGTTGCCCCATTTTGAGCATTCTGATTTACTTCTTCTGTCATCCTAAGTTGCTCAGGTGCACTTCAGAGCCTTCACTTGGAGGATTGTCTTCAAAAAGCAAACCTAGTACGGAGGTTTCTTCTTCATAATATTCAGAGGTAAATGAAGATATTTGTGCTACTTGTGGATTAGGTAAAAATATACCATGGGCATCCCTTGGATGGTGCATGCATCAACTACTCAACTCATTCAACAAATTAGTAGGGGTTTAGTTTGAGGTGAATTCCTAAAACCTAGACTACTTCTAAGAAATGAAAAACCCTCTTCAACAAACTCATAACTTGGTAGTATCCCCTGACAACGACACCAAAAATGATGGTGCAAATTAACTCGCAACAATTAGTATGTTGTTTATTAATCCAAAGTCATTTAATTATCATACCTAGGGACGTAAACTTTCAATATTGCCGCGTGTTGTATACGATTCTGAGATGTAAGGAGGTATAAGGGAAAATTGTTGTCACTACAATTAGGAAATACAATGTTGGAAATGAACTAGTTTATGACTGGAAATGAATACTATGGCTATCATCAAAGCATGTAAAAGACATATCATAAATAAAGAATAAGTTGTTGTAAATCTAATCTAATCATGCAAGAAACTATAACAACAAACAAAAGGAGAGGGTTAGTAGACCACAAGTGGGCCCTGCCTTGGGTGTTAATCCCTCCTAAGGCTTGTGTCTAAAACAATTTAACATAACTCATATTTTATTCAATAACATGAAGATTACAAATGGAACATACAACAAAATCTCTACCTATGGATCGATCCCATTCTACAGCCTTAGCATTCTTTTTATATTCTTCCCTTCAAGAGACGTGAAGAGACTACCTCATTACTAACAGTTACAATTTGATTAAGTACAAGATCACAACAAAGCAATCTAGAGATTCTCATGCATGCAACAAAACTGTTAAAAGGTGTCCTCATACAATGACATAACTTAACAAACTGATCAACCAATTATCAAATTAAATCAACTAGTTCCTTGTTGGAGTTGCAGAGCATAATCAGGTGATGGTGTTGAATCTTCTTTATGTTCTCATAACTGCTCCTTTAGCAACACATGCAAACTCAGGTGAAGTGTCCATGTTGCTCAAGCTTTCCAAAATTATGGTCTTGTATATGCGTGTGACCTCCCTTGGCTGCAAGTGCTTTGTTGCGGATGAGTCCCATTGTTGCATGTCAATTGCTGTGGACAAGTCCCTTTACATTGTGAATGAGTTTCTTTGGTTGCATGTTAGTGGATACACATAACAACTCTTTGGCAATCAAGGATGACATTTATTCAAAGCACTATTTAATCATCACATTGTATTCAAGAATAAATGCATCCATAATCCATAAAATAAAGTAAACTTAGTAATAATTATATTAACTAATATAAGTGCCATAAGTTCAAGATATAGTAGATATGTTCAAGTATATGGGAAACATAAGTTCAAGGGGGTACACATGGATAAACAAAATACAACAGATGAGGCATTTTAAACAATAAATAAAAGGGCTCATCACCATTTTTTATAATATGCAACACTTAAAACATTTGCACTTATCACACGACACATAACAACGTGCCCACATAATCACTATCAATTACTTTTGCAACATTTTAGGGAACCCAATGTTTACATATTTACTTTTGAATGTATTGTGATTTGATACCAAAGAGGTATTTCATTTGTAGAAGCCCATTCATATCATTATGACACATAAATCCCCAATGTAGTCGAGGTCCAAAATGTTAAGGGGTTGAAGCAATAGTTAGGATTTCCTATTTTAATCTCACTACCACTTTTCAGAACACACAACTCAACATCAAAACTTATCATCAAAGGTTGGGTCCAAGAGTGCATATCTTTGGCGAGAGACCTATGAAGCAAACACTATCCACTTCTTAAGAGGTGGGGTGTGCATGACTAAGTTTCATAACCCGTAGAATATTTTTTGGCCACCATTCTTCTATGGATTCAAGAAGACTTGCATGGTCCCACTAAATAGAAGGAGAAGAGTATAACTTGGACACCAATGCATGAGTACACACACACTTCTTACCAAGGTGTTTTGTAAGTACATTAAGCATGCCCAAACATTATCCTTCCCCAAATTTGGTAGAACGAAGATATTTCGGTTAGTATAAGGGTTATTACCATGGAAGGACACATCATTGGTCAAATTACATTGACCTAAAACCACCCACAACCTGGGTGTTGTCTCAAAAGTATAATTACCAAAAAGAACCCATGCAGACTGGGGTATAAGGTCCTCATTTAATTCTATAATACATACCTAGGTTGTTATTAAGATCACTTATGAGACCACTAGGAGTCATAAGGACATCCTTTTCACTGGTAAAACCAAATTTGGCTCAAGTGCCCTTCATACATTTATTTAATTCATTCATAGACACATTTAGGGAATTATGCTCATATAATAACATTGAAAAAGATAGTTTCATTAAATCAAGGGGAAGAACAACATTTATTCTCTGGATAATTCCAAGTAACTTATTATCACAAGAACTACTAACCTAATCTTCTAGGTTAACCATAAAGTTCTCATCATTGTTTCTTGTAGCGACATCGGTCCACAATAAACTTGCTACATTTAAAAAAATTATCTTTGAATCCTTCCAGGTAAGGAGTGGTATAAAAGGACTTGGAAGTCTTACCAATACTTATCAATTCCTTCCACATCATACCCTCAGGTTATACTTATATAAAAAGGGATGACATTTACATACCAACAAAAGGGGTTCCTCCTTATTCTATTGTTACCAAAACCATTAACAAAAGTATTACCATAATACATTGTTATTTTTTTCCTATGCCAAACATAAATTTCTATCGTTCATTACTTTATAGTCCACTTTAAATGAGCATAATATTACTAGTTATCCCACTAAATTTACTTAAAATACTCAACATTCATTTTCTAGTAAAAGATCCACGAGGTGAGGAGGTTATGCATGGTTTTCCTGATAATCATTTAAAACCTTTAACAAGGTATGCCATGATTGTGTAACCCACTTAATTGGATCTCTTTTAATTAACCAATTTTCTCCTAGTTTTCTATTTCATAAGGAAGATCCAATTACACATCTTTATAACAACATTCTCCCCCACCCTCCATGTGAGGTATGGGCTACTCCATAAGGTGGTGAAAAACTCTACTCCAAAGGTTAAAGTCACTATAGTCAAATAAGATACTAAGGGTGAATTCTTCAATTGAAGGAGATCATCTACACACTATACATTCATACCTCTATTAATGTTACACGTTGTCCCACAAACTAACAATGGCTATAACAAGGTTTAACTTCAAGCTTAAAACATCCCTTTTCCCATGCAACATTTTCAAATTTACACACATTCACACATGCTATAAATTCAAAGGGTTAATTACTCACATAAGTAGTGATATTAACATTTCTCTCATTATTCAACGTTATCATGATGCTCTAGTTTGAACTATGATAACACCTTTTTCCTTTCCATAGTTACCTAAAGATCACTTTGGAGGCAAGATCTACATACAAAATATCAATCAATTGTTTACCATTACCATATCCTCTTCATTTACTCATAACAAGAAAGGCATTTCTCACTAGAACTAATGTAATAAAGATATTTCCTTTACTTATTGCTTAGATTAGGTTCCCAAATTTACCATAACAACTACATTACATTTCAAGAGGTACATACTACTACAAGAACAACATACTAATGCTAGTAGAATTATTAATCCTTTTTAAACAACACGACATCCCACAAAATAGTTATATTTTCATTTCACAAGTACAACAATACAACCAAATATGATATAAACCATTTCTTTTCCATTTTAGAAAAACATACATATTAGGAAACCATATACATATACATCTTATTAATCATTTTATACCATCGTCGCCACCTACTGTAACCTGGAAAACATGTAATCATATGTCAGCAAAAATGTTGGCATGGACAAACCCCTCCCATCAAACATGTTAGCAAAACCCCCAAATCAATTTTGGTTAGAGAGATAAAAATTATTCATTTTCCATACTTATTTAAATCAAACAACCTTTTTAAGTTTTAGAGAGAGGTTAGAGAGAGAAAACACCCATTTTCTTTCACCCAAATAAACTAAACCATTTCCATAACCAAGGAGAGTGAGAGATAACACAAACAATTTTTGATTCATTACATTCAAGTTTTAAAGGATTTCAAGTAACATCAAGTTCTACAACTTCTAACAAAGTCTTTGTCTCTTATTGTCGCTACAAGAGCCTAGGTATATGTGTCAAATCACATAATTCTTATTTTTCATCAATAGTATTGATTAAGAGTATTGAACCACATATTTATATTCTCCATACACATTTCCAATCATCACATTAGTTTTAAGTGTTAAATGAGTCTTAGAGAGTCAACGCATGTCCATGACCTTTGTTGCACTGTTTGCAAATCAACCCAAGTGGCCACAGAATGGGCTTGCAAAAATGATGTGGGACCCCAAATAAAATGATTAATTACTCCACCCTATTCTCTACTATACAGAGAATCACCAAAAATAGATGGAATCCAAAACTAACCATCGAGGCTCAAACTACAACAATATTTCAGAACCAATCGACTAAAATAAGACATTTTCCCTTCTACAAACTAAGCTAAGTGGGCTCGAAAATGTGCGCAAAATGCACTTTTCAAGGGTCATGGCTAAAACGAAAAACACTACGTTATACCCCATATAACAACAAAGAGGTATGCGGGTCAAAATTTTATTCTGGGATCACAAGCACAAATATGAAGTGGTTTTCGAAGGGTTTGGTCATAGGCGAATGGTTACTCCCAACAAACCATTTTCCAAAGCGTCTGAAACCCACTTCACAACCATGACCAACAAACATTTAGGCAATGTTTCTAGTTTGATATGGGGTCATCATACAATAACGAAGAGGTTATGATAGTTTTCAAGTGAAAATGAGGTTCGAAGGAGCTTCTTGCACACCATTTTTATCACAATTTGAGGTTATTTCAATGTCTCAAGTTTGCAATTTAAACACCATTTTTTCTTCCAGTTTGACTAGTTCTAAGGTATTATCAAAGGTAATCATGAGTAAGGTTTGTTCTTATCAAGTATAGGGCCTAGAATTATGGCACACCGTCAAAGGCATCGATTTTCAACACGTATTACATGTTGTGGAAATTTTATGCACTTTTCAATATGGTTTGCAAAAAGAATAACAATACATTACTGATAAGCTAAATTCCATATTAAATGTTTTATTTACTATAAAATGAAGTGAAAGTTTCAAAAGAAAGTAAGAGAGGAGGTAAAGAGTCCATGCCCGTAAGCGTCGAACGATGTATGAGCGGAAATGTACAATGTTCACAAACCGACCATGAATACATGCATTTTGTCAAATGGTTCACATGCGTTGAGCAAGCCTCCACCCTTAGCATTTATCTCAACCCTCAATAGTTATAGTGAAGAATATATAACCACACACAACTCTCCATAATGATGGTAAATGTCCATGCGTTGATTCAAAGCTCCCATGTTTTCACAAATTGAAAGGAAGGGAGGTAGGGCATAAAAAGGGAGAGGCATAGTTTGTTTCCCTTTAGGTATTTTATCAAACCCATTCTTATTTTTTGTATATATGTTTTTTGATACAAAAACAAAAAAGACACATCATATTACTTGTGTTCTCAAGCACTAAACAATACATACTCACTATTGTCTTGATTGGATTCAAGTGCAGAGTAGATACTTCCACTCAACCGCTCTAGTTTAAATGGCATGATGATGACAACAAGAGAGTTTCTTGAGATAACTAGAGCCGACAAGATGTCACTCCAAGCAAACCCATCCACGCAAAGAGACATAAGATTGAATGGCATTTTGTTGATAAAGTTTAAATTTTCCTTAAGATAACAACACAACCATACAGGGTTATCCAAACATACACAACAACATAGTTGTCCCGGCACCTAGGGACGCTAATGAAAAGGATTTAAAGTTATTCAATGTATCTAGTACAACCAAGAGTGGTATCCCCCACCATTTATGAATAAATAACCCACGTCCACATTCCCGGAATGGTTGTAGGAAAATAAAACAAAAATCAAGCTTATATGGTCTAGGGCATCCACACTACCAACACATCCTCCATGTACTCAAACAAATCAAACAAACAAGAAATCCATTTGGTGTGTAGCCTGTAATCATTGCCATTTCCTATAGGCCATATTTATTAGAAATGTTAGGATATAGTCCATGCGCCTTGTCTTTGCACTCCAAGCTTTTACCAACATGAGTGTCAGGTAATCACAGATGCAAAATTTGATAAAATCTCGTTCCAAAGCTCTTTTTTGCACTGGCATACAGGATGCTGGAAATGGTTGTGGAATCTAGCTTAGCTCCTGCTAATTTGAATTCTTTTTAAGGTTTCTACTGCTCTCATCATGGCAATGATGCCTCTAAACCAACCAATGCATCCATCTTCCTCTCAAGACCCTATTCCCTCCATGCCTACTTTACAAATTTGCCCTAAAACAAAAAAACCCTAAAATAATAACATACTCCAATCTTATTTCGCTCCATTTCACTCATTTATTTTGTTTCTTTAATTTTTTTCACTTTATCAATTATGTTATTTATATATCCATACATATAAATATTACATTTATTTATTATTCTTAAATTTTATCTATGATAACAACAAAACTTGTCTCTCGAGCCCAATGAAGATTTTAACACCTCATTAGTGTGCGCGATAAAACTTGATTAAATTTACCACCCATATAAACATTATTAAGCTTTGAAATTACAAAAAGGTGCAATTGTGAGTAGGAGTGTGTTCCAATAATGGGTTGTTGAAGCAACAACGAGAGTGGCGCCACAATTTATCTAGTCCCAAAGTTTCAAGAAATGGTTGCAGATGGAGGTAAAGTTAGTTGTTTAAGAAAGTGCCATAAGATCAAGCTATCCATGGGAGATTACTTGTTAGAGGGATCCATGTATGTCATTTTGATGGGGAGCATATATCGTGTTAGGGATATGATAGCTCACTACCAGTGGGCACTATTGAGATAAACTCTTAGGATTTGTTCATGAGGCTCCATTCTAAAGGGAGGAATTTTGAGCTACGTGGGATGAAAGAAAAAGCTCCATAATTGGTAAGTTCTCATCAAATGGAGAAAAAGCTTAAGAATGGTGTAGATGGGTTTCTAACATAAATATTTTCACTAGAATCTCAACCATCAAAAGTTACTATACTATCAAATCTATAAGTAATTGTTAATAAACACTCAATATTTTTGGGGATATGTCGAAAGGATTACATCTGAAAGGAGATCATGATCATGTTATTCAACTAGTACTAACAAGCCAACCTCCTAACATTAGCCCTTATAAATACCCTTATCTATAGTAAAGTGAGATTGAAGATGGTACAAGAGATGTTCGAAACATGTATTATTTGTTGTTGTAGTCGAGTGCTTACTCTTCTCCAGTAGTGATGGTAAGAAAGAAGGACAAAGGTTGGCACATGTGTCTAGACTAGAGGGAAATCAAAAATACACGGTGAAAGTTAAGTATCCTATTCTCATCATTGAAGATTTATTAGATGAATTACATGGTGTTATTTATTTTACAAAATTAGATATTCGATCGGGACACCATCAAATCCAAATTTGTGATGAAGATATTCATAAAACAACATTTAGGACACATTGGGGCCATTATGAATTCCTAGTAATGCCTTTTTGCCTTTCAAATGCAACATCTAATTTCCAGAGTTTTATGAATTCAATCTTTCGGCCATTTTTGCAAAAAATTGTCTTCGTGTTTTTTATGATATACTAATTTACAACAAGACTTAGGAGGAGCATTTACATCATGTCAATAAGGTATGGCTTCTCTCAAGAAAGAACACCTTTATACTAATACCTTTAAGTGTGCTTTTAGAGTAAGAGAGGTATAATACTTGGGTCATATTGTGTCTCATGAAGGGGTAAAAGTGGATCCTTATAAGATCTAATCCATGGTGGATTCGTAGATTCCTAAAACCCTCAAAAACCTAAAGGTATTTTTGGGGTTTACAGGTTATTATCGTTGACTTGTGAATAATTTTGGTAGAGTTGTTGCACCACTCACAATTTTATTGAAGAAAGACTCTTTTCATTGGAATGAGGAAGCAACACAAGCATTTGAATCACTAAAGAAGGCCATGTGTACCACTCTAGTTCTGGCTACACCAGATTTCTCCAAAACCTTTATTATTGAATGTGATGCTTCAGGGTGTGTCATAGGTGCAATATTTATACAAGAGGATCATCCCATTGCATTTGAGAGTTGTCAACTCAAATGTAGAAACCTAATAAAACCAACTTATGAGAAGGAAATGATGGTCATGATTCATATAGTCAAACAATGGAGACTATATCTCATGGGTCGTCACTCCAAGGTAAAAACATATCATGACAACTTGAAATACTTCTTAGAGTGAATAATATCATTAGAAAAAAAAAAGGTCACTACGATGTTGGACTATGGTTTTGAGATCGCTTATAAAAAGGAAAGGAACATGTGGTAGTTGATGCACTATCCAGGAGATATGAGTCCACAGAGGCATTGCTATATGTCATGTCCATATTATAGGTAGGTTGGCTAGAAAAGGAAATATCAAATGGCAGGATGACACATAGACCCACACTCTCATTCAGAATCTCCAACAAGATCCTAATATTTCAGGAAAATATGTTTGGAAGGGGGATGCATTGTGGCACAAAGACTGATTGTACTTGTGCAACAACTCTACCCTTAAATCTCAAATTCTCTCAAAGCTCCATGTTTCTCTTATGGGTGGCCATTTAGGATTCTCAAATAGAATTAAGAAATATTTCTTTTGAGAAGGGTTGAAAGGAGATGTCCAAAAATTTGTGGCAAAAGTCTTGGTGTGTCAAAGCATTAAGGGTGAAATTGTTAAGTCTTCATGACTTTTGTAGCCTCTATTTATTCCTAGTGAGAAGTGGGTAGAAGTTTTCATGGATTTCATCACAAGATTGTTGAAATTTGAAGGGAAAAGCGTAATTATGGTGGTTGTAGATAGACCTACTAAGCATACTCATTTTTGTGCCTTGTCACATCCATTTACAACAAGTACAATTGCCATATCTTTTATGGATATAGTTCAGAAGCTACATGGAACACCCAAGATTATAGTCAAGTGATCATGATCCTATATTCACTAGAAATTTTGGACTGATTTATTCTCATGTTTGGTTACTCAATTGGATCGTAATGCATCATAACATCCCCAATCTGATGGATAGAAAAAGGTAGTAAACAAATTTTTAGAGGGGTATCTATAATGCTTTGCTTTAGATAAGCAAGAGAGATGGGTTAAGTGGCTACCACTTGCAAAATGGTGGTATAACAATTTGTTTCATACTTCATCCAAAATATCCCCATTCTTGGCATTATATGGTTACCATCCACCATCCCTCACTTCCAACTTAAGGGTCCAACCTAAAGTAAGAGTAGTTGAAGAACACATTCAACACCAACATGAGGTGCTCTCTAGCCTTAAAGAGAACTTGGTAATGGCACAAAACCACATGAAGCAATAAGTTGATCAATACCATAATGAGTGAAACTTTGAAGTTAGAGACTATGTTTTTGTAAGATTGCATCCATACAAGCAACTATCTTTGAAAAAATAGAAAAAAAGATAACAAGCTTTCACCCAAATACTATGGCCCTTATCAAGTGTTATAAAAAATTAGTAGTGTGGCATATAAATTGGAGCTTCCTCAATCAACTAAAATACATCCAATTTTCCATGTTTCTTTCTTGAAGAAGGTCATTAGGTAGAATGTGTCTTCTTAGTCAATGTTACTAGAGCTTGATGAGGAGGGATACATCATCTTGGAGCCTAAAGGAATCCTACAGACATGTACTAAGAAGTTGAGGACAAGGATCATCATTGAGTATATGATCAAATGGAAGAATTTGGACATTGAAGATGCAACATGGGAAGATGAAGCATTTGAGCCACAACATCCAAAGTGATCACCAAAATCGGGGACAATGTTACTTTGAAGGGGAGGGACATGCTACACCCTTAACCATAGGTCATATATTAGGATATGGATAGCTGACATGTGGCTAACATAATCTCTTATCATGTCATATCATATTTATTTATGCTTTCATATACTTAATGGGTTAGCCTTGGTGTTTTGCATATATAGTAGGGTATATATAGGGGTTAGAGAGTAGGTTATGATAACCATATTGAGAACTTAAGTCTTATTGTATTTTTGGAGGTTGTCCCCTCAAAGTGGCTAAGTCGTTATACTATCATACTTGTGATCATTTTATCTTTCTTTTGGTATCCCTTGGTATTCTATTTTTGTTGATATTCAGATCTATTTAAGTAATTTTATTACAATCTACAATATTTGTCTCCTCGTTGTCTATACTTATCTTTATATTTTGTTTCTAATTACTATCTCCAAAATAACGTCATATTAGAAATTACTTTAAATTTCCCTCTTCTTTATGCCGAAAGACATTTTACAATGGCAATTGGGGTGGTGGTAGGGGATGTAATGTCTGTACATAAACATTTCATTATTGTATTAAATTTACCATTCATTTTACCATTACGGGTATTGTAACCTTGAATTTGATGTCCATTTGTCTATCGCTTAAAGCTATTTTTACTTTGTTTCCATTTGGAAAACCATAATATCTTGGTTATACAAAGGAGTTTGAAACTTATTGTTCTTTTCCATGAAATATATTTTTTGAGCTTTAGACATGGTATAAATAGATTGATGTGATTGGTTACCAAACAATGGGAAATATCTAGAGATGGTGATAGAATTATTAATCAATATGATACATGTAAAATCTAAGATAAGAGCCTTGAGATTGATATTTGTGAACATTTTAAAGATAAATGTATTTAAGATATCTAACTAGGCTATATCTATTATTATAAAAACATTATTTTATGCAACTAAATATGAATTTACTAATTATATTTGTTTAAATCTCAATTAAGAATGCGATTAGTTGTAACACGTTGTTAATGTAAAACCACTTTATTTCTAAAAATGGAACTACAAAATGAAATACTTACCTATAAAAATAATAGAATTGAATTCAAGAAACACTCATATAATATGGAATGTTATTTTGAAGCCCTAGATAACACACTTCACATGGTGCATACTTTACCAAGGTCTTTTTCTTGGTCGTCATCTTATTCATTTAGGGGTCTCTCAACCCAAAATTTCCATTCCGTGGACACTAAAAACTCTCATCCATCTATTTTAGCTTTGCAAAAAAGGTCCACTTAACCTAGATTTGGATTCAGAATTTTTTCAAACCTTTTAAACCTTTCAAACTAGATCCCATCATTTGGTAAAATACCCTCTTAAGAGAGAAGACAATGCTTCCTACATGCTACACTCGATTCCACATACTTTTGAGTGGAAATCCTTTTTTTTTTTTGGAATGAAAGAAAGTCAATTGTATTTGCTAACTCTTATGTTGATTCTAGTTTTTCAACTTATAATAAAACTATGATTATTTCATATGTGTTGTTACATATACAAGTTCGAGCCAATAAGGTGGCTCGGAGGTCTCCAATCTTCAATCTCCCTTAGACCACTCTAGAAACACTTCTTGTACTATGTAAGATCCCTAAATGGGACTCTTTGACCCCAAGTAGGATTTCGGAAAATCCCCACCAAAACAATAAGGAAAAGATGGAAAAGTAAATTATTAATTTCAAATCTGACAATTAATATAGAAAATGTGATTGGGTTTTGGTATGAAACTCCTGGCACATTCATCATTTGTCACCCTTCATCTTTCTTAAATAATATGCAAATTTTGATAAGCCAAATCAAGTCTAAAAGGATGAAATGGAGCATGCACAACCAACTAAGTCTGTTGAAATAATTTACAGGAAATGATGACTAGGGTATGAAGGGAAATCTCATGCAACATATACCCAAATAATCCTGAACCTTTTCTAAATTGATGACAATATTTTTAACAGCTAGAATATGAAGAAAACCAGAATTTTAAGAAGCAAAAATGACAGAGAAACAAATTTGAAATCTGCAGATAGAAAGAGGTTAAAAGCATACATTAATTCCTTCAGAAATGATCTGGCAATGACGTACTTGAATCCCAAAAATCAGATCTGAAATCTGAATATTAAACTAGGCTGAAATACCTTTGAAAAACCCTCTTAAAAATTATGAAACTTCCTTACTTCACTTCACAAAAATTGTAGATGATTTGACAATAGAAATCGAGATCTAAATACCTTAGAAAACATGCCAAAATAGTTCCTAATTGGGTCGATCCAATAGAAGAACTATGCAATTTATTCTCCAAAATACCCTCAAAATACACTACTGCTGAAATGACTGAAAATTAGATTACTGATCAATGAGAAATCCCGAGTGGAAATCTCTCACAATACTCTTGGGGTTTTCATCCGTAAGAGATATAACCTTAAGGGGTTTCGTCTTGGATTACTTGCATGCAAGCTCGAGCTCACATGCAAGAGAAAGTATCATATAATTTTTTTGGAATACGTGTACATAGGTCGACCTCTTCTTTATATAGGAAATGGGACCCAAAACGACCTTTGGACTTCCAATGAAAGTGACCTTTGGACTTCTAAATGAAAGTGACCTTTGGACTTCCAAATGAAAGTGACCTTTGGACTTCCAAATGGAAGTGACCTTTGGACTTCCAAATGGCATTTTCCATAGGAGGAATACAAGACATAAATAATATTTTATCCTTCCCAACTTCATTATTCCTCTTTGGCCCAAGAATAAAATATAATAACCCCTTCACAATGATATTTGCCCCTCGTATTGACCATAGGGATTATTATTTATTTTTATTAAGCCAAATAAATTAATATAAGTGCTTTAATAATTTTATTTTATTTTTTTATAGCACTTTATAATAATTTATTGTGACTTAAGTCACCCTTATATTTTTCCTTTGGCTCATCGGGTTGATAAAATAGGCCAAAGGTCTTCGATTGGGAAAAGGGGACATTACATACTATTGCTCGTGTTCTCGCTTTCTTCACCCTCTGAGAGAGCACTCCAGGGGAAGAGGACACCGCCGTAGCAATTCTTGCCTCTACTCTAGAGTAGAGTTGGATGATGGTCTCCACTACACCACTACTCTCCTCCAGCCTAAACAATGTGGAGGTTGGGGTATACCGCCTCCTAGTCATGACAGTGGGCTCCTCTTGCCCATTTAGATAAGTTTCCCCGTTTGAGTTTGGCTATTTCATCTTTGCAAGCTCTTATTCATGGCCACGAGGATCCGATAAAAACAATCCACATTGAGAACACTACCAATATTGATTGGAACTCCGTGTTTGAGAGTAAAGACTTACCAACTAATATCTAAAGCAAGTTATAAGACAATGAAATGAAATGAAAGATTTTAATGACGTGCACAAGATCAAGAGTCTATGGGACCACAAAAGCGAGATTTTAAGTTTTTAGACTCCTTTCAATATCCGCTCTTCGATTTGTGAATCTTGAGGATGAAACCCGTGGTTCTTGAACCTTTGTTCCTTCGAAGAGTTCCTCTAATCTGTCCACCTTCAAGTTGTTTTCGTACTCAATAAGAATATCATCATATGCTGAACACTCCATGATGAAATGTTATTCTGTCTCGACGACCCCTTTCTTTACGAAAAGACAAATTCTCCTTTCCCAATCTTCCTTTGGAATAGTCCATCTACCGCCACATCGAAGATGATGCGATCCGGTCCTTAACTGTGCCACTAGAATCCTTGTTTTACCCTTGATAGCTGCCCTTAGATAAGCTTTTTCATCATGTTCCCCATTGGGATTGAATTCTCTGATATAATGTGCTTTCTTTCGACCAATCGACCCCCACACATGGCAGTCTGAACTTTTCTATCACATAATTTTTTATTTTCCTATTGCTGTTAGGACACTCTTGCAAGTTGATGCCCCATTTGTTCATCCATTTAGAATTCTGATTCATCCAAGTTTTCTTTCTGCGTTCCAAAGTATCGTCCCACAACTATTTTGGGCCAAGAAGATTGTCCATGCTTTTAACTTTTTCAAATAGCTTATCATCCGAGATATCACAAGCTTCCAACGAGAAGTACCCGCTTGATGACAACAAGATCTCATAAGGAACAGCTTAATTTGACTCTAAGGGTGCTTGTGATTAGATGTTTCTAGATTCTTTCTATCTGTCTCCACTGTGATTTGACATGCTACTTCCCAAACTTGCACCATAAAGAACCATCGAGTGACCAACAATCCAAAAAGGGTTTTCTTAGTTTTCCAGTCCCAAAGTTTAGCTTTCCTACACCTGTTTTGAAGTAGGTAAGATGCTTTCCAACCTCCCTGTATCCTTTTTGCTTTACAAGTCTCCCAACTAAGTTTGTGGTGAAAGTCAATCCCAAGATATTTGTATTCAGTGACTATTTCCAAAGGGCTCCCTTCAAAAAGAAAGATACTTTGTCTCTCTTTCCTTTTCAAGGAGAAAATCATGATTTTTGTTTTGCTAGTGTTCACTTGCATCCCGACTTCTTAGCATAAGAGCTCTAGCGCTTTTAGTTGTTCCCTCAATCCTTGAGTTTTTTTTTTGAAATGCGATACCTATTTGTCTTTTTACTTGCGATGCCTATTTTTCATGCAATGCTTTGTTTAGTGTGTGTTAAAAACTTTTTTGGCTTTGTTTTTAAGCCCTTAGTAGGCCCAATGTGGCGTATCTCCATTTTTTTTTTTTTGAGTATAGGTAATGTAATATATTTAAAAAAATCATATAACTCTCTCTCTCTCTCTATATATATTTATTTAATTTAATTTTTGTTTTATGAAAATTTAAATATATATTAATAAACCTTTTAATGCACAAAATTTAAGGCATCTAATACGTTTGAGTGAAATCCCTGCATCGGGCATGTGCTAAAAAATCAAACAGCATTTAAAGACGAACCGTCCGTTTTTGGTTTAACCTCTGTCCGTTAAAGTAAAATTGCCCCCGCAGGTAATTACTGAAACCTTTTTGCATTTAGGAAATACAAATCTGTTTGACGCATACATATGTTACGATTGTCTTTCACCGGGTTTTCTTGTTATGGTTTTATTTGGGCTGTAGCTCAAAATCTCAAACTTACTAAACTCCGTTGGAAATTATTCAATTCAATTTCCAGTAGCGCAGCCAAGTTCAGGATCAGAAGTGCCAGGTAATTGCGAATTTTTTATTTCGATTTACCTCGGAATTTACTTCAACGCTCGCCTATTTTTTCTGTTTACAGATCCCGTCCTAATTCTGATAATTTACTGCAAGGTGAACTCTGTGAGTTATTTATGTCGACCTAAATTTATTCCAACATTTTTGGTATCCTTTGTATTTGTAATTAGATTTTATTATTTAGAACGACAAACTTCTGTATGGCCACGGTTTAGATGTTTATTTAAATAAATTAGGTTTTATGCATAAATAATCGAGTGCACTGTAATTGTCTTTAAATTTGCCTTTGGCTTTTTATGATTATGAGGTGGCTTTAAACATGTCATTTATATTGGCACTCCTTAGCTGCTACTTGTAGGTTTCGTTTAGTTTTGCAAAGGTTTTGTACTTGTTCGTTATTTTTAATTTTAATTTTTTGCAATAGCCGTTTTTTCTTTAGCTTGCGTGTCAGTGATTTTATGTAGGAACCAAAATTATTTGATCCAGAGAATAACAACATTTAGTGCTCTTTACTTATTCAGTTGTGTGTTTTCATAGAATTTTACCACGTAGACGATCTAAACTAAATCAGGGTTTTCCTTATGAATGCGGATATATGTATGTATATATACACATATATATGTATATATACATACATGTATGTATATACATATATCTATATATCTATGTATATATGTATGTATGTATGTATGTATGTATATGGCAAGTTTGAGCTCACGACCGAGCTTGGTCACGAGATTAAAACCCAAGATTACAAAATTTGAATGATAAATAAGGTAAATGGAAAACAATTCCTGTGGGCTTCCATAAGGTGGTCTCATACTCCAAATTGGTATCTCACTTAGCAGTCTTAGTGGTGACCTAAAAATCTACCTCTAACCCAATCCCCTTAACTATAGATGATTGAATTTTAATGTTGCAAGGAATCTATCAAAGGATTCTTGTAGAGTAGGCAGCTGGCTTTTTTAACTTTGTGTAACACGTGTGCACATGTTTAAGTGTCAAGGAGCATGCTTGACTATATTTGTCATCAACGAGTGTTGTAAGAAAGGATACACAGATATTTTTGTAGATATGTTAGCACATGTAGGTTGATACATGTAAAAGCAAAGCTGACATCACTATTTCAGCTGTAGTAGATAGCAGGATAACTGACTAATTTATCTTACTCTTTAAATGCCCTTTACTCATCCATATAAATCAAAGCCTAAATTCTCAGGGTCAGTGCCATTTAATGAATAATTACTTAAAACCTCTGTTCTAAAACTCCTGAGTACTTGTGATTAATGAGCAGTTGTTCCCAGCCCGAGTAATCATGCAACTACTCGCAAGCTGAGTAACAGGCTTCTCATGAGTAATGACTAGCAATAACTCGTGATTACTCTTCATCACTCATGTGTCTGAGCCCGGTACTTGACTACAGGCAAAATGGAACCTCCTGCGGGTTTAAAAGAAAGAAAAGAGAGAAGTAATTTTTTGTGTACAGTCATGATTTTCTGCTGTTTCTTCTTTGATAAGGTGATCTTTTCATTTGTTAGTACTCTCTTTTGTCTAAAACTGAGCATTGTATACTTTTTTGGTTAAAAATTAATAGAAATACTGAAATTCTACCTATGTATTCTCTACATTCATTTCTCATTTCATTTAACCATGTTTTACGTGTTATTTAAGTTTATTTTATAAATCTATACATTTTTAAAGCAGCAATAAAGTTTCTGACTATTTCTTTAATAATTGCCAAGTCCCGAGTCTGAGTTAAAGTTTTTGGCTGCCGAGTACAATTTTTTTAACTATGCATTAGTATACAGAAACATAAATATATCAAAATGCAAAAATTACAAAGTCAGACAGATTATCATACCATCGTCATGTTTTTACAAAAGGAAGTTGCCAAACATAGATGCTTAAATGGAATATATCAGCAAGTATACAAATTGATACAAATGTTGAGGACATAGCATCGATTAGTCGCATGGCTCTGTATTAAAATATAAGGCTTATTTATTAGCATTATGTTAATATTAGTTAAGTGTTAACTAATAAACGGTCCTAACTTTGTACTTCAACCACTTTGTAACCATGTGTGCATTCCAGTGTCTCTTTATCCATTCTTTGTACATTCTAATCTTTCTTTATTCTTTCTCTCTACGCATATTTTAACATTGGTATTAGAGCGCAACAAACTAAGGAAAAAGAGAGAAGGGAGAAAGAAATTTTCGTGATAGTCCCATTAGGGCACGTTGAGGAAATCCAAACGATTACATTTTCATGAGGATTTTCGAGTTTACATTTGGATTCTCGAATTCACATTCTTGTGAGGATTTTCAAAAATTGTAGGGCACAAGAATTCATCGAGGGAAAAACATTACAAAACCGACGTGCAACATAGCCAAAATTTCAATCAAATCCAAATCACAGTTGCGCAAGGAAAACGTGAAACCATTACAACAGTAAATAGTCGATTTACCAATCGCGAATCAGGAGCAAACATTTTAGGAGCAAAACAAAAATGACATGGATATTTCAGGGGCATGTTTTAAATAAATATAGTCATATAAAGGTCTGAACAGAAGTCGAGCCAGGGTTTTAAGGTTTAGACTCTTGCAAACAAAGTCACGAAAGGGCAAGAAAGGCCGTCTGTAAATTGCAAAGACAAATTAAATCGAGGGCTTGCAACAGTCGTGAAACAGAAAATACCAATCATGAAGGGTTTCATAAGAAAGTCAGTGAAAGTAAATAGGCCCTGTTTGGTCGCAAGGGAAGGCACGACATCAAAAGGCAACCAAAAAACAGTTGTGAACAAGAGAAAGACAACGTTTTAGGTGACTACGAAATCAAGGGCATGGAAATCCTATTTGATGTTGCAAATCACGAACTAGGGTTTTTATTTGGCCATGAATGGACTGTGAGCCAATGATAAAGAATTATGAAGAACGTTTATATTATCAAGTTTTTGAACGAAACATTTTTCAAGAGACGGATAAGATCGTAAAAGAAAAAAAATGAAGGGAAAATTCCAAGATAAACCAAATGTAGTCAATGTTGAAAATCTTTTGGATGCTGACATTGATGAACTCAGTTATAGAGAATGCGTATTTTAAAAGAATTACAACACTTTGAAGACATGAAGGAATCCAATGTAGGTGAAACTCGGTATGGATGGCTGTCCAGATAGTTCGGGAGTCTATGAATCTTGGGAATTTACCGGTCACAAGACAACTTAATGGAGCACTTTGTGGGAGTAACTTAGTATGGATGGTTGTCCAACAATTCGGAGATTTTGTAATTCGGGAGTTCGGGAGGTGGAATCCGGGAACTCGGGAATTCAGCTTGGGAACTACACCTTTACAAGGGTCAGGGAGGTAACTTGATGGAGTTCTACTTGGTCAAAGCATTGTTTTCAAAGGGAAAGTTTATGAAGAATTCATGGTCTTGGTTGGTTTTGTTATTTTAATCTTTCTCAGTATGTTCTATAGAGTAAGCCTTAAGAGGGGGTATTAAAATATAAGGCTTATTTATTAGCATTATGTTAATATTAGTTAAGTGTTAACTAATAAATGGTTGTAACTACTTCAACCACTTTGTAACCATCTTTCACATAATAAAATGACGGACACACAATAATAATGTGTGCATTCCGGTTTCTCTTCATCCGTTCTTTGTACATTCTAATCTTTCTTTATTCTTTCTCTCTCTGCATATTCTAACACACTGCTCATTAAATGAAAATGTGACTGTAAGCTTTACTTTCAAAAATTGGTATGTCAAGTTATGAAAGGAATTGACAATTTGCAAATATTAAATCACCATCACAAGAAAGCAATTTTATTCAAAAGGCTTACATAGGGAATTTTACTATTCTTGAACATATTTTGCTAAATCTTCTGGAATTATAGAAATCAGTTTGACATGTTTGTACCCAATCCCATGCATCATATGTATGTGCTAAATTTTCTAGAGAACTTCCACAAGGTAATTGTCTAGAAAATAACTGTGTAGGTGTTGAATGTGGGTTAACATTCGAGGACGATTCATTATCTTTTTAATACTTATTTTTGGGAGACTTAGGTAGAGGGAAGCACGAGTGTGTAGTACGAAGAACAATACTGAAAAGATGACATGCATCTAGTATCAAGCCTATTAAAATAGTTTTTGAATCATATAAATATTTTCTAGGCATCTAGTTTGTCTCTCTTACAAGGTACATCAGCCCGTCTTTTAACTATCTTTGTACACCAGTTGTGGAGTTGGTTGATACCAACACGGGGTAAAGAGATGTTTTCCGTTACACACTAAGTTCATTTGCCTAAAATTTCTGGTTTAGTCTCTTCATCAGCATCATCCTGTCATTAGTCTGAATAAAAATATGGGTGATAAGGGGTAAATCCTTTTTTGTCAACATATTCTCATCCTGACGAGGGATTAAGGAGTGTGATCTGAAACAATGATCTAAAATTTGTCCACACAGTTTCATACAGAAGCATTTCTCTCTGTGAAATCCTTTCTTGTTTACATCAGCTAGTCACAAATCTTCAATAATTCTTTCTCATCTTGAGTAGCTTTATAAATTCTTTCTTCCTCCAACTTATTGACATTGCCCATCATGTCCAGGATAAGCTGAAAATTAGTTTAGTAGTTTTCCTCAATAATCCTCACATGGTGAACGGTACTAGACAGGGTGTAGTTTCTTTGGTTATGGATGGAATTGTTAGGAAATTGTGGTTATTACACCTAGTAATGTTAACAGGGGTGAGTTGCTGGTTACTAAATCTATTATGAGTGGGTTTGTTGGGTTTTACAAACCTGCACATAGAAAAGAAGATTGTTAGTGTTGATATAGATATTAGATAGCATAGATATCCTACACTATAGGGTTGATTATAGCTTTGTAAGTTAAAATTTGCATTTGCAACTATCAAATGAATAATCTAAGCTAAAGAATGATCCTAATGCTCAGATTTGGTATCAGAGCAAGTTGGCTTTGGAAAATATGAACTGGGAAGGGCACAGGTGCATTCCCGTGCAAGCTTCAAAGTGGCACATATATTTTGTTTTCCTGTGAAGACTATGGTAGTGTGGGCTTTTAACAGCAGAAGAAGAGACACAGTCCAAAGAATCAGCAGGAGTGTCATTGTTGGTATCATGGTTGTAGAAGGAATGATTGACTTATATGTCAGCAATATTATTTTTTTGCATCGTAGAAATTGATGCTAATGGTGGAAGCACCCAACCAAAGGTAGTTGCTTCTTATTATTTTTCAATCTAAATACGATACAATGGCTCGATCTGTATCTCCGTGTCCATGATTCTACAAGAATGATGGAGGCCCATTTGTTAGGCTCAAACAAATAATACTCAGTCTGCAGTAGGTGATATTGGTTGGCCCGGCCGTTACATTGCCTGCAACCATATATAAATTACTATTGCTGCTATCAGTGGAAATCAGCCAAAGGCATGGAGGTACTAGCAGAAATCAAGTGTTCAAAATAGATCAGCCTGGGTGTCATAAGAGTGAAGTGCAGCCCACAAAAACAACAGCACAGCCCACAAAGAGGGAAGTGCTTGCCTGAAACAAAGGCGCAGCAATTTGCCAATCAGAAAAGTGCCATTTACAATCTTGTCTGAGTAGATAAAACACAGTAAACAGGAGAGTCACAAGACAGATGCGCATCCTGGAAAATCGCGTGACCTCAAAAAACATTTAGATTCAATCAATATGGCCAAGAAAATGCTATCACAGAAGAAGCACAGCTTTACAACAGGCAAATAATAAAACAAAAGTTTTATTTATTATTATTATAATCTTGCCGTATATTGTTTTCTATGAAGTATTTGTTTCATACAAATTCAGGTAAGTTACTAAAGCAGGGAGGGTTAACTACTTCCATGGAACGCCTGGTGGGGGGGCACGATGTGCTCATCTCTGCCAAATTTGCTGTGTCTC
Organism: Taxus wallichiana var. yunnanensis; assembly: GCA_018340775.1. Classification (NCBI taxonomy): domain Eukaryota; kingdom Viridiplantae; phylum Streptophyta; class Pinopsida; order Cupressales; family Taxaceae; genus Taxus; species Taxus wallichiana. The sequence continues at coordinate 758,398,951 of CM031242.1, read as the reverse complement.
GGAAGGAACGTAAGGTCAGCGTCAAGGGTGTGGAATTTGAGATCTCGGAGTACTCCATAGCTAATGTCAGTGGGCTGCAGGCTGAGGGACTTTGAATTTTACGAGTCTAAGAGGAACAAAGAGCAGGAGATGAATGTTTTCCTCCAAGGCAAGGAAAAATTGAAGAAACTACAGGTTGGCGATGCCCGGGAGTCTCTTCCTAGGCCTTGGGATGAGGTGATCATCCATATCATGAGATATATGACTCTTGAAGGTAGGTTTCATAGTGTTTTCTCCTACCATTTTACCATTCTCAACCACTTTCACCATGGGAGAAGGATTAGTCTTTTGTTCTATCTTCTTCATTCATTGGTAGACTTTGGTAGAGACTACCAACTGGGTAAATTGGATGGCCCTATCCACCAGGGCTTGATTATGCTTATGTATCTCCGGACCAAGGCTAGACAACTCACGTTTGGACTGGTTTCGGAGGTCACAACTGACAAAGATTGTGAGGAGCCATCGAGTTGTGACTGTGGGAAGAAGCCAGTGAAGATTTCAATTAGAATCCCTTAAGAAAGAGGGTAACCCAGTTCTGAGGGACCCTTTCCTGATCAAGCAGTTTGCAGCAGGAAGAGTAAGACTAAGATGGGAGAGGAAAATCAGAAGTGATCGCCCAGTGCAACCTCATACAAGGTTCTTTTGTCTGTTAAAATGTCTTGGGTGGTAGCCTAAGATTTCCATTTGATTTTTGCCCCTAAGTAGGTCTTTTCCTTGTGGTTGCAAGTTGGATTAAATTCTTTGATGTAGTATTCTTTCTTCCTCCCAAGCCGTTGTGTCCTCGTGCCTATCTTAAATTTTTCGTGCTTATACTTTTAATTTCCTCATTAGTGTTTGGACATTCTTGCATGTTAATATTCCATTTGCTCAGTCATTTGATATTTTGTTTCATTCACGTGTTCTTCTTCCTATCTAGATGTTCTTCTATAACCATTCTAGGCCACTGTGAACTTCTATGCTTTGAACCTTCTGCAAAATGAAAACCAGATTGCGTCATTATAGTACCGACTCACGATAGTCTGTTTGAGTTTGGGTGGTCTTCTAAGTAGGGCAATCTCATGACCGATGTGACACTTGTTCCTCGCATTGGGTCTTTTGTGATTATTTTCCCTTGTGTGTCCATAGGTTGAATTGGTGGCTTGTGCGCACCCCAAATTTGTTTGGCTTTTTTTGCCACTCATGGTGTGGTAGATCACTCCACTTTGTTTGTTTGAACATCGCGGAAATACCCATGTCCTCCTTCGATCGAAAAGAGTGATGGATGTCTCTCTTGCGAGTAGTCTCCCAACCGCCACATATCTTTGCTTTGTATTATGCGTGACAACTTGCACAACATTCTGTATACCAACCTTTAAAACAACCGTCTCTAACATAACACTCAAATTCTTTGCATTTTTACTATGTTATAGGCATCAATAGACTTCAAAAACGACATCACACCATTTGAAGTTGCTTTAAAAATTAATGAGGGTGCGGTTCCTTCCATCCGTCCACCCATTTGAAAGAATGGTGCATTCGTATTTGTTCCATTGTTTCTTTTGCTCTTCTAGAATTGTAGTGGCATTTCTGAATTGCACCTTGTAGCAATTTCCCACTCAAATCTTTTGGAGAGGGTGCCTTGTACCCTTTCCCTACAACTGTCAACGTTGTCACCAAGTACTCTTAGTATGGGCTCTTTGCCACATTGAATGGAAGGTTGTTGTAGTACCAGAAATTTGCACATGCTTTATCCGCTTCCTCGTGCATATCCTTGTTCCAGTGTACCTTGCAATGAAGGTTGTGCTCCAAGTGTGTTCCTTGCCACAAAGTTATATGCCTTTTCTTGAACTCAATGAAGATGTGCCTCTTCCGGCTCGTATGCATGGACCATGAGTAGAACCCACAATTGTTGCCGCATCATCCTCTGAATCCTCTGTCATTGTAGCCCCAGGTCTAACAGTTTGTGCTATGGCTTTTGCACCCTTTCCCTCTCTAGTTTCTTCTCCTCTAGCTCTGCCAGCTTTGCTCTCATCTCTCGCTTTGCCTCTTCCGTAACATTGGGGCAAACCACAACGTCCCGACAAACAATAGATGCAAGGTGATACTTCAGACGATTGACGCCTCCAGACATTGTTTTGCCACAAAAATTGCAAGTAATTGCTTGTGCATTGTTCCACATACACCATACTTCCAAGCGAGGGTACGGGCATTCACAGGAATGGTTCTGCTAGTGATGTTGACCCAGATGTTGAACTTGATGCCGAGCTTGATGCCATTGTTAAGCTCTAATCTACAACACAATGCACATTTAAAAAATTAAAAAACGTAAGCTTAATTAAATAAAAAAACGTGCTTGAATAACCATATTTCATTGTAATTTAATAAAAATGATATACCTACGGTTGCAAATGAGTATTAAAAATTTAAAATGATTCGCAATCACATTGAACACATTTAAAATTACAAAACATATTCAATGAATCGATTACAATATGCATACATAAAATTTAAATAGTTTAGAACGAATTTGCGTAAAAAAAAAACATACCTCCAACTGCAAATGACTATAAAAATTTAAAAGCATTTGATTTTACATTACATGTATTTAGAATTATAATATGAATCTATAAAACATAAATAATATACACCAAATTTGGAAAAACTTGAAAGAATTAAAAAAACTTACCTCCAAATGCAATTCTCCAAATTCTCTCTTCAAATTTGCTCCAAAATTCGTTCAACACAAGCAATGCAAGCTCAAATGGTTGTGTGAATGAAAATGAAGTAGTGTAGGGCCTTATAAAGGGAAAAAACCATGTTTTTTCAGCGTTTTTTGAGTGTGTTGGACGTGTTTCCGCATACGGTCGGTGTTGATGAGTTAAAGACACGAATTCGCCGAGTTAACTCGGCGAGTACTCACCAAAACTTGGCGAGTCAAAAATGGCGAGTTAAATTGGAAATCTCTTTGCACATTGCAAATTTTTGTTAATATTCTTTCCAACACTTTATTTGTGGCCTTTGCTTGTCCATTTGCTTGCGGATGATATGTTGTACTTTTGTGGTGCACAATCATAAATTCTTCTGTGAGGATTTTGATGGTATTATTCAAGAAGTGCATTCCCTGTTCTTGACTAGCTTTTATAGGCACTCAAATCCAATTATGATATTTTCATATAGGAATTTGGTTGTGTCCCTTGTGCTTTATTTGGTGTAGTTTTGCAAAGCTTCCACCCATTTTGTGAAATAGTTTGTTGCATAATGATATATTTGGCTCTAGACCTTTTTGATGGTGGATGAATTGGACCAATGAAATCTATCCCCCATTGCTTAAATGGTTGCATGGCTAGAATTGGGTGAAGAGGCATTTCATTCCTTTGATTGGGTTTTCCCACTCTTTGACAAATATCACAATGTTTCGCAATGTGATGTGCATCTTGAAACAAAGTTGGCTACCAAATTCCACTTTGTAAAATTTTCTTCACAGTCAATTCTCCTGCAAAATGTCCTCCTACTATTCCTTCATGCACGCTTCTCACAGTATTGACTCTCTTTCATGCTCTAATGTGACTCTTTGCAATACCTCATCTTTCCCTAGTTTATACAAGAATCTGTTTATAATGGTGTAAGGCAAGGCTTTAGTAACCAAGTGTTTTTTCTCTTTTTTGTGTAATGATCCATGGTAGGATGTGTTTGAAGAAAGTGCACAATCTCTTCTAGTTGCTCTAGTATTGCGATAACCTGAAATAAATGTGTGTCTGGAGCATCCTCATCCAATTCCTCTAGTTCTTCCCTATATTTTTATAGGCTCAAGTGATCTGGTCCCACATTTTCTTTTTCGGGCTTCACATTTATTTTAAACTTGTACTCCTAGAATAACATCAACCATCTTGATATTCTTCCTCCTAATAATGGCTTATTCACAAGGTATCACAATGCTTGATGATCCGTAAAGAACTCAAATTCAGTTGCTAAAAGGTATTGTCTAAACTTTTGAAGTGCGAAAACCATGGCTAGAGCCTCTCTTTTGATGGTCGTGTAGTTTTTCTTTGTTGGGGACAATTTTCTATTTGCAAAATGAATGTGGTGATCAATTCCTTCCTCTTGGTTGTGCTAGGATTGCTCCAATTGTGCTTCTTGACACATCAACATGCACATGAAAAATATTTTCAATCTGAAAAACTAGTATTGGCGCATTGACCAACTTTTTTTTCAATTGCATGAATGCATTTTGGCATTCCATTGTCCATTCAAACTTTGTGCCTTTCAACAATAGTTGCTTTCATAGGTTGCACAATACTAGCATATCCCTGATAAATTTCTATAATACCCAATGTGGCCTAGAAATGCATGAACTTCTAAGGGGGTTGTAGGAGGTTTGAGGCCAATTATAGCTGTGATTTTTGCTTGATCTACTAAAATTCCTTCTTTGCATACAACGTGACCAAGTAATACTCCAAAAGGTGTAAAGAAAAATCATTTCTTCAAATTTAAGGCAATGTGTAATGCTCTACATCATTCTAACATTAATTGTACCTTGGATATATGCTCTTTGAGTAGGGAGAAGACTACCCAATCATCCAAATATACTTCTAGAAATCATGAATGAAATATTTAAATGCAATGTGACAACACTCTAGAGAAGACTGTGGGTGCTTTTTAACCCAAACGACATTACCTTGTATGCAAAACTACCCCATTTGGTTGTGAAAGTGGTTTTGGCCTGATCTTCTTGTAATCAATCGGAATTTGGTGGTATCCATTGAATCCATCTATAAAAGAATATACCTCATGCCTTGCTACTGCTTCCAAGATTTCATTTGTGAATGGCGTAGGAAATGGATCATTGACACATGCATCATTCAAGCTCTGTAATCACCATAGATTCTAATTTCTCCCATTTTCTTTGGTTGGTGACTACCAGACTCACCCAATCTGATTTTTCTATTGGGTAGATTAGACTGCTTCTATCATACGGTCCAATTTTGCCTTAACTTTCTTTCATGTTTGGATTTAATCTATATGGTCTTTTCTTGATAGGATTTGCTCCTTTTTTAATTCAATGCACATTTCTCCAAGTGATGGATCCACTCCCTTTATTTCACTGAATTTAGTGGGAAACACATCTTCATAATCCCAATAGTTGTAAGATTTCTGACATCTTTTTTTCTGTCCAATAATCTCCAATAATAGTTAACTTTACTGTTCATGCTGGCCCAATGTCTTCTACTCTCTTGTGCATTGGTTCATCATATATCTTGGCCTCCCTTATTATGAGTGTGTTGCTACCAGCCTAGACCCTTTTTTTCTTCTATATTTAAATTGCACAGATGTTCTTCTTCTTTATCGTAGAGTTCTTTCTTTGCGGGTATATGTTCTATACGTTCTGGTTCAAACATTCCAACCAACTCGATATCTTCATCCCTCCTCGGGTTTGTCGTTTTTTCCCTTGATATCCTCTACTTTGTGACACATTTTTATCTTGTATTTTTTGTTTCATTGCTTCAGTCCCAATGTTGTCTTTTGCAATTCTTTTACTCTTTCTCTAGGGTCTAGAAATTCAGCTCCTCCCTTGAGTTAATAGTTCCATGACATAAAAATGTTTTAATTTTTTGAAGGGTTATATCTACCATGGGTTATTATCTTCAAAAGTAAATGTTTGAATAAAGTCTTGTTGGACCTGCCCCCAATGAGATGTTTCTCTCCTCCTTTCTTGATGAAAATACCAAGCTTTTGGTAATGGTGTTAGTGTTTACGAAAGAGGTGCACCCACCACTTTGGTTCTATTTCCTGTACTTTCCAAGCCTCAATACATTCTTGAATGTGTAATTTAAACATTGGACATTGTTCTTTTTTAACTTAGTATCTAATGTGAATCATGACAATCATCTTATATCTTGATCCATTTAAGATTCTTTGACTTATGTACAACCCACCATGAGGCTGCTATTCTTTTAGGGCATAGTCTAGTGCATTGATCCTCATTTCTTCTTGAGGCACATGTTTTTGAATTCACCAAAAATGCATTTAGATTAGAGGTCCCAAAAATTGTGGAGTTTGTTTTTCTTCTATCTGCACCATCCTCATTGGTCTTACTTGCGCTCTCTGTGCATCTCCAATGATTCAAGCCTTCATATCAAAATCTACATCAACCGAAGATGTGATTTCCCATGGAATATGAATTTCTCCTTTGGGTTCAATATAATCCATGATCATGCCTTGCAAACTCATATAGCTATGATATTTCTGATTTAGTCAAAGACCAAATGTTATATTGGGATTCTTCATCTATGAATGGATTCTTGTGTGTGTTTTGATAGAGATTTCCCTGTTTGTGAACTCCTTTGTTTTTACCTCATTCTATGTATTGTAGAGTTGTAGCCTTTTCTTGATGTCCTACCTTAAACCAACTTTCAACATCATGCACATATGGTGACATTGGTTCTTTAGGAATGGTATAGGGTTTTGTTTAGACTTATTCATTGGAATGACAATAATAGAGTCATTGAGGTGTGCTTCCATCTAATTGGTTATTGTGTTGATTGTCATGTTGCCATCATACGCCCACTTCTTTCTTATCAACATTGGGTAATGTGTTTCATTAGTTTTCATATCAATAACTTCAAAATCCCCTTTCAAACTTAAGTCTCCTACTTGTATCTCGACATCCTCCAATCGGCTCATTCGATCATGTTAGTTTGCGAGGATATAACAGTGCTATATGTCAAAGTTGAATCTCATAGCTTCCCAAGTGGATCTATCATGTTTATTAACTTCCCAAATCTTTTATATTCATAACCTCCATAAATTATATGTCCACATCCCATGGTTTTTAGTCTTTACGTACCATATTGGTTTCTTTGCTTGCACTTCTCCACCTGATGCACTTTCTAATAGAGTTTTGAGCAAGTTAGATATGTTTTGTGAAATATCCTCATTACGTAGGACATTTACTATGTTTAGTAGATCTATAAAGCTACTGACCACTCCTTGTTTCATATTCTCATCATCTGCTTATAAATTTGGGCTTTGACTTCTCTCGTATTTTGCGCATTGACATCTCTATTTTGGATCGAGTGGAGCAGTCCTTTAACTTCTTGAAGTAATGCCTTTCTTTTTCGTGGGTTTGGGTAGGTGTCTTTGTAAGCATGCTGAATTTGGGGCACTATAGGGATCTCCACATGTTCTAAGCCTTGTTCTTTCCTCTGCGTTCTAGTAACGGCTTGTAGGTTGTCAATTTCTATGGGCACTTGCATTGATCATCTTGACATTGCGCAGCTGTTTTTCCTTTCCTTGCTTCTTCGGTGTGGGACAATTATCTATATTATGCTACGCATGCACCTTACAATATGCACAAAATATTTCCCATGCTCAGGATTCGATGGAAAGTTCTTATGCAATGTTGTTTGGATCTCTGCAAAGATAACAAATTACTCCTTGTCTTTGTGGTATGGGTCCCATCCTCCTTTGCTGGTAACCACTTGGTATCCTCTTTGCTTTGTGCACCATAGGATCTTTGCGGGCGTTCCAACCTTGGTTTTGGCCGGGTTCCATCTTTTGGATGATTTCGTGGCGAAGGAGGTGCCTATCTTATGCTATTTTGCGGAGATGGCGGAGCCCAAACTGGACTGACTTGTGGATATTGTGGTATCCATTGTGGGGTTGTCTGCGGTGAAGAAAGAGCCCACTATGGAGTTTGTCACGGGGAGGCGGTCATCTCAGCCTCCGCAATAGCTGGATGTACTTTGGTGGCCAATTGAGTTTGTACTGTGAACACATTCCTAGTAACTTCCTCCTTCAAATCCATCAAAGCCTTGCAATCCTTAGTTTCATCGGTATGTAATATCCCTTTCAAGGGATGAAACCACAACCAAGGAATTAGCTCAAACACCAAATAACCAAATCTGATTTTTATAACCAGCAGACTGTAATTAAAACCAGCGAACTGATTTCTCCAAACAGCAGTATAAAAATGTATGCAAAACACTGAAAACACTCCAAATATCCTTGCCACAATTTAGATATGTATTTTAGGCATCCAATAGACCAATAATCAATGAAAATTCTGAGTCAACACACAACTGGAAATTAATTAATAACCAGCGAAGAGCAGCCACAATAAAATTATGAAATATGGGTCTAGAAACCTCAAAATTCATAAAAATGAAGATTCCGGCTTTATAAAATATGGTAAATCAGATTATGAAATAAAAGATCAACTTTATCCCCTCCAAACCATCAAACCCTACACCAAGGTAGGTCGCTCCTCCTTTAGAAAGCAAATAAAAATCTGAAAGTGGATGATTCTCCTCAAATCTGCAATTTACTTCAAGCTCAATCAATGTTGAAGGGTTTTCGTCCTCCAACAAAACCACTAGAAGGGTTTTCGTCCTTCTAGGAAGCCACACAAGAGGGTTTTCGTCCTCAAGTGGAAGAACATGGAGCAACAAGCTCTCAATGCCCAATAATAGAAAATGCACCAATCTAGATGCTTGCAAAAAGAGGTCTTCACATCACTTTATATCCCTCCTTTGGCGCCAAGGCTAGAAAAGACTAGGCCGACCCATAGGAGATGTTATAATTCTTCATTAAGCTTCTTTTATTTGCCTTTAACCCAATCGACCCGCTTCAAGAGGGAAAACACTTAAAAGAAAAACATAAAAATTAGAAAAAAAAGCAAATGAAAGCTTAATGTTCTCCTCCAACTCTTGTACTTCTTTGCCATGGAGAAGGAATGGCAAGATCTCCAAATAGTGACCCTCAAGTGGGAAAAAGGGACATTACACGGTAGTAGCCTTGCCGAATGTACACACCACATTCGAGGTTGTCTAACATAGTGCTTTGTAGCGGTGGAAATTGGCAAGAGAATGGCCCCATAACTTGCATATGTCACAATACTCTCCTCGTCCTTCGATTTTGTCTTAGTACAATCGTTCTTATGGTGTCCTTCATCGATGCATTCGATTGTGCACCATAGATACTGAGTGAGCCTAGGTTTCTTTCCTTCCTGTAGTTCTTCTAATCTTTGCATTACTTTGTATCCAATTTAAGCTTCGGCTTTATAGTTAGAGGTACCGCTTTTACCATAATCCTCAATCTTTTCCACTTTGGATAACCTCTGCAATAACAGTTCAACTTTAATTTGAAATTTAGTTTGTGCAATTGCAAACCAAATTTTATTGCGCAATCCTTCCACAAACCAAACAACCTTGCTTGATTCGTCAAAATTAAAATTGGCCTTGTTCATTACATTAGAGAGTCTCATGTCATATTCCATGATCGTTTCTCCCGGTTTTTGCTTTATCTTCTTCAAGTCCTAATGAGTTTCCGCTACACATTTCTTCCTTTGAATTCTTGGGTTAAAGCATTGTGCACGTCTTACAAAGATTGCGTACTCAATTGTCTTGAATATATAAACTCCAAGGCTCTTCCATGCAGCGCTTCTATAAGTTCACACGTCTTAGTGGTCTCATTTGTAACTCCTTTTTCAGCCCCCAACACATATCACAAGTTAGGAGGTAATGTTCGGGATTGACAATCCCATCATAAAGCTGCAAAATTGCAATAGGATTAGGGAACTGAGCCATCTTGCCCCTGGACCCAAATGATTTCTTTGCTAACCTTATGCAATATTATAACTCAGGTTCTATCTTGGATTCAATTGCGTTCTTGGTTGATAGTACTTGGCATCAATACTTATACTAGCCTCATCGGGTTTTGGCATTTCTACTTCTAACTCTTTGGATTCTGGAAAGTTAACCTTGTATTTCGGACTTATAGAACTATAGTTATTGTCTTCCCCACTATTTTCACAATTTCCCCATAATGCAATTTTTGCGCATGATGAAGGACTACAATGAAAACTCTACTTACTTGAAAATTTCTTCCACTCGTATCTCTTGAGCTCTTCATTACAATGTGTTGCATGTGTGCAAGTTGTTGTCACGAATCTTTGTCGCAATTCTTGCAAAATTTCACATTGCTCCAAATCGTTTAGACAATCCCACGTAATCAATTCTCTGTCTGGCTCTAGGGATATATATCCTAGAAGAGGGGTACTATCATCTTCTGCATAAGCCTTGGTGGATCTGTTCCATTTCTTCCCTACGAATACATTTTCTTGATTTTTGCAATACCATGGTCTCCTTGATGGTTTTTCGGGATTAAGTACACATTGCTTCATAAATTTAATTCTAACTATTTCTAGTCATCTCTCTTGGCTTATGTCTCCAGTTCCTTCGTTTCCTTCTCGGCTTTGCAATCGATGCCCAATCGACTTCTTTCCTCCTACGACAACCTTCCCTACCTTATCCCCACTCATAGTTGGCTTTGGCTTCCCTTTAGAATTACTATAACCTCTATTACATCTGTTGTCTAGTTTTTCTCTGCAACTTTTCAATCCTTCTCTGTTCTCTTTTCTCTTTCCGGACCCTTCAAGATTTTCTTTTTGTAATATCCCTTTTTAAAATCTGAATCACATAAAACTGGAAACTCCACAAAGATGATTTCTAAAATGATATCAAACTGCCAATAAAAGCAATGATGAACAACAGACTGAAAATGGCTTTTATTTATTCAAATAATCACTTTCCAAGATACCCACAAGGCCCAAAATGGCGACTTGGGGTCTAAGAACAACCCACAAGTGAAATCTGAATTTTTCTACACTTATATGAATTTACAAAAAAAAAGTTTAAGGGCTGGAACAATGTAGAAAATAACAGCAGTGATTTTTATTGAAAATGTACCAATAGAGGGCTGGAAATGATGCCAAAAATTGCCTTCAATGATGCCAAAAGGTCCCCAATCACCTACAGTCCGTACAACAGTGAAATGCCCTTCCAAAAGGGGTCGTACCACTCTCTTAGGTGGTCACTTTTAGCCAAAAAGAGCCCAAAATTCCCAGCTGCAAAATTACTTGGAGATAACAATGGTTTGGCTGATCCAAACCCCACAAAATTCACAAATTCAGATCTGAAGTGAAGCCCAACTGATATGGTGAAACAACCCCAAAACGTGCCCTAGATTTGAAACACAACCTTCCAATGACTGAAAATCTGAAGTGTAGCATAGATCCTGGATGACGACTTCAAGACATGCAACATGTTGTAATCTAGGTTAATCCATATTTGTCTCAAAATTATGCTATTTTTTTCAATATGTGCCATAGCTCAAATCCACATAAATCGGCAGGAAGAGATAGAGAACGGGAAAACATATGACAACTAGAACTACTTAAAGCTCAATTTGAACACATAGAAGGGAAAGAACATGAGATAACTTGCTATTGGGATCGAAGATTAACCTTCTGCGTAATGCGCTTACATAGTTTTATACAAAACAACATGATTGTTGAGTTACCAATCCTTTCAACTTCTTCTCGTACATCAAGAGGCTTATCCTATTCTCTATCTATCCTTAGAGGTCATTATACATTCTACAATTTGTCTTATATGAAATATGGTTATACGAGAGGTTTGCACAATCAATACAAATTATATCCATGTCGGCTTTTTAATTTATTTTACGCTCCAACAATGGTATAATAGGATGCGGTCTCCCAAACTATCCATGCACTCTATCCTCATGGGATCTTGTTTCCCACCGTGCCAACTCCCTCCTTTCCTTTGCACTCTCGGCACATCGTTTTACATTTGGCCCCTTGTATTGTAACTCCCAATAGAAAAAGTAAAAGTCATCTCAATAATATCTTTGCCAAGACGCCATCTAAAGGTGTTGACACGATACTCCCATGCACCAATAAACATCTGAACTAAATTGGGATCCGTATCATCTACATAATCCCTTCAAAACCTAAAAAAGCAATTGGGCCCTATTTACGGTCGATGACCTCTCGATAAGGCCGAAAACCATGCCACATCAACTTAGCTCCAAAGCCCAATCCACCATGGAATACTTAAAATATCAAACAAGCAGCCCCGTCGATTATAGTAAGATAAGATAATGTTATTAATGTCCAACACATGACCACAAAAGTAGGTCAATGGGACTGCGAAAAAAATCATCAATTATCAATTAATACTACAAAATCAATCAACACTAACTATACGACACATCGGCCATGCTATCCTTACAACATCGGCCCTTGACAATTTTTTTTTTATCGTACCCTACGGCATCAACTATACATATGACGACATTAGCCATCCTATCGATGACATCGGTCATTTGCTTACCATGGCCAATGCCATCTACCGAGAAACCATGCTCCCTTTTATCATTTTAATTTAAAAATCAATCCTAATGACTCTTAAAAACAAAATACACCCAAATCCACCTACATTTAGAGACGATCTACATTTGGACTCTTTTTGGGCCAAATTTTGCTAGCCGATTTCGATCACAGGGACTTATACAATTTTCTACTAGTTATCCTTTTCCAATTCAAAAACAAATCCAACTTGAGGGTTCACCACAAGATGTTGTTCTATGTCACCACCTTGTCCACCCACACTTTGTTGCCTTGCATTTTGGCCATCGTTTCTTGTTTCATCAAAATCAAACAACACAAAATGACAAATGAGATTGACTTTCTATTTGTAAATTTCAATTGAAAATTCTGAAACCTTCTCTTGTGATATCGAAATTTCTTCAAATTGCGATATCCTTATAACCGTAACCACGATTTCAATTCCAAAATAAGCATTTTGGTCGTATTCTTAAACGAACCGAACAATATACCACTCGTATTTTTCTGACAATCTTCAAAAATCACCTATTTTTCAGGCCCATGATCGTTACCCTTTGAATTTGATTATGACTTCTTTCACCATTTCACCATTTTTATGACCCACTTATAACCTACTTACTATCCTATCATCCTTCTATGAACTCCCCTTAGCTTAGGATTTATTGCTTATTTATCTAACTTATCTTCTAGTGTTTCTTTTCGATTTGTATATTACATGGCTTTTCATAGTAGTTCTTTCTACACTCTGTCATTCATTATGTATAGAGGTATACTTTATTTGAATTGATGCTTTCATCACTTTCTATACTACACATCCATTTCAGATTACTTTGATTTCAATGTTGCATCTTATTTTCCCAAAGGCCATCTCATGTACATTGCTTGTGACATGCAATGATCTTTGGTTTGGGCATATGTATACACCTAATTTCACTTTTTTTGACTAATTTATGTTCTACGCAGACGCTATTGGTGTGTAATGTCCCTTTTAGGGGACTTAGGAAATGACCAAAAGCTGAAGATAAACAACACTTTTCAGATTTTTAGTGAGCTGTTAGTGACTGAAATAAATGTATAAAAACCCTTAACTGCTGCCAGCCAACACCCTTCTAGGGCAGCGACCTGTTTTGGGGTTTCACACCCACTTTTAAGCCTTCAAAACCTTCCAATCAGCTTCACTTGAATTTCTAAAATTATGATAAATCCTCAACAATCATATAATGCAAGAAATCTGATTTTTAATGCCCTAGATATGGAGATATGAATTTCAACAAACCCTTGTCTACGAGTGTTATAACTAGTAGTGGGACTCTACTAAGGAAAGGAAAGTGAACAAGTCAAAATTCATAACTCAACTTAGGAAGCACCAAAAATCATGAAACTCAAGATATTGGCCTTATAAATTATGGCGAATAAGCTAGTAATTTCAGAATTGCCAAATACACATCACACATACCAAATATCTATCTCCAAGTGGGTTGCTCCACTCTAAACAAATAGAATATTGCACCAAAGAGACCAAAACATGCAAGAAAAGATACTTTATTACTTTCCAAATCCGCTCGCACACATCAAAATCTCATGAAGGGTTTTCATCCTTCACAAGTTCCCCAACCAAGGGTTTTCGTCGTTGGATGAGATCCTCAACCCAAGGGGTTTCGTCCTTGAGAGAGAGTAAAAGGGCTATACTAGCCAACTTTCACCAATAATCCAGATTTCTCCTTGCTTTTCTCCTTAGACCTATGGGGAAGGAATGGGTTAAGGTCTTTAGAATTTAGCCTCCAAAAAGGGACATGACATGGTGCATTGGTTTTCTCAGAGCGGTGTCCTCAAAGACATTGTTGAAAGATCCCCAATAGATCTCTTTGCCCAAAATGAATTTGTCTCCAATCACAAATATAAAAACATACTTTTTGACAGCTATGACAACAAAACTAGGGCAAATCTGATTTAAATAGAGGAAATGCGACTAGGGTTTGGATGAGAAACCAATGCAAATCACTCTAAAAAAATTATATTCTTTTCACAAACTGATTGCCATATTTTTTGAAGCCCAAATATATTAATCAGAAATCAGATCTGAAATCTGATTATAAAACTGCTTGAAAACCACTGTGAGAACCGTCTAAAAATTATAAATTTGTTTTGCTTTACTTCACAAAAATTTGTAGATGATTTGACAATAGAAATCAAATTTAAATACCTCAAAGAACATGCCAAATCAGTCCCAAACTGGGTCGATCCAATAAAAGAACTGCTGCAATTTATTTTCCAAAATACCCTCAAAATACACCGCTGGAAATGACTGAAAATAACTCTGAAAATCTGATTACAATCAATGGGAATTTCTGAGTGAAAAACCCTCTCAAACTCTTGGGGTTTTCGTCCACAAGAGGTAGAATTCACAAGGGGTTTTGTCCTTAGAATTTTTAATGCAAAAGCTGAAGCTCTATGCAAGAGAAAATATCATATAAAAATCTAGATTGTCATAAAATATTTTTGGATTATGGAAGAGGCAAGTTGACTTCCCTTTTAAATGAAAAGGGCCAATAACCAACCTCCAAACCAGCCAATGAGCTCACATGATTTTCCCTATGCAAATATTTAATATTTTCCCATATTAAATGTTTTCCAAACAACATTTCCCTCTAGTGCAAGTCGCATTTCTCTAGGGAAATACATAAATTAATCATGTTTTTATCTTTCCTAGGCTTCATTACTCCCCTTTGGCCCAAGTCGCCATTATCCTTTCCAAGAGGAATAAAATATAATAAATCCCTTTACAATGACTTTTGCCCCTTAAGGCAAATCGTATTTTCCATAGGGATTACAATTTATTTTATTAAGCTAAATAAATTAATATAAGTGCTTTAATAATTTTATTTTATTTTTCATAGCACTTTATAATAATTTATTATAACTTAAGTCACCCTTATATTTTTCCTTTGGCCGTTGGGTTGACAAAATAGGCCAAAGGTCTTCGATGAGAGAGAGAGTAAAGGGCTACACTAGCCAACTTTCACCAATAATCCAGATTTCCCCTTGCTTTTCTCCTTAGACCTACGGGGAAGGAATGGGTTAAGGTCTTTAGAATTTAGCCTCCAAAAAGGGACATGACATGGTGCATTGGTTTTCTCGGAGCGGTGTCCTCAAAGACATTGTTGACGGTGGGGAGTGACCATAAATGGTTACGTGCAACCTTGATGGTTGCATCGGGTCATCAATAGTGGTACTTATGAGATAGTCTTGCTATGTAGTCTAATTATATCACATTTCACATATTTTCATACCTCTATAGTTGTATTTTAACAGACCTCCCTATGACATCACCTTTCCATCCTTCAACCAACTCCATATTTTTGATGCACACACACCTTGGTCATGACACCTTTTAGTAACTTTGAGTCTACCGCCATCAATCATGATTTCCTTTTTGATCCCCATGATTTTGAATTGCCTACAACCGACGCTATCGATCGTCTAGCTTGTAGTTTTTAATAGCTAACGGTATCGACCACGGTGTATACCATCGACTACTAGAAATTGCAATGCCCAATCATGATTGCTATATATACTCGGCATTTGAGCACTCATTCGTACACATTGCGATCACTCATTCAATTTGTTGGTGCTCTCCAATCTTCCCTTAAAGCCTTAAAGGTCTTGATGCTTGCCTCGTCTTTTTTTTTAGAGTCTACACTTGGAGCATTGGGTGCTTAGGATTCTCAAGCATAGGAGCTGCACTTATTATGGTCTTCCCAGCCTTTGGAGTCTTCAACGAGAGGTTTTCCTAGGTCTTCTCTTATTCGTTTGTGATCCCCCACATCAACTCTCTCATAAGGTGTTGCTAACCTTGGGGAAGTCAATGCGTCAATGGTGTTTGCAATTAGGTAAGTATCTCTAACCTCTCTTTTCCTTTATGTTATTTCAGATTTGGATGTTTGTTTGATGTTGTCATGCATAGGCTAGAGTAGAGCAACATATTCTTAATCTATTGCATTATTTATTTATTGGCTCTTGCACGATAAATTTCCTTTGGGCTTTACAACCTATTGATCGTTATATCCTATGTTTACAACCCAAGCATAAAAATCCTTATCTTGTTACAAACTGATTCCTGCCATATTATCATCAACTTACCATTGGGTTGTAGTTAGATGCCACTTACCCTATTCTAGATCTAGGCTTTGGAACCCTACATCTCCTATAGAGTGTGGACTATCGTCTTCCTAGTTCCACGTCTTTTGCAACTTACAACCTCAAGGTGTGCATCTTTAGCATGGCCCCTCTCATTATCCTAGTCTAGATTACTCATTACCAAGAGATGAGATATTTTATTAGGCCATTCTTTATTTGCATACATGCCTTCCTTTCCATTATATTTTGTTCCTAACCATACTTTCCAACATGCAAATGATAATAAAAAATGAAGAATATTCACTAATACGAGATCTCATCAAATATGAACTAGAGACAAAATAGTTATGTATACACAACATCACATTGCATGCCTCAAGGGCTTCAAGAAACAAAAGACAATCAATGAAGTACCTGAAAACCTTCGTTGGTTCAAGGACCAAAAGTAGTGTATGTAACAAGGTTATCCAAATATAAGCTGTGAATGGCTTGAAACAGTCCAAAACAGCAAGCGGCCAAATCTCTGAATGCACAACAGTCAACAATGTTGGCATCCAAATCAAAACAATGAATGCAACTACTGCTTCCATAAAATAATCACTCCAAATAGTCAGTCAAACCAAAGTAACTTCCACATTTGAATGCGGTTCCCAACACTTCTTGTTCTCTTTCTTATTCAAGATTTACAAGCTTAGGACTGTCATGTAGCTCCTTTTTTCTATCCATAATTGTAGATCTAAACTTAACAAAACATGCAAGTTACCTTACGGGACTGCAGTTGCAAATGGCAACCAAAACTAAGGTAACACAGGCCATTCCCCATGCTTAGGGCGGTTAAGTTTCATACAACTGGTGCTATTATTGCCGCCATAGATATAAACTTCCCTTCAAAGCCTCCTCCGAATGCCACCACATAGAAAAGAAAAACAAAACATCCACTTCAATAAGAATACAAGGAAACCCTTATTTAGGTCAACGGGAGAACAAACTGGAGATAATCTGCTTGATTAAAGCATGTTAATCACTTTTTTATAATGATTAACTTATTCATCATTTTACCAGATCTTGACATAAGCCATGCATGTTCCTTTTTGCAATAAAACTTTCTTGCTTATGCCTTATTTTGCAATGCATTCACTCATATTCAACCCAAGTTACTTGTATACTTGTGCTCTTATACGAGACATGTTCATTTTTGTTAAAGAGGCAACTGACAAGATTATTGCAATAAGGCAATGAAGCAACCTCCAAAATTTGTTTGATAAGGAAGTCAAAGATTTTACAAGAACTAGATACACCAACCAATAATGAAATCACACATACCTAAAATAAAAGCGACCATTGCTTTGACCAAAGAAATTAAAATTGTAAAACACATGATCCATACTTGAGTAACGACCAAACGTAAAAAGCATCATCTATACCGTTAGATGGACTCATAGACCAGGTTCCTAACACTTGGTTACTCACATTTACCTATTTCCTTTATGCACATGTAGTGTGTATCGAACTGAGTTTAGTGTCAACTAGACCTTGTGAACCCCTCTGCATTTTGCTTCCCTGAACATCACCAAGGACATCAACAATACCACGTAATAATATCCATAAACAAAAAATAATCAGGACATGATAAATGAGAACAAATATCTAATACTAATGCATCATTTCAAAATTATTATATATCAACTGAAATGAATAATAATGCCTAACATAATCTATTATGTCAAATTATAAAGCATGTACACAAGTTGATATTGATAACATTAGATATGTTACCAGCTCATGAATCCAACAAATCTTTGAACATAGTATCAAAATAACTAAAGTATCACCTCAAATGCAAAATTAACATGTCCTCAGAGTCAAAATAATGTCAATTACAATATCGTAATCCATATAAGAGTAACCAACAATACAAAGATTGCATAAACCAAGGCATGGGATGGAGGGCCCACACATAATATGTCATCCTTCCCCCATAAAGAGGCAGGAGCTTGGTGCCTAATCAAATAGGTGAAGGTAGTAACTTTGGAAGAGGATCTCGTCCTCCCAAGTAGCACTAGCTCCATCATTAAGTTGTGACAATCCAGGCTTTGAACATGCTCCTGTTGAACCGTGTCCCTCTCCTCTACTCGATGTTAGGTCCAATCAAAGATATGAGATGAATAAACAATATATTTTCTAAAAATAACATGCAAAACATTGTGAATCGTAGAGAGAGGGAGGTATGGCTAGTCTATAGGATATTAGACTGATTTTCTCAAGGATTTTTAAGGGTCCCACAAAGTGAGGAGCTAATTTGGAGGCTTTACCAAGTTCGATCTAGCTCTCGAGGAAGACTTTATTCCCAACTTGAAATTCTCTAGGATTCCTTTTAAGATCTATTGAATATAATGAATATATTTATAAGCATACATGTTAGTTGGTAGCTTTCGGTTATGAATCATCACGAACTATTCCAAGTACATTGTAACTGCTCCAAAAATAATAAAATGAAGGAAACACATTCATTTGATGTGCAATCCAATTCATCTTCATTCTTTCCTTGTTTACATATTCTAACATTGGTATTAGAGCCTCTAGTGCTCATAAGGGTTTGGAATTTGAGGAAGCTTCACAAGAAGTACAAATTTCAAAAATAAAAAGGTTCTGAAGTTCGAGGAAGCCTTGTCTTTGCGACATGAATTGAGGAAAACATCGCTTGCGCACAAAATGAGAAAATAATGTTTTGAGGAAAGAAATGACAATCTAATTTGATATAATGTCCCTTTCTAGGGCTGAAATTGTAAATCAAGGAAATCACACAAACCCCAAGTGAAGTAAATTTTGATTTTTATAATAGAAGCTTCAATATTCCTTGAAACCCTAGCAACAAACTATATAGGGCCTCTAAGGGCATGGTCCCATGGAGTGGGGGCTCCATAAATATCTCAGCGGGTGTTCTTTGAGAGAATTTAGGAGCATTTTAGCTGTTTTAGGGTCCCATGAATTTGATTATTTTCCTCAACAATTCTGTTGAGAAATAATGACAATTTGCAGGTATATAATGATTATTTTTCCCCCAAATTGACCTAAAAATAGTGGCGGGAATGCATGTTTGTTGCTAGATGGAAACAAACAACCTAAACTGTAGGGGGAAATTGTCAGCCCCCTCTCCAACCACCTCTTAAGTTTAAGGGGCAAAAATGTGGAGCTCCTATTTTTCAGGCTTAGATTCTGTTTTTTCCTGTAGCTGGTTGCAAAAATAATCACGGGACCTCCTGCAACAGGAAAATAGGAGTTGTAGCCCCTCCATGGGACCATGCTCTAATTCATCATATAACCATGCACGATAGCTGAAAGTACTTCTAAATAATTATTTTAAGTACGAAAAACAAATATCAATCCATTTGCATTAAAAAAAAGAGAAAACAATAGATGATACCCAATTGTAATTAAATTTATGACAGCAGGGAAGCCACAAACAAGGGCTGAAAACGATAGATAAACTCCAAAAATAACCAAATTATAGATTCCAGCCTTATAAAATATGATAAATCAAAATATCAAAGAATAAATGAGTTATGTGCCCTAGAAGGCACCAAATCACACTCAAACCCTAGTCGCTCCCTAGGAGAGGGGCTCCAAAAATATGTCAAAACTCTTGTAGGTCTTCTTCTTGATGCCCTAGATCCCAATCAGCAAGAGAGTCTTCAATAGATGTCTTCAATTCACCAATATGGAGAGTTTTCATTCTCCACTAAGCCACAAGGAAGGGTTTCATCCTCCTTGGATGCCACACAAGAGGGTTTTTGTCCTCAAGTGGAAAGGTATTGAGCAATCAACCCAAAAACCAAGTATAAGTGTATATGCACCAAAGATGATGTCCAAATGAGGCCAAGCGACCTCCTTTTATATCCCTTGGTTGGCACCAAGACCCCTTGGGTGAGAACCGACCTCTTTAAGCTTCACTTTATCTTCTAATCTCTTGTTGGGGTCTTATAACCCAAATGACCTACCTTAAGGAGTGAAACACCAAATAAAAACATTAAAAATAATAAAAGAAAACTGAAATGAAGCTCAATTACTTCCCTTGTTCACTTATTCTTCTTGGCCACAGGAAGAGAGTGGCAAGAAGTCCTCATTCGACATTAATTTGAAAAAGGGGACATTACATTTGAAGAAATAATAGATATTTTGGTTGCGATTTATATTTTCACAAAAAAATGGTCTTTTTTTTGAAGAAATACTTGTGATTTACAAAAAAAGCGTAGTCGCAATTTTTCACCATACAATCATTGGTCACCATTCTTGTAGGGCACAAAAAATAGTTCTTCTTGCTTATTTGTCAAGTCATCCTTCACAATTATGGCAATGTTTCACCTCCCTTGCTTCCCTCCCTAAGGCCCACGGGAAGTGGAATGGGCCCAAGGTCTTTGTAGTCAACTAACTTGGGAAAGGGGATATTACAAAATCAACCCCTCATATACTAATATAAACCCTCAAATGCATCAAACAGTAGATCTAGCATGTAGATGATCAATTCCAACCAATGTGCTTCTTGATTTGTGCATGGACAACAATAATAAACCTTAGAACAACAATAGATCTCAAATGAACTTGTTGATTAATGAATATACAACAATGTAAACCTTGAAACAACAATAGAACATGGATGTACTTGCTGATTTAAATGAGAACAATGATATCAAACTCATATTAGATCTGAAAACTCACAAAACCCTCCAACAAAGATGATACGACAAGTAAATATGGGTAGCAATGCACAATGATATACGGTGGCGGCGACACTAAGAGGGACGGTGGCGGTGTATGGTGGTGATGTATGACAGAATAAAACCCTGAATAAAGTTTGATTTTTATAGTAACAACAACAAATAATGATTATCCTCAATTTGGCGCTCCAAACAATGAATATTGATGATGAACAACAACAACATATGATGATAAATTCTAAAAATCAGCAATAACAATGATTTGCTTGCAAGTAAAATTCAATCCAATCCTCTACAAGCTGAAATCTTCCATAATTTCTGTAGTGACACTTATAGCAACAAGCTGAAAATGACTTCAATTCTTTGAGCACAAATTTCAACCACAGGAGGAATCCTTGTTATGGACAAGAGGGTTTTCGTCCTCAAATCCAACCTTGGAAACCAAGAGGGTTTTTGTCCTCCAAGATCTTTGAACAACCAAGAGTTTTCGTTTTGGGGTGCCAAATCAAGCCAATGCTCTCATAATGAAGAAATGTCATATGCAATTGTGATGCACAATTGAGCCAAGTGCACCCCTTATAAACCTTTCCTTTTTGGGTCCTTAAAGTATTTAAAAATACTTCATTATTATTATTTTATTTTTAGTATTTAAAAATACTTTTTTAATACTAGTGTTTAGAAACACTTTAAAATTATAATCTTATATTAAGTTGCCCCAAAAGTGGAAAATTATCGAACCCAACTTAAAATAACATTATACTTCATTTCCCTTGATTTTCAATTTAGCCTACGGGAAATGGGGATAGGCTAGAGGTCTTCTCCATGATTTTATTTTGAAAAGGGGACATGATACTTTGCATGCCCCTTTTTATGTTTTTAACACAAGGACGAGGTTTAAGTCATAGGCCAAAGACCTAAGTTGTCTCAACCAACTAGTAATTACCCATATACATACATACAAATATTTGCAATAAAATTTTCTTGCCTATGCCTTATTTTGCATTGTAACCACCTATAATCAACCCAAGTTACTTGTATACCCATGCTCTTTTGTGAGACATTCATTTTTTCAATGAGGCAAGCTGGCAAGATTATTGCTATAAAAGGCGGCGAAAGCAACCGCTAACAATTTGTTTGATAAAGAAGTAGAAGCACTTTGCAAGAACGAGATACACCAAAAGGCAACAATGAAATCACAAATACATAAAAGAAAACGATTATTACTTTGACCAAAGCAATTAGAATTGTAAGTTGCATGATCCATACTCAAGGAGAGACGGCCAACATGAAAACATCATCTAAACATCATTATTGATATAAGGCGATGAAGCAACCACTAACAATTTGTTTGATAAAGTAGAAGAAGCACTTTGCAAGAACGAGATACACCAAAATGCAACAATGAAATCACAAATACATAAAAGAAAATGACTATTACTTTGACAAAAGCAATTAGAATTGTAAGTCGCATGATCCATACTTAAGGAGAGATGACCAACATGAAAACATCATCTAAACCGCTAGATGGACCCCTAGACATGGTTCTAA
This sequence comes from Taxus wallichiana var. yunnanensis, assembly GCA_018340775.1. Taxonomy (NCBI): domain Eukaryota; kingdom Viridiplantae; phylum Streptophyta; class Pinopsida; order Cupressales; family Taxaceae; genus Taxus; species Taxus wallichiana. The sequence goes on along the minus strand of CM031242.1, from coordinate 758,376,325 downwards.
GCACTTGATTACTCACATCCACCTGCTTACATTTTTGCAAGTGTGGCGTGGTGTTGAACCTTTTCAGTGTCAACTGGGCCCTCTGTCAACCCGACCCTCCATCAGCTTCCTGAAAATCACCAAGGGCATCAGCAATATCAATAATAATATTTATTGACAAATAAATGAGGACATGAAGATAAATGAGTATAGATATCTTGTAGTATTGCATCATCAGAATATTATGATATATCAACTGAAATGAATAATGCTCAACATAATCTATTATTTCAAAGTATAAAGCATCTACACAAGCTGATAATAATAACATCAAATATGCTACCAACTCATGAATCCAATGAGTCACTGTACATAGTATCAGAATAACTGAAGTATCATTACAAGTGCAAAAGTAATATGCCCTCAGAGTCAAAATAATGTCAATCACATTATCCATAATTTACAACGTGTAACCAGCAGTTCAAAGATCACATCAACGAAGGCATAGAAGGGAGGTTTCACACGAGATATGACATAACTAAATCAGTAATTCGACTCTATGGTGATGAATATTTCATAATAGTTGAACATCCTTTACTTAGGTGATATCATAAATAATGTAAACGTTTGTAGTGATTGTGCCCCTCTATTACTTTAGGTAGTTATTTTTCTAAGCAAGAGTGTATACTTCTAAGTTCTGATATTCTTGTGAACAACCCTTGTCTCTAGGTCATTGATCAAGAACTAATTTATTTTGTTGGATTTGGAAGCATTATTCCTGTAAAATGAGGGATAATGCATGATCAAGACTATATTGCAGGGTGCACTGGTGAGCATGAACAATAATTTGTATATCCTCAAGATGTGTTGTGGTGGCAATGCACCATTTAACGTGTTTTAATTTTGTCACTGTTCATCAGTTTTTGATCTGCATGGAACCAAAATTATTCAAGTAGAATGCTTTTGACGATTGTTCATACTTCATGGTACCCTTATGATAATGGCAGAAAGCAAATTTAAATGTAAATGATGAATAATTCTAAGCTTGTTTAAATCAAAACAATTGATTTATGAATAGATTATCCCCCTTTTGTTATTAATACATAAAGACTAAGAGAAAATGTACAAAGAGATATGATGGTTTTGTCTTTGATGAACATTAATTTCTTTCAACTTAGAAAATTCTTCCAAAATTTAATGTCAATTGTATGGAGCCTTGGATGTTGTATACCTCAAGTATATATCCAATGAAGAATAAATGCTTATGTTTCAAGAGTTTAAAAATATAAAATTATTAATCATCTGTTTAACATGATGGATTGTAATGCTCACTTTATTTTCTTGAGGGGCGGGGAAAAAGAAGGGAAATGATAATTATTATGTGTTTGCATAGATTAAATAATTTTATAGAGCTCTTGAATGCTCCACTAAGCTTCATATTATGCTAGTGGCATTTGTAATGTTTCATAAGAACAATACTCTACTCTGTTCTATGGTACTTCTTTTTTGATGCCTTATTTAATAATGATGCATCTTTCCATTCTTTGGACAATGTACTTGGGTTTCTGGTGATGGCCCAAGCGTCAACTCGAAACTTTGAGTAAAACAATGTTAATGCAATGATTTCGAAATAATTCACAACAACTCTTCTCTCTTCATCAACACTTTTTTTTAATGTCTTACTTGATTATGATGTGCAATCATTACGTTTGTTTTGTTTCCTATACAACTTGATAATCCTTTTATTGGGATCTTTGTTTTAAAGATGTCTTGTACGCCACATGTAGAAATATTGTATCAGCATTTGTAATGTCCCCTTTTTCGATATGAGAGCCTAAAAATGAACTTCTTGCCATTCCCTTTCCATGGCAATGAAGTTGAATAAGCTAGGGAAGGAATTGCATTCTCATTGCATCATTCTTTTCTAATTTTTAATGTTTCTTTCTAGTGTTTTCTTCATTTTAGCAGGTTGGCTGGCTTGGAGTGGAGTAGTTTAAAGGCCAAATAAAAGATTAATTAAAGGCCAAAGGAGGTCGGTCATGCATGTTTGGTCTTTGGCGCCAAGATTGGGATATTTAAGGAGTGTTATGACTTCATTTGCACACATCTACTTTGGCGAATTTATTCTAAATTGATCTTTGGGCTGATTGCTCTTAGTTCTCTCCACTTTTGGGCAAAAATCCAATTGTGTGGCTCTTTCCAAGAAGGACAAAAACCCTTCTTGTGGCTGGTTGGGGATGGAAACCCTCCATCCTTGATTGAAGTGAAGTCATCTTGTAGATTTGGGCATTGAAAAGGAAAGGAAGTCATCTACAATCATTTGCATGCATTGATAAGCCTCTCCTAGTTGGAGTGACTTGTGTTAGGGTGTCATTTGGTGCCTTCTAGGGCACATAACTTCTATTTTCTTCCATATTCAGATTTGATATCATTTATAAGGCTGGAAATATTTATATTTTGTGGAGTTTGGGGTTTGGAAACCCTCATTTCATAATTTTTTTTTGAGTTGACAAATAAATTTCCAGCTGAGTATTAACTTGATTTTTGTGGTGAAAGTAGTTCTAAAATATTCCAAAAGGGAATTGTGGTTGCATTGTTGGGTGATATTTGGGTGAAATCTTGAGTTTTTCATACTGCTGTTATAAAAATCTGATCAGTGTTTCGTACTGATTTAATTTTCAGTTTGCTGGTTCAAAAATCAGAATTAATATTATTGGGGTTTGTGTGATTTCCTTCTTTTTCAGTTGAAGTCTCAAAAAGGGACATTACAACATCATGTAATTGCTGAGTTAGTAGGTTTAATTTACAAGTAGTTGTCATACTGCTACCCCTTGTTGGCTAAATATTTAGTTATGTTTCTACACTTTTGCAAGTAGCTGTGGTACTGCTACCTATTTTTGGCTAATTCTGTACTGATTTTGTTATACATGCTGCTGGTTTGATGTGCTATCTATCTGGTATTATGCCATAAATATTTTGTTTTTTTTGTTATGATTCTAAATGAGTTGATTTTTTTAAATGAAGAGATGATCCTTATGTTAGATTTGTTATTTTTGGGCATTCATAAGAATTATAGGAATGGAGATTATTTTACAAGGCACGGCTAATGCCTTTTACATTCTGACAAATGATTTGAACTGTAATCGCAGAGGATAATATGGATGAATCAGAGGTTCATTTGGCACCTGTGCCTATATATATTGTCACTGAGGCATCACAACTTCCATGTTCCTTTCTTGAACCTTCTCCTACAAATGAATTGGTAATTGGTTTTGATTGCGGGCGTTGACCTAGCTCGATATGGCCGTCTTTGTATCATGCAGGTGACATTAATCTTATTATAAGATGATAACCATGCATGTTGAATGATTAGGAAGCGTAGTGTATTCAGAGAATAATAAACCCTTGCTTTTATAGTTAGTGGCACATAATAACAAATTTTGTGGTTGTTATTCAAAAGTATTTCTTCATTAGGAAAAACTTAAGACCGTAAACCTCTAAACAAATTGGTATGATTCTTAAGTACTGTTTTGTTATTATTACGATGTAAACCTCTAAACATATTGGTGTGATTCTTAAGCACTGTTTTGTTATTATTACGATTTTCAAGCTTCATTTTTATAGCTTCTCTAATAAATCAGGTTTTTAACAGAAATCATTATGGTTCGCAAGTATTGCTATTCACTTATTATTATGATTTTCAAGCTTCATTTTTATGGCTTCTATTATAAATAAGGTTTTGCAGGAATTATTAAATCAAATGACTGAATTACAGAGAAATGTTTTACTCTCTCGACTCTTGACTGTTATTCCCATTAACTTGATAATTTGAAAAGGCTTACCTATATATGTTTGGGTAAAGCCGGAAACAAATCATTTTCTAATTTCAGAACTACAACATCGAGTACTGCCCTAGAGGTCCAGGATACAAAAGCATTTGTCTTTCAGATTTCTACAGATATTGCTATGTAGTTCTCAATTTCAACAAGACAAATCACCATAGAGTATAACTGTCATTAAATTTACTTCCTATCTTTCCAGTATTAAACAAATTGGCCTTTAGAAACCAGCCCATGCCACCCATATACCACATATAACAGTTGCCTCTACAGTTCATCAGGGGAAACGAAAAGAGAACGTCCTAAATCCTGAAGAGGGTCTAGAAGCTAGACCTGAAATGTTGGAAAGGAATTTAATAACTCGGTGATTCCAAAAAGCAGAAAAATACAAATGGCTATGCTTGGAAATTTGAAAAATTCAAACAGAAATAAGTTTTGAGAATATCCTTCACAACATTATACCCATACGAGTAGAATCTGACATTTGCATCCATATCAGAAAAACATTACTCGTAGACATCAACAAAAAAGTAGTAACAGAAACCATAGAAAGTGAAAGATACACCTGTACCTAGGCTGTTTGGAACAAACCACTTTAATCTGCACTGTTCTCAAATGCAAATAATTGTTTGACTAACTCCCGCATTCCAATGCAGCAGCATACATCTTCCCATTATTTATCAGTTCAATTATGAATTATTGCACATCAGGCACATTTTGCACATCAGAAAATGGAAAAAAACAGCATTATCCTCCGAGGCACCATATTAGAATCCCAATCCCACAAATTATCTTCAATAGTGGGCATCTTAGAACTCTCTGGGTTGTCCAAATGCACAGCTTCCACTTCGAGATTCTGCTTTTCTTTCCACCTCATATCACATGCTTCTCGAGGTCATCAAACTAAATTTTACTGCTGTGAGAGATTGGTCTGAGTGTTTAGTGAGTTTGCATTTGCATTGCCAAACGGTTTCCTCCTCAAATCCAAAGCTAAGCATTTGGTAGCAGAATTTGTCTCTTGCACAGTTTTAACACAAGAATTACAACCTATAATGTTGCCAGGGTCAATTGTGTCCACGCATCTGAGACCTTCATTGTTAAGGCATTCTGGTCTTCGTCACCAAGGTTTCCCCATGTTATTCCCACTTGTGTAGAGTTTGCATTCCACCTGGGTTGAAGTGAAGGTCCATAGGAGTTCCTTAGGTGTTCCTAAAGCAAAGCTTATTTCTCCATGCAGCCAGACATATGACACTTGTGCCCATTAGGCCTGATAGAATCACCAAGGACCGCCTTTACCCATGTCAAATAGAATAGCAGAACAGAAAAACCAACACGCTGAAAACTCTTTGTGATAGATCGTCACGTATGCCTTCTCCATAACTGGCAGTTCTTTCTTTCAGACTTATGCAGTATTCATGCTGCAAGAGGTCTTTTGACAAAGTTAGCCCTATGAGATCAGTTAGATAGTATAGACCTCAAAAGAATCAATCGGCTGTCAGCGTGAACCAAATCAGCGGAATTTTCATGGCGTTGGATGCTAGAAGGGTTTCTGGTTGGCACTGTACTTAACAAAACTTTATTGTGTTTTAGTGTTTCTTTCTAGGTTCTTTGTCTAACTCCCTTACTCTTTGAACCCAGTAGGTTTTCTTTTCTTTTATCGTGTTTCTTGTAGGACTGACTTTATGACATCTCTTGTATTCTGATAGAATGCTACCAGTCAGAGATGCATTAGGAAGTCCCAATGGCAATCTTTGGTCACTAACGGACATTTATATATATATAATATATATAAGAATTAAATGTTCGTCATTTGATTCGTGGAAACTCTATGGACACAAAGTGAAGCTTTTGATAGCTATAACCTCTTTAAGTTTAAACTTGTGAGAAAGAAATGATCAAATGGTATATGCACAAACTAAAAATAAGTTAAAAGGAAATACCGTCCATTGAAATGGACTTTATTTTATTGGGAATTTGATCCCATAGTTATTCTCTAGAGGATCTTTCCGTACTTGAGCAAATGCTATAGCTGAGCTAGTAGAATGGGTATGGGAAATTAGCTTTGCCTTAACCGCATAATTGAGCTTCCCATGCATTCATTCACCACTATGCGAGAAATGAGCAGAAAAGGAAAGAGTTAAATGTTAAGATAAATGTATAGATAAGTACATCTGGAATAAATTTTTGCAATCCCTGAACCTCAATTCCAATATATGATTTCTGAAAAAAATTCTCAGTGCATGGGGAGTCAATCACTGCCTGAGCTTCTAATGCAATTTATAATTTACCGTGAAAATATTTTTAGATAGTCTACTTCGTTTCCTTATTCTTGATTTGGTGAAATGTTTTTTCTCTTTAAGGTTGTTTCCTTGTATACTTTCTCTTGCTTGATTTTCTAGTAGTTTGCTCGATGCCCAACTATAAAATAGTTCGACCTTCACTTTTGAGTAATTAAAGGAGATTTAACCTTAATGAGTATTTTACCTGCAGCTTGGTAAAACTATGGACTGTAGCCGAATGCCGCATAAATGAAAGATCGTTACTTCATGAAGATCATGGCAAGTCTCATACTTCAGATTAATGCCTAGAAAATATCAGCCACATTTTTGAATCAGCATCTTTCTTTTCTCCTTGATCACATCCATTGTAAAGATGTAGAAAATAATTATATCATTGTAAATATCTTGGGTTGTTTGAATATCTCTGATGTATATATTATCAGTAGACATTCTGATCAATCAAAAAATCATAAGGTTGGGTATCTTTGATGCAAGAGGAATAATAACTACTTTAGTAAGAATGATCTAGGATCAGCTCCTGAAATCTCCACCTTGTATCCCATGATCTTCTCTCCTTGCATGCATTTTGTCCTTCCGGAAATGGCCATTTATAACTACTTTTTCCTTACCAATATATCTAAAACATTTTATCCAATATGCCCTTTTAGGCAATGGTTGCTTATATGTTGTGGTTGATAGACTCACAAAATATGCCCAATTTTGTCCACTTCCAGCCAAGTATAATGTCAGAGTAGCGCAACATAAGCATGGTGGAGCTACTTCATGGTTGAGTATTCATGCAAGAGATCACCAACAAAGTATGTGGGTGGTTAGTGGTGACAGGAGGAATGTACCTTGGAGAGCTATAGCTCAAAATTTCAGACTTGGTGCTGCTGTCATTATTCAAATCAGCCACCACATGATCTCATTTGCATACATACAAGTGGGTAGGCAAGTATTTTCAGTCAAGGGATGGAGCATTTTTCAATTGGTGACTGTTGGGAGAAAATTTTCAGCCTTTACAGAAGTATTTTCAGTCATTGCAATGCTCACATTTCCTAATTTTGCAAGGAGGTTTCAGTTTTGTAGCCGCTGTTCCATTTTTAAGTTGCTGATTTTGATAAAATCAGATTATAAGTTGTTTTCAGACTTGAACAACTGCAAGATTGATCATTTTGAGGTCATTAAATCATTGGAAATCAGTGGTAAATGGTTTCAGATGAAGAGAACGACTACTTCAACCAACATAGCTCCAATTTGGATGGAAAATCAGGTGATTCATGATTGTCATAATTTGTTTCCAGCTTGCACACAAGATGAATTGTGTAATTTCTTGGAAGGAACAGTTTACAACATCATTAATGAAGATCATCTTGAGAAGGTATGTGTTGTGGGTTATGTATATTTGATAAACAAGTTATTTTCGGAGCTACCAAGAGACATCATTGTTAGTAGGATTGAGAGCTACACTTGTTGGGCCAAATTGTTTCACTTGTCAAGCAAGAGAAGTGAACTTGAAGGTTGTATGAAAATTTTCAAACCCTGGAGAGAAGAACATCTTAAATACTTGCTCAATTTTTTGGTTCCTAGATGACAAGCTTGTCCCTATGATATGCCACCTATCTCTCTCCGGGATGTGGCCATACATAATGAGAAGATTAAGGAGACACTGTAATGTCCCCAAATGGACAATTTATGCCCCTAAACGGAACAAGCGCAATTCTGATCTAAAACAACAAATTACAAAATATATATTTGACCAAATACTGCAGATCTGAATTATTTAAGGAAAATGCGACTTTCCTAGGAGTTATTAGTCCACAAAACTGAAGCAAAACCGCTCAAAGCTTATTCAAAACAGATCAAAATTTTTATGTATGCAAGAACATTGAAAAAATACCAATTTTTTGACTAATAAGAGGGCTGAAATTTTATTATAAAATCTGTAGAATGACAATTACTGAGCTGAAAATGGAGTTTCCCAAACCCAACAAATATGCAAACCAGCTGAATTTGGCCTCTAAAAATCTGATAATTAAATTGAAAATCAGATCTGATCCAAATGTGCCCTAGAGTGTTTAGAACACTCCTAGAAGTGGGTCACTCCAATAGAAACAGGCTGGAAATGCAAGGTAGAATTCAACAACAATTTTCACCTTTAAACCCTAATTGGACTAAAAACAAATCTACAACTCGACTTTCAAATCTGCTAGAATTCAGAAATAGAGCTTGAAAATCAATGGAAAACCCTGAATAGAGCTTCTTCTCACAAAGGATGAAGATTTTTCATTCTTGAATCCTTGGCAATGGAGGGTTTTCGTACTCTAATGCAAAAAAACAAAGAGTTTTCGTCCTTTGGAGTAAAATTAGAAAGCATGTAAACTTAAACCAAATTTCGAAATGATAAGATGTAAAAAGATGTCCTACCCATGCATGGCGACTTGCTTTTATAACTTGTCTTGGCATATTAGCCACCCAAAATAACCAATCAACTCACTTTACCTCATTTAATATTTTCCTTGCTTTATTTTGTCCCCATATGGGTCACATTTTTCCTTTTCTTTTCTTCTTTTTTATTTATTTTGTCACTAATAATTAATTCAAGTGCTTATAATAAAATTTCATTATGCACTTTAAAATTAATTAATTAGGACTAGTTTCCATTTTTTTACTTCCTTAGCCATCGGGAAACAAAATTAGGCTAAGGGTCTTCGACTGTTGTTTTGTAATTTCCTTTTTGGGACTTCAACGGAAGAACAAGGAATTAGCACAAACCCCAATAATATTAATTCTGATTTTCAGACCAACAAACTGAAAATTAAAACCAGTTTAGAACAACGATCAAATTTTTATAACAGTCCGGAAATGAATGAAAAACACTTGAAACTCCACAAATAACTCAACCAAAATATATATAAGTATTTTAGGAGTTATCCAAGCCACTTTCCAATATGAAATTTGATAGAAAACACTGCTGGAAAATTAATTATAATCAACAAAAGTACAACTCCAAGAAAATTATGAAATGAGGGTTTTCAAACCCCAAACTCCACAAAGAATTATTGATTCTGGCTTTATAAATTATAACAAATTTGATTATGAAAGAAAATATGAAGTATGTGCCCTAGAAGGCACCAAATGACACACTAGTGCAAGTCGCTCCAACTAGGAGAGGCTTATCAATGCATGTAAAAATCTGAAAATGACTTCTTTTCTCCTTTAATGCCCAAATCTGCAATATGACTTCAAATCAATCAAGGATGGAGGGTTTTCGTCCCCAACCAGCCACAAGAAGGGTTTTTCGTCCTTCTTGGAAAGAGCCACACACTTGGATTTTCGCCCAAGAGTGGAGAGAACTAAGAGCTCACAGCCCAAAGATCACTTTAGAGTAAATTCACCAAAAGTAGATGCGTGCAAATGAAGTCCTTAATCTTCTTTTATAACCCAATCTTGGCGCCAAAGTCTAAACATGCATGACCGACCTCTATTAGGCTTAATTTAATCTTTTATTTGGCTTTTAAACATCACCAAGCCAACCAACCTACTAAAAAGAAGAAAACACTAAAAAGAAACATTAAAAATTAGAAAATAAAGATGCAATGAGAGTTCAATTCCTTCCACTCATTCCACTTCATTGCCATGGAAAGGGAATGGCAAGAAGTCCAAAATTAGGCTCTCAAGTTGGAAAAGGGGACATTACATGCTTTCGAGAAGGGGATATTACAAATAAAGGCTTCAAATCAGCCAAACTTGCAATTGCTTGACGGTAAGCATTTTTGGGAAGGGAGGACTGTAATGTCCCGTTTTTTGAAATAATTCATTTGAAGACTTCTTGCTCATTCCACTTCCCGTGGAAAAGAAGTAGGTGAACAAGGAAGGTCTTTGGTTGATGTTTTAGTCTTTCTTTTATTAACATTTACATTTTCCTTTAGAAAGCAAGTCGGTTGGGTTGGAGGAACTCAAAGGCAAATTAAAAGATAAAGCAAGCTTCTTATTGAGGTCGGTCATGGGGAATTCCTTCATGGGGTTTTGGTGCCACCTTATGGATATAAAAGGGGTCGCTTAGGCTCATTTTGGGCATGCTTCCTATTATAATTTTATCTTCTTGGTTTTGGGGCTGATTGCTCTATTCCATTCCACTAGAGGGCGAAAATCCTTTGGTGTGGCAAGCAAGGAAGACGAAACCCTTCCTTGTTCAAGGTTGGAGAATGAAAACTCTCCAATTTGGTGGTTCCAAGGGCTTCAAAGAAGACTATCTTGCTGGTTGGTAGCTAGGGCATTGAAGAAGAAGAGATATCACGACCTTCTACATCAATTTGGCACCCTCTCCTAGGGTGGCGACTTGGGTGGAAAAGGATTTAAGTGCCTTCTAGGGCACATCTTGGTGTTTTGAGTTAATATTTAGATTTCTCTTAATTTATAAGAATGATCTATCACTTCGTTGGTATTTATTGGGGTTTGGAAACCTCATTTTCAACTATTTTGTGGGCTGTATTTTATGTTGGTTATTTAATTAATTCCAAATGTGTGCTAGCACTTTTTTCTCCTTAATTTATGAACTATATTGATTGGAATAATTTCTTCATGATTGGATAAAATATTTGGAATCGTTTTCTATCAATTTTAGCTTGATATTACATGAGAATTGTTGCCCTAAGTGTTGTTACAAAAGGGTTTGTTTACTAATTTTTAGCTGGTTTTTGATTCCCTAAAGGTGTGATTTCAGTTCGTTGCTTTAGGGTTTAGTCACCGTTGTTCCAAAAACCAGAATTCTTGCATTTGGCTTTAAAGCCAAACCCTTATTTTCAGATTCAGTCCTAGAAAGGGACATTACAAAATGTTTCGTAAGTTATTAATGTTTATGAAAACTTTGGTACAAATTCACCCAAAGTAAAGAACACAATAATCTTCGCCTCAATCAATTCATGCGAGAATTACTTACAAAATAAATAATTGATAGTAGTCCTATAAACAAGGAACTACAACAAACTAAATCAACCCCTACTATCTCTCAAGCCTATTTACGTGTGTGGTTATAACAACCACTATTCACGTAAATCATGTATAATTCATTATACGACAACCCTCACTAATTTAATAATGCATATAAATGAAGCACTAACAATATAATTTCCTAACATTCCCCCCTTAATGCGAACATGGGGAAAATCTGCCTTTGACTTGCACTGCTCATGATCTGGTGATTTTCATAGGATGATCGCAAACTTCAAGGATGGTTTTGTAAACGGTTGACCACAAATCGAGAATGGTGGTTTTGCAATTGGTTTACCACAAACCACAAGGTGATGGTTTTGCAAATGATTTACCAACAAACAAGAATGGTGGCTTTGCAATTGGGTTTACCACAAACCACAAATGAAGGTTTTCAAGTGGTTTACGTATAACCACATAATGATATGCCAAGTATTATTATCAACTCTCATCACATCTCACCGTAGGGAATAACATAGGAAATTTTGCTGAATTTTTCTGCTCATACATACAAAAATGAAAAAGGAAATGAAACATTGGATCATGTTCCCCCATGAATGTGAAATTTCCACTTATTCTCGCAAAACCAAACAGAACATCAAAATCAAGCATACCACACACAACTGGAAGAAAACATACTCAAAAAAAATATGCCACCAAAACTTTGATGCGGTCACTGCGTTAGCGATTGTGAGAGGTCGCCGAATGACCTCCTTCCTCCGTTGCCTCCGACCTCCGGTGTGATGCTGCTAACTCAATTTGATCGGCTTTGAGGCACAATGGTTGCCGGGACGTTGGGTAACACCGAAAATGTGTCTCAGTAAGGCAATTTTTTTTTACAATATTTTTAACTTTTTTTCCAATGACTCAATTATTGACTTTTTACAATGACACAAAAATTAAACTCAATAACCTATTATTCACCTAAACACATTTTTTTAATCCTTACCATATAATGATTGACTCACAATACGATAATGACATAGACAACAATAACTATACTTTGACAATAATATTCTACATGACATAAAACATTGAGTTTTAATGACACAAAATGACAATATACATTGGGTGATATTAACCCCATATATGTGAACTACGTCACTCAAAATATGACTAAAAAGGAAAAAAATTAACAAGCCTATCCAATACGTATAAACTATACTATTGACTCAAAAATTTAACAAGATAGTTGAACAAATTGAATGAAGAGCATCTCGGGGAAATGTGTCTCCACAGAGACAAGTTGCCTACCAATGCAAACACCATCGTGGACACCAACTGGGAGATTTTTGGCAGATCCGCGTAGAATAATAGCAAACCCGTAGGATACTAATTTTCACTTCATCATATTACTCGGTCTACTACCTTTGTCAATGGTAAATAACAAAATGTATAGCCAAGATATGTGGGGATAGGTTGTTGCACATATCGATCTCCAACACGTTGAGGTACTTTGAACAAAACCACTTGCAAACTTGGAAAACCGAGGCAATGTGAGATGGATGCTAGATCGTGGCAACATGTATCAATGAGCATGGATTTTTGATGACGTCACAAATGATATGTCCAAACACTCAGCTATAGGCATAATCACATGTACCCGTTTAATTGATGCATATAGATGTACTCTATCGATTCCAGATCCCAGGGACATTGAAACGAGACACACCCGAGTCTTTTGTTCAAGGTGATCATGTCCGGCTTCAATGCGTTCCAATTTTTGTTAGGAGAATGAGGATCTAATCGCTTCTTTCTCACAGATGTATGTTTGATGGTGTACCCGGATTTCATCCTGAAATCTGTGACTACCCTATTCGAAAAAATTTCATACTTTTAAAATAATGGGTCATTTTGTGTTTTTATTGACTGAAAGTTCTTGTATTGCATCAAGATATTCCCAAAGAGCCATATTAGCCTTTTACGCCAAATACCTAGATGCCCAAAATTGTTATATTCTGTCGTCGGGATTTGTCTGCGGGAAATTTGTATTTAATTATTTTCAGCCCCGTATGAGGCTATTTGCGCTCCGTTTTAACTCTGTTATGATCGAACATATCATTATTCCCTTGTACCAGAAGGATTTTAACTTGGAATAAGTTTTGGGCTTTATTTGTGACTTTTGGCAATTTTTCGTGTTTTTGTGTTGTCCGTTTCGTTTTCTGTGAAATTTCTCTAGAACAATTCCTTTGCCGGTAAGCCCGATTTTGGCACGGAGCAATGGAAAACATATACGCACGTTATGCTCGGAGGAAGTCCCCATCGGAGGTCTGGATCACTGGGAAAAAGCGAAGTAGTGCATAGAAAAGCCCCTGTGGAGTTGGGCGCATTTTTGGAAAACAAAGGATTTAAGCCGCAATGGAAAAATAGAAGCAAAGCAGAAAGGTGGGAATTTTGTACTGCTGCCAAGAAAGTACTTTTTCCCGTGTTATAAAATTCACTTAAGCTGCAGTGGGAAAGTTAGAGGCGCAGAGTGTGCGGAATTTATTATCTCACTTGCTTGGGTAAAAATTCCACGATAAAATAAAAAAAGTGATTTAAGTGAAATCATGAGATTTTAGTGCACCTTGCAGGTAAATAATCCCATTGTCAAAGTCAAATCACTTAAGTGGATCATGGGATTTCCGGGGCTGCCTTGCAGGGTAAAGAATCCCATTGTCATAAATTCTTAAAAATAGAATTCTATTATTCCAAAAAGTGCGACCCATCTTGGGTGAATAATAATGCATTAAATAAATATTTGTTAATATTTATTCACCCAATTTTGGCACCCAGGCTTGTGGAAAAGTCAACAAAGGGAAGTGGACATAAAGAATTTAAAAATAGAATTTCAAAATTAAATAAATTTAATTTATTTAATGCAGCCCCTTTTGAGAAGGAATTAATACTTTTTAAAGTATTAAATAATTATATTAATTCCTATTTTTAGTGGCTATGGTCAAAGCACACTGTGAAGCTTAAGTGAAGTGAAGTGTGAAGGATTAATTTAATTTATTGGATGGCTGTCCTTAAACATGCTATTTTTAAAGAGAAGAGCATGATTTTTAATTAATTAATTGCCTTTAATTGTTAGGGCTATTATTAATTATAGAATTGTGAGGGTTATATAAGCATGGGCAGCCATATGGGTGAATTATTTAATTCACAAGTAAAGAATTGTAGTCAAGAGGAAAAGTGCGCCCCATTTGAAGAAGGATTTTGCTCGTGCAAGGTGGTAACAAGGCTAAAAGCTTCCAAATTTGGCGCATGCTTTGAAGGAGGGTGATCTTGCTATGCTTTGCAGCATAATTGTTTGCATAAGTGTTTTTTACAGTCTTAAGGAATTCATTACATGGTGTTTTTCAAAAGAAAAGAACTTATATCAATGTCCAATACATTGAATATTTCCTCCGAATCTGAAGGATTATCCAGATCTGCACTAGTTTTGAAGAATTCCAGTCAAATAAGAAGAAAAAGAATTGTTTAGACAAAGATAGACAAAGTTATGGCGAAGAAAGATGAAAAAGAAAGCACAACGGAGTCATGCATCACTTCTAAATTTACGAGATCTGGAGACACGGATCTAGGCTCGGAACCTTTTCTTTTGATGATGCATGATTGATAAAGATCTAGAGCGGCGAAAAACTTCACTCATGTGTGCAGATTAAAAGCAGTGGAATTATTCGAGTTGCAACCTTTCCATCCACAACCCAGTTGCCAGAGTTTGTTATGCAGGTGCAGATCCATATCAAGATGCAAATCCATATCCATGCGATGCATATCCATATGCGAGATCCGATCCAAATCTCATAGTTGCAAAAGCTTCCGACACAAAGGCTTCATCTTCTTGTTTCGAATGCAGCCCGTGAAGAAGTCAATGCATGGAAAATTCCTTCCAAGATCTTGTGCATGTGCTCTCATCTTCCAGTTGAAGCTTTCATTGAATCTGCATTCACCCTGAGTGCTTTCTAGAATTTTTAATTGCTCATATGCAATTAAAAATAAAGATGATGAGTTATTCACAAACCAGCCTTGATGCATGTATAGCAGAAGAACTGCAAAAACTTCAAGGATAAAAGAGAAGACAATGCGAAGGTAAAATTCCAAATTTGCTTTCAATTCCACTTCATTTCCAGATCTTCTAGATCCAGGATCCGCTTTGGTGAGAATCAAAGGCAAAAGAATCAGCTGCATGCGGACATGAAAAAGGGCAAGACTGCAGCTCTCCCTCTACTTTCTTCTTTTCTCCGACAAAGTAATTGAGCGAACAATTAAATTATACAACTTAAGTGATTGGTTTAAAAGCCATTACTTGAAGAAGTCAACTACTTGGAGATAGGTGGCACGTGCAAAATAGAAGGTTCTATTTTCAGTTGCAAATCATACATGTCATGCAAAGAGGAATTCCAGGAGGGAGATTGCCAGTTGTTTCTTTTCCGACTTCCACATGTGCCAGTTCAACTAAAAGCTTCTAACTTGTAATTGCCCCTCTACATTCTATAAGTAGAGGAAGAACCTTCGGTTAATCAATCAGAATTTGTAAGCAGCAATCTTGTGTTCTAGACTTTGTGCTAAACCCCTGAGAGCAACTTGGAGCGAAGGAATACAAATGAGCAGATTTCCGGAGAACTTTGTGTCACGGTGTATTGTGTTTCTTGCTTTAGTCTTAGATCTCTTAATAAACTTTGTGTTATTTTAGATCTGGATCTAGAGCTGCCTTTGTTTTATAATTCTGTGTGTTCATATCTATTAAGTTTCTTCTATGTGCATGTAATTAGCTCTGCTATCTACTAATTGAGATGCACATCTTCCCCATTTCTTCTCTGTATTTCTTTCACTTCCTTCTTCTATAAAATACTTCCTTTCTTGAAAATACTTACTTGCTTGCAAATTTCTTAGTTATGGTTCATGAACTAAGTGGTTAAAGTAAAACCCCGATAGATAATAACACATTTTTATTGACAAATTTGACACGGAGCCTCACCGGTTAAATGAGGGAGATTTATTTCATGACCGCCTAGGTTTTGATGCTATGCGAGAAAATCTAGCCAACATCCGAACACAAGCTTCACGTATTGTGTCGTTTTCGAGAGACCGAATGGAAGCGCACTAAGCATTTAAAGGGCTCACCATATTTTTGAAAACCGGGCAAGTAACAAAGATACTAAGAATTGACAACTTATTCTAAACTTTAAAAGAATATAAAATAATCTTAAATATTCTCACATAATAGTTTCACCATGCACAAGGACAAATTTAGTTGTCCCTCATTATCCTTAGAATTCCATTGCAAAGGATCAGATATCGCTTTGATGCCAAATGAAAACTTTGGTACAAATTTACCCAAAGTAAAGAACACAATAATCTTCATCTCAATCAATTCATGCGGGAATTACTTACAAAATAAATAGTTGATAGTAGTCCTATAAACAAGGAACTACAACAAACTAAATCAACCCCTACTATCTCTCAAGCCTATTTATGTGTGTGGTTATAACAACCACTATTCACGTAAATCATGTATAACTCATTATACAACAACCCTCACTAATTTAATAATGCATATAAATGGAGCACTAACAATATAATTTCCTAATAGTTTAATTAGTGCTTTGTTATTAATTAATAAGTGTGGACCTTCCGGATAGTTTCATTCTACTAATTGTTCATAGAAATGTGTAGTCATTGGAAATGGCATGATTCGGGGCCTAGGAGACCTGGTGGACAACATTATAAATGAGAATCTAGATGCATTATGTGCAAAAATGTATTATAAATGATAGAGACCGAAGGATATAACAAAGTGCTTATTACAAATTAGAAAACAAAGAAACAAGAGACACCAAATATAGAACTATCATGCAAATTTATAGTATGCAAAGTCCTACAAGACTCAGAGGTAGGATGTCATGTACCCTTTACTAGCAAAACTCTAGTTCTATCTATAAGAGGATTGCCTTAATATACAAGCAAGGAGATGAAGAATTAGTTAAACCATTACAACCACATCGTAACCAATCATTAGTGCATCATCTTTAATTGGTGGTACCCTTTGCTCAGAACACCAATTGGATGGTTTCATAGAAGAGTTAGGGCCTTTTCGATATGCACATGCATGCACGTATGATTTTGAAGCCATTGGCTAAGTCAAATTATGATGCGAGTCAACACACATGTCCCTGTGAATTCTTTGAGGTGTAATGTCCCCTTTTCCAAGCTAGTTCATTTTGGAGACTTCTAGCCCATTCCACTTCCCGTGGGCAAGAAGGAAGTGAACAAGGGAAGTGTTTGTCATGTTTTTCAGTCATTTTCGTGAGCATTTGCATTTTCTTTCATAGTTTCTCTCATAAGTCAGGTCGGTTGGGTTGAAGAGGAAAAGCCAAAGATAAAATTAAAAGCAATCATCATTATGAGGTTGGTCATGGGGAAAACTCCCTAATTGGTTTTGGCGCCACCAAAAGGGTATAAAAAGGGGTCACTTGGACTCATTTGTGGATCATCTCTTGTCATAAAATTATACTTTACTTGGTTTTGGGCTTGATTGCTCAAATTCCTTCCACTAAGGGGCGAAAATCCTTTGGTGTGGCTACACAAGGAGGACGAAACCCACCCTTGTTGATTGAAGAACGAAAACTCTTCAATTGATTGTTCCTAGTGCTTCAAGAAGGTGGATATTGCAGATTTTCAGCTAGGGTTTGATCCTATAGTGATTTTCAGCCCCTTTCCCCCTGGAATGACCCACCTTGAGGAAGTGTTGGGTGTTTCTAGGGAATGACAACACTCAACTCAACCATCATTGCATTCTTTATATTTTTGGCTGCGGGAATTTACATTGTAATTCATTTTTTGCGCTCAGAATCATTCATTTCCAACCATTTTGTAAGGGTGTACTTTACTGTCATTTATTTAATTTCCAGCTGGGGTTTAGAAGCTGATTTCTTGGTTATTGTTGGCTCTAAAATATTTCTAAGTGTCCCTACATATTTTGGATGGTGTTAATGGTGCAATTTTGATGAATTATTGCTTTTTCCTTGCTGCTGTTCTAAAAATCAGACTGTTGTTCACTTTGTTATAATTTTCAGTTGGCTGTTATAAAAATCAGATTACTTTCAGTTTGGGTTTGTGCTATTTCCTTGTTTTTTAGTTTCAGCCCTAAAAGGGGACATTACATGAGGTCTCATATCTTCTTGGATCAGTCGCCCCTACTTGAAGAGCAATGGTCCCCATTGCATATAGTTTCAAAATAAGATGTGAAAAGTTGTTGGCAACTTGAGCTCTCGTGAACTATTTTCCTTGAGAAGGTGGTTGATCCACTTTGATGATCTCGGAAGAGAGGGATCTCATGTTATCTTGTCTGTTTGATCTTGGAGTCAAGTGATTTGATCCACTTTTGCTGATGCGTTACTGTCAAGATTGGTTTATGATGGTTTAAGAGTCACAACTGCGCACGTTTGATGTGTCCAATAAAGGTAGAAAGTAGTGGTGTAATAATTCCTTGTTCAAAACTAGATGTAACATAAGGTAGGAGGAAAGATGTAATGTACCTTTCGGGCTCAAAGTTGAGGAACTTGGATTTTCCCCAAAACCCTAATGGAACATTGCTGGAGCAACATGCATAAACCTGATTTTTATGACAACCACATAGAAATTAGAGCCAAAGAGGGTTAGTGACCTGTTTTGGTCCCCAAAACCCTAGATGACCTAGGTAAAAATTCAGATTTTAGTATTTCCCACACAAATCTTCAGAAATACATCAACAACATGAAACCCTTGATGAAATCATGTAAAATAAATGCTTCAACAACAAAATACAAACTGCTGGAATTAATTATTGCTCAAAAACAACTGAAACTTCAAAAATTCATATCTTCAGAAATACTTGGAGATAAAATGCAAATGATAGCTCAAAATGACCACAAAAATGGCAACTATCAAACAAAATTAAGATTATATTTTTTCAACCACAAAACCCCTTGAAATGTTGTCGTGAAATCTTCAAATGGGTCATCTAAGCTGGAAATGAATGTGGTAGCCCAAAAAAATGTGCTCTAGCTGGAATTTGTGCCACGACACGCTGGAAACCCTTTTTTGCCGCTCTAAAATTCTGAATTTTAAGCTTACTTGTGACTCCGGATGAAGCTACCAATGTAACAAATGAGGGTTTTTGTCTCCAAGTGGTGTGACTATTGAGAGTTCTCGTCCCAATGGGACCTAATGAAGGTTTTTTCAAAGGTTGAAAATGAGAGCTCAATGCTCTAATTTCCAAAGAGCGAGATGATCCTTACAAAGAGCCCCAACATTTGCCTTTATAGTCTTTTTTTTTTTTTTTTGTGGAGCGCACCATATGGGTCTCTTTATTTCTTTTTTAACATTTACGTTTCCTACTTAAAGAGGATGACCTCCCTTTTTTGTAATCTCCTTTTAAATTCGCTCCCCTTGGTATTTAAAAATAATTAATTAAATGCACTTTTCCTTCTTTTAATAATTTAATTAAAGTGCGAATAATTAAAATCACTTTAGCACTTAAAATTAAATTATTAATTTACTTCCTCCTCTTTTAGCCGACTAAAAATAATGAAAATAGGCTAAGAGTCTTCTTTTTGCTTTAGTATTTAAAAATACATTTTATTTTAATAATAATATTATTAAGTTGCCCATAAATAAAGAGTTATCTGGGCTCCTTAAGTTTTTCTAATTTAGAAAAAGGGGGCATTATAGAAGATTAAGATCATAAGTGTTGTCTCTAACTTGCTTGGTGATGGTATAAGATAAGATAAGATAAATATATTAATGTCCAACGAATGACCACAAAGTAGGTCAATGGGACTGAAAGGGCCCACAAGTGTAAATACAAAGCAAGAGAACCAAAAGGTTCCCGAGAAAGAATAGTGCAAAGAAAATACAAAAAGCCTAAAAAGGCGACAAGAATGGGAAGAGCTATCCCACGAACCCAAACTCGGGTGTGGGAATGCAAGAGAGAAGAAGAGAGGGAAGAAGGTCAAGGAGAGGCGAAGAAGAAGGTCCATCAGGGAGCTCCCCTAACATTCAAGGCCGACTGGAAGAAACTCTGGATGGATTGACGACTAGAAAAAGAAGCAATGGGGGCCTATCTAGAACTATAAGATAAGATAGTTCGGGGTGGGGGCACTCTCCCCTATATCTATCTATATGGTATGGGCCCCTCTGTATAGCCGCCCCCCTCTCTCCCCCATACGGGGGCCCAACTAGATATTTCTATTCAATAGCTGCCCCCAGAGAATCTATCGGAGAGGATATAGATATATTCTCACATGGATATGGATGCCCCCTAAGAGTAGAGTATAGATAGGGAACCTCCAGGGAATCTTTGACAACGACATTATCATGTAGGCTCATTAATAGTATGCTTTAGGGCATGTAGGCACAATAATTTTACTAAAATCTTTAATTCGCGGTTCATGATCATTAAAAATGAAATTCTCCACTGAATTGCAGGAATTTATTATAAAGGACAAGAATTATGAGGAATTTCTTCATCACAAAGTGCGGGGTCGTTTGGTATAGGACTCGAACCGAATAGAATGAAGCTTGCGGTAAGCACTTGTCAGTCTTTCCTTTTGCAGGTGAAGCCATACTTGATCACTAACCTAAAAGTGTGCATTGTGTGGTGTTTGTCATGGCACTACTTGTATTTAGCGTTTCCTTGCTTTAAAATGGTTTGCACTTCTTGTTGAATGTGCTCGATGAACTTACAATTTTGTCAACTTCCTTTTGAGTTGAAGGAGTTGGTATTATTGATGGCGATGTAGGATAAACTACATCGATGGGCAATGGAGTTTGGAAATGCAAATACACTTGAAAAGAGCTATGTGCGATAGAGCCGTGAAGATCTCGTGTTGTAGCTATGTTGAATGAAAGGAAGGCTTTCATTCCATGTGTGATGCTTATTTGAGTTGTACATTATGAGAAGATGCATGCATCATCATGTTTAACACTTTCGTTTGTCCATCTGTTTGTAGATTGAGTGCGATTGACTTGTTCAACTTTGTGTCCATCATAAACCAAAGCGCTTTCCATAAATTCCCCAATTTTTTCACCCCTATTAGAGAGGATACTTTTCGGCAAACCAAAATGGACCCAAACATTGCAATTTCCAGTGTGGAAATAGATTTCTTACAAGGTATGAGAATTGCCATCTTGGAGAATCTATCAACTACTACATAAACACAATTGGAAATAGATTCTCACAGAGTTCGTTGAAATTCCTAGAGGTCTATCCATACCTTGCTACTTGTTGACTAGTTTGGCAATTGTGCGATGCGGTACACAACCTTATGTATTTAATAACATAAAGCTTGAGGTGTGTCCAAAAGAAGTATTTTTGTAGCACTGCAAGGGTCTTTTCAACTCCAAAGTGTCCCGACCTTACTGAAATGAGCTTCCCATATTAGTTTCTGCCTCTCTCCCTCGTGCAAGTTGTGATAGATTTCTGCAAAGCTTAGATCTGAACAATGCAATTTCGACCAAGTGTTTACTTCATGTCCACAAGTGTCAAGCACTATGAGGAGAGCTTGAATCGGAGGTCGGCTCAAACAATCAACTATTGGATTGACACTTCCCTTCTTATGCTTGATGTTGAGGTGAAATCTGCTAAAGATAAGAAGACCATTTTTGAAATTGGTCTTGCTGCAACTTGTTTCAAGTTTGCAAGAATTGAACCTGCTTATGACATCTTTCTCCTGTGCTACCTATAATGCTTCTAATGCTTACATGCTTGAACAATAGCATAAAGTTCATGATCATATGGTGGGTAGTTTCTTGTTGGTGCGGTAACAGTTTCGTGTGGTAAGCAACTGAGTGACCATGTTGAGTTAGGACAACTTAGAGTGCATGATCGGATGCATTGGTCTTCATCTCGAATGGTTGTTGAAGATCAAATAACACAAGTACTGGTGTAGAAAAGGTTTGCATTTCAATTGTTTGAATGCTTTCTGTTGTGTGGTAGACTAGACAAACATTGCTTTTGTGCCACCTTTGGTAACCTGATTTAATGGCCAAGTGATGTGAGAAAACCAAGTACCAACTCGCTGTAGAAATTTGCTAAACCCAAGAAGTAGCAGAGCTCTGTGAGATTCTTTGGGTTAAGCCATTCTTGAATGATGCGGATCTAGGTTGGGTCTACATGAACTCCTTGTGCGTCTACTATGTATCCCATATACCATATCTCCCGCATGGAAATAAACATTTCTCCATGTGAGCATATAGCTTCTGCTGCTGCAAAGTGTGGATAACTTGTTGATTATAACAAAAGTGTTTGGCTGATGTTTTACTAAAGATTAGGATGTTGTCAAGGTATGTAATGTCCTTTTTAAGGGCTGAAACTGAAAAGAAGGAAACCACACAAACCCAAGTGAAATGAAATCTGCTTTTTTATAATAGCAGTTGTAATATCCTTCACAACCCTAGGGTGAACTGTATAAGAGCTGAAACTGAAAAAGAAGGAAACCACACAAACCCAAGTGAAATGAAATCTGATTTTTTATAACAGCAGTTGTAATATCCTTCAAAACCCTAGGGTGAACTGTATAAGAGCTTAAAATTCACCATGCAACCATGCACAACAACTAAAAATTACTTCAAAATGATTAATTCAAACACGACAATCAATATCCATCCAATTTGGTAACAACAAATGGAGAAAATCAGCGAATATATATTGCTGTAATTAAATTTAGGACAGCAGTAGAACAACCACAAACCAACGCTGAAAATGATAGATAAACACCACCAAAAATCACGAAAATATAGATTCCGGCCTTATAAATTATGAAGATTCAGATTGTAAAATCAGATATGAAATATGTTCCCTAGAAGGCACCCAAATAACACCAAACCCTAGTTGCTCCCTCTAGGGAGAGCTCCAAAATGCATGCAAAGCCTTTGTAGATATTTCCCTTGATGCCCTAGATCCAAATCTGCAAGAAGTCTTCAATAGATATCTTCAAATCACCCACAATGGAGGGTTTTTGTCCTCCACCAAGCCACAAGGAAGGTTTTCGTCTTCCTTGGAATGCCACACAAGAGGGGTTTCGTCCTCAAGTGGAAAGTTAATGAGCACTTTGCCCAAAAAACCAAGTATATGTAAAATGCGCCAAAGATAGGATGCAAATGAAGTCACAAATATCCTTTTATATCACTTGCTTGGTGCCAAAGGCAAATTAGAAGTGGGCCAACCTCTTTGGGCTTCTTTTAATCTTTTAATTTGCCTCTATGATTCTCTAATTACAACCGACACGCTTTATAAAGGGAACACTAAAAAGAAACATTAAATTTAATTAAGCAAACTGAAATGAAAGTGCAATTCCTTCGCTTGTTCAACCATGCTTCATTGCCACGGAAAGGGGATGGCAAGAAGTCCACTTTTGGGCTCTTCATTCGAAAAGGGCACATTACAAGGTAAACTACAACAAACGAATTTGTGAGAGGATGTAATATGTCATTCATCATTTGCATGAATGTCACTGGTGCCATAGTCAAGCCAAAGGGCATAACCAACCACTCAAACAAAAGTTCCTTGCCATTGAAGGCCATCCTCTAGATTTATGTAGGTTCAATAAAAATCTAATGATACCCAAACTTAAGATCGATTTTGGTGAAGAACTTGGCACCACAAAGCTTGTTGAGTAGATTCTCCATCTTGGGAAGAGGATAGTGATTCATCAATGTGTTCTTGTTGATGGCTCAATAGTCAATGCACAACCTCCATGTGTTGTCTTTCTTTGGCATGAGCACAATTGGGCTCTTTGTAAGGCGATGAATTGGGACAAATGTGTCATTTATCCATGAGCTCATGGATCAACTGGTTCGTCTCTTTGTTCTCCAAAAATGATTTGCGGTATAAAGATGCATTAGGAAGAGGTAGTCCGGGATCAAATCAATAGTATGCTTTACCATGCAATGTGTGAGCACTTCCTTAGGTGACTAAAAAGTATCTCAATATTCTTCCAACATGTCGTGCATCATGTGCACATTTATTGAATGAACCATGGTATGAACAGGAGCCACGAGAATTTGTTTTTGTTTAGGTTTGGCCATTAGGAGCACAAACATTTTTCTAGAGTGGCTAACGTCTTGCATTGTTTGGCGCTAATGAGAGAGCGAGGACATACTTCCAAGATGTGGTATCTTATAACACCAACATCTATGGCAACATTCCAGGGATATACCTCACTTTTTCCATGTCTATGGTTGGCCAAGTAAAACATCACATACCTCTAATGGCACAACATTGCAAAGGATTACATCTTCAAAAGGCATGATTTTTAACACTAGATGACATTGCTCAAGAATGTATCTCTGAGAACTTGAGCTGAACCATCCAATTGAGTATGGTTGTGGGTGAGATGATAGTGTAATGTCCCCTTTTCTAAATTAAAAATAATTAATAATATTTTAAGTCAGGGGCTCGACAATTCTTCATTTTGGGACAATTTAATAATATTATTATTAAAATAAAAGGTATTTTAAATACTTGAAGTACAAAATAGACCCTTTAGCCTATTTTCATTATTTTTAGTTGGCTAAAAGGGGAGGTTGTCCTTTAAGAGGGAAAAACAAATGTTAAAAAGAAATAAAGAGGCCGACATGAAGCGCTCCACAAAGAAATGAAAGAAAGGGCTATAAAAGTAAATGTTGGGGCTCATTATAATGATCATCTCGTGAATTACATACTTCTCTTTTGGAAATTGGAGTGTTGAGCTCTATTTTTCACCCTTTGAGGACGAAAACCCTCATTGGATCCTATTGGAGACGAAAACCCTCAATGGTTACAACACTTGGGGACGAAAACCCTCATTGTTGCATTGGTAACTTCATCTGTAGTCACATTGGAGCTTCAAAATTTAGAATTTCGAGCAACAAAGAATTCTATTAGTTCTAGGAACACATTCTAGATAGAGCACGCTTTGTTGGGGGTTGCCACCTTCATTTCTAGCTTGATCTACCCATTTGGAGATTTCGAGATCACTTTTTAGTGGGTTTTCGTGGTTGGAAAAATATGATTCTAATTTTATTGGATAACTGATATTTTTGTGGTCAATTTGAGCTATCATTTGCATTTTATCTCCAAGTATTTATGAAGATATGAAATTTTGAAGTTTCAGTTGTTTTTGAGCAATAATTAATTCCAGCAGTCTGTAATTTATTGTTGAAGCATTTATTTTGCATGAATTCATCAAGTGTTTCATGTTGATGTATTTTTGAAGATTAGTGTGTAGGAAAGGCTAAAAGATGAATTCTACCTAGGCCGCTTAGGGTTCTATGGACTTAAAACTGGTCGCTGCCTAATTTTTGTATAAAATCACTTTACTTGTTATAAAAATCAAGTTTTCTACTCGTGGTTGACATCATTTTCAGCGATGTTCCATTAGGGTTTTGGAAAAAATCCAAATTCCTCAAATTTGAGCCGAAAGGGACATTACAGTGGTATCAGAGCTTCGGTCTTCCCAGCCTGAGGGTTTTCATGCAAGAAGATAAAATGGTGGATAGAATTTTTGGTGATGTTAGATTTGAAAGGCTTGCCCTAGGGCAAGAAAGATTGGCCAATAAAATGGCTCAGCTGATCCATACCCTTTAAGATCCGAATGGTGGAAAGAGCTCTTCAAAGGAAGTCAATAATACTCAACCATCCAAAGTGGACAACATTGCTACATGGTATGAGGAGTATAAGGCTATTCCGGAGAAGATTCATGATGCCATGTCATTTTTTGAGTTCATGGGAGTAAGCAAGGGAAGATCAAGGCCCAAGCCTAGGTCACGAGCTACACAAGAAGAAAAGAAAAATTAGATCTGCAAGAGGGCTTTGAGGTGGAGTCCCAAGAAGACCATGTTGAAGGACATGGAGAGGTGTTGTTAAATGAAGAACCAAAAAGGGTTTTTGATGCAACAGTATCTCCAAAGAAAGGAAAAAGTACCTTTCATTTTCCCTAAGAATGAGCACTTGACTGATTTTCAGAACAACATTATGGGGGGCCAAGGGTTTGATGAAATCTCGAAGCACGAGCCTAGGGAAGAGAAGGAAGCCATGAAGCACGAGTTGGAAAGTAAAAATCCTTTGATATTTAATGATGATTCATTGATTTCTAATGATGACATGTTGCGTAAAAAATGGAGATAAGATAAGATAAGATAAGATAAATTTATTAAATGTCCAACAGATGACCACAAAGTAGGTCAATGGGACTGCACTAATACAAACATGCGAAAAAGAACGTAGTAAATGACCAAAAGGTCACAAGAAACAACCAAAGAAAAGAAGAAGAGAAGAAAGGAGGAACGGGCGAGGAGGAGGGCCCACGAAAAGCTTCTTTGAGAACAAATGAGTCAAAATAGGTGGAGGGAGGGAAGGAAGAGGAGAGAGAGGCCCCCTCAACTAACATCTCGAAGCTGACTGAAAGAAGTTGGTGATGTGTTGGAGTCCGGGACCGAGAGGTTGTATATGAATTGAGGTGCTTTGATGTCCGGAGGAGGGAGAGCTCTCCACGTGCACCTGGAGGACCTCAGAGTCCCTCTGTGGGAGGAAGGTCTCGATCTCGTGTGTGTCTGGCCATCCTTGATCTGTGATGTAATACCTCGACTCCGAATAGATCTCGTCTGGTGGTCATGAGTGGTATCATTTTTCCGCTTAGTGCCCCTTCTGTGAGAGAACTTGTGAAAAATGAAGTGGTCGGGCCAGTGTAGTTCCCTGCCTAGAGGGGGGTTGAAGGGTCTCCACCCGAAGCCTGAGAGCCTCATGAAGATAAAGAGCAAGGCATCTTTGATCATGATATCTGAAGAAGTCAGTGAATGTTGGACGCTCTCTAAACAGATAGTGAAATCTCCCTCTGATCTCGTAGTAGATGGGGCAATGGAAGATGAAGTGCTCTTCCGTTTCGATCTCTGGAAGGAGAAGAGCTGCAAAATCCGCTTGTAACAGTCAACTTGATGGTCACTCTCCACTCTAAGTCTATGAGAACCAACCTTGAACTGACCAAGGGAAATACAAAGGGCGTGTGTCCAATGCCGGGAGATATACTGGGGTTGGGAGATAAGACCATTGTTGATCTCAAGAAAATGAAGTTTATGAGGATGTGTAAAAATTATTATAAACTTAAAATATATAAAAAACAAATAAAAGGAAAAAATCACTTAGTAAAAATGAATTATCCATGGAAAAGTGCCTCTTGCTTTTGGAGCAAAAATAAGTGGGAAAAAAACATTTAATGAGGGAAAAATATGATTGGTTATCAAAGGTGGCAATATGGGTCACAAGTTCTATAAAGGCAAGTCGACTTGCCTTAGGAGGACACACTTGATCATTTCTCTTATTTTTGATTTTTGTCTGAAGCTTTTAGCTTTGTCAAAATATTTCTAAAGACAAAACCCTTTAGAAATACTCTCTTGAGGATGAAAACCCTCCAAGAGATCAAGGGGATTCTCCACCTTGGGGTTTCCATTGTGCTTCATCGAATTTGTAATAATTTTTAGTTTATTTCCAGCAGTTGAAGGAAGGAGATTTGCAGATTTTTGTCCAAGGGTTTGAAAGGAAGATTGCAGCTGTGTTTTTCCTTATTTATCTCATGTGGAACGACCCACTTCTATGCAAATCAGGTATGTTTGAAGGCTATTTCTGATCTGATTTGGAAAGCTACCAATAAAGCTAATTTTTATAAGCTGAATTAGACCACATTCATAGTTTTTGGGTGATAGAAAAGTACTATTCTCACTTATTTTCAAGGGCAGCCTGTCTGTAGATTTATAAAATTATTTCAGCTCACCTTTGGTCTCGTCTCACTCTTGCACCGTATCCAGGGACTTTTTGATTCTTCCATACGAAGAGGTAGGTAAATTTGCCTTGCCTCTACCGTTGTTACGAGCCCATTGTTCTTTCCGACCGTAGTGGTTGTGTTCGTTGCTAGTATGCCGGGGTCTCTCGTCTCTTTGGATCCATTGGGATCGACATGGACCATCTCCCCCTTCAGGTACTCCATGGATGCTCCTGCTCATCTCCTTCCGAGCAAACAGGACCTACACAGAATCATCAAAGACGACATAGACCGATAGTTCATTCAGATTACTTGGACCCTTCTGATGAGCTATGCCCAAAGATGGCCTTCTATGCCAATCACTTTCTTGATGTCAACAATGGACTTATCATTCGGCCCACCTATACCTCCCGTCATCATGGATGCATGCTCTCCGTAGGTCCTTGGGCGATTCGAGTTGCTCTCACAGCTTGGTCGAGGCCGATCACCAGCTTGGATCGGGCCGAGAAGATCTCGCCGCTTTGCTCCCTCCAAGAGATTGAGACAGAGGAACACTTCATCTTCTGATGCCCCACCTACTATGAGATCAGAGGGAGGTTTCACTGTTTATTCCGTGAACGTCCAACGCGTTCACGACCTTCTTCAGTATTATGATAAGAGATGTCTCGCTCTCTGTTCTGAAGCTCTTAAGCTTCACGATGGGGTCCTCCATCCATCTTCCAGGGAGACTACTACTAGACGGATCACATCTTTCTTTCTTTGTGGTCCCCGGAGAGAGGGCACCGACGGAGACACGATCCTTTATGGGAACCCTCATTCTAGATCTGTCGGGACTAGAGGTGCTTCTTCCCGTGCCAAGGGTCCCTTCTTATGGGCGTCGACCACCAAGTTCACTCGAGAGCTCGATTCTACATGGGTTATAGGCGTCTCGGACAACTTCCAGTTCTTGACATCGAGACATCAACACATCATCGGTTCTTTCCGGTTGACCTTGGCGAAAATCTTGAGGGTTGGTGTCGAGGCTTTGTATGGTGACGTCCCATTGACCTATTTGTGGTAATTTGTTGGACACTTAATATAATTATCTTATCTTATCTTATCAGCCTTATTGTACCTCGAAATCAGGTTTTTCTTTCATATTTTGGCCTCATAAATTCAGTATATCAGATTTGGGTGAAAATATTCTAATTTAAGTGCTGATCTGTATGGGTTATCTACTTTATCCTAGTCGCATTTTTCATAGATAAATTCAGATCTGCAAAAATAAATTCGATATATATTTAATAAATGGTGATTTGAGGTTTGGGTTTGCCAAAAATCCAAGTGGGGTCAAAGGTGTCGTTTTGGGAACATTACATGATGACATTATGGAAGGGTATGTTCATGAAGGAAGGCCACTTCCGCTTCTTCAAAATTACTTTCAATTCGTTGGAATTTCCCAAACAACGATCAATGAGGGACAAATTGAAGGAGTTTATAACCGTGGATAGAGTTCTAAAGATGTTCTGAGGCAGTACCAACCAAATAAGGGTGAGCTCCTTGTTGGCAGCCCAAAGTATGATAAAAATGATCACATTCTATCTCGTCTATGTCATTGCCATACTTGTGCCATTATGGGCAACTTGTTGAAAAGAATGATTATATGTCTTGTTTGATGCCTCACAATATACTTGGTAATAATGTGAAGAACTCATTGAGTAACATAGGGCACAAATATTTTCTTGTAAGTTCAAGATTATGTGAACATACAAGTTTGGGTTCTAGTTGATCCTTTGAATTATAAGAAAGAGAAAGTCCTTGTTGAATTCAATATTGCCACTTCCTCATTTTGGGACAACTTAATAATATTATTATTAAAATAAAATGTATTTTTAAATACTAAAGTAGAAAAAAGACCCTTAGCCTATTTTCATTATTTTCAGTTGGCTAAAAGGGAGAGGTCGTCCCTCTTTAAGAGGGAAAAACAAATGTTAAAAAATAAATAAAGAGGCCTACATGGAGTGCTCCACAAAGAAAGGAAAGAAAAGGCTATAAAAGCAAATGTTGGGGCTCATTGTAATCATCATCTTGTGAATTATATACTTCTCTTTTGGAAATTGGAGCATTGAGCTCTCATTTTCACCCTTTGAGGACGAAAACCCTCATTGGATCCTATTGGGGACAAAAACCCTCAATAGTTACAATACTTGGGACGACGGAAACCCTCATTGTTGCATTGGTGACTTCATTTGAGAGTCACATTGGAGCTTCAAAATTCAGAATTTCAGAATGACAAGGGTTTCTATTAGTGCTAGGGCACACATTCCAGCTAGGGCACGCTTTTTGGGGCTGCCACATTCATTTCTAGCTTGATCTACCCATTTGGAGATTTTGGGATCACTTTTCAGTGGGTTTTCGTGGTTGGAAAAATTTGATTCTAATTTTATTGGATAGCTGATATTTTTGTGGTCAATTTGAGCTATCATTTGCATTTTATCTCCAAGTATTTATGAAGATATGGAATTTTGAAGTTTCAGCTGTTTTTGAGCAATAATTAATTCCAGCAGTTTGTAATTTATTGTTGAAACATTTATTTTGCATGTATTCTTGAATATTTGTGTGGGAAAGGCTAAATTCTGAATTCTAACTAGGTCACTTAGGGTCTTGTGGACCTAAAACAGGTTGCTGGCCTAATTTTTGTATAAAATCAGTTTGCTGTCATAAAAATTAGGTTTTCTACATGTGGTTGGCATCATTTTGAGCATACCCTTTACATACTAACTTTGCCTTGTTTCGAGTGACTTGCCCGTCTTCATTCAATTTATTTCGAAATACCCACTTAGTGCCAATCACATTCTGATCCTTTGGCCTAGGTACAAGTTCCCATGTTTCATTCTTCTCAATTTGATCTAACTCTTCCTCCATTGCCTTTATCCAATGTTTATCATGGTTGGCTTCTGCAAAGTTCTTTGGCTCTATTTTGGATAATAAGGAGAAATTTATTGGTTCTGATGCACTTACAATTCTTCTTCTTGTCTATACTCCATCATCAAGGTTTCCAATGATCTGACTTTCAACATGATTCTTCTTAACAAAACGAGATGGTGTTTTGGTGTCCTGCCTTTCAGATTTACTTAATTTTTCAACATCTTCTTCCTCTTCCTTTTCTTCTACTACCTTAGGTATTTCTAAGGGCTCTTCTGCAGTTCTTTAGCTTTTTGATTCACGATTTCATCCACTCACATTTGCACTTTCTACTATAGTTTGTAGTCTTTTGTTATAGCATTTGTAGGCTTTGCTTTTAATAGAGTAGCCAAGAAAAATTCCTTCATCTGCTCTTGAATCAAATTTTCCCAAGTTCTCTTCATTTCTTTTAATAAAGCATCTACTCCCAAACACTTTGAAATATTTTACGAAGTGGTCTTCCTTTCGACAATTCATAAGGAGTTTTGTCATGATTAACTCGATTTGCCCTCTATTCAAGATATGAACAACCGTATTTACCGCTTCTCTCCAAAATCTATCTGATAGCTTAGATTCATTTAACATGGTTCTAGCCATCTCTTGGACGGTTCGATTCTTTCTTTCTACCACTCCATTTTGTTGTGGAGTCCTTGCAGCTGAGTATTGTCTTTTGATTCCATGATCTTCACAATATTCAATGAATTCATTTGAGGTGAACTCACCTCCACGATCTGACCTCAGGCACTTTATTTTCAATCCGGTTTCATTTTCTACTAAAGCCTTGAAAGCTTTGAACTTCTCAAATGCTTCTGAATTTTCTTTTAGAAAGGCTACCCATGTCATTCTAGTGTAGTCATCAATGAATAACATGAAATAACTCTCACCTTGTATGCTTTTTGTTCTGGTAGGTCCACATAAATCCGTATGAATCAGCTCTAGTGGTTTGGTGGTCGAATACTCCTTCGTTCTAAACCTTGCTCTGGTTTGCTTTCCATGCTGACATTGCTTGCATAGAGTACTTGTAGGTTTCGTTACCTTAGGCATATCCCGCACAACCTGCTTGTTGCTGATTTTCACAAGATTATCAAAATTTATATGCACCATCCTTCTATGCCATAGCCAATGCTCTTCACCCTGACTTAGACAATATTTCTCTCCTTTTAATTCTCCGAGCATGTATAGGTTATTTGTGGTTCTATGTGCATCTGCTACTAACTCTCCCGTGTCTGCCTTCCTTATCTCACACCCTTTAGCATAAAACTTAAGTGTGTGTCCTTGATCACACATTTGGCTTACACTTAAGAGATTATGCTTTAATCCATCAACATATAAAACATTCTCTGTTTTTGTTTTACCATTATCAAGACTCAACGTACCTTTTCCAGCGATCTTTGCTTTAGCGTTATCACCGAATTTCACCGTACCTTCATTTACTTTCTTCAATGAGATGAACTTACTTTTATCTCTGGTCATATGTCTTGAACATCCGTTATCAATGTACCACAACTACCCTTCATCCTGTGCATGGAATGCTGTTTGAACAAGCATAGATTTCTCTTTATCTTTCCCATCATCCTCTTTCTTCTATTTCCAAAATTTTGTAGCTTCTTTCTTCTTTATTTCTAGAGCATTTACCTTGGTTTGATTTAGATGGTTCTACAAAACCACTTCGGACATGTGAGTATATCTTGGAGGATTTGGTCTTCTAAACTTGTTCTCATCTTTGCTTTCCTTATAAGAAGTGTTGATCTTCATAAAGCTCTTCTCCCTTTTCAACTCTTCATTCTTCATAGGTTCCTTGAGTGTCTCTGCATAGGTCTTTGACTTCTCTTCTCTTGTCCCTTTCGACGACTCTATACCTTTTGTGTTAGCGGTGTCTTGTCTTTCCGTATATCCAAGACTAGTCTTGTCGGATGTTGACTTCTATCGGTTCAGAATTTCATCTAGTATCTTGGTACTTTTCTCGAATTTTAGATTACTTGTAACTTTAGCATTTGCTTTTTCCAAGTCCTTTCTCAAAGCAACGATCTCTAACTCACGCTTTTCGCAATCTTCTTCCTTAGTCCTTAACTGATTTCTTAATTCTTCTTCAACTCGTTTTGCTTCTTCAATTTGGGTTTTTAGATCCACGATCATCTTTCCTGATTCTTCAAGAGATTGTGATATCTTAGCTTCAAAGTTACGATCTTCTTCTTCATACTTTAGGAGCTGTAACTTTTGTTTCTAATTTTTCTTTTTAAGAGCTTTCAACTCTCCCAAGGCACATATAAGTTCCTCTTCAAGATTCACTTCACCTTTTTCTTTTATGTCTTCATCATTTTCTATGTCATCTTTTATAGCCATGAATAATATTTCTTCATTATCGCTATCTGAGTCACTTATCCCACTTTCTTCGGATGATCTACTACTTCCTTTTGAATATAAACTTTTCTTTTGCTTTCCAAATATTTTCTTGCCTTTGCTTTGCTTGAATTCCCTTTTGAATTTAGGTTTGCTTTCCTCATCATCGCTATCTTCTTTCTCTGGACACTTAGCACAAAATGACCAATTTTACCACAATTAAAACATTTAAATGGTAACTTACCTTTGTACTTTCCAGATCCTTTCTTTAACTTTCGAATGAACAAGGCTTCTTTCTCATCTTCTTCACTGTTTGAGTTCTCATTCGACTCAGGTTCTTTGATTTTTTCTTTCTTTGAGACTTTGAATGCAGCTTCCTTCTTTGATGGTTTATTTGACTCAATCCTCATTTCATACGCGGTCAGTATTCCATGTAGTTCGTCCATGCTCAACTTATCAAGATCCTTCATTTCTTCAATGGCAGACACCTTAGCATCAAATCTTAATGGTAGAGACCTTAGAATCTTTTGAACGATCATGGATTCTTCAATCTTTTCGCCTAACCCTCTTATGGCGTTGACAACCTCATCCACACGAAGAAGATAGGCTGCAACATTCTCCTCATCCTTCATTTTCAAGCTCTCAAATTGTCTCCTATGAGTTTGAAGCTTAGCCCTTTTAACCTTGTCATCACCTTCGTAGATAGTTCGAAGTTTGTCCCATATCTCCTTCGTTGTGTCACATTGCATTACTTTAACAAACTCAGATTCTGATAGGCCACATAGGATAACATTCATCGCCTTGGCATTGTTTTCAAAAGCCTTCTTTCCGGCTTGATTTGTCGGTGGAACTGATGGGATTGTATATCCAACTGTTATTGATTGCCAAATATCAAACCCTAGTGCCATTAGATATGTTTTCATTCTTATGCTCCAAAATGCATAATTTGTTCCATCAAACAATGGAGCCTTGTTCGAAGAAAAACCTTCTTGTACTTGATGAGTAGCCATATGTGCTTCTGAGATCTACCTTCCAATTGTTAGATTGTTCCTGAAGGCACCCGCTCTGATACCAATTGTTAAGCACAAGATAATACTGAGAGGGGGGGTGAATCAATATTATGATATTCTTTTAAATTTAACACTTAATCTCGATTTGTAATCACAATTAATCAGTTTCATAGTGAATATATCAAAGCAATCAATGAATGCAAAGCAAACCAACACACTGCAAATAGACACAAATTTACGTGGAAACCCTTTGGGAGAAAACCACGGAGAAAATCTTCTTTATTATATTTCTCAAATGTTTGTAGGCACCCTACCTACGGAGACATCAATTCCCAAGATACAATTTTGTAGGCACCAACCTATAAGAGCACCAACCCCTTTTTGCTAAGCACCAACTCAACAAGAGACACCGATCTCTTCAAATATGAAGGCACCAACCTTCCTTACGAAAAAAAATCTCTTTCCTATCTTTTATGTTGTTGTTGCTTTAACAGATGATAGAACAAAAATGCTGCTAAGAATATTCTTCTGATTTATTTTAGTCCCTTCACATATATAAATTGCTACAACTCTTCATTAAAAATAAATCTGCCCTTCACTCCTTTTTATATTTCATATTCTGCTCTTCTTCTTCTCTCCCTTAAACTTGAATGAAGCACTCAAATTGCTTACCTAAACCAAATGATTCCATCTCCTTATATATCCTTCTCACATCCTTTCGAAAAGACACATCGTTCCAACCAACACAACCTTTCCATTAACACAACTTAATTAAGTGCATTAGTCGGCTAAAACCAAAAATAATTAATGCAGCCCATAATTATTAAATGCACATTAAACAATGCAATTAACCACTTGATAGGAGCGCTGCCCCTCCTTAGACAAATCACTTGTTATCATTAAATCGCTGCCAGCCATCATTAAATCTTCTTTTTCACCATAAAACATGGCATATGAACACCTTAAAATGCTGATATCTCTCTCTTATGTACAGCTGTGTATATCTCGCTTATACCATGATAATCCTTATGCAAAAATGCTTCTTTTCATGTATTTAAACTTTCATTTTCTACCCTTCTATACTGCTAGTTATTTCCATTACTTTCTACCATTTCCGTCAAAATCCGTCAACAGTTTTATCAGCTTCCGTTACACGATTCCGTTAACCAAATACATCAATGATTAAGCCTTTGACATCAATGACAATATTTCCAACAAATTGGTGAGTGGATGAAGCCATAAGTACTCCAGCTTTGCTCTGCCGAAGAATTACTAACCACCGTCACAAAAACAAAGTATTATTAATATACAAAAAGTGCTATAATTTTAAATTTTAATTCTTAATTGGTAATTAGAATATCAAATAACAAGCTACAAACTTCATACTGTGAGAGAGCAATTTGATCGCAATAGGACGTAGGTACTTGGCATCATGGCCATGTACAATCCACCATTTGATTGGAATCAAGGTAGCTTTGTCACAAAGAGCCTCTACCTCTCCCATGCTACCTTCTCTAGATGCAAACATCCCATCTCATTCACAGATCGCACTAGATATAGTTGGATCAGGAATCAACCTCCTCAATGCTGCCCTTATCCCATTTGCAACCTCTTGGTCATCATATGGTTGTTGCGTACTAGGTAACCCAACTATTGCATTGCTGTAATATTTGGGATTTAAGGCATAAGGAGATGCAATGGGGTGGTCATTTTGTTCCACCTTTTCATGACCATACTTTTAACATCATTATAAAATTTTTCTTTAGGGTCCTGCTCTTTGGCTTGTATGATATCTTTGATTTTCTCAAGCATGGAGTCAATGCAATCATATATTTCTCCAATGCAAGCACTATCTTTTCTACAAATTTGATCATACGTAGAATAGGCTGCGTGAAACTCAACAAATATTCAACTTTTTCCCACCAATCATCATCTTCAGGATCCATGCCTTTATCCTTTGGGCTCTCTTTGTATTTGTTTGTCTCCAAACAATCTAAACATTGTTAATCACCATGCTTTACTCAAAGCATATTTCACCTTCACAAGTTGTCTTAAGACGAGTGTGTGAGAGGCAAACTTAGTCTCAACAACATACTAAAAGGAATGGAAACAATTTAATAACACAAATT
Organism: Taxus wallichiana var. yunnanensis; assembly: GCA_018340775.1. Taxonomy (NCBI): domain Eukaryota; kingdom Viridiplantae; phylum Streptophyta; class Pinopsida; order Cupressales; family Taxaceae; genus Taxus; species Taxus wallichiana. The sequence goes on along the minus strand of CM031242.1, from coordinate 758,340,054 downwards.
GAAATTGATTTAAAATTAATTATTAAAATGAAAAACTTTAAAACTTAAAAAATAAAACTTATGACTCATGAGTTGTTCCCTTACCTTCAACAACTCCAACTTCGAGAATGTTAAAAATGGCTTGAGACATGTGATGGTTCATGAAATTTTTTTAATCTCGTTTGCCTCCATATAGATTTTCTCAATCCATGTGATTTTCTCAATCTTCGCAACATCGATTCATGGAGTGTATTGCACATGGTGTCCAAAATATGTGCTCATACTACCCTCTACTATCAATCCTGCTGCCTTGTAATTTTTGGCATTGTTCATGATGGCTTGGACAACGTCACCGAGGGCCCTTTTTGACTCAATAGCCTCAATTAGAATGTTTCAATGAATTGGGCATCTTTTATTTTCCCCTCACAATCAACAACCTTCGAGACATTGCCCTTTTAGGGCTTATTGCAATAATGTTTGATGAAAGGTCTGTTTCGGGAGTCTTTTCATCCATCTTAGATAATAGACACCTCCGGATCTTTCCAGAATCTCTAATCGGCTGTAAAATGTACGTATGTGTTGCACTTCTTTTGCCAAAAGAGAAGTGCGAACCTTATTATAGTTGGGGCTTGTATACCCCTGTGGTGCTTTATTAATGCCTTTCACCATCTGCTGCCAATATGGTGACCTCGAGACATTGAATGGTAGCCCACATGCATAAATACACCGAGCCACCAATTCATCTGCAATTTCTCTCTTCTCAATGTTGAATGCTTTTTCTAAAGGCCCTTTTGTTCTCTTTCTTGATGGGGTATCTTCATCAAAAGGAGATTCAACTGGAACAGTTTCAACATTACTATCAATGAAAGGATGGAATGATGGTGGTGGTGTTGGTGGTTTTCCCATAGTCCTCTGCTGCAAAGAAATGGTTCTAGAGCGAGCTCTTACTATTTCAAAGTTTACATCCTCTTGCTCTTTTAAGTACATAGCTATTGTATTCTTCTCCACCTTCTTACATGCTTTAATGCCCGTCCCCAATACCGCAGTTAGATGAGCTTTCAAACGGGTATACGAGGATTTAAATGTGTTGCCACAATGGGGCACGTCCAAACATGAACACCACCACCGACAATAAGCTCTAGCACTTCCACATGCCTCCATAAAAAGGAGAATGAGGATCCATTTTCACTATTAGGCCACTCGAACACTTCCTTGTGTTCCTCTTGCATTGCTTGCTTCCCCATGCCCCTTTGAAGTTGAATCGATGCCATGATCGTAGGTTTAATTTGTTTTAACCTCAATAAGAGATTTTTTAAAATCACTAAATAATTTAATTAAAAACAACAAATACAAATTAGACAATTAATTTGTTAACCCATACACATCAATCTCTGATTCTGATCACCAAGTTTGCCATAAATGGTGCGAGGTGAGAGCATACACAGAGGGTAGATGTTTAAGTTTTTAATGAATTCAATTTAAAACTTTAAAATAAAAAAAACGAACACATTACTAATTAAAAAAAACTAGTTAAACCCTAGGGCCTACACGTCAATCTTTGATTCTGATCACCAAGTTCGCCATAAATGGTGCGAGGTGAGAGCATACACAAAGGGTAAATGTTTAAGTTTTTAATGAATTCAATTTAAAACTTTAAAATAAAAAAAAGCGAACACATAACTAATTAAAAAATTAAATAGTTAGGCCTTTATGTCAATCTTTGATTTTGATCACCAAGTTCGCCATAAATGGTGCGTGGTGAGAGCATACAAAGAGGGTATACATTTAATAAAATAGAAATTCAATACTAAACATTAAATACGAAAAAATTAATTAATATTTTAAAAACGTAAACTAAATAAATATTAAAAATAAAATAGATCATGAATCATGATTATAATCATGAATCATGATCAATAATCATGAATGATGTGTTTGAAACACATCATTCATGATCATTGATCATTGATCACATACAAAACATTGATAAAAAAAAAAAGAATGCATGAAAAATACCCTTGAAAATAATCCTCCTTGTTTGTAGACTTGTAGTTGATCCTTTTCCTACTCTCTCCTTGAAGCTCTCTTTCTCTCCTTAAAGCTTAAAATTAGCAAAATAGAAAAATATGAGTGTGAATAAACAAGAAGGGTTGGGTGTATAAATAGGTTTTTGGGCGTCTTTTAGGGTTAAATTAGGTATATGTTAATTTAGTTTTAAGTTAAAATGTTTTATTTTTATTTTTTGAAGTTTGATGTAAAAAAGACGTTTTTGAAGGGTATGTTGCGGGTAATGTATGCACAAGTCCTGGGGTGCGGAAATCCATACCCGGGACCTATTGGTACATACCCACAATGTACCGGGCAAGATTTCCGCACTGCCCTACATGTACTAGGTACGTTTCGGGCCCTGGACGTTCTAGGGCACTCTAGCCGAGTCCTATGCGAAGATCCAAGAGGTGGGATGTCAGATGTCATGCACTCCTTACTTGTAAACTCTATCTAAGAAGATTTCCTTAATATACAAGGAAGGAGATGAAGCATTGGCTCAATGTTGCAATCGCTTCATAACTAATCACGAGTCAATCATCTTTAGATGCTAGTGTTTGAGTTGCGTGATACAGGTGTTGACATTGCGAGTAGCATGGTATTGCAAAATACAAGTTAGGACTTTGCAGGTATGCACGTGTGTGCGGTATGATGCTCAAGCTATTTGTGAAGTTAGATCATGACGTGGAGTAATGCCTTAGCGCTGTAAATTATTTGATGTTTCATATCCTTCCGAATCAATGGCATTTGTTGAGTGTGTCATATGTGATTTGTGCTTGGTGAGTCCTCTTGTAGGGTATTCCGAGGCTCTTATGTGCCATATGAGCGATATCTTAATAGAGTAGCCATTATCTATCTTTACACAATGTTCTCCCCTGTACGTGGAAGTCTAAATGTTTGTCTTCAATCCATTCTTTAACATCTCATGAAAAAGTTACTCCCCTCCTAGCAAAGCTCAACAAGTGCAAGTAGTATATGTGAGCAACCCCAAATGAATATAACATGTCAACCTCAAAGAACCTTGGATGCGGTTAGAAGACGTACTTCATATTTTATAATTGTAATAGCTACAACATGAATTGAATAATTATGATAGAAAGACTAGATAAATGGCGTTAGCTAGAAATGCAATATCAACTTTTCTTTATCTTCATGCTTAAAATATTGACACTTGGTGTCCAAAACACCATTAAACACGTATAATTGTATCACACTTTGAAACATTAAACATATGTATATGTGCGTAATCAGTATGGCATCTTAACGCTGTTTCTTTCTTTGTATTTTTATGTTATTTGTACTTGATGGTTGTCCAAGTTTGGAATTATGTGCAACTGCTTATATTTGCAAATAACACGATAAAAATATGCTTAGAAAACGTTGTATAGATTTGTGAACTCGTGGAATTTGGACAAATTTTAATTTGGCTTAAAATGCCAGTCCCTTTGCTGGATGTAATAAGAATTCACAAGTAATTTATAGATAGGATGAATGGCTTCTTGGCTACTTTTAGTTCTTTATAGAGAGTTAGATTCATGTTTACAACTTGCTACTTTTTTTTCTTCATTCGAAAAGGCTCTAGATATATCCTAAACTGTCTTGCAATTGATAAGGTGTAATGTCCCTTTTTAGGGGGACTCAGGAAATGACCAAAAGCTGAGATGTAACTTAAAAATCAGATTATGGAGCTGCTGTAGATGGGTGATGTAAACCCTTCACTCTGCAATTAAGGCCCTTCCTAGGGCAGCAACTTCCTTGGGAGGTTGAATCTCTCAAAAGTGGGTTAAACCTTGTTAATGCCCTTAAAATCTTATGCCAAAATTATTAGAAACCCCAACAAACACAATCAGCTGTTAGAAATCAGATTTGAATACCCCGACCAACGAACTTCAACAAGCTCGGAAAAATAGTAAAACACCTCCAAAAATCATGAAACTCAAGATCTTGGCCTTAGAAAATATGGAGAATAAGATCATAAATTCAGATTTGCCAAATTATTGTTAGACATACCAAATAATGACTTCCAAGTGGGTCGCTACACTCCAAATAATTAGATCATTGAACCAAAAAGATAAATCATGCAAGAAAATGATAATTTATTGCCTTTTTGAAATGTCCCTCTTTCTAAAATAACAATGTTGAAGACCCTTGGCCTATTTTGTCTACCCGATGGCTAAGGGGTGAACATAAGGGTGACTTAAGTCATAGTAAATTATTATAAAGTGCCAAAAAAGAAAAAAGAAAATTATAAAGCACTTATATTAAATTATTATGACTTAATGATAAAGTGAAAATAGAAAGGAGAAAAGGGACTTAGCAAATTTATTTATTCTAGGGGAAAATGCGACCACCCTTGGGGATGAAAACATGTGAGAGGGACATTAAAAGAAATAGGAAATGCTGATTGGTTGTTGTATGTGGCCATTTGGGTCCTTTCCTCTCTTAAAAAGCAAGTCGACTTGCTTAGGAGGGGATCATTCTATTTTTACAAAATCTGAAATTTGCTTGTTGGCCTAGTGCTTGCAACATAAATTCTCTGAGGACGAAAATCCTCATGAAATTGAAGGGAAAAATGAAAACTCTTCTCTTGGGTATTTTTCCAGCAGTGCATTGAACAGTTGTAGGGAAATTTGAAAGAGGAAAACAGTTTGCTAGAGTATCTTTTATTCCCAGCTGAAACAAACCAAATGGAGGTTTGTTTTGGGGTTGTTAGAAGGGAATAATAATCAGACCTGGGTGCTGTCATTAAATCTGATTTTCAGTTATCTATATTAGCAATTTTGGAGTGTTGATTTGGTCCAAAACCCTTCATTTTCCAGCTGTATCTGCAGACAAGGGTTTGCAGATTTTTATAAATAAAATCAATCAGTTTGGAGCCTCAAATTGGTACACTTTCCCTAGTCTTACCTTCTAAAAATTATTGCTTTCATTTGAATAAGGGAAAAACATTGTTTAGTAGATTTGGGGTGGATTTTCTCTACTTGGGCAAGTCGCATTTTCTGATTTTAATTCCAGATCTGCATTTTAAAAAGTTTTATGGTATATTTTAAGTTGGTATTTGGGGAAAAACCATTGTGTGCACTTATATGTCCTTAGGGGACATTACAGTGGTATCAGAGCAATGATTCTCCCAGCATGTGAAGGGGAAATCAGATTTGCATGGACAGAGGTGACGAGGATTTTAGATACCATTACTCAAGAAGAACTCCAAGAAAAGGAGATATGGATGATAGAGAAAGACCTCCTCCCAATGATGAGCTGAGTTATATGAATGAGATGTTCTCTAGAGGTAATAGAGAGCTGCAGAACCATTTGATGGAGTCACATAGAGATCTAAGAGACTCCTTTATAGGAGCCATTGCTGATTTGGGTAGATCCCTACAAGGGATAAGTAATAATAGGAAGAACCCTCAAGGGAATCAAGGCAATCAAGGTGAGGGAAGCTCTTCTACTCATCATGCAGATAGGGTTTCAAACAAGACTCCTTCCAAGTTCTTTCGTGTTAATTTCCTTCAAAGAAATGAGCCACAAGAGGAGAGAGAGCAGCCACCAACACATGGGTTTGCTGAAGAAATAAACCTATATGGAGATGAGTATGCATCATTGAATCCCAACACAAGGGATTTACTTTCATTCAAAGACTTTTGCCAACTAAGGAGGAATGAAGGACCAAGGAAGAAGGTGAGTCATCCACAAGAGCCAAGGAAAGATATCCAACATCGATTGGGTAAGATCACTCTCCTACGTATGATGGTTCGGATAAATGTTCTGCAAGGGCCTGGCTGCAAAAATTAGACACTTACCTATCACTAAATCCTATGTATGAAGAAGAGGCTCTCAAATTTGTCACCTTACACTTGGAAGGTGTAGCTCACGAATGGTGGTATCATGGTCTTGTGACACAAGGACATGGCTCCATTACTACTCTTGAAGAGTTTAGTCAAAGGCTAACAGAAAGATTTGACAGGAAAGATCCGGAAGTGCATTTCAGAGAGTTAGCACAACTCAAACAAGAGGCATCCGTGGAGAGGTATGTTGCTGATTTTCAGAAATTAGCAGTCATGGTTTCAAATGTAAGTGAGAGAAGATTAGTGGTATTATTCATGGAAGGCTTAACCGAACCTCTTAAGGGGTTGGTAAAGGTTTTGAGCCTCCCTCTCTCCAAGATGCAATAAAGAGGTCATTAAATCTGGAATCTACAATAGCTAAGGGTAAAAATCTGCCCTTTGGACAGTCAAAACCAAATTATTTGGGGCAGCCAAGACACACATTTCAAGGGCAGTCAAGAACAACCCCCATTAATCAAGCAAGAAGGCCATTTCAGCAAGGTACAAACCCCCAAAGAGAGCTTCCAAGGAACAAAGATGTTGAGAACACAAGAAATGAATTAAGGAGGAAGAATCTTTGCTTCACATGCAAAGATCCATGGACTCTAGGGCACCGTTGCCTAGGCAAGGGCCAAGTACATTACATTGAAGTCATTTCTGATGGAGAGGAAGAAGAAATAGACAAGGAAGAAAACCATGAGGATGAAGAGCAAGAAAGGAAAGAAGAAGTTGATCAATTGGATAGTACTCTTGCCACACTATTCGGAGCTCCAAGGTACCACCCTTTTCGTGTTAGAGGGGAACTAAAAGGTAAGAGAGTCACTTGTTTTGATTGATAGTGGTGCAACTCATAATTTCATTGATGCTGATTTAGTTGCAAGATTGGGGCTGCCATTAGAGGATTTCAAAGGATTTAATGTGATAGTTGCATATGGTAACATATGACTTTTATGTGGTGGGTATTGGTGAAACGGATTTAGTTTTGGGTGTACAATGGCTGCATTCTCTTGGAGAGTTCACCCAAAATTATCAAACAATGGAGCTGAAATTCAAATCATCGATCAAGAAATAGTGCTACATGGAATGGCAAATGGAGCTCCTATGGTGGTGACTGCAAAACGGATGGAAAGAGCCTTTCAAAGAGGGCAGATTGCTTGGGCAGCTGAGTGTCTAATCACATCTGCAGATCAGATTTTGGGACAACAACAATATAATGAAGATATTCAAGCTATCCGTGACAAGCATGCCAAGGTATTTGATAACCTTCCTCATGGGTTACCTCCAGATAGAGGTTTTGAGCATACTATTGAATTAGAACCAGGTACTAAGGCTGTGATTACTACTCCATACCGTCATCCTAGAGCCTACAAAGAAGAAATTGAGAAGGCCATTAAGGAGTTGTTGGAAATGGGGCATATAAGGCCTAGCTCTAGTCCTTTTGCATCTTCAGTGGTTCTTGTGAAAAAGAAAGATGGGACTATGAGGATGTGCATTGACTACCGTTTGTTGAATAAAAGAACCATCAAAAATAGGTACCCCATACCTATAATTGATGAGCTACATGGAGCTATCTACTTCTCTAAGATAGACTTGAGATCCGGGTATCATCAAATCCAGGTAAGAAAGGAAGATGTTTACAAAATTGCTTTTAGATGTCATTTTGGCCATTTTGAATTTCTTGTGATGCCTTTTGGGTTAACCAATGCCCTGCTACATTTCAATCATGCATGAATCATGTTTTTAGAGAGCATTTGAGGAAGTTTGTATTGGTCTTCTTTGATGACATATTGGTATATAGCAAAACATGGGAGGAACACCTTCAACACTTGGATATTGTGTTGGGCATTTTGGAGCAGCAATCACTTTATGCCAAGGAATCAAAATGTGAACTTGGCGTGACTGAAATTTTATACTTGGGGCACATTATCAATGCCAAAGGTGTTCATGTGGATCAACAAAAGATCATTGCCATCTTGGATTGGCCTCCACCCACCACCATGACACATTTGAGAGGATTCTTGGGTTTATGTAGTTATTACAGGAGGTTTGTCAAAGGTTTCTCTCAACTTGTTGCTCCTTTGACTGATTTAACAAAGAAGGGAGCTTTCAGCTGGTCTAGGACAGCCCAAGATGCATTTGACAACTTAAAAAAGTAATGAGCACATGTCTTGTACTCGCTGTTCCAGATTTTTCTATTCCCTTTGTTGTTGAATGTGATGCATCCGATGATGGTATTGGGGTTGTTTTGATGCAAAACAAACACCCCATTGCATTTGAAAGTAGAAGCTCAAAGAGATTGAGAAAAAGTACTCTATTTATGACAAGGAAATGTTGGCAATCATGCATGCCTTGGTTAAGTTCAGGCAATATCTAGTTTGTGGCAGATTTGTGGTGAAAACAGATCACAATAGTTTGAGGTATTTTCTCAGCCAATCTGATTTGAATGATAGACAACAAAAATGGGTGAGTAAAATTCAGTCCTTTGACTTTGAAATTGAGTTTGTTAAAGGAAAAAATAATGTTGTAGTAGATGCATTGTCTAGGAAGCCATATTGTTGCTCTATGTCTGAAATTGCAGCGGATTGGAGGGCTGTTATAACAGTAGAGTATGCAAAAAATCAGTTTGCTAGTGCTGTCCTAGAAGGTGGAATTGAAGATGAAAAGTATAAAGTAATGGATGGCCTTATACTCTACAAAAATAGTCTTTTTGGTACCAAAATCCAAGGTGAAATGTAAGATTTTAGAAGCTATGCATGATTCACCTTTGGCCGGTCATCCAGGTTACTTTAAGACATACAAACAAATTAGAGAGAAGTTTGTATGGAAAGGTCTCAAAGGGGAGGTACTCCAACACATAAGGGAATGTCTCACATGTCAACAATGTAAAGCGGAACATGAGTTTCAAGCAGGTCTTTTGCAGCCTCTACCTATTCCGAATCAAAAGTGGGAGAGTATTTCCATGGATTTCATCACTGGTCTTCCTTCAATGCAAGGTAAGAGTGTCATTTATGTTGTGGTGGATAGATTGACCAAGTATGCACATTTTTTTCCACTTCCAACTAAGTATGATGGACCATTGGTGGTTGGAATATTTTTTAAGGAAGTTTTCGACTTCATGGGCTGCCAAAAACATTGTGAGTGACAGGGACAACAAATTTCTGAGTTCCTTTTGGCAAGAACTCTTCCATCTTGCAGAACAAAGTTGACCCCTAACACAAGTTACCATCCACAAACGGATGGGCAAACCGAGATTGTCAATAAATGGATAGAGGGGTACCTAAGGAGCTATGTTACAGGGCAGCAAACAACATGGATAAAATGGTTATATTTGGGGGAGTTTTGCTACAACACATCTTACCATATGTCTATTGGTATGTCTCCCTTTAAGGCTTTATATGGTTATGATGCATTTTCCTTTGTGGATGTTATTATTGAATAGTAGAGTGCCGGAGCTAGAGATTTGGTGTAGCAAAGCCAAGATATTTTGAAAGCACTCAAAGATAACCTCTCACATGCACAAAACCAACAAAAATTGTATGCGGACCAACGAAGAATTGAGAGGTCATTTGAGGTAGGGGACATGGTTTTTCTAAGGTTGCAACCTTATAGACAATCTTCCCTCGAAGGGAAAGGATCTGAAAAATTGAAGCCAAGATTCTATGGCCCCTACAAGGTCATAAGGAAGGTAGGGAAGTAACCTATGAGTTTGAACTTCGGCTCAAAGAAAAATTCATAATGTGTTCCATGTTTCATGCCTCAAAAGGGCATTAGGACATCCTATCTCTCCTTCCATTGAGCTGCCCCGTCTTGATGATGAGGGCGAACTAATATTAGAACCTGAATCTATTATGGAGGTGCGTGAAAGAAGCTTTGAGGAATAGAGTTATCAAGGAATATTTGATACAATGGAAGGGTTTACCCCTTGAGGATGGAACATAGGAAGGTGTAGAAATTTTAGAGCGTCTAAATCTGAAATTGCTTGTGGGCAAGAAATTCGAGGAAGGGAGGACTAAAATGTCCCTCTTTCTAAAATAACAATGTTGATGACCCTTGGCCTATTTTGTCTACCCGATGGCCAAGGGGTAAACATAAGGGTGACTTAAGTAAGTCATAGTAAATTATTATAAAGTGCCAAAAAGAAAAAAAGAAAATTATAAAACACTTATATCTAATTATTATGATTTAATGATAAAGTGAAAATAGAAAGGAGAAAAGGGACTTAGCAAAATTATTTATTCTAGGGGAAAATGTGACCACCCTTGGGGATGAAAACACGTGAGAGGGACATTAAAAGAATAGGAAAATGTTGATTGGGTGTTGTATGTGGCCATTTGGGTTCTTTCCTCTCTTAAAAAACAAGTCGACTTGCTTAGGAAGAGATCATTCTATTTTCACAAAATCTGAAATTTGCTTGTGGCCTAGTGCTTGCAACAAAAAAATGTAAATGTAATGTCCCCTTCTTGGGACATTTTCCACATCGAAGATTTGAAGACCCTCAACCCAATGGGTTCGAGGAATTGAGCTCGAAAAGTTATCCTAAGGTGTCTATTATCTATTTGTAACCCCTTGGAGGGCTCTTTAGTTAGTTAATGTGCACTTAGGCTAGTTATCTTTATTATTTAATTAAAATAATAAAGTGCACATGGTAGTAGTAATTAAATATTTTTAATTTAATATTGTCTTAGGGAGACAACATTAAATGATGGGTCATTGGATTTTGCACCTCTTATTTCTATAAAAGAGGGGTCACATTTTTTTGATTGGCATAGCGATAAATTATTGAAATTTACTCCTGCGTGGAGAATCTTCTCCTTGCGTGGAGAAAGAGATGTATGCCCAAATTTGATACTCTTGCTCTCTCATTGTTGAAGGATCTCTCTTGTGGTTGAAGATATTGAAATCTCTATTGTTCTCTTCATTGTGTTGAGTGTGTTCTTGCATGGTTTATCCATTCTAAGTGTTGGCGACTTGGATTGGGGATTGTTTAAGCATATTTTTGGTATCTCAAAATATATTTATGTTGCAAATTTGATTTAGCATAATTTTGTGAGTATGTGTGACCAAATTTTAGGGTTTTGAGAGTAATACAAGTGCTGGAATTAATTTATGTGCAAACAGTAATTTATTTTGCCCTAGGTGACTTGCTATTTTGGCTATTTTGGGAGTTTAGCTACTACTGTTCTAATTTGGTTTGGTTCATCTTGTTCCTTGTATTTTTCCGAGTCCGGACATACCTCATTTGCCCAAATTGGAGTTGTTTTGAGGAAGATATGAATTTTTAAAGATTGCAGCAGACTAAGGTTTGATTAGCAATTGTTTTCAGCTGTGTATAATCAGATTTAAAATTCTGATTTGTCTAAAAATTATTTCTGAGCAAGGGGAGTGATTTTGGAGTGTTTGGAAGCTTGGGAAAGACTGGAAATAATTTATGCAAATATTCCTAACCCTAGCGACTTGTATTCAGATTTTGGGGGTCTGTTTGAGGTGGTTTCAGTCATCATAAAATTCAGATCTTTAGTTCTTTGGAAAGGTCTTGATTTATAGAATAATCTGCATTTTATTTGGTGGGAAAATATTGAGTTTGGAGCAAGTTATCAATTTTTGAAGTTTTCAGCTGTTCTGGGTATTTATTTAATTAATTATTTTCCATTAAAAATCAGATCTAGAAAATATTAGGATTCTAATTAGTTTTCCCAGCTAACCCACTTCTTTGGCATACCCCAACCCCACTTTGGGTTGTATTATTGCCAACATTGAGTTATTTGAGGTCAAACTAAGAAGATCTAATCTTCCTAGGATTGATTTTGATAATTAATTTTGTAGATTTAAATAATATCCTAAAACTCTTGATTTGGATAATGAGATTGAAGGGAAGAACGAAAACTCTTCTCTTGGGTATTTTTCCAGTGCAGTGCATTGAATAGTTGTAGGGAAGTTTGAAAGAGGAAAACAGTTTGCTGAAATATCTTTTATTCCCAGCTAAAGCGACCCATATGGAGGTTTGTTTTGGGGTTGTTAGAAGGGAATAATAATCAGACTTGGGTGCCGTCATTAAATCTGATTTTCAGTTATCTATATTAGCAATTTTGGGTCCAAAACCCTTCATTTTCCAGCTCTATCTGCAGACAGGGTTTGCAGATTTTTATAATTAAAATCAGTCATTTTGGAGCCTCAAATTGGTACACTTTTCCTGCTCTTACCTTCAAAAATTATTGCTTTCATTTGAATAAGGGAAAATCATTGTTAGTACATTTGGGTTGAATTTTCTCTACTTGGGCAAGTCGCATTTTCTAATTTTAATTCCAGATCTGCATTTTAAAAAAGTTTTATGGTATATTTTAAGTTGGTATTTGGGGAAAAACCATTGTTTGCACTTATATGTCCTTAGGGGACATTACACTTTCAATTCAACTTGCATACATAAATCGTTATGGAAGGGTTTCTGTCCTCCACAAGTCTTCAACAAAGGGTTTCGTCCTTGAGAAAGGTAGATAAGGTGCTTCACAAGCAAACCTTAACCAAGATATGAATATTCACCAAAACATAATTCAATAATGCCCAAGCGACCTCCTTATATAACCACAAGGAGTGCTTTACAATATAAAAATGATGGCTGACCCCTTAAGGTAAGTGCTTTTAAATATTCAAATGGTATTTGGAGCCTACATGCTCATAATACCTTTATTTCCTAACTACTTAAGTCCTTCTATTGGAGCACTAGGCTTCCCAATAGGATACATGATAATAAATAAAACAACTACCTAAACAACAATAAAAATATAATTCAGATCTTCCCCTTGCTTTCCTCCTTAGACCCACGAGGAGAAGAATGGGTTAAGGTCTTCAAAATCAGCCTTCAAAAAGGGACATGACATAAGGTTAGTTCTAGGAGAAGCTTGTTCATTTGTGGTTGGGGTTTTCATGATTCATGGGTGTCTACATTTTTGACACGAGTTTCATTTTCCATATGATCTGCTATGCGCTATTTTAGATTTTTACATCACACGCCTCTTAAGTAGCCGATTCACCCCCATCTATTTATTATATTATACATTGATAACAATGAGAATACTAACAAATTGGTCCAGAGTAATCGATCATGATGTTTTTGTTTTACCTAGTTTCATATAAAAATCCGGATTTTAACTTTTTAAAGGGTTATTGAGCATCAAGATAGCTTTTTCGAGGCTGTTTTGATTTTTAATTGTAGTAGTGATACTAGAGATTTGTATGTTGAAAGATCCCCAATAGATCTTTTGCCCAAATAAGAGATTTTTCCCACTTTATAAAATAATTAAATATACTTTTGACAATTATGGGAAATAGACTAGGGCAACCGGGATTAATTTATGCAAAAAACAACTAGGGTTTAAAACAAACCCAAAATCAACATACAATTTTTTACTCCCAAACCCTTAGAACAACCCTAGAGAATTTATGGTGAAAATCGAGATTCTACAACAAATGGAAAATAATTTAAATCTGAAACTCTCTTGTATGCGATCTTCAAGATAGCATAATTTTCTCTACACAACTCAAATCTAGGCAATTGACATATGGCCGAACTTGGAAAAATACAAGGAACAAGATGATGTAACCAAATTATAACTACCAAACATGCAGATCTGGCTCTCCTACTATTTCGGCCCACACATTTAGGGCATCAAATGAGCTCCAAAAATTATTTTCTCTATCCCGGATGTTTGCTTATATTTTTAGGAACTCATTCATATAAGAATCAGAATTTTTGGATGCCAAATCAACTCAAAATCAGATATGAGATCTGATTATAAAACTGGTAAATAACCCTCAAAAGAATTATGAAACTTGGGTATTTTCATTCACAAAAATTATGAGATATTAGACAATGATTTGTAGATCTAAATACTTCAATAATAATGCCCAAACAGTCCCAAAGTGAGTCGATCCAATAAAGAAAACACTGCTGCAATTTTATTCACCAAAATATTTCAAAAGTCTTCAATAACACTACTGGAAAAAGCCTGAAATAGACTGAAAATCTGATTACAATCAATGGGAATTTCTGAGTGAAAAACCCTCTCAAACTCTTGGGGTTTTCGTTCACAAGAGATAGAATTCACAAGGGGTTTCGTCCTTGGAATTTTTAATGCAAAAGCTTAGAGCTCAAATGCAAGAGAAATATCATATAAAAATTTGGATTATGAAAGAGGCAAGTCGACTTCCCTTTTAAAGGAAAAGAGCCAACAACTAACCTCTAAACCAGCCAATGAGCTCACATGATTTTCCCTATGCAAACATTTAATATTTTCCCATATTAAATGTTTTTCCAAACAACATTTCCCTCCTAGTGCAAGTCGCATTTCTCTAGGGAAATACATAAATTAATCATGTTTTTATCTTTCCTAGGCTTCATTACTCCCCTTTGGCCCAAGTTGCCATTATCCTTTCCAAGAGGAATAAAATATAATAAATCCCTTTACAATGACTTTTGCCCCGTAAGGCAAATCGTATTTTCCATAGGGATTACAATTTATTTTTACTAAGCTAAATAAATTAATATAAGTGCTTTAATAATTTTATTTTATTTTTTCATAGCACTTTATAATAATTTATTATAACTTAAGTCACCCTTATATTTTTCCTTTGGCCGTTGGGTTGACAAAATAGGCCAAAGGTCTTCAATTGGAAAGGGACATTACATATGTTGAAGTACACATTGCTTCGGATGGGCATTTGAAGGTGGAGAAAGGTTCTTTGAAATCGGGAAATACTAATCTTGTATAAAATACCTTTTTTTTTATTCTATAAATTGCATTGCATTACATAGGCCTGATAGCATGAAGTTTGAACTATTATGTTCAAGCTTTTAGATACATTTTATTTTAGAAGTATGATTCTAATTTCCAACTTTTTAAATAATATGAGATTCTTCTAAAGTATTTAGGCCACTTTTAAGTTCGTTTGCAGCTTGCATTTGAGGATGCCATTTATCTAGTTGATGCAGTTGAGGGTGGAGACCCACTTATGCAAGCCTGCAAGCCTGCACTCGAATCCATTCATGTTGCCAAAGTTGTTCATGATTGCAAACGTGACAGTGAGGTACATGATTATGATGTTTTGCTCGTCATTTCAGTGAAACTCTTTGACAGTTTAGGTCATGTTTTCCTTTTATTTCATCTTAACATATCTGGATATTTTGTACAGGCATTGTATTTCCAGTACGGGATCAAATTAGATAATGTAGTTGACACCCAGGTGAGTTTCAAATATATGATACTCTTGCTGACTGTGAGGATGTTAGTTCTTAAAGGTGGCACATAATGAGACTATGAGCAGCTTCCTCACTTTTTAAACTTTTGATCCAGTACCACTTTCCTAGCTTTCCATAGACACTTGCAACTACAAATAAGTTAACGAAATATTTCTGACAAGATGAGGAAGATCTGGCCTTCTTTTAATATGGAAAAAACTTTTATGATGGAAAAGCTGAATGGTCGTAGTTGTTTTTCAAAATGACTGATTGTTGCTCTAATTTTCTTCAATTCAATGATAATAGCCACATGCAGTCTCATTGTGTAAGTTTTTATCGTTTTAGACATTTAAATTCCTGTGCTTTTGTCGGCACTTGTGAAAATGTACACAGAAACTATATCCACCATAAATTTCTATTTTTGGTCTGCACGTAGGATATATTTCAACGTTTATGCATGTGTTTCTGCTGTGGTTATATCTCCACAAAATCAAGTAGGCTAAGAGTTGTTTTCCACTATTTCCAACTGGCTGTAATGAAGTAAATATTCTTTTCTGAAGTAGACAAGCACGTGTTTGTTATTCAATCTTGAAAAAAACCTGACTGGTTGTATCTTGTTATGAATTAGATTGCATATTCACTTCTTGAGGAACAAGGGGGAGAGTGTGGACTCCTGATGACTACATATCTTTTGTTGGCCTTCTAGCAGATCCGCAGTATTGTGGTACAAGTTCTTCCTTTCAAATCCTATTTATTTGATTGGCCATTTGTCACAATATGTAGGATGTTGTTCATCTTAAGCTATGTTGTATGAAACACCCTTCACACTGCCATTTCTAACCTGGAATCGCTTCCCAAGCAATTTGCAGGTGCAAAATGCATTGCAATTTTTTGGAAGTGTCAGAAATGCCCAGATGTCTTCTAGAAACGTTTGGAAAACAACATATACGTTTATGCCGGGCCTCCAAGCACTTCTGATGCTTTTAAAAAAACTAAAAATAAAAAGTTACCTATAAAGCATGACATGAACATTTGGAAATTTAAGTACGTTGAAGGTTTTAAATTTTCTTAAATGCCATATTTTCTAAGTAATTTTCATAAATACCATACACACACATACACACACATATACACACACACACACACACACATATATTATTGTAACGATTCAAACACGGCAAAAACTCGCAAGCCCATTTTTGACTTGGACTCGTGACAAAACTCGGTCAAGACTTGGCAAACTTAAAAATCATTGAAAATAGTGAATTTCAGGGAAAAACTATTAAGATGCCTTTCATATCAAATCATCTTAAAATATGCTCGAAACTAATCAATTACATCTAACATACACATTTATACACAAAAGTAAGTAAATAATGCAATATTGAATGTTTGAATTTGATCAGTTGAACTTGAAACATGAGAGCTGATATTAAATAAGAGTTGCTTTTAAGTTTTATATTCATAAAATTGTTTCCTTGTACACAAAATATGGATTTAGAAATCCATGTTGATGGCATCGATTAAAAACATAATATAAAAGATACAATTAAGGTTGAGAAGAGCCTGCATTGCACATCCCAATACAAGACACACCATGTTGGACCCTGTGATGTTTTGTGTGCATCAAGGCAGCTACTGCAGCCATTCTACCTGCTCTCGAGGTATCAACAAGATCATCATGCACGGAAGTTTTTATCCCTAGATGTACGGGCTTGCTGCTCCGCTTCTAATGTTACAAGGTCTGCCTCATGATCAGCTTGATCAACCCATACATGGTCCTTCTTTGTAAACACGGGATTTTCATGCTCAATGGTCCAAGTCAATTGTGGATCATACTCCTCCAACAAAACCAAAGCACACGATCACCATCAAAACAATCAACTCATTTCAAGCAAAAACAGAAAATCAGAATGATTCCCTGGTGTGTGAGTGACGAAAGTGAAATATTGAACCGAATCATGAAAATAAGTTTTGAGCGAGTGTTTTGAGTGTCTTAGAGAATCTTTTAGGCTTACATCAAGTCTAGGCGCAGGACTTGCACGTGTTGCTAGACTTGTGAGAATCGCTTTTGGACTCGGCGAGTGTTGAATCTTCTCGTGAAAAAACATGGAGGCTGCCTTGGGCGTAGGTTGGTGAGTTCTCATTGAGTCTTGATATGTACACACACATGGACTCATGCACACACAAGTGCATACACACATGTGCATGTGTGTCGAAACACGCACGCACGCACATGCACACACACGCACGCACCCACATACACACCCATGCACACACACAAGTCGTTGGAGGGAGGAATCACTTGGGTTCGGGGAGAAATGTTGGGTCATAGAGATCGATTCTCTCTTTACCACATAGATCTATCTGGAGTGGGGGTCATTGGGAGATTCCTTCCTTGCCGGATAGATCTATAAGGGCGAGACCCTCTCCCTCCTTCATTGAGAGAGTTCCCCAGCCCCCTCCCCCTACATGCCATCTACTCGAGTGGCATGTATCTATCTACCTATCTATCTATTTCTAGCTGCCCTTGGCCTCTCGAGGGCTAGTCTAGATAGGTATATAGCCTACTACATATAGTTATATCTCTCGTTGGCCCCTTACGCGATTATTCCTCTCCCTTGTCTTATCTCTTAATGGTCAATTTCAAATGGAATAGTATTTTCGTGCTTCCATATATACTTGGAAAATAAAACTTCTGCCATATACAATAGGCCCACTCCATGAGGTCTGATCAACTTTCTATTTTTGGACTCGGCGAGTGTTGAATCTTCTCGTGAAAAACATGGAGGCTGCCTTGGGCGTAGGTTGGTGAGTTCTCATTGAGTCTTGATATGTACACACACATGGACTCATGCACACACAAGTGCATACACACATGTGCATGTGTGTCCAAACACGCACGCACACACATGCACACACACGCACGCACCCACATACACACCCATGCACACACACAAGTCGTTGGAGGGAGGAATCACTTGGGTTCAGGAGAAATGTTGGGTCATAGAGATCGATTCTCTCTTTACCACATAGATCTATCTGGAGTGGGGGGTCATTAGGAGATTCCCTTCCTTGCCAGATAGATCTATAAGGGCGGGGAGACCCTCTCCCTCCTTCATTGAGAGAGTTCCCACCCCCTCCCCTACATGCCATCTACTCGAGTGGCATGTATCTATCTACCTATCTATCTATTTCTAGCTGCCCTTGGCCTCTCGAGGGCTAGTCTAGATAGGTATATAGCCTACTACATATAGTTATATCTCTCGTTGGCCCCTTACGCAGTTATTCCTCTCCCCTTGTCTTATCTCTTAATGGTCAATTTCAAATGGAATAGTATTTTCGTGCTTCCATATATACTTGGAAAATAAAACTTCTGCCATATACAATAGGCCCACTCCATGAGGTCTGATCAACTTTCTATTTTTAATAATTTATTGTATGAGTGAATCTGTGTTGTTTTGTTTCTTAAGGGTTTTGGAAAATTGAAATTTCCATGTTTTGGATCTTTTTGGCGTAATGATTTGTCGAGGATAAATTAGTGATTTTTCGCCAACGCTCCGGCACTAAGACTCCTCTTGGTAATGAGGAGGCTCCCATTTATTGAATGCAGATTAACAACTCAACAAGTGGTCAGAAGCCGGGGATCACATAGGAATACTCCACTAAACTTGTGGCAAATTGTTTGTACTTAGTACAAGGGAAAAATTTCTTAGAAAAGGAGGTAGAGGGGAGTAAGAATATAGTGAAGGGAAGGTTAATTTTGTGAATAGGAACTTGCAGATTTCACAACTTCAATGGAGTAGATCCACACTCAATTAGAAGAATTCAACTGTGCAAACAACAATGAGACTAGTAGACCAAAAACACAAAGTTCTAATGGCTAGGTCTTTTTTCATTTTATTTTTAATGAAATTATTGTGCAACTCTAATGCTTGTTGGTGATTCATCTTCCAGCCCTCTTGTTATCTCGCCCCTACAAACTATCCTCCCAATACGCCCGTTATACCAGGCTGAGATGGAGCCTTAGGCGAGTGCCACGAACAACAAACTCAAAATGGTAACTAGAATCCAAATGCCTGATCAATAGAACCTTAAGGGCAATGCTGAAATTCCTCGAGAGCTTCTCGACAAAGTGCAGCGAATGGAAATTGTGAACCAGGCCTGTCTGAAGAAGTGTGCATTCTCAACAACCTGGTCGCAACAGTGGGAACCAAAGAACACCATTCAAAAGAACGAGGTTTCCAAAGGACACATACAAGCCAACAATCACAATGACATCATTCATGCTGAGATTCTCGACCTCAAGAATAAGCATGAGGAAATCAGAATCCAACAAGCTTCCATCCAACAGGAAACAAAAACAAAAATCAAATCTTGGGCGTAGGTGGCTAGTGTTAAGGACATCCCCCGCCTTATGGCAGTGGTGGAGGAGGTTGTCCATGCTAAATTGGTGGAGGAACGCACGAGAAGGGAACGTGAATTGAATCTTAAAGTAAGAGGGCTCCCCTCAACTCAGCAGGACCCCCTATGGTCGGAAAATCCTTTCTCAAAGATACTCTAGGCATACATGATATTACTCTGGATAGAGCTTGGTTGGGTTACGAGTCTACCCTTTTCTTCGGTTCGGAGTCAAAGAACGAGATAGACTCAAGGCACTTGGAGCACAAAAACTACAATTCTCTCTTCCCAATAAGATCTTCCTTGACGAAGATCTCACCAGCTCACAAGTAGCAGAGCTCAGATGTTCTAGGGAACTGGTTATGGCTACGCGAAAGGAGGGGAAGTGGGCCGTTATCAGAACCTTCGCGCAGTTGTCAGAGATTTACTCCCCTGGTTGGGAGTCTCGAACTGGGACTCCCAAATGACGGGCTAGGCGGGAGGGGCGGCAACACGCGAGGCTTGTCCGTGAGGTGCTAGAACGAGAATGGCTCCTTTTGGTCATCGCCCGACCTCCTTCATGATGCTCTTGGATCAACTGACATCCTTTTTGTTACGGACTCATGAGAGTCATGTGCGGCCTCTCCCTGGGATCACGGGTTGCCAGTGGTATTCATCTTGGAGACAAGAGACTAGGAGTTCAGGGTGGTGTCAGAGGTTCATGAGGCATAGCTTGTTTGTATAGAGATTACCTCCAGAGAAGGATTTCTTTGGTCGCCCAGGATGAGTTTTCCAGATTCCTTTGGGTGCTTTCGGGGTGTTGGCCACCAGTTCAGGGATCTCTACTTTGTAGTTTGTTATTTCCCTCCGGCTTCCTCCCCCTATGCCATTCATAATGGCCCAAGTGATGATGTTTTTCATGATCTCATGACAACGTCGCTCGGTGCACTAAATCGCTTGGGGATGTTTTCCTTTTGGGGGATTTCAACGCCTGTACCATAACCCATCAGGTACCTCTCCACGACCCTGCAGAAGATACCTTTTGTATGCAAGCAATGGATCTTGAGAACGTTGGCTACGGGAGTTACGAGGATGATTCAGGGCCCCTCACGGCTTATGGTCGGCACCTCCTGCAGCTTGGGGAATCACACGGGTTATTGATCCTCAACGAGGATCAGCTGCTTTCCAGATTCCCATTTCTTCACTTTCGGCCTCACGGAGGGGGGGCGAGTGTTGTGGATTATATCCTTTCTAGCCAACACTCCTTGTCACTCACCAACCATTTCTCTATTTCCCCCATCCCCCTCGCCGACCATGCTCTTCTCTCTCTCTCGTTTCATGTTGACATTCCCCCTATTTCCATTCCCTCCCTTCAGGGCCTCCCTCGTACTACATTTCGGTTTGATGAAGGGGATCCCGACACCTTTTCCTTCCACATTCGACAACTTCTCCCTTCTGGACACCAGTTCTTGTCCCTAGATGGTGTTGAAGCGAGATATGCTTGCTTATCTTCCATTATTTGGGAAGCGCCTGTAATGTCCCCATTTACGAAGACCCTTAGCTGTAATTCCTCGTGGGCTTCATGATGTTATGCAGGAACGCTTTTTATTAAATAATTAAATATTATTGCCTGGAGCAATAATTATTTAATTATGAAGATTATTTAATTTAATTCCCAAAATATAAAAATTAAATGGGGAATTAATTAAATAAATATTTAGGTGGCTTTTATTGATAAAATCACCCTTTGAAAAGGGGATGCCACACCTAGGGAAAACAAATTGCTTTTATTTAATATTTTCCCTCTCCTAGGGATTTTGAATTTTGTGCCTCCTTGCTTATAAAAGGAGTGCTAGGATCATTATTATTATTATGTTATGATGAAGTTATTTTGATGCTCCATGCTTGGAGTTGGGATGCATGCCCATTGATGTTCTCTCTCTCTCTCTCTTGCGTGGGAGGTTGTATTGAGCTGGTTATTGAGAATCAATTGAAGTGATTATTTGCGAGATCCATGTTTTTGGCTTTGGCAAGCATTTGATTAAATTTGCAAGTGCAAATCTGCCTTTTTCTACTGTAGCGACGTCACTGTAGCAGCTGGGTTAGTGATAAAAAAATAATTGTTTTTGGGATACTTTTGGCAAGTCGGCTTTGGTGTATTGGTTTCTAATATAAGTGATCCCCTTTCATAATATTTGTGAGCTGTTTGTATGCATTTCTGAGTGTGGTACAGTCAGCCTTTTTGCATGCTTTCATGCCCTATTTTACAATGACTTGCTTTAATGATGATTGTGATCAGGTTTAGTGCATTGTTGTTGTGAATCGATTGAGTTAGTGGCATGATCTTGAGCTCTTGGTTACAACAATTCATCTAGGGCATATTGATGCTAATCATTGGTGTTATAAGGATCTGATTTTAATATAAATTAAGACTGCTATTTATCCTTGGCCAGTGATTTCATTGTGTAACCGTTTGGGTGCTTAAATGCATGTTCTAATGCTCTATGGTGCAGCGTACTTGGTAAGGCTGAGTTACTAGTGGCAGCGACTGGTATTGGCGAGTTTGGCATTATATTTGTGTGTTCCATGATCTGAATTGTATCTAAGGAGACTGCTGTTCATCCCTAATCCTAGTGACCTCAATGGGAGATGCATATTTAATGTTTTAATGCCTGTTTTGACCCCCACATAATCAGTGAATTAATAGTATACTTTGCAGCCTGTAGTTGCATGAATTATTGATGTTTGGCAGCGATTTACAGTTCTACTTGTGACTGAAATATTCCAGGGATTGGCAAATCGACTGAGGTTCCTATTGTGTGAAGACTATATATATATTTTGGGCAACGAATCGTATTGGTTTGCAGATCTTCTTGTGGCTAGGAGATTGCATGGTTCAATGGTGTTGAAAGTCTCTTTTGGTAGCCAAAGGATTAAGGATATTGTGGTATGGTCACCTTTCTTTGCAATCCACATCTGGAACTAGATCAAATTTCATAGACATATATTTAGCAATTTACATTGGTGGAACGACATCAAATTTGAAGATCCTTTGCAAATGTGTTATTGCTTCTTTGATGCTCAACAATAGTGGTTTCATTGCAGCAGTGCTAGTGTTTCGTGGGATGCTCAATGACAATGATTTGCACTAATTAGGAAAGAAGCTTAGATCTGATTTGTATGTTCAGCTGAGGATAATTGCTAAACTAATTAGTAGAGGCCATTAAACCCTTGTCCTCGGGTTTATTGAGTCATCTATTTGATTGGTTCAAGTAGTTTTTGATGAGTCTTGCTAATTGCATTTCATTGGAGTAGTGAAGGGTTGTTGATTTGCATTTTTCCATTGATCCCAGAAGAGGGATATCACACGGCCCTTGTTTCCTTTCCCTATGCCACCTGTCTTCCTCCACTTCCCATCACCACAAAGCTTGCCCCATGAACAAGTGGTACGATGATGAGTGCAAATCCCTACATCGCCAACTTCGGCGGGCTTTTTCCTAGTCTCGTTCCTCGTACCCTACCTTGAAAACCTCCTACCGTCGTCTTCTTAGCTGCAAAAAACACCTTTTCATTGCTTGAAAGAACCTGTGTGCTTCCCTTCGATACTCTCCTAAGCAATTCTGGCGCACCATTTTCCCTTGTCATTCCCCTCTCCCCCTTAAGCTCAACCCCAGCTCCATGTTCTCTCACACTTCCCAACTCTATGACTTCCCAGGGCAGCCACACATCTAGGTTGATAACCCACCCTCTCTGTGCAACTTGTTTACGTACAAGAAGATCAGGGAAGCTATCAGAGTGATGAATAGTAGTATGGGCAGACGAAGAGGGGTTCCAGGCTGAATTCTTTAAGTATGGTTTTGAGGGATTTGGTAGTTTCTTGGCTGATCTCTTCAACCACGTGGTTCTGTAATGTCCCCAAATGGGACAATTGGACCAAATTTGGATTTATAGCAATCCCAAACCCCAGATGTAATAAAATCAAATAATTATCAAATTAAACTCTTCCAAACTGAATTAAAATCTGCAAAAAGTGACTAGGGCAGATTTGGGATCCCATGAAAACAAGCAAATATAATCATGCACTTCTACTGAAATCTGTTTCGCTGATTTAATAAGGCCACAATATGAAAGAGAAACACAAATTTCTATTACAAATCAGGCTGTCCTGAATAGATTGAAAATGGCGACTAAGGTTGTTGAAGAAAATCATACAAATCAACATTCACATTGAACTAATTTCACCCAGATTTGTTCCCATGTAATTATGAGGCTAAATTATGCATTAAAACTCAGATTTTGATGCTAGACAGGACTGAAATTAATTAATTTAAGTCTGCAAATACGCTGCCAGACACATGTCTGAAAATGGCATTTATAGACACCCAAAAATACTGAAAATATATTGCTTTAATTCATAAAAATCAGATGAGCAGATGGCAACATAAATCAGACTGGAATGTCTCACATACACCACATATTAGCCAAGAAGTGAGTCGCTCCACCTATGGAAAAGAAATAGAATAACAGTTGATGCCACTAGCTCCACAAACCCTTCACCAATCTGCTTTATTCTCTGCTGCAAATCTTCAATAACACTGTTGGAAATAGTAAAAATCTTTGAAGATACCATGGATAACCCTGAATAGGAAATCCCCAAATTCTCTAAGAGGGTTTTCGTCCTCTAGAGATAGATCCTAAGGGTTTTCGTCCTTAGATTGCTCTCGACAAAAAGCTCAAGGTTTTAGCTTCAATTCATAAATTATCAAATGAACGTGGAATGAGTCCTAAGCAAGTCGACTTCTCTTTTAAGGAAGAAGAGACCCAAAGTGACCTTCCCAACCAATCGAGTCTTTCACTCTATTTCACCTCCCTAGGCGTAATCGCATTTTTTTAGAAAGGATAGATAGGACTCATTTACATTCTTTATTATTTTTAATTGCCCCTAGGCTAGTCGCTCTTTTCCCCTAAAAATTACAATTTTAAGAAGTGCTTTCTTTACTTTTCTATTTTCACTTTATAACTAAGCCAAATAAATTAATACAAAGTGCTCAATTATTTTTCTTTTTCTTTTTCTATTTAGCACTTTATAATAATTTATTGGGACTTAATTCACCCTTATGTTTACCCTTTGGCGTCGAGTAGACAAAATAGGCCAAAGGTCTCCGATAATATTCTTCTAGAAAGAGGGACATTTCAGGTTTGTTTTGGTTTTCACCGGTTTGGTCACACCATTCCATCCACCCGATTCACAATTTGGGCCCTAGGTCGGATCCCAACAACTACAAAACCATTATGGTTGGCCATACTTTTTCCAAATTATATGCTATTGTTCTCCACATGCAACTTTCAAAGGAGTTGGAGCAAAGGCACCTCAGAGCTAAGGGGCAAGCGGTTTCCGCCACCACCATTAGACTATTGATCACATCTTTACTCTTCGGGCTATTATTGAGGAGGCTCGTCATCGCTCGTCGAAAGTCTATTGCTGCTTTGTAGACTTTCGAAAAGCTTTTGACTCCGTCCCGCGGGCGGCGCTCTTTCAGAGACTCAAAGACATTGGGATTTCCGAGATCCTTCTCATGGCCATCATGTGTCTCTACGAGACAGTTTTGGGTCACCTCCACGACTCACGAGGAGTTGGATTTCATCGGATTACTATCGAAGTCAAAAGTCAAACGGGGTGTCCCCTGTCCCCACTCTTTTTGGGATTTATATTGATGAGCTTGAGTCCTTCCTTCATGAGCATATTCAAGATGGTGATGGTTGCCTTCTTCACCAGGTTTTGATATCCATTCTTTTATTTGTTGATGATGTGGTTCTCTTGGCCTCCTCTCCAGAGGGGTTGCAGAGGCAGCTTGATGCCCTAGACCTGTTTTGTGGCCTCTCGACAGTTGACGGTTAACTTGGGTAAAACCAAGGTTATGGTCTTCAATGGTCTGAAGACCTCGCACCTTCACTTCTTCTTCGGGGGGAGGAGATTGAGATCACCAGCTCTTACACCTATTTGGGGGTTCAGTTCTCTGGCCCGCGCTTTAGTTTGAGACATGCCTTCCCTTCTTGAGAGACCTGTGTTAACCCATTTCATCTAAAATGTCCCTCATGGACTCCCTCATTCGACCCACTATGCTCTATGGTTTTGTTGCCTGGGGGCCCTCCTTATTAGAGAGCGATCCGGAAGCTTCATCGAGCGAGTTCAGACACTCCTCCTTTGCCAATTCATTAGATGGAAGTAGTCCCCAACACATCATTTTGGCAGAGTTTGGTGCTCGTCCTTTTAGATTGGAGACCATGTTTGACTTGATCTCTTTTCTACACCGCATCAGAGGCTTCACTGACTCGGTTGAGGGACGTAACAGGTTCCCGTACTTGGCCTATCGTTCCTCGGAGGCCATTGCTCTCTCAGGTTCTCCTTGCCGGGGCCGCATTTGGTATTCTGAGGTTTCTGACCTTCTGGGGACAGTTGGTATTCAGATGGATCGTCTTCCTCCCTTCCAATATTCCCTTAACGCTCTGGGCCACCTTCTACCTACTAAACTAGTATCGAACAGACAGGTTTATTAAAGAGGATATATGTAGACTGTTTATTCACACCACTTGGGTGAACCCTCAAGGGGGCTCTACACCCTAAAATGGCCTTTTATGCGGAGCACTTCCTGGAGTTGAGGGACGGTCTCATTGTCTGTCTGCAGTACACTCTCCATCACTGGATGCATGCCCTTTGTATCCCTTTGGCCAAATCAATGTTGGTTCCCATAGGCTCCGGTGCGAGATGGATCATCACCTTGATCACTCTGATAGGACTTGTTTGCTTTGTAGCCTTCAGGAGACCGAGACAAAGATGCACTTCATTTTCCGATGCCCCCTTTATTATGAGATCAAAGGGAGATTCTATTGTCTTTTTAGGAGGGCACAAACTCTTTCGGACTTCTTTAGGTATGAGGACGCCTTATACATACATGAGGCCATGAGGCTTCGTGAGCACACTCTTCAGCCACCTTCCAGGCCGGATTCTACCCAACGGATCACTTCCTTCTTCACAACGCTACCTTCAGTGAGAGGTACTAAGCGCCAATGTGAGACTTGCTCTGCTTCTCACTCCAGATTTGTTCATCCCAGGGACACCATCCATAGTTCCCCGAGCCATCACATTCAAGTCCTCACGCGGTCGGTCCGTACCATCAACATACTAAATCTACCAGGATCTTTGAGATATAGTACGACGTCCAGACAACAACATAGTAGATGGCCCCTACACTCCGCCGCTTCTTTTTCCGGTCGTCAATCCATCCAGAGTTTCTTCCAGTCGGCCTTGAATGTTAG
Organism: Taxus wallichiana var. yunnanensis; assembly: GCA_018340775.1. Lineage (NCBI taxonomy): Eukaryota > Viridiplantae > Streptophyta > Pinopsida > Cupressales > Taxaceae > Taxus > Taxus wallichiana. The sequence goes on along the minus strand of CM031242.1, from coordinate 758,313,273 downwards.
GGGAGCTCCCTGATGGACTTTCTTCTTCGCCTCTCCTCGACCTTCTTCCCTCTCTTCTTCTCGCTTGCATTCCCACACCCGGTTTGGGTTTGTGGGATGGCTCTTCCCATTCTTGTCGCCTTTTTAGGCTTTTTGTATTTTCTTTGTATTGTTCTTTCTCAGGAACCTTTTGGTTCTCTTGCTTTGTATTTGCTTTGTGGGCCTTTTCAGTCCTATTGACCTACTTTTGTGGTCATTCATTTGGACATTAATATATTTATCTTATCTTATCTTATTGATTCATTCATCAAAGGTACAAAGCCCTTTCTTGGTTGTTCAAGATCACCATGCTTACAAAGTTGAGTATGCAAGAAGTAGAGGAAACATAGACAAGAGGGAATAGAAGAAAGTAATCTCTTGCTTGTATCTAGTAGAGCAAACGCTATCCACTAGCAACTCACAATTGACAATGCCTTTGGAATGGAGAAGCCATTCCAATTTATAGATTTGCAATATGAATTTTCATCCCCCACATGACCTTTCACTTTCTTATCACTTGTGACCTTTCATATTCATAGGGAATGAAAGCGAGCCTTTTTATTAATGAAAAATAACTCTTACAATGTATAATTAAAGGTCACTTAAGTGAATAAGACAAAATAGTGAAAAAGTACATCCCCAACGAAGAATTAGAACATGGAGAGAGAAGGAAGGAGAGGGAGAGGGTGATCATTCTGAAGATGAAGATGAAGTTTCTGCGATGAAGATCCGGTTCTTTGGGAATATTAAGGAAATACTCTTGGAATGATTTCCTTGCCTCGAAACTCTTTCCTGAAACGGGCCGTCGTAGGTGCCACCTTGTCTCGCTTGTGGAATACAAACAAAACTCAAAGCATTGATCCAAGTCTCTGGGAACGCCGCCAAGGGTCTTGCATTGGTTGAACCAGACTTGATGATCTCTTGCAATATTAGAGATTGAACCTCTAATCTCCGTGAGAGATTCCAAAGTATCCTCATTGAATGAGAAGGGATCTCCTACCTCTTTCTTGACCAAATCTTGGAAGGACTTAAGGAGCTCTTCCACGGATGAATGTTCATTAAGCGGAGGTGACTGAGCTTCTATACACTATTGTTGATACCTTCCAAGATCTGGGATGTATGCTCTCCACAAGAATCAAGCTGAGAGATAACATCGTTTATCATGTCATACCTAACACTCATCGGTTAGAGATGGAGGTGAATACATTTTTTCTCACTAAGGAGGGAGAATCAAGATTGCTCATTTAAGATACCAATGGAAACACACTTTGTCCCAAAGGGGGATTTATCTTTCTCAATATCCTCCTTGGTCACTGTTGCCAAATCACCGCACCCTCCGAATGGCCAGGATGTGAATAGGACGCGTTCGGTGTGATTGGGACACATGGGATCACCTCTCAAGCCGTGGGACTTGGGCTCGAGGTGAACCTCCGGAGAAGGCCGGCTTCCTCTTCCTAAACTAAGTCTTTGTACTACTCCTAGTGTAACAAAAATGATTATCAAGTCCTATGCTAACATTTTCATGGGGTTTTAGGGAAAGAGATTTACAGAAATGAAACTATACTAGGGATGGTGATGCAGCAAATAAAGGGTGTCTTGATTCGGGAAGGGTTAATTTGAAGAGGGTGTGTGCACCACAGTCAACTTCACCTCTTTATGAACTTAGAGAGGGTACAGGATACCACAAACTAAGAGACACGCGTTCCCTTTGTTAAACTTTATCAGACGAGAAATATACCGGTTTCCCAGGTGAAGAAGGATGAACTCAAGAAGGGTGAACAGACACCACAACTCAACCGCATGCAATACTCCACCACTCGATAAGCACGAGAACTCCAAGAACTCCGCAGTAGAAACTTAAACTTGAGCAAAGTGTACCTGCAAGTACGAGAAAGGCACAAAGAAGCGAGAAAATGATGAAAGGGCTGAGATTAGTCACAAAACACACACTTTTATTGCTTGATAACATGCACAATGCATCATACATTCGTAAGAGGCAATAGTTGCCATTACGGTCTTGAAGAGGAGGCTTGAAAGTTCTCTCAACACACAAGAACAACTTAGCGAGAGAGGATTCTTGAAAAGTATACACTTGCTTGAGATATCTAACTGTCGTCAACTTATGCAGAATGTTGGAACCCTTTGAAATGAGCTTCCAACTTACATTTATAGAAGAATATGTGAGAAAGAAGAGGAAATGGTCATAATTACATTCCTAAAATGAAGGCCCATGATGTATTTATTACAGTTAGTTGAACCACCTGAGAAGGTTCCATCATGGGTCATTAATTGCCTGATGACCTAGTCTTCTCAATTAATTAAAAGAATATTTAAATAAAATATTTAAATAATAATAATAAATATTATTATTAAAATATTTAAATAAAAATATTAATTTAATTAACATAATGTCGGGACCCCCCCGTTGACCCGTTTGACTTGAAGAGGAGGGGGGTCCATGTGGATAGAGTCTGCACAAATCTCAACTCGGTGAGCTTCGAATCCTCTAACTCGGTGTTGCACTCGATTTTGAACCCACACTATCTCTTTCCTTGCTTTGGTAATCGCGCTCTTTTGCATTGAGTCCTTCGAATAGTGAGCTATCAAACTCGATTCTTATCATTTTCCTCTGTTAACTCGAGGCCATTTATGCATTCCTCATTCAAACTTCATGAAACATCACCATGAGCTCCCTGCGAAGTCACCGAGCTCTTCATCTAGCAAACGATCTTACCTTTCCTGGGCTCAAACTCACTTGAATACCGAGCTTAACCCAATATTTCTAAAAAGAATGGTTTTACCACAATGCTCAGGATTCTTCCTCATCATATAACACTTGTAGTAAGAATGTTTTGGCTTTTCCATAATAAGCACAATTTGTACCTTCCAAACGATGAGAAAATGCCATTATCAACAAAGACCTAATGCTGCCATGATGATGACCCAGGCTTATGCCCGTAACATGTCGATAGACACCCTTGAGACTGATTTTTGGCCAAAGAGCCCTTCGGTATTTTGGCAGTGCACTCGCAATCTCGGCTCCAATCAACAATTATGCCACTATTGGGATCTTAGTATGGCATAGGTAGCTGTGAGCTAAACCATATACTCATTTTTCCAGAAACTAAAAGGATCCTTTATGTTACAATTTGCAACACATAAAAGAAGCCCTTCAAAAATATGTTGAACAATGGGGCAACCAAAAGGACCTTGGAAAAATGTACAGGTAACAACCATATGAATTCTTCCTTAGTCGTGGATCAAAGCTGATAGAAATAAGCTAGATAAAATCAGCTTGAAATTACAGTATAATCGTCCATTGTGAAAAAGTATAATCGTGCATTGTGAAAAACAAGTTTCTCTGAACCTGGTAAAAGAATACTTTTATTGTCTGATTGGACGTACATAATGGAAGGATATAAATATTGCTTCTACCCTCAGAGTTTCTCAAAGAGACCATTTACGAGTAAGTAGCATGCAAAATGGCCAACCAGGTATTTCAGAGTTGACCTTCACATTCAATTTGTTTCTAGGAGAAGCAATGCTGAGCAATATGAATCGTTTCATTCTGCACCGTAATAAACCTTCATCTCCTGGTTCAGGGAAATTTTATGAAGCCTTGAATAGCGTGACTCCAATCCATTGTACACGGCAGTGAATATTTGTTTCCTGCAGCTGCTTGTTTAAACGCTCGAAAGAAAGGCTTCTACTGTACTGCACATGCCTGCTGCCTGTGGTTGATCTGTCTCGCGACCACCGAATGCTCAGAGCCTGAATCGGAGTTGGGAGAAGTATCTTTGTGCAAAGGCGAACAAGGCTGGGAGAAGTATCTTTGCCGCAAAGGCGAATCGATCGGGAGCCGGGAGAAGTATCTTTGTGGCTGCAAAGGCGAATCGATCGGACATCGGACATCTGCCATGCTTTCGTGAGGAGCAGTGTAACGCTTCGTGAGGAAACCCGTGTCTTCTGTAAGCTGCGATTATGGTATTCCATGAGAAGGCGTCTCTTTCTTGTGAAAGCATATTCCTGGAAATGCAGGTCTGCAATAGTTGAAGATATGTAGACGGGTTTACAGGGACGTTATGCGTGGTAAGCAGAATGTGTGGAGCTTTGAGCGTAGAACCGTGTCATACTCGATTTTGGCCAGGCTAGACCACTACGTCCAATCCTATTAAACACTTCAACTGCCTCATTCCCACGTTCTCCGACTTACCTTCCGTGTGACTCGCACAACATGCTCCGATCCTGTTTACACGGCCCGTGCGGAATTCTGATCATGGTTTGCCATCTTAATATTTCCCCTTTGGCAGTGTTTGCCTGAATCTCCCCTACGCGGAGTGAACAGCTTGGAATGCCATCTTAATATTTCCCATTTGGCATACCAGCTCCGAATTCCCGCATAACGGCTTGGCCACATCAATCCACGGCCCCGGCCTCAGCTTTGCCGCGCAAACTTGGCAATTTGACCCGATTTCTCCACTTCACGGAATCTTTTCAATGGCTTGACATCACGTCATTTCCCTTGGCAATGCTCGCCTTATTTCCCACGTCCGGGATTGGAGTGCGGGGTTTCGTTATCATTTGGCCATATTTCGTTTTGGACAGATGGCCACCGATCTCCACTTTTCCACCAGCGCGCGGGATCTTCATGAATCTTCTCCTGCCGAGTTTGATAACATTAAACTCTCAGTGCAAACATTTCAGCTGTAGCTTGTAAGGTGTGATAATTTCAACAGAATCCTTTATGCCCGCCAACTTAGTGACTCGTTGAAGATGCTCATATAATTGCAAAGCAAATTATGCCTCATGAATATTCTGATATGAAACAGTTACACCTCTATGAGATTCGCTTCCATGAGTTACATCGTAAAACAAGTAAGGTCTCGATAGAGAATCTTTGTAATAAATTTCATCAGGCCTCCCGGTAACACTCTCACTGTCACTTAATCGATTTTGATAAAAATATCTTGAAGGAGAATCCCGAATTTGAGGATGCATTCGATGCTGAACAGATAAAAACATAGTTGGGCGACCTGCTTGTTGGAAGTGCTCAAAAGAACTCTTACTATACTGCAACATGTCAACTGCCTGTGCACCGAATACTCGGCCGAGGAAGGTCTGAACACCATTATAATTCACAGCTCTTTTTAAGATGTCGGTTTGACTCAATTTTACATTGGTATTCGATGGTGCTTATACTATCTTCCTGGGTCGATAGAAGTCCTTCCATTATGTAATTACAAACCCGAGATTCAATGATGTTGAACCTCCCATATCTGCATAATTTCATATCATCTCGGTCAAACAAGATCATTCTCCCAAGTGGTTGGTCGAGCACTGTCTTAATGGATTAAACTTGGCATCATGTTAACTTTGACTCTCTCTGACTTGGCCTTCAGATCTTTTTGCATCGATCTCCACCGAGATCCTTGTACAGTTCCTTTCATTCGTCAATTTTCAACGAGCTATATTTTGCATTAACAAGACCATCGTCGAGCTCTTACAACTGAGAGTCTCTACTGAGATGATTTCCGAGATGACTATCAATTTGACACCGGGTTCTTTAACAACTCGACCCTGAACTCTTCACTGAGTCGAGATCAACTGGGTGCCTTTCGATGCTAGGTGATCTCTTCATATGCAATTTAGGAATTATTTTTTTAATTATTGCATCTCGATAATAACCGAAGGTGGGTTCCTGGGACTATTATTTCATTTTGAACGTGACAGGACCCCCTTGTCCAATCTTGCCAGGTGTGCAAAATTGGATAACATCACTTGCACTTTGGAAGTAGTGGCGAGGGAAAATTCAAACAATGAGAGAACTTCGGGTAGAAACATCTTTCCTTTTTCTAGAATCTTCTCCACCCACTTGTCGTTGGCTCTTCCTTGCATTGTGTACCTTTTTGTTGTCTTGATCATCTGAGGGTCGAAACTGTTGATAGGAGAGATGGCCTCTGTAGGAGGAGGTGGCACTGCATTGGGTTCCAAGAAAGATTGCACATAGGCAGTGAGAGTTCTCACGTGCTCTAATTGCTCCATTGTTTGTTTGTACTCTTCATTCCTAGTGAGCAAGCGGGCCACAAATTCCTTGAATAGATGTGCATCACTTTCATGCGTGGCTTGCCCTAAGGAGATTCGGGCAAACTCATAGTCATCTTGAATCATCTCTTCTATAGGTTTTGCAACTTTTGGCCAGAAACCTCCACGGGGTTCTAAAAGCCCCACTGAAGAAACGAGAGGTTACTTGTGCTTTCTTGCTTTGCTTGGTTTTCATGAATTTTTAGATAGCCTCAAAATTTGGTGTTGCGAGGCTTCTTTGCACCACTTCGCCCTTGACTCACTCCAAAGTAGCTTCAATCCACGAGAAAGTTTCTGCACATTCGAGTAGACACAATATCAGGCATGGGGGCACTTTCAGGTGCTTAATAGGGGATCACAACTTGCTCATGGTGGGATGACTCCGTTGTTGAGGAAGATACACTTGGATGCCATTTGTGGATAGGAGACTGTGGAGGATCAATTTCACCTTGTTCGAAAGGCTCGATGGGATCTTGATGATCTTAGCCTTCTTATGGAGACTCTGGGATGGGAATCTTCAGTGTGCTCTTCCTCCACAATCTCTCTTTGAGGATTCTTTTGAGTGAGTGGAACCCATGGCTTTTTCGGATGCCCTTAGAGAGGAAGTGTGAGACACCTGTGCAGATAGAGTCATGAGACCACCGGACTTGATGAAAGAAGTTCTCTTCCTTTTCAACCATTCTCTTGATATTTGAATTACTCTGCGGTCCTTTCCTTAATATCACTTGATTCCCTTGTATTCCATGGAGTCGGAGGAAGGGGTGAAGATTGCATTGCTTGGTACTTGGGATCAAACAAGTCCGACCAATCATCTTTTATCCCCTCAATGAACCAATCAAATTTGAGATCTCTCATCTAGTCTACCGTCATCCGCATATAGTTCCTTTTTTGTACCTCGAAATCATCGGTCTGATGGCCCAATATTCTTCAATTTGGGGCATATGGTGTAAACCTAGAAAGGTGAAAGTCTCTGGATTTCTCTGTAATATCCCATTTCTCGGTCGAAGACCTTTAGCCCAATGGAGACTCGACGGCTAAAGGGTGTTAGAAAGGGAAACTTATCATAATAAATTAATTATAAAAGTGCAATATAAAATAATATTATAAGCACTTTATATTAATTTATTAATGATAAAGTCAATTTAAAAATAGAAAAGGCAAATATAAAGTGATAAAGTAAAAATAAGAAAAAAAAGAAATATCACTTTATTTTATTATTCTCCCCTAGGAGAAAATGTGACCCCTTTGGAGGATGAAAAGGTGGGAAAAAAGCATTAAATGCAAGGGGTGAAATCTGATTGGAAGTTGGGGAGGCTATTTGGCCCATTACATCTATAAAAGCAAGTTTACTTGCTTGTTGAAGGCATGCTTTTCTATTTTACACAAATTTGATTTTTGTCTGAGCCTAGAGCTTTTACAAAATATTTCTAAGGACGAAAACCTTTAGAAATAATCTCTTGAGGACGAAAACCCTCTAAGGGATCTAGTAGAAGGACGAAAACCCTTCTCCTAGTTGAGAGGATTCTCTACACAAGGGTTTCCATTGTGCATAAAGGAGATAGCTGATTTTCCAGTAGTTTTCTAGCATATTTGAAGTCTGAAATTGCAGATCTATACTAGGGTTTTGAAGAACAAGAATTGTTGCTGAGCCTTCCCTTCATTTCCAGCCATTTCTATATGGAGCGACCTAAGGAGCTGGTTTATGGGTTTCTGAAGCTGTTTATGATCAGATTTTTATTGCTGTTCATATGTCTGATTTTTAGAGATCATATTAGCTATTTTCATAATTTTTGGAGTGGAAGAAGTGGTATTTTCAGTTGTGTCTAAGGGCAAATGTCTGCAGATTTTTATAAAATAAATTCAGCCTATTTGAAGCTCAAATCTGTATTTTCTTCATGATTCCATCTTTGCAAAAATTGTTGATTTGTTTCCATTAAATATTCAGTGGTTTTGCATCTCATTTGGTGGGTTTTCCTCTCTTATGCAAGTCGCCATTTTCATATAAAATTCAGATCTGCATTATATCATTTGTTAGAATTTCTATAATCTGCATTTGGGGTTTGGGATTTGCCTAAAATCCATTTGGGGTTAAAAGTGTCCATTCGAAGACATTACATTCTCTTGATATCAAAGTCGACTTCGATGTGTAATAGGAGAGATTGAGGGCAACAAAGGAGTCTTTGATGTTTGCACGCGTCTATAACATTCTTGCATGAATATATTCCCAAGGAGATGGGAAATGACACACCTTTCTTTTTGTTATTCTTACACTTGACATGAACATGAGCCAATTGTCTGCACAACTTGAACATTATGATTTTGTCACTTGGGTACTTGGGTAGCATACAAGGAGTGAGATCGTAGCTTGCAACTTTGATGTAGGTGAAGGTAGGGAATTGGATAAAGTGGCTCCCGTACTTTTCAATCAATGTAACTGCTTGAGAAGAGATCCTCCATTCCAGATTACCCTCAAGGAGCTTGATAATGAACATGGTGAATGCATTGGTACACCTCTCATTATTGGGTGCATGCCCTCCGTATACCTTTGGGTCAGTTTCGAGTCGGCTCCCACAGACTTCGGTGCGAGACTGATCACCATATTGATCGGGAGGATAGACTTTGTAGGCTCTGTAGCCTTCATGAGGTGGAGACAGAGACTCATTTCATCTTCCGCTGCCCCATATACTATGAGATCAGAGGACGATTTCACTGTCTCTTCAGAGGGATTCAGACTCTCCCGGTCTTCTTTAGATATATCGACTAACAGTGCCTTGCCCTCTACATCCGTGAGTCTTTGTTGTTACGAGACCAGATTCTTCATCCCCCTCCGAGAGTCGTCCCCACGAGATGGATTATAGCTTTCTTTCCGGCTCTACCCACCGGTGGAGGTACTAAACGACAGAGCCTTTCTGACCCAGATACAGTGCATAGATCAGTTCGTCCCGATTGAACCTTCACATTGCTCTTGATCACTGCCAGCAGAATTGGATGCACACACGTACCAGAGGGCAGTCCAGCTCCATTCGTCCCCCTGGCCGTCGCGTCAGTCTCAGATCTCAGCAGGGAAGGGGGTTTTTGCCCCCTCGTCGGGTTGCCAGTCCATCAGGAGTTTTTTTTCATCTACCTCTAATGTTAGGAGGGGTGTGGCTACCATACTTGATTAGACCATTGGTCCTCGTTTGTCCCCCCCTTCATTCCCTTCTTTGCTTCCCTCGTTCTTCTCCCCCGCTTGCTCCATTGCCCCCGCCTGTCGGGGTATTTGGCTTTGGGTTTCCTTTCTGCTGTCTTTTCTCTTCTTTTTTGTTTTTGTTCTTGGGAACTCGTTTTGAGTTGTCCCCACTCACACTTTGTATATTGTTTGGGCTGCAGTCCCATTGACCTACTTTTGTGGTCATTCGTTGGACATTAATATATTTATCTTTATCTCCTTATGAGTCACCGTGGATACTTCTCATATGCAGGTGATTTTGAAGGCACATGGGGAGTTGTGGACAATCCTTTAAATGGTTTGATGAAGGCAATCACATACACCGAGCAAGAAGTCATGGTGAACTTCTTAGTGGCGATTACAACATCCGCCTTGGATGTTGCCATTCGATGATTTGCCCCCAATCCACCACCAGTTTCCTTCAGTAGCCATGAGGATGAAATGAGCCATCAAATCTTGGAAATCTTTCGTTGTTTCTTCCTCCAAAGATTCGACTAAGTTGAATAATGGCATCAAAATAAGCCTCATGAAATTCACTCTTGACAGGTTCTTGGGAATACGAGAAGGATTTCTTCCTTGTTTGAGCCACGAACCGAGTGCTAGGCCTTGCAGATATGAATCAAGCTTTGCCCACTCTTGTGAAGCAAATTCCTTGGTTATGATGACCATGTTGCATTGGTGGGAATCAGAGCACCGAGAAATGCCCTTTGGAGTGAGAATTGCATGGAGTGAGTTGTCATTTGTCCGAATTGTTCTGGAATCAGCCTCGTAGTGTTGTGCACATGCGAGTACTAATTCAGTGCTCTAAATAGACAACGGGTGACCCCCTGCTCTGAATAGCCCACTCGAGAAGATTTTCTTCTCCACTTGTTCACGAGGTCCGCTAAGCATTTTTATTTTCAAGTCCTCTAGATCCATGTGGGTGACATCACTATCTCCCACACCGGGGTATTTAGTGATCGAGTGGAAATGGGCTCCAAGGCACGAATGCTTGAACTTCACGGCATCAAAAACAACGAGGTAGGCGGAATGTGAGTTGACAAAGTGACTTGAGCTTAATTGCAAGACTTTTATTTTTAGTAGGTCCTATCTACGACAACTATTTTTAGTAAGTTTTCACAATTTTCACCTTTTGATGGGTTTTACTTATTTGGAGTATCACGAATGTTGAGAATTTGTTATTTTTGGAAACTTACTATATTTAGACATATGAAGCCTTGCACACTTACTATTTTTAGACGAAGGTCTTCTGGGATGTTGGATTGCAATGAAATTGGTCTCAAAATTTTAGGTTTTACTTCGGACCTTCTGCTCAGTTTTGAGGTTTTTCATTCGCTAGGACTCTGTAGATCTGAAAAGGCAACTTCTAGGTTTGCAAATTTCAGATGGTTGCTGTAAATTATAAAAAGCATCAATGGAAATGCTCTTATAGTCAGCTTAAAGGCGTTTTGGGAGGAGTGCACAGGTAAAATTTGGTGAAGATCGGGTGCACGGTTAGTGAGTTATGAGCATTTTTCATTTTGGAGCATGGATGTCTAGTAAAATTTCAGCAACATGTTTGGTAAAAATGGAGGTTTGGGAGGGAAATACAACACTTTGAATGATTAAAAATGACTAAGTTTTGTGAGAGGAGGAGAGTTAGTCATTTTTCTTGCAAGTTTTAACTCACCCATTTGACCGACAACTTAACCAGGGTTGGGATATGGTTGAAATGGAGTTGCACCGGTGTAAGAGGTGCAACGGGGACACAAGGACACAGAAGTGCACTTCACACTAGATGATGACTAGTGGCAACTTTTGGTTCCTTGTGGATGAGATTCAGGAGTTAAAAATGTTCACTAGTAGCCAAAATTTTGTTTTTAACATGACCAACACCTTGAATGGTTGGATGGTGGTCGCACTTTTGTGACCCCTTTGTCCCCTTTGCACTTGGTGCAATCCAAGGGTACAAAATGGGTGAGAAAGTGCATCATGGGTCCAAGTACATGAGAGGGGGACAAGGCAGAATGCAAGTTTGTGAAACCTAGGTGTGAAAGTGGTGAGGGCGAGTTTCGAGAAGTTTGCGAAGAGGGTGGGTTGCGATTTTGTGTCCTCCTTGTCCCCTTTGCACCTATGTTGCCGCATTCGGCAAACTTAAAGGAAAAAAATTGAAATTTGCCAAATTTTAATAAAGTGCATTGAAAATCGCGATTTAATTCGCGTTTTTTCCTTTTTTTTTTGGCAATTTTTTCTTTTTGGATTTTTGGTGAAAAAAACACAATGAAAGAAAAAATTTGCCATTTTTGAAAGGGTCCAGGAATATGTAGCAACAAAAACTTGCATGTGCCATAACTTTCATTCTGTGGCTCCGTTTCAGGTGTCGTTTTCTCTAAAAGTGCATATTTTCTTGAGCTCTACGCATTGATGGCAATATTTTTCTTATTTTCATAAGATCCATTTTTGCACCTTTTTCGACCAAGCAACTTCTTGCAATCTTCTGAAATAATCACGAGCTTTGATCGCTTTGTAGATAGATTAGTAATTAAATCAATGAAATGTTATATTATCTCACTTTTGAAATGTGAATTTATCTTTTGTTTTTATATATTTAACAAAAATGTATATTTCTCATAGTCGAATTTAATCACGAATTTTTTTACCGGTGAATTTTTCACGAATTTAATCATCGGCTAATTCGAACACGAATTCCAATGCGACAACTTAGCTTTGCACTTGGGGACATGCCAAAGGGAGAACAAGGGTGAAAATTTTTGATCAAGGGGTTCAACTATCATGAAAAGGGGGCATTTAGACTCAATTCTATCATTTGCTCCCCTAACACCTTAAGTGATGTTTTTAAGTGATGAAACTTCAAAATGGATGGGGGTCACACTTTGGTGTCCCCTTTGTCCCCTTTGCACCTCAGGGACAATCCAAGGGGACACCAAGGGTGAAAAAGTGCGACAATGTGTTGTTTTAGAATGTTGATGACACTGTTGAGTGCAAATCAGGACACCATGAGTGCTTTTTTTGCCTCGGGAGCATCGAAGAGTGTTTTTGGGTCAAACCTTTTATGATTTTGACTCCAAATCACTTGTTGAGATCATCCTAACCATTATCAAGAGCCAATTCTACCTGCAATTTGATTTTTAGGGCCTATTCCATTCTTGACTCGAAGGGGCAGCTGCAGTGTTTCGGATTGTCATAGAATATTTTTAAGTCTTGGAACAAAAGTGATGTGTCCATCATGTAGAGGGTTCCAAGAGCTTTCCGTTGATTATTTATTTGCCTCCCAACTCATTTTGGAACTCCCAAAATCATCTAGACAAGTTAGCTTTCACCGTTGGAGCCTTCATTTCTTGTGCCCAAAATGACCCAATCTTGCTTGCTTGATTCCCAACATCAATTTCTTCCACCAATTTTCCCTAAACTACCTTGGATGACTTCATTGTTCTCCTATACAACTCTCAGATGGTTTGAATCTTCCCTGTCAGCTTTTAGAGGGTGTTTAAAGAACTGCAAAAAGGCCAAAAATGGCCCTTTCTAGGCCTCCGAAGATAGTTGTTTCTTCTTAAATCTTAGTGACTTCTTCAATCACCTTAGGCATTCATCCCTGCACATTAAACACACTTTAAAATCTTTTTAGCACGTTCCTCTGAGCCAGAATGAGGGTGAAACGAGGACAGGCTAGCTAGAGGAAGGGTTCATAGTGACTAGGAGAGGAAATTTTCAAGTGGGGGCTTAGTTGTCATGGCCAAAATTTTCAATTTTGCATTCTAGACATTTAACATGACAAGAAATCTCTTTCCTTCTCTCGTTTCTTAGGAACACCGTTCTTGAGAAAAATTGTTTTTGTTGTGCACTTTGATCTTGAAACCTAAGTTACAAGGTGCTTTTGATGGCTTATATTTTTCAACCAATAATTGTTTTGCCAATAAGCATCAAGAACATGTCCTAGCATAATAATATAACTATTGCATAGACCCTTTTTATGTCCTAGTTCAGCCCAACCAGCATTAACCCTACTTGAGAAATCAAGTGAAATTCGAAAAAATCTTAAATATAGTGCCCGCCACATTTTTGTTTTGATAAAAGATAACATTATATAAAATTGAGCAATGGTTACAATATCCAAAGCTTGGGTATAAAAGATAACATTATATAAAATTGAGCAATGGTTACAATATCCAAAGCTTGGGTTCAAACAAGAATAAGATCTATGGAAATATGCGCAAGACCTTTTAGAAGAGGAGTCATAATTTGTAGATAACAACTGAAGATTGCTATATAATAGAAATATAAGTTTAGAACATATATATCTGCAGCCCTTTTCATGTTTTTCTAGTGAAGATAGAAAATTAAAGTATCAAATAGTTTTAATGCTTACGAAGATAATGTGTTAATACTAATCAAAAATGCCAATGTAGATTTCAATGTGTTTTATGATGACAAGAATCGAACTGAAGTTTGTTGATTGTCGGAGTCACCCTCCTACAACTACCACCTTGAATTTTTGTCTCCACTTCTCATCCGGGATTTAAGACATGGTCTTCTCGGAGACTTCATGAGGATTTTCATAAGTCTTTGCCATCCAACCTCTTCTAAATTGGTGCCGTTATAGAACATTCACATGAAGGGGGTTGTATAAGTTTGATAAAATTTGTGTGCCTCACAATCACCGTCCATCCTTTGTTGAAGGAGACACTCTATACTTCATGGTGGTCACTATGGGAAACACAAAAACCCCATCATTTGCTGCAGTTCTTATACTGGCCTCAAATGCAATGAGATGTTCCTCACTTTTTGACACAATGTGTATTCGATGTCGCTCCATCCATTTTAACCTCAAGCTTGCTCAAGTGTTCCTCTGCCTATACGTTCCCGTCATTGGGAAGGCGTTTCCATGGACTTGGTTAGTGGCTTTTTGATGACAATTTGATACCATGACATTGTTTTTGTGGTGGTTGCCCTGTTGAGCAAGATGGCTAAGTTCATTCCATGCCGTAAGCCCGGTTCGCAAAACGACTTAGCTCAATTGTTCTTTGACTTTGTTTGGCATTCTTTTTGTCTTCCCGCCAACATTATTTTTGATTGCGACTAGTGTTTTGTGGGTCACTTTTGAGATCCTTGTGGAAACGTTTTGGAGTTTCCCTTAACTTTTCCACTACATTTCATCTGCAATTAGAGGGTTATACTGAAATAGTAAACCACACTTCAAAGGAAAGTCTCGAGGATATATCACCACACTTCACCGGATAAGTTTGTGTAATGTCCCTTTTTAGGGCTTAAACCGAAAATAAGGGTTTGGCCACAAACCCTAAGAATCAGATCTGAAAATACACCAACACCCAACTGAAAATAATCTGATTTTTATAACAAAGAGATCCAACAATATTAGAAACCCTAGTAGCAAACTGAAAATTACACTTTTAGGGTATCAAAATCAGCTTAGAACATTAATTAATATCCCTCTAGGGCAGCGAACTGTACCAACACTTAGGAACAATCATTCACATGCAATATGGGCTGAAAATTAACATAGAAATATCCCAAATACTCAATAAATCCAGCAAGATGAAATCTGGAGCAAATATGTATTTTGTAAATTTATTTCAAGTGCAAATATAACTGAAACTTCAAAAATTCATAACTCATCAATACTTGGAGTTTCAACACAAATCAATGCTCAAAATGATCTTTAAGAGACCAACTATTCAATGAAAGTGAAATCACAATTTTCCAACTAGGAAAGCCCACTAAAAAGTGATCCCGAAATTTCCAAATGGGTAGATCAAGTTGAAAATGAATGCGGTAGCCCCAAAAGCGTGTCCTAGCTGAAGTAGGAGTTCCCTAAGCATAGATAAACACCTTGTTATTTCATAAATATGCCAATTAAGTCCACTTGTGACTCCCATATGAAGCCACCAATGCATCAAATGAGGGTTTTCGTCCCCAAGTGTTGTGACTGTTGAGGGTTTTGTCCCAATAGGATTCAATGAGGGTTTTTGTCCTCAAAGTTGAGCCACACCAAAGGTCTTCGTCTGTCAAGGAGAGTAGGGCATGCTATGCACAAACCCAAGATATCAATCTTTGAAATAAACATGCATAACCTTTCTTAGGCCATTCGATCCACCTTTATATCCTCTTTTTTGGTGCCAAGGATGAATTAGAAGCCCAATGCACTTTTTAATCTTCCCTTAAGAAGACCGACCTCATAAGAGTATTTAAAAATACTTTTTATTTTATAATAATAATATGAAGTTGTCCCAAAATAAGAATTGGCTGGGCCCAACTTAAAATATTATTAATTATTTTTAATTTAGAAAGGGGACATTACAATCCTCCCTTCCCAAATTTGCTTGCCCTCAAGCAAAATGCAAGCTCCTGGATCCCAAATAAATCTATGTGGCTCCTTTGATGTACTTGCACATGAAGCAAACTCATTAAAGAAAAATGCGTTCCCTTCTTCATCCACTCATGCTTTGCAGATATGATGGCTAGGTCCCTTCCTTGGCTTGCCACCATCTCATAATTTCCATTCAAATGATGGATTCCCAAAACTTCAGTAATGCTGTCCCAAAAACAGCTGTAACCTTGCATTTTTCTCTCAAAAATCAGAATGTAGGTGGCTGGAAACCCCTTAAATCAGCCACAAATATGCCAATGTTAGTAGTAGTGTGGAATTTCTTCAACCTTATAATTGGAGGCTCTTTTTTTTTTTTTAGCGTCTCATACATAGAAGAGTAGTTGGAAAAGTTGTGAACAACGAATGAAAGAAGGTACAACAACTGTAATCATGACCTATCTCCAAAAAATTCCAAACTACCCATGACATGGGTGTTGGAAACACCCCAACATTGACGGAATATGCCCCAACAATGCCCAAGAACAGCCATTCACTAACTTCAATGATTGAATCTACTTGTATGTCATTAAATATAAAAAATTCACATAGCTTACCCACTTCCCATATCAAGCATCTCGCTGCCCCGGTAATGGTGACTATCCTCCCATCACTATTTTCCCAATGAGCTGATATATGAAAAAGAGGACCAAAATGAAATTCCCCTAACAGCTGTATTTCAGAAATGTGGCCTTTTTGTAGCAACTCATTCTTCGCTATGGTACTAGAAGATTCCAATACATTGATAACTCAACTGACTCGACCAAGAAGGAGCCACATGAGCACATGCGGGATTTTATTGCAAAATTCCAAAGATTACACGTACAAAATTCCGGCATCTCGCTTCTCTCGAATGACGAGAATCAAAAGGTATTCTTCATCAATGCTTTACTTCCTAAAGTAAATTATCAACTGCAAAGAGCACGTCTTGCTGACTTGTTAGCAGCTCAAAACATGGAGGTTGAAATTGAAGACGACCTCATCATGGTCACTGAAAGATAAAGTGCAACACTTCTAGAGCTGAAAGTTCATCCTCTGCTATTACTTCCGATTCGCTATTGCAAAAATTGGCAAATGAGATGTTGCAGATGAAGAAACAGATGGCTCAAATGGCTCAAGGCAACAACATTGCCCTGCTCGGAATTTCAACAACAACCGGAACCGCATTGTTGGTTCCCAAAGATTAGCAATTGAAGCTGCTCCCAGAAACAACGTGGAGATGAATGAAGAAGACCAGAAAGCGACACCGATCGTTTGATAATGATGATTTTGTAGGTCCTGCTTCTCTTGATCGCAACATTAATTACCTCGAACTACAAATCTAAACACGACTATGAGGAGCTTCTTGAAGACGATCATGGTCGTGCATATGCAATATTTACACAATCACAAACTCACCAAGCTAAGGCATTAGTTGATAAAAAAGAAGGGGCAGCCCTTTACCTTCTTCTTTAGCTCCCAGAAATAAGAATGCGAGTTCTTCATCTCAACCACAGAAAGCAGCTCAGGTATCTAAATCTATACCTTCCTTCGACATTGTTGATCATGTCAAGAAAACTAGGATTCAAATGTCAGAAGTTGAATACCTGAGAGCCTTTCTTGAGTAGTTAAATAGGCTAGTCAAATATGTACAATCACCAGGACAATCCAATACATCAAAAGGCCTTTTGCCTAAGCCCAAGGATACTCCTCCCCAGAACAACACTTTGCAGTTGTTAAACCCTCATTATCTTCTGAAAGAGTAGAACCTTTCTATGTCTCCTTATTGCTTAATGGTTTCAAGTTAAGCAATTGCATTCTAGATTCGGGTGCTTCTGACAATGTCATGCTTAGCTAAAGTTGCAGATGCTCTTGGGCTTACCTTGACAAAGACCATAAAAAGGTGTTATTCCATGGAGAGACAAGTCCCTTTAATCGGACAAATCAAAGATGCACAAGTTGTTACGTAGCTTTTCCTGACAAAAGATTAAAGATGACAATCTAGTTGTAGATATTCCCATGTATCATACGGGTTCTTTGAAAGCGAAACTTCAAACTAGAAAGAGTTGGGAGGAGAAGTAAAGATGGATTGGTCCTGTGCACATATTCCTATCAAAGGGATTTACCATAAGCTAAAGCCGGAAAAGAAGTCCAAGTACACGGTTACAAAATCTGAGGATTCTAGATCTCGAGATTCTTTTCAAAATCGACCGTGGGGTTTATTTCTCGGAAATGGATAAAGACGTTCTAGAGCTAGATGGTGTCACCTAGATTTCATCCTGAAATCTGTGACTACCCTATTCGAAATTTTTTTGTACTTTTAAAATAATGGGTCGTTTTGTGTTTTTATTTCCTGAAAGTTCTTGTATTGCGTCAAGATATTCCCAAAGAGCCATATTAGCCTTTTTCACCAAATACTCGGATGCCCAAAATTGTTATATTCTCAATCACCGGATTTGTCTGCATGGAAAATTTGTATTTAATTATTTTAAGCCCCGTATGAGGCTATTTGCACTCCATTTTAAATCTGTTATGATCGAACATATCATTATTCCTCTTGTATCAAAAGGATTTGAACAAGGAATGAGATTTGGGCTTTATTTGTGACTTTTGACAATTTTTCGTGTTTTTGTGTTTCCGCTTTCGCTTTC
This sequence comes from Taxus wallichiana var. yunnanensis, assembly GCA_018340775.1. Taxonomy (NCBI): domain Eukaryota; kingdom Viridiplantae; phylum Streptophyta; class Pinopsida; order Cupressales; family Taxaceae; genus Taxus; species Taxus wallichiana. The sequence continues at coordinate 758,294,954 of CM031242.1, read as the reverse complement.
TCGTGAAATTTCTCTAGAACAATTCCTTTCTTTGGTAAGCCCGATTTTTGGCCTGGAGCAACTGGAAAACATATACGCACATTATGCCCGAGAGGAAGTCACAATCGAGGTCTGGATCACTGGGAAAAAGCAAAGTCGTGCACGGAAAAGCCCCTCGAGGGATGGCACATTTTTGGAAAACAAAGGATTTAAGCCGCAATGGGAAAAATAGAAGCGGCAGAGGCATGATGGGAATTTTATAGCTTGCTTAGCAGGTACTTTTTCCGTGATATAAAATTCACTTAAGCCGCAAAGGGGAAAGTTAGAGGTCAGAGGCGGGCGGGAATTTATTACCCGCCTTGCAGGTAAAAATTCCCATGGTGAAATAAAATAAAAGTGACTTAAGTGAAATCACGGGATTTTATCGCTGTCTGCCTTGCAGGTAAATAATCCCATTGTCAAAGTCAAATCACTTAAGTGGACATGGGATTTCCGGGCTGCCTTGCAGGGGTAAAAATTCCCATTGTCGAAAATTCTTAAAAATAGAATTCTATTATGCAAAAAAGTGCGACCCACCTTGGGTGAATAATAATGTATTAAATAAATATTTGTTAATATTTATTCACCCAATTTCGCACCTGAGCTTATGGAAAAGTCAACAAAAGCAAAGGGGAATAAATCAATTGGAAATAAAATTCCAAAATTAAATAAATTTAATTTATTTAATGCAGCCCCTTTTGAGAAGGAATTAATACTTTTTAATGTATTAAATGATTATATTAATTCCTATTTTCAGTGGCTATGGTCAAAGCACACTGTGAAGCTTAAGTGAAGTGAAGTGTGGATGATTAAATTGAATTAATTTAATTTATTGGATGGCTGTCCTTAAACATGCTATATTTAAAAGAGAAGAGCTTGATTTTTAATTAATTAATTGCCTTTAATTGTTAGGGCAATTATTAATTATAGAATTGTGAGGGTTATATAAGCATGGGCAGCCATATGGGTGAATTATTTAATTCACAGGTAAATAATTGCAGCTAAGAGGAAAAGTGCGCCCCCATTTGAAGAAGGATTTTGCTTAGGCAAGGTGGCAACAAGGCTAAAAGCTTCCAAATTTGGCGCATGCTTTGAAGGAGGTTGATCTTTGTCTGCATAATTGTTTGCACAGGTGTTACAAGAGCTCGTGTTGTTGAAAGGATTCATGCTCTCTTTATGTATAAATTAAACACCATTTTTTGGGGCAGCAGTCTTGAAAAGTGCAGATTTTTACAATTAAAATTCACTATTCATGCTCCATGTGGCCATTGTTGTCTAAATAAATTGTAGGAATTCATTACAGGTGCTTTACAAAGGAAAATGAGCTTTTATCAATATCCAATACATTGCATATATCCTCCGAATCTGAAGAATTGTCCAGATCTGCACAGTATTGAAGAAATCCGGCCAAGTAAGAAGAAAAAGAATTATTCAGACAAAGATAGACAAAGCTATGGCGAAGAAAGATGAAAAAGAAAGCACAACAGAGTCATGCATCACTTCTAAATTTACAGATACTGGAGACACAGATCTAGGCTCGAAACCTCTTGTTGAATTGATAGACAAATCCAAAGCAGGAAAGACTTCACTCATGCGTGCAGGGAAAGACTTCACTCATGCGTGCAGGAGAAACTTCACTCATGCGTGCAAATTAAAAGCAGTGGAATTATTCGAGTTGCAGCTTTTCCATCCATAGCCCAGTTGCCAAAGTTTGTTATGCAGGTGCAGATCCATATCCAGATGCATGCAGATGCAGATGCAAATCCATATGCAGATCCAGATCCAGATCTCATAGTTGCAAAGCTTCCAAGACAAAGGCTTCATCCTCTTGTTTCAATGCAGCCCGTGAAGAAGTCAATGTGTGGAAAATTCCTTCCAAGATCTTGTGCATGTGCTCTCATCTTCCAGTTGAAGCCTTCATTGAATTTTCATTCACCCTGAGTGCTTTCCAGAATTTTTAATTGCTCATATGCAATTAAAAATAAGGATGATGAGTTATCTACGGCCAACCTTGCATTGATGCATGTACAACAGAAGAACTGCAAAAGCTTCAAGGATAAAAGAGAAGACAATGTGAAGGCAAAATTCCAGCTTGCTTCCAATTCCAACTGCTTGCAATTCCAGCTTGTTTCTAGATCCAGCTGCTTCCAGATCCAGTTTGAATCAGCTGCATGCAGACATGAAAAAGGACAAAGTCAGCTTTCCTCTTCCTTCTTCTTTCCTCCGACAAAGTCAGCTTTCCTCTTCCTTCTTCTTTCCTCCGACAAAGTAATTGAGCGATCAATTAAATTATACAACTTAAGTGATTGGTTTAAAAGCCATTACTTGAAGAAGTCAACTACTTGGAGATAGGTGGCACGTGCAAAAAAAGTAGAAGGTTCTATTTTCAATTCGCAAATCATACATGTCATGCAAAGAGGAATTCCAGGAGGAAGATTCCCATTGTTTCTTTTCCGACTTCCACATGTGCTAGTTCAACTAAAGCTTCTAACTTGTAATTGCCCTCTTTACATTCTATAAGTAGAGGAAGAACCTTCGGTTAAAAATTCGAATTTGTAAGGAGCAATCTTGTGTTCTAGACTTTGTGCTGAACCCCTGAGAGCAACTTGGAGCAAAGGAATACAAAGGAGCAGGTTTTCGGAGAACTTTGTGTCACGGTGTACTGTGTTTCTTGCTTTTAATCTTAGATCTCTTAATAAACTTTGTGTTATTTTAGATCTGGATCTAGAGCTTCCTTGGTTTATAATTCTGTGTGTTCATATCTATTAAGTTTCTTCTATTTGCATGCAATTAGCTCTGCTATCTACTAATTGGGATGCACATCTTCCCCATTTCTTCTCTGTATTTCTTTTACTTTCTTCTTCTATAAAATACTTCTTTTCTTGAACAAATTGCTTACTTGCACTTAGAACTTCTTAGTTATGGTTCATGAACTAAGTGGTTAAAATAAAACCCCGATAGATAATAACACATTTTTATTGACAAATCGACACGGAGCCTCACCGGTTAAATGAGGGAGATTTATCTCATGACTGCCTAGGTTTGATGCTATGCGAGAAAATCTAGCCAACACACAAACTTCGACTAGAGCCGAGCTAGCAAAAAGAAGAAGAAAAAGTTTGGACTCGGAGTTTAAAGGCACATGTTCTTTTGGATCGAGAGCCGACGCTCTACTAATATCTCCGATCATGAGATATTCCTATACTCCCACAAGTTGATGTTCGAGAACACCAATCATACAACTGAGTATGAAGCATTACTTCTAGGAATGGAGCAAGCTAGAAAGAAAGGAGTAAGACTCCTCAAAGCCTGCCCAAGGAGATGTCTTGTACTTCTAATAAAGCGATTCGAGGGCAAAGTCAAGTCAAAAGAGATAAGGCTGGAGCATTACAGAGATAGAGTACTTTCTGCCACATTCGATTTTGCAGCCTTCTCTATTGACTTCATTCCAATAAATCGAGAATTCCAAGGCAGATTCTTTGTGATCACGATTTGCACTATTGAATCCGGATAGACCACCGTCCATATTCGAGACAAGAAACTATAAAGTGGAGATGGTCTACTTATAATATTTTATTCCTTGAACAAACATCTGCATGTCTCGCATGTTGAAGAGAGTAAATCACCACCACGACAAATAGTTACAAGAAAAGCTGATCCAGGTTATGATGACAGTAGTGGAGTAGTCCAACCAAAAGGTAACAAAATCCCGAAGGGTTTAGTTTCCTTAGTGGAGACTTTCAACAAGCATGATCGCACATTCAAGAAAACAAATAATATGGTGATAGTTCTTCCTTTTGAAAAATGCAACAAAATAAATGCAGGGGAACGGAGAGCAAGTTGATGCAGACTTACCCGCCATGGAGAGAAAAAGGATGAGCCACCACCAGATGAAGTTGATAAGGACTTGCCCAAGATATTTGACAAGAAGGCTAGAGAAAGGAAGTTCGAGATCGGAGACTGGGTACTCTGGTGGGACATGAGACATGAACCGAAGGGCATGCACGACAAATTTGATTCAATCTACGAAAGGGCCCTTCATGATTAAGAGAGATGCCGAATGGACACTTTCATTCTTGCCTACCAAGATGGAATTGAAAAACACCACTTGCCTTTTAACGGGCAACATCCGAAGCTTTTTTTGGACATAAAAAAGGGTAAAACTCGTATGTATATAAATAAGACTTTGAGGAGTTTTTCCTTTTCTTTTTGTTTTGTGTGGTTTTTGTTTCCCTGACCCCGAGCCCAATGGACAAGACACGAAACCAGAGATGTTGGGATCTCATCTTTACCCTTGTCATTTTGATAGAGGCAAAGATGTCCACAGACGGAGCCAACTGGTGTCCCCAGATTTCACCCTGAAATCTGAGACTACCCCATGTAAAAAATTTCGTACTTTTAAAATAATGGGTCGTTTTTTGTTTTTATTGCCAGAAAGTGTCTGTATTGTGTCAAGATATTCCCAGAGAGTCATATAAGCCAATTTTGATAAATACCTAGATGCCCAAACTCGTTATATTCTTTCATTTGGGTTTACTCATGGGAAATTTTTATTTGATTATTTTGAGCCCCGTTTAAGGTAAATTGTGCTCTGGTTTAACCCTGTTGTGGTCTTACATGTGAATATTCCCATATATCAGTAGGGTTTTAACCAGGAATGAATCCTAGGCTTTATCTGTGACTTCTGGCAACGTTTTGCATTTTTGGTGTTTTCCCGTTTTGTTTTCTGTGAAATTTCTCTAGGTCAATTCCTTTGCCGGTTTAGTTTGATTTCTTGCCTGGAGTATCTGGAGATCATCTACGGATGTCATGCCAGAAGGAATTTGTCACAGGGGGTCTAGTTCTCTCTAAAAAGATGAAGTTGTGCACAAAAAAACCTCTCCCAGGCAAGTCGCATTTTTTGGAATAAATGGATTTTATGGAAATAAGAAAAATATTGCCATCAATGCGTAGAGCTCGAGAAGATATGCACTTTTAGAGAAAACGACACCTAAAACGGAGCCCCAAATGAAAGTTACGGCACATGCAAGTTTTTGCTGCTACATCTTCCCGGACCCTTTCCAAAAATGGCAAATTTTATTCCATGCTTGTGTTTTCTTCACCAAAAATCCAAAAAAGGAAAGAAATGTTGTTTTTATGCCAGTTGCAATTTTCAAGGTCGCCTTCCACGTCCAATTTCCACGCTGCCCTAAGTGACGAATTCTCATGCAATTTTAAAGGTAGAAGTCACAATGCAAGTCGCACTTTTGGAAAAGAGCTATCTTTCATGCAAGTCACACTTTTTGAAGGAAGACTTTAAGCTGCCAGTGGGAATTTTGGCAGTGGCAGGAAGGCGGGAATTTCTTACCTGCCTTGCAGGGTAATTTTTCCCATGAAGTCAAAGTCACTTAAGTTGCAATGGGAATATTAGATGTGGCAGGTAGGCGGGAATTTCTTACCTGCCTTGCAGGGTAAAAATTCCCATTATAAAAGAAAATCACTTAAAGCACCATCGGGAATTTCTTACCTGCCTTGCAGGGTAAAAATTCCCATGATGAAAGTCAAATCACTTAAGTGGAAGAAGGGATTTTTAGAGCTGCAATAATGCAGGATGAATAATTCCATTAGAAATTGACTTTTAAAAATAGAATTCACCCTTGCTAAAAGTGCGACCCACCTTGGGTGAATAACAATGCATTTAATAATATTTATTAATATATATTCACCCAATTTTGGTGCCCAAACATGAGGAAAAGTCAACGCATGATGAAAGGATAAAGAAGATTGAAAATAGAATTCTAAAATTAAATAAATTTAATTTATTTAATGCAGCCCCCTTCATGCAAAAAGTCGACCCATATTGAGGAGAAATAATACTTTTTAAAGTATTAATTAATGGAATTAATTCCTATTTTTGGTGCATAAGGTCAAAGCACACTGTGAAGTCAATGTGGACTGGAAGTAGAAAACTAAAATTAAATAAATTTAATTTATTTAATGACAACCATGAGCATGCACAAAATAGGTGCCCAAATTGAAGAGAAAAACATGTTAATTAATTAATTGTTAGGAATAAGAGAGACAATTATTAATTATAGAATGGTGAAGGTTATATAAGAATGGGCTGCCATAATGATGAATTAATTAATTCTTCAACAAGGAAGTGCAGCCAGACAAACAATTTTGCCCAAAGAAGGAAATTTTGCTTAGAGGAAGGTGTTTTCATATGCTTCAAAGTTTGGCGCCTAGGTTTGAAGAAGCTTGATTTAAGTCTCATTAATTATCTTTGCATAGTATTACAGTGCCTGTGTGCTTATATAATTGAAAGGGAGCTTAAATCAATGTTTAATACATTGAACATATCCTCCGAATCAAGAAATCTTCGATCTGCACCGATCAGAAAAAGAATTCCGGCCGAATAAAAAAAAAAAGAGTTGCTCAGACAAAGATTGCTTTGGCCATGGTGAAGCATGATGAAAGAAAAGGATCAGCAGAATCATGCATAGCTTCCAGATCCAGATCCATAATTGCAAAGGCTTCATCCTCTTGTTTCGAATGCAGCCCGTGAAGAAGTCAGTGCATGGAGAATTCCTTCCAGGACCTTGTGCATGTTCTCCCAATCTTCCAATTGAAGCCTTCATTGAATTTGCATTCACCCGGAGTGCTTTCCAGAATTTTTAATTGCTCATATGCAATTAAAAATAAAAATGATGAGTTATTTACGAAAAACATTGCACTGATGCATGTACTGGAGAAGAACTACAAAAGCTTCAAGGATAAGAAGGAAGACAAGTCAAAGGCAATACCCAAGCAAAATCACAGTCACTTGCTTCCAGATCCAACTGCTTCAAATCCAGTTTGGTGAGAATCAAAGGCAAAAGAATCAACTGCATGCAGAATATGAAAAAGGACAAGACTGCAGCTTTCCTCTTTCTTCTTCTTTCTCTTATTTCCTTCGACAAAGTAATTGAGCGATCAATTAAATTATAAAACTTAAGTGATTGGTTTAAAAGCCATTACTTGAAGAAGTCAACTACTTAGAAATAGGTGGCAGACATGCAAAATAGAAGGTTCTATCTTCAGTTGCAAATCATGCATGTCATGCAAAGAGGAATTCCAGGAGGGAGATTGCCAGTTGTTTCCTTTCCGACTTCCACATGTGCCAGTTCAACTAAAAGCTTCCTATTTGTAATTTTCCCTCTACATGCTATAAGTAGAGGAAGAGCCTACGGGTTAAAAGGAGAATTTGTAAGCAACATTCTTGTGTTCCAGACTTTGTGCTGAAACCCCTGATAGCTATTTGAAGCAAAGGAATACAAAGGAGCAGATTTCGGAGAACTTTGTGTCACGGTGCATTTTGTTTCTAGCTTTTTTGTCTTAGATCTACTTATAAACTTTGTGTTATTTTAGATCTAGATCTGAAGTTGCTTTTGCTTATAATTCTTTGTGTTGATATCTATTGGTTTCGTCTATGTGCATGCAATCAACTCTGTTATCTATTGATTGGGTTGCACATCTTCCTTATTTCTTCCCTGTGTTTTATTATTCCCTCCTTCTTTAAGTATTTCCTTTCTTTAACAACTGCTTACTTGCTGCAAAACTATACAGCTATGGTTCATGAGCTGCATGGTTAAAGTAAAACCCCCATATAGATACTAGCATATTTTATTGACAAATCGACACGGAGCCTCACCGGTAAATGAGGGAGATTTATCTCATGACTCGCTAGGTTTTCAACTATGCGAAAAATCTAGCGAACACCGCCAACATAGTGACCCCTTGGTTATGAAGAAGACCCTTCACCCTGAATGGGTGATAAGCATGAGTGCCACACATTAGAGTAAGGGTGCTGCCCTTCCACCATATTCTCTCTAGCTCTTTCATATTTATGGAATCATGGAATGAAAATCAGACTTACCGACATGCCCTTGATGCCTCAATCATAGGTGTCCTCTTAACATTGCACATATGTTCCACATGCAGGAACAATTTTGGAATTGAGCCTAAGAATCCACACAACAAAAAGTACTTACCTTATTATTCCATGGAGTATGAAGTGCATAATGATGTCCAATCAGCGGTGACATAGGAGGACATAACAAGCATGAAATCTGATCACCTTCCCCAACCAGCTGTGTGTGAGAGCAACATACCAGCAATGACATATCAACAAGCAACCAAATTGAGATAATCATGTACCCGGGCTGCCTATGACACTCTTATGACTCAAAATTTCTGAGTTAGGAACAACACTCAGAAAATACCCTAATGGTGCCCTTCTTTCACGCATGATGTCATCCTCATAGGTCCTTAGTAAATCTGATTTGACTTCCTTATGTGGCTGCCTTGTGTGACCATTAGAATTCAATAAACTATCATAGAACATCAAAGGATTTTTACCCTTCTTCGGATGATGACGAAATTGGGATTGTTCTTTGTGGATACCCTCATCGATTTGCTCCTTGGTGATTGTTGTTTGAAAATTTCCAGTGAACTGAAAGTAATCATGAGGAACCGGAAGTGCCTTTCCTCCATGAACATACCCTTCCGTAATGTCATCCTCTTTGCCCTTATGCAAATCTGATTTCTTTTCAACAATTTTCCACAAGCACCCATTAGAAACCAATGAAATATCATTAAATATTAAAGAACTTTTACCTTGGGACACATGCTCCATGATTTCCCTAGGTTCATGCTTCAATCCTTCATCAAATTGTGATGTCTTCACGTTGTTGATCTGAAAATCAGTCAAGAGCTTTACTTTGGCAATGGTGATGGGGGCTTCTAGGGCTTCAATGGGTTGTTCCCTCTCAATGCCCAACAACTTCGGTTGTTCTTCTTCCTTCTTTGGCTCAAGCTCCACGATTTTTCCTTCTTCAACTTGTGTCGTGGGTTCCTCTATGGGTTGTTTCTTCTCCATTACTTGCAGCCCTAGTTTTTCTTCTTGTGTAGTTTGTGACCTAGGCTTGGGCCTTGATCTTCCCTTGCTTATTCCCATGAACTCAGAAAATGACATGGCATCATGAATCTTCTCTGGAAGAGCCCTATACTCCTCATACCATGTAGCAATGTTGTCCACTTTGGATGGCTGAGAATTATCGACTTCCTTTGAAGAGCTCCTTCCACCATTTGGATTTTGAATGGTATGGATTAGCTGAGCCATTGTGTTGGCCAATCTTTCTTGCCCTAGGGCAAACTTTTCGAGTCTAGCATCACCAAAAATTCTATCCACCATTTAGATTTTCTTGCAAGAAAACCCTCAGGCTAAGAAGACTGAAGCTTTGATACCACTGTAATGTCCCTTTCTAGGGCTTAAACTGAAAATAAAGGTTTGGCCATAAACCCTAAGAATCAGATCTGAAAATACATTAACACCCAACTAAAAATAATATGATTTTTTTATAACAGATCCAACAATATTAGAAACCCTAGCAACAAACTGAAAATTACATTTTTAGGGTATCAAAATCAGCTTAGAACATTAATTAATATCCCTCTAGGGCGAATTGTACCAACACTTAGGAACAATCATTCACATGCAATATGAGCTGAAAATTATCATAGAAATATCCCAAATATTCAACTTATCGAGCAAGATGAAATCTGGAGCAAATATGTATTTTGTAAATTTATTTCAAGTGCAAATACAACTGAAACTTCAAAATTCATAAGTTCAATACTTGGAGTTTCAACACAAACCAATGGTCAAAATGATCTTGATGAGACCAGCTATCCAATGAAAGTGAAATCACAATTTTCCAACCATGAAAGCCCATTGAAAAGTGATCCCGAAATCCCCAAATGGGGTGATCAAGCTGAAAATGAATGTGGCACCCCCCAAATACGTGCCCTAACTGAAGTAGGAGTGCCCTAAGCACGGATAAACACCTTGCTATTACAAAAATATGCCAATTAAGTCCACTTGTGACTCCCGTATGAAGCCACCAATGCAACAAATGAGGGTTTTTGTCCCCAAGTGTTGTGACTATTGAGGGTTTCGTCCCCAAGAGGATCCACTGAGGGTTTTCGTCCTCAAAGTTGAGCCACACCTATGGTCTTCGTCTTCAGGGAGAGTAGGGCATGCCGTGCACAAACCCAAAATATCAATCTTTGAAATAAACATGCATAACCTTTCTTAGACCATTCAATCCACCTTTATATTCTTTTTTTGGCGCCAAAGATGAATTAGAAGCTCAATGCACTTGTTAATCTTCCCTTAAGAAGACCAAACTCATAAGAGTATTTAAAAATAATTTTTATTTTATAATAATAATATGAAGTTGTCCCAAAATAAGAATTAGTTGGGCCCAACTTAAAATATTATTAATTATTTTTAATTTAGAAAAGGGGACACTACAGTTTGATTTGAGTCTAACCCACATTGAGCATGCATATAATGAGTAGTCGAGTCATCCATAACACGTTTTCCACTTGGTGCTTGCTTTGGTTTCCAGCCTTTGACTTCATATGAGTTACCCTTAACCTTGCCCTTTCTTGGTTCAAAACACATCTCGAAAGAGCAAGATAAAGCCGACTCCTTCATCTAGTACTTGTACTTTCTCTAGTCTCATTGTCTAGATGCTTTAGAAGACTCGAGAGAAACAAAAGCAACAAATGAATTGTCACCATGTTTGGCTACGCTTGGGCAAATGTCACTTTCGGAGAAAGCATACAAGATGCGGTCAAGCCACTTTGCCATGGACTTCAAACTATTCTCTAACGTATATCCGGGAATGCTTTCTGCTTGGATCTTCCACCATAGTTGGGCATTCACAATGTTGTGAATATCAATCCCCTCAAGAACTACTATGAATCGACATTAGAGTCCGAGGTTCCTATAACCCATCTTGCAGATATTGTTTTAGATTCTCATCTTACGTTGGTTGTCAATTGCATTTTCAACACAGGCTTGCTAGACTTGTTAGGGGTCAAGTACATCCTACCTTGTTGCCAAACAAAGTAGCTTCCTGGTGTCCCCGAGATTTCACCCTGAAATCTGGGAGTAACCTTTTAAATTTTTCGTTCTTTTTAAGTAACGGGTCGTGTTTTATATTTTGTTTTGCCTGCAGTTGCTTGCATTGCTCTAAGGTATCCCGAGAGTCATAAGAGCCACATTCGCCAAATACCCACATGTTGAAGCTCACTCAATTCCTTCGCAGACTTTGTCTGAAAGCATTTTATTTATTTTTATATTAAATAAATAAAGTTATTTTAAAAATAGATTGAGCTAAAATTGGAGGATTTAGGTTATATAAAGCACTTCACCCCATCATTATTACCACAGAACATTCACCTAGGGGAAGAATTTTTGCAGATCAGCTAATTGGAGAAATTTTTCGAGCAATTGCCCGCAGCTTCTTTCGGGTTTTGTTTTTATTTCTTTTTGTCTGTGTTTTGGTTTTCTTCGTTTTTTCGTCCGGCAATCCCCGTAGCCTATTCATTCTTCCTTGAAAAACTATCCAGTGTTTTTAATTGCTAATTAATGTGTCTAAAGTTGACCAGAGCTCAGGATTCCTTCAGGAGATTGCAAGAGGTTGCTTGGTCCAAAAAGGTGCAATAATGGATTTTATGAAAATAAGAAAAATACTGCCACCAATGCATAGAGCTCGAGAAAATATGCACTTTTAGAAAAAACGACACCTAAAACGGAGCCACGGAGTGAAAGTTATGGCACTTGCAAGTTTTTGTTGCTACATCTTCTCGGACCCTTTCTAAAAATGGAAAAATTTATTCTATACATGTGTTTTCTTCACCGACAAGTCATGGAAATTGAACCTGCTTTCCATGTTTGATATCCATGCAAATACAAGCTGCTCCTTCCTCTCAATTTTCACGCCAATTTTAAAAGCGAAGTCATGGTTTTCCACGCCAATTTTGGGAAGTTAATTCCAAGTGCAAGTCGCACTTTTTGGAGTTGCCTTCCAGGTTGGAATTTAACGCCATAACTTAAGTGAAAAGTGTGGAAATTAGAGCTGCCTGGCAGGTTGAGATTTAATGCCATGACTTAAGTGAAAAGTGTGAAAATTGGAGCTGCCTGGCAGGTTGAGATTTAACGCCATGACTTAAGTAAAAGTGTGGAAATTGCTGCTGCCTTGCCCTCATGTTTTTCACGCAAAAGTTAGCTAATTCACTTATGCAAGTTGCACTTTTTAGAGCTGCCTTCCAGGTTGAGTTTTAACGCCATGACTTAAGTTAAAAGTGTGGAAATTGGAGCTGCCTGGCAGGTTGAATTTTCACGCTGCCTTCCCTTGCTATTTTTCACACAAATCTCCCATGCAAGTCGTTGAAATACAAATTGTTCTCTTCCTTCAAAGTTCAACGCAATACTTTTGCAATAAGGAAAATTCACTAGGTTTTGTCGGGAATTTTAAAAGCTTGCTTCCTTTATTCCAAACGCAGCCTATGAAAATGCATGCTAAATCTCCAGTTGATCCCTCTAAAAGCCCATGCATGTTGATTCCAGTCTCTAGTTTGAACTCATGTGAAGCCTACTTATATCTGCATTCACCCGGAGCCATTCTCAGAATTCAGAATTGCTCATATGCAATTAAAAATAAAAGGTGATGAGTTTTGTCTGAATTGTTTACAACAAACATTTCACTGGTGCACATACTTGAGAAGAACTGCAAAAGCTTCAAGGATAAGAGGAGAAGACAGGTCAGAGGCAACACCTGCAAGGAAATCATGGTCGGCTACTCCCAGATCTAGTTTGGTGAGAATCAAAGGCAAAGAGTCAACAACATATGGGAGAAAGAGCTTCTCAGGTTCCAGGCAAAGATATCATTCAGATCATTCATTTCTAAAGTAGATGAAGCAGAAGTACAATGCATGTTGGATTAGCATGTAGAGTATGGAAGAAGAACAAAATGGAGAGTGTTGCAGTTGGAATAACTTCTTTTCTTTTTCTCTTATTTTCTCCGACAAAGCAATTGAGTAATCAATTAAAATTGTAAAACTTAGGTAATTGGCTTTAAAAGCCGTTACTTCAAGTTATTGGAAGAAGTCAATCACTTAGAAATAGGTGGCAAACATGCAAAATAGAAGGTTCTATTTTCAGTTGTAAAGCATGCATGTCATGCAAAGAGAATTCTAGGGGAAAATACTACCAGTTGTTTCCCCTTTTCATAGTTTCCACATGTGGCAATTCATTGAAAACTTCCTATTTGTAATTGCCCTCTATACACTATAAATAGAGGAAGAGCCTACGGGTTAATGATCACAATTTGTTTTTGCAGAACTTGTTTAGCAAGAGCTTTTGTAATTTGAGCATTCTTGAGTCTTCAGACTTTGTGTTGGAACCCTTGGTGTGATTGCTGCAAAGGCTTGGGATTGAATAAAAGGTGGATTTTTTGGAGAACTTTGTGTCTACGGTGCTTTGCTGATCACTTCTATTTAAGGTTTTAGATAAAATTTGTGTTATCTCAGATCTAGGTTAGAAGTCATTTCTTTCCCGTTCTGCTGAATGTTATGTTTGTTTATTTAATTTGTGTGGATGAGACCAACTTTGTTAACTATTGGTTGATTTAGCACATCTTCCTTTCTTTTTCCTAAATTCTATTATTTCCCCCTTGTGCAAATATTCCAATCACAACTGCTTACTTGCTGCAAAATTGCCCAGTTGTGGTTCACGAGTTGTGAGAATTAAAGTAAAACCCCTGAAAGTAGTTATTAGGATTCACCCCTGCAAAATAAGTAAACATATTACACGGGAGCCTCATCGTTAAATGAGGGAGATTTATCTCATGATTGCCTAGGTTTTAAGCTATGCATAAAATCTAGCCAACACTTCCACATTAGGTCGATGGTTTTCGAGTACCAGATGTCTTAGATGTTTCCTTCATTGTTGAATGCGTGGAATCCATTACTTGTATGGGTGGAAGGAGTGACAAGGATGCAAAGGATATAGTTTAGATTATATTTTAGCTTATTATTATTTTTAAATTTATGAAATAGAGGCCATATTACTTCACAAATGAAAGTTAGCGGCGTGGAAGCACACCACATAAGATGTCTCATTAGGCTACATATGTGGCCTAGAACAACTTCATAGAAAGAGAAAGTCAACCAAACAGCTTATAGAATAGGAAAATCAAGTAAGAATAACATGAGGTTGACCAAAGGAGGGTCCTTGTCATCAAGATCGCCTCGGTTGCCGTTGGAAGGTCCTTCCTCGAACAATGAGATCCCAACTAGAATTGGCTGCTGTTTTACTCCTTCAGAGTTCATTTGGCCATTGACACGACCACGTGCCGAGAAATGGCCAACGCTAGCCTAGGAAATTTACCAAAAGGAAGACGTGCCCAACCATCAAGGCGAGGTGGTGGAGGCCCTAACCCCACAAAGGTGAGAATGCGAGGAGAGTGGCGGCGAGATGGAGAGTACCCCCTAGATCGACTATGAGAGTGGCGAAAGAGCGAATCGGTGGCGCCCCTTTCTCTTGGAGTGCTTTCCTTAGACGGCAAGGGGCGGCGGAACATGAGCCATGATGCATAGAATGTTGCCCAGTGATCCAAAAGGATCTAGAGATGGGTGAATATGAGCTATTGTCGAAGGGGTCATGCGAGTAGAAATTTTAGAGCAAATTATCATAGAGATATCAAGCCTTCTTGTGGAGAACGAAAAATATCCTGCTCGAGCCGATGCAAATTCTGCTTGGAATGAGTTCGCAACCGAAGGGGAGGTATTCGAGTCCACAAAATAGGGAACCAAACACCTTTCCTTGCTAATATTCTGGGCAGAAGTTATACATGTGATGAAATATTTTACATGCGAAGGGAGATACTCTCTGCTAAGCATAATTCATTTCAAACACCTTAGCCATCTCAAGCATCGCCGATTAGTAAATGTTCAAAATTTTCTATATAATAAGTTGAACATGTGGCTCAAGAAGTTTAGAGGGGCAAGGTTGCTCTTTCTCACCACTGTTTGATATAATTAATTATCAAGGGCAATGTGAATCGCCGCTTTCCCGATATCACGTGGGACGCATTTTTGGCTATGAAAAACATAGGGTCTAGACCTATGTTCCACCAAGTTTCTGCATGGGGACGGCGGGGGGGACCTGTTTTTTGGACGGATTTTTTTGGCCTTGTTTTAGGGGACGACAGGGGCGAAATAAGGGAAATTTTAAAAATATAGGAAATTTTAAAAATATTCATATGATAACATTGCTAAAGCAAACCTTAATACATAAAATTAGAGTTGAATTGAGATTTCACATAAGATTTATCATTTGACCTTAAAAATATAGGAAATTTCAAATATTCATATGATAAATATAACACATTGATAAACTTAAACTTAAAGCATTCCTCACTATTTTCTTGCATGAAAACTCCCCATTCATGTAGGAAAAAAATTGGTTTGAACAAGAATACAATATACCAAGATCAAAGACCAAAAGGTCTAGCATTTTGTGGCGTATTTCTATGGAAAGAAAAGCGCTACAATATATTTTCTTGTAGACATCCATAAAGTAAATGTTGATAGAACTATTTGAATTGTGTGGTAGCATATAAATTTATTAAGGATGGATGATAAACAACATGCAAGCTTCAAAATTCAAAATTGAAATCACACGATAAGAATCCTATCATTGTCATGTAATCTAAAGAGACTACAAGTATAAGCTCCGTACTTTATAATAGAACTATTTTATTCATTTCTCTCACAACTTATAGATTATACCAATGGATGATAACTAAGACTAACCACAAATGACTTCTTAAAGGTCTGCTGTTGACCATTTAGCGAACGAAGCCAACATGCAACTTTGATTGAAGATATCCAAAACAAAGGAGTGACATTTAATAGCATATAAAATATTTCTCTCAAATATAATAGCAGAATATACCACCCCATTTCATCTTCAATCTCCTCAATTATCTAATCAACGCAAACCATTGATTTAAATATAAACATTGTTTTGGTAACCTACTATTTTCTCGTTATTGTTAATCTCTTGTTGGCTTTTAGTAGTGTCTTATCGATTCTTTTGTTATGTTTAGTTGTAGTTGATGAGTTGTGTTTTAACCAAAACCATTGGATCTTTGATTCTTTTGTCATATAAACAGAATGATTCATTTCGGGGAAGGGCACCGATGTGACAGCTTCCTCCCGTACCAAGTGATTGTATTGAAGTTTGAACACTACCTTATGCAACAAATTTCAAATTTGTTTTCTAGAAATGAGCTTCTTTTTTGTTTTGATGGTTGTTTTAGGTTTAGGGCACTTAGAAATGAAAGTGGGAGTCCTTGTGGCCCCCACATTGCTTTACTTTTAATTAAAAGTGTGTTTTTTTAAACAAATGCATTTTTAAGGCTGTTTGCGTAAGAGACAGGTTGGATGTCCCGGTGACGCTTAGGGGACTTCTAGAAGTCCCCTAAAAGTACTTGGGACGGCGAGACGGGACTTCAAGAAGTCCCTAAATGTATTGGAGACGTCCAAATTTGTCCCCTATCGTCCCTTGTTTTTTTTTTTTTACGTCCTCGGACATTTCCTAAAATTTGTAAAGTTTGGGGACGGGAAGGGGACGTTTCCTACCCGTCCCCAAGTTTCCAAAATGTCCCGATGCGACGGGACGGGCTAAAAACATAGGGGCGCGTCCCCATAGAACATAGGTTTAGACCTATCGGGCGCAAACCACGAAAATGATGAGAAGGCTACGATTACAACCTAAATGAGGAAGAAGAGACTCAAAAACAAGCAAGATCACAATTAGGGCACACCACATCTTCAACATCTGCAATTCCTTCGAGCCTCCTCCTGTAACGCCTCCGGATCGTGAAGCTCCCTTAAAGCATCCGCCTATAGCGTCTCTAGATCGACAGTTCCATCAAAACATCAATTTTGTTCCTAGGGATGCATTTAGTCTTTGCCGAGAACGTGAAGTCATTCTTGGATCTCTATCGAAATAATCAACTCAAGTACACCATGCAATCTGAAAATTTCATGAACAAATCTTTTTGCAAGGACAGTGAATCATCTTTTAAATTTCCAGCAATGAAATGAGCTACTTTTGTTAACTTGTCAACCACAACTAAAATAACATCATGCTTATTTTTAGACATAGGCAGCCCTTGAACAAAATCCATACTTATTACTTGCCATTTATACTATGGTATGCTATGAGGGTACAAGTAAACCAATTGGGTGCATATGTTTAACCTTAACTTGCTGACATTCAAGACAATGTGAGACAAAATCAGTTATGTCTTTCTTCATTCCTTTCCAAAAATATTGTTGTTTTACATCAGCAAGCATTTTTGTAACTCCGGATGTCCTGAGTAAGGAGAGTTATGAAATTCAGTCATCAATTTCTTCCTTAACTCATTTTCTAAGGGTACATACACCCGATTTTCATACCTTAAGATTCCTTCGTTATCAAAACTGAAACCTTTGTATCTAACATCATTAGGATCTGCAGCAAGTGTTGTTTTTACTTGCTGAAAATACAAATCAGAAATCATTGTTTTCTTTACTTCATCTTTAAACTAAGTTCTCAAAGTTACAAGTGCAGAAATATGTTTCCTACGACTTAGTGCATTTGCCACTCTATTTTCTTTACCTTTAATGTAACTTATGTCAAAATCATATTGTGATAAAAATTCTAACCATCTTTGTTTTCTTGCATTCAAATCTAGTTGGATAAAATATACTTCAGCCCAAGGTGGTCAATTTTAACTCAAAGGGTCTACCTAAGAGATAATGTCTCCATACTTGAAGTGCATGAACTATGGCAGCAAACTCTAGGTCATGGGGAGCATAATTCAACTCATGTAACTTGAGTTTTTTATTCTCATAAGCTATAACATGATCATTCTGAAGTAATATACCTCCTAATCCTTCTCTAAGCATCTGTAACTACCGTAAAGCTTCCATTTGGATCCGAAATAGTCAAAATAGGTGCTGTAGTTAGTTGTTCCTTTAGAGTTTTAAATGTTGCTTCACATTTATCACTCCATACAAATTTCTTGTCTTCTTTTGTAACAAAGTAATTGGGGTAACAACTTTTGAAAAGTCCTTAACAAATTTTCTGTAGTATCCGGCAAGCCCCATGAAGCTTCTGACTTCATGAACGTTCTTAGGTGTTGGCCATTCAATTATGGCTGCAATCTTAGATGGATCAACTGAAATTCCATCATTTTCTATAACATGCCCTAAGTAATGTACTTCAGTTTCGTAAAAGGAACATTTTGACAATTTACCAAACAATTTTCTCTTTCAAGTACAATCCTTAAATGCTCATTGTGTTCCTCAATGCTCTTAGAATAGATAAGAATATCGTCCAAGAATACAAGCACAAACTTGTCCAAGTATTCTTGAAAGATATTATTCATCAAATTCATGAAAGTTGCAGGTGCATTTGTTAAACCAAAAGGTAAAACAATGAATTCATAATGTCCATACCTTGTTCTAAAATTGTTTTATGAATATCCTCATCCTTAATTCTCAATTGATGATATCCAAATCGAAGATCTATCTTTGAATAAATTGATGCACCACGCATTTGATCAAACAGATCATCAATCCTAGGAAGAGGATATCTGTTTTTGATTGTTGCTTTGTTTAACATTCAATAATCAATACAAAGTTTAAGTGTTCCATCTTTCTTTTAACAAAGATCACCGGTGCTCCCCAAGGTGAGACACTTGGTCTAATTAAACCCTTAGACAAAAGTTCTTGTAATTGTGCCTTAAGTTCCACTAATTCAGTTGTAGTCATATGGTAAGGTGCCTTGGAAATAGGCTCCGTCCTAGGTTTGATCTCTATTGTGAAGTCAAATTCTCATTTTGGCAGAAGACTAGGTAGTTCTTCTAGAAACACATCGCTGTAATCTCTGAACAACGGGTATTTTTCCAAGAAATTACCACCTTCTTTTGCTGTTTCAGAAATTTTTATTGCATAGAAGATGCAACCTTTATTTTTGGCCTTCTTAAGCTATATGGCTGATAATTTCCTAACAGAAATTTCTTTTTTACTCCTTGTATATGTTCATTTTTTGCAGACCATCAAGGCATTTAATGTGTTTTTCAAAACAATATACTTTTGCTTTGTGATCAACAAGCCAATTTACAACAATTATGACATCATATGACTCTAAGGGAGCAACATAAAGGTCTACTTCCGTATTAAAACTTGGTAATTCTAAGGTTGCGCCAAAAAGACATTTACTAACAATATGGACAACATTATTTTTTTGGAATTAGGGTAAACGAGGGTGTTGAAAGGACCCACATCCTTGTACAATTGAGGTTTTTTTAGAGGATCCACAACCTAGGTTATAATGAAGGGGACCACCATTAGGAACCCAATTGAAGCAACCATGAAGCCATAGTGAAGATGCAACGACCAACGATAGAGACCATAAGCGAGTGTAACAACTACCGGTGACGAAAGTAAAATGAGCAACTACGAGTGACGAAAATTGGAGGAGCAACAACCGTGGTCGCAAGAAGAGGACTAACAACCGGCGTCGGTTAGTGAGTGAAGCAACCACCACCATCAACAACAAGAAGAACAACCACCGGCGTCAAAGACGAGCAGAGATGCCGCATCTAGCGGCGAACCACCTCCGAGGAGGATCATGCCTTGGGGGATTTGAACATGGGTGGGCAAGCACATAACCATGTGACTTATTTTTAGCACCATTCCCACCCCATTGGCGGTGGACAACATTATTACCATAATGAACAATCCATGATTTTCCATTATTCCAACTTTTCTTTTTAATTTTGTAGCTAATTTGTTAGAAATGAAACATTCTATAGCACCAGTATCAAAAAGTATGGTTACAGTACACCAAACAGTTTACTTGACACCTTAATTGGTGACATAGCTTGCTTTTCAACTTGCTTATTAGCTACTTTATGAACATGCATCTTGTACTGCTGGTTGTTGTCATTTTTCTTTAGAGGGCACTTATTTACATAATGGTCTTTTTTGCACATGAATTATAACAGCCCCTAAGAAAGTCCCCTTTTTGGTTCAAACTTATTTTCAGCCTTGAAATTACTATTTTGACCTCCATAAGTTTTCTGTCCATTGTTATTTCCTTACAAAATTGTTTCATTATTCGCAGTAGGTTTATTTGCTGCTGTTTTTTTGCTATTATCAGCCACAAACCTGTTTTTAGTGCCAAACTTTTTCCATGCCACCTTTTTGGGTGCAAGTGATGAAGAAGAGTTGGTGATTTTCTTTCGATTCTCCTCTTTATGTGCAGAAATTGCCTTCAATTTCTGTTCTTGCCTTATGGATTTTTCTACAACTCCTTCCATGGTGGTTGGGCTATGTACATCTACCTCCCCACCAATGACAGGATTCAACCCCATAATGAGCTTGCAGTATCTTGAACTTTTCATCATTAGTTTGGTACTACGGTACATACTTGAGAAGTTTGGTAAACTTCTCCCAATATTCAGTTACGGTAAGTTTTCCTTGTACTAAGTTTTGAAACTTTGACATCTTTTGATCATAATAGAGTTGTGGCAACCAATGTTGCCTGAAATAGCCCTTAAATTGATCCCAAGTAATGCTGGCCTCATCAACATTCAATTCAACCTTATGGGCTGTCCCACCATGATGATGCTTCATGGGAAAGATGATAAGCTCCCCATACTACTTTGGTTTCCTCCGAGAAGTTCCTTATTGCAAAGTACTTCTCCATTTCACTGAGCCAAGTTCTCACCTCATCTCTCAATGTAGTGCCATAAAATTTTGGTGGACTTATCCTTTTTATATCATTAGTAAGTTCAGCTGCTAATCTTGCCTTTTTATTTTCAAGCTGATTAGGTGCATTTGCATTTGCATTTGCAGCATTATTATTGGCATTTGCAACATTGTTATTTGCTGCATTATTGTTATCAACGCCAAGATTTCCAGCATTAGCGTTGTTTCTTGGAGGTGGCTGATTGTTATTATCAACATCATCTTCCTCCTCTTCATTTCCCATTACTTGTTGTTCAAGTACAACAAGACGATCTCTTGTGTCCAACAGGGCAGCAAGGATCTCATCAAGTTTTTGTGTTATAGCTACCTCACCACCTGAGGCAAAGGATTATTTGTAACACCTCCCCTTGTTCTAACCATTTTCTGTTAACAAGAAATTAAGTTTTTATCAGATATGGACTCAAATAGGTCCAAGAGCTGCAACCTTTAGCTTTGATACCAAAATGTAACATCCTCATTTATGACTTAGAAAATAGGGAATTTTTTTACATAATGTTTTCTGTTCTAAATTCACATAATTTAGAACACACATTCCTTTTCTAATCCATCACATAACAAAAACCATATGCAATTGTAATGACTCGGTGTTATACTGATCTCTCATTTCATGACTCGGTATTAAACCGATCTCTCATGTTTAATTTGTTCTTGTGTATACGAAGTATACTTTGGTTCCTTTACCCTTTACGGGTCATTCAAGTGTTATTGTCTAAGAAGCCTATTTGAGTATCTGTTATTGATACTCATCTGAAATCTTAACCTTAGACCAGTGACATAAGACAACGCAACCAACAGTTTGCGATACTTTGGCCAAAGTTTTAAACATGTTTACCATGTTTACATTCCTAGACGACATACTCATCGAAAGGAATATGTCTTTCACCCCACTCTAACTGTTATCTAGATTAGTCTTCCTTGACTTTTGTCAACCAAATTCGAGTCAAAGTTTCACACTAAATAGGGACAACTCACATAAACTAGTGTGGAATTTACTTGTGGTGACTAAGGATAAATAGACATACTTGATTCGACTTACGTTGATTCGGGCGTGTTTATTCACCTAGGTCAACATAAGTTGACGATGACAACACTTGGCTATATGCCTATCTCAGTTTAGAGTAAAATTATGAATCGAAGTTCCACTTATGACAGTTGAGTTAGAGGAGCTGAGTGGGATATTGAGGCATAGTGGCTGCTTCACAGTATCCACCTAATGACTTTCGTCATTAAGTGGGTACTGTGCAACAACAACTATACTGCAACAACCCACTAAGTTCCTTTAACGGAACTGACATACTTAACGAGTCATTAGTTTAACTAACTTTTAGCTTGTTAATTAGTTTAATTTACATTAAGCATCGTACCTAGGGGTCAATCATGTTTGTACGAGTATTCCTTGAGAAAGGATCGTAATGCACCCTTACACCAATTAAAGGTATGCAAATCAAATCTGCATTCATGTTTATGAACTCATTATTAATTAACCATTCATTCATTTAGCCCTATAATTCAATCTGAATTAAGTAAGAAGAACATCATCTAGTCTCCTTCATTAAATTCATCTAATAGTACAAATCATATTGAATAACTTAATAGGTTGAATTAATGATTACCTTATCATTTAATTCCCTTCCTTATCATATTCCTATTATCTTCTCTCTTTACCATATATTGGTTCATATTTAAATAAATCTTTTATCAATTCACTTTATAGATATAATTTATCAACAAAGATATGGTTCATTAACTATGACCTTATTAATTATAACAAGTAGTGTTTTCCTTTTACCCACATTAAGATCTAGTATCTTAATCAAAAGTTTATAATAACATAAGGGGTATTAACTTGATAAGAATGCAACATCATTCTTTTCAGCATAACATTATACTACTTCCCATTTCTGAATAAGGTTCAACATATTAGGATCATAACTCATAATAGTTCACTGCTGTCCATAAATTAATTGTCTTATACATATAATTCTTTATCCAAGCAATGCCCAAAATCTTAGATAACTAGTAAGTCAGAGCTTTTTATGTCCTAGGATTAACAATCAGATCTACAATAATCATACAGAATGGATAATCCAATTATCGAATTCCAATCATTCAACAATTTATTCTAACAAAGGTAAAATTCACTTTATTTCAACTTAATAAATATTTCATAAGTTTTTCAGTCAATAATGACAACATTTCACAACAAATACAAATACTAAGGCACTATGTCCTTTTTGCTTTTCCACATTTTCCCTTCAAGATCCTTTCAGTATAATGAAACATCTGAATAAAATGAACTTTATCAATAAAACAAATGCAATTTTCTATAAGTCTTTCTCCTTTCACTTTTCATGAAATCCATCTGCACAATTGTTAGCATGTGTCAGTTCACGAGAACTGAGCATGATAAGAACTAACACATTAGAACATTATGCTACTATCTATCAATTTCATGGAAGGAATCCTTCTATTTAATGAAATTGTTCTAAGTTCCCAATCTCTAACAACTTTAAAAAGCATGCAAAAATGCCACAATGCCAAGTTAGGAAAAGAAGTCACATGTACCCTTTTATGAACCTTTTCCTATACTCTGAAAGAAGTTTAGAAATCATTCAAGTTAAGACCATTGGTCCTAAAAGTCAACAAATATCAAGTGTTTGAGATTTCAATCAGGTAATCCTAAAGATTACATGATTGAAATCCAAAACTCCTACCATCATTCATTATTTTCTTTCCTTAACAATTTACTTCATACTTTGTAATAATGATGTAGAAGGTAAATCAAATAGCAAGACAAGTCATTGCCTAGCAGCCAAAACACTTGATACACCTAGGAAACCATTCTAACTGAAACGGAAATCTATAACAAATATCAAAATTTATCCAAGTATCGATTGAACCATTCTTTGTACTATCACAACAATTCAAAATCAGATTAACAATTTAATGCAACTTATCATAACAGATTTAATTATTTTCCATTTCTCTCCTATCAACCAAGTTATTTTTACAGAGATTAATAAATATTACTTAGTCAATCAAGAGAATCAAAATAATATTTGTCAAACAAAAATCAAGGGCCTACCAAGTGAATGTCAATCGACTAAACTCAAACCATGACCAAATAAGGACATGAACACAACAAAATAACAATGGATTTCCTCAAAGTTATTCTTTAAAAAAATTCGACCAAGTCGGCCATGGAATCCCGACTAGATTGTGCACAGAGGAATTTAAGTTACAAAAGGTGATTTAACCGATGAGACGACCTCTTCAGAAGAGCAAATAAATCTTACTATCCTCTCTATATATAGAATAAACAAACTCCTGATTCAAAGTCTCAAAACACTACCCAAAATTAATATCGATTCAAAGGATGATAAGGCTTAAACATTAACCACAAGAATATTGCAACTCAGAATTAGATTTTTCAACTCAAGGTCAACTACTCAGCCAAAGTGGTGAGAGTAAATGTCTCGAAAGGGAACAACACAAAATTACACGGGTTTCAATCCTCGCAAAACGTAATGCCAAGATTTATGCCATCCCTCAAAAAGGTAAGCTCAAAACAAAAATATGTTAATCAAAAGTAGAAGGAACTGAATTTCATCTTCCAATCAACCATTTTCCTTTCCATAAGGATTTTAAACAAACAACAATGCACACCCATGAAGGGTTTTAAAAGATTTTTGACTCCATTAAGCTCACAATCGAGACTACGTAAGGTATGGTCGATAAGACCGATATAGAAACCTACAACAGAAATGACCAGGGAAGTAACAAGCCCCTTTTTGCTTAACGATTCCCATAACTGAAACTAGTGCACCAAACGATGTCACCTATGTTTATCAACCTCGAATCATTTCTTTTTCCTAAAACCGTAAAGATTTCAAGCAACCCCAAATAAAACAACAAAAGTAATATCATCACTTTGTTTATCATACTACAATCTCAGTACCATTTTGAAAACAAAGTCTTTGGAACGACCATAACCATCCTCATGCAAAGGAAACGATAAAACCTTATTATAAGCAACCAAAAGCAAGGTGAACGAAAAATTGCTTACAAACCATTTGCAGATCAATATTTGCAAGCAGAATCATCCTCAATCAAATTTGCATGTTCTTATAGTTAAGCAACTATAAATACGATACAGAACAATTTTCAAAACAACCCAAAACCAGAGATTCAAGGTATATAAAAAGAATAACCAAAAAATATCAACCACAATATTTTAACCACAAACTCAACTCAGAAAACAATATCAGAAAATGAGAAGAGTTCTTTTCATGAGATTGATAAATACAACAAATATCATAATGGGTTAGAGCCTATCATGCCTGGTAGTGCTCGCTAACTCTTTCAAGCTTTCAAACTTCCCTTGCAAACTTTCACAGTGGATTCCACGAAACTTTGCACCTGAATCCTTCAAAACCCCATTCTATTTCTCCCCATTTTATTTATAGATTTAACAATAAATTTCCTCCATTATTTCCGCCATGCAATGGAAAATTTAAGAATGCAACTGAATCGAACTAACAATTCGAAAATGGAGAAACAACATGCAGAGCCATTGAGCTTGAAAAAAAAAATGAACTGCTAAACCAAACCTTTCCCCTTTCCACGGTTTCATCTCAGAGTTTCCCAAGGTGGTTTTCAGCTTATGGATCGAAAACAATAAATGCTAGGACGGTTTGACAGTCCACCAAAAATCCCACCAACCGTCCATTTAATTTAAGTGATAACTATCAATTCAAAATAAACAATGCCAAATCCTTAGTGATGCATTTTAGTGTAACTGCCACAATAGCCAGTGTCGCTGCCAAAAGGAACAACAAAATTTCATTAACTGCCATTTAATGCACCGAGTACCCTTTGGTTTGGCGCCACTGCCATTACTCTCAACCCACCATCAACATCGCCAACCATGGTTAGCCGTAGGTTAGGTCTTAGGTTACCAATTAGTCCTAGGGTTAAATGTCCCCCTTAGGAAATATATATATCAAATTTTAGATTAGGATAAAGCATCTAGCATAGCTAGGTTTTCAATTAGAATAATTATCACCTTAGTGTAGTTTCAGTTAGGTCCTTAACTAACATATATTAGCTTAAAATATTTAACATGAAAATACTAACATATGCTAACATCTCAAAGTAATCAGATCTCACTGAAAGAGTGCATTCACTGGATGCTTCCAGGTGCTCCAATGGCATCACTTCATTTGAGCCTATGAGATGACATGTTTGTAATAAGACAGTCAATTAGACTTAATAAAATGATCGTACCACTTATCGATCGAAGGCATGCCTTGGATCACTGAAATTGATCCAAGGTATGACTATCCCTTTATTAGCAGTGAATAAACCACGGTTCACATTAAATAATGTAACTTAAGTATCTTACCAGCATAGTCCATAGGACTGCATTTACCTCAAATCACCTGGTTTATACAGATTATACCACAAAACTCAGCATAGTGAGCATATGAATAAAATCCAACATTAGTATAATTCTTATACAATATGACTTCAATAGAGTTAGAAGGTAAATCATTTAATCAACAACAAACATGATCAACAGTCAAGAGAGTAAACCATCTCAAAACAGAAATCATATATCGACGTTTGCAAAATTTCAGTTAAAGAAACAGGGCAAGATATCAATCACGATGGGGGCATTACAAGGATCTTAGCCATAACCACAGTCATGCGAGTAAACACTAGTTGAGATTGGCAGTGAACGTGAATTTGAATCGCTAGTTCGTTACGCTCGACCGTAGGTCCCAAGTCAGGAACCCACGAACTACCAACATATTGCATATTCTCAACATCCTTCAAGTACGAATATTCTTGGCTCTCGATCTTTTTGTACATCACCTAAGCCTCAATCCAAATCAAATCCTACCAATTGGATGGGCCATCATTTGCAACTTTACTACAACAAAAGGATGCAAAAATTAATGAAATGAAAAGACAATGGCTTAGGGAAAAATAAGAAATAGAGCAGAAATCCAATAATGAACTGGCAGCCAAGGATATGCCGAAATCAAATGTTTGAAAGAGAAGATGAAAAACATGGAAAAATTAATAGTTGAAATGGTTGAATGTAGACCACTGCCCCGAGTTTATGCCCTTTATCTAAAGGAACAATTGGTCAATTTCTGGTTTATGAGGGTTTATTGTGATTTACCAGAACAATAGATTTTGTCCAATCCTTCTTCTTGGCCTATAGAACCAGTACAGTGGAACTACAGGACTATTGTGAATTTTCAATATGACCTCGAGCGGAATCCCAACTTGTATGTTGGGGAAGTTCAGCTGAAGGCCTTCTGCTCTTACCTTAGAAGCAAATTTCCCTCATCGAGTGGTATGATGCACATGAAAAAACTATCCCTCATAAATCTAGTGAAATTCCAAACTCCTAGCGTATTGGCTGAAGAATGGGCAGCAATGTTAAACAATGACAAGGTCTATGACTATGTCCGCAGAAATCAGGTCGATTCCCACAACCGTTTTCTGGAAATCATGCCAAAAATGGCGACAAAGGATCAGGAAGCATGCAAAAGAAGGTGGCAAGACCTTCCCTTGGTATTAAAAAAGGAGCCACATTCTGTGTATAATATCACAACAACCCTTAACAGAGCCAGGCGTTATATTGACTCTGCCAAGCGGTATTGAGTTGGTTGCCTCTCACTTTCAACCCACTGTTCTTCTACTTTCCTATCCCAAGCTAGAAGGGTGACCAACTGGTTGATGAGTACCTAGAAGTCAAAATATGGGAAAGATTATTGTGCCACAGGGGTTTCTACAAACATGAACCTGAAGGAGTCAGTGATCTTATTGATTTTAGGGAACTTTGCTTATTTTATATGCATCGAATGTAGTTGCTTAAGGACATGCAACAATTTTGGTTGGGGGATGTGATGAGTCTAAAAAAACCCTCTTTTAATGTATCATTTTCACTTTTGAACTCATCCACCTGATACATTACTGCCCTATATAATCCTATGTGCCCTATATATTGCTTAATAAACCTTATACATGATTAAAGTAATTATTTACCAAGCAAATGATCATTTCTTATTTCTTGTTATTCTTTCTATGATGTATGCTAACACGCTGTATGCAACTAAGACTAATAGTATTCTGCAGCAAAGGAAGTAAGCTAGCCTAAAGTAAAGGCACTGAAGTCTGAGACTATTTTGCAGCGAAGGAGCGAACAAATTGCAACTTAGGTTGCGTTCAGGGCACATGATTGTCTCCCAAGGCAGTATAATGTGTTGTTGAGAAAGAGTCCATTTTGACTTCTTACAGATGTCATCAGCATGGGAGTTAGATTAGTCACTCATGTGATGGCATGCATCATTTATTGTAATTTGTTTTATTCCGAGTGTTGTAATTTGGTACAGAGTTTCGCACAACAGAAACACAACAATCTTCTCTATTAATTCATTCACCCATAATACATTTATATAGGACCTTGATCTCCATTATTATAGGAGATAGTTTTAACAATACTAACCATCTAATATCAAATCTACGTGATTTGTTCTAATAACTCAGAAACTTACTCAGCCGTAATTTATCCTCCAAGTAAAGATGGAGTACTAACGTTATTTTTCCTAACATTCCAGTCCTTCATGCGAACATGGTAGAAAAACATTCACACACTCATCTGCAATATGATCACCCCTGTGAAACATGTCCTACTATGTGACTCATGATCTTGATCCAAAAGAAAGGCTCTCTCCTTCCATGGTTTTAAATAGGTTTACCACAAACCTTGACGTGAACAAGCCCCATCAACTGTCCACCTTGGGTGGTTTTCTGATCCTTCCACAAACCCTTTCAAGATCCATGAACTGACTTACTCTGGTGCTTTTGTTCGCCACTATGCTTGTACATCAGGGAAGTATATAGGAATCACAACTCGCTTATTACAAAACTGCACAATAGAACACATACTGGAAAGATTTCACATTACATCCTATAAGAATCACAATGTTCTTAATTGCAACCATTGTTGTTGATCACTGCCACTCGATCTCAAATAACATAGGAAACTGCCATTGCCACTGGAAGTTGCCCTTGACTTTAGTCGGTTTTGCGCAGAATGGAAATGGAACATTGGTGTCATGTTCCCCCCCCAATGTGAAATTTTCATTATTCACACAACCAAGAACACTAAAAAGAAAATCATCTTGAATTGCGTACTCACTGTTCGGATCTTGTTGTCTGGATCTTGCTGCACATGATCACCATTGCTAGTGAATGTATTCACCAGCCAACCATCTTCCAACGAAGTACGCAATCGAGGATCTCTGTAGTCATCTTCTCTCCTATTTAATTATTTTCCAACATCCAATACAAACCACACAAAGCAAAAAACTGGAAAGAAACACACTACAAAACTGAAAAGCACATGCTCACACCACACAAAGGCCACCACAACTAATATGCGGCCCCGTCGCTTTACAGTAATCGACAAGAGGTTGTTGATTGACCTCCAACCTCCGAGTTATGTTGCTAGTTCAGCTGGATTTGATCATGGAGAACAATTACAACTTGGATGTCGGGTTACACCGCAAATGCGTCCGCAAAGCAATTTATTTATTTTTTGACACTTTGACTCTATTGAATAACATAAAGGACTTTTTGACAATGGACCTAAAAAAAACTTCAACTCTGACACAAAATAAGACTCTTATCAAGATGACTTTGACACTTTGATATTAATAAGATAGACTCTTCAATAAATTAACTAAAAGGCTATACTTTAATTATGATTCCTTAAATCACTATATGTGATTCTACAAAAATAAAACTATGAACTAAAAACGTGATATACGTGGACACTTCTCACATATTTGACACAAAAACAAATGATTTTTCTTAACTCAAAATAATTATTGACTCTGAGTTTATATCGAGACAAAAAAAAAGACACGCGAAGACAATACTAAATGACTTTAGGCTGCAGTGACAATTAGAATTATCATTGACACAGATAATAAACAAATTATAAAGGACTTTGATGCTGACCTGGAAGTTGAGGATGGACGGCGCTTGGGTAATCAGAATTCCATGTCTACAGAAATAACTGTTAGAGGAGTTACAACGCAACCTGATGTAATTTATAGGAAATACTTTATTAATGGCGCACAAGTGTATGGTGAATACATGCTGTGAAGAGGGCGAGCAATGTATGAGACTATAGGTGATGGCAGTCTGATAGCGAAGCAGTAGAGGCGATGAGCAGCTTTCAAAGTGAGCGGATTCATAACGAGCTTCCACAAATATCAAATTGAATCCTTTGATGCATATCACTCAAATATGGAACAGTCAACTTCAGTGCAAGTAATAAACAATCCTTGAATGCAGATTTATATTTCAACGCAACTCGCAAAATGACTATTTAGTTGATAAGCTGGAGAAACAAAGAACAGTGCAGGGAAATGTATGGAGGCCAACCTGATTGTTGACTTAAAGCTCAACAGACTCAAAAATAACAATTTTCTTTTCACAAAATACCCGGTGGTGGGTTTCCAGAGTAAAACACAGATGCCCAGCTCCTGCAGAGATCTAGTGTAAATCTTGTCAAAAGAAAAAAATGCTCTCGAAAATTCAGTATACGAGTCTGACCGAGAATCAACTGGGTGCAATGTCGTTAGTCAATCATATGCACAGAGAGTTCCATGATCCATGACGCTATACAAATTTAGACTGAAATCCAACACAATTCTGATCTTGAACACAAATTTGCTACAATATAGATCTGACTGTACAGAGATATAAAAACTAAATTTGAACACATAATCTTAAGAGCTCTTCTCAGAAATATTTTCTCTCATGAGATGGGGAATCCATGAACAACAATTGTTCTGCCCCGTATAAAATATCAAGAGTCCATACCTCGCTCTGATACCAAATGTAATTTGGTACAGAGTTTCGCACAGCAGAAACACAACAATATTCTCTATTAATTCATTCACCCATAATTCATTTATATAGGACCTTAATCTCCATTATTATAGGACATAGTTTTAACCATACTAACCATCTAATATCAAATCTACGTGAGTTGTTCTAACAACTCAACAACTTACCCAACTGTAATTTATCCTCCGGTAAATATGTGGAGCACTAACGTTGTTTTCCTAACAAGTGCAACTCTTTGTGGAATGTTTCCTTTTGTTATTGTTACTTTCTACATCAAGTAATCCTCCTATACATTGGGAGTTGATGGATGTATTCAAACGACTATAGGGTACAAATGTCTACAGTTGATCTCTTTTTAACAGGAGAAAAAGGGAGGAGAGAAGAAAATAAAGAACAAAGTTTATTCTTCAATAATTATTTTTGAATTCAAAGTGCAAGTGTCAAGCTAATTATTAGACTTTCATCAGAGAGAAAGAAAGCTCGGTTCTGCCGAAGCAAGGCCCCACTCAAGGTAGACTGCAGACTGAATTCCCATCCAATTTAGATAGATTTCTGCACTTTTGATTTCCTTAGGTTATATTCATTCTCAATATATTTTATTATCTCTCTTTCATTTCCTCTAGGTTATAAATTCCCTTCCAAGAAGTATTTAATTTCAGTATGAACTTTGGCATTATTAGTTTATGTTAGGAAGTCATTATCTTAGCAATACCTATGTTGTACATACAATACAGACATCGTTCCAAAAGATACGCCCCTAGGTTGACATTTTAATGAAGCATGACCATGATCAAGATGTCGTCAAATTGTTGGATGGCTGATCCATTGGATTGAGTACAATATATTTGTACCGGTTTAATTGATAAATGATTCGACTATCATTTGATACTGTTCATGCACAAATCAACAAGCACACTTTGGTTGGAATTGATCATTTACATGCTAGATCTATTGTTTTATGCATTTGAGGGTTTATATTAGTATATGAGGGTTTGATTCAGCTACTTGAGATCATGATCAATGTTTGG
Source organism: Taxus wallichiana var. yunnanensis (assembly GCA_018340775.1). Lineage (NCBI taxonomy): Eukaryota > Viridiplantae > Streptophyta > Pinopsida > Cupressales > Taxaceae > Taxus > Taxus wallichiana. The sequence continues at coordinate 758,263,263 of CM031242.1, read as the reverse complement.
TTTTCTGTTTGTAATCATTAATGTTATCAGTTTGCATTGATATTCTGTGAAGCTTGTAACTTTGCGGTTCACCGCTATAAAGATATTTTTTCTTGTACTTACACTGTAATAATAATGATTGGATGGCAAAGCAACCGAGAGTTGCATTCCATTACTCGTCATTTTGGCATTGATTGTAAACTATACGACTTGCCGCTAGTAAGTTGCATTGATTTGCTTTCACATCCCGGTTTCCGTATGCTCTCACCTTGCCCACATCGGGATCTTGGTGATCAAAAAGAGCTTGGGTTTGTGTTGATTGTTAAAATTTGGTGAATTTGAGCTAACCGACTAGTTAGGGACATTATAATGTTATTAGAGCAGTGATTTTGCCAACTGTTTGTGTAGGACTAATTTGTGTGATGCAAATGTAGTGACAAAAATGGCATTAATAAGAGTAAAAGATGTGGGGGAGGAGCTGTACAGAGCAAGGAAATGACTTGAGCATCTGCCACAAATCAAAAGAAGATCTACTAAGCATTTTTGAAGAAGTGAAGAACTGTTTATCCATGGTAGAACAATCACATTTTGAGGCTATGCAATGGGCAGTAACTCCATCAATGATTTTTGTAGTTAAGCCCAAACTTTTGAGACACCCGTCACTTGTATTAGTGGAATTACAAGAATAACAACTTCTAAAGTTCCATACAACAACAAAACCATGAGGGAGATATTTCAGCTGATTGTGGAAAGTTTTCAAGGTCTAGATGACATCAAAAGTCCTTTTGCTAGGAGGGTCACAATTCTAGAAACTATGGCAAAAATTAGGTCATGTGTTGTGATGTTGGATCTTGAATGTAATGATCTTATTATTAAAATGTTTCAATGTTGCCTTGTAACTATCAGTGAGAATAATGCAGAAAATGTAGTAGCTTCAATACAGTCAATTATGACTTTGGTCTTGAATGAGAGATGATATTTCCCAACATTTATTATTCGTATTAGTGGCTAGTTTGGAGTAGGAAGTTTCACTAGTTGCACATACACTAGCTAAAAATGTTGTTGATCAGTGTGCAAAGAAGTTGAAGCCATATGTTATAGTTGAGGGACTTACTTCTAGTGATCAACAAAAAGAGTTCTCCTATTGTGATGAGGGAAGAGGAAAGATGAGAATCAAAAGAAAAGACCAAGGAAGAAATCAGGAAGCACAAAGAACAGTCAAATTTAGAGCCACAAACTATCATTGAGCAAGAACAAAAGGAACGCCACATGCAAGTTGAAGGTAAAGATCCTTCAATAATAGAAGATGTTTCATTAACTTCTAATGATTTCCCATGCGAACAAGATATTGATAAAGTCAAGGTGGAAAGGGCTTCACTTATTGGATGCGAAGAGTTAAAGATGAAGGATGATGCATCAAATGTTGCACTGCTTTGAACTTCTAAATGATGAGCCATTGATTGATTTTCAAAGTAGCATTGTGGATGGATATGCATTCGAGCGAATATTTTGGTTATCCCTAATTCGAGAGTTTTTAGTCGTAAGGTGTAATGCCCTTTTCCGGGTTCTAACTGAAAACAAACGAAAATTGCACAAACCCCAATATATAGTAAACTGAAATTTTATAACAGCCAACTGAAAATTATGACCTCCACTTTTCTAATATATAGTAAACTTCAATCTTACCTACACTTTTCCAAACTGACCTCATTTAGCTCTCAAGAACCAAGCCCTAAATGAGTTCATGGTTGGTTGATCTGTGCTTGCCCATAACAAAGTGCTTACATTTTCACACACCCTTTTGGCCCCTTGAGGTGTGGTCCAAATTCCATAAACTAACTCTTTCTAGTTCTCTCACAATCCCACTTTTCTCCTTTCTACCTCCTATAGTCCTACCCAGTGTTTTAAAAACTAGTCAACCGAACCGGAACCGCTTGGTTTGACCTTTAAAATGATGAACCGTTTTGAAAACCGGATCGGTTGACTGGTTTGGGCTAAAACCGATCAAATCGGTCTGGTTTCGTCGTAAACCGCCGGTTTGGGTCTCTTTTGCCGTATACGGCGGCCACTTAAAAAAACATTTTTTTAATTGTTTTCTTTTATTTTTTTTGGTCTCTAAACCTTAATTTGGTGTTATAAATACACCCCCCCTCTATTCACTTCATACCTCTCTCATTGAGCATTTGTGAGCATAAGATTGAAGAGTTTAGTTTTGCAGTGAGCTTGGAAGTTGGAGGCTTGGAGCTTGTTTGGCATTGCTTGTGGGCTCTTTGTGGTGATATTGGCATCCATTTGTCAAAGACACCTCACCTCTATTTGTGAGCACCTCTCTTATTTGCAAGGATTTGGAGGATTGAGGCAGCCTTGAATAGTGTTCATTTGGAGTTGTTTGGCATCAAGTGTGGGCTCTTTGTGGTGGCATTTACATCTACATTTAGAGTGTGGGCTCTTTGTGGTGCCATATACAAGCTTGGAGCATTTCTTCACCTCATTTGTGTGCACATTAAAAGGTATGTTACATTTTAAACTTGCCCCGTATTTGTAAATTTTATTAAAAAGAAATAGGAAATTTATTTTGTTTTTATTTGCATTTTCAGATTTGTTTGCATTTAGGTCCATGCAGACACAATTGATGATCAAGTTTTTGTAAATATTGTAAGAAACACATCAAGGGGGATTCATAGGTTGAAACAACACTTGGCTGGTCAAAGAGGCCAAACTACCCCATGTGAGGCACCCGATATTGATGACATTAGGTTGGAAATGAAAACCATGCTTGAAAAACATAGAGAAGAGAAGGCTAGGCAAAAGAGATGGAAGCTGAAATAGGAGATGGAAGCTGAAATAGGGAGGAGGGAACATGCCTTGAGTGTTGAAGGATCTTGCTCGACCCTTCCGTGATTGTTAGAGACCCCTTTTGGTATATGCCTCCCCATCCACTCATTGTCAATAAAACCGCCTCAAAAAAGAAAGACCATTCAAAGCTTTTTGCATCTTCCACACTGCACTCTTTAGTGCCTCCATGCCAACACAAAATCAGCCTACCTTGGATAACCATTGGAAGAAGCAATACAAAGAAGCAACTTTTGAGTACATTGCTAGATGGTGGTATGATGCAGATATCCCTTTCAATGCTGCCCGCTCACCTTATTACCAACCGATGTTTGATTCCATTGTTGCTGCTGGTAAGGGCTTCAAAGGCCCTAGTATGCATGACTTGAGAGGATCACTTTTGAAGAAAGAAGTTGCATCCATAGATGAATATTTGAAAGGTTGCAAAGCTTCATGGGCCAAAACAGGATGCACTATCATGTCAGATGGGTGGAGTGATGGCAAGAACCGCACAATAATAAATTTTCTTGCCTCTTGTCCACAAGGTACAATGTTTTTGAAATCAGTAGATGCATCTGATAGGGTGAAAGATGCAAATTTATTGTTTGAGCTTTTGGATGAGATTGTTTTAGAGGTGGGGGTGGAAAATGTTGTACAAATCATAACAGATAATGCCTCTAACTATGTTCTTGCTGGTAAGATGTTAGAGGCTAAACACAAAACAATATTTTGGACTCCATGTGCTGCACATTGCATAGACCTCATGCTTGAGGATATAGGGAAAAAAAGATTGGATCAAGAACACTGTAGAGCATGGCAAGAGCATCACCAAATACATCTATAATCACTCATGGGTATTGAACCTAATGAGGAAGAACACTGATGGTAGAGAACTTGTTAGGCCAGCCATCATGAGATTTGCAACAAACTTTCTCACGTTGCAATCTCTTATTTCCCAACAATAGATCTTGAAAAGATGTTTTCAAGTGATGAATGGAATGCATCAAAGTGGAGCCGGAAACAGGATGGGAAAGACACAAAGAAGAAACTTTTTGATAATTTATTTTGAAAAAAACAACAAAGATAGTGAAAGTTGCTGAGCCTCTTGTTAAGGTGTTGCGGTTGGTGGATGGGGAAAAATTAGCCATGGGCTATATTTATGAGGCTATGGATCAGGCAAAGGAGCAGATAAGGGTAGCATACAAAGACAGGGTAACTAAGTATGGGCCTATATGGGAGATCATAGATAATAGATGGAACAATCAACTCCATTGGCCTATACATGCAACTGGGTATTTCTTGAACCCGAAATATCATTACAGAGCTCAGCTTGGAGAAGATCAAATAGAGAAGTAAAAGATGGTTTGTACGAGTGTCTAGAGCACATGGTCCTTGATGAAATGCAACAACTTCAAGTTCACCGACAGATCAACTTCTTCAGCAGAGCCACAGGTACCTTTGGGAAAAACCTTGCAAAGATTGCAAGGAATGTGGACCAACCAGGTAAGAAATTCTAAGTTTTTTGAAGTTCATTTGATTAAAATTTTTAATGAATAATCATGAATTTTTAGCATAAGACAAATCTAATTTGTTGAATTATGCTTTAGCCTTTAAGTTATAAGTTTATGTTTTACTTTTAATTTTTAACTGTGTTTTTAACTTTTTATCGTCATTGTTGACTAATTAAACATTTACACTTTTTATCACAGCACATTGGTGGGATTCGTTTGGTAATCAGTGTCCTCAATTGCAAAAGTTTGCAATTAGGATCCTGAGCCAAACTTGCAGTGCTTCTGGGTGTGAGCGCAACTGGTCCGTCTTTGAGCGGATTCACACGAAGAAGAGAAACCGTTTGGAACAACGGTTGAATGATCTTGTCTTTGTGCAGTACAACCTTCGGTTAAGGCGCAACCAGTTGTTGAACCGAAGACCTAATACTGATCCCATTGTCTTGGATGATATAGATCCAACCTCATAATGGGTAGAGGAGAGTGAGCCAACAGAGTTTGATCTCGATGACTTGGGGTGGATGGGTTTGGATCAAGAATTTGATGAGCCATTAGCAGCACCGCCGCCATCGTCACGAGACACTAGGCACTAGTCGCACTCGTGCTACTCCTTGACCCCATGCAGCCCCAGTTGTTGCAGATGTACTTGAGGATTTGGATGAGTCCGAGTCAGAGCCAGAGGTCGGTGATGATATTGATGAGGATGACCTTGAGGATCCCATTTCCAGCAGCGGTGCAGAGTTTGATGATTGATCATTGATGTCATTTAGTTTATTCTAGAGTTTTGTAACTTGTAGTATTTGACAATTTGTAATGTATCAATGATCATATCATGTTACTTTTTTGGAGTCTTGAACTATGGAGGCCATTTAGAGCCTCATTGTTTATGTATTTTGTTTCGAATCTCGTCTATGATATATGACATGTATTGTGTATTGACTTGGAGTTCGTGCCATTTTGCTATAAACACCTTTCTTGCATATATATAAGAGAAAACTTTACATATTCTATGTGTAATTGTTGGAATTATGGTTTTTAACCTTTCAAATATATTATTTTCATTAAAAATATAAAATTTTATGTATTTTTAGTAAATTGGTTCATTAAGTTTGAATGGTCCGAACCTTGGCCGTTCCGAGTCCGGTTCTAATTTTTAAAACATTGGTCCCACCACCTTTTCTGCCTTCATGCATTTTTAGGCATATCTTTCAATTTATTGGGTTTCAAAACTAAAAGACAGTTTTTGTGATACCCTTTTGGGAAAAGATTTGATGTGCAAAGTTTCACAGAGCCTTCCTTCGGAGAATGTGCTTCAAAAATTCACCGTCGTTGTTCTCATTAGGTCTTCTAGGTGCACCTACAGCTATCAAAGGAAATTGTCGTCATTTTTGAGTGATTTAAAGCTTTCCAAGGAAAATTTCTTCTTGAATCTGAATGAGGGTAATGAGTGGATTATTTGTTCCAATTTTCAGGTTCTAAGACCAAGTATAGGACCTTCAAAAATCATTTAACACCCAAACCCTAGGTAGGGTTTCCGAGAAACCAGTAACAGAGAAAATGTCATAAAACCTTCAATCTTAATCTCAAGACCTAAACTTTTCACTAGAGTTTTGTTACAACCTATCTCACGTGATTTTCTTACCAATGAAGCCTGAAAACTACGTGACAAATTCCTTTTACACAATTTCCTCACCGTAGTGCCCCGGGTCGAAAAGTTTTCAACCATGCACTGTGTTATTTGCAACCAAATATTAACTTGTTCTTAGTGGTATTAGTCAAGGGGCCTTACCTCAGTTGATTCGACATTCTTGAGACATTCATTCACAAACTCTTCCATGCACCAGGCAATGAATTACCCAAACATGCTAAAGGAAAGTCCAGAACTCATTTCCTTCAAGATTAAAAACAGAGTACCTGAGAATCTGATGCTAGAGGCCTTATAAGTGCTTCGATCCAAGATATCACATCCAACAAATAATCCAAACACAGATGTAATCATGATTTATCCCAAAACTCTTATAGATTCTTACCAAGCAATTAAATCCTCAATCTTTTCCTTCTCATACAGCCATAGTTTGTGTTCTGAGCCTTCTTTCATGCAATAAGGTTTAGTGTGACAATTCTAATATCAAACACAAGCTTTCACACACAAACTACCTTACAATAATCACTAGATGGATAATGGCATTATTGATCAAGAAATAAAGACAACTTTTCAAGACTAAAACAGTGCATAGATGCTCCAAAACAGAGTTATATCATATTAAACTATGTCTTACATACAAAATTTCATATTACTTCTAGTCTTCGTCTCCTCGGTCCTCGAGGAATACCTCCTACCCTACTTTCTCCTCATTTATCTCATTCTTCCTTCCACATATAACCCTAACTGATTTTATGACTCTTTATATGACTCTATGACTCTTCATATGCCAATACTCACACAATGAGGCATTTTTACAAACTTTAAAAACATTTATTGACTTACCCCCACGTAGGACCTATGATAGCATGCTTAGACAACTATATATTCCCTTACAAACATTACAACCTCCCTTTAACTCCATGACAAACCACATTTCCTCATTTTCTAGCTTTACAAGTTTGAATCCCATTTTGGAGGGAAAATTACAACTTAGAGAAAATTCAAATTTTAAACCTTTCCATCCTCTTGAAATGACTCACATTACTTCTTTAAAGACTTTAACACACCCCAACAACTCAAAAACATGACAAGGAGAACTATTGACATTTTGATGCTCTTCACTCTCTCGATGCCCCCGCATCACAATGTTGTGAAATTGATTGCATATCTCAAACGAATGTCATTATAAACATTGCATTATATAATAAAGTGTTTTTCTGATTCCATGGCTCCGTCTAAGGAAAAGACACAAAGTCTCTCTTCCCATTTTTCTTTAGGCCTTTTCCATCTACTTGTTTCACATCTAAGCCGATGAGAGTTAGTCCTTAGTTGAGCTATGAGAATCTTAGCTCTCCAAGGGATGAGGGCCCCTATGTAGGCCTTTTGTTGATGATCACAAGTGTAGTTAAATTCTTTGAGGTAGTATCTCTTTTTTCTCCCCATTTTTCCCACATAGCTTTGTGGAACTTATCTATTACAAATGCTTTTATTTCTTTATTGTCCTTGGGCCATGCATTCCATTCAATATTCCATCTTTTCATCCACTTGATGTTTTGATTCACCCATGACCTTTTTCTCCTGCATAATGGCTCTTTGAAGACTATGTTGGGCCACTTGCTTACTGTCATCTATTCAATTTTATTGAGGTATCTTAGAAGTCGAATCATAACGCAATGGCTTCGATTGGAATTACACCTATTTTAGCTAAAAGAATCTCATAAGGGACAAAAAATTTCAGCTTGAACTTGCTTGTGATCATATGTTTTTGAATTCTCTCAATTTGTTTCCATTTTGATACTGGTATGTTGTTGGTCCATATTTCACACCCATAAAGTACAACTAGAGTAACTAACAATTCAAAAGGGTCTCGAGTAGTTTTCCAATCCCATAACTTTGCTTCTCTGCATTTGTTTTGTAAAGCATATAGAGCTCTCCACCCTCCGTTTTCTTTTTCTACAAGTCTCCCAAGTAAGTTTGTTGAAGTAAATCCCCAAGTATTTGTAGTCGGTTACTTCTTCTAGAATACCACCGTCAAAGGAGAATTGTTGTTGATTTCTCTTCCTTCTATTGCTAAAGATCATAATCTTGGTCTTACTGATATTAACTTGCATACCCACTTTTTGTAAAAAAATTTGAGTGTGAGAAAATGTTTTTGCAATCCTTGAGCGGACGTAGCAATCAATATAAGCTCATCTGCATATAGAAGAAGCCTTATAACATACTCACCAAACTGGATACCATCGCCACCCTCAATATTTAACAATTATTCAAGTTGGTCTATATATAAACCAAAGAGTGTGGGTGATAAGGGACATCCTTGCTTAACATTAATGTCGCTCCTAAAGCTCTCTGAAATGCTTGTTTGAGTTCTGATTTTAATACGCACCTTTTCATAGAGTCTACGAACCGCTGCTCTCCAAAATGTAGAGTGCAAATCCCTTCACCGTCATCTTCGCTAGGCTTTTACCCAGGCCCTGCCCTCCTTCCACACTCTTAAGGTTGCCTACAGGTGCCTTCTCCGCCGTAAGAAACGCTCCTTCATTTCCCACCGCAGATATATGCTTTCCACCTCCCTTAGGACTAACCCTCGGTCCTTCTGGTGTACTGTCTTTCCCCGCCACTCCCCCTCCACAACGATCGATCCTATCTCCATTTTTTCACACACCACTACCCTTTACGATGTTCCGGGCAGCAGTCTACCCAGATTAGCATCCCGCCACCTGGTAATCCCTTCACTCACCGTAATATCAAAGAGGCAATAAGGATTTTGAACTGTAGCAAGGCAACTGATGTGGACGGTTTCCAGGCCGAGTTCTTCAAGCAAGGTTTTGAGGTTTTTGGTACCTATTTGGTAGATCTTTTCAATCAGGTGGTCAGAGTGGGCTTCCCTCCTACCTGGTCTCATCATATCATTCACCCGATCCACAAAGCTGGGTCCATTTCTGATCCGAACAACTACAGGACTATCATGGTAGGCCATTCTTTCTCCAAAGTTCAAAATTATATGCTACAGTCCTCCCACAAAGTTGTTGTTCGAGATTTTGGAGCGAATAACTTTTCATCAGCCGAGGTCAGTGGGTTTCGCCACAGTTACCACACCATTGACCACATATTCACCCTTCAGGCTATTATTAGGCTCACCACCGCTCTTCGAAAGTCTATTGTTGTTTTGTAGACTTTCGAAAAGCTTTTGACTCTGTAGACCTCGCATGGCCCTCTTCTAGCGACTCCGAGACATCGGTATTTCTGACTCTTGTTATTGTCATCATGCACTCTATGAGTCCATCCTTGGTCGTCTCCGTCTTTGCACACTGAGTTATCTCGATCTAATCAGAGCACCATCAAGGTTAAACAGGGATGCCCCTTGTCTCCTACCCTCTTTGGCATTTACATTGATGAGTTGGAATCTTTTCTTCGGGATCACATTCAGGAAGGGGATGGTTGCCTTCTTCACCACGTCTTGATTTCCATTCTTCTATTTGCCGACGATATTGTTTTACTTGCCTCTTCTCCTGAGGGGCTTCAGAGACAACTTGATGCACTTGCTTTATTCTGTGATCTTCGGCATTTGATGGTCAATCTGGTAAGACCAAGGTCATGGTCTTCAACGGGTTGCGGACATCACACCTCCATTTCTTCTTCAAGGGGCAGGAGGTTGAAATTACTAATACATACACCTACCTGGGAGTCCAGTTCTCAGGGCCTAGATTCAGTATGAGGCATGCTCTTCAGCCGAGGGTGAACAAAGGGTATGGGTCTCTTGCCATTCTCGAGAGACAGTGCTTTCGGCACCACTTCCAGGACGTCTCCTCCAAGATGTTTCTTATGAACTCCCTCATCCGCCCCACTGTTCTCTACGGGTCTGTCATCTGGGGGCCCTCCCTTTTGGACACAGATTGGGCCTCAGCTGAGAGGATTCAGACTCTCCTCCTTCGTCGTTTCATCAGATGCAAACAGACGGTCCCCCAGCATATTATTTTGGCAGAGTTCGAGCTCGACCTTTCCGTCTGGAGACTATATTTGACATATCATCCTTTCTTCACCGTATCAGGAGGTTTGGTGATCTTTCCGATGAGCAGGACAGGTATCCATATCTCGCCTATTGTTCTTCTGTGAGTATTGCCCAGGCTAGGGGCCGTTGTTGGTTTCTTGAGACTTTTGCTTTGTTGGACTCAGGTTGGTATCCAGATTGATCGTCTCCCCCTTCCAAAGATTCTTTGAATGCTCCCAGGTCATCTCTTGCCCACCAAGTAAGTGTTCAACAGTCCATCCGAGAAGATATCTATAGGAGCTTCATTAAGACTACTGGGTGAACCACCCTGGGGTTTGCGACCTAAGATGTCTTTTTATGCAGAGCACTTTCTCGAAATCAAGAGATGGGCTCATCATCCGCTCGTAGTACACCTCTCGTCACTGGGTGCATGCCCTCTGTATACCTTTGGGTCAGTTTCGAGTTGGCTCCCACGGACTCCGGTGCGAGACTGATCACCACATTGGTCGGGTGGATAGACTTTGTAGGCTCTGTAACCTTCATGAGGTGGAGACTGAGACTCATTTCATCTTCCGCTGCCCCATTTACTATGAGATCAGAGGACGCTTTCACTGTCTCTTCAGAGAGATCCAGACTCTCCCGGTCTTCTTCAGGTATATCGACCAGCGGTGTCTTGCCCTCTACATCCGTGAGTCTTTGCTGTTACGAGACCAGATTCTTCATCCCCCTCCGCGAGTCGTCCCCACGAGACGAATTACAGCCTTCTTTCCGGTTCTACCCACTGGTGGAGGAACTAAACGACAGAGCCTTCCTGGCCCAGATTCAGTGCATAGGTCAGTTCGTCCCCGACTGGACCTTCACACCTCCCTCGATCACCGCTAGCAGCATCAGATGCACACACGTACCAGAGGGCAGTCCAGCTCCATTCGTCCCCTTGGTTGCCGCATCAGTCTCAGATCTCAGTTGGGAGGAGGTTTTCACCCCCCTCTTCGGGTTGTCAGTCCATCAGGAGCTTCTTTTCATTGGCCTCTAATGTTAGGAGGGGTGTGGCTACCATTCCTGATTAGACCTCTGGTCCTCACTTGCCCCCGTTTTCATTCTCTTCTTCGCTTCTGTTGTTTTTCTCCCCCGCTTGCTCCTTTGCCCCGCATGTGGGGGCATTTAGCTTCGGGTTTCCTTTCTGCTGTCTTTTCTCTTCTTTTCAATTTTTGGGAACTCGTATTGAGTTGTCTTCGCCGCACTTTGTATATTGTTTGGGCTGCAGTCCCATTGACGTACTTTTGTGGTCATTCGTTGGACATTAATATATTTATCTTATCTTATCTTATCTAAGTTGCACTAGTATGCCAAGCTCTTGCATTTTGCACCATAACTTATCCCTAGGGACCGTGTCAAAAGCTTTCTGAAATCAAGAAAACAAAAGACTTCTTTCTTTTCCTCCCAAGCTTTTTCAATGATATGTCTTAGAGTAATACCATGATCTAAAGTGGAGTGTTTAGGTTTGAAACCAGCTTGCCCTTTTGCTCTCTTCTCATTTTCTTTTGCCCAATTGCTGATTTTGTGTTCAACCATGCTACCAACTAACTTTGCAAATAAGGGATTGATCATGATGGTCCTATAATTGGTTGGGTTGTTAACATCTCTCGCTCTTAAAAAGAGGTACTTGCCATACTAGTAGTCCAATCATTTGGAAAACCACATTGAATGATGTTGTTGAATATATTCAAAATGTGAGGAGCAAGGGTATCTGAGCCCCATTTTAGGTACTCTGCTTGTAACTCATCTAAATCCTTGGCCTTACCTACACCTAGTTTTTTGATACATGTTTTAACCTCCTGTAATGTGAATAAATTTGTTGTGTGTACTAGAGGTGGGGCCTTAACCTCTTGTTCTTGTTCATATAATTGTTTTGCATATTCTAGCCATTGAGTCATTGTAATGTTAATTTTGTTTGCTTCTTTCTTTGCTGAAGTTCTCTCTAGAATAATTTCGCGTATTTTTCCCTAGATAAATGAGTTCTTCTCTCCTATTTCTCATGAACTCATCTTTCTTTCTCTTAATAATCTACCTGTACACCTTTATGTCTGTTTTCTCTTTCTTTGAAACCTTAAGAGCTTTCCTTGCAGCTTTGCATTCCTCATCAAACCACTTATTTGTTGGAAAGCAATTTGATTTTTTCCTCTTGTTTTTGGACCTCTTGCATCTCCCAAGTGCTTGAATAATTTTTGTTAGCTCATAACTTTTGATGTCTTGTAAATCTGCTCTTTTTGCCTCGCATTAGATGTTCTATAGTTTCCTTGAAGACAACACGATTTTCTTGTGTTATGAGAATTTTGCCCTTTGTTGGAGATTGTTGACGAGTATGCATTTTTATTGTATATTGATTTTGTGATCCCCAAGATATCACTATGCAAATTGAGTTGTGGTCTGATTTCAAATCATGCATGGGGTCATCGACCAAAACATTTGTTATCTTTTCAATCAAACTTTGTGAACAAATGACATAGTCAACAACACTTGCACCATTATAGGTTTTGCATGTAAATTTTCTATACTTTTTCCATCTACTCAAACCATTGCAAATAATAAGATCAAACATGCCGCAAATAGCGATTAGCTCTTCGCCAAAATGATTGGTGTCCTTGTAATCATCTGAGCATCTACTCCATGAATGGGTTTCCTCTTCGGTGAGCCATATAGGATTGTGGTCCTCCCTATTGCATAAAATGCTAGATTGTTCATTTGCTGTCCTAGCATTGAAATCTCCCAAAAGAAGAACTTCTCCAAGTTGAGAATACACAGAGATATCGTTTTTAGAGCTGCATATGGATCCTTGCCATTTAACCCATTTTTTTGTAGATTTTTGAGCCTGTGGTGCAAAATAACAAGCTGCAATTCTAATGTGTCTCCCATTTTCTAATATTTTGAACCATATATACTTGCTTTTATTTGTGTCTTATTTTTCCAATAGGATCTTTCTACACCATTATGCCACCATATCCTTTTCCCTTACCCATTGTATTGTTCCAAACCATGAACTTCGTATAGCCATCAAAAGTAGGAGTCTTGCAACCATCATGTTCATGGGTTCTTTGTGAGGTTGTGATGTCCCCTTTTAGGACAAGTTAGAAAATGGAGAAATACTTGTCAAAATCAGGCAAAGAATGGAGAAACCCTTTTGTATCAACCTAAAATATCCCAATGTCAGCTATTTCAAACCCAAATGGGGTTGGAACTAGCCAAGGTGGTGGGATAGATTGGAAAAAAAAAATCGAATTCAAACACATTCAAAACCAGATTTTACACAGCTGGAAATTAATTAATATTCAAACCCTGAACTGCTGCAATTTTCAAAAATTCATATCTTTGGCTAGAGAAGTCCAAATGAGCTGAAACTTTGGATCTTGGGCCACAAAAATATGAAGAATAATATTCCAAAATCAGATTTCACACAACAAGAAACCCTAATTTTGCCCTAAAAAGTAGGTCGCCCAACACATTTAGGGCATCAAATCAACTCCAAAAATTATGAAGTTACTTTCTCCTTATTCCTCCTAATTTCTACAACCAAATCCAATGTTAAACTGATCCCAAATTGCAGGTCTGAAATAAATATTAATTAATAACAACCAGATAGCTTGCAGACAGCTGAAATCTTCTAAAATTCATAACTCATTCAATACTCCATATTTTTGCATGAAATAAAGTGCATAATAAACTAGAATTTAAGAGCTTTCCAATGCACTATCAATCAAATTTTTCTGAGCATTGAAACCTCACCAAAACAAACCTAGAAATCCAAATGCAAGTTGCTAAGGTTAGAGAAAAATATATAAAATATTTCCAGCACTTTACTAGCTTCCAATCACACCAAAATAACTGCCCCTTGCTCTGAAATAAATGCTAACACAACAAATTTCAGATCTAGCTCATATGTTATTAAAACATGCTAAAATAGTCTCCAATCTAAGTCGCCATAGCCAATAAATAACAACAGTAAACAGCAGTATAAAAGAGCCCAAACCCTTCCCAAAAATGAGCAATAAACATGCAGATTTCTCCCACAAATAAATGTGCCACACTCTATATCAAGTCGCCAAAGTAAGAGCAATGATCACATTACAATTGCACAAGGGATAAATCTCTAAACCAGCTGTAATAGATTTGCAAAATGAGAGTCTTCAACAATGAGAGCATCAATAACATAGGGCATACATCCCTTTTCTCCAAGCATGGAGTAAAATCAAATGATCAATCCAACATAACCCCACTAAAGGAAATGCGACCTCCTTTTATAGAGTTAAGGGGCAACATTCAAAAAGACCAACCTTTCCCTTTTGGAGGGAAAACATAAACTCTCATTATAATAAAATATTTAATAAACTAAGACTATGTGCACTTTATTATTTTTAATTAAATAATAAAAGTAACTATCCTATGTGCACATTTAAACTAACTTAGAGAGCCCTCCTTGTAGCACAAGGCATGCCAAGGGGTTACAAAATAGACAATAGACATCTTAGGACCATCTTCAAGCTCAATCCTCAAACCCATGAGAAGAGAGAATGGGTTGAGGGTCTTCAGATCTTCAATTTCAACCATGTCCCAAGAAGGGGACATTACAAAGGCATATCACGTATCTTCGTATGTGCAACAGTGAACTTCATATGTGCACATTTAATTGTGGAATTTGCTTTGGTGGTTTGCAGTCCCATAACTCTAGCTAGTAAGGTGATCTATATCATCGAGAGCTCTTACATGAAGTCTGTCTTGTACAAGTTTTTAGTAGTTTAGAGGGCCCCTACTTTTTCTTTTCAATCAAGATTTGCGACCATAGTTTGGTATTTCTTTGGAGTTAGATTGAATTCTTCTTGTGACTATAGAGTTATTTCTTTGACATCTTGTGAGGGCATGATTCCCGAGGATTGCGTTAGTGTGATGAACACCTAGTTTGATGATTACTTGTCCATGAGGCTCATTAAACTTCTTTGTATCCATCGGTCAAAACACCAAGCACAAATCAAGAACATGTCTACACATTGGACTAAATTTGGGAATCCCATTTGTGTGAACCAAAACGGCTACTTTAAATGCATTCGGCCAAAGGCTTCCTTTTGCCATGTTGCCTTCTTACCCAGAATTTTGCCAAATCCATGTGCTTTACATCACTATCACTGAGTTCGAGGATATTGGTTTCCAAGGAAGAAATAGGTTCATACCTTACATATCGGAACTTCATGGTGACACTTGACAATTCAAATTTGCAAATTTGAAGGGAAAGGAACAATTGTGTGAAAATTGGGAATGGCGGACAACCACCACCTTAGTAACTCATTTAAAAAGTTTTCAAAGTTTTGCTTTGGGTCACCTCATCACCAATAGTGCGGAATCATGTGGGAATGTTAGTTCTATCGGCCAGCATGCCATAAGCGATTCTCATTGTTTTGGAATTTTCATTTTTGGTTTTGTGTCACTCATAGCGCTCCATTGCATGAAAGAGACAAAACTAAGGAACTGCTTCCAAGTGTTCCTCGTCGATGCACTATGAGTGACTTAGGTGACTTTGCATATACTTTGCAAAATGGTTTTCATAACAATTTTTGCCCTTTTCATTGCCGTATTGTGCAGTTTAGTTGAAAGAAATGAATACTTGAACTGTTCCTCACGTTATTCCATTGTGACTTCCTTGACTAAGACCCAAGAAAACGTTGAAAAATAGCTAAGTTCATGGCATGGTTTTTCAATTAGGGCCTTAGAGACTTGTAAAAACAAATTTGTGAAAAATTTGGGCAATGTTTTTGCTTGGGTGACAACATGTACCGAAAATGATTTTATCACTCTCAATATTTTGTGATCACAACATATCATGAGTCTAGACATTGTATTTCTGGTGAAATAACTTCTACATTTATGGTAGAACCAATATTTGAATATTGGCCGCTTACACACAATAGTTGACTTCAGATCCGTGGTCAATTTAATAGGAAAATGCAAAGTCGAAAGAATAACTCATATATAAAATAAATCATAGTAAAACCTTGTACAAGTACAAACAAATGCAGCAGATTGGGGTTATTTTGTGTGAACAAAGTAAAAATCCTGAATTTACGGCTTCCTTTAATAACTTGCAAGTCGTGGTCCATGCCCTAACACCACACAAAAATTCGTCAAATCTTCAGCAAATCAATTTTACTTATGCAGGTCAATTGTTGTAACCTAGCATGATTTCCATGCCCTAACGTGTGCAAAAGTGTCTTTTTAAACTGCCTTTCATCGCTTTCCACTTCCATGCTCTATCACGATAGTTTGCATAAAAAATGTAATGAAACTCCTTGAAAATGTTATGAAGATTTGTAAGATTGTGGATCCATGAAACTAAAAGTGGCGGGAATATACAAAAAAATCTTCAATGCATGAAACTACAAGAAATATCTAGAAATCACAAAACTCTTAGATTTTTGGCCACAGTTTTAAAATTGTCTTTTGTTGGGCATGAGAAATACTTTGTCACCATGTTGTTCAAACACACTCCTCGACCATGCTTCATGTTTGGATGATTCTGGTCTAGTTGGCCTGTTGGCCTAGACTCCAAAAAGTGACGTTTTTCTTGAACGAAAGGCCCTTTCTCGTAGGAATAAATGAATAAGACTTCCCCTTTTATAATTGTTTTGTATGGTTATGCGGTTGTAACCGCTAACTAATTTTGTAACCGTCTTTGCATAATAAATACCCGGACACACAACCCATTTTATGACAGTGTGCATTCCGGTTTCTTCTTCATTCCATCTTTGTACATTCTATTCTTTCTTTTTCCTTTCTCTCTCTCGCATATTCTAATAGTGGTATCAGAGCGTGGGGCAAGCAAAGAGAGGGAGGAAGAAAGATATTTTCGTGAGTCCCATTAGGGCACGCTGCAGTCGGAAATCAAGGGCACGCCATTAGGGCACGAAAAATCACGCTGTACAGTCGCGAATCAGAAGAATACAGTCACGAAAATCACGCTGTACTCACGTTTTTCAGAAAAAATCACGCTGTACTCGCGTTTTTCTAATAAAAAAAAAAAGTCACGAAAATACAGTCGCGAATGGCACGTTTTTCAGGAAATAACAGCATTTTCGAGACACAAGGAGGCTTATGAGAAAAGGAAAGACAAAGACTGCAAAATCGTGAGTTTCATATAGCCACGATTATATACTAATTCGAGGGACTGCAACAAGTCACATAATATACCAAATCGACATTAAGCGATTTTTTAGCTGGGGGCTTTAAGCTAACCTAAGTTAGTAGTTAGTCTACCCTAAGAATGTTGCATAGAATAGCACGTGGGGTTTAGAGATTAGTCACAATGTGATGAGGTTTTTTGCAGCATTTTCAACTCATTTTCGTGGCATCTTGGTGGCTTTCGTGGGCTTCCTCAAGTATGTCAAGATTTTGTGCTAGGACGAACAATATAACCATGAAAATACAAATCCTTTTGAGCACGAAATAGCCACAAAAATGAGATGAATATAGTCGCGAATTGCAAATAAATACGGTCGTGGCTTGAAAAGAAATCGCGAGGGCTAAAAAAAAAAAAAAAAAAAAAAAAACTGGGGTCGAGGAGCAAGGAAAAATCAAGAGCACCATCATAAATTTATATAGTCGTGAATAATCGAATTGCGAGTCATAAATTTACAGTCACGTTTTTCAGGAGAAAAACAAAGTTTCAAGTGAATATGAACTAGGGCACATTATTAGTTTGGGCAGGTTCTATTCTTCCTATATCTAGGAACGGAAATTCCCATAGAAAAATATTGTGGTCTAAATTTTCATACATGGAAAATAAAAATACAAGTGCAACTTATGAATAAAAATTCGAGGGGCATAGTAAACGGAAAGAGAAGCACCCACTAGATGCGAAGGTAGTGAGGACGGTGTGTGACAAATACGCACTATAAAGATGCTCTAAACTTTGAAGGCAAGAAAGGATACAAATCTAGTTGAAGCTCGGTATGGATGGTTGCTCAGATAGTTCGGGAGACTATGGATCTTGGGAATTATACCCTTACGAGGGTCATGAGACAACTTGATGGAGCTTGTGGATGGCTCAGTATGGATGGTTGTCCAATAATTCGGGAGATCCGTGATTCGGGAGTTCGGGGAGGTGGAATCTGGGAACTCGGGAATTCAGCGGGAGCTACACCTTTATGAAGGTTACGAAGCAGCTTGATGGAGCCCTACCTTATCATAGCAGACTTGCTTTCAAAGTGAAAGTGTTTGAAGATTGCGTAGTTTTGTTTTGTTAGATTGTTTGTTTTTGAGTTATGTAGGGTAAGTCTTAAGACGGGGTGTAGGAATAAATGAATAAGACTTCCCCTTTTATAATTGTTTTGTATGGTTATGCGGTTGTAACCGCTAACTAATTTTGTAACTGTCTTTGCATGATAAATACCCGGACACACAACCCATTTGTATAGTGTGCATTCCGGTTTCACTTCATTCCATCTTTGTACATTCTATTCTTTCTTTTTCCTTTCTCTCTCCGCATATTCTAACACTTTCAATTATGAAAATGGACTGGATTTTTGTCTCTTGCAAGACTCCGCTATCATCAATTTTGTCTCTATAGGTTTTCACGACTTAAAAATCACAAAAGTGGTGAAAGTTTGACTTCAAATCTTTACATGTGGACTACACAATCGGATCAAGACTGCACAATCACGATCTTTTCCTTATTTGTGCCTTAGTAGGAGAGTGCTCTGATCTCGACCTCTCGCATCGGCAACATTTCGTCTTTACTTTAGTACGTACCCTCTTCCAGGGCTTCCTCAAACTCCAAGCTTGCTGTTCATACCCTTCTCGTAAGGCTTCCTTGAATCGTGGCTCTCATACCACTGTTGAAAAAAATATTAAAGAAAATGAAGAGAGACTAGAAGGCACATATTGGGATTTGTGTGCCCATCATTTTACTATGCTAGAAGGGGTTGCAAAGTAATTTAGGAGGTTTACAACCAAATATTGTTAATAAATTCATTAATAGCTAATTAACATAAACTAATAACTATAATATTTAATATTTTCTCCGGCATTATGCTTATATTGGGTTGGCAAATCCTCCTTGAGTTCTAGGAGAGTATCTACATAATTATAACTGCATTTGAGTTGTGGTGCTTGCCTCAATGCACCTCACCTCAACGTTCTCCTTTGAGAGTTGGTTATTGGGCTTCATTTTTCTTTCAGGAGATTTTCTCCTTATAGATGTGTGTGATTGATTCTGTTATCAGTTTTAAGCCTTTACATTTTTTTCTTGTTTGGAATGGATGGTTCCCATATTTGTATGTGTCGGAATTATATCTGTTGGGATTTGTTGTGTAGCCTTCATTTTCGTTCTTTTCTTTGTTTGACTTGAGTTTTCAACTACTGATTGAAAGACGAGTTCTTGTATTTTATCTGGTGTGTCTATTTGGTCATGGTTGAACAGGTTGTTTGGATTGAGTGGGTCCATGTTGTGGCTACGAATTCCATCTATTCCACCTCTGGATCTGCAAGAATTTGAAAAGGCTCAACCAAGTTTATGGGTTTTACCTTATGCATCCAAGGCTTTCCTTTTCTTGTATATGCAATCTGATATTTACTCTCTGGATCTGCTGGCTTCTTGCTGGTTTGATCTGGTTGTTTCACTGTGTCGTATGTGGCTTCGGTGCCCCTAACATTTTAGATTATGTGGAAGCAAACTCTTTTTCATCTGTGCAGCTTTACAGTTTGCCTATCACTGTCTGTCTACAAGAAGCTTCATTCCATAACTTGTCTCCATATATCAAACAACTTTGATCTGAATTTTAAACTTACATATCTTTCATTTGTAACTTCAACTCATGATTTTACCACTGCGACAAGAGGTATATAGAAAGAGATTGGAAATTGTGTTGTTTGACAAGAAAAAGTTGACAGAATCAGTCAAGATGTGATGTTTACCAACAAATTTTATCACATTTCATCAAACTGTTGATTTTAGCCATCCCAAATTTTAAGACGTGTAGAGAATATAAATCCTTCTATTACTGATTCCTCGGGTAGTAGTTCATGTTCAACTTTTTTAATTTCTGAACAGGGTTTTATCTAGTTCCTGAATTACCCTAGTTAGTATTACAGTCAAAGCATTGGAGATATGGAATGAAAGCAAAAATTGAATTTCTAAAATATGTAAAAATTTGAATGTTTTTTCCTAGATGTTTTAAAATGCCATGTTGTTCCATACTTGGGTGCTTCCTGCATTTGTTTTAGAAGTGGTTTTGGACTATCGTATATACTATGCTAGCAATTCCATTGATCTAACATTTCCGATTCTCTTCCTTTAGGGATAATCAGTAAAGGCTTCTTTTGATAAGCTTGCATTACTTGTTCACTTTACATTCACAAGATCCATCAGTGTCTAGGTTGCAAAAGCCTCTTGAATCTTCATTGAATACATGTCATTTTTTTTAGTTTAATACAAGCGGGAGTGGGAAATCGCTCTTTTATCCATGTGCCATGTGGGGATTTAAACCGGGTGATGCTGTTTCCAGTGCCCCACTTTTAACAACTGGAAAAATCACTTTCCCCAAATATATGACGTTTGTGCCAGCTTTCTTTTCTATATTGACACATTAAATAATAAGCATATTTGCGATATGGATATCTATATATCCTCTTTTAGCGATTTTTAAGACATAAAAACTGTGAACATTGTAAACATTTTTTTTTAATCTAAGTTTCTTTGTGCATTTATAAATCTGACTGAAAATCATACAGGTGTGTCATATGTTGAAAAGGAGGAAGTGCGAACTCTACTTAGAAAGGTAGGTAGATTACTGTTTGTATACAATCTCTATGTAGTAATAGTTTTTATGATTTTATTTATTATCTTTGATGCACAAAATTACATTGAAGTGGAAACATTTATTTTCGTTCTTAGAAGGGAGAAGATGCTCTAGCTACGAGCATTAGAGACATTGAACATAGCAGTCAGTCCCCAGAATAAGGACTTTCTAGTGATCATATTTCAGAACGACTGTGTCTATATCAAATAGTTGCCATAAGAGAACAAATCAAATGTTGGCTAATGTATTAATTAATGTGTCAATTTTATTCTGTTTATCACCAGTTATGGTAAGTTGTTGAGCTAAATCTAGGACATTTTTATACTGTTTCCTGTTTACAATGGTTGGCAGCCTTTGAAATCCATTTCACTCTTGTATCTGGTCTTGGAATTGTACACTATGATTCAAATAAAACTCTCAGAAAAAAATTGATACTGAATTTTAAAGTTGAAAATTGTAGCAGACCACGATGCAAAGTTAAATTCTGTGGGCAAACTGTTTCAAGAGGATTGCGAATTGTATTTGTCAATATTATGTGTTAAGAAATTTTGAACTCTTTTAAGTTTCTGGACATGAGATGCATCTTGATATCTGATAACAGGAATAGGGATACCATACAAACTATGCTTTTGCTACGAGACGATTATTTTCTCTGAGGTTTACACATTTTCTAAGTCATTCACATTAGTTAGAATTTTTCTGAATTCTTTCAAAATTTTCAGGATCCACAATTTTGGGCATGCAGACCCTTAACAGAAATGATGAAGAGGGCAGCTGCAGATGATGTACGCTTTCTTCTTCACATTTATCATAAAATGATGGAAAAAATACAGCAACATTCTCTATGGAAACTTGCTGTGAGGGGATCTCTCTATTGTCGTTGTTTCTGTGTGAGTGATAATGACTTCAAAGATTGGCCACCACTCCCTGCTTTACCAGGTTAGTTGCGAATGATTGTATCTTCTTTATTCATTTGGACAAAAGTAATTCTGAATGCATCAGCTAAACTCTTTTAGAGTCATCTTTGATTTACCAATGTTAGGTGTATCTTGTTCTGAAGCTTTTTTCTCATTTTGATAAATGCTCTTACTTAAGTCCAAAATGCACTGTAGATCATAGTTATTATAGAGAATGTGCTGCCATCATTGTGCAATGTATATATCTAAATAAGAATGTGTTCATAAAGTGACATTCACCTTTATGTGTAGTGTACTTGGTATGAGCTGATTAGTTCTGAGCTATGAATGTAGTTGATGGTTTGATCATTGTCGCACACTGCCACATCTACCCTTTGTATATCCTATATGTTAAGTCACAAGGTTCGCCAAATTTCAATGTGAAAGTTCGAAATTCAGCGAATTCCATTCAAACAACCAAAATTCGTTCAAAATCGTCGATAAATTCGTACAGTATTTATTATCCCTTATTTTTATCTAGAAAACGTTAAAAAATCACTAAGACAAAGGTAGAAATGAAGTAACCCGCGTTTTTTCTACTCGGGTGTTTCAAAATGTGAACTAAATGAGCCTTCAAAGTCGACCAAAGCTGGCGGGGAAGACCAGGATGACGCGAGCAGGAAACACAACTTCACAGAGACGACGTGATCGCATAAACACACGTTTTTCATTGGATTTCAATACATCTTCCGCGGCCATGCTTGTCTCATCCTTCTACTCAAGTGTTTCAAAATGTGAACTGAATGAGCCTTCAAAGTCGACCAAAGTTGGCGAGGAAGACCGGGATGACGTGAGCGGGAAACACAACTTCATAGAGATGATGTGATTGCATAAACACACGTTTTTCATTGATTTCAATAAAAACACACGTTTTCATTAGTTTCAATAAATCTTCCGCGCCGTGTTTGTTTGTCTCATACTTTTACTTAGGCATTTCAAAATGTGAACTGAATGAGCCTTCAAAGTCGACCAAAGTTGGCGAGGAAGACCGGAAGATGCGGCAGGAAACACAACTTCATAGAGACGATGTGATTGCATAAACACACGTTTTCATTGATTTCAATAAATCTTCCGCGGCCGTGTTTGTCTCATACTTCTTCTACAACGTACATTAGCACACACTATAATAGATTTTAGGTTTCTTTAAGATTTTAGTTTTACGTTTTTTAATAAAAAAATATGTTTTAAGTTTTAGGTTTTTTAATTTATTATAAAGCATTTACGATTTAAAATTAAGTTTTTATTATTACTTTTGTTTAGTATTAGCGTTAAGTATTACTTTTAGAGTTTCAATGAATATTTTAGATATTAAAACTAGATATAATTTTTTAGTATTTTTAATTAGATTTAGTTTTCATTTTAAATTAAAATTTACTTTATTATTAAATTATATTTTTCGAATTTAATGACGATTTTTTTTAGGCGATTTTATATCCTTTGGCAAATTTCTTTCAAATTTTATCATAGTCGAACACGAACATGAACCTTGACTTAGCTTATATGCGAGTGTTGATCTAGGTTCCCCTGTCACCGAGAGTATTTCCATAACTAACGAGAGACGTGCCTCTACCATGCACATCATGATTATATCTATGTTCCATGGGGATGCGTCCCCTACGTTTTTTAGCTCGTCCCCATACCGGGGACATTTCGGAACCTCAGGGACGGGTAGGAAACGTCCCCTTCCCATCCCCAAACTTGCGAAAAATCAGAAATGTCCCGAGGACAAAAAAAAACAGGGGACGGCTGGACGTCCCCGGTACGTTTAAGGGACTTCTAGAAGTCCTCGACCTGCACTGGGACATCCAACCGTCCCTACACATATAACCTTTAAAAACATTTTTTTTTAAAACACACTTTTAAATAAAAGTAAAGCAATGTGGGGGCCCACAAGGACCCCCACTTGCATTTCTAAGTGCCCTAAACCTAAAACAAACATCAAAACAAAAAAAAGAAGCTCATTTGACTCATTTCTCATTTTGTGAAGGAGAAGACAAAGAAAGAAAAGAGCATAGAGAAGAATAGAGAGCAGCAGTGAGAAGAAGGCAAGAGAGCAATATTCTACTCCATTAGAGGTATGTTTATCATCCTTTGTTCATTTTACAAATTTGCACAAACTATTTCTTCATTGTTTCATTTATTTTTATCATAGTTTCAAGCTTCACAAACTTAGGAAGTTTATTTTTTTATTTTTTTGTTTTCACTTGCGATTCTGTGGTTGTTGCATTTCCAATACAAAACAATGAGCAGCAAGGGGTGAAGAGATTCAATAACTGCAATGCAACATAGAGGTAGAACCGAAATAGGGTTTCTTCGAGAGAGTGAGAGTGTTGCACCAACAAGGGTTCAAATAATCCGTTTGATTTCCCTTCACAACTTCGCAAAATCTATGCAAAGGGCCCATTCAATGCTAAAAAGCCTCTTTCACAATTTGTAACAACCATTGACAGAAAAAAAAAAGAATTCAAGGGGGAGTAGAGTGTGGTTATGCCATATTTGCAACAAAGAATTTAGGGGCAGCTACACGCGGGTTTATTCACATCTTTTGGGCATAACTGGACAAGGGGTAAGAGGTTGTGAAAGAATATCATTAGCGGAGAAGACCGAGGTGACTAGGTTGCACATGGAGGGTGAGACAACGAAAAAGGGATGCCATTGGAGACTACACAAGTGCCTACCCAATGTGTGGATGTTGAAAGTCAAAGAGGAGGGGATTATGCCAAGGAAAAGAGAAAGACTTCTATCATTATGGGTATGTTTAATGTGCAATCAAGGGAAGTAGCTGACTCTTCTATTGCCAAATTCTTCTTTGCCAATGCTATACCATTTCATGTGTCACGTTCCCCTTTCTTCAAACAAATGTTCAAAGATGTAATTGCTGCTGGTTCCTCATATGTCCCTTCTGGAGAACACAAACTACGAACCAACCTCCTTGATAAAGAATATTCTAAGGTGAGGGTGGTGATGGAGGAGATGAGGCAAACTTGGATACTGGTGGGTTTCTTTATCATCATGGATGGGTGGACCGATATTAAACATCGGCCACTCATCAATATCATTGTCACATGTCCTGTTGACCCTTATTTTCTTAGAGCTATTGATTGTACAGGGAAGAGGAAGGATGCAACCTTCCAATTTCAAATTTTGAAGGATGCCATAGAGGAGATTGGGCCCTCTAATGTTGTACAAGTAGTGACTAATTCAGCCCGCGTATGTAAGTTAGTTGGCATGATGGTTGAGGGTGCTTACAAGCACATTTTCTAGACTCCATGTTGTGTTCATGCGTTGAACAACACATTGAAAGACATTGGAAAGATAGATTGGGTGAAGGCAATGGTGGCAGAGGCTAGACACATACAAATGTTCATTTGCAACCATCACACCTCACTTGCTCTATTCAGGTCTTTTTCAAGGAAGGAATTCCTCAAGCCCGTGGACACTAGATATGCCAACTATTTCATTTTGTTAGAGAGGATGCTTGAGGTGCAGAGGCTTTGCAATTAATGATGGTTAATCAAGAGTGGGGTAGATGGCTAGAGGAAAACACTTCCGATTGGTGGACCACAGCTTAGGTAAGCTATTGCTGATTTTATATATGTAAGTTTAGGTTTTAATTTTTAAATATTTTTATCCATGTTTATAACTTGTAAATTAGTTTAGTTTTTCATTCTTGAATCTTGATGTTTTTAATTTTTTTGTAAATTGTTTGTAGATATGTTTGTTCCTTCATCTCACCTAGTAGTGGGGGTCATAAGATATGTTGATACAAACTCTCCTAGTCTTGGAGAGATTTATGAGACATTTGACAACATGCTTGGGATGGATGAAGCAAGCCATTCATAACAAGGATCCTAATTTGGGATTTTATGAGGAGCATATTAGGCCCATTGTGACACGGTGGTGGAACACAATGAACACCCCGCTTCATATGGCAGCTTATGCTCTAAATCCCAAATGGTATGCAACACGACCTGGGAGAGTGCTTCCATCTGATGATGAAGAGGTGAAAAAAGGGCTCATGAAGGCCTTTCGAAAGATGTACACTGATGAGGAGTCCATTTTATTGCGGACCCAATGGCTATCCTTTGTTAATCTCCGTGGACCAACATTTTGCAAGCCGAGGCGAGGGATAGATAGAGTTATATTAGTTCAAGTAGACCCTATTGGATGGTGGACATGGCATGGCAGGGGATGCACTAGACTTGAGTATTCTTGCCACTTGCCTCCTTTTAGAGGTTGCTAGTTCCTTTGCTGCAGAGAGGAATCGGTCCACATATGGCCTCATCCACACAGTTAAGAGGAACCGCCTTACTTCTCGACGAGTAGAGAAGTTAGTAGCCAGTGCATAGTGCCTTGAGACTTCAGGATCGACAGACTCCTGAGTATCGTCAGACTCCAACCACACGTTGGGATGTTGATCCCGAAGATGCTTCACAGATTGATGAGGAGGCACAGGTGGGATTGGTTGGGGTTCCATTGGATGAGGCAGCCCCTCATAGTTCCAGTGACTCAGACTCAGAGTCTGATTTTGATGCCACTTTAGCGGAGTTTGATTAGGGGCAGCTATATATTTTCATTTTGATTTTCTATGTTTCAGACATTTTGTTGCCCTTGGGCATTTCATTGTAATTGAAACTTGAATCTTATGTGCAATCTCAATTCAGCTCCAGTTTTATGTATTAAAGTTTTATGATGTGTGTGATGAATGCTTTATTAAGTTTATCAATGTGTTATACTTATCATTATTCATATGAATATTTGAAATTTCCTATATTTTTAAGGTTAAATCTTATGTGAAATCTCAATTCAACTCTAATTTTATTTATTAAGGTTCTATAATGTGTGTGATGAATGCTTTAGCAATGTTATCATATGAATATTTGAAATTTCCTATATTTTTTAAATTTTCCCTTATTTTTTAATAGCCGTCCCCTGCCATCCCCTAAAAAAAGGCCTAAAAAAATCCGTCTTGAAACACGTTCCCCCGTCCCTTGCCATCCCCGTCCCGGAAACTTGGTGGAACATAGGATTATATCTATCAATGAAGGCATTCCACTTTATCTATTCCATTGAGTACATATAGGTTGTTATGATTATTTAGTATATACTCTTGTGGATACTTGTTGTTCTTGCAAGTGTTGTTGGATATTTGCACTTATTCGCTTTATTCCAACCACTTGGCTAAGTCACAAGGTTCATCGAATTTCGGGCATAAAGATTGAAATTCGCCGAACTTCCATGTGGCCTAGAAAAATCACGGATATTCGCGATGTTTGAGGTGGGTAAAAAGGGAAAGACCTTAATCGCGGCTTGAAGTGGTGTTTATCGAGCATTTGTGTGAGTCAAATTGAGCGGCATGTTGCATGTGGCCTATTCTGTGATTAGTGTGGTTGTGTGCCCTAGTGCTTGGGAGTAGTAGCCTCTAATTGACCTTTGTTACACTTACACGGGTGACGGGAGCCCTAGTGGCCATTAAATCTACAGCTTGCGCATGAGGTTTATTGCAGTCCAAGTATTGTGAGGGAGGAAAAGAATCGCCATTGTTCGATCTGCTTCCATTTTAGACTTTGTTTTTTTTTCTTGTCATTTATATTTAATCTTTTAGCATTAGGTTTTTAAATTCTTACTTTTTAATTGTGAATAGTTTATTTTATATTAATTTGTTTAATTGTTTTATTTTATTAAAAATTAAAAATATATATTTTATTTTATTGTGTTGTGTTTTATCGTAAGATTCTAACTTTTTACTTTTTAGAATTTTAATACTTAGTAAGCATTAAGTTATATTTAATATTCAAATTTTTTAAATTAAATAATATTAAAAACAAAATATAAAAAATAAATTTTAAAATTAATAATATATTCAATTTAAAATATGGAAAATATTAATATTTTATTTGCAAATTATATTAAATTTTAAATTTAAATTAATAACAAATTAAATTTAAAATATAGAAAAGATTAATATTTTATTTGCAAATTATACTAATTTAAAAATTTAATAATTTTTTAAAAATTGTCATTTAAATTTTAGAATTTTAACGATTAACATATGTAAATTTTATGAAAATTTATAACTATTTAATTGTTTTATTTCTTTTTCTTACATTTAAAAAATTGTAAGCTATAGTAGTCTAATTTAATCTCGTTTTATTTTTAAAAAAATTGTCAATGCCGAACTTAATTCAAATTTTATGTTTGCACTGATCACCGTTGGTCCCATTCATTAGAAAACCCAAAGTGGATTTCCCATCTTCAAAATCACCAACATAGTCAAAATTTGAATATCTAACAAGTTTGAAGTTTGCTGCCCTAGAGTATTTTAGCCCAAAATGTTGTGTTCGACTCTTTTTGCTGCTACCCAATGACTTTCTCTAGGTTGTTGCATGAATCAAGAAAGAACACCAACAACAAAAGAAATATCTAGTCTAGTTGTTGTCACATAGATCAAACTTCCAATGAGTTTGTATTTAGTAATTGTAATGTCCCTCTTTCTTGAATAGTTCAGTCGAAGACCTTTGGCCCGTTTTGTCCACCTGACGGCCAAAGGGTGTTTTCAAGGGTGATTTCGGTTTATTAATTTTATTATATTGTGCTCGAAATAAAGTAAAATATCATTAAAGCACGTATAATTAATTAATGGAGTGTTTAAGTGACTTTGACTTAGGAAAGTGCATTTAAATAAATTAACAAATTATTTAATGTGCCTTCCTAGGCAAAAAATATGACTTGCCTTGGGGAAGGGTCAAATAAGCCAAAAATGCGACTTGCTTGAGAAGGAAATAATCAATTAAAAATTAATTATGCTGATTTGGGAAAAAGTGCGACTTGCATCTTTGGAGGGTTTTTTGGCTATAAGGAAAAAATGCGACTTGGGGAAAGGCATTCCAGATTATTATTATTTTCTCTCGACAATTAGCTTTGAGCTTTGCAGACAAAATCTAAGGACAAACCCTCTGGATTATTCCTCTTGTGGACGAAAACCCCAGGAGCAATGAGAGGAGTTCCTATTCAGGGATCTTCATTGTATTCACAGGTTTTTATCATTCCAGCAGTTTGAAAGAGAAATAAATTGCAGCAGTGGGCATACAGACTTCTTCTAGAGTGGGGTGACTTATTCTACAGTTGTTTTATGTAGTATCTGAGGTATTTTTCATGCTAGATAATTATTGTAATTTCCAGCATCAGTTATATATCAAATCGATTTGGTTTGAATCATTTACAGTGGGTTTTGGACAATCTTTATTATCAATCTATCTGCAGATTTATAATTGTATTGCCGTAATATTTAGCATCAGAAATCATTATTAAATACATGGCTGAATTGTTCATGAAGAAATCTACCTGTTAAACCCTAGGTGCCTTTTCTATATTCACCCGGTTTGCGGGGTTTGTTTTATTTAATTTATCTATGCAGTTTGAGTATAGTAGTTTCTATGGATTCTTTTGATGTTATCGGTTCAGATTTGAACTAGAGCAATATATACTAAAAAAAAGTATTCGAGTTAAAGGGGTTTGGGATGTTTCGTGGTATCAAAGCAAAGTGTATCCTCCTACTATGTGGGAAGGAAGCAGAGAGTGTATTAAAGCAGAAATCAACTTTGAATGCAACATAGAGAGGATGGTTCACACGAGATACTACACCCGGGAGCAGACACGACTCAAGGCGGTATTGTAGGAGGTGACAAAATGGAATATTTGGGTGATAGACCGAGAGAGTCCTTGAGAGGAACATGCGAGATCCGAGATAGGGATTTCGTTCGGGATATGGTAGCCACTCGAGAGGCAGTTGTTATAGACTATGGAGCGCATGGGCACTACCTTGGACAAGGTGGCACTAGATAGGCCGGGACATGAGCGACAACAAACAAGAGGATAGATCCGTATCGATTCTTTAGTGGTTACAGGATCACAACATCACCTTTAGAGCTTGGGAGTGTTAGGGGATTGCCACACCGTGAGTGGAGGCATACTCTCAAATGAGTGGAGACACACTAATAGATGAGAGGAGACCTATTAGGCCTATGTAGCCTAACTTCTTGCGTAGATGACCCAATAGATAAGATAAGATAAGATAATTATATTAAATGTCCAACACATGACCACAAAGATAGGTCAATGGACTACAAATACCAAGCAAAGCGAAACAACAGGAAAACCCAAGAGGGTCTCCAAAAACAACAAAAGAAGAAGAAGAAGAAGAGCACAAGTGATGAGAGAGGAAGGTGGAGGAAAGGCCTCACACGACACCAACCCTCACGATCACGCCCCCAAGGTCAGCTGAAAAGAAATTGGTGATGTCTTTGCTGTTCCTGCGGTGTCGTGGAATCTTGGAAACTTGTTGAGATGCCCGTGTTTCGTGGAATGTCGAGTTCTCTGGGTGGACCTGGTGGTTTGTCGTCTAAAAGAGGGAGCTCTTGGCTGTGCCCGAATCCGGAAATCTCTGGTCAAGGAAGAAGCTCCTCTAATCCTGACAGATCTAGCCAGGAGGTCCCCACTAGGGTCATGCCCCCGCTTAGTGCCCCTCACACCCGGCAGCAAATCAAAGAAAGATGTGATCTGTCGAGTAGTAGCCTCCCTGGAAGGAGGATGGAGGGCCTTGTCACGGAGCTTAATGGCTTCCTGTAAATAGAGAGCGAGACACCTCTGATCATAATACCTAAAGAAGGTCGTGAACGTAGGATGTTCACGAAAGAGACAATGAAACCTCCCTCTGATCTCATAATAGATGGAGCATCGGAAGATGAAATGTTCCTCTGTCTCAACCTCCTGGAGGGAGCAAAGTTGGCAGATCCTCTCAGAGCGAACTAAATGGTGATCATTCTCGACCCGAAGCCTGTGGGATCCGACTCTGAACTGGCCCAAAGATATGCGAAGAGCATGCATCCAATGACGGAGATATAGGTGGGCCGAATGATGAGTCCATTGCTGACTTCCAGGAAGTGGTTGGCATAGAAGGCCATTTTCGGGCGTAGCTCCTCTCGGGGTTGGTCCACGTAACCTGGGTGAATAGTCTGTATATGTCGTCCCTGATAATTCTGTGCAAATCCTGCGTGCTCGGAAGGAGGTGAGCAGGAGCATCCATGGAGTACCTAAAAGGGGGGAGACGGTCCATGTTGATCCGAAGAGATCCAAGAAGACGAGAGGTCTCGGCATACCAGCACCGAACACGACCACTACAATCGGAGAGAGTAATGGCCTCAGAAGAACAGTAAGCAAGGTAGATGTATCTATCCCTGCCAGTGGAGGAGTCCGAAAGTCCCTGGATGCGGTGCAAGAGTGAGATGAGACCAAAGATGACCTCTAATCTGAAAGGGCGAGCCCCAAACTCGGCAAGGATGATATGATGGGAAACAGTCTCTTTGCATCTGATGATCCGTCTGAGCAAAAGGATCTGAACCCGCTCAATAGAGGCCCAATCCGACTCGAGCAGGGAGGGGCCCCAAACCTCAGAACCATACAGAACAGTGGGTCTCACAAGAGAGTCTGAGAGAGACATCTTGGACAACGTGTCCTGAAAGTGATGGCGGAAGCACTGTCTCTCCAAGATCGCGAGGGAACCATACCCCTTGTTGATGCGGGGTTGAATAGCCGGACGTAAACTGAACCGAGGTCCAGAGAAGAGAACCCCAAATAGGTGTAGGAGTTGGTGATCTCCAACTCCCCCCCGTAGAAGAAATGGAAATCAGAGGTCTTCAACACATTGAAGACCATAACCTTGGTTTTACCCATGTTGACTGTAAGTTGCCTATGATCGCAAAAGAGGGCTAAAGCATCAAGCTGTCTCTGTAACCCCTCCGCCGAAGAAGCCAAAAGGACCACATCATCTGCGAAGAGAAGAATGTAGATCAGAACATGGTGGAGAAGACAGCCGTCCCCGTCCTGTATGTGGTCTCTAAGAAAATCCTCCAGCTCATCAATATAGATACCAAACAAAGTAGGAGAGAGGGCAGCCTTGTTTGACCCCGATGGTGCTCCTAATGAAATCGGAAAGCCCAACAGCAGTGCGAAGGTGACCCAAAACCTCCTCATACAGCTGGGTAATGGCAACAAGAAGGGTTTCGGAAATACCAATGTCTCTAAGTCTACAGAAAAGGGCTTCCCACGAAACAAAATCAAAGGCTTTCCGAAAGTCCACAAAGCAACAGAAGACCCTGCACGAACGGTGACGTGCTTCCTCGATGATAGCACGGAGGGTAAGAATGTGATCAGTAGTCTGGTATCCTATCCTGAAGCCAGCCTGCCCTCTGGCTCTACATTGGTACTGCTCAAGAAATGCCGAAAGCTGCAAATGAAGAACAATGGCGTACAACTTAGAGAAGGTGTGACCCACCATAATTGTCCTGTAATTATTAGGATCAGAAGTAGGACCGGATTTGTGAATAGGGTGGATAATGTGGTGGGACCAAGATTGCGGGAAGCCAGTACACACCACCTGATTGAAGAGTTCTACCAAATAACTGATGATGGTGTCGATCCCATGCTTGAAAAATTCTGCCTGGAAGCCTTCCTCATCTGCTGCTTTGCTGCAATTCATCACCGATATGGCCTTCTTGACATTTGAGTGGGTGAAAATGTGGCAGGTGGGGGGTGGGGATATAACTTGGGTCTTGGGATGACCGGGATGTCATAAAGGGTGGATGTGTGAGTGAACATAGTATGGGGGTCAAGGTCTAGGGGTAAGGGAGAGCGTCGGGGAATGATGGTGCGCCAAAAGCGTTTGGGGGAATGCGAAAGTGAGGTGCGGAGATCCCTTCTTTTGTGGGCAATAAAGGTGCGTTTCTTGTGGCGGAGAAGATTACGATAGGCAATTTTAAGGGGGAAGGATGGGAGGTCATGGGTAAAGGCCATGCGGAGCTGACGGTGGAGGTTTTTGCAGTCGTCATCATACCATTGGTTCATGGGGCATGTCCGTGTACTACGGGGCTTGGAAGTGGAATGGGGGTAAGAAAGCAGGGCAACCTCATGGATAGCAGTGGCAAGAAGGTTGTACATCCTGTCAGTGGGGTACACAGTGAATTGGGGCAAGGGGGGAGAAGCTGGCGAAGATGAAATGAGAAGGTTATGGGGTCACCCTCAGCAAGTCTCAGAGTGGTGTGTGGAGGGCAATGAGAAGGGCTAGGGGTCTGGGGAGTAGTTTCCAAGGAGAATGAAAGGGCTACATGATCGGCGAGGGGAATGGGGGAGATGGAAAGGTGGTGAATAAAGGGAAGAAGGTCGGGGGTAGTCATGACGTAATCAACAACACTTGGCCCCACCGTGAGGTCTGCAGGTGAAGAATTTGGAATCTGGGAAACATGATATGCCATTAAGGATCAATAGGTCATGAGCTTCCCCCAACTGTAAAAGGTGTCGGCCGTATGTCGTCAAGGGCCCTGCCACATCATCTGACTCCCTCTGAAGACCAAGAGAAACCGGGTCCACCTCCGAAGTACAAAGAGCATCAACAGTCCTGTCATGACATGAAACTTGGATGTTTTTGGTTCGAGCATTGAAATCACCCAAAAGGATGACCTCACCAACTGCTGAGAACTGAGAAATGCCAGCAGAGAGGTCAAAGTAGGGGTCCCCAACCAGGCCATTCTCAATGGCGAAAGGAGAAGAGGTAGGGGGAAGTAACAAACTGCAATATAAATGTCTCGAGTAAGGTGTGGGGTCCGCTTAACCTTGATCCATAGAAAACGTGCAAACTCGTCTTCGGCTGCCACAAAGATCCTGCCTCGAAGAGTGTCCCTAACCAAACAAGCAACACCGCCAGAACCCCTAACTCCACCGGAACTCCTAGTTTCTTGCCTGCAAATAGAGAGCCAATAGTACCCCCTAAGGTCCGGAGAGGACGAACGGGGCTCTCATGGGTTTCCGTAACAAAAAGGAGATCAGAGTGACCCAATGCATCCTGTAGGAGACCTGGTGAAGACCAGTATGACCCATTACCATTCCAACATGAAATGGCAATGCCCCTGTTACGCTGCCTCACCCGGCGGGACCGTCATTTGGACCCGGAGCCCAACCAGGAGGAAAAGTGTCTCTAATCACCGGTCTGAGGTTCCGAATCACTGCCCATTTTCCTGCCTTCCTGGCTGCCATGACCATCTCACGGGACTGTTTGAGTTCTGCCACCTGTGCTCTAGTGAGATCTTCATCAAGGAAAATCTTATCCGGAAGTGAGAAAAGTCTCCGTTTAGCCCTGAGAGCCCGAAGTCTGTCTTCAGCTGATTTGAAGCGAAGGAATAGGGTAGAGTCCAGACCAAGCCATGCTCTGTCAATGTGTACCTCCGACAGCCCCAACGTGTTTGTGATGAAGTTAGAAGCAATGGCTAGAGGATCAGAAGAAGGAAGAGGTGTGGGCAGACCTCTAACTCTGAGATTGAGCTCTCTTGTCCGTCTGTTTCTTTCTTCTACAAGTTTGGCTTGTACAACTTCTTCCACAACTGCAATAGGAGAGGTGTTTTGGCCCTTACCTTTCACAATATGTGCCCATGAATCAGATTGTTTCCTGAGGTTTTCATGTTGGGTTTGAAACTCTTCCTGTTTGTGCTTCAGATCTGAAATTTCTGCCTGTAATTGGTCATTAGTACCTATAGGGGTGGCTTGGGTCATGATATCTGTAAGTTTCCTGTGAAGAGAAATGTTGTCCGCTTCAACCTTTTCAAGGAAATAGAGATTGAGGGACCACCGGAAGAAGTAGCTTTTAAGGATACTATTATGGTAGTCGATGATGAGTGGAGTTGCCGCAAATGTGAGGATGCTTTCCCCTCCACGATATTGTGCTCGGAGGAGAGATAACGCGAGGGTTTGGACAAGACAGGAGGCCTAGAGTGCAGTAGAACAGGGATTTGCAGCAGGTTACCAATAAGGTAACCCTCTCCACTTTTGATGGTAGTGGAAAGATTAGTGTCAGGGCTTGGATTCACAAGCTCGACACCTATCTTACCCTCAAACCCATGAGGGAGCAGGAGGCTATACAGTTCGCTACATTACACCTTGAGGGGGTGGCTTATGATTGGTGGCACCATGGGTTAGTTACACAGGGTCATGAGCTTCTACGGTCATACAGGGATTTCAGCGAGAGGTTGATTGCGAGATTTGATCGCAAGGATGTGGAGCTTTATTACAGGGACTTGGCATAGCTCCGACAGAGTGGACACGTTGATTCATACATCAACAAATTTCAGCATATAACAGTTATGGTTCTAGAGATGCCTGAGAAGAGGGTGGTGATGTTATTTATAGAGGGCCTTCATGACAGGATGAGAGGATTGGTCAAGGCTCTTAAGCCTAGGACATTGCATGATGCCATCCAGACGACATTGAACTTGGACACATCCCCCACTTCCTATCAGCCCACTTCTTATCAGCCCAATAAGAAGTTTCCCATGAGCTCCAGGCCATTTCAACGCTCTACCGTTCCATAGAAGAGTGCACCACCTCCTAAGGTGGATCAGGAGACTCGTAATGAGTTGAGGAGGAAGAAGCTTTGCTTTCATTGTAAAGATCATTGAGAGCCTGGACATCGTTGCCTTGGTAAAGGCAAGGTGCATCTCATTGAGGTGATTTCAGATGGGGATGATGATCACTCGCCATATACGAATCAGAGAGGATGAGGGCAGTGACCATGATACACAGGGGGAGCAGCCCCAAGTAGAGCTTGGCGAGAGTGAGGCATTGGATTCATCCGATGTCAATATTGCCACACTCTTAGGAGTTCCTAGGTACCATCCCTTTCGGTGAAGGGAGTGTTTAAGGGATTGTTTGTTTGGTTGATGATGGAGCTACACAACTTCATTGATGAGGGGTTGGCTACGACGCGAGGATTACGAGTTGAGGAATTTGACGGGTTTAGTGTGCGGGGCAGCAGATAGATTTCTTATTAGTTGCACTAAGAGGATTCCACGGTTTAGTGTTTAGATGGGGGCTAC
The DNA here is from genome assembly GCA_018340775.1 of Taxus wallichiana var. yunnanensis. NCBI lineage: Eukaryota > Viridiplantae > Streptophyta > Pinopsida > Cupressales > Taxaceae > Taxus > Taxus wallichiana. The sequence goes on along the minus strand of CM031242.1, from coordinate 758,227,595 downwards.
ACATTGACCGATGACTTCTATGTTATTGGACTTGGTGAGATTGATACAGTATTGGGTATTTAGTGGTTACAGTCCCTTGGCAGATATGTGTAGGATTTCCGAGGATGGAGTTGGAGTTTATGGTGGATAAGAAGAAGATTGTGCTTCGGGATCTTTCTGACGGTGGGCCTAGAGTTGTTTCAGCACGCAGGATGGAGTCTATAGTCAGACATGGAGAGGTTGCATGGGCAGCCTAGTGTTTCATTTCATCCAAATCTTCTTCAGACAGTGAGCAGCCTTTTCATATTGACATCCAGTCCATATTGGATAAGCACGACCCAGTGTTTGGTGACATTCCTCCAGGTAGACCACCAGATAGAGGGTTTGAGCATGTTATAGAGCTTGAGGAGGGTGCTAAACCCGTGATGAGTACGCCTTATCGCCATCCTAAGACATAAGGATGAGATAGAGAAGGCCATTAGAGAGCTCTTGGAGATGGGACACATCCGTCCTAGTTCTAGTCCCTTTGCTTCTTCAGTTGTTTTGGTGAAGAAGAAGGATGGGACCATGAGGATGTGCATTGACTATCGTGCACTGAACAAGAAAACCATCAAGAACAGGTATCCTATTCCTCGCATTGATGAGCTTTTAGATGAGTTGCATGGATCTATCTATTTTTCAAAGATTGATCTTCGATCAGGCTACCACCAGATTCGAGTTCGGGATGAGGACATTCACAAGACAGCCTTCAGGTGTCACTACGGGCACTATGAGTTCTTGGTGATGCCATTTGGACTCACCAATGCACCTGCTACATTTCAGTCATGTATGAACCATCTCTTCAACAGCAGTTGAGGCAGTTTGTGTTGGTATTTTTTGATGATATTTTGATATATAGCAGGACATGGGATGATCATTTGAGGCATCTTGATGAGGTACTTAGCATAATGGAGACTCAGTCTTTATTTGCTAAGATGTCCAAGTGTGAATTTGGACTTACGGAGATATTGTATCTTGGGCATGTCATTGGGGCCAATGGGGTCAAGGTCCATTAGGAGAAGATACAGGCAATGCAGGATTGGCCACCACCCAGGAATATCTCTGACTTGCGAGGATTCTTGGGGTTATGTGGTTACTACCGGAGGTTCGTGAAGGGTTATTCTCAGCTGGTAGCTCCATTGACAGATCTTACACGGAAGGGGGCATTCAGATGGACAGATGAGGCACAGGTAGTATTTGAGAGGCTCAAGGTAATTATGAGCACTTGTCCAGTTTTGGCTCTTCCAGATTTCTCACGGCCCTTCATTTTAGAGTGTGATGCTTCGGGATTGGGGATTGGTGCATTTCTTATGTAGGATCAGCATCTTATTGTCTTCTAGAGCAGGAAGTTGAGAGATAATGAGAGATTGTGTTCCACCTATGATAAGGAGATGCTTGCCATTATGCATGCTTTGGCAAAGTTTAGACAGTATTTGGTGGGTGGAAAATTTGTGGTGAGAACCGACCACAACAACTTGAAATATTTCCTGGAACAAAAGGAACTCAATGAGAGGCAACAAAAATGGGTCAGCAGAATCCAGGCATATGATTTTGACAGAGTATGTCAAGGGGACGGAGAATGTAGTGGCTGATGCACTTTCCAGGAAACCCCATCTCGCTGTCCTATGTTCTTTGAGCGAGATTTCAGCAGATTGGAAATCTCAACTGTTAGAGTTTTTAAAAATACTTGGGCATGTGACATTATAGATGGAAAAATTCGGGATGGTCGATATAAGTTAATAGCTGATTTGATTTTGTATAATGGTAGAATTTACCTAGTTCTGAATCGAGCTTAAGGAGAAGATTATGCATGCTTTAGGACGCACCACTTGTAGGACATCTAGGGTATTTTAAAACATACAAGCAAATTAGAGAGAGATTCTCTTGGAAGGGTCTCAAGGATGATGTCTTGTGCCATGTCTCGTGAGTGTATGACTTGTCAGCAGAACAAGTCAGAGCATACTTTGTCCCAAAGAGATTTGCTACACCATTGCCAATTCCGGAGCAAAAGTGGGAAAGTATTTCGATGGATTTCATTACAGGTCTTCCCATGGTGCAAGGGAATGATCACATTTATGTAGTAGTTGATCGGTTGACAAAATATGCACACTTTTTCTCTGTCCCTACCAGCTTTAAGGCACCTCATGTGGCTGATTTGTTCTTCCGTCAGATATTCAGGTTGCATGGACTTCCGAAGAACATAGTGATCGGGATAGCAAGTTTATGAGCATATTTTGGCAAGAGCTTTTCCATTTGGTTCGCACTCGGTTGACCCCTAGCACTAGTTATCACCCTCAGACAGATGGGCAGACAGAGGTTGTGAACAAGTGGATAAAGGGTTATCTTCGTAACTATGTTGCATGGGACAACGAAGGCATGAGTAAAGTTGTTATATTTATGTGAGTATTACTCTAACACCACTTACCATATGTCTATTGGTATGACTCCATTACGAGCATTGTATGGATATGATGTGAGATCTTTTGTTGATTTGGCATTTGGGGACAGTAGAGTTCAGGAGAGTTTACAGGATAGTCAGGACATCCTTAAGGTACTTAAGGAAAATATTCAGCAGGCCCAGAATTAGCAGAAGATGTATGCAGATAGGCACAGAGTGGAGAGAGCATTTGAGGTAGGAGACATCGTGGTTCTACGTCTTCAGCCTTACAGATAGAGCACTCTCAAGAAGAGTGGGGCTGAAAAGCTCAAGCCGCGATTCTATGGTCCATACAGGGCGTTGAGGAGAGTTGGTGAAGTGGCATATGAGCTAGAGTTGCCTTCTGAGAGTAAGATACACAATGTTTTTCATGTATCTTGCTTAAATAAGGCCTTGGGGCAGCACATTATTTCTTCTACAGAGTTACCACCCTTGGATGAGGAAGGGAGATTGGATTTAGTGCCAGAGGAGATCTTGGATAGCCGAGAGAGGAGATTGAGGAATAGAGTTATTCGGGAGTTCATGGTGAGGTGGAAAGAGTTACCAGTAGAGGATGCTACATGGGAGGGCAAGTCTATATTACAGCATCTAGCTCTACAGTTGCTTGGGGACAAATAATCTCGGGAAGGGAGGACTGTAATGTCCCTCTTTCTTGAATAGTTCGGTCGAAGACCTTTGGCCCGTTTTGTCTACCCGACGGCCAAAGGGTGTTTTCAAGGGTGACTTCGGTTTATTAATTTTATTATATTGTGCTCAAAATAAAGTAAAATATTATTAAAGCACATATAATTAATTAATGGACTGTTTAAGTGACTTTGACTTAGGAAACGCATTTAAATAAATTAACTAATTATTTAATGTGCCTTCCTAGTTAAAAATGCGACTTGCTTGGAGAAGGAAATAATTAATTAAAAATTAATTATGTTAATTTGGGAAAAAGTGCGACTTGCATCTTTGGAGGGTTTTTTGGCTATAAGGAAAAAATGCGACTTGGGGAAAGGCATTCTAGATTATTATTATTTTCTCCCGGCAGTTAGCTTTGAGCTTTGTAGACAAAATCAAAGGACGGAAACCCTCTGGATTATTCCTCTTGTGGACGGAAACCCTCTGGATTATTCCTTTTGTGGACGGAAATCCTAGGAGCAGTGAGAGGAGTTCCTATTCAGGGATCGTCATTGTATTCACAGGTTTTTATAATTTCAGCAGTTTGAAAGAGAAATAAATTGCAACAATGGGCAGACTTCTTCTAGAGTGGGGCGACTTATTCTACAGTTGTTTTATGCAGTATCTGAGGTATTTTCTATGCTAGATAATTATTGTAATTTCCAGCATCAATTATATATCAAATCGATTTGGTTTGAATCATTTACAGTGGGTTTTGGACAATCTTTATTATCAATATATCTGCAGATTTATAATTGTATTGCCATAATATTTAGCATTAAAAATCATTATTAAATACACGGCTGAATTGTTCATGAAGAAATCTGCTTGTTAAACCCTAGGCGCCTTTTCTGTATTCACCCGGTTTGCGGGGTTTGTTTTATTTAATTTATCTATGCAGTTTGAGTATGGTGTTCTATGGATTCTTTGATGTTATCAATTTAGATTTAAACCAAAGCAATATATATTAAAAAAAAAGTATTTAGGTTAAAGGGGTTTGGGATCTTTCAAGTAATATTTCCAAAATTTGAGTGTCATGTCCCTTTTTAGAGATTAATTGAATTGAAGATCTTAACCCATTCTCCTCACCATGGGTTTAAGGAAGGAAGCAAGGGAAGACTTGGATAACATCTTCTAAATAGATATTTTCATTATTGTCATGTGTTCTATTAGAATATAAAGTAATTTGGAGCATGTAGGCTCTAAAAACAAATTAGATAATTAAAAAGTAATTTATGAGGTTGGCCATTATTGAATTGTAGCACCCCTTATGTTATAAAAGGAGGTTGCTTGGCCATTTGATTATTATGTGAATTCTATTATCTCTTGGAAAGATTGCTTGTGAAGCATCTCTCTACCTCTCCTAAGGACGAAAACCCTTAGAGAGTCTTGTGTGAGGACGAAACCCTTCACCAAGTCTAGGGAAGACTTCAACACGAGTCTCCACCCCCTTGAGGGATTTCTTTGCTGCTGTTATCTTAATTTCAGCCTTAGGCGAGTTGCCCTAAGGAGCTCTTTGGGTCAAATATTGAAGATATTGCTTCCCTTTTGTTATTGATGCAAAATTGGCTTCCTTCAAAGAGAACGACTTATTTGTGGAGTAATTCAGTACATTATTTGGCTGTTCTAAAAGGGTGACCAACATTGAATGGTGTTTTGAAGTATTCAAGGGTCTTCTATGTGTTTGTATTACATCATCTCATTGCATATAATTGTAAGGGTGAAATCTGGTTTTACATTAAAATTTGGAGGGTTTTGGCATGCATAATCAGATCTAAAAATATTTATTTATTTCTGCAACAACTAGGTTTTGAAGGAAATTCATTCCAGCATTCTTTGGCTTCCAAAAATTATAATTCCTTCACCAATTAATTGCTGAGCTTGAATAATAATTTTAGAATATATTTGGAGTGATCTTGCATGTTTTTAGGGCATTTCCAAGAGGGGTGAATTGGTTGAAAGACAGGTTTGGCATGTTTTGGTGGATGTTTGGGCAAGCTGATTTGATATTTGCATTCATCATATTTTTAAACCCCAAGATCCCAAGTTTCATGAATTTTGGAGCTTCTAGGTAAAGTTATGAATTTTTGAAGTAGCTCTAGAGACAAGGGTTTATAGAAAATTCATATCTTCATTTTTGGGGCACTAAAAATCAGTTTTCTTGCATCTAACAATTATTGGTTATTTCTCATAAATTATGAGCATATTTCGTGAAGGCTTGAGTGAGATTTGAGCCTATGAAAGTGTGTTTGAGTCTCTTAAGAGGTTGTTGCCCTAGGAAGGGCATAATTTGCAGGTTTTCAGTCATATCCAGGCTGATATCAATCATCTACAATGTACTAATCTGATTTTCAAGTTTACATCTCAGCTCTTTGGTCATTTCCCGAGTCCCCCTAAAAAGGACATTATAGTGCTATTAGAGCATCATCCTCCCAGCCTGTGAAGCATGAAAAACAAGTTAGAAAGGATCCTTAAAAATCAAGGAAGGATAGTGGATACACTTGATAGGCTTTACCCTAGCCATCCAAAATATGCAGGGTGGTGATTCCCTCAAGGAGAAAAGGGTTTCAAGGGTTGACAAATTGACAGAAGAATACTAAGCCCTTCCGAAAAGATTGCGTGATGCCCTTTCCTTTGAGGAATTTGTGGAATTAGAGAACAAGAGAGTGGGCATTGGCACAAGGCCTAAGAACCGAACCACACCAAGGAGCCACTCGACCCTAAAAGGAAAAAACCCTTCCCTCATGAAGAAACAGGTAAAGGAGCATGTGGCGGATCAGCTACATGATGGAGAAGATGGTCATCCTTCTAAGGCAAAGGAGGAAGAAAAATCAGCTTTGCAAGGTGTTGAAGAAGCTCAATTACCAAAGGGTAAGGAGAAGACTACAACAATTTCTCATGAGGACCACCAAAGGTATGAGGATAATTCAGAATTGTTGCTTTCTATCATGTCATTTCATATTTACACTCATGGGCAATTTGTTGGAAAAGATGACCTTGGGGCAAGTTTGATGCTCCATAGCAAATCATGGCAAATGGGTAGTCTTCATGATGCTAAGAATGGAGACAAATTAGAATTGCAAAGGGTTAATGGGCCAAGACTTAGGGGTGACCATGTTGGGGCCATACATATGAAGAGAGTGCTTATCGGGTATCTATAATCACTTTCACTCCGCTGGAATTTTCAGGACAGCAACTAAGGGTAAGCAAATTAATTCTTTTCGTGATCATAGCAAGAGTCTATTGCACCACCCTATGTCATTACAATGCTTTGATTATCATGACAGTTATTCTAACAATGGTGTGAAGATGAAGGGTACCAAGGGGAAGAGAAAGAGCTTGAATTGGGAGGTGAAATTAATAACATTCAGCTTGCTGGACTGTTCCTAACAGTGGTCAATAACAAGCAAATTAATGACATTTTCAGCTTGGGAGAGGAGCCCAAAGATGTTCCCTACAAGAGTGTTGCACCTAACTTGGAATTTCTAAGTTACAAGATGTTTGGAAGCAACCCAAGGCATGTAAGTATCTCAAATTCGTGGCTTACCACTTTGCCATTTCAGATATGGGGGTGTGATCATAATTCATGCTTGTTGTGTCCTATGAGAATGCTAATGGGATATCATTATGCACAACATATGTCAAGGGATGATGAGGTAAGAAGCATCTCTTGTGGCAAAGAACATATGGATGTTTGGATTCTATCTCAAGATTGTTTTCACATAAGTGTTGTGTTGAACCCTACAAAAGAGGATTGCTGATTTCAAAATCAGTATGGGGAACAATTTTATCATGGTATGTTTTGGGCATCGAGGACATGGTGAAAACTCTGATTATCCTTTCCATAGATTGCTAACCCATGGTTCCATGGAAGGAATAGGGAGGTGGTGGAAAGAGGAACCATCATGATGGAATTGCAGCTGTACATATTTCAGACATAGGGGAAATTGATGGTCCATACACAAAGAAAATATTCTAGATGCTTATTCTCATAGATGAAATTGATGTAAGTATCTAACACCCCGGGGAAGAAGGCCCGAGGTGCATGAGAGGGCAAGGGGGAGGGAGAGACCCACTGGTTTTGTCGTTTTGTAGCCGAGGGACGGGGCGGCTTCGCTCACTTGACCAAGTCTTCATGGGAGTGACAGGGAGGCACTTGACTGAGGAGGTGGTTGTCCACTTGCTACTTTTGGCTCTACGAAGTAGGGCGAGAGAACCCAATGTGCAACCACGGAAGATAAAGGGTGAAGAGATGTACTTTATACCCTCAAACTCGGTTGGGAAGGTCAATATTAGGCCATACACAACCACTAAATGCAATGTTTGCTCGAAGGAGTGGTCATAAAGTCTTGTGTTGCAGACACTAGGGAACACATACATAGTTTTTTGAAGACAGATTGAATGGGAACACAGAATGTGATCATAGACATCAATCTTGAGGAATTTACCTACAACTTGATATATGATGATGCAGGATACTTTACTTTGAACATCAAGGCAAACACAATTATAACATGTAAGGTTTGTGTGTCTTGCAAATAGATTTCATGTAAGTTACATGATGGTGATGAGATCTGTCGGATGGGTAGGATAGGTAGGACAATGTTGGGAATAAAATGGGGATCGAGATAGATTCAAAAGTGGGGAGATGGGGAAATGTGAAGGGAATGAATGACTGTGTTAACCACCTTATCATGATACTTCTGCCATGTTCTAATCTGGAAATGGAGCAAACTCACCTTCCCAAGGTCATCTACTTTAGGAACCTCCAAGGAAAGCAAACAACATAATAACCTTTGAAAAACCAGTATGGGCCCTTGAAACCGGATTCCACGTATGGATCATGCCAAATAATCAAAACCAAGGGACACCCAAAGGCAACAAATGTTCATTTATAGTAGTTTTCAGGAAGGAACTTTCTGATTCAAGAAATGGTGACCAATAATACTACAAAACACTTCCCTTCACCACCCAAACCACATTACCATTGAATGAATGAATCTATGCAAATTTTATCATAACTCATACAAGGTCACGAAGGAAGATAAAATTTACTCAATTCCAAAATAAGTTCAACAACAAAGCATAACAAAACAAGCATGACAGCTTGCTCAAATGTGTCCATTCATGAAGAAAAATAAGGAAACATATACAAATGCTCTCAAAGCTTGCTAATGGTTGTACAAATGCAACCACCTTAGCACAAATCTCAGATGAAAACAATTCAATAGAGCTTACACAGGAAGAAGAGTCCCATAACAAAAACACCCACACAACCCTAAGCGAGCACCCAAAAAGAGCCCCTCAAGTTCTCTAACCATCTCACCTTTGTTAACAATCAAACATCTTCTTATACAATTTAATCTCAGGGGAACATACTTGAATATTCCATTGGATCACTTATTCCATCATGTTGGACCACCATTTGGATTAGTTAAGGAATGTAGAGAATATTCCTCCCAATCAATTTTCAGTTTTGTCTTTTCGAGCCCTGTCACCATCATGTGAACACGCTCAAGGGAAGTTTGTTATATGTCATGCTCCATCCGATTCGATTTTCCACTTGATAATACAATTGCAGGGCCAATATTGAGGAGAATAAAAACAACTAATGGATTGGACCTTTTGCATGCATTAATTCATGATTACACATGAAGGACACATTCTCCCATGAGTGACCTGCCATAATTCATATCTGCTCGTGACAACTTCTTTGGACAAGATATGTAGATTAAATGCGATACAACGGCTCGCATGACGAGCTGCTTTAGGGGCAGTCACTTTTTAAATTTATTTCATTATCCCATGGATTGCAATCCATCAGACACTCGTTCAAGCACAACTCCTCTAGAAAGTCTTCGGTGAATCGTGCTTCCTGTATAGTGGTATCATTTGAATCAAGGGCTGATTTTTTTGAGTTGTCAACTGAAGTTTTGAGAGACACCTTTTGTTTATCTGATCTTGTTGAGGACTTCATCAGGATGGTATTCCAGGTGCTAGGTGCTGGAGCATACCCGCCTAAAGGTTTCTCCCAGAACGTACTCCAATTGTCCCCCATACACAGGCTTGCCAAAATGTCCCCCTCATTCTCTGTTCTCCAGGTCCTACTCTTTCATCTTCTTCGGCCACGAGGATCACCTCCATCTTGAACAATTGAAGCAATTTTGGCTTCAACGTTTCCTGTGATTCAAAGTGGGAATTTGATAATGTCCAAGCCGTATTTATCCCAAAATTTTCTTGAAGATGAACTCCCACATTATGAGTTGATGGGTGGGACTCAGGGAAATAAACCATCCATTACCCAACGAATGGACGAAGCGAAAAAGAGAATTTGAATGCAAGGACAAGCTCCTTGCTCGTCTCCCAATGTTTGTATGAGAATTCATGAACATTGGCAATTAATAAGTATTATATGTATACTCCTCCTTTTTGCATATATTATCATGGGCGAGGCCCCTATAAAACCTCATTTTGTTACATGTATGAAGAAACACTGCTTTAACTTCATTTTTCTGCTTTCCTCTATTCTATGAAATGTTTACTTCCGACATGTTTAAATGGTAATGCATTTCAGATTTACGCATCAATATTAATGAAATGAACCCCCCACTTATAGTCATATAAATAACACCTCCAAAATTGTCGAATTTGGACTACAGGGTGAGGAGTTCTACCTGGAAATGCAAAACTGGTTTCAGGTCCTGTCATGAAACTCAAAGTATTTCCTTCTGACTGCAATACGTGCCTAAACCGCTGAAGGGACACCACGCAACGCTTTATAATAAGGCGAGGGAATCGGGAGTGCGAAAGCATCTTGCATTCATAACTGGAACGGTGTATAGATGCATCCCGTCCCACGAGTCCCAAAAATGCATCACGGGCCTTGGGCTGTCGGGAGCACATTGCACTTTTGCATCGCATGTGAAGATGTGAAATATCCCTTTCAAGGGATGAAACCAACAATCAAGGAAATTAGCTCAAATCCCAAAGCAATCAAATCTGATTTTCAAATCAGCAGACTGAAACAAAAACCCAGATTTGGACAACAAACTGATTTTAGTGGTATGAAAACTCACAATTTTACCCAAAATACCATCTAACAATGCATCCACAATTTTTATAAACCTTTTAGAGATATTCTAGAACTGTTTTCAACCCAAAAAGACATGCATATGCTCAGCTGAAAATTAATAAAGACCAACAGAAGTACAACTCCAAAATAATTATGAAAAGAGGGTTTAGAAACCTCAAAAATTCACCACAAAGTAGATTCCGGCTTTATAAATAGAGGCAAATCTGAAAATGAAGTGAAATATCAAATATATGCCCTTTAAGGCACCAAACTTCACTCTAAGGTAGGTCGCTCCATCCAGAGAGGCCACTCAATGCAAATACAAATTTGAATATGATTCCTTTTCCTCAAATATGCAACAATCCTTCAAGCTCACACAAGGAAGGAGGGTTTCCATCCCCTTACCAACCACTAGAAGGGTTTTTATCCTTCTAGGAAGATGCCACACACTTGGATTTTTGCCCAAGAGAAACCAGCTCACAAGTCCAAGTAGAATCAATTTGCCAAAATAGATGATGCACAAATGAAGCCTTCACTTCCTTTTATACCTCCCCTTTGGCGCCAAAGCTTGGAAAGATCATGGCCGACCCATAGAAAGCCATTATATTCTTTTATTAAGCCTCTTCAAATGCCTTAAGCCCAACCGACCTGCTACAAGAAGAAATACACTAAAAAGAAAACATTAAAATTAGAAAAAATAAAATTCAAAAGGGAGCTCAATTTCTTTTTCCAACTCCTCATCTTCTTTGCCATGGAAAAGGGAATGGGAAGAAGTCCAAAATCCGATCCTTAAGTGGGTAAAAGGGACATTACAAGATGCAAAATGCATGTTTAAAGTTGAACACTTGATCTTGAAGTACGATAGATACGTGCCACGTGTTCCTCTCTTTGTCGGGTGCCGGGGCTTGAGGGATGTTTGCACCTTTGCACCATGTACAGATTTGTATAACAAGTTCCCGCCAACTCATAACAAAATGCCAAAACATATCCGTTGGGCATCAAAGGCGTGTGTGTACACCTTGCAACTTTGCATGCAAGTTGCAAAACTTGTAAAAAGGCCCGACTACCCAAACAATAAATTGACAATGTAACCATGTCGAGGCAATGATGAATAAGCCAACATTTAGCATCACCTGCTGACCCGAAACCACCATGAAACCTGCAACTATGTTAACTTTTATGAATTTGATTTGAGCAAGGAAAATATGAAGACACGTCAAGTTTCAAGTTGCATCCCTTGGGCGTGGAATACACCGCATCAACCTGGGAGCATTAGCCAATTTGGTACATCGACACATGTTTCCATGCCCATTCCAATCTTGTTCAACTCTGCTAACTCCCCCTTTTCAACCTGTATCTCGCTTGTTTTGGAAACACGTCTTCTCATTCCATCCCTTCTCGAATCTTCATTCATTACGGAAGCTCGTTCATTACTCATGGAGTTCAAAAGTTCCAAATAAACATACTCCGGCCTCCCACCGATAATCCATCCTTCCAAAATTTCTTAAGTAGCGACCAAGACGAGGAATACGTAGCAATATACAAAGGGTAATAAGGAGCCAAGTGAAGGAAGCAATGAAGTTTTACAATCATGGTGCCAAGAATGTAGATTGTAAAAATGGGCACCAACAGAGGGTATGACTTTGGAGATTACAAGAATTGATTTTTGGTATTTTGAACTTGTCAACTATTTCATTTGTCACTACACTATGTTTGTTGTCATCAATAAGAGGATAGCCATGAGAGGAAATAATCTCCAAATTTCCAAAGCATTTTCAACCATTGGGGATTGGTTCCTTCTCACCTCCTTCATCATTGCAAGGGCAACAAGGTGTTTGATACGGGAAGATGGTAAGAATGGCAAAAATCATTTGGTTGTTGATCATAACACTACTGTCATATGCACTTCTAGCTTGCACAATGACATATTTGTAAGCATACAAGTGGATTCAATCATGGAAGTGTTGGTTTTCAGCTCACAACATTGTTGACAATCCATATAGGATCATTTCCAGCTCATATATCAATTTTGCATGCGTATCATCATGCATCTCATACTACAAAAAAATGACGAGGTAAGAAACACATCTTTGATTCGATTTTAAGTTTGTTTCCTATCATGTCCCTTTTTGGAGGCTGATTTCTGAAGACCTTAACCCATTCTCTCCCACGGGTCTAAGGAGAAAAGCAAGGGGAAGATCTGAATTATGTCTTTATTGTTGATTAGATAGTTGTTTTCATTTATTTTCATATATCCTATTGAAAGCCTAGCTCTCCAATATAGGAACTTAAGTAAGGTAATAAAGGTATTATGAGCATGTAGGCTTGAATATCATTTAAATATTTAAAAACACTTACTTTAAGGGGTCGACCATCATTTCTTATCTTCATAAGCACTCCTTGTGGCTATTTAAGGAGGTCGTTTGGGCATTAATGATTTATGTTTTGGTGATTATTCTTATCTTGGTGAAAGTTGGCTAGTGTAGCCCTTTTACTCTCTCAAGGATGAAACCCCTTGGGTTGAGGACCTCATCCAAGGACGAAAACCCTTGGTTGGGAAACTTGTGAAGGATGAAAACCCTTCATGAGGTTTTTGTGTGCAAGTTGATTTGAAAAGCAATAAAGTATCTTTCTCTTGCATGTGTGGTCTCTTTGGTGCAATATTATATTTGTTTAGAGTGGAGCGACCTACCTTGGAGTGGAAATTTGGTATGTGTGATACTAATTTGGCAAATCTGAAATTACTAGCTTATTCTTCATAATTTATAAGGCCAATATCTTGAGTTTCATGAATTTTGGAGCTTCCTAAGTTGAATTGTGAATTTTTAAAGTAACGTTGCAGACAAGGGTTTCGTTGAAATTCATATCTCCATATCTAGGGTATTAAAAATCAGATTTCTTTCATTATATGATTGTTGTTGATATATCATAATTTTAGAGACTTAAGTGGAGCTGATTGGAAGGGTTTTGAAGGCATGAAGTTGGGGTTGAAACCCCAAAATAGGTTGTCGTAGAAAAGGGTTTAATTTGCAGGTTTTACAAGTTCATAACAACTCTATAATCTGATTTGTCAGTTTTTGGTCATTTCCTGAGTCCCCCAAAAAGGGACATTACAGTGGTATCAGAGCATCATCCTCCCAGCTTGTGAAGCATGGAAGACAAGTTAGAAAGGTTCGAGAAGATGCAAGGGAAGTTAGCAAGGTCATTAGAAACCCTCGCCCTAACTGTGGAGAAACTCGTTGAAGTTAGAACAATCAAAGAAGAAGCCACTCCAAAGTCTTCCAAGGCTCCAGATTTGATGTTCTGTAATGTCCCCTTGTTGGGATATTTATAAAACTGAAAATTAATTAATCAAATTGATCCTAGGAAGATTAGATCTTCTTAGTTCGACCTCAAATAACCCAATGTTGGCAATAATACAACCCAAAATGGGGTTGGAGTATGCCAAAGTGGTGGGTTAGATGGGAGAACTAATTAAAACTCTAATAACATCTAGATCTGATTTTTAGCAGCAATTAATTAATTAATAAATCACCCAACAACTGAAACTGCAAAAATTAATATCTCACAAAATACTTGGAGTTTTGGCATGAAACGAATTGCACAATAAAGTAGAAATCATGGGATTTCAAATGAACTAACAAACTGAATTTTCTGAACACTAAAACCCACTCAAATCTGCCTCCAGTTCTAGGGTTAGAATAAAATATTTAAATAATTTCCAGCTCACAAAATCTTTCAAAACCCTCAAACAATTAGCAAATAATTAATTGCAGCAACATACAAATCTATCATCAATACCCTCAAAATAGGATGGAACACACCCCAAACCAAGTCGATTTGCCCTTAATAAATTGCAGCAATGAATAAGAACACAATAGTACCTCAAAACATTCACCCACATGCAGATTTATGCTTCAAATAATTGCGCCACACCATAGAGCAATTCGCCAATGCTAGAATGGAGGAAATATTGCATAAATTCACTCAACACAAGAGAGCACAATGGAGTCTTTAATATTCTTCAATAATGGATCCAAATCGAGAGAGAGCAATGCAAGAACTAGGGCATACATCCCATTACTCCAAGCATGGAGTTAAATCAAAATGATCAATCAACATAACCCCACTAGAGGAAATGCGACCTCCTTTTATAGAGTTAAGGGGTGCAATGTCCAATGATCAACCTTTCCCTTTTGGAGGGAAAACATAAATTCTCATTAAAACATTTAATAAACTAAGACTATGTGCACTTTATTATTTTTAATTAAATAATAAAAACAACTAACCTATGTGCACATTAAACTAACTAAAGAGACTCCCACTTGTAGCGCTAAGCATGCTAAGGGGTTACAATGCAAATAAAATAGAGGAACCCAGATATTAGTAATGCCCTGGAAAAGGGGACATTATTGTCCTTCCCTCTCGGAAATTGCTTGCTCTCACGCAATAGCAAGCTCATAGATCCATGCATCATGCCCCAAAGAGAAGATGCGGGTGCTGCGTAAAAGCCTTGATCCGGTGCTCAAATGGTGAAGAGTTGGAAAGAACAAATTTCTTTCCCTCATGTCAGCCCAAAAAGATGGGTCATCAGCTCCGTAACATGTGCCCGAAGTGATGGTGTCCTCAATATGGCATAAGGAGTCATCAAAGGGACGAACTTTGCAAAACTCCAAGGCTGCCCACTCAAAGATGCGCTCATGAAGTGAATAGGACAATGGTCTTTCATCACACGTCTTGAATCCTACACATGAAGCAAACTCATTAGAAAAACAAGTGTTGAGAAACACTTTTCCTGTTTCTTCTTTGTGTCTCCAAGGCATGGATGGCTCCCAAATCTTCCTCATGCATGGGTTGTCCTCAAACTCTGTTATGTGGCTCCAAACACTGTTGTAATCATGCATTACCGCCTCAAAATCAGAATTAGAATGGTTGGTTTCCATCCCCAAGTATACACCCATGAGCCAAATTCAAGCACCAACAATCATATCATCAAATGCAAGGCAAAAATCTGAATTATAGAAATGATAGGGAAGCTGGTCATAATGATATCATTCATAAAAATGATGGGACAACAACTAACACATTTCAAAATAAACTCCCCAACATGAATGATCATTAATCTAGTGAATAAAAATGGCTCCCATGTAATTGAAATTTTATCCTCAACAATAACAAACTGGAAATTATTCATATGCACAGCTGAAAATGAAATGCCTTGAGAAGAATTCATACCATGTTCCTTCATTTTTTCCAAACCTTCCATTGAAGCCCAAAAGTTAGTGGTCATGCAAGCAACAACCAAACATTCCCAACACATATCCTTTGTTGATTTTACCTTTGGAAGCACATCAATCAAACATCCAAGTGGAAGACATAACTGTTGTTCAAAATCTGAAAATGGACTTCTTACCATGCAATGTGTAGTCCATGTGATCCATCCTTCCTTCAAGGCTTCCAAGGAGATAGGAGTTAACATTATTTGAAAAAAAAAAAAGAGATGATATCCATGTATCCAAATAAAGCTTGTAAAACTCAAATCTTTTTATCCCCTTATCACATGAAGCAACATGTGCAAGATGACACCCCAAATATCCTCTTCTTCTATGCTCACAAAGAAAGGAGAAAGCTGAAATTTAGTGCATGCATTTATGGCTATCATCATAGAGAAACTAAGGAATTTTGTACCTTTGTGCCAATGACTTTTGCTTATGAAAGGGAGCAAAACACATGAAACCATCATATCTTTGTGCCTTTTAATGATGAATTCCTCATATGGACCAACAAACTTATTGTTATGGCTTCCATCATTGGGAAGAGTGATAATCACTCTTTCTCCTTTTCCATCATGTTCCTTATGCACCCAAAGGTTAAGAGCAAAAGTACCAACAAGAATGTGACCATTATACCCCATGTTGCACATCATACCCATCTCCCTATCATGCTCAAAATCATACCCATCAAAGCTCAATATGGAAGGAGAAATAAAATATGAAAAATCATACCTTGGGTTGCTCCCAACATCTACAAAACTCAGAATTTCTGAGTTTGGAACAACACTCTTTTCTTCACCATTTTCTTCATCCAAAGCCCTTTTTTCTTCCTTACCAATGCTCATGCTAGGTGGGAAATGACTTGGAGCAACCATGAGACTCATGCTCCCTTCTTGTTCTTCAAATGGCTCATGGTGAAGGTGAATGATGTCCCTCAAATCTGATTTTTCCATCACATGTTCCCTTGCCATCATTTCTCCTTGATCATGCATATGCTTGATACTAATATCCTCTTCATGCCCATCAACCAAATCTGATTTCTCCTTGCACCCACTCAAACCCATGCAATCATTAGATGCCAAAAATTTATCATAAAAAACAAAAGGACTCATACCTTGGATGCATGTCTTCACTTTGCTTGAACATTGATTCACAATTCTTCTAGCTAAGGATTGTGCAATGCACGACTTCTCTTGTCCCAATTCTTCCACAAGTATGGATAGCAAAGATTGTGGGGTTCTTCACACTCATTCAACATTAGGGACATTATAGTTTGCATAACATCCATTATATCTTGTGAATGATCCTCATGTAGAACATCAAAGAAGACTTCAAACATATGCAAAATGAGGTCATCACAATCAAGATCTAACATTGGAATGCAAGACCTTACCTTAGCCATGTTCTCCAAAATCTTAAACTCATTTGCCAAAGTGTGGGTTTGTAGTGTCCCAAAGCTTTTGAAAGCTTCCAATCATGAGCTCATAAACCTCCTCTCATAGTGATGCCATCATATGACAAGCTTGGGGTTGATATCCGTGTTATCTCACTAATGCATGTGAGAACCTCCTCATGCCCGAATAAATCGAATCTAGCCAAATGTGTCACCAAAAGGTCCATCGCTGCAGACATAGAACCATAATCTGATTGTTCTATCAAAGATAAACAACTCGCCGCCTCTTGAAGTGTTTGAGCAACACACTCTTCTCATGATGAGTAAAGGTAAAGTCGAGCCATCTCCCAAGCCTGTAGAGCTTCGCCTTCACCTCTCCATCACTTGCTAATTCCATGATCCAAAACTATGCAAATAACACACCCACAAGAATAGAAGAAAATTGCCCCAATTCACCTCAAACAAAGTGCAATAGTCTGAATTTTTTTCCCAATCTGAATATGCAAACACAAATCTTTCTAGATCTGAAAATGGGAGACTTACTATAAATAGTTTGTCACTCTCCCTAGCTGAATTTAGAAAAATTGCATAACTTGCTCCACAAACCCTAATTGCATGAAAACTTTGGGGAATGATAGATAATATTATGGAGCAATTTTCCCAAAATGAATTTTCTGAAAATAACTGAAATATGGTTCTTAAAACCCGAAATACTACGTAAAATTATAGCAAACTTCAAAATCCATATCTTTGGCTAGAGAAGTCCAAATGAGCTAAAACTTTGGAGCTTGGGCCACAAAAATATGAAGAATAATATTCCAAAATTAGTTTTCGTACATCAAATACAAAACCCTAATTTTTCCCTAAAAATAGTTCTAACACTTTTAAGACATCAAATCAACTCCAAAAATTATGAATTTAATTCCTCCTAATTTTTGCCAACACAAACCCCACAAGAGTAGAGGAAAGAAACTTTGAACAATGAAACCCGCTCAAATCTTTGAAATCTTCCTCCAAGTCGCTAGGGTTAGAATAAAAAAATATTTAAATAATTTCCAGCTCACAAAAATCTTCCAAAACCCTCAAACAATCAGCCCTTGCTCAGAAATAATTAATTAATTGCAGCAGCATACAAATCTATTATCAATACCCTCAAAATAGGATGGAACACACCCCAAACCAAGTCGATTTTTAATCGTAATAAATTGTAGCAATAAATAAGAACACAATAGTACCTCAAAACATTCATCCACATGCAGATTTATGCTTCAAATAATTGCGCCACACCCTAGAGCAAGTCGCCAATGCTAGAATGGAGGAAATATTGCATAAATTCACTCAACACAAGAGAGCACAATGGAGAGAACAATGGAGTCTTTAATATTCTTCAATAATGGATCCAAATGAGAGAGAGAGCAATGCAAGAACTAGGGCATACATCCCATTACTCCAAGCATGGAGTGAAATCAAAATGATCAATCAACATAACCCCACTAGAGGAAATGTGACCTCCTTTTATAGAGTTAAAGGGTGCAATGTCCAATGACCGACCTTTCCCTTTTGGAGGGAAAACATAAACTCTCATTAAAACATTTAATAAACTAAGACTATGTGCACTTTATTATTTTTAATTAAATAATAAAAGCAACTAACCTATGTGCACATTAAACCAACTAAAGAGACTCCCACTTGTAGCGCTAGGCATGCCAAGGGGTTACAATGCAAATAAAAGAGAGGAACCCAGATATTAGTAATGCCCTGAAAATGGGACATTACGGTTTAATTATAGAGCTTTTTAGGACAAGGTCCGGGATGCCCTCCCTTTTGCAGAGTTCGTGGAGTTGGGAATAGAGAGTTGGAATTGGCACAAGGTCAAAAACCCAAGCAACAAGGAAGGGGTCATCGCTCCATAAGGACATCACACTCAAGGGTTTTGACACTACACATGAAGAAGGGTTTGTAGGTAGAGGTCTCTTATGCCCCCATGACAAATTTTTGAGCCCTAATAGTCACACATGCTAGTGAAAAATTAGGTTTGCATTTTGAAGGAAATGGAGCCATGAAGAATGAAGATTTAGCCCTTACTCTCACTGTTGTTCCAGAGAGTCAACATTATGAGGTAATTAATGATTTGTTTGGTTAATATACTATATGATATTGTAGTGTCCCCAATGGACACTTTTTACCCCCAAATGGATTTTTGGCAAAACCCCAATCCAAAGAACAATTTCTAAATAATTTATAAAATATTACAATGCAAATCTGAATTTTATACATGCATGACGACTTGCATAGGAGATGAAAACCCACAAAATGAAAGGCAAAACCACTGAATCTTTAATGGAATCAACTTAGCAAATTTTATAAAGATGGAATCAAGAGATAAATACCATATTTGACCTCAAAACAGGATGAAATTATTTTATATAAATCTGCAGAACAGCTGTCCTCAAACACAACTAAAAAGTACAAAACCCTTGAGCCAAAAATATGCAAGTTGGCTGATTTGACCTCTAAAAATATGAAAAGATCTTGGTGATGAGTCGGGACAGCCGTGCCCTAGAATGTATCAAACTCTATCAACCAAGGTGTAGATAACCCTAGATATGGCTGCAAATGGAGGTAAAAATCTGCAACAAGCTTCCACCTTCAAACCCTTGTACAAATCTGCACTTTTACAACCTTCTATACCGCTGGAAAATACTGAAAAACACCACTAACTCCATGATCTGCAATGGAAACCCCTGTGTGGAGAATCCTCTCAACTAGGAGAAGGGTTTTCGTCCTTCTACTAGATCTCTTAGAGGGTTTTGTAATGTCCCCATTTCTGAAGACCCTTAGCCTATACTTCCCATGGGCTTCGGATGTTGCAAGGGGAACATTTTTATTAAATAATTAAATATTATTGCCTGGAGCAATAATTATTTAATTATGAAGATTATTTAATTTAATTCCCAAAATTTAAAAATTAAATGGGGAATTAATTAAATAAATATTTAGGTGGCTTTTATTGATAAAATCACCCTTGAAAATGGGACGCCACACCTAGGGAAAAACAAATTGCTTTTATTTAATATTTTCCCTCTCCTAGGGATTTTGAATTTTGTGCCTCCTTGCTTATAAAAGGAGTGCTAGGGTCATTATTATTATCAAGCTATGATGAACTTATTTTGATACTCCATGCTTGGAGTTGGGATGCATGCCCATTGATGTTTTCTTTCGCCTCTCATGCTTGGGAGATCTTTGTAGCTGATCTTTGAATATCAAATTGAAGAGGTTATTTGCTTTGGTTGAATTTGCAAGTAGAAATCTATATGTTTTCACTGTAGCGCAGCACTGTAGCGTCGTCACTGTAGCAGCTAGGTTTTGTGATAAAAAACAAGAGTTTTTTGGGAGTACCTTTGGCAAGTCGACTTTGGTGTATTGGTTTTCTATTCCAGTGATTCCTTTTATTATATTTGTACTATGTTTGTATGCCATTCTGAGTGTGATATGACCAGCATTTAGTCTATTTTCATGTCTAATATGACAGTGATGCCCTCTGTTATGGGTGTGCACTGATTTGGATGACTTTCTAAGTGAATCGTCCAAGATCCATGCGTGTTGAGTGTCCTTGCTCAAGCAGTTACATGTAAGACAAGTTTGGCGCAAAATATTGGTATATTTTGGGTTGGTTCTGATTGGATTTAAGTTGCTGTAGCTTTCTCTAAAATCTGCGACTTCTTTGGGTGTGCATATTGAGTGTTTGAGGCAAAAGTGGAGTTATATGTATACTACAAATTGATTGCTACTATTTTGATAACTCCAGCAACTACAGTTGGATGTGTATGGACTGATTTTGGAATAAAATATACTGTTGTTCTTTCTTTCATGGCAGCAACCCAGTTGAAGTAAGTATTAATTATTTAAATGCACGATTGAGTCACTCTTGGCCAGCGACTTCTTCTACTTTGTATGGGGACTGATTTGGTGTAATAGTTGAAGTGGATCCACTATATTTGTGCATGATTTTTAGTCTCTTATTTACAGCGACCAGCCTGGGCATGTTTGGGACTGATCCTGGGTGTGTAACAGTTTGTTGTTCTTTCCTGAGAGCTAACTATTTATTTGGAAATAAATCTGGGATGTTATTAATGTATATTCGAGCTCCATGTGCCCAGCAGATTGATAGTATGTGATGTAGGATCAATGGAAGTCTTTTGGCAGCGATCCACTTTGGTTGATCTAGGCAAACAGTAGATGGTTGTTTGGGAATTGTAGAAAGATCTTTGGAGAGGATTACAAGAATTTGTCATAGTTGTGTTACTCTTTGTTTGAAGCTCAATAACAAGTGATCAGGTTTTTAAGATCTGTTTGGAAGTAATTGTGTGAGCTAGAGGCCATTAAACCCCTATCATTGGGTTTATTGAGTCAACTACTCAACTGGTTCAAGTAGTGCCAATTGAGCTTTTGCTATTCCCAGTTGATTAGAGTGTTAGAGAGTTGGTTGTTTGCATATTTTCCAGTGATCCCGGAAGTGGGATATTACAGGTTTTCATCTTCAAGAGTGAATCTCTAAGAGTTTTTGTCCTTAGAAGATTATTGATGCAAGCTCAAAGCTTAACATACAAATCAGATTTCATAAAATAGACAAGGGATGATCTCTACAAGCAAGTCGACTTGCTTTTATAGAAGAAATGGGCCAAATGGCCACCCTCAACTCCCAATCAGATTTTTCCTCCATTTAATGTTTTTCCCACTTTATTCCATCTCCTAAGGAGGTCACATTTTCCATAGGATAAATAAACATTATCAAATGCCTTTTTCCCCTTTCTAATTTTATTTTATCATTAAGTGTATAATAACTTACTATAAGTGCCTTATAATATTTTCTTCTTCTTTTCTTTGATATGCACTTTATATTAACTTATTATGACTTAAGTTCCCCTTGTGTTCATCCCTTAGCCATCGGGGAGACAAAATGGGCTAAGGGTCTTCGACATGGATTATCTTAGGAAGTGGGACATTTCAATCCTCCCTTCCCAAAATTGCTTGCCCTCAAGCAATTCCAAACTCGTTTGTCCAAGTGCCATGCACAAGAGACAAAACATGTTGAAGTGCTCCAAAATTCGAGCTCCTGTACCTGTTAAGTGAGATAAATCTTGCCACCATCTACCATTCTTATGATGATCATATACACAAATTTGTATCAAAGGTAGCACGTACTTTAAATTGCAGATTTCATCCTCTACAAATAACTTGAAAAATATGTAGAACAAGAAACAAGAGAAATAATTTTTTATCTCTCGATCTGATTTTATTTATTTATTTTAACTGCCAAAACAACCTAAAATTCCGAAAAACTCATAAGGAGTTGAAATGATTTGTATAAATTCTGAAATTCAAACAACAATATATTTAAATTATAATGAATCATATCCAACCTGGAAAATTGAAAAATTCCAATTAGAAACCATAGAAAACACAGCTGCAAAACCCTAAGTAAGTAGATCTGAAAATAAATAAAGCCCAAACTGAATGAAACTCCTCCTGGGAATTTGCCAAGCTTGCCTCAAACACTGGAAATAATTTGATCTGTAGATGGTTGAAGTATGGACCAAATAATCTCTCTCGCACTGAGAAAACCTTTGGAATTTTTGAAAACCCTGATCTAAAAATCTGATTTGAATGAAGCTCCAAATTAGCAAACTAGGGAGGATCTTTCACCACCGAAGAGTGCTCTGCTAGCTAGGAGTGGATCTCTCACCACCGAAGCTAGGGTTCTTATGGGATCTTACTCCACAAGCAAAAGTATGCAACCAACAATGGCTTCAATATCATAAAAGAGTGAGTGTATGAATGAATGCCTATTCTCCCCCAAGCGCTTCCTTTTATAACTTCTCATTGTAACAAAAGGCCCAAAAGAACCCTAATCGACCTCCTTGGGGAAAAAACCACATAATAATAAAATAACTTAAGTTACTTTATCACCACTAAGCCAAAAGTACACTTAAGTTATCCCAACGCAAAATTAGAATAATCATTACCACCAAGTCGCCCAACACTAATGTCAATGACAAAATATAACATAAAGTACCTTAGGGGAGCATCTCACAACCTTATTTCACTTAAGTCACCTCAAAGTACGTGTCCAACTCCAAAACATAACATATAAGTGAAATGAAGGTACAAACCACATCCAATAACCATCAACGTCGTTAGCCCCTTGGGCATAACCAAGGCTAAGACGGATGAAAATCCTCCTAGGCCATCTACTCGGAAATGGGGACATTACAATCCTCCCTTCTCGAAAAATGCTTGACCCCAAGCATTATCCTATCATGTTGTAGAATCAATCCCACAAAGCAAGTTTCTCCACCTCATCCTACAATCAATCAAAATAATTGCTGCAAATTGAATACCACAAGGCAAGTCTCTCCACCTCACCTTGCAGTCACTCAATGATCGGTGGGATCCGAAGTAACCAAGACACCCTATGTAATCATCATGCTCTCCATGCCGAGTAGAGAGCAATGTTGCCCTTGAAGTAGTATGATGCCCACACCAACTCTCCACTAGTACCCACATTGAAACTGCCAATCTGTCCAATCCCTGCCAATGTGAAGCTGCCATCATGTGATCACTCACAATCACTGCTTCTTCAATCAACCCATGGGTACGAAAGTCCACTCTGAACCCTATAACATGCCTTGGATCAACCTGTGAAACAACTTGTATAAGCACTAAGCGTGCCAACTCTCCCACATGACCCACACTCGTGTGAGAGCAAGGCTCCTCATAATGTGTCTCAATGTGTCCCATGGGGAAGAATCCCAAGTCTCCAGTAAACGGTCAACCGACAATATCAACTCTACATAGTCCATGCCCAACATAAGCTCATAACGGTGAGTAGAGTCCACATCACCATACACAACAAATTGGTATCCCACACACCTCACAAACTCCTCAAACCTCATCCTCGACTCTGGACCTGTGTAGAAGTTGTCCTCAAAGTCGATCACATCATCATAGATCCCGAACCTATATACCCTTCCAGCATCCACCTGCCCAATGTCAACCTCCTCAATGTTATGTAACTCAACAATATGACTCTTATCCAGGTCTGGAGGTCTATAATGAGAATGAACATCACACATGGTATACCTGTGTATGCTCATCATTGTATCATCAGGCACCCCAAGAGAACAAGAAGACATCTTATAACTCACGTCCACCTCCTGCTCCACATCAGAATTATCCAATGTAACTCCATTTCCATCATCCACCTTGTGGATCTCTAACTCCTCATCTCTGTTATTCTCACTTTCCTCAAAGACCTTGACTAATTGGGCCTTTCCTTTCCTCAGCAATCATGCCTAGGAGCCCAGGTGTACGTATCCATGATTGCATACCGGATATGTACCATCGAAGTGTGGAATGGAAATCTGTCTCAATCTCCTCTGCGCAACTCCGGAACATGAATAGAGTGATTTCACTTGGGCCTACTATCGATCTTCATCTTGTAATACTCTAGGAATGGCATGTTCTCCTGAAAACCCTCACTCAAAGACTGGTACTTCTCCCAACAAGATTCCTCATCAAATACTTTTGTTGGGTGTCTTACATGTGACGCTTGAGAATCTTTCAAGAAAGAGGGCTCATGAAGACTAAAAGACTTGTTAGATGAATGGGGAGATCCCTTCCTTGAAAGTTGGCTAGTGTAGCCCTTTTACTCTCTCTCTCTCAAGGACAAAACCCCTTGGGTTAAGGACCTCATCCAAGGATGAAAACCCTTTATGAGGTTTTTGTGTGTAAGCCGATTTGAAAAACAATAAAGTATCTTTCTCTTGCATGTATGGTCTCTTTGGTGCATAGTTACACGAAATGGGGGACGGTGGGGCGGGGTTTCGGGACGGCAAAAATTTCTAAATTTTGGGGACAGCGGGGATGTTAGGTGGACAACTAATTAAAAATATATAAATATTTAAAATATAAAGATATAGTGACTAAATTATATAAATAAGCTGAAATAAAACCGTTTGACATTTAAATAAGGTGAAACTAACGACATCAAATACATTCCTTAATACTATAATATCAATATATTAATGTCATAAATTGAAAATTCATAATGCATATTTGAATTTTGAATTTGAGACAATCTGAAATTTCAAATATATTATAAAATATAAAAGTAAAACCATTCTAAATTACGATTGATCAAGTAACAATAGCTGATATTCACCCTTTTAGAGTGTTTAGAGTGTAAAAACAATGTTTTTATTTAAAAAGGCAACAAGACCACGTGGGGGCGTTTGGGCGTTCTTCGGAAGTTCCCAGGGCGTCCGAAGTCCCCATGTCCCCAAACGTTTGCCACGTCCCCTGGGCATTTCCCTCCATTTGCAATGTCCCCGGGCGTTTCCCGCCAAGTATGCATTGTGGGAAATGTGGAAAATGCGTTTCCCCGCCCCTGGACGTTCCTTGAAAAATGGGGGGATGCGTCCTCACATAACTATGCTTTGGTGCAATATTATATTTGTTTAGAGTGAAACAACTAACCTTGGAGTGGAAATTGGTATGCATGATACTAATTTGGAAAATCTGAAATTACTAGCTTATTCTTCATTATTTATAAGGCCAATATCTTGAGTTTCATGAATTTTGGAGATTCCCAAATTGAATTGTAAATTTTTAAAGTAATGCCACAGACAAGGGTTTTATTGAAATTCATATCTCCATATCTAGGGTATTAAAAATCAGATTTCTTGCATTATATGATTGTTGTTGATATATCATAATTTTAGAGACTTAAGTGGAGCTGATTGGAAGGGTTTTGAAGGCACGAAGTTGGGGTTGAAACCCCAAAATAGGTCGCTGCCCTAGAAAAGGGTTTAATTTGCAGGTTTTACAGGTTCATAACAACTCTATAATTTGGTGTGTCACCTTTTGATCATTTCTTGAACCCCCTAAAAAGGGACATTATATTTCCGAATGAGGGATGATAAATACTTTGACGCAAGGGTCAATTTGAGGCTGTCCAGCAGAGGGGCTTCTGTTTGGTGCATTTTCACTTTGATCTTCTCAAGATTTTGGAGCATAAAAGGACATCTTATTAGTAGGGAGTTGCATTCACTACACACTAACATGCTTGGACTATTCTATGCAAGTAAAAGTGGAATTCCAACCACCTTCATTCTGATTTTTGAATGGAAAAAACAAGATTACATTGGTGTTTGAGACAACATGAGGGAAATTGGGAACAACCAATGTTTGGATAGTAATTATGAGGCCTTGGCAAGTGTAACGCTCTGATTTTACATGTTATCTTGATGAATGTTTTACATGTTGTTATAATCTTTGGAATGAAGGCAAACATGTTAAGATAAACTCTGATCTTAAAAGAATGTGTTGCTAACTGGATTCTTGCATGCTGTAATTTATTGTTTAGGACAGCAATTACTGTACTTGCGTGTTTGCTAATGTGACGACAAATTGTCATATATTTGCTATACTCTCGTTACTGATTGACAACATACCTTGAATCAATTCCATTGATCCAAGTATGCTGAGGTCCTCTTGTGATTTTTGTGTCGATTCACACTTAAACCGAACCCGAGATTGTTATGAATGTGCAGCGCCTGATTTCAGGTATGAACAACTGGCACGTAAATGCCAACGATGTGATTCGATTCTGAACCTGTCTTGTCGAACTTGGGACCTCGTGAGGCAAGAAACGCCTGGACACGGGTGGCCTTGGCACGTGATCCAAAGGACGGAACGTCCTGCTCTGCATTAACGTGAATGTTAGTAAGAAGGCTGGATGGAAGTTGTTTAGTGTTAGTGGTTAGTATGAATTAAACCCTAAACTAATACTAAGTCCTAACATGCATCCTACACTATTATCCTAAGTGGATTTTTAAATTACAAAAAAAAAAAAAAGAGGGAAAATAAACCTAAGCCCTAAAACCTAAGGCTAAACTAAGACCTAGGTTGAACACTTTATACAACCTAAACTAATCCTAATCTAAAAGGGCGCGCAGACCCTTGGAAGGAAAGGATAAGGATGGAAAGGGCATTCATTGGCATTAATTGGAAAGTCCATACGTGGACAGCGCCAGTTTTGGCGGGGCAGGTAAGAAATAGAGGCATCTATTTGGAGATAGAGCCAAATTCGGTTTTGCATGGGAATTTTGAAAGATTGAGTTCGCCAACCCAAGTGGCGGTGGCGTGGAAAGTAAGGAAAAGGCAGAGCCTTAATTGCATTAATTGTTTTGGTCCCCGCGACCGATTCGCCTTGGAAAGTGTATGAGGGAATTTGATTTTCATTGTTAGGTTTGGCTTTTGCAAAGTTGCTCTGCATTTGGTTTTTCGACTTGGTTCAGTCGAACCAACTCTTGAAATTGACATTTCTCTTGGAGATTTCGAGGCTGTTGCTAAGCCTGAAGAAGAAAGAAGTGTTGGGAAGTTTGTGTTGTCGTTGTGGAAGGAAAAACGCGGCAAACGAAGTTTTCTTCGAGTTCTGGAAAAGAGATTACAGGCATGTTAAGCCCTTCTCTTTAAAAATCTTTGCTTTGATTAAGTGTTTCATTAAAACAACCCTGCTCTTGGGTTTGGATTGTGTGATTGCTGTTGAATCGATTTGATTTGGATTTTGTTGGTTCTTGCTTTCTTTCTTTGGGAAATGATAAAAAGAATTGCTTACGTTGCTCGCCCTCGATCGTTTTTGCACGAATCGAGTTGGAAAATGAATTACTGTATTGGTTGTTGACAGTATGGTGGTTTGAAATAGATATTTTTCTTTCACTGTTCGTGTTGTATGAAGTGGAACAGGATGTTTAATCATTTCCTTATAGTGTAATCGTTTTCCTTGCTGTTGTGCTTGGAACCGCCTTGGCATGTAAAGAGGAAATGGAATTACAGTCGTGTTATATTGCTGTCATTTTGGAAATAATATGAATCATTGTTTTTGGTCGCTGAGTTCGACTGTCCTTGTATTTCTTGAATGAAATGCCTTCCTGTCGTGCTGGTTGTTTAACAGTATTGGGGAAATTGTCATATGTATCACGGGTCTGTACATGTTACTTGAGTTGTTTTCACTATTGAAACTATAAGTTCTTTTGCTGATGAACTAAAATGAAAGAAGCAATAGTTGTTTGAAGTTGTTTCTTATTGAAATTTTCAAGGAAATAGATCCTTTTCCTTCTCCGGTTTTGGGATTTTAATGGAAATGGCATTTGGGGTTTCTTTGGGTAATCGAACTCGATTCAAATAAAGTAATAGCAATATTTTCATTTCTGTGCCTTTCCTTGAACTGGAAATAAACGAATACGTATTGGGTATTCGTGAAGTAGGAAAAGTTAATTGTTTTTCCTTCTGAACTTATTAATGAATTGTGTCTCTCTTTACGGTGTGGATAAGATGGTTTTATTGTGTTTTCTTGATACTGTTCGGTCTTCCTGTTCGGGCTGTAGACACAATTACAAATTGATTTTGTATTCTGTGCAATGAATGATTATATTTCCTTCTTGCTGTAACGGAAAGTTGATTCCATTGCGTCTTGTGGTTGTGGTTTGACCTTCTGATTTGATCTGTCTTGTGAATACGAACTTGACTGGGATTTCTGTTTTAAATAAATGGAAAATGTGGGAATTAGCTTGTTTTCAGTGCCGCTTCTGATCGCACTGAGCCTACGCAATTAACACCCTAAGCGGGTTTGTCCTTATAGAGGTATTGATATACGAATATTATATTTTGAGTTCTGTACCTCATTAAGTAATGGAGAATGCTGTTTTTGGAGTTAACAGTTGATCGAGATAGAACTCGAATTGAATGTTCATTGTTTGTGGTATATTAGATTGAAACTGTACAGGCTATGTGAGTTGCTTATCAATGAGAACGATTGTTCTGTTATCTTTATAAGTTGAGTTGTCATGCTAAGATAAACATGATTTGGGTGTTTTTATTTCATTTGGAATAAAATGATTGTTTCTCAATGAAATTACAGAGAATAAATTCTTCTCTTTTTGCTATTTTGGACTCTGAAAGTAATATTGGAGCTTACTGTGCAAATTGTTATTATGAACTGTATGCGTTCATGGATATAAAAGATCATATTAATAAATGATTGCGTGATTGCATAACTGCTTGTTTGGTTAACACTACAGTAAAAGAAGTATGGAATCTTCTAGTACAGCAAATACATAGTATGCATCTTGATATTGCTTGTTCTATGATGAATACGATGTCTTACTAACCTGTTTTGGTATTCGTATGAACCGGAATTAAATGAAATTATTCTTACTGCCGGAAGGTGAATTCCGAATGGATTTTGTAAGTTTCACTCTGAACTGTTATCTTGATTTGTCTCTCGTTTGGATTCCATTGTTCGGACAGTCATGTGGAAAGAAATAGAGATATGGATGAATGACTAGGAAAAATGACCTTTTCTTCTTTCATTCAATTGGAAAGCTGTAATTCGTGAATAATAAATTTTGTAGTGCTTAGATAGGAGCAACTATCTGCATTGCTGTTCGCTTTCTTGTCTGTACTTGATTGCTTGGATTCTAATATGATGCATGAACTGAAAGGAAAGTAATGGAATTACATTTCAGTTAGTTTCATCCTTTGCATTCATTGTTATTGAAAGGCGTGGAAAGGATAACAGTGTGTTATATCTGGTAAGTTACTTGTATTCCTAACTTTTCAAATATTATGAATTGATATTTGCAACGGTTATGTGGAAACGGGACAGCAGTCCTCTGGCTGATTGTGATGATATTTTGTTAGTTCAGTTGTTATGCTGATCTTTCTTCTGTGCCTATTTCGTGATTGATGTTTTACTGTCGTTTCATAAAAGCAGGGTTCTTTTATTGAGACAGTTAGTTGAAGCACCTTATTTTAAGGATAAGTGCTTAATATGCTCAGTTCATTGAACTGACCCGTGCAAATCATTTTGCAGATGGAATTTGATTTGAATGAAGACATGGCTGTTTTCTGATGCTTCTTGATTAGCTGTAAAATGAATTGTAATTGTTACTTTGATTTCTCTTCGAGGAATTGTGAAAAGAAGAAAGTATATTCTTCTATCTATGAGTTGTATGGATGATTTATGTAAACCATGCCCAATCAGCTGGATTGGCAATTGTACGGATTATGACATGAAATATTGAATACAATTACGTGTGTGATATTTTAATGTTTATATCAGTTTGAATTGTTGTCTAAATTGGAAATATAATGTTATTTCTTGATTTGGATTTGTTATTGTCCTTGGATGGATGTTAAATGGAAACTGATATCTATTCTTACCTAAATGCAACTTTTAAGTTGAAAAATGCAATTAATTCATACTTGGGTAAAGATGAATTTTTAATTGACATTAAAAGGATTAAGAAGAATATGATTCCATAATTGGAAGGTATTCAGGATTAGCTTAGGAGCTAAGGAATACCAATTAAACTTCGGAGTAATCGAACTTCGCTTTCGAGCTCCATTAATGATCTCGTGTACTAAATTCAGAATAAAGGATATAGGATAAGTATATCCATAACTAATGGACCTTAACCATATAACGTTAAGGAGGACAAATGAATACTGTTCTTGGGAATTAGACCTCATTTAAATGACGTCTAATAAGTTAGAATTCTGAATTTAGTTGCAGTTGGAAAATCTTGGCTAAGTTTAATAGGTTAAACTTATCACGTCCGTCGGTACGGACTGCTTAATCCAATGATTAAGAAGTGAACCAAGTAGGGAAATGTAGCCCTTCGATACGAAGGAGAAGATGCATAGCAAGTTAATGGACGGCTTTAGTCCCTCTTAGCTATAAGCAACTGCAACGGAAACGAGGATCAAGGGATCAGCACGAATGCTGAAAGTTGATTTTAATTATTAATTCGTGGCTAAGTCACTTGAGCAGGATGTGCATTCTCGATGGGAGAATTCTGTAGGACATTGGCATACGCCAGCTACAGCAATGTGTCTCCATGAAGACGGGGTCTTCATGACGACACAATGTTGCAGCTGACATATTGCAATGCCCTCCCGAATTAAAACATCAAGAATACATAGGCTGAATGTGAAACTCGTAGTAGGGGATAGGAATATGATTTGGTATACGGAGTGACTCCGGAACACTAAGGATAACTAGACACACGGAGTCGTGGGGAACGACACCGTATGTCTGCGTATCTTTAGTTACCAGGAGTGCCTTCCTATACCCGTTCATATTACTAGTTGGAATTGGAAGTTTAAAACTGAACTTAAACGAAGAGGACTGGTAGGAACCAGGAAAGACCATTCTAGATAACAGGTGAAGTGAGGTGAAGGACGTATTCCGTAGATGTGTATCACATCCAGGAATATGATCATGCAAAGCATGTGAAAATCTTTGGCCAAAGTATCGCAATTGCTGGTTGCGTTGTCCTTATCACTTAATTTAAGATGCGGATGTCGATGAATATCGAATGAGATATTGATAGGCTTCTTAAATGGATCACTTGAATAACCGGAAACGGTTATGAGAACAGGTATATATAATATACCATGCATAAACGAACATGAAGGATCGGTTGTTGCCGAGTCATGAAATGAAGGATCGTTGAAACTCCGAGCCATGAAAATGGAAGATCGGCAGTTCCTCGAGTCATTTACAGCAGCATATAGAATCAGTTATAAGATTAAATGGCATTGAATGTGTGTTCCATATTGAAAATATGCGAACAGGGAACATTCGTTTTAAAAAGAAATTGTGTGATCCAAACTGTGTTGTTTGGGCAGGGAACAATTATTAAAACTTGAACGTGTGTTTGAATTTTGTAATTCATAATAGAGAACGTTATCAAAAAAAAAAAAAAAAAAATTTCCCTTGTTCGTATTTTAAAATGGGGATGTTACTGACAAGAATAGAAGAAGAGTTGGTCGTCATGCCCACAAAGCAAGAATGGATGAAGAAGGGGGCACATTTTTTCCTTAATGAGTTTGCTTCATGTGCAAGTATATCAAGGGAGGAGCAGCTGAGATTTATTTGGAATCCGGTACTTGTAATTGCTTGGGGACAAGCAATCTTGGGAAGGGGGTTGTCATGTCCCTTTTTGGAGATTAGCGGAATTAAAGACTTTAACCCATTCTTCCTCCCCGTGGGTTTAAGGAAAGGAGCTAGGGAAGACTTGGATTATATTTTCTAAGTAGATATTTTCATTATTATCATGTATTCCTATTGGGAAGCCAAGCGCTCCAATAGATGAACTTATTTAATTAGAATATAAAGTAATTTGGAGCATGTAGGCTCTAAAAACAAATTAGATAATTAAAAGTACTTTATGAGGTCGGCCATTATTGAATTGTAGCACCCCTTATGTTATAAAAGGAGGTTGCTTGGTCATTTGATTAATGTCATAACAATCACCAAACAATCAATCTTGAGAAGGGGGATTGTTGTGAAGCATCTCTCTTCCTATCCAAAGGATGAAAACCTTGGAGAGTCTTATGTGAGGACAAAACCCTTCACCAAGTCTAGGAAGACTTCTACATGAAAGTCTCCACCCCTTGAGGGATTTCTTTGTTGCCGTTATCTTAATTTCAGCCTTAGGCAAGTTGTCCTAAGGAGCTCTTTGGGTCAAACATTGAAGATATTGCTTTCCTTTTGTCATTGATGCAAAATTGGCTTCCTTCAAAGTGGAGCGACTCAAGTGAGTGATTTGGTACATTATTTGGCTGCTCTAAAAGGGCGACCATCGTTAAATGGTGTTTTGAAGTATTCAAGGGTCTTCTATGTGTTTGGATTACATCATCTCATTGCATATAATTTATAAGGGTGAAATTTGGTTTTACCTTGAAATTTGGAGGGTTTTGGCATGCATAATTAGATCTGAAAATATTTATTCATTTTTGCAACAATTAGGATTTGAAGGAAATTCACTCTAGCATTCCTAGGCTTCCAAAAATTATAATTCCTTCACCAATTGATTGCTGAGCTTGAATAATAATTTTAGAATATATTTGGAGTGATCTTGCGGGGTTTTTAGAGTGAATTGCTTGAACAACGGGTTTGACATGTTTTGGTGGATGTTTGGGCAAGTTGATTTGATATTTGCATTCGTCATATTTTTAAACTCCAAGATCCCAAGTTTCATGAATTTTGGAGCTTCCTAGGTAAAGTTATGAATTTTTGAAGTAACTCTACAGACAAGGGTTTATAGAAAATTCATATCTTCATTTTTGGGGCACTAAAAATCAATTTTCTTGCATCTAACAAGTGCTGGTTATTTCTCCTAAGTTCTAAGCATAGTTCCTAAAGGTTTGAGTGAGATTTGTGCCTAGGAAAGTGTGTTTGACTTCTCCTAAGAGGTCGCTGCCCTAGGAAGGGCATAATTTGCAGATTGCGGGGCTGATATATGTCATCTACAGCAGCTTACTAATCTGATTTTTAAGTTACATCTCAGCTCTTTGGTCATTTCCCAACTCCCCTAAAAGGGACATTACATAATAAATTAACAGAGGGTCATTAATTAATAATTGAAGATGGGAATTAGTGTACGTTGTGCAATTATGTTTAAATTAGCATGGTGGATTTTAGGTGTTTACAGGTTCATTGCTAAGCTTGACCCATGCAGCATTGTTTGTGGTTGCGTGACAACCCGGGGTACTCAATTGAGTTGGGCATTATGAGTGGATGAGAGCCAACATGATATATTGTAGTGTGGAAGTCCGACACCATGAAACTCAACACTGAGTTCTATGTGGATCGACACTATGTGATTCAGTGCAGAACCGTGCAGGGTGTCCAAAGGCACCAAATTGAGAATGTGGACCACTGAAACTATGCTTGGATAGGTTGGGCTCATGTAAAATCATCTAGAGTTGCAGAATGCTTATACAATTGAGTGTAGGAGTGAGTTTGAGAGCAGAATAATCTTAGAACATCGTAGAAGTTTTGTTAAAGTCTCTATCACAGTGTTCTTGGATGCTCAATGAGAGCAATCTTGTTTCAGATGTGGGTTGAGATAAGGATGCATATCCTTAAAGAAGCTGTACTATTCCTACATTGGGTTGATTGGGAGTAAATTCTTGTGTTGATCTCCGTGTGATTGTTTCCAGCCATTTGCTTGCTCAATTTCATATGACATAACTGCTGTCACATATTCTTACACTCAACTTCACAATTTTCTGCTAAATTATTTTTTTAAGCACTGATCTTGAGGAACAGAAACATAGACCAGTTTACATTCTGATTATATCACAATTTACATGTTAATATATTGTTGGTGAATTAGTAACGGTATATCTATCCTAATTATGGTTCATGGGAAATTTCAGAGATAATTGATGGTTATACAGTAATTTTTGTTCAATAACCTTGTCTATATATACTTTTTTCCTTCCCCTACTGACATGAATAAAAGCCTAAAGATTATTAAATTTTATGACTGTCAATGTCATATATGTGAACAATATGTTAGATCGTTCTCTAGAGAACTGTCTGATGGCTTTGTCTTGAACTGATGAAATAAATAATTTAGAGCCATTTATATCTTCTAAATTTAAGTGTGACTTTTCTTCACTTGCATCCTGTGTTATTTGTTTATATGCTCCTTCAGGTGATATGCATATAATTATATATACTTCTTAATGACACTGCAAATTTGATGCATTTTGGTTTTCAGATAATCTAATTACAGAAGGGGAAACCCTTGAAGAAGAAGTTCTCTCTGTCATAGATGTTCCTTACGGGAAAATGGGAAGAGTAATTGGAAAGAGAGGTGCATCAATTTTAGCAGTCAAAGGATGTTGCAAGTATGAGCTCTGTTGTCTACCTTATTTGAGATTATTTTCAATTGTTATTATTGTTTCCATGCCTGATTTGATATTAAAGTCCAAAATCATGCTGTTATTTTATTATTGCAGGGCTGAAATTATTTTTGAGGTGCTAAAGGGCCACCAGACAAGGTAAGCCAGGTGGTTCAAAAGTAAAATTCATCCCACATTGTTTCATTTTTTTATTTATTTGTAGTAGATGTACAAAACACAAAATTAGGATTTTCCAGGAAGGAGGCTAGATATCCAGATGCTTACTACAACTAGCCTCTCTAAACCTTATTGGGAATAGGAAAATAATTTTGCAACGATAACATTTGCCCTCAATTAATTTTTTCTCGAAGCATCTACTGGCACTTAGCAGATGGTTTTAATATTCAAAGCCTTAAGAAACACATCTCAATGCACTGCACCCCAAGACACATACTTCCTATAATTTAGATGTCAGATATGATAGGTATCTATTTCTCTGACATCATCTGGGTATTTCACTCAACCTGGCCTTTTTTGTGCTCGTGCCACTTAGCTGGGGGCAGGTTGCAGTTGGAATGGAGCCCTGGCGGACACTACTGTCTCTAAGGTCCTTTTGTAAGACAGAAAATTTCTTTGTAATCCAATAAAGTTTATTGGCCAGGAAACACTTGCTATGGAGTGTAGTATTGGGCATAGGGGCCGGTTGGGTTGTGGCAAAGACCCGATCTCTCCTGGTCGTCGGTTGAGTTGAGATAAATGGATGGCAAACAGCTCTCGGCATCACATGAGCATATGATAATTTGCATTGACCTTTCTCTCTAAACAATCGTCTTATCTAGACAAAAACGTGTTTTTGGTTGGGTAATTAATCAATAATTGAATGATGTTTAAAAAGAAAATTCCACCTCTTGTATGCCAAAAATGTTTGGAAGAGGAAACTCTCAAATCTGTTTCTTCAAAACTCAAGTGCCACTCTTTTGAGGCAAGCTATCCAAATTCCATGTCTATTTGTATTACTTGTTCAATAAGCTCCTCTTTTGTTTGATTAAACGTGCTGAAAATTGAAGAGTGAATCTGTGAGTGTTGTCAATATATTCCCGAGCAATCACCCATCTTCTACCTACTTGATATGGCTAATTATTAGGTGTAACTAGCCTCTGTTTACTTGTAGTATTAGTTGCTGCCAAGTTAGTCTTCTTTCCCTGGATAAATTATAAATGTGGGCTCTCTTTATTTTGTTGCTTGAATTAAGGAATACTGAAAAGCTATGAGTTAGTTATCTGATATATTGGATTGGCTATAGATATTTGTTATTGGAGCCATGAAGGAGGTCAGGAAATCAGAGGCTATCATCCGAGGAAAGATGCTTTGATATTGCATTATTGTCTCGTGTGCAATCTGAGAAGCATGTAAATTGTACTATTGCTTTTCAAGGAATGATTATGACGGTAAACCATTCAAATTAACTCTAAATGAGTGTGTGAAAGCTCCTTCATGACTGTTTTGTTGGGGCAACTACTTGTTGACCATTCTATGGGGCGGCTACTATTTTTCTAATATATCACTGTTTCTCCTGGCATTTTTCTATAGTTATTTAGACATGGTTGTCCCAGGAGAATCAGAATAAACTAGCTCTTCTATGTGTTGCGTACAAATCTGAAATAGGTTACTTGTTTTTGTATATTCTTTTTTAAAGGCATTTTATTCCAGGCAAATTATTTGACATTTTTTTGTTGATGATCTAACAATGAAATATGCCGAAGGTCTATTTTTATCAATTGTAAAGCTTTGCATGTGATTGTACTCATCTTTTGGTTGGAATTAGAATTTTTACCTGGTTTATATTTGGGAACTGAAGTATACTATGGACTTTTTAATACCGTTTGTGTCTTCTTTCAGGTATGTTTCCCATCTCTGTTTAGTATCCCATTGTTTCAATTTCCTACAAACTATCTGTCAGTAGAGCCCTCTGTAATCTTTGGCTCTCTGCAAAATGGAAAAGCAGGTTGTATTTCCGTTTTGCTTACCACCGTACTACAAGTACAGTATAATGCTGCGATGAATATGTTTCTTCTTGTGATTATTGAGGCCTATCACTGAATTGCTATAAATCAACACTTATAGGTGTATGTGAATGGCTGATAGGAACCAGTATTTATAGGCCTATCGGCCTGGCCCTACACACTTATTTATTACAAGGAATTCTATCCAGAGCAATATGCCTATAAATATTGGTCCCTATTAGCCATTTGCGTGCACATTTTAAGTGCTGATTTTAGTAGCGGACAGACATGAGCAGTCAGAAGAAAAATACAGGTTAAGGGGACTGAATAATATAGTTTTTTTTTCTGTGATATGATGCTTAAAAGACCAATAGGAACCTTCATTTGATTATAATCTCTGGGCGCATGCATAAAAAACAGAGGTCATTCAATTATTTTAGAAAAATATTATTATTTATGTTGAAGAGAAACGACTGGGGTCTATGATAAATGTGATATCGATGTTTTGAAATAAGATTGTATGCAATTGTTTCTCAGTATATTGTCTTGATTATAATAATAAAAAATTAAGGTAGATTGCAAAGTAAGGGTGAATGAAAACATCAATTGGGGTCTTTGATGTATGCAACCATGTGATATCACTCTTGAACAAAAATTTCTTGGGAAATGCAACCAAGTGCTGACAAATTGACAGGGAGAATTGAGGTTGGCTAATAGAAAAATTAATATTCAAACATCCATACTAAAGAGATCTAGCTCATGCAACGCCGTTAATTACGTCGATAAGCGTTTCTCCTAATGGGATGACGGATGCTTGCGGTTGACATTGTTATACGATTGACAACAAAGAAGGTTGGTGTTGTTGACGTATGACACAATACCCACTGTCCATGTATTGCGGAAAACCTTAATCGCCAACAAACCACGCACCCTGCTCGTGCTATATTACTTAATTGTAATGTCCCCTTTTTTCCATTTGAGAGCTATTAATTGGTCTTCTTGCCATTCCTTCTCCATGGCAAAGAAGAGAAAAAGATGGAGGAGAACATTGAGCTTCCATTTGATATGTTTTTACTAATTTTTAATATGTTCTTTTAGTGTTTTCTTTTTTATGATAGGTCCGCTGGGTTTTAATTAATTAATGGAAGCTAATGAAGGAAAAAAAAACATCTTTAAGAGATCGTCCTTTTCTAATTGTGCATTTGCACCAAAAGGAGGATATAAAAGAAGATTAGAGGCACCATTTGCATCTAGTGTTGGCGCATTTTGTTATACTTGGGTCATAGAGAGCTAGTTGCTCTTTATTCATCGACTTGAGGACGAAAACCCTCTTGTGAGGCCTCATTAAAGGATGAAAACCCTTCATGTGGCTTAGGTGAAGGACGAAAACCCTTCATCATTGTTTAGTCTTGATGAGAAGAGCTGATTTGAAGATCTATTTGTAATTTCCAGCTGATATTGTAATTATTTAGGGTGGAACGACATACCTTGGGTAGGGTTTGGGGTCAATGGAGAAGAATTTGAGAAATTTGGTTTCGCCATCGATTTGTAATATTTTTAAATGCTTTGGAATATGAAGTTATATGAATTTAGAAGGTTTCTTGAATATTAAATATGAAGTTATCTTGTGGCTGCAATTTCCAATGCATATTTAATTTTCAAAGAGAGTATTTTTATGTGTTTTTTTGTTATTTTGGCTTTTAAAATTCCATAAAAAATATATAAAATAGTGGTGAATTGATTGGTGGTGTTTTATGGTGATTTTGACATTTTTTGGTGCAAGTACAAGTCGCTGATTTTATTCTTTAGTCTACTGCAATTCTATTTTCAGATTTGCGTTTAGTGTGAAACACTTGAAAGGGTTATGGCATAAATCCATCATGGTGTCCAATGTAATGACATGGAATTCAAATATTACTGTCGGTTGTGACAGACGTTTGGAGGGTGAGTAGTTGTTGCAGTTGGAGGAGCAGGGTGAGCTACTGATGTTGTACTCTATGATCGAATGAAATGGCCGCCAGTTTGAATCACAATGGCATAGCTTTCGGATAACAAAATTTTGTAAAATTACTCTGAATGGGCCATTGACATCTTCATCAACCAAAGGCGCATGGATTAATTGCACTTTGCTACCTCAAGTAGATAAATTTTCCATCGATCA
Source organism: Taxus wallichiana var. yunnanensis (assembly GCA_018340775.1). Lineage (NCBI taxonomy): Eukaryota > Viridiplantae > Streptophyta > Pinopsida > Cupressales > Taxaceae > Taxus > Taxus wallichiana. The sequence goes on along the minus strand of CM031242.1, from coordinate 758,188,809 downwards.
TTGGAGCTTGTCAACCATTTCCATGTACATGCAGATCGCTTTTGGGGTACTATGGAACAACATGTTACTTGTAGTTCTTGTGTCCCATTTGGATATCAATCTCTTTACAACAACTAAACTTTCCTCGGCTTGGCCAAATTTATTCGTCCTAGTGTGATCGGCCTTGTAAGTGAGAATTCCTCCAAGTGGACAAAAAATTGTGTCCTAGTGTGATCATTCTCATAAGATTGTCAAACTTACGAGGATTTTGGACATATATGTGGTCATGTGTTCAGAGGCTTCTAGAGAGTTTACAACTCTTTCTTTCGCTCCTTCGATCTCCATAAACATTTACGATATATGAATGAAACAGAATGTGACGATGCCTCAATAATTTAATAGCGGTGGAAGATCTTATAACACAATAAAATATATTAAGGAGCCCATGTTTCTTGGCGACCACCGTCATATATAATATATAGACATGTAACCTTATGAACAAGATCCAGTTAAAGGTCCCCTTTGGTCATTACGACAATAAAGCTTTTTACCGTGCAAGAAGTTGAAGAGGGTATTATAAAATTGGGGGTTGAAAAAACCAAGACTTGGATGAATTCTAGACAGAATATTTAAAATGGGGAAAAGAATATCTCGCTCCTCACATTGTTGACATATTGACATCATTCAACAGTTTTCCCGGAGATTGGACCACTAGTCTTGCGATGCCTCATTTTAAGAGTGGAGATGTTAACAATCCTTCTAATTATAGAACCAACTCCGATCAACCTTTTGTTTGCAAAGTTGTTTGGCAGCATGGTGGAATGCAGAATCAACAAGTGGGTAGAAGAAAAAGATGAGAGAAAAATGGCAAGCATGGTTCAAACCTAAGTATTCAACAATAGATCATGTTATCACTTTAAAGTGCATTATTGAAAAAGTTTGGAATGATAAAGAGGAAGCTTACTGTTGTTTCGTCGACTTTAAGAAGGCTTTTGACACATTCCCTAGGAGCAAGCTATGGGATAGAATAAAGGAGCTTGGTATTCCAATGCATCATAGAGCAACTGTTCATAAACTTTATGAAGAGGTACGAGTCAAAATTAGAACACAAACTGGTATCTCAAAAAGTTTCAGAGCGATATTGGGGATAAACAAAGATGTCCATTATCGTCTACTTTATTTGGCCTATATATCGACAAACTTGAGGAATAGTTAAATATGCAGAGTGAAGATGGTGTTCGCCTAGGAGAGTATGTTGTAAGACTTCTCCTCTATGCCGATGATCTTATCTTGATTGCTAGGTCTGCTCAAGGCCTTCAAAAGCATTTATGTGCGCTTGAGCACTTTTGCAAAGAAGTGGGGATGCAAGTCAACACCAATAAGACCAAGATTATGATCTTCTCCAATAGAAAGAAAGAAATCAAACTGATTTTTATTCCGATAGAAACATTTTAGAAGAAGTAATAGAGTATAAATATCTTGGGTTAGACTTTAAGAAAAAGCTCAGCTGGGAGATTTGTAGCAAAAAGATAACTTTAGGGCGGTGGAGAGCTTTTTATGCTTTCCAAAACAAATGCAGAGAGGTGGAATTATGGGATTGAAAAACTATGCAGACTTTGTTTGGGCTTTTAGTGACTCCAGTGGTGCTTTATGGATGTGAGGTTTGGGCTAGCAACATTTCAAACTCAAGATGGAAACAATTTGAGAGGATTCAAAAAGCATGATTACTAGCAAGTTCAAATTAAAGATCTCGGTCCCATATGAGATTCTTCTAGCTAAAACGGGGTTGTACCTCTAGAAGCTATTGCTATGGTTTGTCTCATAACATATTTAAAAAGATCTAGCAAATGGAAGGTAGTAGATGGCCTAAGGTTGTCCTCAATGGGTTTTGGAGAAAGAAAAAAGCCATGGATGAATCAAATCAACAGATGGATTTAAAAATGGAACATTTACTTGAATACACGTCCTAATAATAGTCTAGAGATAAAAAAATTGTTATAGACAAATTACGCCAAGTTATGTGGGGAAAAGCTGTTAGGGAGAAAGAAGAGGTACTATTTGCTTTGGAATTTAACTCTACATGTGATCATTAACAAAAGGACTTTATAGGGGCTAGTATCATGTGGAAAGCAAAGATCTCCATAGCTCAATTGAGAACTAATTCACACCGTCTTCGGTGTGAAACAAGAAGATGGAAAAGACCTAAAGAGACATGGGAAGAGAGAATCTGTATCTTTTGCACATCTGGTGCAGTGGAATTAGAGAAACATTTCATGTTGGAATGTAATGCTTATAATGACATTAGGGCACCGTTTGCTATCATAGGGGCTACTACCACCTTTCAAGATATTTTCAATGAGAATATGGTTGAAAAAACAAGGAGCTGATCATCAAACTCACCAACAGGAGATCTGAATGCCAGAAAGATCTTTAACAAGATTTGTTGTCCCATAGGTTGTCTTTGGTAGCCTCGTGGATGTTAAAATATCTTCTTCTTCTTCCTTACCTAATGTGTATTCAACTATATTTGCGGATGAAAATGAGAATTTGGCTTGCTGTGCCCCTCCCACACAAATTTGTTTGGAAAGACCATTTGATAGCATAATGCCACATACAATTAGTTACTCGGATGCCATTTGAATAAAACAAACTCATGTGGATAAGTCAAGTCGCTCCTCTCATTTCATTTATTTGTTAAAATGAAATGAAGGACTTTTAATGACTTCCACAAGACTAAGGAGTCTAAAAGACCGAGAGCCGCAATACTAAGATACTTTCAAGTTTCTTTCAATGTCGGATCTTCTACTATGAATTTTCGCTAGAAAGCCAGCCGTTTTGTGGAGCCTTTTCTCGTCAAATAACGCATTTAAAATGTCTCGCCTTCAAATCATACTATAAACAAATATCCTCATATGTTGCACATTCCAAAATGAAGTGTCATTCAGTTTCAACCACCCCTTTACTGCAGAAAATACAAGTTCTTTCTTCCCAATTTTCCTTGGGGACTATCCATCTACCAATCTCACACCTAAGATGATGTGATCTCGGTCCTCAATTGAGCCACTAACATCCTAGCCTTACCCTTAAGAGTAGCCTGTAGATACACTTTTTCCCCATGCTCCCATGTGGGGTTGAACTCTTTAACATAGTACGTTTTTTCGACCAATTTGTTTTGTCCACATGACAATCCTGATTTTTTCTAAGACAAACTTTTTATTTCGCATTGGTGTTAGGACAATCTTGCAACTTAATGTCTCATTTATTCATCCACTTGGTTTTGCTTCATCCATGTCTTCTTCCTACAGTCCAGCTCCTCCTCAACAACCATTTTGGGCCAGCGATGGTTATCCATGTTTTCAACCTTTTTAAAATAACTTATCAATCGGGTTAATGTTGATGCCTCCATCAAGAAAGTCCTTGTTTCAACCAAAAGGATCTCATATGGAACTGTTGCTTTGACTTTGATGCTACTAGTGATTAGATGCTTTTGGATTCTCTCTAGTTGTCTCCACTTGTGATTTGACACACTACTCCCCCATACTTCACACCCATAGAGGACAACTGATGTGAATCAAAGAGGGTTTTCTTGGTGTTCCAATCCCATAATTCCGCTTTCCCGCACTTTGTCTGAAGTAGGCAAGATATTCTCCACCTTCCCTGAATCCTTTTCGTAATACATGTCTCTCAACTGAGCCCGCTTAGGAAAACGATACCAAGGTATTTTTACTCTTCCACTATTTCTAGTGGGTTGCCTTAAAAATAAACATAACCTATTACTTCTTCATTTTTAAGGAAAAAATCATGACTTTGGTCTTGCTAGTGTTCACTTGCATCCCAACCTCCTGGAAAAAGAGTTTTAAGGCCCTCAAATGTTCTCTTAAACCATGAACAATTTTTGCAATTAGAATAAGATTATCTGCATATAGAAGTAGCTTCACCACATAACCCGCCGATTGGATACCCCCATCCCCCTCCCTCGACCTCCCATTTGGTTTTATGCTTCAAAGTCTATTTATAAATTGGTCATTCTATTTCTATTTTTTGTTGTTCTTGGTAGAGAATTCATTCACGTCCATGTCTATTTTTATTGTTAATGGCACATGACAAACAACTCATCCTCATACTCGGTTAAATAATTAACATTTATCCATAGCAAGGATCCCTAACGATAGAATGTGCACCTTACAGATGCCCTTAGGTTGGTAATGCCAATACAAAATGACCTTCCTAGTGGCCTTGGCCCCGTCGATCATGGGGAACGTAAGCCCTTGGGTGCCTAAAGCCATGTCCTTTTTAGCCATCACAAGGTCATTATTGGCAATCCATATTACTATAGGGGTATTTATGGGCGGCCAAGGCCTACAATATATGAATTGTTGCCATGAAATCATTGGGGCCATGCTCCATGTCCACTACAACATAATTATAACATGTGTAACCCATGATCTTAGCCACTTTGCATGAGAAAAGCTCAATAAAGAAACCTCATATAGCTTCTCACCATCTATGAGGCGAGACTTTCCATGGTTTGTTGTAGGTGGACCTAATGGGATTTGAACTCTTATTGTCTTGCTTTTTTTTCTTACATGTAATTGGGGAAAATATGGTTTCGTTTTATTTAGGTGCAACGTTTGAGAAAAGTGGCCCTTGATGACCTTGTTGGGGTGTTAGGGTTTGGAATGTAGTTCAATGCCATGGGTTTTAGGCTTTAAGAAAATAAATGATCTCTATGCGATTATGCCACCATTTTCAATAAAATGAATTGTAAGATAAGTATGATTTTGGCTTGTGCAATTTCAAACATATGGGTGTGGGGCAACCTCTACAGATGATCTCAAGTGTTTGTTGCAATTATTTTGTTATGTTACTTAGATTGGGTATTTGTGATGAGTTGTACTCAAATATATTTCCCCACATCCATCAAACTATCACTTTTGGCACGTGGTAGCCTCATGTCCCTATTTACTTGGGAATTTTCCTTGTTCATCACATTCGACACGTGGGGACTCATGTCCCACCAACTTCCCATTGATTTTAATGTTATTGATTATTTGGTATTTCATTTTTGTGTCCATAATTTTTGACCCAAGATACCCATCAAGAAATGTCCTAAAGACATCGTTTATGAGACTCATGAACACTACAGGGGCATTGGACAAACCAAAGGGAACCACGGTGAACTAGTAGTACCCATAACGAGTCTAAAAATATTACTTATAGATATCTACCTCTGCAATCCAAAGTTGACGGTACCTTGATTTGAGATCTATCTTGGAGAACACTTTGGCTCCCGCATCTAGTCAAACAAGTCATCGATCTTGGGAAGGGGATAACATTCTTCACAGATGACCTTGTTCGATTGTTTGAAATTAACACAAAAATGAAGGGAGTCCTCCTTCACGAAGATCACAGTTCTCCCAGGGGACACACTAGGAGATGAAGCCCTTCTCTAACTCCTCTTAACTAAATCTTGAGCTCATGTGTGCTCCAAATGAATGAGCATGGGAAAATACGATGATCTATAATGGCGCCGATTTATTTGGTCGCTTAGGTGGTCTTGATATTTTAAATTATCAAAGTTACCGACCCTTATACCAAAATTTATTCTTTTTATGTCCTTTAGTATTTACATGTATTATTTGATGTATGAATTCAACACTTATATATAATGTCATTGCAGTCATCCTGAAAAGTTACAAAGCCATTACAAAGTAAGGCTTTATGGGTTGTTGACAATTATGACAGATTTAATGCTCAATAAATACAATTAAGATGGATTTAATACTCAACAAATACAATTAAGACATATTTAATACTCAATAAACATTGTATTAAATAGGACAATCGTTATATTAATTATTAATGTGTTATTAATATGTAACTTTGTAACAACACTTATATACTTTTTTGACAATATTGGATATTTTTGGTTGAGTGGCTATTAAAATAAAATTATGATGATGTAACAATGGTATTTCAACTAGGCTAACCATCTCCCCTAGCTTCGTTTGTGGGATCCCTTTGAACAACCTTCGAATGTGTGTGTGTTATGAATTGTGCTTGGGAGGCTTCCTTGGAGATATAATCCAAGGAACTACGAGTTCTCAAGCCTAGCCCCAATGAATTTGTAGAAGCCTAATGTCGAATGCCTTGAAAAGTTGTTGCCTATTTCTTCATCAAATTCATTGAAATTGTGCGAGCTTGATGTTCTTGCAAAACCCAAGAATCTGGAATAGCATTGCTCTTATCGAAATTATAGGCTAAACAATTAAGACAAATTAGAATTGGTATGATTATGCCAATTATTTTATAGTGTATGATTCGATTGATTTTTATCTTTGGTTTGTTGACATATAAATTATTTGATTATCAAAATACTTCTTTTGATATAATGAGTTTGTGACTTAATCGCCATTTATATGTTTACACATTAATGTATTCTCTTGAGGGTTATGTGTGTATGTGGTCTTCGATAGATGGTGGAGGGATTTGAGCTATTGGGGGCTTTCAACTAGATTAACAATCTCCCCTAACTTTGTTTATTAGATTCCTTTTGACTCCACTCGTATTGTGTGCACCTCATTCCACATGTGAGACTTAATTAGAAATATAATGTAGGGCATAAATTTTCAAATTTAGCACCATCAAATATGTCATCTAATGTCATATCTAAAAGACAACAAATCTCATGAATAGCTATAACCCTAATCAGAAATGCATACGATTCATAATATTAGAATAATCATATTCGATTGGTTTTTTGTGAGATCTATTATAAAATCTTCTTAAACTATAACAATGATGATTGTCAATTGTAATGTTTGTGTTGCTAAAACCAACTACCATTCCTATCATTAAATATATACTATCATAAAATATCATTTAATGAATCAATGGTTAGTGCATTTAATTTGGATAAATATAGAAGTTAAAAACCTTAATTATAACAACAAAATCCATGTCTTTCACTGAGAAACAAGAACATAATAAGAGTGGTGATAGGTTATGTGTTCATGCCTTGACTATAACATTGCTAGCAGTGGTGAAGTCGACAAAGATATGGTAGTCACGAAAACCTTGCAAGATGTAGAAAATATGTATTTAATATTAGAAAATAACATTTAATGAATCAATAGCTCGTGCATTTACTTTCAATAAATTCCTTACAATATTTATGAGAATACCCATACACTTGGTCCTCTCTCATCTTCTTTCACCATTCCCTCATATTTCAAAGTCTCAAAATGTGAAAATTTCAAAATAATAGGTGTAAGATTATACACATGACAATGCTTCAAATTTAATGAGTGTTAAGACCATGAAATGTTGAGTCGATGATGTTAAATACAAATCCCCAATGAAAACACTTGCAGATGATATTTTTATTGCATACAACCTAAGATTATGGTTGATAAAGATGGCATAAAACCACTTGACCCGCCACATTTTTGTGGTTATCAAATTCAACTACTGCATCGGTTTGAGATGTGATGGTCATATGTGTCTTCTCAAAAGAAAGAAGAATTTTGCATTTATTCCCACAACATTTTTCCCACCATTGGATTTCTCTGCCTTAATCCCCTTCTTCATTGCCCCTCTTCCTCTTACAATGCTTCACTCTATAATGTCCCTTTTCGAATAATCCATTTGAAGGATTCTTTCCCATTCTTCTTCCCATGGGAAAGAGGAAGATGATCAAGGGAAGCTATTGGATTATATTTTAAGTCGTTCTTTAATTAATAAATTATATGTTCCTTTTGTCTTTCCCTTCCTAAGTAGGTCGACTCGGTTGGAGAGATTTTAATAAAGATTAAAAGAAGAAATAAGCTTTTAAAGGAGGCCGGTCTTGGGGAATTCCTCCCTTATGACCTTTAACACCAACATAAGGTTATATAAGGGGTCACATAGGTTCATTTTGGGCATCTTTTGGCTTATATACTTTTATCTACTTGGTTTTATAGTTGGTTGCTCTATTCCAATCCAGTAAGGGATGAAAATCCATTAGTGTGGCAAACAAGGAGGACATAACCCTTCCTTGTTGAAGGTTGGAGAGCGAAAAACTCTCCAACTTGGTGGTGAAGGACTTCTATTAATACTATCTTGTTGATTGGGCAGCTAGGGCACCGAGGAGAAGAATATCAAGATTTTTCATTCACTTTGGCACCCTCTCCTAGGGTGACAACTTGGGTGTGAGTGTATCTCGGTGCCTTCTAGGGAATGATTTGACATTACAAGTTGATATTCAGGTCTCTCTATATTTATAAGGTTGACATATCACTCATTTGACATTTATTAGGGTTTGGAGACCTCACTTTCAACACATTTTGTGGAGTGTACTTCTTTTGTCATTTATTTTGTTGCAACCGGGTATAATTTCATAATTTGCACATGTTAGGATGTTTTGGCTTGGCGTTTATTCTGTTAATTGAACATAATATTTAGAAGAATTTGTGCACATATTTTCAGCTTATTTGAAGGGTGTTTAATGCCCTAAAAGTGTAAATTTAGTTTGTTGTTAGGGTTTCTAATATTATTCAAATCTAATTTCATAAAAATCAGATTACTCTCAAGTAGGATTGGTGTTATTTCTTTGTTGTTCAGTTCATCCCTAAAAGGGACATTATAATGGTATCAAAGCTTCGTTCTTCCCAACCTAAGGGTTTCATGCAAGGTGATGAGAAGATGGATAGAATGATGAAAATCCAAGAAAGCCTAGCAGACACCTTGGACTCTCTTGCCCTCACTATGCAAAATCTACATAGGGAATGACATTTAATGAGGAAAGGGCTTCTTGCACAATACATTATAGTTGTAGGGAGAGACCATTCTCATCATGGCCCTTTATACCTACCTTCATTGCTAAGGAAGAAATCGCAACCAAGGAAGAATTTATGGTTTCAAGGTTAATGATGTTATCGCTAACTTTAAAGAGTATCAAGCCCTTCCGAAGTTATTCGTGATACACTATCATTTTCCAAGTTTGTACGATGAAGAAAGGATAGAGTGGGCATTAGAACTTGGTCCAAACCTTGAGCCATGCACAAGAGTCATGTGAAGCATATCCCAACCCTAGAGGAGAAGAGTCCCTTCATGTTAACAAAACAAAAAGAGGTTATGGACCTTGATGAAGAGGGAGCCAAACTCCCAAGTTCGTTATGCAATGATGGAAATGCCCATCCTTCTAAGGCTAAGAAGGAAAAATATCTATCGTTGTATTTGGTTACCAAGAGGGAGAAGCCCTTGGGGTCTTAGAAACTCCCAACACTCTTGTCAAAGTGGAGCTCTTGATTGATTTTCTAAACAACATTAAGAAGACACGAGGTGTGGAAGAGAATTTGAAGGTCGAAGCTCAATTGCCAAAGGACAGGGGAGAAGGCTACAACAAATTTTCATGAAGAACACTAAAGTTATGAGGATAATTCAAAATTTTGGTCTCTATCATATCATTTTAGATTTATGGCCATGGGCAATTTGTTGAAAAAGATTATCGTGGGGCAAGTTTGATGCTCCATAGTAAATCACGACAAATGGGTGATCATCATGATCTAAGAATGGAAAAAAATTGAATTGGGGGCAATGAGACAAGAATTTTGGGTGACCTTGTTCTTAGCCAAACACATGAAGAAAGGGCTTTTTCGAGTGCCCATAATCACTTTAAGTTTGATTTAATTTTTAGGGTAGAACTAAGGGTAATCAAATTAATTCTTTTTCGTGATCATAACAAGAGTATATTTCATTACCCTATGTCATTACAATGTGTTGGTTATCATGAAACAACGATAAGAAGGCGAAAGAGAAAAAATGGGAGGAAGATATTTGTCAAGAAGACACTATCCATCTTCCAAGCAAAGTGCGTATGAGTTGGATTTTCATGATAGCTAAAGGTATGATGGTCGTTGCCTAAAGTCGACTTTAGCACTTTAACTCACACGCCCATCCTTGCACGGATAATTCTCCAACCTTCTGGCGTGCAACCAATCCATCTTGATAGGAGACTCTTGTGCACGTGTAACCAACACTGAAGGCACTTCTTCTATCATGATTTTTTCTCCTTCCTATCTTGTGTTGCATTTTCACTTCTTCCTCTCTTGTACGTGGATCCAAAATGTAGCCTTACCTTGACACCAACCATCCTTTTTCACCTTTCCTTGCATGTACTTCCTTCACAGGGCCATTCAACCGGGCTTTCCAATGCAATCCTTCCTGGCGCTTCATACCTTGTAATTTCTTCCACCTTACTCTACCCCACACTAAAATGATGCGCGGTCCTCTGTGTAGTTCAACCTTAAAAAATATTGAGATTACCGGTGTCCAGGTGTAACACAAAATAACAATGAGAAAGGGAAACACAAGAAAAGAAAGTGCATTAAGGGAAATCCTAAACTAACTGGGCACATCTTGCCTTATTTACAAACACTAAGAAGACTTATTTATGGTAGGGCTTTAGCCTACTTCCATTAAAGTGTCATGACAATCTCGTCCCATCCAGCGCTTGGCGACATGCGCCCGAATCAAGGATGTACGAGATGATGCGAGGACCCAACCAATTGACTTTTAACTTCCCGGGATGGTGCAAAAACTTAGAATCATATAGCAGCACCATCTGTCCAGCCTCAAACTTCTTGTTCTTAATGTGACGATCATGCCATGCCTTTTGTTTTGCTTTTTCAGTTCTTTTGGCTCCACCTGGCGAGTGATCATCTTTCATCCAATTGCATTAACTTGTTAATTCTTTCTTCCAATGCTTGTTCATCATCTAATCCTCCTGCACACACTATACGTAAAGAAGGTAACATGAATTCAACTGGTAGGATAGCCTCTGCACCAAACACCAATTGAAATGGTGTGGCCTTATTCAACCTCTTGTAGGTTGTCCTATATGCCCAAAGAACGATTGATACTTTGTCATCCCAATCCTATCTACCAACATCACAGATCTTAGTCAATGTGTGACTAAGTATTTTGTTAAATGCCTTAACAGTTCCATTTTCTTGAGGGTGATAGGGAGTAGTTTTGTGATGGGCCACCATGAATTCGACAATAGAATCCTAACCGTCTCATTGAGGAAGTGCATACCTATATCACTTGTCAAACTCAATGGGCATCCATACCTGCTTGATTATGTTTTCCCATAAAAATCTAGTAGTGGTAGTTGTTGTACAATCCTTTGTAGGTGTTGCCTCTACCCACCTTGTCAAATAATCAGTGCAAGTGAGGATATACCACGAACCAGTCCTTCACGCTTTGGCGAGATTGGTCTGACAAATTTGATAGCCCACTTCTCAAATGGTTACGCATTGGCTATTGGTCGCAAGGGCATTTCATCCCTTTTTCCAAGTTTTCCAAGGTGCTGACAATGGTCACAGGCCTTGCAAAACTCAATGTAATCTTGATAAATGGTCTCCCACCAAAGCCTTGCAAGTAGAATCTTCCACGCGGTTGCATTTCCCGCATAGTGTCCTCCTGCAATCCCACCATGTGCTTCTTCCATAATTGTAATGCACTCATGTTCTAGCACGTAACGACACAGAACCTCATCACGACCCATTTTGTATAGATCTCTACTAATTAGCATGTAGGGCGACACATATGGCCAACTTCTTCTTCTCCAAGGCCTTCATTCCAATTGGCGCCACACCCATTTTGAGAAATACTGCAATATCCTCCAATTATGAGGGCACACGTTGCAACCTAAATAGTTGCACGTCCGGCATAGTATCTTGAATCTTGTGTGTGCATCCTCTCTTGAATCAATCCTAGACAAATGATCAAGTCCGAATTACTTTTTCCTAGTTTGACAACCACCATGAACTCGAATTCTTGGAATAATAATACCCATTGACATATGCACCCTTGTAGAACGGGCTTGTTCACCAAGTATTTCAATGCCATATGGTCAATGTAAAATATAAAAGGGGTTGCCAACAAATACTTTCTAAATTTATGAAGTGCGTAGATCATTGACAATGCCTCGTGCTCAGTCGTAGTGTAATTACTGCTCTGCTGGTGTTAATTTCCTACTTGCAAAGCACAAAGGATGATCAAAAATCCCTTCACTAGGTTGTGCAAGTACGTTTCTAATGGCGGTCCCTGAGGAATCCAAATGAACATGGAAAGGCTTGTCCCAAGAAGGGAAACATAGGATGGGTGCGGTGACAGCTTATCCTTCAAAGTGTCAAATGCCTTTTGTTGTGCCTCTCCCCAATGAAAGGCACTCTTATGTCTAAGTAACTCTTCTAAAGGCATGGCGATCTTGGCATATCCCTTGATGAACTTCTTGTAGTACCCCGTATGCCCAAGAAATCCACACACTACGCTTTGACTAGTAGGCTCCCTCAATCCCACAATTACTGCAACTTTTGTGGGATCTACTAGTAGGCCCTCCTTACATATGATGTGCCCCAATAATGTTCCAAACGGGGTAATAAAGAAACATTTCTTAATGTTGAGGGATATCCTCAACTGTCGACACCTTTCAAACATCAGCCTTAAGTTGTCACAATGGTCCTTCACTAACCCATATACTGTCCAATCATCCAGGTAGACTTGAAGGAATTTATGGATGAAGTCCTAGAAAGCTTGTACCACAATGCACGAGAATACAACATGTGCATTCTTCAACCCAAAAGGCATGACTGTATAGGCAAAACTTCCCCACTCAGTGGCAAAAGTCATCTTCCTTTGGTCCTCCTTCGTGATCCTTACATGGTGATAGCTTGAGAATCCATCTCAGAAAGAATAGACATCATGCCCTGCCACTCCCTCTAAGATTTCTTCATAAAATGGGGTTGGGAAAGGATCATTGACACACACTACATTTAAGTGCATGTAATCAACACTATCTTTTTGTCCTTCTTGATGCTAATTACCATTGGACTTATCCATTCTGAATCTTCAACATTTTAATAATGCCCGATGCTATCATCTTATCTATTTCCTCCTTAACCTTCACACGCAGGTTAGGATTCATCCGATATGGTCTCTTACGGGTGGCACACACCCTCATTTAACTTAATTCTCATTTCTCCCAAGGAATGGTGAATGCCTTTTAGTTCATGATACCCAAGGGAATAAATCCTCAAATTCACGTAAAAGATCAATGATCTTGGAGACTTCCTTCTCTTACCAATAATCTCTAATGATAACCTCTTTAAGCTCTTCTTCGAGTTGATGTTAACCTTATTTGTATTTAAAGGTTCATGATAGGTGCGTGCCCATTCATTAGCACTGTCTACCACCTCGTGCATCCCTACAGAATGGTCAACATCTAAGTTTTCTGCTTCTTCTCCATCAATAACATACACCATCTTCCCCTTTTCTTTTTCAAACACACATACTCAAGTTTGTATCTCTTCTATTTCTTCTTCCTCAAAGTGCACCTCTAGGCCAGGTTCACCTAAAGAACTCTAGTAGCCTATCTTCTACCATGACACTATCCCCAATGGTAAGGCGCTTGACAACCTACAATGCCTTATCCACTAAGGGTTTTGTACTTCGATACTCGAATGTTTGAATGAGATCAGCCGCTAACTCTTGCCAATTCCCTGTCTAGTGGCGTGTCTCAGAATGAATGTACCATGCACGCACACAACCTTGTAGGGTGGAATACAACTTGTGAACCCATAATGAAGGTGGCAATGCTTCTGTGCTTCCCATCCAAGTGTCTCACATGCTTGGATATGGAAGGAAGCGATCTCTTTACCATGGTAGTATTTTATAGCCATGGGTGCATTGCTCCTGCAAAACCTTATAGAGAATGCAATTCTCACCTCGCGCCATTCCTAAAATGAATGATAATCAGATCGTACCAAGACAAAAACATAGATGTTAATCAAACATCACTATCAATAAGATGAAAGTAATTTGCGAATAACTTTACATAAACCTTTGCAAACAAATGAGCAAAGTGATATCATATATTATTATGGAAGTCAATGAAATATAATGAGAATGGGCCTTGCTTATATAGACAAGGAATAACAATCTAAGAACCAGTCAAGGTCGTAGATCAAGCCATAAATCATGGAAAGAACTAGTCATCAAAGAACTAGTCAAGTCCATAGATTTATGAGAGAACTAGACATCAAAGATCTAGTCAAATCCATAGATCTAGGAAAGAACTAGTCAATTCCATAGATCAAAGAAATAACTATACCTAACAACTAGATAATATTTCCTAATATATAAATAAATAAAAAGAAATATCCATACACATAAGTGGGTGAGGATAAATATAATAAAGGTAAATAAATTACCTAGGTGAACATGAGCTAAGGTAAATACCTACTCTAACAAATGACCCCCTCAAGTGAAACGAGGGGCCAAAAGCAGTGGCATGTCCACGGTGATGAGTCCCGAAAACTAGGCACGATGAGGTACACATGTACAATATATCCATGAAGAAATCTCGAACCAAAAGAAGGAAAGAATCTGTTAGAAGGAAAGAGAAAGAATAAGAAGAAGGAGATGTTCTCACGAACACCCCGAAGAACAACTTCTAAAACCCCAAGCATTCCACACAACTCAAGGTAATGAGGTGATGCAAAAGGCTTCGTAAAGATGTCTACAACCTGTTGTTGAGACAGAATGTACTCTAAGAAAATAACTCCATCCTTAATGTGTTGATGAATGAAGTGGATATGTAGCTAAATATGCTTGGTCCGTTGGTGCTCAATCTGGGTTGCGAGAAATGTGAATTGCACTTTGGTTGTCACACCAAAGTACACAGTTGGTGAATCTGTGGGAATCCAAACTCACAATAACTAGAAAAGCCAAAGAATTTGTTGACTTGCTGTAATTGTTGCCCCGTACTCGCCTCACGAAGATGAAAGTGCACAGCTGCTGCTTTTGCACGCCCACGCCACCGGGAGAAGAACCAAGACAGAAAAGATTGCGGAAGTGGAACACCTATCATCAATAGAACTCCTGCCTAATCTGAATCAGTATACCCAACCGGATGAGTAGAACCCCTAGTGTAGTGTAGGACAAAGTGGGAAGTGCCATGCAAATAACGCAAAATCCTTTTAGCATCCTACCAGTGACTACTATGAGGAGAATGTGCAAATCGAGATACAAGCCCTACTGTGAATGAAATATCAGGGCGAGTATGGGTCAAGTACATGAAAATCCTAACCAACTGCCTATACAATGTAGGATCACAAAGTGATGTGGTACATGTGGAAGTAAGAGTAACTCCAGACTGAAAAGGATACAGACTTGGCTTGCAATCAGCCATATCAAAGTGCCTAAGAAGATCATGGGTGCAATTTTGTTGATTCAAATGAATCCCTGAATCTATCTGAGAAATCTGCAAACCAAGGAAATAATGTAAGAGCCCAAGATTTGTCATGTCAAAATGTGTAGAAGAGCCCTTTGAATACTATAAATGTGGGAAGAAGAGCTGCTAGTAAGTAAGAAATCATCAACATACAAGACAAGTATCATAATATCCTCACCAACAAGCTGGAGATACACTATATGATTAGAGTGACAATGAACAAAACTAGTAGATAGAAGAAAATAATCCATCTTCTCATACCAAGCCTGAGGGGCTTGTTTGAGACCATAGAGAGACTTTCAAAGCCTACAAACAAGAGAAGAAACCTAAATAAATCCAGTTGGCTACTCCATGTATATTTCCTCTTGTAGATCTCCATGTAAGAAGGCAATCTTCACGTTTATTTGGTATACGAGCCACCCCCGTGATGTAGAAGAGAAAGTACAAGGCATACGAGAATCCATCTTGGTAACAGTGTAAAAGTCTCGAGTAATCAATACCTTCAACTTGTGAAAAACCCTTCTCAACAAGACGAGCCTTATACTTGTCAATGGACCCATCATTGCATATTTGGTTCGGTATACCCGACTTACACCTAACCATCTTTCTTCCTTTAGGAAGAGATCTGATGTCCCAAGTATGATTCTTCATCAAAGAAGAATACTCAAATTTTGTCATCGCATCATCCCACTCCCGTATCCCATGGGCCTTTGAAAAATATTGTGGATCCTCATAAACTTCCCGACACAAAAGTCCGAACTTTTAGAATGTGTGTGATGATGCCAAGTGGGTGGAAGATCCTCTATGAAAGGTGCTTTACCTCGAAACGTAGTACGAGCCCACTTAGGCATAGTGATAACATCGGTGGGAATAAGATCCTCAATGACATTTATAACCTCCTCATCAATCTCCTCAAAGAAAGGATCCTCAAGATAAGATTAAGAAGAAGAAGGAATGGAAGAAGATGAAGAATCATGAGCAAAGAAGTGTTCATCAAACTCGAACATGTGTTCGAAAAAGAACATCACATGTATCGAGATCTAAAAGATGATAAGCTCTCATGTCCTCACAATACCCTACAAAGATCAAGGGTTTACTCTTCTTATCCAAAGCTTTCCTTTTCTTCTTTGATACAAAGGCCCAAGCATGGCTCCCAAAGACTTGAAAAAATAAGACATCTGGTTTAGTGTTGGACCAAGCTTCCTTTGGAGTCAAATGCTTAAGTGCTATGTGTGGTGTGTGATTCTGAATGTAGTTAGCACAATTAACTACTTCTGGGCAATAGATAGGAGGTATATCTCTAAAATGCATCATACGCTTAGCCATTTCCTTTAAAGTTCTATTCTTCCTTTCTACTAAGCCATTCTGTTATGGAGTATGAGGAACAAAATGCTTGGTGAATAATGCCTTGAGTTGCCAAAAAGTCGAAAAACCTATTGTTGAAGTACTCCCCCATTATTAGTACGAACGCGTTCTTTATGATACTAGAAGATTATTTCTCGACCAAAGCCTTGAAGACTTTGAAGTGTGAAAAAACATCATTTTTACTTAAGAAAATAAACCCAAGAACACTTCCGAGAAATTATCATTAAATGTAAGTGTATACTTAGCTCTATTGAAATATGGGGTAGGAAAAACCATCAGTGACTATGCACAAGCTCAAGTGGTGAAGAAGCTCTTTTAGACAAATTATTAGGAAAAAGATATTGGTGTTGTTTCCCTAATGCAAAACCATGACAAACTCCATCAAGACAATAAACTCTAGGAAGACTATCTACCATACCATGATATCTCAACTCCTTGAAGTGTCTCGTAATTGAGATGTCCAAATATTTCATGCCAAATCTTACTCTCGAATCTGCATGAGAAACCAATCCTGTCCTTATAGAAAAAGTGTCATCAAAACCCTTAAAGTGATATAGTATAGAACTATGATCAACAATACCTTGAGAAACCAAAGAATGAGGCTCCAACAAAGTTTGTACTTCCGATCCATGTGGTGTAAAAGTCAACGTTTTTCCTTAACCGAGAATGACAAATTTGATATACGAAAGTAAATTTGTAGTGATGTTAGGAACATATAGTACATCTTGGATACTACCACCATCAAGTTGTATACCACCTTTTCCTTTAATAGAAAGAAATGAAGAATCTTCAACCTCAATTTTGGAAGTAGAACTCAAACCTAGAGAAATAAAATACTCCTTAGAAGAAGTCATGTGATGAGAAGCACTAGAATTTATAACCCAACTATTTGTAAGTGGTGACTTTGAGTTCTCCCAACAACATTAAGTTCATTTCCATGCTAATTAGAAAGAGGTGGCATAGAGATAGAAATTTTTGTTTCTTGAGTGCATCCTCTAAGGCTTGCATTGGAGCATTTTGAGATGGATAAGGTGTGGATTTGGTTTCTACTGTTTAGTTTTCCCTTTCCCTAAGGATTAAATGCAACTAATGCCTTTTGAGATTTGGAAGACTCAAGGTGAGACAATTTAGATTCTTTCCTAGTAAGTATTTCACAAAATGTTTCTATGTTATGCATTTTGAATGTGTCACCTAAGGCATCCATGCTAGAGAAAAATGTAGAAGAAAATTTTTGAAATGGTCCTCTCAACTTGGATAGAATCAAGTAAACACACTCTTCATCTTTCTTATCTCTTCCACTCCCTTTCAACTATGTTAATAAATGCTTGAACTTGGTAAGATAGTCTATAATTGTTGAAAAGATTAAGAGAGGTGATCTCAATGTCAAGTTGCATGTCTCTCATATGATCCACCTTACCAAACAAATCCTCCAATTTCTCCCAAATTTTGAAAGGAGAGTCACATTTTTCCAAATGAAACAAAAGACTATTACTTACATAAGTTCCTATCAAACCCATACACTCATCAAATTTGCACTTTGATCTTGAAATTTCTCATATTCTCTAATGAAAACTAGTTGTTCAAAGAAGTTAAAGCCCATAATATTTTCCACTTAATTATTGTTTTCATGTGTGGTAATTATGTGTTGTTAATGGCTCAACATGATCTAATGCGAAGTAGATGCCATCCTAAAAAATCACTAAAAGAAATGTAAAAACCAAACAATGCAACAAGACCCCAAACAATGCAACAAGAGCCCCAGATTTTGGCACCATACCCAAATTTTGGCACCGTATAATGAGTGTGTGTTACAATATGACACTTTATAATTATAGTGCAACTCTCAAAATAAATATTTCCAATGGAAAAACAAGCACTTTTACAAAAAATGGCACTCAAAACTCGAGTTAGTGATCAAAAGTTACAAGCTTTTCAATATTATGCCCTACCATTTATTTTAGTTGCCACTAAAATAGAATGAAATACTCTTGCCTTCACCACACAAATAAAAAAATGAAAAGGGCTCGAATTAAGCACCTACTAGTAAGAATCACAAGCTTTAAGCCCTCATATGACCATACCATATGACCAGGGGCTAAGGATTTTAATGTGTGTGCACAACTTACTATTCTGGGGTGTGTCACTGGTTTTCGAGAAAGTCACATCCAACTGCTTCTTCTAGTAAAAACTGCTATTTCTGGACTATGCCAAAAGTGACCTTCGTCGCCTGATAGTAGTCTCAGAGATTTTCCTCTTGCGTGACCGACCGAGAATGCTACACCCACAGAAACAAAAACCCAGATCCGATCTCGGAAACTCAAAAAACCCATAAAACAATTTGCTGGTTTCCCTTCACAACTAACACAAATCTCGAGGCAAACCACCATGTTTCTCTAGCACAATAAAAAAACTAAAAAAACGACTGCCTCCCAAAATGGTCGAGTTTACAGTCGATCTTAGGGTTTTGCCACCTTCCGATCCAATGGAAGCCTCTGTTTTGCATAAAAATGCACACAACAACAAAATACGAGTAAATCCTGAAATATATGAATATATAAATAATTTATTTACAAAATAAAACTTACAGATGATGTCAATAGCAATCTTCAGCTTTGATACCATAAAAGGAATGATAACCAAATCATACCAAGCCAAGAACACAAATGTTAATCAAATATCACGATCAATAAGATGAAAGCAATTCGTTAGAATAACTTTACATAAACCTTTGCAAACAAATGAACAACAATATCATATATTATTATGGAACTCAATGAAATACAATGAGAATGGGCCTTGTTTATATAGGCAAGGAATAACAATCTAAGAACCAGTCAAGGTCGTAGATCAAGCCATAAATCATGGAAAGAACTAGTCATCAAAGAACTAGTCAAGTCCATAGATTTATGAGAGAACTAGACATCAAAGATCTAGTCAATACCATAGATCTAGGAAAGAACTAGTCAATACCATTGATCAAAAAAAAAAAGAACTATACGTAACTAGATAATATCTCGCCAATATCTAAATAAATAAAAAGAAATATCCACACACATAAGTGGGTGAGGATAAATACAATAAAGGTAAATAAATTACCTAGGTGAACATGAGCTAAGGTAAATATCTACTCTAACACCCCCTTAAGTGAAGCTAGGGGCCAAAATAGAAGTGGCATGCCAACAAAGATGAGTCCCGACAACTAGGCTCGATGAGGTACTCATGTATAATATATCCATGAAGAAATCTCGAACCAAAAGAAGGAAGAAGATTAGCTTGCGATGATCTCATTTCCATCTATCTACAACAACATTAAAGGTTATCTCTTTGTCATAGTCAAGGCTATGGGGAGGAAGATTAGCCTGCAGTATTTGCTTCTCATGCTCTTTCCCGTGCGTGCAATGCCTTCTACCGTAACCACTCTCCTAAAGCAAGGGAATGATATTCTCTTGCCTTAACATCTTGCATACTTCCATGACCTCATCTAGATCCTTCTGCGGAGCCTCAACATTCTTCCTTTGTTCCAACTACCTTGACTGCTCCTTCAGACATTAGATCTCTCCTTGTAAACTCTGAATCACATCCATAGTCTCTTGATATACCTCTTTCTAATGAGCAGGGTCCGGATACTTTCCATGTACCACTTCTTCTCTCATAACTAGTGTTCTTTTCCTTGGTATATCCATGGCAAGCGCGCCTCCATTCCATTCGCATTGTCACTAGTACAAGTTATAATCATGATTCATGTGCCACTCTTGGCATCTACCGTGTGTTGGCTTCATTTATACTTACCATCTGTTATCGCCAACTTTTGAGTGTGTTAAAATTGTTTTAAAAAAAAATGAAAATTTTAAATTTTTTGTGAATTACTAGGTTTCATGATGATTCGTCTTCGTCACATGTTCTTATTTTCTTCCCGGTTATGTCGAGCTTCGTTTCACTCAAATCGGAATAAAATCCCTCTTGCTATGAATTTAAACGTAAAAATTATTATTTAATTAATATTAATTAAAAATCGTTCTTTAATTAATTAAATTGATTTTATTAATTGATGGAGATTTTTGATTAAATATTATTATAATAATAATTAAAACTTTATCGGCAAAGTTTGTTTAAATTTCCCAAAATGATCATTCGGCTTCCCGCACCCGTTTTCCCACTTTCTTGTCAAAACCGCCCGGTTCCTCCACTGGTGGAAAGTAAGCCGCTATTTGCCAATTTAATAAATTGGCAAATGGGCAAGGATTTTCCCAAATCCCCTCATGGGAAAATTTGATGGGAATTGCCAAATTCTTATGACATTCCCGTTGGCAAAATTCATCCAATCTTCCCCTTTTCCCTTGGCAATTAATGCCACTTCCCATGATTCAAGGAGTTTGTTTTTCTCTTAAAGGGAAGAAGGAATTGGTCACTAACAATTCTCCTATTCTTTCTCCTTCTCCCGTGAGAATTAAAGAAACAATTTGTTATACTCATTTCATTCATGCATTTGAATAAAGAAGGGAGAAACATCATCCATCATTTTAGGGAAGAACTGGAGTTTATTCTTTCTGTTTACACTCGTACATTGGAGAAAGAAATCCAAACAAACTGGAGTCTATTCAATAGTTTTCACGCAGCATACAAGGAAGGTGAATATTAATACAAAATAAATTGTAGTTTCCACGCAGCAGCAGGAGGGAGAAATGGAGGTTCACGTGGCAGAAGGAGCATTCAACAGTTTCAACGCAGCCTGCAGACCTTCACGCCTTCACTAGTTCCATGCCTTTTTCCTTAAGGCCACGTAGGGGAAGAACAGTCATACCAGGTCCGAGCCTGAAGCAGAGACAAACAGCCCAACTCCATCAAACGCCTCTCACTGGGGAAGAAGACAAGGAAAGAGAAATCCACACGCCGAAGGAGGAATATCCATCATCTGTCTAGGCAGTCTGAAGGAGAAGAACACCAGAAGCTTTCCATGCATGCAAAGGATGAGAATGCAGAAAGCAATTTTAAATCCTGTGCGAGCACTTTCCAAATAATGAGGAGCAGCCTCCAGCAATGCCTGAATGTTTCACACCAAATTTTATCGACCATCTTCATAGGAGTTTCAATGGTCCACAGCTAGCTGCAATTCAGTGGGCTGCTATGCATACAGTAGCTGGTACAAATCGAGTTGGGTCTGCTAGACGGCAAGAACCCTGGCCCTTCACTTTGGTGCAAGGTCCACCAGGGACAGGAAAGACACACACAGTCTGGGGAATGTTGAATGTTATTCATCTTGTTCAATATCAGCACTATTATGGTGCACTGCTTAAGAAACTTGCTCCTGAAAGCTACAGGCAATCTTCAAGAAAAACCAAAGTCCGGCACACCATAATGACGAGTTTTAGGACAGAGCTCTATGGGAATACCTTACACAACCTCTTCTAGAATCAGTATGGGGAGCTCACACACAGGCTTGCACACCATCTATTTGTCTTGTGCATGCCAATAATAATGAGCGATCACTATGGGGAACTTGCATGCAGCTAGCCCTGTGCACTATGCATTTGGATTGCACTCACCAACGATAATGAGTTGTCACCTTGCACGTCTTCTCCAGTCCGCCTTCTATCCAATTGAATCAAATAGCAACTGGAAGAATTTCAATCAGATAGTCCTGCACCCATGAGTGATTACTTGTAAACCAGTTTCCTCATCCAATTGAGACCTGGCAAAAGAAATCTTTATTGGAAAACAAATCTTTATTCCTCCCTGGTGGTTGCTATAAATAGAGGGATTGAATATTTTAAGAGGTAACTACGAATAGCCAAAAGGAGGTGGAGCCTAAGTATGATCGTGGTCCATTGGCACAGGATCAATCGATGATGTTCTTCAGAGTATGGATCGCACATTGTTCCGTATGCTTCCTAAACTTTTCCCTAAACCATGAATGCTTGTTTACGCTCCATCAAATGTTGAAACAGATGAATAGCTACAGCATGTTCTGGATCGTGGATTCATTGATGGTGAAATGAAGGTCATTGCGATGTGGGGTGGGTGTGGATTCTCAAAATCGTGTTGCATACAGGCAGTATCAATGAAGCGTAGAACTGAAAATCTCCTAGGAAGGTGCCGTGAGGAAGTAGTTGGCTATATGCAGCAGCTACAGGGAAGAAGAAGTCAGTTTCAATGAATCTGCAGAGTCTTCCTTTTGCTGTTACGGAGGGTCCTGATGGGACCCCGCTGATTAAAGCGCGGTATTTGGGTGAGTACCGCTCGTTTACTCCCACTCAGATCCTTGCGATGATTTTGTCGAATATTAAGAAAATTGCCAAGAATAATTTAAAAATGGAGATTGTGGATTGTTGTATTGGAATACCCATATATTTCATGGATCTTGAGCGTAGGGCAGTTCTGGATGTGGCCGCTATTGTTAACCTGAACCCACTTTGTTTGTTACATGAGACCATGACCACGACCCTGGCTTATGGTATTTATAAAAGGGATTTGTCTGAAACGGATCCATTGAATGTCGTTTTTGTTGATATTGGACATGCCAACATGCATCATTTCGGCAATCCGAGGTTTGAGATGATAAGGCACGATGTTGTGGAGCATTGTTGTTGAAGGTTGAGATCAATCGATCTACCATTTGGCCTATCCTACTTTTCACTGTCATTACAAGTTTAATCCTGTCAAGACTATCAAAACCAATGTGGTGGGAACCTTGAACATGCTTGGCCTGGCCAAGCGAGTTGGGGCAAAGTTTTTGCTCACAAGCACTAGTGAGGTATATGGAGATCCTCTTCAACATCCTCAGGTTGAAACATACTGGGGCAATGTCAATCCGATTGGAGTCCGTAGTTGCTACGATGAGGACATGCGTTGAGGTTCAAATCGCTAGAATATTCAATGTATACGGTCCACGGATGTGTATTGATGATGGACGGGTTGTAAGCAACTTTTTGCTTAGGGTTTGTGTAGGGAACCTTTAACTATCTATGGAGATGGTTGTCCAAGACGATGAAGTCTCACGGATGCTTCTCGGGAAATCAATGCTATAAATTAACATGGAACATGCTCGAGAGTCACTTGATGTCGTACTTCAATGGATGGAAAGGTATAAGGCACAGTCATCTCAGCTCAAAGTGAAGAATCGGTAGCTCATGGCATACATACAACATTTGATCAACTTGATCACCTCCGATGTCCAACTTCTAGTCCCGGTGGCTATTCCTAATCAGGAGGCGCTTGCAGCATCAAAAGAAAATAACATCATTGGCCATACGATAAGGGGTTGGATAGATCAAATTTTGTGCCAAGGTCTGAGGGTCGTTGATGAGGCGGCATGAATCTATGATCGGGTGCAAACCCATCTGGATTCGATTTTCTATTTTGGAGAGGCTCTTGATGTCGAATTGGTCACTCTTGACAAATAAACTCCCAGACATTCGTGAACTTGCCAAGATCATCTTCGTGTCACTTGTTCATGAGGGAATACTTGAGTTCACACATCACAGGGTCCATATAGAGTGGCTCAATTCGGCCAAGTTCAGGAAGATGACGCTGGAGGAGATAGATCGCACTAACAATTACCCACGAGATGAAGGCAACAGGGTATTTTTCGATTCAGATTCCTGAATGATGTTCATGAGTAAAATAACCATTCCTCTATCACATAAATGAGAAGTTTGCATTGCCATATTGATTGATAAAAATGTCTCTTGGAATAACTATTTGACTCGACAAGAACCTTCAATTGTGTGCATGCTGACACACTGCAACCGAGTTTGTTTCCGAGATTGTTGTGAAATATGAGAACTACTTCCATCATTTCAAACAAGGAAAATGTTATTTTTGGTGATTATTGGTGATGTTAAGTGAACCAATAAAAGATAGGTTGTGCAGTGAGATGGAAGAGTCAGGTTATTCAATTTGTAGAAAGTGTTTGCAAAGCTAGACAATGCTTTTGACTTCATCAAATCAGATGTATAGTGCAAATAACTGGTTATATTTATTCATGGGGTGTTTGTTAAAGCCATGTTTTGTAATACCATTGGAGGTGAATTACAATTTTGGCTCTTGGAGATCTTCTCAATGGCGAAAGACCAGAAGCTGGATTCTGATAAACCAAGGTGGTGTAACGACTATGGTCTCGCGACAAATGAATAATTCACCATGGAAAGGTACTCAGAGCATGTGGAGAATTGTGAATGTGAATACGAATGAAGACAAATTTTCTCACACCAGGATATTGCTCAGACATAGGGGTGGATGAATTGCTCAAGTTTCAAGCTCAACACTCTTGTCATTTGGAGGATTACAGAGCACAGTCAATGAGTTCATTCCCATACGATCGGGATAGGTGGACTCTTGGCCCAATGGATAAGGCACTGATCCTAGGTGTCTTGATCTGGGTGGCGCATTGTTGACTAGGATTTCTACGTGTGCGTCCAAGTCATTTAAGTGGGTCCACATGTACCCATTTCTTTTATTTATGTATTTTTCCTTAAATGACTTTTTAACTTAAGTGGTTTCTATTTTTAGTCACTTTTTAAAAGTTGGTTGAAAAAGTCAAAGTCACTTAAGTGCCTTATTTAATGTGCATTTAAAACCCTAACTACTTTGTAACCAACTTTTGGGTTATAAAAGGAAGTGAGGGGCTCATTTGTAAGGGTGACTTTGAGAGAGGAGAAGAAAATACTTTTGTGCAAGCTTTGTTTCAAGAAGAAACTTTGTGTTCTTTTGTGAAAACATTTTGGAGTTAATGGAATACAAACTTTGTGTCTCATTCATTGTCTCTTCTAACATTTGATGTTCTTATGTTCATTAGATGTTAGGTGTTTGAATCTTGCATGAAAATATTATCTTTGATCTTATTGTCAACATTATTAATCAGTTGTTCTAGTTCACAAGTGATCAAGCTCTGATTATCTACTTGCTCATGTGTGTTCCCTTTTACACGTTCTTGTTTAACTAACTCAAACTCCATTTTATTTGTGTTGGTTATTCATCTTTCCTCTTCATGCAATATTAGGCTCTGTTTTTACCTAACTCTTGCATGTTCTTTCAATTCATTCCATTCCACTCCTTTCCTTCATTTCATTCCATCTCCTTCATTCACTTTTCTTTCCATTGATGTTCCAAAACACCCCCACATACAATTTTGAATGTATAGATGTAAATACAATTTTTGTTTTCAATAAAGGCAACCTCACCTTCATTAAGGAGGGACTTTGTTCCCACACTGTTGCATGTCATTTGCATGCATGCAAATCCATATGCTAACAATTTTTGGCGACTCTACTGGGGATTCAGAAATCGTTAACTAGTGCTTGGTTAAATCTTTATGACTATCCCCTCTACACAAGCTCCAGTTCTTCAACCAAATCTTGTGCCCGATGAAGATTTCCAAGGAGACATTGCTTCCAACCTTCGAATAGTAGCTTGGGAAAACCATGAAAGCTTGCAGCAATTTGTGGTGTATTGATAGAGCCATTGATAGAGAAATCTACATCGAAGACCTTAGAAGAAGAGCACCCGCACTTGTGGCCAGAAGACCTCTTGGGCACGTGTTGATAGTTGTTCACCGACGCGGTCCTCTTCCACCCAGGTAATAAGTTGTATGACTATTACAGGTAACCCACCTATCTTGCAACCAAATCTTGTTTTTGCAGATACTCAAGAAGACATATCATCAGATTTGAGGCAAGCTATTTGGGAAAAGCGCACAAGTAACCATCATTTTCATCTCACCGCATCAGTACTAGATAACGAAGAAGAGAAAGCCGCGAGAGTTGTTAGAGTTATTCAGGCGCAAATAGCTCAAGAAAGAGAGCAAAGAGAAAAGGCTAGAGCTGGTCGGAACACGCCAGTGATCTCTTCACCATAAATATTCCAAACTGGAAGGAAAGAGGTTTACGCGAGGAGAAAAAGCTAAAGGTCGATCTGACCCCACTTTTGAATTTCAAGGAAAATTTGGTTTCAAGTTATCTCCTCCCAAGAAGAACACACCTCGTAGATCTGCAAGCCTTGCATCAAGTCCTGAAAGAGCAAGCAAGGAAGGAATCACTACCAGTCAAGCACTTGTCCTTGCTCACATTGTTTTACCTTCGCATACCACCTTTTCTCCAATGGCAGCCAATGTACCATGGGGAAATGCCATAGGCCCATTGGCCTTACCTGCTCGACATGAACTCCCACGAGGATCAAGAAAGATTCTTCCCAAGTTCGACGGAGATGGGAAGACGTCACCAGATGATCATATTTCTGCCTTCTTCGCTGCATGTGCTTTGTTTTGTCAGTAGAATATGAAGATGTTGCTATTCGTCTCTTCATCGAGACATTGCATGATATTGCTGCAGATTGGTTTCATCATCTACCCAATGGATGTATTACAAGTTGGGATGATATGAAAACTAAGTTTGAAAATCGATTCAAAATGGCGGAAGATGAACATGCTCTTCTTGCCCAACTATCTCAGGCAAAGAAAGAGCCTACAGAACCCATGAGGAATTTCGTGGCCAAATTCAACAAGATGGTAAACAAAGTTCCCACCGGGATTCGTCCCAACCTTGATGGACAAAAATGTTTCTTTATTAATGCACAACAACCAGAAGTGTGCTATCAGCTAAGAAGGGCCAGGGTGGCTACTTTGGAACTTGCTCAATCTTTGGCCATAGAAATCGAAGATGACTTAATCATGGCAGGAAAATTCAAGAAAAATTCCCTCAAAGGAAAGAGTCAAGAAACTCCCAACGTTTCAGAAACTATACTCACTAAGTTGGCTAATGATGTGCTAGCTTTGAAGAAGCAAGTTGCTCAAAGTAGTAAACCTGCTCCTTACAAAGATATCCCGCGAAAAGGATACGTTCCCAACAAAGCCAGGATTGCAGGTGCTCCAACGAGGCTTGCTATTGAAGCAGCTCCCGCAACTAATTCCAAATGTGATGTCATTGAAGAAAGTGATGATGAGATTGAAGTCGTCGAGGTTGATGAGGAAGAGCCTGATTCTGAGACATCTGAACCTGCAGTTGAAGATCCTGAGGAAGAAAGTAATAATCATTTCTTTGAGTACCGTTCCGATGAAGAAGACGAATATGAAGAAATTATAGAAGATATGAATAGTCAATCCTTCGCCGTCTTCACACGCTCTCAGAAAAAGGACCAAGATACCACCAAGGTGGGAGATAAAGAGGTTTCCAAGGAAACTCTCAAAGGATCCAAGATAAAGGAGGCTCCTAAAGAGTCCAGAGATACTGAGGTTTCAAAGGTCAAGACTATCTTAAAGAAAGGAGAGCCTTTGTTAGATCAATCAGTTAGTAAACCAACTACGAAGAAAACTTCTTCTTCCACATCCGTATCAACCAAGCCCGAGACCAAGGTCAAAAGTGTGCCATCATCAAGTTCGAAAGAACTCATATCTGAGACTTCAAGTGCAATTACTTTGCCTAAATTTGATATCATTGATCATATCAATAAAACAAAAATTTCCATGTCACAGGCAGAGTACTTGAAGTCCAACAAGGATCAGCTCGAGAAGTTGGTCCAGTTTATCAAAGGTGACTCTACTGTTCATTCCTCTAAAGGAATTCTAAAAACTCCCAAAGATGGGAAAACTCAAAATATTGTGGCGGCCACTACACCTTCAAATGAAAAGATCGAACCTTTCTTTGTGTCTTTTCGATCAACGGATGCAAGTTAAGTAATTGCATTATAGACTCTGGAGCCTCGGATAATGTGATGCCGGAAAAAGTAGCACATGCTCTTGGTTTGACTTGTACGAGAACATTCGGATCATGTTACTCTATGGAAACCAAGCAAGTTCCTCTGATCGGGTAGATTAAGGATGCCCAAATGGTTTTAGCCCAATTCCCTCAAAAGCGAGTTAAGGTAACTATTTTAGTTGCTGATATTCCTCCTCGTATGGAATGTTGTTGAGCAGGAAATTTTGTAGGGATTTGGGTGGTGAGATTCAAATGGACTGGTCTCATGCCATGATTCCTATCAATGGAGAAATGAAGAAACTTATGCCGAAGCTCAGGCAAAGTTCACGGTAACTAAAACTGAAGATCCTCGCGCACAGATCCTTTTCCAAGGCTCAAGTATGGGTAATTATATGATGACTACAGAAGTTCATACCCCTGAGATCACTTGCCAAGATTCCAATGAGATCTGGACTCTTGAGTTCGATGGAAGTTGTTGCTCAACGGGCTCTGGTGCAGGAGTGGTGCTCATATCTCCAAATGGTAAAATTTTTCCTTTTTCCTATAAACTCAAATTTTCAAATACTAATAACACTGCAGAGTACGAGGCA
Source organism: Taxus wallichiana var. yunnanensis (assembly GCA_018340775.1). Taxonomy (NCBI): domain Eukaryota; kingdom Viridiplantae; phylum Streptophyta; class Pinopsida; order Cupressales; family Taxaceae; genus Taxus; species Taxus wallichiana. The sequence goes on along the minus strand of CM031242.1, from coordinate 758,159,911 downwards.
TTAATCCTTGGCCTCCAAGTTGCAGAAGAGAAAGGGATCAAAAATCTGGAAGTCTTTGGAGATGCGGAATTGATCGTGAAACAAGTAAGAAATCAGTTCCAAGTAAAGAACGATCGTCTGAGACACTACAGAAATAAAGTTTGGGACGCAATAGAAGTTTTCGACGCTTTTTCCATTAAATCTGTCCCTCGTGAAAAGAATGACAAAGCGGATTCTCTAGCAGTCTCAGCGTCATTAATGATTCCTCATTCAGAATTTGATCAAGACAAATACACCATTGAAATGGTTTTTAGGCCAAGTGTTCCTGACAATGCAGAAAATTGGCAAGTATTTAATGATGATCAACAAATTATTGCCTTCTTGGAAAAGAGAGAAAATTTTGAATAGTTGTACTTTGAAGGAAGTGATTCGGCATTTCGTGAATCAACTACCTCACCCATTCAGGAAGGAGTTGAGAACGAAGATCCTGGTGATGGCATCATTCAACTCAAAGGAAATAAAATTCCCAAAGGATTGGTTTCACTTGAAGAACTTTTTGACAAACATGACAGGTTTATTAAAGAGAAAGAGCAGGCAGGACCTGCAAATTCTGCTGACTATGAGCAAATTAATATCGGCACCAAGGATAAACCTCGCCTGATCAATATTGGTAAATGTTGCTCACCTGAGGAGCGCAGGAAATTCATAAATCTCCTTACCAAATATTCGACATTTTGGATTTCTCATACAAAGACTTGAAGTCTTTCCAACCCAGGGAAATGGAGCATGCCATACCCTTGAAGCCTAGTGTAGTTCCATTTAGGTAGAAGCAAAGACAATATAATCCCAAGATTGCAGGGACAATATTTCATGAAGTTCAAAAGATGCTAGATGCACGAATAGTGTTTCCTATTCAACATTCGACTCTGGATAGCTAATATTGTACTGGTTCACAAGAAAAATGGAGAAATTAGGATTTGCGTGGATTTCCACAATCTTAATCAGGCTTCCTTCAAGCATTATCAAAATTGAAAATGGGTTGTTCCCCATATGTACATAGGTAATTAGGATTTTGGTTTGTTTGTTTCCCTGTTTTTCGGTCTCCTCTCTTGTGTCGCCCCATTTTTGTGCCCCATCATTCTGTGATCATGTTCATGAATATTTTGGTCTGGGTCCGTTGCTGCGTCCATAAAGTCCTGTCCCAATTAGAGCCAAATTATTATCACCAATTTTGATTGCGTTAAAATTGTTTTTTTTTTTAAAAAGTGAAAATTTTAAAATTTTTGTGAATTACTAGGTTTCATGATGATTCGTCTTCGTCACATGTTCTTATTTTCTTCCCGGTTATGTCGAGCTTCGTTTCACTCAAATCAAAATAAAATCCCTCTTGCTATGAATTTAAATGTAAAAATTATTATTTAATTAATATTAATTAAAAATCGTTCTTTAATTAATTAAATTGATTTTATTAATTGATGGAGATTTTTGATTAAATATTATTATAATAATAATTAAAACTTTATCGACAAAGTTTGTTTAAATTTCCCAAAATGATCATTCGGCTTCCCGCACCCATTTTCCCACTTTCTTGTCGAATTTCCGGTTCCTCCACTAGTGGAAAGTAAGCCATTATTTGCCAATTTAATAAATTGGCAAATGGGCAAAGGAAATTTCCCAAATCCCCTCATTGGAAAATTTGATGGGAATTTCCAAATTCTTATGGCATTCTCGTTGGCAAAATTCATCCAATCTTCCCCTTTTCCCTTGACAATTAATGCCACTTCCCATGATTCAAGGAGTTTGTTTTTCTCTTAAAGGGAAAAAGGAATTGGTCACTAAAAATTCTCCTATTCTTTCTCCTTCTCTCGTGAGAATTAAAGAAACAATTTGTTATACTCATTTCATTCATGCATTTGAATAAAGAAGGGAGAAACATCATCCATCATTTTAGGGAAGAACTGGAGTTTATTCTTTCTGTTTACACTCGTACATTGGAGAAAGAAATCCAAACAAACTGGAGTCTATTCAATAGTTTTCACGCAGCATACAAGGAAGGTGAATATTAATACAAAAGAAATTGTAGTTTCCATGCAGCAGCAGGAGGGAGAAATGGAGGTTCACGTGGCAGAAGGAGCATTCAACAGTTTCAACGCAACCTGCAGACCTTCACGCCTTCACTAATTCCATGCCTTTTTCCTTAAGGCCACGTAGGGGAAGAACAGTCATACCAGGTCCGAGCAGAGGCGAGACAAATAGCCCAACTCCATCAAATGCCTCTCACTGGGGAAGAAGACAAGGAAAGAGAAATCCACACACCGAAGGAGGAATATCCATCATCTGTTTAGGTAATCTGAAGGAGAAGAATACCAAAAGCTTTCCATGCATGCAAAGGATGAGAATGCAGAAAGTAATTTTAAATCCTAGGCCAGAGCACTTTCAAATAATGAGGAGTAGCCTCCAGAATGCCTTGATGTTTCACACCAAATTTTATCGACCATCTTCATAGGAGTTTCAATGGTCCACATGACTACCTACACTTCAATTCAATTCTTATGTATACAACGGCTGGTACAAATCAAGTTGGGTCTCTGCTGACGGCAAGAAATCTAGCCCTTCACTTTGTTGCAAGGTCAACCAGGGATAGGAAAGACACACACAGTCTGGGAATTTTGAATGTTATTCATCTTGTTCAATATCGAAGCACTATTATGGTGCACTGCTTAAGAAACTTGCTCCTGAAAACTACAGGCAATCTTCAAGAAAAACCAAAGTCCGGCACACCATAATGATGAGTTTTAGGACAGAGCTCTATGGGAATACCTTACACAACCTCTTCCAGAATCAGTATGGGGAGCTCATGCACACAGGCTTGCACACCATCTATTTGTCTTGTGCATGCCAACAATAATGAGTGATCACTATGGGGAACTTGCATGCAGCTAGCCCTGTGCACTATGCATTTGGATTGCACTCACCAACGATAATGAGTTGTCACCTTGCACGTCTTCTCCAGTTCACCTTCTATCCAATTGAATCAAATAACAATTGGAATAATTTCAATCAAACAGTATTGCGCCCATGAGTGATTACTTGTAAACCAGTTTCCTCATCTAATTGAGACCTGGAAAAAGAAATCTTTATTGGAAAACAAATCTTTATTCCTCCCTAGTGGTTCTTTATAAATAGAGGATTGAATATTTAAAAAGGTAACTACGAATAGCCAAAAGGAGGTGGAGCCTAAGTATGATCGTGGTCCATTGGCACAGGATCGATTGATGATGTTCTTTCATAGTATGGATCGTACATTGTTTTGTAAGCTTCCTAAACTTTTCCCTAAACCACAAATGCTTGTTTGCGCTCCATCAAATGCTGCAACAGATGAATAGCTATAGTGTGTTCTAGATCATGGATTCATTGATGGTGAAATGAAGGAATGTTGCGAGGGTGGGTGTGGATTCTCAAAATCGTCTTTGCCGCATGGCGATGATCGGTGAAGCGTAGAACTGAAATTCTCCTAGGAAGGTGCCGTGAGGAAGTAGTTGGCTATATGCAGCAGCTACAGGGAAGAAGAAGTTAGTTTCAATAAATCTGCAGAGTCTTCCTTTTGCTGTTATGGAGGGTCCCGATGGGACCCGCTAATTAAAGCGTGGTATTTGGGTGAGTACCGCTCATTTACTCCCACTCAGATCCTTGCGATGATTTTTTTATTGAATATTAAGAAAATTTCCAGCAATAATTTAAAAATGGAGATTGTGGATTGCTATATTGGAATACCCGTCTATTTCACAGATCTTGAGTGTAGGGAAGTTCTGGATGCGGCCGCTATTATTAACCTGAACCCACTTTGTTTATTACATGAGACCACGGCCACGACCACGGCTATTTTTATAAAATGGATTTGTCTAAAACGGATCCATTGAATGTCGTTTTTGTTATATTGGACATGTCAGTATGCATCATTTCGCAATCCGAGGTTTGAGATCATAAGGCATGATGTTGTGGAGCCACTGTTGTTGGAGATCAATCTGATCTACCATTTGGCCTGTCCTGCTTCACCTGTTCATTACAAGTTTAATCTTGACAAGACTATCAAAACCAATGTGGTGGGAACCTTGAACATGCTTGGCCTGAAAAAGTGAGTTGGGGAAAATTTTATGTTCACAAGCACTAGTGAGGTATATGGAGATCCTCTTCAACATCCTCAGGTTGAAACATACTGGGGCAATGTCAATCCGATTGGAGTCCATAGTTGCTACGATGAGGACATGCGTTGAGGTTCAAATCACTAGAATCTTCAATGCATATGGTCCACGGATGTGTATTGATGATGGACGGGTTGTAAGAAACTTTGTTGCTCAAGCTTTGCATAGGGAACCTTTAAATGTCTATGGAGATGGTTGTCCAAGACGATGAAGTCTCACGGATGCTTCTCGGGAAATCAACGCTATAAATTAACACGGAACATGCTTGAGAGTCACTTGATGTGGTACTTCAACGGATGGAAAGGTATAAGGCACATTCATCTCAGCTCAAAGTGAAGAATCGGTAGCTCGTGGCATACATACAACATTTGATCAACTTGATCACCTCTGATGTCCAACTTCTAGTCGCGGTGGCTATTCCTAATCAGGAGGCACTTGCAACATCAAAAGAAAATAACATCATTGGCCATACGATAAGGGGTTGGATAGATCAAATTTTATGCCAAGGTCTAAGGGTCGTTGATGAGGCGACATGAATCTATGATCAGGTGCAAACTCATCTGGATTCGATTTTCTATTTTGGAGAGGCTCTTGATGTCGAATTGGTCACTCTTGACAAATAAACTCCCAGACATTCGTGAACTTGCCAAGATTGTCTTCATGTCACTTGTTCATGAGGGAATACTTGAGTTCACACATCACAGGGTCCATATAGAGTGGCTCAATTCGGCCAAGTTCAAGAAGATGACACTGGAGGAGATAGATCGCACTAACAATTACCCACAAGATGAAGGCAACAGGGTATTTTTCGATTCAGATTCTGATGATGTTCATGAGTAAAATAACCATTCCTCTATCACATAAATGAGAAGTTTGCATTGCCATATTGATTGATAAAAATGTCTCTTGGAATAACTATTTGACTCGACAAGAACCTTCAATTGTGTGCATGCTGACACACTGCAACCGAGTTTGTTTCCAAGATTGTTGTGAAATATGAGAACTGCTTCCATCATTTCAAACAAGGAAAATGTTATTTTTGGTGATTATTGGTGATGTTAAGTGAACCAATAAAAGATAGGTTGTGCAATGAGATGGAAGAGTCGGGTTATTCAATTTGTAGAAAGTGTTTGCAAAGCTAGACAATGCTTTCGACTTCATCAAATCAGATGTATAGTGCAAATAACTGGTTATATTTATTCATGGGGTGTTTGTTAAAGCCATGTTTTGTAATACTATTGGAGGTGAATTAGAATTTTGGCTCTTGGAGATCTTATCAATGGCGAAAGACCAAAAGTTGGATTCTGATAAACCAAGGTGGCGTAACGACTATGGTCTTGCGAAAAATGAATAATTCACCATGGAAAGGTACTTAGGGCATGTGGAGAATTGTGAATGTGAATACGAATGAAGAAAATTTTCTCACACCAAGATATTGCTCAAACAAAGGGTGGATGAATTGCTCAAGTTTCAAGCTTAGCACTCTTGTCATTTGGAGGATTACAGAGCACAGTCAATGAGTTCATTCCCGTACGATCGGGATAGGCGGACTCTTGGCCCAATGGATAAGGCATGATCCTAGGTGTCTTGATCTGGGTGGCTGCATTGTTGACTAGGATTTCTACATGTGCGTCCAAGTCATTTAAGTGGGTCCACGTGTACCCATTTCTTTTATTTATGTATTTTTCCTTAAATGACTTTTTAACTTAAGTGGTTTCTATTTTTAGTCACTTTTTAAAAGTTGGTTGAAAAAGTCAAAGTCACTTAAGTGCCTTATTTAATGTGCATTTAAAACCCTAACTACTTTGTAACCAACTTTTGGGTTATAAAAGGAAGTGAGGGGCTCATTTGTAAGGGTGACTTTGAGAGAGGAGAAGAAAATACTTTTGTGCAAGCTTTGTTTCAAGAAGAAACTTTGTGTTCTTTTGTGAAAAACATTTTGGAGTTAATGGAATACGAACTTTGTGTCTCATTCATTGTCTCTTCTAACATTTGGTGTTCTTATGTTCATTAGATGTTAGGTGTTTGAATCTTGCATGCAAATATTATCTTTGATCTTATTGTCAACATTATTAATCAACTGTTCTAGTTCACAGTGATCAAGCTCTGATTATCTACTTGCTCATGTGTGTTCCCTTTTACATGTTCTTGTTTAACTAACTCAAACTCCGTTTTATTTTATTTGTGTTGGTTATCTCATCTTTCCTCTTCATGCAATATTAGGCTTTGTTTTTACCTAACTCTTGCATGTTCTTTCGATTCATTCCATTCCACTCCTTTCCTTCATTTCATTCTATCTCCTTCATTTACTTTTCTTTCTATTGATGTTCCAAAACACCCCCACATACAATTTTGAATGTATAGATGTAAATACAATTTTGGTTTTCAATAAAGGCAGCCTCACCTTCATTGAGGAGGGACTTCGTTCCCCCACACAGTGTTGCATGTCATTTGCATGCGTGCAAATCCATATTATAACACCATCCCAACGCCCTTGTCTTTCCAAAGTACTACTTGGCTGATGTTCTCAAATAGCTTTGGGCACTCCTCATACTTATGTTTCTTTCTGCACCATGAGCACTACAACGATCAGGGACACTCGTGCTTATAATGTTTTGATGACCCACATTTATAATAGGTTCCATGAGGGAACTCACTTCTCCCTCCACTGTGGTTACTACGACCATGAAATCCTCCGTGGAAACCTCTTCCACATGCTCGTCCATCCACACATCTTTCATAAGCGGTGATCATCATCCTTGGAACTACTTGCAAGGCTAGTCTGGCACACACCAAGATCAATGACATCATGAATTTGGTCAATTAGCCTATAATCCTTGGTGTCGTGGGTCGTAGAGGTACAAATCTTGCAATATCAAGACACATTCTTACGGATCATGCACTTGTAGTAGAGGACACCAAATTTCATCATGGTCCCCATGGTAGATTTCACAGTCTGCTTGTCATTGTGCATACCGACTTTCGAGGGGCAACCGTATTTTGTATGCCCTCACCATCTATGCACAAAATACCACTGCGAGTCTCATGCACTAAGTTTACAGATATTTTATCAAACTACTTCGCCATTGTAGTAATTTGAGCCTCAAGGAAAGGGCTAACACCAATATCAATACTTCCAACAACCTCAACGCAGAGGTCCACTTCTAAGACCTCACGTGGGTCTGTGAAAGTCTTGTGTGACAGTTCCCTTCTAAATGGTGTTATCAATCCTCCAAAAACCATTGAGCATGTTGAGAGGGGTGAATTTCATAGGATAGTTTTGACAAGAGAGTCTTGAACCGTGTGTCATACTCCCACACACTCTCTGCCATTCCTTGCTATATTTCTTTTAGAGTCTGGTGCTCTTTTGCTCAAATTTATGGATATGGAATTCTGCTAGGAAGGTATTTTTCAGTGTAGTGTAATCCACCACCATCTGATGGGGTCATACTTGTGGTACCAAATATGTGTGCGCCCCTACAACTTTGTTGCAAATTGACTTGCCTTCCGCTTTGGGGTAGTGATCCCCTTTGCGTGCCATAACAATTCACACTTGTGCACATGCTCTGTAGCATCCTTAATACCTATGTAGTCTGGTAGGTGCAATGACATCTCAAAAATTCTTGTGGAGGTGGTTGAGGCCCTTGCCCACTGACCCCAAAACCTTGGTTTCCTTTGGTGTTTCCTCCACCACCAGACCCACTAGACCCACCAGTCCTCTAGCTCCTACACCACAAAATCCACTTCCTGTATTCAAAAAGGGCTGAAGTGGTCACGCCTAGTGTTCCCAACGTCCCACTGAACTGCATGTTGATGGTTTGTGATACTACCCTACTTCCAAACATATGTCCCACGCCACTTGCGATACCCAAACTTTGTGTACTTACACCTTGCCCAAAAATTCCTCCAAACACAAGAATGGTTTGTGTAGCCATAGATGTCCCAAATGAGAAGTTATATCTCCTAGGCGTAGATTGGTTACTCCCTCCAATACTAACTGGGTTAGCAATGCTTATCTCTTGATATGGAAAACTAAGTGCCCAGGTTTGGTCACCGGTTGGGTTCGAATGCGCACCGATGGCTTTGCTTTCTTCACACAATGAACTCTCATTAGAAGTTGAGGGGGTATCTCTCCCATGTTTTCTACGAGATGGGGTAACATGGAATACTCGGGTTCCACATCCTCTATGTGAACCTCAACTCCTTCTCATAACATCTACCTCTATAAATCCATCACTCTTGTAACCTTGCATTGTCTAGCCATTTCCCTTTCATGAGCTTCACCATACTTGAGTCATCTCTCTTCCATCTCCTTTTCAGTTCCGCAATGTCGCCATCTTTCTCCACCCTAGCTTCCTCACCCAACACTTAGAGAAGATTAGCCAACCATAGGGAATACTTCCAAACTTAACGTAACGACCAAGATCTTCATAGCCAATGAGAAAGCACGTAAAAATGATCCTCTAGGTTCTCTTAGGAACTCAAACTCAACGATCTCTAGACAAGAATACGTAGAAATGGCGTATTCTAGGGTATAACTGGTCATCACTCCTCTCCACCAGTGATCAACATCATGCATCCAAGCCAGATCCATGTCCTATAACCTCTGGTAATCATCTAGGGTCCACATGTGAGATCTATAGTACCGGCTTAATCTGGATGCATATGCTAAAAGCCATTTATATAATTCTACTGGAAAACAACAAAATAAGGTCTCATATATCTCATGATATAGGTGTTTTTCTACCCATCTGCGTGCATCAAACTCAGGTCCAATACTAAATATTTGAGAAAACTCATCCTTCGTGCTCTTAAACCACACTTTGAAACTTTCCAGGTCAAACACTCTATCATCACACGTTAAAGGAACCAAGATGTAGTCATTTCTCATAACTTCAAAAAGAGGTCCCAGCAATGAACCAAGATGTAGTCATTTTTATGTCCTTAGAATAACCTTCTAATCCCATGCGCGCTGACCTATCACCCAACGGGTGTTGGGCGCTCACCCGAGGCATGCGCAGTGTCGAGCCCCTCCTTTATGTGATTTTTGTGAGAATACATTACTTAAGGACAAAAATTAGATGTAAAAAGGTAAAGGACCATGCATTCATTCTGAGAGCCTAGGATGAGTTATTATATCAATACATTCATTTAGAATCAAAAGAAACATCATACAAATAACATATTTGATCCATAACATAAAGAAATGGCACTAGGGTTTACATCCATGAACATTATATTCTTAGAATAGAACCATATATTCATATTGATCATAGTTCAATAACCACATTACATTCACCAAGGCCATAACATGCCAATGCATCAATGTAGATAAGACTCATGCATCAGAAGCCCTAGCTATGCTTTCCATATTACAAAAATTGTCACAAACCCATCCCCCTAGGTATGCTATCACTCCTATAGTCCTCTTAATGAGAACCCCAACCCTCTGGAACCTCCTATTATTTCTACAGAGCTTCTCCCTTCATTCCCTCTATGCTGATCCCTCTTCTCTCCCTTGATATGCCCCTTTTCTTCTACCCGAGCATCTCTATATATAGCTTTAGCATCCACCGCCATGCCTTCCTTCAGGAGTAGATTGCTTTCCAAGTGTCCATGTGGTCCTCCAATGGAGCATGCTTACTCTGATCCGAGCTCTCCACTTCTTGTAATGATGTCTTTCTGGATCCTTCCATCACATGGAATATTCCTTTCTTGGTCACCAAGTCGTCAAGCTGGCACCTTATCCACTCCACATGCTTAGTTGGGTCACACTTTTCTCATGTGCTTTATGGAACACCAAATATAGCTAAGTCCACGAAACCCTTTTCTTTGTCTTGCACAAGTGTCGTGGTTTCTACAAAACCCTTCTAAAACCCTTGTCCTATGCACTTTTCCCTACGCGTCCTTCTTCATATTGGTCCCACGTGTGCATGTGCCCTTGGGGAATTAGTCAATATTCTGAGGCCCAACAAATACCTTAGAGAAAAATTTTAGCTTGAATGATGAGTTCAAGGGTGAAGATAAATAGATGCATGCGACACAAGAAGATTTCTCTCCAGTCACCATTGCATGGGGCAAGGATTTCTTCTTGAGTCAAGATTACACACATAATGAAAAACAAGCGTTCATTTCTCTCTGTCAGAAGTACAATGATATATTTTCATGGGAGTATGAAGACCTGAAAGGATTTAATCCAAGTGTTTCTCAACACTCCATTGAACTTGATCTAAACGTCAAGCCCATTAGAAAAAAACAGAGGCCACTCAATCCAAGGATAAAGCCCCTCACGAGGAAAGAGTTGTCTAAACTCATTGAAATGAAGATTATTTTTCCCATCAAATATTTTACCTAGGTTGTGAATCTTGTTCCAGGTCTTGCAAGAAGAATGGTGAAATTAGACTCTGTGTTAATTTCAAATATTTAAACAAGGCATCCTTGAAGGATCACTATCATTTTCCTTCTATGGAGAAGATTCTACAAATAGTGGCTAGTGCGCAAAGATTCTCCATGCTTTGGAATGGTATTTTGATTTTAATCGAGATCACGGTCAAGGAAGAGGATCAATTCAAAGAAATGTTTACAACCAAGTGGGGAACATATGCATATCATAAGATGCCCTTTGGTTTTTAAAATGTAGGTACAACATTTTAGTGCGTCATGGACATTACCTTCAAAGGATATATCAATGAGTTAATCTTGGATTGCCTTGATGACATAACTATCTTCTCAAAGCAGAGTGCAGATCATATGGTGCACTTGGAAAAAGTCTTTGAGAGATGCAGATAGTTTGGGGTATCTCTTAACCCTAAGAAGTGTAATTTTGACGTGGCACATGGCAAGCTTTTGAGCCATGTGGTCTCGGGATGGTATCACTATTGATCCTAAGTGCATTTCTTCCATACTTTCTCTCTCCTTGCCGGTGCACAAGGAAGCCTTTAGTCATACCTAAGCCAAATCAATTATGTTAGGCACTTCATTCCTAACTGCAGGACTAGTTTGGCCCATCACCCTCATGCTCAAAAAGGATATAGCCTTCAAATGGACAATATAAGGAAAATAATGCTTCAATAAGATCAAACAAGAAATTGCTTGTGCACCAACACTCATAAATTCAGAATATTCCAAGGATTTTATCCTTTATGATTATGAAGCTGATGCTAGTGTTGATGTTGTCTTGACACAAGAAAATGAACAAGGACTAGAGAAGCCAGTGGATTTCTTCATCGAAATCGAAGGATTATGAGTTGAAGTATATTCACACAAAAAAAATGTCTATGCCATCATACACACGCTTAAGAAGTTCAAAAGTATGCTCGCCACAAAATTTTGCACTTGGGTGTTAGAGAATTCATCATGGGGTAGACACTAGTGAGAAAAGAGCAAGGTGAGTGACCAAAATCATGGAGTATGATGTGACTATCAAAGCCAAAAAGTTGGTAAGAGGAGGTGTGCTTTGTAAATAACTTGCTGAGGATGCACAAAATGAACCTGAGACTTCAATATTTCTAGATGAAGATCTCCTGTGCGCAAAATCTTAAAAAAATGCAAACCTTAATGTGTGCAGCTGGATGAAGGACATGATCACATTCCTTTCCTCTGGCACATATCCTCCTAGTCTGATCAAAGTAAGAGGTGACATCTAAGGCTGTAGTCTATTCCATATGTAATTATTGATTGCGCTCTCTTCAAAAGAAATCTTGACTGGAACACTTCGCTAAGGTGCATTGATGACACATAAATTGACAAAGTATTAGCAGAATTCCACGATGGATTCTCTAGTGGAAAATTCTCTTCCATGGAAACAACGATGAAGGTCATTAAGGCCAGATACTTTTGGCCTACCCTGTTTGCAGATGTGCCCAAGTGGATCATAAAATGTAAAGAATATACTTTCTTTGAAGGAAAGAAGAAATTGACAACACTCCCCCTCTGACTAATCCAAGAGGATCAGCCCTTTGCATAATGGGGTCTTGAATTCATAGGCATGATCAATCCTCCTTCAAGTGTTGGGCATAAATGGGTGCTGACAACTACAAACTACTTCACCGGATGGACAAAAGCTATTGTGCTCAAGGAATCAACCGATTCAGTCATCCTTGACTTTCTCGAGGGCATCATAACAAGGTTTGTCATTCCTAAAACCATTTGTTGAGTGGACAAGAGTATGATACAAAGGAGAGGTGTACAAAATATTCATACATAGGAGTAAAGCACAATCAAAGGCATGGAAGGATAGAGAAGGAAACACACACGAAAGACAAGGGAAGATTCGAGGACTTAGCCGTTTTCACATGTACATGATATTTTTAGAGATAGTGTGCAAAGCATACAAACTAGATAAAAACTTACGTGACACGCATGGGCTATTATTGGAAGAGTGAATACTAAGCACTTTGCATGGGTTCAAGCTAATAATAGAATTGCTACTACCAGTTAACCAGAAGAGATCTATTGTTAGTGCACTTACATGTGTGGCTATTATTGTAAAGGCGCATGGCTATTTTCAGCATGTAACCTATTTTAGGAATTATGTAAGTGGTGAAGGGAAAGTCCCCACCCTTATAAATATGTAGTGATCTATGTAATATACGGGGACTATGTGAGAAGCCGTATGTGTGAGATTATGCTACGGAGATCCCATTGCGCACATGAGCTTATGGTATTACTTGTAATAAGCTTTTGTGTATTTATTGTGTTTAATATAATGGAGTGTATTGGTTGAATCAGAGTATTAATCATGAGTATAATTGGTTATTTCATGATTGACTTCATTATGGATATTATCTAAATATATTACTCTTTAGATCTAAAGTTGGACATGCTTTGTGGAATGTTATGTTAATTATGGATTTGAATGCATTAAGTCTCCATCATGCTAAAATCCTACAACAACCCTAAAGAGGGTCCTGGTACCTTTGCGTGCTTTGGGTGAGTGCTCAGTCTAGGATAAGTGATGTGCCAAAGACGCCTATGTTATTAATGTTAAATTCTAGGCTACATCATTAGTTCTATCACAGGACCTCTTTTTCAGTTGTTTTTAGGATGGTTCACGATGAAGACATATTGGCTAACCCTAGAAAGTGTTGAAGATTGGATACATGATCTAGAAGAAGAATAAACATAGAGGTTCAACACCAGATCTTATTTTAATGCACCCACATGGGTGGAACAAAATCTATATGACAGTTTGTATGAGAGCTTCTTCACTATTTTTCCAGGTAGAACTATACAAGTGGTTGGTTGCTTATGCGTCTAAAAGGGATTGGAGGTATCGCACACTTGTTTGGATACAGGAAGAATTTTAGGCCCTCTATGATGTTGATCTGATTTGGACATGCGTTGTGGATACTTGGTTTCATGGTGTTTTGAACAACTATATTATGGAGTACTCAATTTCCACTTATTATTGCCTAGAGGTAGCATAATTCAATTTTTACGGTATCCCAGGGGAACTTACCTGCAAGGCATTCCACTGGTGATCAAAATATTGATGGTAACCCTGAACTTGGAAAGCAAACCGATGGCCAACTAAACTCCACCACGCGTGGGGGTAGGAGTAGGTTTGGTGAAAGATGGTAGACCTAGTGGCAGAAAGGAAGAGAGAAGAAAGGAATCTTAAGTATAATGAGGTGTGTGAGAGGGAGATAACAAATCAACGAGATGTTATAGAGTGAATGACATTGAGGAGAGAGATGGCTCGTGAAGGATTTGGAGCTCATGCAGAAGGCATGGAGCTGGAGCATGAGGAACTCCCCCATTTGAGAAAGCATGATAAGGAACACCCCTCGGCATCACGTAGAAGCATGTCGGAGAGATAACTTGGGCTGTGGGCATGCATCTAAATCTACCCGACAACCTTTCCCTTACGCTTGGTTTTCTAGTATCTCGTACGAAAAATAGTCAATAAGATAATTTAGGCAGTGGGAGAGTAGGGTAAGTCATATAGCAAGTACATCGATGGCAACGCAAATGTATTCATTGTTGTTTGGAGGTACCTTTTCAGGTGTATCATCTGCACATAATTTAAGTGCGCAAAATATTGGACTCACTTCTGGGAGTAGTAACACTTTGCAGAGGCAGTAGGGGTGCGATTCAAGATTACTCTTGTTAGGACACATGGAAGTACATCTTGTAGTCTATCTCTGCTACAAGTGGAGGATCGGGAGGTATAGCCGGGTTCTTGTTACTCGTTGATCTGGTGGTTCTGGAGGAAGAGGAAACACAAGAGGTTCTAGATTAGGTGGGAAAGCTCCACACAAACCCCATAATATTTACATGGAGATGTCTCTTCATCTTCCAAAGTATAGGGGCATAGAATATGCTACTAAACACACATGCATGTGTGAAATACTATGGTGTGTAAGGGGAATCATGGATTACGAGCACAAGGCAAGTCAATTTTCCACTACATTACAAGGGTGCACACACAACCGGGTACATAAAGTTTAACCACGATCAAATGTGCATAGATTATGCAATATTAAAAGATGCTTTCCTTAAAGAGTTTCACATCCTTGAGTTCGAGCAGAGGAGTATAAATGTGCTCAAGGATATTAAGCAAGGCACTACTGAGAGTGTCAGAGAGTATGATGCCCATTTCAAAATGCTTTTATCCAAGATTTTTTTATCATATTCATGCAAGCCAATATGCAAAATGGTTCGTTGGAGGTATGATTACACCTTTTAGAAGGACACTATCACATAAAACATATACTGATCCACGTGAAGCACTTGAAGCACTTTACACACCGAGCTAGTCAAGTAAGTATAGACATTGGGGTGAGCCCATTTTTGGAAGCACAGATCACAGATATGGTGAAGAAGTTGGAGAAGCTATCGGTAAATTCATCACATGAGACGCACACGGGGATTTGGTGTACAAATTGTGAAGTATAAGGTCACACCAAGGATAGTTGTCCCCGTAGATCAAGTATGCTCATTCTTTACTGCTAGATTGTGAGATATGTCATTTGAACCATGATGCTAACCACTTCCCATTATTACAACAAGCAATAAGGAAGAACGTGTCTTGCTATTGTAAAATTTGTAGGTCCATAACTCACGACATGGAATACTATCGGTTGATTGGTTAGATCCATGATGTTATAGATACTGGTATACGACAGACAGGAGTATTAGATAACTTTAAAGGAAAGAACGGGCACCAGGATCGAGATCACACTTAAGCACTCTATGATCAAAACAAAGGGAATTTTGAAGGAGGTCGTGGTAGAGGTCGAGGATACCATGGTGGATTCGGAGGATGAGGCCGTGGTGGTGGATGAGGTGAGTTTCCTTGCGGAACATGTTATACATGTGGATCTCCTGACCACTACAGGCATGAATGTCCCCATATTATTACATGTTCTTTATGTGAAAAGAATCATAGTTATGAGGAATGCCCGAACTTATATGAGCATCTTAGTAAGCAACATAAACAATAAAACAAAGGTACATGGATTGTTAGGATACAACACACTACGGAAAATCAGTGGATGCCCAAGTTGGAACTAGAATCTGAGGCATTTCCTATAAATATCAGCACCACACGCTGAAGCAATGCATGCCGAGAAACATCACAAAGAAAAGCCTACCATCACTAAGCAAGAAGTTCTACATGCACGGTACCTAGATGCTATCCATCGAAGGAGGTTTATTAGGAAACCATGGAGGTACTCATGAATCTTCGGGGTGAAATATAGTATTAAACGAGAAATCATGGAAGATGGAGCAAAAGAAAGTTGTAGAAATGATCCAATCTGATATGGATAACTTGAAAGAGGTGTGCAATATGTTGCACAGGAGAATATCATTCAAATGTTAGGGAATTGGTTAAAGGGAAACACTCTGTGTGCAAGTATTGAGACTGGGTGACAAATGTTACATGCAAACCTTCCCCCTCATAGCTTAGATTATGATAAGGAAATCACTCTGAATGTTGTTGTGGATGGGTGGCTTTTGAGTAATATATTTATTGATATAGGTGCGAAGTTAATGTTTTTACTTTAGATGCACGGGTATAAATGGGGAGATCTCCATTGCATACATCTTTGAATGTACTGTTCATGGTTAATCGAACTAAAGCCACTCCCATCGAGTTTTGAAAGATGCATCTATTACCATACGGGAGCCAAGTTCACTGGGTATTTTAAGGTTTTAGCACTTGTAGAGGCGATAGCTTCCTATCTCTACTTGGCTGCCCTTGGTGCTATGAAAATAATGCTGATCTTCGATTTAACAAGGGTTATATAAATTTTGAAAATAAGGAGGAAAGATTTATTATCCCTTTAACAGATGGAAAATTTGTGCCTTATGTTGAGCCTTTCAAAGGTGAGGAAGATCCAATAGGATTTATGTGCACGTCATCCGGATCCATAGGTGTTTGAGACATCTAAATAAAAATCCTTCAAAGTGAGAAGATTCATAGTCTATTAGCGATACTACAAGTGTTGTTTGTGATAATCAGGCTCATAATACTTATGAGTTGGTAGGGCGCGAAGTAGAGACCACATTAGCGCGAGCAGTGAGACCACATTGTATCAGGAAAATAAGTAACAACTCGGTACCTCTTTACACTGGAGAAGGAGATCTTATGGTGTTTCTACGTGCCATGGAGGAACAATGGATAGACCACTCGGAGAGATAGAATATGCTAGCATATAACCTGTATGGGACATCAACGCACTAGTGGGTGGTTCACAAGGATAATCTTGTAGGATGGAATGAAATTAGGATTGCTCTTTCTACTAGGTTCTTTAGGAGCAATGCACATACTCAAATATGCACTTATCATGGTAATCAACCTCTTGAACCACATTCAGCGAAGTGAGATACTTTGGACAGAGGGGCATGAAGCTTTACCACCTTCACTCGGGTGTGTAACACCCTCGACAACCGATATATTCCTCTTTTTTGCATTCAAGTGTTGACATGTGATTTTCTGGATAAAGATGTGTTCTTTTGACTATTGAAGATCATGTTTAATAGGGATACATATTTTCTGTTCTTAAAATAATTAGAATGAAATTATATGGTTGTCAAGAATTCATTTTCACTTTGGAAAGACGAGTTGCAATCTAGTTTTAAGAGTTACTGAGACTTATTTCTTCTTTTGACTCATCCTTGGATCAATTTCAAGTGATCCAAGGAATGTTTCAAGTCTTCTTCATAAACTGAATGGTAAAATTGACATTCAGTAGTTTAAGGGACATAGAAGATTGAATTTTGCATTATACTAATTCTTGGTCTTGTTGCAATGTGTTTTTGTTCAACTGTATGTTTGTGCCCTGGGTCTTTAGTGATTGATCTTGGCAGGACATTAAGGACTTAAGAAAAATTCAATTCTTTGAGGAGAAGTTCGGAGTCCTAAAAATCTAAGGACTATCCTAACGGTAACCTAAGCTAGGTAAGAACACTATGTTCTAGCTATGTTTATTTATTGGAATTTTGTCCTAACCTAAGCGTTACGCTAAGCAAATAAGGGAAGAGTTACTAAGGGGATACTAAGCTATTTTAGCTACTACCTAATACTAAAGGGTTGTGATTTGAACCTAACCTAAGGTGGGAATTCTAATGGCTAATGTTCTAAGGCCTATGTTGGTAATTGTTAAATTAACCTAAGTTCTATTTGAATCTAACCTAAACTAAAGGGAACCTAAAGGGGTTGCATGACATAAGGCGACGGTTCCAATGGCATTTAAATGATTTGAAAGGGTTTAAATGAAGAAGTACTGCCAGATTGGCAGTAGAGCCAGTTTGGACTTGGTGGAGGCCTATGTGGAAACTCCACTAACGGATGGAATTGTATTTTTGTGTTGATTTGGCATTTGCCAGATTTAGGAGGTGGTGGCAAGGAAATATAAGTGGGAATTTTAGATTGAATGGCATTTATGGCATTTATGAGCCTCGGTCTTCATGTGCAAACCATCTTGGAAACATAGGAGGCGGGTTTGTAGGAGGTCATTTGGTTTTTCTTGCATGGTGGATTTTGCTCTGCATGGAGCTAACTAGTTCTTTGAACCAATAGTTTGACCTTCACTTCAAAGCTATTTTTGGTTTCTTCGGCCTATTTTTGATCGAAGGAAAGTATTTGAGGTGAAGGAGGAAGAGATGTTTGATTTTGATCTGTCATCTTGGAGGAGAAAAAGAGTTGGAAGCTCGGCTGGAAGTCTCCTTCGATTTGGTGGAAGCACTATCAGGCATGATAGGCTCTAACTATTAAAATTATTTGCGTTCTTCTAAATGAATCATTAGAACAACTCTGCTCTCATGAGATTCTTTTTTTCTTGCCTGTCTAGTTATTTTTCTTGTTGGGTTTTATGGATCCTTGTGTGTTTGATTTGAATCCATGGCAAAATAGTATTGTTTGGAAACTAGCTTTCTATGCTAGTTTTACGACCTACATGCAAGTAAAAATGGTATTAGAACTTGTTCTGTATCTCATTATACTCTCTAGATCTTGTATTCAATGGTTATGTGCATTGAACTGACTTTTGTGACAATAAAAGCATATGAGCTTAGGGAAACTTTAGTTCTGTTTTATATTGCTTTTGGGTTGCGTTCTTTAGATGCAGATGAGTTGAAACTTTGTGTTTTGTTTAAGCTTGTGTTGGAGCTTCATTTGAACGGAACCACTGTTTTGGAATCTTATGTATTACTAAAATATTGCATGGAGTTCGTATTTATCATTATACTCACATTATTTTTCTTGTGAAGTTCTGAACGTTGTGCGTGAAGCTTGGGTTCGACACTGAACTCTGATTTAACACTTGAGTGTTATGAGCTTATATTTTGGTCGATATATTTGATTTTGTTCAGGAATTTTTGTATTGGGTTATTCTTTTGTTAAAGGTTTAGCTTATAACTCTTTATTTTTGCAACTCACTCACTAGGAGACTGGGTGAAAACTTGTTTGAGTTGTTTGAAATCTTTGAGATTTGGAACTAGAAACGTCTTAAGGAATGTTGAACTTCTGTTTTGTTTTTGATACTGTATCGACTTCTTGAGATAGTATGAGTGTGGAATTGGAGGAAGTGTTATCTCCCACTATTTGGAAGAAACCCACATCCGGGTTGACTATATTAGTTTGTACTAAGGCACCATTGTTGTAATTTCGTGGTTGTGAAGTTCTATTTTGATGTTCCATTCTTGTTGCTTTGGAATTTAAGACTGAGACAACTTCTGTATTGGGCATTTTGGGTTCTAGCACTCCCTCTCTTATCTCTTGAATGAATTGGGTCTTAGTGGAAGATTTGGGTTATTACCTTGGACACTAAAATAATTAGGAAGGATTCCTTCTCTGTTCAGTTGTATTGAGTTTGATTCTTTGAATCACGAATTGTTTTCTTTTTGTATTAATTGGTAAGCCTTTGTGAGACTTCCATTTTGGGTTCATGGGTAATTCTGAACCTTATCGTTTATTGTTTTGGGATACAATTCTCAACTGAAATAGTGAATAAGACTTGATTTCTCTTTGTGAAAGAAAATATGTATATTCGTATTCTTTTGAGATCAGTTATGGTTCGGGTCTGTATGATTTCATCCTGAACTTGTTCGAAACTAGAACTTCTTGTATAGTCGAAACGAAATGATTTATCATGGGTTCTTTCCTTATTGAGTTACCATTCCTCTATCCTTGGATAGGCTCAATGTTTGAAATTTTCTGTACTTGATTCCATTTTGAAATAGTGATTTCTCTTGACCTATTGGTCTACCTTGTTTGAATCATTGATGGAAATAGTGTTGAGAGCTAGTAGCCAGGAAGGTTTTGTTGTTAAGTACATTGATACTTATGGTTTGACTGTTGTTGACTAGTCTTGTCTAGTTTATATGGATAGGAGTAGGTTTGTCTCTTGTACTCTTTGTCTTTTGAGAAGAACTTGAGTAGAGATTAACTCCTCTTCGGGCTACTTTTTTGTGAGCATTGATTTGTTATTGATTGGTAATTTCTTCTTGGAGAGTTGGAATTGGAGTTACAGTTGAGCTATTATGGTTTTCCATACCTTCTTGTTTGGTTATGGAATTTTGTTTGATGTATATTCTATTGATTGATTGTGCAATAATGTTATCCCAAAAGGAACATGTAACTCATGTTATAATCTGGTCTATTTTCTCTGATGTTATAGGTTTGGGCTGAGTTTATAATGGTTCTTGTCATTTCTTAGGATATAGATGAATCATCCCTGAAGGAACCATGTTGTATACATTTATTTTGTCTCTTAGAAAAGATAAATGTGGTATTCTATTAGGATAGAATTATGAAATAATGGGATGGCAGGTTTGATTGTTTGTTTTCTAGCCATTGATAGTATTAAAAGAACTTTAAGATCTTAGGTAGATATTGTTTATTATATTATGCTTTTCTCTTTAAAGATGATCTTGAATTATTAAGTACTTCCTTTCTTTTTGTTATCACTTATGCTGATTGTATGATGATTTAATTATCTCATTAAAGCAATGTTGCTTTAATGAAACAATTAGTGGAATGCACTTCATTTTAATGATTAGTGTTTATCATGCTCAGTTCATTGAACTGACCGTGCTAGCTATTTTTGCAGATGGACGACTTAAGTGGTAAAAGAAGGAAAAAACTTATATGATGCATTGGATGATATATGTATAATTCTTAGTAAAGAATTCTGATTCATTCTTTTGTTGTATTGTAAAGAAAAGTTGTATACTTTATAGAATGAGGTTGTTATGTAGTTGCCTAAAGGGCATAGTCTTGTAAATTTTATAAGTTGTAATGATGAATTGCGAGTTGTGTTTTATTTGCATGGGTTGTGAAAATTATCTTGTACTTTTATAAAGAAGATGAAAGTTCCATCATGTTGATATTCTTTATATTATGTTATGCTTATCTTGTTATCTTTGATAAAATGGATAATGGGAATTAGTTCAATTTCCCCTATAATGAAGCAACTTGTTGAGTTGCATAATATGATGTGTTTTATCTAAACAATTTAACATAATAAGGTGATGCATAATGAACATGCATTAAGAAATATGGATATTGGGAATGATATACCCTAATACTTAATCATGTAGAGAAAGATTCTTTCTCTCTCTCAATTGAATATAAACCTAAAAGGTTTGGAGGTATGATTACTATTTATTAGAATTCATTTAGTATGAAGTCTACTTTAATTGGATATATGCGGTTGTTAAACCTTCCTAAAGTTAAAGTACATTTTAAATGAAACTTATGATAACGTTGTCCTATTTTGGTTAATTGTTGGCTTAATTGAGAAAAAACATTAAAAGAAACCATAAGTTTAACAAAGTTCTTCATGGACTAAATGAAAAAAATTTAGGAAAGAACTTATGGAGTGTTGGATTAGGGTTTAACAGGGTTGCTGTAATCCATACTTAATCCAAATTAATAATTCATTAATGATCTCCTTGGGGTATGTACATCTCGATGAGGCAGTTTCTGTAGGATGTTGGCACACGCCAACTATAGGGCTTGTGCTTCCGAGAAGACTTGGGTCTTCTCGAGAATATAACATTGTAGTTGACATGTGGCATCACCCTTCCGCATTGATCATCCAGATCTACACACAATAAGAACTTGGACTTGAACTTAGTTTCTCTCTAGGTCATAGGTAGCATATTTAGGATAGGAATTAGCTCCCAATGGCTTAGGGTACCTTGGCACATCTAATTGAATTAGGTCAACCGAGTATGCCCATCTACCCTAGGCCATTGTGAGCATCTTCCTATAATAAGTTATGTTTCTATCTAGGGCTAGGGTTAAACCTAGGACAAGTGGATTGATGGTAGTCAGTAAAGACCAATCATGATAATAGAAGAGTGAGGTGAAGGACGTATTCCAATATGATGAGTATGCCATCTAGGAATAGTGACATACACAATATGTTGTAAATCTTTGGCCAAAGTATCACAAGATGTTGGTTGCGTTGTCCTATGTCACCAAGTTTTAAAAATGTGATATCAGATGAATATTAGTAACAAATATTCGATATGTTCTTTAAATAGATCACTCAAGACTGGTGTAGGATAGGAAGACCAAGAATACGAAGTATACGATATGTATTCAATACATAAGATAACATAAATATATCGGTAGCTTACTGAGTTATGGAATGAATAGATTGGTGGAACACCGAGTCATTACAGTTGCATATGGTTATCTATTTGAATTTGATTGGCATGGAATGTTTGTTCTAAATAATACTTTATTTAGAACAGTGAACATTATATATATATATATATATATATATATATATATATATATAATTCCCTTGTTTCTAAAGTCTTAAAATGGGAATGTTACATGGTTCATAAATTTTATTCCACTTTACAGGATGCATGCATGCTTGGTATGTGTATGTAGAACTCCACCTAGAGATACTTTGAATTGGCGGGATTTAATTACAAGAATGATCCAGACATTTGACTATTTCTCTACTAAACCTCTAGTAGAAGAGGCATTAAAGGTTATAAAGTGCTTAACTATGGGAGATAGTGCCAAGGTGGAAGAACTCATTCATGTGTTAATTGATGAAGAAGACTTAGGAGTGCATTTTCTTTGAAGAAACAAAGACATATGCCACACTACTTAAGCATGCTTTCCTTGAGAAGGAAAAAGGAAAGATGGTCTACTTAGTGGATGAAGAAGAAGTAGAAAATATGGATGTAGAACATTCAACAGGTAGGCATGAGGTTTTGGACAGGTAGATAAGACCATGTGCACCTATCATGAACCTATGAAAACACGTGGAAAGTGAATATTGGATCGGATGTTGAGCCCGAGGAGGCTATAATCGGGGGACTATTGGTTTGACTCAAGTGGCAAAAATCATTGAGTTACTACGAGATTATTAGGACTTATTCCCTTGGGGATACCATGAACTCAAAGGCATGCATGAATCATTAGGAGAAATAAATATAAAGCTTAAGGAAGGTGCGTGCCCGAGAAGAAGTCAATTTGGAAGAGACCATAGTTGGTACAAGATGAAACCTAACTTACGCGAAAAGGTCAAAGATGAAATTGACAAATGAATATGGAATCATCAAGCCCCTGGATGAGTCCAAATGGGTTAGCCCCATGGTGATTAGTATCAAGAAAGATGGTTAGATTAGGATTTGTGTGGAATATAGGGAGCTGAATGCTACATGTGTGATTGATCCATTTCTACGCCATTCACCGAGGAAATTCTAAAAGGTGTTGTAGGGCATGAAATCTATTCATTTACAAGATGGATTCTCTGTGGTATCATCGGTTAGGATTACATAGGAGGATCAAGAAAAGACCAATTTTACTACTTGGGGTAGCTTTGCCTATCTTGTGATGCCTTTTGTTTTGAAAAATCGCTTTGTTGTGTTTTTGCATAGTTGTTCAAGTGTTCAAAGATTTTAATCGAACTTCTTGCAGTTTATTTAGATGATTGGATGGTGTATGGACTTGTTAAGGATCATTGTGATAATTTATGCTTGATTTTCCAAAGATTTCACTAGTTAAGCATCTCTTTTAACATCAAGAAATGTGTATTTGCTAAAAGATTGTTACCCTTTGTAACATTGTTAGGGGACATCATCTGCAAGGAGGGTTTGTTGGTTGATCCATATGCTAAGGTTGTAGTTATTATTAGTGGAAGAGCCTACTGGTCGTAAAGTGATGTGTGTAGATTCTTGGGTCACACTAGGTATTATAGAAAATTTATAAAGGGGTATGCTAAGGTTGCTGCACCCTTGGAGGAGTTACTAAAAGGAAAAGGGACGTTCTACTGGGGAGAACCGCAACAACGTGCATTCGAGACATTGAAGGAGAAACTTACTACAACACCTATTATATGCTTTCCTTCATGGGACCAACCATTTCATGTACATGTGGATGCCTCTGGCATGGCCATTGGCATGGTGTTGGCTCATCTGGAGAAGGTATTATAGATCATCCTATCTATTTTACTAGTAGAAAGTTGACTCCTACAGAGAAGAATTATACAACTACAGAGCACGAAGATTTGTCGATGATCTATGCGCTACATAAATTCAGAGAAAGACCTACTAGAAACACCATTTGTATTTTATACTTATCACATGACATTGATGTATTTGGTAAACAAGACAATTTTATAGGGGTGCATATGTAGATGGGTACTCTTATTCCAAGAATTTGATTTCACAGGTACCACGGTAAAACCATGGAAAAGTAATTCGGGACCAAACCATCTATCCATAATACTTGACTCGGAGAAGAAGCGCATGCAATTGAAGATATCGTACCCGGATGCACGCTTATACAAGTTACAAAACACACCATCGAGTTAGAAGACATTGTTGTCTTCCTACATACAGTATGGCACTAGAAGGGATGAAATCGTTAGAGAAGAAACAACTTGTCATACACACAAATGTGTTTATGTTGATTAACAAAGGTGACTGGAAATGTCCAAGTTAGTCCGGGATGAAGTATTGTCTTTGTTGTTTATCTTGGAACATGAGCACACATATATCATGTAGGAGGATCATGGTGGTATTGTAGGTGAGCACTATGCAGGTGATGCCACTACGCCCAAGATTCTACTTGCTAGATTATGGTGGGAAACCCTCTATAAAGATTGTAAGGCATATTATAAGGCTTGTGATCACTTGATCCTTGGAAAACTAGGTTAAAGAGATGAAATGCCATTACTACCTATTACTAGTGAAAAACCATTTAGGAAATGGGCTATAGAATTTGTGGGTCCTATTTCACTTGAGTGACGCGCATGACTAGACCATGCTATATCATCACTTGCATGGGACTTATCTAACGAGGTGGGAAGAAGTAGCACCTACAAAGGATTGTACAAAGGTTACAACAACCAAGTTTCTATGGGAAATATTATTGCAAGGTATGGAATCCCGTTGAGTTTGACTAGTGATAGGGGCACACATTTTCTGAATGAGACAATCGGGTAATTCTCATTGGATGAATTCACGATTGCACACCATAAGACTACACCATATCATCATCGAGAAAAATGGGACAAAGTAATAATTGAGGCTTTCAACAAGATTTTGAGTAGCATGCATTCACAAAAATTTGTGATTCTCCTTTATGTGAGTCTTATGAGAATGCATCATCTTATAACAAATATTCAAATGGAAATGAGTAGAAAAGAACCATGCCACATTCTAAGAGCCTAGAAATGAGTTGTTATCTCATTGCATCCAAAAAAGAAAATAACAAGTAGCATATGGAAATGGTTCATACAGAAAGGAAATGCATAAGTATTATACTCCCAAACACATAGATGATTTATAATAGAGCATTATATTCATATTAACAGATTCAATAACCACATTACAATCCCTTGAGGTCATGACAGATCCTTATATAACAATGCAAGAGTCAAGTCATGCATCAGAACTACATTATGCTCATCATATTACAAAAAAAAAAAAATAATGCAAACCCATCCCTCTAAATGTGCCATTACTTATAGAGTTCTCCTAATCCCTAACCCATAACATCCTCCATTATGTTTCTGCAGGGCTTCACCTCTCTTTTCTCTCCTTCTCACTCTCCACACTCTCTATCTATCTTCTCTCTCTCTTTTTTCTATCGGCTTGTATTTATAACCTTAGCACCCACCACCATGCCTTTCAAAAGTTATAGATCGGTTGCCAAGTGTCAAGTGGTCCTCCATGGAGCATGCCTTCTCATCCCGAGCTCTCCACTCTTTGCAATGATGTCTTCTAGAACCTTCCATCGCATGCCTAGAATATTCCCTTTTTGATCCCACAGTCACCAGGTTGGCACCTTATCCACAAGGGTCATGCTTTTCTCATGTGCTTCTGGGATGCCAAATGCGGCTAAGTACAAAACCTATTTTCCTTGCATGCACGCACACCATATGTTTTAAAAAACCCTACTACTAGAACCTTCCCTACGTGCCTTCAACCCACGCACCCTTCTTCAACTAGGTCCCATGTGCCCACGCACCTTCTTATACTTAGCTGATATTTTGGGGCCCAACATCACCCCACACTACACCTGTTCTCCATCCTCGAAACACTCTTCAATAAAGAAATAAAGAATGGTGGATCCTTACAAATGGTTGGAATGGAAGAATAAAGGAATGAAGAAATGGGGAAAAGAATGAAAGAATGGGGAACTTTTTACTTCTGGAGGAGGAGAGGGAAATCCTTCCCTAATTCTACTTCTAACTTTCCCCAAGTGCGACCTCATTTGAGCTTGCACGACAGAGGTCACCCACCAGTGGTGCTCACTTCACTTCTTCAAAACTCAGCTCCTCTCCCTTAGCACTCATTGTCTCTGATCTCCTCCAGTTTTTTTCCCAAATCCTCGAGCACATCCATCCTCCGAGTGATTTGGGGGTACAATTCCTTCAACTGGTTCTTGATTGAGCCCCACAAGGTCTCAATGGCCTCTAATTTCTTTTCCACTTTGGCAGCTAGGATTTTGTCTCACTCAACCCTATTCCCTTGTTATTTTCTTGAACTCCTTGAGTTCCACTTCATGGGTGGAAACCAAGATACTTTCCACTCTATCCCTATCCACACAATTATCATAGGCAGCCTCAAAGAATTTGCACGATGGATTTTACATCGGTGAGGATCTTGTTGTACTGAGAAACAATTTCCACAACCTTCATCTTATTTTATTTTTTTGGCATGCCAACACCTCTTCTACATGGATTCTAAGGCAAGTGGTCCCTCTCCATAGTGAGTATGTGGGTCAAGTCCTCTAGGCATTGTAAGGCTGATCCATATTTTTGCATGGGTGGTGTTAAGTCTGATGCTTCAAGACAATGGCATCCGTGATCATCTCTATCTTCTTGTATGCCTCGCACACACTCTTTTCCTTTCTCATCCTTTAACTCACACCTTAACTGAGCACTGATTAGTTCCTCCTACTTCAGTCCTTTCTTTTCTCAAGGAGCTCTTCCTCCTTTTTCTCCAACTCTACCTCTAGGAACTTCACCCTATCATTTCTTCCAAAGAGCCTAGGCTTCAACCTCAACTGAAAATTTGTTGAGCGCATTGCATATTTTCTCATCTGATAATTGTTGAGCATTTACCAAGGGGTTTATTCCTTTTTTTTTGGAACCTTCAACAATGCTCCTTGCTTATTTCAAATTTGGGCTCATCAATGTGGGACTCAAATGCCCATGATAACATTTTCCTTGTCCGAGGGTATGCACCTTCCTCATCAAATGAAGCCATGGCTAAGAGTTGTTCCATTGGCATGGTGCTCTAGAAGCACACACAAACACCTTGTTCAGATCATCGATGTAGCCCATTCCTTTGACCTTGTTGCTTCTGTGCTCTTCCTCCCTGTGTGTGTGGCCCTTGGAAAGCTTACAACCAAACTAGGATCTCCTCCCATGCTTGCCATATTCTTTTCCTATGCTTTCCTCCTCAACTTCCTTCATCACCTCATCCACACGCTGCATTCTACCTCTTGTTCCACTAGGTCCTTGATGATTTTTTCCACTTCTTCTCTATGGCCTCATCTATCTATTCCTTTGTGAGGCTTGGGGTCCTTTGATCTTTTGTATTTTCTTCCCCACCTACCCCCTTGCCTTGGGCCTCAGTTTCTTCTTCTTCTCTCTCCTCCTCTCTCTCATCCTCTTCTCTTATACTCATCATCTCCTCTCTCTCTCAAATCATGTATCTCATAGATCTCATATGGTCTGGTCTTCACCTCCTTCTAGCTCATCATCATCATCCTTGTCACTGATGTAGGCATCTAGACTTTCTCTCTTCTTGAATCTACCTCATCATCACCTTTTTTCTTCTTCTTCTACTGGGATTCCAAGACAGAGATTCTTCTTTTTCTTTTTCTTTGACAGGTGATGTCTTCATTGGAGATTCCTCATGGGTGAGGGGATCTTCATGCTCTCAGTGCCTCTTCTTCTTCTAGGGTCTTTTCTTGATAGGAGATTTCTTTCTCTCACACGTAAGTACTAGGCTTAGCACTTGCTTCTCGCGCTCACCATTTGTGTGTGTGGTTTGAACACTTGGTGCCTTCTACACCTCTTCTCTTTCTCTCTCTCTAGGTGTGGCCTTCTTCCTTCCTGTAGGGTCTTCAGGAATGGAGACATCATTCTCCAAGTAAGTGCACCCTTTTCAAATTTTGGCCTTATGCAGATACACCCTTGTTGCATGGTCCTTCCTACAATCGGGCAAATAAAAGGCTTCATCATTCAGTATCTCATGGGAGACATATCTCTCCACATACGTGTGCTTCTTGGGTAGGTGAGATTCTTGACACAGCTCACTGGTGGTCTATATCTACCTCACTAAGGTCAAACCTTAGTCTCTTGGCCTCCTTGAACCGATTAACTCTAGCTTGGAAGTATTGTGTGGTGAAGGAGAAGGGTAGCTTGCACCATGGACTCATATTCCCATCTGTCAATGTAAATCTACCAATGCAAAGTGTTGGTACACTACAAAATTCTACCTCTCCATCCATGAGCATGGGAAAACTACTCTAGGATCCTCCACTCAGCCCCAATGTGTCACACATTCACTTATACCACTTCTCTAGGTGCACTTTGTGAGAGGTCATCATGGTTTCACAAGTGTATTTCACAAAACCTTTTTGTGGGCGAGGGATCCTCTTCTGATACTCCCAAACAAAATTTTTTAGCCCATCGGCACTCCAATCTCTAAAAATACAATGGTGAGGAGGATGTTACCAAAGAGTATCTTCTCTCCCTCCTACGCACACTTTATAATCTCATCCATGATGAAAGTGGAAAAGTTGTAGATGGTTCCTTCGATATATCTTCCGCATACATTTAGCCATGCCTTGTTCACTTGTGTCCATCATTCTTGATCATTGAGCTTGGTCACCAAGTGCATGCAGCCATCCTCATAATTGGGTCTAGAATCTCGGTGATGTCAAAGTATCATGACCCCTTCTTGTAGTCATACGTGGCTATAGTCTCCTTGATAGCCTCCTTGTCACTCATATCATCATCATATGTTATCTCCTTCACAAATGAGGCCTGTGAACTTGGATATCAGTTGTGGTGTGATGCACATCTTACACCCCATGAAATAAAAATGATCCTCATGCACATGTGACATCAACCATTGGTAAAGGTGCTCAGGCTTTCCAAAGTATGGCAAACTCATATAGTTGCAATAATCCAACCTTCTCTAATTTGACCTTCACCTCATCATTGTAAATGGGCATTCCATCATCTGGTCCTCTTTTTTAGTTGGTCGACCAAACTCTAATGCCATTTCCTTCTCAGTTGTGCTCATGTGATGGTTATAATCACTCACGGCCATCTTTCATAAGTGTGACTCCCACTCTTTTCCTAGCAATACCCCATCTGGGTACTACATTTCTGCATACCATTCTTCATTGGTGCTCATGATGGTAGTGATTTTCTTCCCTTTCCTTTTTTTCCTTTTGTTTTCTTTGGTGAAATGGTTGGTTTCTTGGGTGCCATATTTTCTAGTCGAATAAACTTAAATACTCCTTCCTCTTGCTCTTTTCTCTACTACTCTACTCAATCCCAAAGCTCACTCCAAAGCTTCAACTCCTAAATGAATCCTTCTTTCTCTCATGCCCTAGCTTATCCAAACCCTAACCAAGAAATCCTTCCACAAGATGATGCTCTTTCACACAACCTTCCTCACACCCATGTACTCCTTCCTTCTAGGTTCACAGATCTACTCTAGATGCACACTCAAATTTCTTGATTCTCCTTTCTTCACACAAATTTCTCTCTGGATGCTCTAGTTTGCAAGAGCTTCTTTCACTTCATAATCACAAGGTAACAAATGACTTTCCCGACCTTGTATTTATAGTTTTTTTTTTTCCAAGCATTAAATGCTATACCACCTACCAACATACTTTAACATTAAATGTGGATTTTTCCACTAAGCTGACTTTAAGTGCCCTTACCCACGCACCACATCCTACATGAAAAACCCTTTACAACCTTCTGGCACACAAAAATCCAACCCGACCAAAGACTCTTACGCATGCATCCACAATGCCAAAGGCACTTCTTCTATCCTTTACCCATTTTTTTCCTCACCTACCTCATGTTGTTCCTGCACTCTTCATCCTTTCTATACGTGGTTTTTACAAATCCTTTTTGACACCATAATCCAATATCCACCCACTTCTCTCACACATTTTCTCTTAACCTTACGCTTTTTTATCCTTCAACCGGGCCATTCACACCACAACTTCTATTACACTAGCTCTCAACTTGTATTATAGGCCTATACTTTGTATCACTCCACCCCACACTAAAATAGATGTGTGGTCCTCTATCACATACACAACCTTGGAAAAATAATGTGGTTACCAATGCACACAAGGCACAAAAAAAAAACAAAAAGAAAGGAACAAGCAACAAGAGAAAGGAAACACAAGAAAAGAAAAAATCATAAAGGGAAATTCTAAGCTAATTGGCAATACTACCTTATTACAAACACCAAGAAGACTTATTTATAGTAGGGCTTCAACCTACTCCCATTGAAGTGACCTGGTAACCTCATCCCATCCAACACTTGTAACTAGAAAGTGCCTAAATCAAGAATGTATGAGATGATGTAAGGTCCCAACCAATGGAATTTCAACTTCCCAGATGGCACAGATACTTGGAATCATACAACAACCATCTTCCCAACCTCAAACTTCTTGTTCTTGATATGATGATCATGCCATGCCTTTTGTCTTGCTTTTTCTATCTTTTGACTCCATCTAGCAAGTGATCACCTTTCATCTAACTACATCAACTTATCAATTCTTTCTTCCAAGCTTTTTTCATCTAACCCTCCTACGCATGCACTATATACATACAATGATGGTAACATGAATTCAACTAGTAAAATAACCTCCACACCAAACACCAATTGAAATGGTGTGGCCTTGTTCAACCTTTTTAGGTTGTCCTGTATGCCCATAGAATGGATGATACTTTTCATCCCAATCTTGTCTTCCAACGTCACAGATCTTAGTTAATGTGTGACTTAGTATCTTGTTAAATGCCTCAATAGTTCCATTTTCTTGAGGGTGATATGGGGTAGTCTTATGATGGGCCACCATAAATTCTACTAATATAATCCTTGACTATTTCATTGAGAAAGTGTGTACCTATCACTTGTTAAACTTAAAGGACAACCATACCTACTGATTATGTTCTCCCATAAAATCTATAGTAGTTGTTCACTACAGTGTAATCCTTCATAGGTGCTTCCTCTTCCCACCATGTCAAGTAATCAATGCAAGTGATGATATACCATGAACCAATCCTTCACGCGCAGATGGCAATAATTGGCCCTACAAAGTTGATTGCCCATTTTTCAAATGGTTCAATGGCTATTATTGTCACAAGGGAATTTCATCTCTCTTTCCAGGTTTTCCAAGGCACTTGGAAATGGTCACAAGCCTTGCAAAACTCAATACAATCCTTTGTAGATGGTTTCCCACCAAAGCCCTACTAATAAAATCTTCCACATGGTAGCATTTCCTGCATAGTGTCCTCCTGCAATCCCACCATGTGCTTCCTCCATAATTTCCATGCGCTCATGCTCCAATATGCATCATGCAAAACCTCATCATGACCTAACTTATACAGGTCTCCACTAATCAACATGTAAGGTGTGACACGTATTGCTAACTACTTTCTCTCTCAGAGCCTTCATCCCTTCCGGTGCCACACCTTTTTTAAGAACACTGTGATATCTTCCAAGTCTAAGGGCATGCACACAAACCTAAATAGTTACGTGTCCATCTGACATGGTATCCTCAATGCTTTGCATGTCCTCCCCTGAGTTAATCCTTGATAAGTGGTCAGGTCCTGAATTGCTTTTTCCTAGTTTTACGACCACTGTGAACTCAAATTCTTGAAATAATAGGACCCAACGACATATGCACCCTTGCAAAATGGGCTTGTTGACTAAGTATTTCAATGCCATGTGGTCCATGTAGAATATAAATGGTGTTTCCAATAGATACTACCTAAACTTGTGCAGCATGCATAGATCATAGACAATGCTTCACGCTCAGTAGTTGTGTAATTTTATTCTATTGGTGTCAATTTTCTACTTGCAAAGCACAAGGGATGATCAAAAATTCCCTCACCAGGTTGTGCTAGTACTGCTCCCATAGTTGTCCCTGAGGCATCAACATGCACATGGAAAGGCTTATCCCAAGAAGGAAAATGTAATATGGGCACCGTGACAAGCCTATCCTTCAAAGTGTCAAATGCCTTCTGCTGCGCCTCTCCCCAATGAAAGGCACTCTTGTGTTTTAACAATTCCTCCAAGGGCACAATCTTGGCATACCCTTGATGAATTTCTATAATACCCCATATGCCCAAGGAATCCATGCACTACGCACTTTGATTAGTAGGCTCCCTAATCCTACAATAACTACAACTTTAGTGGGATCTACTAAGTAAGCCTTCTTTGCATATAATGTGTCCTAACAGGTTCCAAATGGAGTAGAAAAGACACATTTCTTAATGTTGAGGGATATCCTTAATTTCCACATCTCTCAAACATCAACCTTAAATTGTCACAATGGTCTTTCACCAATCCATACATAGTCCAATCATCCAGTAAACTTGAAGAAACTTATGGATGAAGTCCTGAAATGCTTGTACCACGATGCACGAGAACACAACAGGCATTCTTTAATCCAAAAGGCATAACCATGTAGGAAAAAATTCCCCATTCAATGTGGGAAAATTTCTTTCTCTAGGTCTTCCTTTGCAATCCTAACTTGGTGATACCCTGAGAACCCATCCGTGAAAGAGTAGACTTCACACCTACTACTCCTCCAAAATTTCTTCAGTAAAGGGGGTTGGAAAGGATCGATGACACATACTACATTCAGATCCCTATAGTCAACACAAATTCTTATCCTACCATCCTTCTTGATACTAATAACCATTGGGCTTATCCATTCTTGATTCTTCCACTACCTCAATGATACCAGATGCTATCATCTTGTCTATTTCTTCCTTGACCCATACACAAATTTGGATTCATCCGATAAGGCCTCTTCCAAATCGGGTGCACACCTTCCTTCAACTTGATCTTCATCTCTCCCAAGGAATGGTGAATGCCTTTGAGTTCATGGTACCCACAAGGAAACAAATCTTGAACTCACAATAGATCAATGACCTTTGAAACTTCTTTTTCCAACCAATAGTCTCCGATGATAGCTTCCTTAGGTTTTGTCTCCATTCCAATGTTAACCTTATTTGTTTTCAAGGGCTCATGGTAGGCACATGCTCACTCATCAATCATTTCTATGACTTCACACATACCTTCCAATGGTTAACATCCAAAGTCTCCATCTCTTCTCCATCTATTACATAGACCATTTTTCCTTTTTCTTTTTCCATGCACGCACACTCAAGTTGTACTTCCTCTGATTCTTCTTCATTGAGGCACATCTCCAAATAAGGCTCACCTAGTAACTCCAATAGCCTATCCTCTTCCATAACACTATCTCCCATCATAAGGTGCTTGATTACTTACAACACCTTATCTACTGATGGCTTGGTACTCCTATACTCAAAAGCTTGAATGAGATCAGCCACCAACTCCTACTTAATTACCTATTTGATGACGCATCTCCGAATGAATATACCATGCAGCATGCACACACAAACCTTGTAAGGTGGAATATAACTTATGCACCCATAACAAAAGGTGGTAATGCTTCTACGCTTCCCATCTAGGCCTTCTCACATGCTTGGATATGAAATGAGGTGGTCTCTTTACCATGGTAGTCTTGTATGACCGTGGGCACATTTCTCCTAGAGAACCTTATAAAAATGTGATCCTTACCTCACACCACTCTAGGAGGTTCTCCCGATGTGTAGCCCACCAACAGTGCACTATAGTTTCCGAGTAGGTTATAACTGAGCATTCCCTCCTCTCTCGTCCTCATTTTTCCACTGAGCTTCCATTTCTCACAAGAAAATTTCAGGATATGCTCCTCCAGAGTAACTTGGAAACTTCTTTCCTCCTAGGTGCACTTGACTGAGTGCATGCCTTTTTACCCTTGTTATATATCCTCTCAACTATCACCCAATTAACTCATAAGTCCCATGCACCCAATTTTCACATGCCACACTAGTGGTATCACTCAAGGATTGAGCATCTTCAAACTAGATAACTCCCTCCATGGGGTGAATTATCTCAGGATCTCTGATGGAGCACACATAGATTCTATCAAGGACTTCTTCTCCTAAGGGCTCAATATAGGGTGTTGACTTCCCATCTATCAAAGGAATGATCACCCTTTCTTCCTTGTTCTCAAAGATGATATACCCTTTGTTAAACCATAGGTCGACATTGTTCTTGTAACACCATGGGCACCCAAGAAATGCTGAAAGTTGTCTTCCTCTCAAGCGAGTGCCAAGACTTCAAGTCTCCAATGAACTTGGCCCTTGAATGGTGATAACTACATCCTTCAGACTCTCAATGGGCATTTCCTTAGTCTTGTTTTCCATATACAACACATTTAAAGATGGCTGCAATGTGGGCCTTCCCATTTGATGTCAAGCATCTAAGGTAAGAACATTTACCTCTGTCTCCCATGTCATGAGAATATTTCTCAAAAGCCATCCATCAACAACCACATTCAAAGTAATCTCCTTATCATAGTCAAGGTTGTGAGGAGGAAGGTTTACATGCAAAACCTACCTTTCACGCTCTACTCCGGCACATGTGGTACCTTCTCTCTCAGCCATTCTCCTAGCAAGGGATAATATTCTCTTGCCTTAACATCCTTTACATACTTCCTTGACCTCATCCAGTCATCCTTTGGAACCTCGACATTCTTCCTTTGCTCCAACTACCTCGATTTCTCCTTTAGACATTGATCTCCCCTTGTAAACTTTGAATCACATCCATAGTCTCTCGACACACTCTTTCTCGATGAGTAGGGTCCAAATACTTTCCATGTACCACTTCCTCTCTCTCTTGAACTAGTGTCCTTTGTCTTGGCATCTCCTCGGCACACATGGCCTCTACTCACATCATCATCACCAACACACAGGTTCTAGCCCTGACTCACGCACCACTCTTGGCATCCACTCTGAATCAGCCTTCTTGATGCTCACCATCCCAAAGCCTTTTCTTTCCAAAGTGTTGCTTGGTTCATATGCTCATAAAGTTTCTAGACACTCTTCATACTTGTGTTTTTTTCCACACACCATGAGCATTGTAATAGAGATGGAGACACTCACATTTGTAATGCTCAGATCCACAATTATAACAAGTTCCTCATGGGAACTCACTTCATCCTCCACCATGGTTACTACACCACAAAATCCTCCACAAAACCTCTTCCACACTCCTCCATCTACACCTTCATCATAACGATGGTCATCATCCTTTGAACTACTTGCAAGGCTAGTCTGGCACACACCCAGATCAATAACATCATGGATTTGATCAATCAATCTACAATCCTTGGTATCATGGGTCATAGAGGTACAAATCTTACAATAAAAGAAGAAATTTTGTGGATTGCATGCACTGAGTAGAGGGGGCATCTACTTGCATCATGATCCCCATGGAAAATTTCACAATCTACCATCATAGTGCACACCAATTTCGAGGGAAACTATCCTTTGCATGTCCCTCCACTTCACATAATCTATACACCAAAGCCCACTACAAACCTCATGCACTTGAGTTTGTAGATAACTTCTCCAACTACTTGGCCATTACAGAAATTTGAGCCTCCAGAAAAGGACTAACACCAAGTATCAATGCTCCCAACAGCTTCGCACATGTAGGGAAGCTTTCCAATGCCTCACATGGGTCTATGAAAGTCTTGTGTGATAGAGCCCTTCTAAATGGTGTTATCAATCCTCCAAAAACCATTGAGCATGTTGAGAAGGATGAATGTCATAGGATAGTTTTGACAAGAGAGTCTTGAAACACATGTCATACTCCCACACACTCTCTCCATTCCCTACTGGATCTCCTTCAGAGCATTGATGCTCTTCTATCTCAAACTCAAACTGGATATGGAACTCTTCTAGGAAGGCATTCTTTAATGTGGTGTAGTCTACCACCATCTGATGGGGGTCATACTTCCTATACCAACTATGTGCACGTGCCCTTGCAATGTTGTTGCAAAATGGCTTTCCTTCCACTCTGGGGTAGTGATCCCTTCACGCATGCCATAGTAACTCACACTTGTGCACATGCTCTACAACATCTTCAATACCCCTATAGTCTGTAAGTGTAAAGACATCTCAAAAACACTTGGGAGGTGGTTAGTCCTTGTCCTCCCAATCCAGAGCCTTGGTTCCCTCCAGTGTTTCCTCCTCCACCAGATCCACTAGATCCACTAGGTCCTGTTCCTCCTGACCCACCAGATCCACCTCCTATAGTCTAGAAAAGGACCAAGTGGTCGTCACCTAGTGTTCCCAATGTCCCACTAAACTACATGCACCGATGGTTTGTGATATTGTCCCACTTCTACAGTTGTATGTCCCACACCACTCCTAGATGTGATACCCAAACCTTGCATACTTGCACCTTGTCCAAAGATTCCTCCAAATACAGAATGGATTATGCAACCATGGATGTTCCAAATGAGAAATTATATCTCCTGGGCATAGATCGGTTACTCCCACCGATACCAACTAGGTTAACAATACTTCTCCCTTGATCTAGAAAACCAAGCACCAAGGGGGTTGGTCACCAAGTGGGTTCAGATGCACACCGATGATCTTCTTTCTCCATGTGATGAAATCTCATCAGAAGCTGAAGGGGCTTCTCTCCCATGCTTTCCAAGATGGGGTAGCACAGACTACTCAGGTTCCACATCCTCTCATGAACCTCAACTCCTTCCCACAACATCTACCTCCATAGATCCATCACACTTACAACCTCACATTGTCTAGTCATCTCCCTTTCACGAGCTTTTTATACTTGAGTCATCTCTCCTCCCTTTCCTTTTCAACCACAATGTCTTCACCATCTTCCTCCACCCTAGCTTCCTCTCCCAACGCTCAGAGAAGCTTAGCCAGCCATGGGAAATGCTTCTAAACTCAAAGTAATGACCAAGAGCTTCATAGCCAAAGGAATAACACACAAAAATGATCCTCTAGGCTCCCTAAAACTCAAACTCAACAACTTCTAGGGAAAGAATACGTAGAAATGGTGTATTCAAGAGTATAACTGGTCAACACTCTCTTCCACTAATGATCAACAACACACATCCAAGTCATATCTACATCCTTGTAGCCTCTGATAGTCATCTTGGGTCCATACACATGATCTATAGTACCAACTTGATCTGGATGTGTATGTTGAAATCCATTCATATAGTTCTACTGGGAAGCAAAAAAAATGTCTCATACAACTCATGGTATAGGTTCTCTTCTACCCATCTACATGCATCAAACTCAGGTCCAGTGTTGAATCTTTGAGAAAACTCATCCTCCATGCTCTTGAACCATGTTTCAACACTTTCTAAGGTCAAACACTCTATCATCACACATTTCAGGGACAAAGATGCATGCCATTTCTCACAACAACTTCAAAAGAGGTCCCAAAATGGAACCAAGATGTAGTCATATTTTATACCCTTAGACCAATAGTCTAATCCCATGTGCACCGGCCTATCACCCAACAGGGGCACTCGGGCACTCCCACCCAGGCACACGTGGGTGCCCGAGTCTCTCCTTTATGTGAGTCTTGTGAGAATGCATCATCTTATAATAAATATTCAAATGGAAATGAGAAATAGAAAAAAGAACCATGCCACATTCTAAGAACCTAGAATGAGTTTGTTATCTCATTACATCCAAAAAGAGAAATAACAAGCAACATATGGAAATGGTTCATACAAAAAGGAAATACATAAGTATTATACTCCCAAACACATATATGATTTATAACAGAGCATTATATTCATATTAACAGATTCAATAACCACATTACAATCCCTTGAGGTCATAACAGATCCTCATATAAACATGCAGAGCCAAGTCATGCATCAGAGCTATATTATGCTCATCATATTACAAAAAAAAAAGAATGCAAACCCATCCCCCTAAATGTGCCATTACTTACATAGAGTTCTCCTAATCCCTAACCCATAACATCCTCCATTTTTTTTCTATAGGGCTTTCACCTCTCTTTTCTCTCCTCCACTCTCCACACTCTCTCTTCTATATATCTTTTTTTCTATCTATCGTGTATTTATAACCTTAGCACATATTTATAACCTTAGCACCCACTGCCATGCCTTTCAAAAGTTACATCAGATTTCCAAGTGTCAAAGTGTCCTCCTCCATGGAGCATGCCTTCTCATGATCCAAGAGCTCTCCACTCCTTGCAATAATGATGTCTTCTAAACCTTCCATCGCATGCCGACTAAAAGGTTATAGGCGAGGCACGAAGATGTACCATGTGGAAAAATGTGAAAAGGTTCAATTAATGAGGATTATTGGTAGGTGAAGGAGCAATAAATGCACTAACTTTTTCAAAATCTATATAAGGAAGGGATACAAGTTCATTTTTACCATTGTAAATCACAAAAATTGAATGAGCCAAGTGTAAAGTGAGTTGAGAGAATTGTGTTGAGGTGCGGAGAGTGTGAAACCAGACGTGGAGAGTAGATTTGTGCGCAGGAGAAGCTTACATCCCCATTGGTGAAGGGTTTGAGCAAAGTAGAGCATTGTGAAAGAGCTAGGGCACATGATTTCAATTAGGGAATGTGGATTTGAGCTAGGGTTTTAAAATTTCTCATTATAGAAGGTAGAAGGAAAGCTTTTGCACACTACAGAGGACAAAAATTGTGATTTATAGATGGCACCAAAGAAAGCACCTACCGTAGGAGCCAAAGGGAAGAAGAAAGTGGAAGCAGAGGTTGAAATTTCTCCCAAGAGAAACTTATCAGAGATACAATACCCAAAAGGCGTGATAGTGGGACAAGAATGTGACTCTCATGTATGAAAGTGCACAATAAGTGATTAAAACAACCGCACATCGGATAATAAAAATGAATTGGACATGTTGTTGAGTATAAAGATGAACAAGTGCACAACAGAGGACATGCCAGTGTATGATGACACTGGAGAGAAGTTGCTAAAGTAGATTAGAGTTTACCAGTTGTATGAGCTTCCATATTTCAGAAAGTATGAAACTTTATACCAATGGTGATGAACAAGGTACATGAATACTTTTTATATTTCACCACCGGATGCGGGATAAGGATTACAACCACTTTGATTTTGACTATAATAAGATTAAAGGGCACAAGAGTGGATCTAGAATAGTGACTTGATAGATAAAGCAACCATCCTGGAGATGTGGAAGGAGTTAGGGTATACCAAGGGTCCAATGTATGGATGGATGTCAAAAATTGAAGAAATATCTAGTGGTACAGGTAGTTGCACATCTAGTGACCAAATTGAACGATCAAGAGAGATGGTCCCAGGTGAATACAATGTGGCTACACATTGTAAGGAGAATGTCACAGGAATAATTTATAACATATCAAGCTACATTACAGAAAATATCATCGAGGAAGTGTACACAAGTGAGAAAATTAGTTTCGGTGCTATCCTATTATCCCTTGTGTTTATGGAGATCAGAGTGCTTGATGGGCCAAAGAACAAGATCTGGGAGTACCCCATGCAAAATAAGTCCCTTGCAGAAAGATTTGACAAGTACTTATGTGAAGGGTCAATGAGTGGGCCATTCAAGTAGAGGGTGGAGATGTGGTATGATAGGCTCTGCATGGCATTCGAAGAGGAGTGACACATCCCCAAGGAGTTACCTTCGGTGGTGGGCAAGGTAGTGCAGTTCGTAGTGTATCAACACTTCTACATCGTGTGATTTGCAATGAAGGATGGGACTTGGAGCCCTAGTGTAAAATTTGTATGCCTTCATAGCGTGCTACTTCTAGGCATCATTCCATCATTTCAATAATGTGTGACACCATAATTTTGTTGCGAGAATAGTTTGACCGTGACTACCACACGCTACGTAAGACATATGTATATCTAGGTCAGACTACCTACATTGAGAGGCTAATTTTAGACATGATAAGTATGAAGCCTGTGAGTTTGGAAATTAGAGATAGTGGAGCCACACTTATATACCTTCAGCTTAAGCCCAAGTTGGAGGGTAACAAATATGTGGAGAATGAGTTTGCACTCCCAGGGCCGCCTAAGGGTAAGCATACAATGGAGAATGTACCAGCTTGAAGCCCACTGAACCTATAGAGGTAGATGATGAGGAGGAAGAGCGTAAAGATAGTGGCAGCTTGGTACATAGAGGACAAAGGAAACCCTCAGACAGGGTAGAAGGCGAGCACGTAAGTACTCCACCCCAGAACAAGAAGAAGGAGATGAAGAATTAGAAGTAGGAATAGATCCCGAAGAATGCCACTTTAAGAGGGTGTTCGGATGGACAAGAAGTCAAGGTGCTACCCCATAATCAATACAAAGATCACCATGACTCTCTCCAAAGAAGGAGACAACTGAGAAGAGAAGG
Organism: Taxus wallichiana var. yunnanensis; assembly: GCA_018340775.1. Classification (NCBI taxonomy): domain Eukaryota; kingdom Viridiplantae; phylum Streptophyta; class Pinopsida; order Cupressales; family Taxaceae; genus Taxus; species Taxus wallichiana. Next base: position 758,119,235 of record CM031242.1, on the reverse strand, counting down.
AGAAATTTGAAGCTAAATGAGGAGGTGGAAGAGTTTGAAGAGAGAGCACCTGAATTTCCTATACAAATGGAGGATGTGGAAGAGCCCATGGATGCAAAAATGAAGGTTTAGGAAGAAGGGTTATATAATCTAGAAGAGATAGAGAAATATACTATTTAGGACACTCGATGACCCAACTCCAAACCTTGCGCTCAGTGCATAAGGGGTTCAGGTCAAGGAGGGAAAGTGGAGAGTATGCTGTGCCAATTATGGGCTATGAGGAGGACACACGTAAAATTGTCCATGCGTGATTTTAGAGTACAGATGGGATTTGATGAACCCCGACAGGGCAACCATGCACGTGAGGAAACATTTTCATGGTCCATGGAGACTCACATGGATGAACCTAATTTTGATGTGTGTGAAGAGTCATGTGTATCACGAGAGGATGAGAAAGGCACCATAGAATAGACATTTAACCATCAAACCTATGATTATGTCTGATGAACAGGTGAGTAATGCCTTAGTGAAGGTGTCTATAGAGGTGGCATGTAGGAATGTAGATAAAGCTACCACTATCAAAGCACTAAGAGAAGAGATCAAGGCCAAAGATGTAGAGATCACGTGTTTGAAAGGAGAGAAGGACCTAGAGCAGAAGAAGAATGGAGTCCTTATCGTAATGGTAGAGGATATAAGAGACCATGTCTTGAAAGCAAGACTACACTTGAAGTCCAAGGTACCTGAAAGGTTCCCTTCGGCTATGCACTACATGCATACATTAGTCGATTTGGTGCTTGAGGAGGGACCAGTTTGGATTCCAACACCAAAGGACCCTGAGCAGGAAGTAGAGTGAGCAAAGGCTTCAGTAGTGCAAAATATTTCATCATATGAGGCACTACTCCAAACCTTATGGGAGGAGCTAAAGAAAGAGACCAAGCATTGAATATTTGTGCAGCTCTAGAGGCAGTCATAAGAATAAGGACCATGGTAGAGGAAAATGAAGTCCTAAAGGAAATGAAGGATGAAACCTTGGGGTGCGCAGAGAGATTGGCACTAGTAAAGCAAAAGTGCGAGGCCCTTACAACGGCCCAAGAGCCCCATAAGAATAGGTTAGATGAACTTGGGAAACTTATAATGTAGAAGATGGATCTTTTAGAAGGGAGAATGTCTATAATGTCTAACATTATGTTAGTATTACATAATGAAAAGGAAGAAATTTCCCAAGATGAGTTGGAGTCTATTATAGTAAATATTCCAAAAAAGGTAGAGGCCGCACTGAGTGAGTGACAAACATTAGAGGCATAAATAAAAGAAGAATATCCAAAACTAATTCTTCCGGTTGAAGCAGAGGATGTTATAGAGTAAATATTTATTCATTCCATATTACAAAGTAATCATTTCCAGGGCAGTAATGCGGTTTAGTGTGGGGTAATGTTGAGTAGACAAGAGTATGATATGAAGGAGATGGTGCACAAAATATTCATGCATTGGAGTAAAACACAATCAAAGGTGTAGAAGGATAGGGAAGGACATGCGTGTGAAAGACAAGGGAAGATTTAGGAATTAGCCATTTTCACATGTATAGGATATTTTTAGAGATAGTGTACAGAGCATACAAACCAGATAAAGAATTACGTGACACGCATGGGCTATTATTGGAAGAGTGAATACTAAGCACTTTGCATGGGTTTAGGCTAATAATAGAATTGCTACTACCAGTTAACCAGAAGAGATCTATTGTTAGTGCAATTGCATGTGTGGCTATTATTGTAAAGGTGCATGGCTATTTTCATCATGTGACCTATTTTATGAATTATGTATGTGATGAAGGGAAAGTCCCCACCCTTATAAATATGTAGTGATCTCAGTGTAGTATAGGGGACTGTGTGTGAGAACCGTATGTGTGAGATTATGCTTCCAGGATATGTTACGTGCATGAGCTATATTATTACTTGTTGTAATAAGCTTATGTGTATTTATTGTGTTTAATAGAGAGGAGTGTATTGGCTAAATCGAGTATTAATCATGAGTATAATTGGTTTTGCATGATTGTCTTCATTATTGGATATTATCTAAATCTATTACCCTTTAGATCTAGATCTGGACATGCTCTGTAGAATGTTATGTTAATTGTGGATCTGAATGCATTAAGTCTTCATCATGCTAACATCCTGCAAAAGCAACCCTAAATAGGGGCATGATACCTTTGCACACTTCGGGCAAGCGCTCACCTAGGATGAGTGATGTGCCGCGTGCATGGGTTATTACTGGTAAATTCTAGGCTACATCACCATTATCTCCGATAATGTGAAAGCTTTCCTTGGTACTAAAATTTTTGATTGGGTGCTAAGCCTTGGAATTTATTTGAAGACTTCTTCCAACTACTACCCTCAGGGAAATGGCTTGTAAAAATCTATAAACAAAAACCTAATCGAATTATGAAGCGCATAGTGAATATCAACCAAAGGTAGTGGCACACAAAGGTCTCAAATGCACTCGAGAAGATTAAATCATGGTGAAGAAGGCAATAGGTAATTTGCCTTATAAGCTGGTTTGTGGTAAGGAAGCTAGACTCCCTTTATCTCTTGAGTTTCCTGCATTAGAGCTTGCCCAACAGCTAGAGTTTAAGGGCGCAAATTAGAGAGAAATTAGAATGGAAGAGTTGGTAGAACTTGAGTAATTGAGAAAATCTACCATGATCAAGTTAAAATAACATCAACAATCAACAAAGAAATGATTTGAAAGAAAGGGTAGGCTTCAAGCTTTCAAGGTTGGTGAATTAGTCTTAAAGTGGGATGATGAAAAAGCCAAACCAGGGCACCATTCAAAGTTTGATGCACTTTGGAGTGGCCCATACATCATCAAATCGTGCAAGGAGGCTAACACTTTTGAGTTGTCTCACCTTGATGGAGGCGCGATATTAATCCTAGTCAATGGGATCTATCTCAAACCATTCCATTAAGTTTTCTACATCATTATCTATATTATAGTAGTTTTCGATTCCTCTAAGTGTGTTACATGCACATTGTTTTACTTGTATATAGTTCTTTCTTCCCACGTGCTTCTTGCTTGTTCTCTTCTTATTGCTTCCAAAATGCCAAGAATCTTCCAATAATTTTCAGGTAGTTTTGCAGGATTTAGGAAAAAGTTCATAAATACTTCAAAGTGAACTTAGGTGTAGTTCTTTAGGTTTCGGATAAAAATTTCATATTTCTAAGCGAATCCATGCCCAATGGATTCTCCAGGATACTGATCTCCTTCATCTAGCAAATAGATGGCCCTAAAAGTCACCAAACGTTTGTCCAAAATAACTCCCTAGTTATTTTGACAACTTACATCCCCATTCTGGCTATGAATATCAACATTATAGGATACACGCCATTTGATTTCTTCCATGACATAGCTTCATTTGGTGTAGTTCCTCGCATGCCCTTCTCATGCGCTATTCTTTGACATTTCACCTTTCACTTTTTTGTTCCCCTTCGTCTATCTTCCCCATTTCCTCTTGCATGCACTCTCTGTGCACTCACCTTCCTCCCAACAGTTCATTCATCCTTCCAACATGCTTTGGAATTATTTTAAAATTAGTTAACTCCCTAGTATTCTCACATGCCTCTTTCTCATTGCTGCGCATCACCTTCTAGATTCTTGCGCACTTTTCCATACTTACCTCCTTCAAGTATAATTTCCATTTCTACTGCATGCATTAATTTTACACACCCTCTCCTTGCCTTCTTCTCTGTGCTACTTCCTTTCACACATGCTTTCACACCTTCTCCTATGCCAATCTATGCCACATGGCAACTTGTGATAATGAGTGTATCACACACAACCTACCAAAGCACGCCAACAAGGTGCCAAATCCTTGCAACCAACTAAAGTGTGACACATGACAACAAATGAGGTTACACTCCAGATCACTCAAGTTCAAATATTGGTGGGATTAGGTAGGTGAGAAGTTGGAAAACATCTTTCATGCCATTAATGAAGGATTTGATTGCTCCAACCACCCAATTTGATTTAGATATCACCTCCTTCCTTATCCTACATGCCAAATAGACATGGGGAAGCACATTTGACATATTTACAAGTGGATTTACAGGCATTCATTACTAGTTGTTGGTGGTTGGGTTTTCAAATTGGATTTTCCCTCCTTCTCCTTCCCTTCTCTCATTGATTCACCTATAAATTTAAGAGCATTACTCATTGTAAAGGGTTGGATTATTTAAATCTTGCAAGTGCATTTCTTAGGCATTGCCTTGAATTTTGAGTCACAGACCTTTGGATATGGTTATCTACATGTGGATACTCACCTCTTATATCATTGTAATCAATTGGAATTTTTGGAAGCAATAGAAGTTGTTTTGTTTCTATTATCTACCTTAGCTCGTTTTATTTCATCTACTTTATTTTCCTTTCATGTCGGTAGATTGTTGGGCATCCTCACATCCCTTTCAATTTCTCTTTTCATTGTGTCCCATGAGAATGAATGTTTGAGTGTGTTTTAGAATGTGGTACATGTGCCTACCCTCCCTATCCACATCTTCTTCATTCTCTCTCAAAGCTGATTGTGTTCATCCATATTTCTTTTTGGTGTTATCACCTCCCTTAGATTATTTTTTCATTTTTGCATATCCTTCTATCCTGGTTCCTTGGTATGTTTAGCTTAGGATTTCCCTTTCAACATTAGGATTAGCAGTAGTAGTAGAAATAGGTAGAGGAACCGGCCTTCTTTGGAGGTCTGTCTCAAGTGCACAAGGTCCCACAACTTGGAGAGACAGTCCCATTGTTGACTCAACGACTCAGTTCAAATGGATCTAAGGCGGGTGCGAGTTTGAGCCCCAACAGATCCTTTAAGGAGGCCTTGTTCAAATATCTAAAATCAACACTAAGTTTGATTTCCCCAATTTTTCTTCCTTATTAAAACAAGATTTTCCACCCATGTAGAGTACTTAATAGGAAAAATTATTTTTCCTCAATTAGTTTGGATAACTCCTTCCTCATGAGGGGCTTTATCTTAGGGTTAACTAGTCTTTGTTTTTGTCTAATTGGCTTGATATTAGGATCAATATCAATGGAATGTTGGACAATGTTTGGATTAAACCCCTTAAGGTCCTCATAATCCCATGAAAATACATCATTGAACTTTTGACATAAGGATATAAAAGCTTGCTTCTCATTCTCATCACATACCTTTCCAAGTAGAAGTTCCTTGCCTTATGCAATGGTGACTGGTTGAAAGTCTTCTTGCCTTGCTGTTATGTTATTCTCTTCACCTCTAAATTCATCATCAGGACTAAAAATATGCTCCAAGGTGACCAATCCTTTTGGCAATTTTTTTTTCAGCTGAATAATATGATCACCATAGCTGTCATGTAAATTAGATTGCATTCTTGAAGAGAATTCAACTTCATTCTAGATAAATTGAATGATTTTCTCATCACTTTCAAATATTTTCTAGTTGGTTTCATTATCTAGAATGGATGGTCTGACCACTACCTTAATATGTTGCACATTACCTTTAACAAGATCCTCAATAGGTGAGAATTGAGAACCAAGGGCTATCATTTGATCTTCTTCCTTTTTCAATTTCTTTGGCACCACCTACAAATTAAGAGCATCAAAACTCTCCAGAATATCCTAGACTCTATGTTTATAAGCTTTCAAAAGCTTATTCTTTGTGGCACACTTCCTCTCGCTTGGTGGAAAACTAGTTCAAGTATCCTCAAAGATTTGTAGGGTTTTGATATTACTCTTCTCTACAATGTGAATACCATGCACCAATACCTCATACTCTACTATGTTGTTAGAGCATGTAAACTATAATTTATGAGCAAACAATAAATTTTTGTTCTATAGAGAAATTAGTACAACACTTGCTTCACTCTCCAATTCTACTTAAAGAACCGTCAAAGAACATTTTCCATAATCCAGAAGCACTATCCTTTTTTTTCTTGAGTGATGCACGTAAAATAGACCCTTCTTCAAGAATACGAGGGTTCCAAGTCCAAAGATCCAAATCATGTCATAAGGATCAAAATCATAGTGTTCTTTGGCCCATTCATCTAATATAAGATCAGGAATAGGAGGAATACACTTCTCTTATGAAAATGACTATTGTTCATGTTCTTATTGTATCAGGTAATTTGATTGGGGAGGGGTAGGATTATAAGACTCAATATGATAGGAAAATATAGGCTCAACTTGTATTGTAAATCTTGTACCATATCTAGTTCTTAGGAGCATATGAGTCCAATCTAAAGACAAGTAGCCACCTACTTTAGCAGTGAAATATCTTGATAAGTAAATGGAAAACATGGGAGGCAAGTCAATTACTGATATATCATGAGTTATGGTTAGAATTAGCAAGCATGAAGGGTTAAATTAAGACCTTTGATCACTCCTAAGACACCAACGGTTGAACCATCAAGTTGTAGAACACCTTTAGAAACAGTCTATACTTAAGACCTAAGATATCAAAAATATTTTTGGGCATCACAGAAGTACTAGCCCCTGAATCAATCATACAATTATGAACCAAATGTTTTCCCACAATTAATGACATATAAAATGGTGGGGTCTTGACAACTTTACTTACCTATTCTCGCCTTTACTTGGCATAAGTTAATGACAACATGAGTCTTTTCCACAACCGGATTAGTTTCGGGAAGTTTCTTGAGATATTTACATAGATGGTCCCTTTGTGATGGAATAACTAAAGCATCCCACATTGTCACATTGACATTTGTCTTCTTCATTTGCTCAACAATGTTGAAAGGAAGGCCCATGGATTTCTACATTTTTGGTACAATATTATCCTTCCTTGATTGTTGCAATGTTGGGGTAGGTATATTTTGTTAAGAAACAACTTCCTTGCTAAGAACATCATGAAATCTATTTTTTATTTATCATGAATATCCTTTCCTTGTTGACAACATTTCATTGACTAGGAGAATATGAAGTTTGAGACTCCATCTTTTCTTATATCTTGTATTATCAACAATATTAGTATGAAGCTTGTTAGAATTGCCTTTGCTTGATTTATTGCACATGATTCATCAACCCCAAAGAGCATGATATTGATGTCGATTGACCTCTTGAACACCTTCCACATTAGTATTGATCGCTTCTACCAATGGTTATTTTTGATTGGAGAAATTTTGAATCATGAAGGCTTGAGCATACAATTCATTTACATAAATAAGTTGATTCTATAGTTGGTTGCATGAGAAACACCATTCGAGTTTCTTGTATTACGTTATTTTGTATTGGAACCAATGCTTGACTCGAGCTAGCAAAGAGAAAGTGACCGAATAGGAACAATCGTTCTAGTGGAAGAGGGGGATTTTGAATTTTCCACATGTTAGTTTCCTGATTTTTTCCATATCTCTTATTAGGTTGTTGGTTCCTCTATGGCTGATAACCTTGGTTTGAATATTTCCTTGGTTAGAATAATTTCTATAAGATTGGGCTTGCTATTTTTCCAAGGATATGACTTTCTGGAAAAATTTATAATTAGGGTCTTTATCTCTTCATTCTCCTTTTTTTGTGTGAGATAATAAGATGTGGAGGTAGTGGGTTGGGAAATTTTCTCAGGAATAGGAGCAGGTAGAAGGTTATAGGGCTTGAGGTAATTGGTACAAAGGCATAGACATCATAGGGGCTATTTTTCCATCTTGTATCAGAAAATTTTCAGCCCTAATGGCTATTGCATAGGAAACAAGAAATGTTCCACCCCATAGAATGAATCATGAAAACAATAACAAAATTTAATGCCCTTAAGAAGTAAAGAAAATCACCTTGTGGAGTTGGTCTCACGAGAACTGGAATTCTATCCCATGTCTTCTGAAATCTGAAATTGAAGTCCACCATGAGCTTATTGGGAGCCATCTTTATAGTTGTTAGTTGTTCCAACAAAGAGATGCTATGTGTATTTTACCCAAATTTATTGTAAAGTAATGTTCTAAGATCATCCCAATTAGTAATTTTCATAGGTCCTAAACTCCTAAACCATTGAAGAGATTTTCCTTTGAATGAAGAAACTAGCAAATTTATAGCTACATCTTATTTAGTAACTTGATGAACAACAAAAACATTGGAAATATCTTGAATATGATCATTTGGAGTGGTATGATTTTCCCTAATGAAGAAAGGGATAATTTTTAAAGCTTCCATTGGAATATCATGATGTGCATTGAGAGCAAGAGGGATACTACTAGTAAAAGCGACAAATGGTAGACTTTTTGTTGTTCCACTACAATAGGTCTCAAAACTCTATTAGATAACAAGAAGGGACTACTAGGAGGTGGTGTGGAAAGAGTCCTATTTGGTGGTGAATGTGATCTCTAAAATATTATACCCTTTCTTCTTGTTGTTGATATCTTTAGATATTCAAAAGCTCCTTCTTCTGCAGTTTTTGACCTTGTTTGAATTCTTCTCATGAACCGAGCACCTTGACTACTGAAACTAGTTGATATGAAGATTGGAGTCACTAGATGTGTAGAAATAAGCCTTCAAAGGATGGAAATTACTGAGTTACACACCAAAACTCAAAAAAATTTGAAAATAGAGCTTTCAATAGTCCCACAGAGCATGCCAAAACTATTGGAGATCAAAATTACACCCATCCTAGATTAGAATAATCTAGGGCTTTGAGGAAACATGGGACTATCTCTAAGTTGTGGGACTTGAAATGAGATAGACCTCTAGAGAAGGTTGGTTCCTCTACTTATTCCTATTGCTAAACTACTCCTAGGAAGGTAAATGCAACTACCTAGCACTAATCTATGATTCCAAGGGACCAGGAGAGAGGGAGATGCATAAAAGGGAAATCCTACACTAAGGGAGGTGATAACACAAAAATAAGGGGAAATACACTTTTAAATGAGAGAAAAATGGAGAAAATAAAGGTGGAAAGGGAAGAAATGAAATCCACAGTCTAGAGCAACATTTAAACTCCCATTTTCATACAATGCACAATAGAAATAAACCTTACAATATGAAGAAACATACAAAACATACCTGCAAGTAAATGAAGAGGCAAGAAAATGCAACAAATCACTAGCTAGGGTAGAATAATAGCCACAAAACAAGTATTTTATTGCTTTAAGATGATGCACAGATCATTACAATGGAGGAAGAAGGTATAAACACACTACAGAATCACAATCTAAGGCATGTAACTCAAAAAACTTGTGCAACACTTTACAATGATGCCCTTGTATTCTAAAAGTATCCAACATTACAAATGAATATCTTTTTACAATATATAGAAATGGGAGAGAGAGAGAAGAGGGAAATTAGAGGGAAACTCAAATTCCTCCTTCCACCCACCAACAACATGCATTAAATATCTAAATAGGGCCATGGGTAACCTCCAATATCATTCCCTCATTGTACATTTCATGTAGGAGAAATAATGAGCACCATATATAATTAGTTTTAGTATTTAGGCTATCTGAATTGTTCATTCATGTCTAAACTATTTTTCCTCTTTTTCTACCACCAAACGCCATTAATTTCTGAATCAAATGATGACAAATTGAAAGGATCAAGGATACCTTTTCAATGAGATATATTTTATGTGATTTTGGAGCTCTAGAGTGGAAGTTATGGCTATTTGAATTTTGCATGTCGGGATGAACAAGAGCATGACACGTGGCAGCGTATGTTTGGCTCAGAATTTCCTTTTCTACATATGATTGCTTTCTTCTTTGCCACGTATAGTGCCTTGCAGCATCGCTCCTTCACATTGTGACTTTTATCTAGGTAGACATCATTGTTGGCTTCACATAAATTCTTCCATGTGTCCATGTTGACTTTCTAAACCACCCAAACCTCAAGCCTTTTATCCTTCATTTATTCTAGGGACTCGAGGTCCGCAAAATGCTTCGCTTGAGGAGGTGTTGGAATACCAACATGTTTCCATTTGATGCCATTGATCGCACTATGTATCACATCCACTTTGGCTGCATGTTGCATTGACCTTTCAATCTTTCCCCGACCTGATGCCCTTTATCCTTTATTCATTCCAGGGCTTGAGATCCACCAGATTTCATAAGCCCGAAGTGTGATGAAATTCTACCACGTGTCCGCTCTCCAAACCCGTTGCATGTCCTTTGACCTTTCAACCCTACTTGGCTATTTCCCGGACCCGACATACATATTCATTATGACTCATTTTGGGGCTTGATGTTCCCGGAGCCCAAAATATTTGAGGAGAGCTAGAATCATGATGCGTATCTTTGCCTTGATTGTTGATATTTTGTCATGTGGCACTTGTTTTATGCTTAATGTTGAAATTGATAACCAAATAAATGTCACACGACCTTTTAAATATAACCCACTAATGGATTAGTTGAGCCTCCCATGGGTTTTTAAATGCCAACGTCGATTACTTTAGAGAAGTGGAATTTGACGGCCATTTGCATGTGTTTTTCCTTTTAAAATGAATAAATCCATTAAATGAGTTATACAAATTAATTTGGGAGGGGTTAATTTGAGATAATAATAACGACACTTGGGATTTTATTCTACTTAAGAAAGAAATAAAAATAAAGAGGTGTAAGTAAGTATATTAAACTAAATATGTAGTTGATGGGTCCATTGAAATGTACAAATCCCGACTTGTAGAAAAGTATTTTCACATGTCAATGGTGTTGATCACAATGAAACCTTTTCTCCATTGACCAATATGATTTTTTTATATTACTCTCATTATTTACTATTATCAAAATAAGCACCATGCTTCATTTTGGACAACTAATTTTGATTGCAAATATTTGGAGGATTTATAAGGAATTAAACATGTTTTTTGGGGTACCCTTATGTTTAAAATTTTCTTCGTTGTTTGCACAAGGTAGGACTGAGTCTAAAAAGGTGAAATAAAAAAGGATAGTAATTTTCATGGGTTTTTAGCTTCATGACAGAAAAACATTTCAAGTCTTTTGGTTTCATATTGAAGATAACACACCAAATTTTATTGAGCTTAAGGGGGACACATAGAACCTTTAGAAAAAACAGGACTTGGCAAAATCTTAAAGTTTCAATAGAGAAACTAATAAGTGACAAGTGTCACCTATTGACATTCCCATATCCCGTGAACTCTAAACCTTTCCACAAGTGTTAAAATGTTACAAAATCTAGATTGACACATATGACATCAATAGACGAGGTCAAAAGGAATGATAAGGGGGTTGGATATGGTAGAATTACTTTACACATATTGATGAAAACTATCCTAGGATGCAACATAACATCAATTGACTTACCCACTTTCGAAAAAGTGTTGTCTATTTAAGCGCTTCATATGGTGTTTCAGAACCATTGTCTAAAATCACACCCCTTTGAAATTTTGAGTAACTCATCTAAGTTGGGACTTCAATAATTTTTCTTAACAAAATCCAAGGGACAAGTGAGTCAATCATATGTGGAGTGTGAAAATGTAGTGTTCCACAAATTATCATAACTGTGGAATGAAGGAGATCAAGACTTAGGAATTTTTTTAGTATAATTAGTGCTTCGTGGGGTTGGCTAGATATTTACAACATTAAGAAAGTTGATTGTATGCGAGGATTTACTCACCAATGATAAAAAAAATAGAAAATTGGATAAGGATAGGATCCGTAGGGTGAGTAAAGGAATGATAATCTTAGTGCTTTGTGACATGGAGAAACACCATGTCACGTGGAATCAAAACACATAACATTCTATAGAGTTTTTCAATTTCACAAAACCAAGGATGAAGTCTTCCAAGTTAAAATACATGGCATGAAGAGAAAAGGTGTTGTAGGTTCAAAATGATAAGGTAAAGAAAGTTCAAATGCAACTAAGGTTAGAAACCGCAGGGGCACTAACTTAGTGTACTATGGGTTTCCCAAATCATAGTGTTACGTGGGTTCTCACAAGATTGTAGAATAAGGAACATAGTCATGGGTAAAGTGCCACATAATAGAGAATGAAAAGACCTCCATAACATAGAGGGAGAGTCAAACGGCTAAGGGTGTAAAAATTCAATCACCGCATGACAAAGGAAACACCACTCATCACTCAAGGAAAATGTAAACCACATATCAAAAACAATCATCAAAGTCCATGGAAGGCAGAAGTAAAAGTCACACCTATTTCTAAACTAGATAACCAACCACCTCAACCACTAGAATTTAATGAAGTATGGCATCATCTTGTGTAGTCTAATGGCATGCGATTGAATCAAGGTGTCATGTTGTGGTAGTTGGATATTTTCATATGGCGCCCATGCTTGTACTATAAGTCAACACTGTAAGAAATCATGACATCCATGCTTGTTTAACAAGATTTTAGGGATTTGTGCTCCAACATGGAGGTAATTCCTTTCCTCTTCTCTTTCTCTCTCTTTCCCCACTAGTTCTATAAATGTAAGTTCTTGCGCACATTGCGAGGATTTTTATCCTATTTTCTTCCTCGACATATATCAAAGTTTCATACCTATGAACTTACAATTCATGCTTTTCAACCTCTACAACTCGTGAATGGATTTTATCTTGCCTCAATTTTTGTGTAAATTTTTGAGCATCGATTAATGCAATTGTGGCTTTCTTCTTTGCTTTAAACATTCGGTCTAGTGTGATTATATATTCCCTTTTACGTATTTTATATTCTTTCAATTTCTCACATTAGAGTTGTGTGCATCTTTCATGACCTTCATTTATAAACTTATATATGTGTCACTTAGAGTTAAAGAAGCTCCACTTTTCAAATTGGTGTTATCACCACCCCCTTTTAGCTTAGGATTTTCTTTTACATTTCTTCCCTCCTCTCTCTCTTCACAGCTTCCTTGGATGCATTATTATAGGTTAGATTTAGGAGTAATTTTAACATTAGATTAGATTGTGTTCCATAGATTCTCCTAATTTGTGAAGCAAAGGATTTTGGCCTTCTCCAGAGATCTATCTCAAGATGCAATTCCCACACTTGGAGATATTCCCATGTTGGTCAAAATTTTTGAATCTCTTATGATTTAGGATAGGGTGTAATTTTGAGCTCCAACAGTTTTGGCATGCCCAGTGGGGACAATTTGATGAACTTTAGATCATTGCTACTAAGTTTGGATGTGTAACTTAGTAGTTTTAGCCTTTAGAGGTATTTCTTCAACACATATGTGTTGGACATGTGTCATTTATGTCAAGTAGCATTAATTTCAAAGAGAGTCTTTGTGTGCATAGGAGAGAGCATGATGTTGTCATAAGGTGTTGCATTGGTGAAGTGACATGGTGTCTTAGTGGATTTGCATGGTTTAACTCGTATGGATTTTTGTGTGTGCTCCATAGGTTAGATGAAGGTGTTATATGGTTTAGAAGATGAAAAGTGAGGTGGTAAAGGTGTTAGTGAGCTTGAAAGATGGAGAAAAATTCAGGTTGCATGAGGCATGTGTTGAAGCAAGCCAATCTAGGCCTAGTCCTAGACCTAGTGCAAGCATGACACGAGGTATGAAGAAAATAAGGCCAAGGTAAGTCAATGTAATCATGTGAGGAGTGTTTTTACATTGCATAGCATGTGTGGAAGGTGTATAAGGTCATGGTTTAGGTGTATAGTGCATGTTCAAGGTCCTTAGAAGCAAGATCTAGAAGACAAGGAAAGTAAGGCATGTGAAAACTAGATAGTAGTGTGAGTTTCAGAGGTGAGAAAGTATGAATGATCATTTTAAATCATGGAGGAGGTCATCCCATAGGTGTATGAAAATTTATAGGTCGAGAGTCAAAGGAGTGGCATGAAAAGTTGTTTTGAGATCTATCAAGCTCTCAAAAATTTCTTTCCTAGCTTGATAGTCAACTTCAAGTACTCACCCACATGTGTGTACTATGCATGGGGACCTAGTATTTTTTTGGATGTTAGGGCATGGAGCTAAGAATATTTTCCAAGTGGAATGGGTTCATTTTTTTGTCATAATTTTATGAACCATTGTTAAGAATCCAAGTGGGTTTAAACCCTTGTAAAACCATAGTCTTGTAGCGATGGAAAAATATGATGAGTTTGGCCATGTAATGACTTGGGAATCCTAGTATCAAGGTTCATGCATGTAGATAATTAATCAAATCTCATTTTTGTGGTGGTGGCATGCTCTAGGTGTGATGGTAAGCTACAACAAAAACTATGTTTTGTGAAGATTTACAAGTATAGGAATGTGTAGTAGGTGTGATGGTGAAAGAAAAGTTGTGAAAGTAAGTATGGGATATGTTCTAAATGTCAATGAAGAGATTTGGATAGGTTTTGTGTAAGAAATGAGTGAAATATCTCTCCCAAGTGTGCCTACCGCTAATAGCCTAAAGGTTGGAAAACTAGTCATGAAGGTCCAAGAGGGTTTTGGTATAAATGCATGGTGTCTCAGTGAAATATGAGTATGGATTTCTTGTAGAGGTCTAGTATGATGTGTTTGAGCTCATGGTTTGATCAAAAGTGGTGTATTTTAGCTTAAGTCCTAATGGCATAAACTGCCCTATTAGGTTTATAAAGAAGGCTTGTGGAACATGTATGTAATTATGAAATTATGAGTGTGAAATATACATATGAGTGCTTGAAGATGTTGTTTAGGTCCTTGGTGAAGTGTTCCATGTAGTGGTAGAGTGTGGAAGTGGAGTTTGAGGTGTTGGATCTTGATAAGCTCAAGACTGGTTCTTGAGTCCTACATGCAAATTTGATCAATGTTAGAGGAGGAGGTGTTTTGGATTATTATTCCATGACTTGGAAGTTGGAATGAGTTACATACGTTTCCTGAGGTCAAGGAATTTTTTTGATATGTTACATGTGCCATGACGAGTTGTTTTGAGGCGTGAACCAACTCACTGTTGAAGATTGGTAAATTAGATTTTTAGATCTAATAGGTGATGCTTGCCAAATGGAGTGGTGTATATTGAAGATGGATAGAGAAAGTTTCATGCATGTAGATGATTGTGATAAGATGTTGCTAAAGTGGTCAAAGCTTGTGGAGTCATGGTGGAGTTGTTGAATGCCCTTGAAGTTCAAATTTTGATGTTGGAAGTCAAGACCTAATTTTTAGGCATAGTTAAACAAGTTTTTATTGTAAGGCTTATGTTGACCTATATGGTCCCCTTATGTAATTTATATGAATGTGTAAAGTGTCTATTCATGTTGTGTATGAATAAACTTGCATATTCATATGACATTTTTCCAACCTATATGGGTTTTTTGGCACGATTCATGTATAAAAGTAAGTTGTATTAGCTCATTTGAGTGTGTTGGTGAAATGGAAATGTGAGTGAGCTAGAGGAAGGGTGTGAAGAGCTAAGAGGGATCTAGAGAAGAGAAAATAAGAGTTATGAGAAGGTGAGAAGAGAAGAGGAGTAGGGCTTCAAGGTTATATGACCTAATCAACACACTTTGGTGCATTCATGAGTGAAGAAGGAGAGAGAGTTGTTTGAGAGAGTTTTGAGTGAAGAGGGTTGAAAGAGTGATCACAATCAGTTGGTTGAGAAACAAGGTCATCAAGTGATCTTCATATTTAAGTGGATAAGTGGGTGTTTGGTAATATTGGGGGTTATAGCCTCCTTGTAGAGTGGGTGCTCTACTAAATAGGGGTTAGTGCTCCTTGTGGGGTTGGTGTCTCACTAAAGAAATATCTTGTGTTGTGTAATATACACAGAGTCCTTTGTGTTGAGTAATATATGTAGAGGTTTAGTGGGTTTTCTTCCCCTTGAGGGTTTCCCACATATATCTTGTGTCATTGTGTCATTTTCTCATGTGTATGTTTGAATGTGCATGGTTTAATCATCTTAATGCTTAAAGGTTTATAATTGTGCATGGTTAATTGAATGAAAATTTTAAAGGACTGATTCACCGCCTCTCAGTTATTGTACTTCCAACAATTGGTATTAGAGAAATTTACTTTTGAAGCACAAAAATGACAAGTCAACAGAGTGGTTCCTCTACTAGCAAAGCTCCTATGTTTGATGGGTCAAACTATGATTTTTGGAGTATCAGGATGAGAAATCACATCATGTATTTGGGATGTGATATATGATAGTCATTTTTGGATGGCTACACCATTCCTCAAACCCCTCCAACTGATGCTATAGGTAAGAAGGCTAGTAATGATAATTCTAAAGCTATGAATGTTATCTTGTGTGGTTTGGAAGAACTGAGTTTGTCAAGGTAATGCAGTGTACTAAAACTAAGGATATGTGGGACAAGTTGAAGATCATTTATGAAGGTGACACTAAGGTGAATATGGAAAATCTCTAGACTTATAGAAGTTAGTTTGAAATCTTGAAGATGAAGGAAGAAGAAACCCTTACTGCATATCTTCTTAGAGTTGATCAAGTGGTCAATACCATTAGAGGATTAGGTGAAGATGTGGTGGTGTAGAAGGTGCTGAGATCTCTCATTCCTAAGTTTGATCCTAAAGTTTTTTCCATTAATGAGGCCAAGGACCTGAGTAATTTGATGACGGATGAACTCCATCGCATTTTGAAAACATTAGAGATGAGTACCATTGATACAAAACCTATCAAGAAGGATGTTGCATTCAAGGAAGAGAAGAAGTCAAAAGATAAGAATACCACTAATGATGATGCTTCTGATATTGATGATGATTAATTGATTGCTATGTTTTATAAGAAGTTGAATATTGGTTCAGGTAAGTATAAGGGTAAGTTTCCCTTTAAATGATTTAATTGTGGTGAGTGTTTCGCACGAAATTTTTTTAGTTCCAGAATAGAGTTGCTTCTATCCTTTCATTCTCTTGAGATAAGGGGTTAGGGTTAGGAGGAATACCTATTGAGTGTTGGGAAGGTGTGCGCATACTATAGAGAGATCAAACTGATTGTGAAGAACTCCTTTTTGTCTGGGAAGGACTACCTGTAAATAAGAATGCAAGACCACCAGATTTTAGTTAGACAATAAGTAAGGGAACTGCCTTGGGCCTAGGAAATACTAAACTTCCTTTCGAAGGTGGTCAGTTCCCTTTTAATATAAATTATTGCAAATGATAATAAAGAAGCTATTGTGAAATCACGATTTAGGTACCTCATTACTAAAAGCAATAGAGACTAAACTACCAATAATAAAACGTCATTCTGTTTGTTTGGTCACTGGTTATTGATATATTTAGATCAAGTTATAGGGATAGATCAAGTTACAGGGTTAGTGACAGTGATCTCATGGATCGATTACAGTCTTGGACTCAATGCTCTTCTCTGCAAACTCTTTTCTCCTTCTCACTTTTCTCTTTTCACCAATGAATTCGGATCCTTGCATTTTGGTTGGGGTAGGTCATTTACAGGGAACCGATGGCGGTTGCATAACCGATGGCGGTTGAGTAGGGACCGACGTCGGTCAAGTCAAAGTTGGCTATTTTTACTAAAAATAGCTAACTTTCCCTCCTTTTCTCCCGAGGGGTCAGTTGTGGGCTTGGTCAAGTCATTATTAAGCTCATTTTGATGTGGGTGAGGGGTGATGAGTCATGGGTGTGGGGTCGGACCAAGTCATAGGTCTTAATTAAGTTAGTTTAGGGTTAGGGCTAGGTCATAGTGAGGTGGCGAGGTGAGGTGGCAGGGTTGGAGATGTGGATTTATTAATTATAAGGTAATTAATAAATAATTAAGTGTGTAAGGTTTAGGTGGTGAGGTAGGGTTAGGTGGCGGGATGAGATACGGGGTACAGGCGTCGTAAGACCCAAATTTGGTGTCTACATTTGCATTTGTTGTTGTGTAGCTTGTCTTGTAAAGTTGCACCGACAATAATAAGACGTGGTTGCCCCAGATTAAGGGCATAGGTAATCCCCCTCAAATCGATCACGAGATTGAGGCAACGTGAAATCGGGGATAGGGTTGATAAAGTGTGAATGATGATGAGATGAGGGTAATATGGTGGGGTAAGTTCAAGGAAGTAGACACACATTGAAATGTAGTAGTGTGACCAGGGTACACGATTTGAAGAGAACAAAAGCAATTCATAGGCAAAGGTTGATAGTTTATCCAAACAAGGTTGATATAATCCTGGTATCCAAGGCATAGGAAGTAGCTCCAGGGGATATAACGGGTAAGGTACCGGAACATTTAGGCATGTTTGGCAATACCAAATGGTTGGTTTGGTTGAGATAAATGTCACGGTCTTGGTCTAGGCAAAGCTGGTCGGCTGATCAATTCAAGTATCCTAGTCATGCTAAAACACGAACAGGTGAGCTCAATTGAACAAACAACTACATGATGGGTGGATAGAATCATAATTTGTGGGCCTCGGTCGAGGTACTTAATTGGTGCGGCCTTGGGTCGGGCCGATTGGTTAGGTGCGGCCGTGGGTCGGGCCGATTGGTTGGTTGCGGCCTTGGGTCAGCCGATTGGTTGATTGTGGCCTTGGGTTGGGCCGATTGATTGATTGCGGCCTTGGGTTGGGCCGATTGGGTGGTTGTGGCCTTGGGTCGAGCCGATTGGTTGGTTGTGGCCTTGGGTCGGGCCGATTGATTGATTGTGGCCTTAGGTTGGGCCGATTGGGTGGTTGTGGCCTTGGGTTGGGCCGATTGGTGGTTGTGGCCTTGGGTCGGGCCGATTGGTTGGTTGCGGCCTTGGGTCGGGCCGATTGGTTGGTTGCGGCCTTGGGTCGGGCCAATGAATTCAAAATAAGGCTATTTAGCAAAGGCCGGGGGTAGGCGATGTGGTGAAAAATAGAGTTCGGTGGATAAGGGCAGGAGTTAGGGTAAACTAGGTAGGTAACCGATATCAGTTAGTGGTGACCGGTATCGGTTAGGAGACCGATATCGGTCTTCTAGGGCGCGCCCTAACCGATATCGGTTAGAGGTCAAAACCTATAAAAAGAAAAAATATGGCATGTCATTTTCACATTGTGAATTTGAGTGCCAACCTTTTTCTTGTCTGAGTTTTGAATTGATTGGGTTGAGTTTTTGGGCTGAGTTGGCACTAGTTGAGTGGGGGAGTGAATTATTGGTAGGCCCCAGAGATCAGGAGGCAGAGTTTGATTGGTTGAGGACCCGGCTGAGGAGATTTGGAGCTATGGCACAACCTGGAGGAGCAGGAGGTGCTGGAGGAGCTGGACCACCACCACCTATCCCACCACGACGATGTGTAGTCGTACCGGTAGGCTCTAAATCCCTATTTGTGTGAAGTTGATGAATTTAGCTAGGATGTGGGTTTTGGGGTAGGAATCCAAAATTTGATAAAATAATGAATAAATGAAGGTAAATCGTAAAATGGAGTGGGTAGATATGTTAGGTAGGCCAAAATGGCAGGGTGGGTAAGTTTTTAGGCAATTGTGCTGGGTAGATGGTTAAAAATAGGAAAAAGGGGATTTGGGGGCCGTTTTTGGTCCGGCCCCGAAATCCCACAGTGACCGATGTCGGTCACTAGGCAACCAACATCGGTCATAGTGAAAGATGTGTAGATTAGTTGTTATAGAGACCGGCGTCGGTCATGTGTCGACCGACGTCGGTGAAAAAAATTGGACATAGACTATTGGGGGCCGATGGCGGTCGAGGGTGAGTGGTACTGGTCACCATGGGTAGGAGGTAAGGTTGTGAAATTTGTTGTGTTGGTTTGTTGTAGGTGGGTAGGATAGATTTTGGGGTGAAGGGGGAGAAGGTAGAGTTGCTAGGAAAGGTTATTGGGGTGGGGGGTAATCGGGTGGTTGGAGGCCGGTTCGGGTAGGATAGGTTATGGGTTGTGTATGAATTAGGAGGGGTTAAATTGGTTGAGGTATGGTTAGAGGGCGAGAGTAGAGCGGGTGGAGTATGAGTGGGGTGGTTGGTAGGGTGTGGGATAGGTAAAGGGGATATTGTAGATGTTTGTTGGGTGGGGTTATTGATGTTGAGGGAGATGAGGTGGTTTAGGTTTGATTGGAGTGGGTAGGATATTTAGAGGACCATAAGAGTGAGAGGAATTTATAGATGTATAGGGTAAGATAGGTGGGTGTAGATGTGTTTATAGAAGTCAAGTTGTGATTGGGTGGGTGAGTGAGTATAGATGGTTAAAGTAGTTTTTCAGAAAGGGTAGGCCTGATGGAGTGGGTTGTTTTTACAGGCATGCCAGAAGTTGACGATGCGAGATCGGATGCCGCCTCTACTGGGGCAGATGCGGCCACATGTGACCGCAGCGCAGTGGGAAGTTATGTGAGAGGTTGGACTCGGTGGAGTCCAGAGGTATAGGGCTGTGGATAGGGACCATAGCCTGATGGTTGCCCTCATCGAGAGATGGGATCCGACAACCAATGTCTTCCATCTCCCTACTGGAGAGATGACAGTCACGCTAGAGGATGTGTATCGCATCCTGAGACTGCCGATCATAGGTGAGGCGGTGTTCCGGTAGATGTGGAGGCAGCGATGGATATCATCTTACGGTATTCGGGGATGCAGCCCCACTGATTACATATCATAGTGCGAGCATCTGCTACGGTTATATGTATCTCGCGCATCATCGAGAGACACGGCTCTTGCCGTGCCGATGATGATCAGATCACCCTTCACCTCCCGACTCGAGAGGGAGGCCACTTCCCACGGGCTCTGATGGGAGTGCTACATGAGATGGTGGAGGAGCACACCTGCTATGCATGGGCACCGGTGTATCTGGTGCAGCTATACACAGAGAGCATCAAGTTATCGCCATATGAGGCAATTCAGATATGTTCGACATTCTTGTTACACTACTGGGCCTACGAGCATATTGTGTGTTTACGACTAGTAGGGTTGCCCCAGCAGCCAGGGCCACAGGAGGTTTATAGGTATGGGTTTCAGAGGTGGTTGGGGTTGTGGGTCACCACATGCGCATTATCAGGCGGGATGTCACTTATTACAGGCATATGTTAGAGGGCCTGACGGCATTAGATATTATATGGAGGCCATACAAAGGCCATCAGCCCCATGGAGGAGCCCGAGCATAGCTGTGATGGATCCAGTACATCTTTTGGATAGCTGGACGGAGACCCAGGGAGTATGAGCAGATTCCCCTAGAGAGGGTACGACGACAGTTGGGCCTATGACAGGATGAGCCACCTCCCTTCCCATAGTATTGGAGGGAGGATGTAGAGGCACCACTGCCTCTACCATAGCCATTTGACCCAGTCTGGGTAGCAGAGAGACCAGCCGATGATACGGTGGACGACGCTGGAGTTACAAGTTCATTTTTGGTTTGGTGGGCAGGGCAGAGGGCAGCCATGAGAGCACAGCCCGCACAGCCAGATTTGGTAGCTGTTATAGCGGAGAGGGACCGTCTCTTGGGTCAGGTGCAGTTATTACAGGGAAGCTTGCATTACCGCACAGAATAGATTGGAGTATTACAGGGTAGTTGGCCTGTGCAAAGAGACAGATAGGTATAGGGATAGGCACGAGCATAGGCACGGCCTTGGTCTAGATCCTGCTCGAGTATAGGCACATGTTCTGTTTAGGCTCCGATGGCAGCTCCACCACCACCACAGTGCAGGCTCGTGGTCGGGGTATGTACGGTAGGGCAGGGCCCACTTATATTAGGAGTCGGGGAGCAGCCCCACTAGCCATGGTGGCACGGGCCCGATACATGGAGGTGAGAGTGGAGGCCTCATTATTATCAGGACGTACTAGATGGTACTAATGTCGAGTATCAGCCATATGCGGCTCACAGAGTCGAGACTTCTTGAAGTCACAGGTCACAGGGGGCTAAAACCACAACCGGTGGGTCGGATGGTAGGAGGCGAGATCCAGCACAGGGCCACCGAGGGATGGGCCGAGGAGGGGAGAGAGCTGAGTCACCCCAGGAGTGGAGATGGGTTTTGTTGATTTGATAGAGGATTTGTTGATAGAGACACCGGTCTACGAACCGAGTGTGTATATAGAGGCCTGCATGCCCTCATAGGATTTATGTATGCATTTTTGTTGTATATACCAGCCTGTGAGCTGAGTACTTTTTGTATAGTTGATACCGGCCTGCGAGCCAAGTATATTTTTGACATGAGGACCCACTGCGAGCCGAGTTGAGATTTTGACAGAGACAGTGGCCTGCGTGCTGACTTTGTATTTTGGATTATAGAGGCCCCATGCAGGGTAATTTGTATATGTTGACATTGATTTGAGGATATATATAGATGATGAGTTTGATCCACATGGTGTGTATAATGTTTGATTTGATGCATATATTAAAATGTTGTATGTGTTTTGTCGATGGTATTGGAATTTGATGTATATATATAGATGATGTTGATGATGTTTTGATGATATGCATATGTTTTGAAATGTTGATGTTTATTATGATGATGGATGTTGATAGTGATGTCGTTTATGCAGGGAAAAGAGGTAGGCTCTGCCAAAAAATTCAAAAAACAAAGAAAAGGATTAGGTTTAAGCAAGAGGAGACAGATGACCGATATCGGTTAGATAACCGATGTCGGTCACAACCTGACCGATACCGGTTAGCTAACTGATATCGGTTACTCTTAAACGAGCTTTTCTAAAAATAGAAAAGCTTGGGAGGCAACTGAAATCTTATTTTTAGAGTCATGCAACATGTTAAATACGAAGATGCGAGGCTGTTGACATCGATACAGGTAATTGCATGGGAGAATTGAGTGATAAGGAGGAAAGAGATAGGTAAAGTGATCGTGGGATTGGATTAAGAAGGTGTAAAGGTAAGTAATAGTGAAGAGGGTGGTGAACATGGCTGAAAAAGGAGAAGCATCCAACGGGCAGAGAGGAGAGGGAAGATAGGTTCCACCTCAAACTGCTGCATCCCAGGAGATATAATTTTTGGTTGGAATTAAATTTTTGCATGCTTATGAATAGGATGTGGGAAGGTAAGTGGGTAGAGATGAAAAAGAAAGGTGATAGGCAAAGGTTTGGGATGGGGTGAGTGTTATGGGGTAGGTAATCAGGGGTTTCGGATATGTTTTTAGATATAGAGAGGCGTAAACAAGCGAATAAGTTATCATAGGTGGTGTTTTTGAGCAAGGTAGATGGAATTGACAGTGACCAATATCATTTAGGAATAACCGGTATCGGTTATCTATAACCGATATCGGTTACTGTGTAAAGTTGCGGATTGTGATAAAAAACATGTGGGAATTTATTTGTTGATTTGTTGTTTGTTGGTTTGATGTGTGCAGGCACAGGTAGGGTTGAGGATGAATGATAGGGTGCCAACTTTGTTGTCACGAGTCCAAGCGGATGTAACACCAGCTGAGTGGGCATTAATAAACCATGTGGGGTTAAGCGGAATCCACTATTATTCACGAATCACATGCAATCATGCTATGTTGCAGTGCTTGATTGAGAGATGGAATCCTGAAAAGAATACCTTCTATCTGCCAACAGGGGAGATGACAGTGACGTTAGAAGATGTGTTTCAAATTTTGAGACTTCCAATTATAGGAAGACCAGTGTATCAGGCAGGGCCTAATGCGGCACGGGCAGCGATAATGGTAGTATTTGGTCCAGCCGCACGAGATTTGACACAGCGAGGTTTGACATTCACTTATGGTATAATGTTTGTGGCACACCCTGAGGCAACAAGGTTGGCCGTGGTATTAATGATAGCGGTGGGGTATTATGCATTACCTAGAGCAGACGGGGAAGATTTCCAAAATCATTGATGTGTATTATTCAGGAAATGATAGAAGGGAGCGTTACTTTCGCATGGGCACCCGCATATCTGGCGGAGCTATACAGGGGTTTATGGGCATGCAGTGAAATCACAAGACTACACTGGATTGTGCATACTTATTACATTGTTGGGCCTATGAGCACATTGTGTGTGTGCGACCAATAGGTCGACCCATCTAGGTAGGAGAGATAAGAGTGCAAAGGTTGGGATTCAGGCGATGGGTCCAGACAGAGCAAGAGGCGAGATCCGAGACCGTGACAGATGATGCCGAGTATTATAGGTAGATGTGGGAGATGGTGACGATTACGAGATATGCATTGGAGGCCCTACAGAACTATATGGTGATGGTGAACATAGCCAAGGATTTGAGGGGTGTAGAGTGATTGAGGTGGATCGCGGGACACAGGCCAGGTGAGTACGAGAGGATTCCTCTAGATCGCGTGCGGCGACAATTTGGATTTGTTCAGGATATACCCATGGCTCATAGACCATATAGGAGGATTGACACCGAGGCACCATTCTCACCTCCATGGCCGACACTTCTAGAAGGACCAGAAGAGACAGCAGCCGATCGTAGGGTAATGGATGCAGGAGTGACAGAGTCTTATAGATTATGGTGGGCAGTAGAGCTGCGAGGTACACATGAGAGGGCCGATCATCCTGACATAGCTGTGATTACAGTGGAGAGAGACCGCCTGCAGGGTTTAGTTCACCAGCTTCAAACACAGGTGAACGAGACTATAGGATTGTTAGAGGCTTCACAGTCATGAGTGGGGAGACTAGAGGCAAGATTCCTCCATGCGAGAGGGCATATTCGTATGTTACAAGAGAGATTGGCAGATTAGTGGGAGGAACCAATAGCAGTGGCACCTTTGAGGATGGAGAGGCTAGGTGAGTGGTGTCGACGATCACCATCACTACCTGGTTCGGGACAAGGCACTGGGGTCTAGTGAGTTTCATACATAGGGGTAGAAGAATAAATAAGGATGCCGACCTGCGTGTCGATGATAGAGAAGATGTATTTGTTTAACATCTAAATAAAACTGAATATGTATGTTGATTTGAGTTTATGATAATAATAAGAATGTTTGTGTTTTGAATGTTTGGATTGAAAAAGGACAAAGGTGAGTGTTATCAATATAAATATGTGAAAATATTTATAGTTTAAAAGAAAACACAACACATGATAGGTTATGGTAGGGGATGGTCGAGCTAACCTTGGGAGACCCCATGTCTCCTAAGTGCTACCTACATAGCCCATTACACAAAGCAAGGAGGGGCCTCAGACCGATGTAGTTCTCCCTTAGGACCAAGGAGAGGTGAATTCAGGTAATTTAGTTGTGGTTAGGCAATTTGTTTGGTTGGTAAAAGTTTGATGTTGGTAGAGTAATGTTGTTGGTGTGGGTGTGGGTATAGGTGAAGTGAGGGTTAACTTACCTAAGCATAGGAAATTATGTCCTAATTAAGATCAACACACAATCCTAGATTCGGGTAAAAGAGGTAAAATTGTTCCATAGTTGGAAAGAGCTAAACAAACCACGTATTATCGTAGGATGAGCTTGAATCCCTAGGTACCTTGCATAGGCGAGAAGTCGATAGGTGAAAAGAGTTGTATAATCACAAGATATCGAGATATACACATGTCCCTTGAGTTTTGTTATTGTGAAGAATGGTGAGGAGGGGTGGATGGAATAGCTGAGGCGTAGAGAACTTGTTATAAGGTGATTATGCTGACGGAAGAGAACCAAACCAAAATAGACAAGTCCATGACTCAAAAGTACTTTTGAATACTGCTTTGATGTTTCTGGATATAGACTGATCGATGTGGGAAGTCTACATGGGATATGCATTTTGTTGTTCTTGAGGTCTTCATGAAGCTGATCAATGCGAGAAGCTTCTGATAGAGGCTGACTTTGTATAGCTGTCCTTCGAGGGAACAGTCTACTTATAGTAGTAGATGCGGCATTGCACATAGCTGTCCTTCGAGGGAGCAGTCTAGTTATAGTAGCAGATGTGGCTTTTGCACATAGTTGTCCTTCGAGGGAGCAGTCTAGTTTATAGTGTGGAGGTCTAGATGTCTGTTTGGCATGAAGCATCTAAATTTGTAGGAAGTTTGACTCAAGAATATCCCAGAATTTTATAATTGAGAACTTTTTATTTTGATACTTTTAAGTCATGGACCAGACTAAAAAGGCGAAGGCATCTTTAAGAGGAGATGATGATCAAACCACATGGGTGTGATTTACTTTGAGATGCATGAAAAAGGGTTTATGAGGTGGTAAATGAGCTCAAGGGATGAGCGCAAGGTAGATAAGAAGTGATGTAACACTAAATTCAACAGTAGAATGGTCGAGAGATGTAAGGCATTAAGGGGTTCGAGTTCGAGTTTTCCATTAAGTGAAGCTAAATGATAAGTACCTGATCCATAAGTGTGAGTGATAATGTAAGGCCCAATCCAATTAGGAGTAAATTTTCCACGTTTACTCTTTTCTAGTTTGGTTACATGTTGATTCTCTTTGAGGACGAGATCACCAATCTTAAAGGTACGCTCATGAATTCGCTTATCATAAGCACGCTTAATGCGCTTTTGATAAATTTGAAGGTGGTCAAGAGCTGTAAGACGACGCTTGTCAAGAAGCTCTAATTGGGCTAACCGCTCTTGGCGGAAGTCATCATTGGTGAGAATATCCTAAAGAGATATCCTAAGGGAAGGGATTTGTATTTTGAGAGGCAAGACAACCTCGGTACCATACACCAGAGAGAATGGTGTGGCATTAGTGGAAGTACGAATGTTGGTACGATAAGCCCAAAGGGCAAAGGGGATGTGATCATGCTAGTTTTTCCCAGAATCGTTAACGAATTTCATGAGAATTTTGGTTAAGGTTTTGTTAGAAGATTTGGCTTTTCCATTTGCTTGTGGATAGTAGGGTGACGAGAAGCTAAGTTTGATACCAAAATTGTCACAAAGGTCTTGTAACAGCTTATTTTTGAAAGATTTTCCATTATCTGTTATAAGGCGATGAGGAACACCAAAACGACAGATAATGTGATGATTGATGAACTCAACGATGTTCTCCTTTTTGGTTGAAACGAGTGGCATGACCTCCACTTATTTAGTGTAATATTCGGTTGCCATGATGATCCAATGGTGACGTTGCGAAGAAGATGGATGAATCTCACCAATAAGGTCCAAAGCCCATTGTGAGAAAGGCCAAAAATCTCGTGCGACCTATAGCGGGTGGCTAGGAGTATGTTGAAGGATGGCATGCTGTTGACACATAACACAATGTTTAACATATTTGCAGCAAGATCTTTGTTAAGAGTAGGCCAATAATATCCTGCTAGGCAAAGCCACTAAAGTGCCCACCAAAAATTCCGTCATGGACTTGTTGGATGGTATGAGTGACTTCAGCGCTGGTTAGACATTGAAGGAGGATACCATCGAAGCCACGTTTATAGAGGAGTCCCCCCATGATGACATAATGAGAAACACCTTTAAGAAAAGTGCATTTGCCATTACTATTAAGGTTAGGTGGGAGAACAGAGTTTGTAAGGTAGTCGTGAAATTGGTGATACCAGGTATCCTGCGAGTCAGCAGATGCATTATTTACCATACAAACATCCGGGACTAAGTAAGATGGGGCAAAGAGTTGTTGGACCAAGACAAATATGTCAGAATCAGTTGGTGATGCAGGAATTTGTGAGGCCAAGCAAGCCATAGTATCCACAAATTTATTAGTTGAGCGTGGAACGGTTTGGATAGTATAATGGGTAAATAAGGTCAAAAGTGAATCTACGTAACGTTTGTACTTTTGAAGTTCCTCATTTTTACATTGGTAGATGCCAGTGACTTGATTTACTACCAATTGAGAGTCACCGAAAATGTGAATAGACTTCACACCTAAGTGTAACGCAACGTGGAGACCCAAAACAAGGGCCTCGTATTCCACTGTATTGTTAGTGTAGGGGAAATCGAGCCTGAATGAAAGAGGCATAGGTTCACCTTCAAGAGGAATGAGAACAATGCCCGCCCCTCACCGCGTTGGCATTTAGATCCATCGAAGAAGAGAGTCATCGGATAAGACACATCATTGAGCGAAAGAGTTGCGATGAGTTCATCAGGGAAAGTAAAATTGGTAAATTGTTCCCCAGGTAAAGGGGCTTCCGCGAGTTGGTCTACGATAGTTTGTCCTTTGACTGATTTCTGGTGTACGAACTCAAGGTCGAGGTCGGCGAGGAGCATAAGCCATCGGGCGATGCATTGGTTTAGATGAGGTTTGGCATACATATAATGTATGGGGTCAGCGTTGGTGATGACAAAAGTTTTGTGATTCAGGAGGTAATGTCGAGTTTGGTGGCCATGAATGATAGGGCTAGGCATAACTTTTCGACATGTGTATACCTAGTTTCATAATCCACAAGAGTACGGCTTATGTAATAAATTGATTTTTCTCGATGCTCGGAGTCACGATGTGCGAGCATGGCTCCTACAAAGATGGTCGGTGGCGAAAGGTAAGGTAAAGGTAGAAAGGGTGATCGTCCTAAGGTGGGATAAGCATGGGTGGCTGTAAGAGATAAGTTTTAAGAGCCTCAAAGGCTTTGTGGCACTCCTCGCTCCATTGAAAGACAATGTCCTTTTTAAGGAGATGATGGAAAGGTTGACATCGATCTGAGAGTTGTGAGATGAAACGACGGATAGATTGGAGTTTTCCCTGCAAACTACGCAATTGTTTTAGGTTAGTGGGTGGGGAATTTCTAAAATAGCTTTTACTTTAGCGGGGTCGACCTCAATGCCACGCAAAGAGATGATAAAGCCAAGGATTTTTCTGAAAGGATGCCAAAGACACATTTCTTTGGTTGAAGACGAACACAGTATTGTAACAGTGATTGAAAATAATGGTTAAAACATCGAGATGTTCACTGCGATGTTTGGATTTTCCAAGAATATCATCGACATAATCCTCAAGGATAGTGTGCATGATGTCATGAAAAATGTAATTCATAGCCCATTGGTAGGTTGCACCAGCATTCTTAAGGCCAAATGGCATGACACGATAGTAGAAGGTGCCCTAGGGGGTAATGAAGGTGGTTTTATGTTGATCGGCCAGGGCTACTAAAATTTGATTATATCCTGAGAAACCATCCATGAGAGAAAGCATCTCATGGCCCACAGTGAGATCGACAAGTTGATCAATACTAGGTAGGGGGAAGTCGTCCTTTGGGCAAGCGAGGTTAAGATCCCAGAAATCCGTACATATCCGAAGTCCCCCATCGCTTTAGTGACAGGTACAACATTAGAAATCCATTGCGGATAGTCAATAGGTAAGATGAAAGAAACAAAAAGGAGTCGTTGAAGCTCTTCTTTAACCAAGAGAGCAATGCGTGGATGCATTTTTCTCAGCTTCTATTTAACTAGTTTGGAGTTTGGTTTTAGAGTGATGTTATGGATAGAAATGTCTGGATCGATTCCTGGCATGTTGGTATAGGACCAAGCGAAATCTTAATTGCGGGCATGGAGAAAGGTAGTGAAGAAGGTTTTTCTCATGCATTGAGAGATTGTATGATCTTTACAATGTGAGGATCATCCTCCATGTGGATGTTGATTTCTATAGTCGACTCATTCAACATGGTTTGGGTGTCATATGGTAAGGTGCGTTGAATATAAGAGTCATCCGCACCAAGGTAGGTGAGGATGGAGTCATCATCTTGGCACTCCACAACATTAATCGAAGGCAAGTCTTCTTCGATCATGTCTGGATATAAAAGGGGGAGAGAAGATGGGTCCTCACCATCATGTTGATAAGTGAGAGGACCTAGGAAGATAGCATTCATGAAAAAAAAAAAATTAGGAGGGATAGATTCAGGGTCTATCGACTCCATGGGTGAAGATGGTAAAATGGGTGATAATTGTTTGGAATGGGTGAATTCGTCATCTTCCTAGATATAATTGACATGAGGTTTCTTCAGTGTAGGTGGTTCAGAAAACCCAAGACCACTACGATCTTTGTGTTTGCGTGTTGTTATGGGAATAACCGTATGTCGTCCTTGCTCATAAAGACCGAAACCAAAACCTTTCCAAGCACAACGTCCGTCAGGAAGGTGAGGGCGAAACGAAATTTGGTTAGATATTGAAAATATGATTGGAAGGGAACCACACCAAGGGGAGGTTCGGGGGTGACATAGGATGCGTCAACACCCCCATACATTAGGTTGGTGTGGAAATTAGGTGGTCCATAGGAGATCACCTCCCCCACACGACGGTCGTAGTTAGGATGCGCATGTAACTGTCCATACTCTTATGGGGTATGGAAGGTGCTAACATTGTATAGGTGGTACTCCCCCAGTGTAAGGCGTTGAAAAACACCTACCAAGGGATCCGAGGTTGGGATGTTCGCGGGAAAGGAAGAAGTATTTGTGTTGGTGGTTTTATTGGTCGAAGGTGTGGGTGCAGCTAAGGTGGATGGTTGAGGCGTGGTTGAAGTAGATGGTTGGGTTGGATCAATGGGTGTCTTGATGGGTACAAGCACATCA
Source organism: Taxus wallichiana var. yunnanensis (assembly GCA_018340775.1). Taxonomy (NCBI): domain Eukaryota; kingdom Viridiplantae; phylum Streptophyta; class Pinopsida; order Cupressales; family Taxaceae; genus Taxus; species Taxus wallichiana. The sequence goes on along the minus strand of CM031242.1, from coordinate 758,089,158 downwards.
TTAGGGTGGTATAACATATTACAGGTTTTGAAGGAAGAAGCATCAGCTGTGACGGTGTATGACTTCCCTTCATACTCAATTTGATGCATCTATGTAAGGTGGAGGGAACGCATCCCATAGCCCGGATCTAAGGGTGGCCTAACAACATGTTGTATTGGAATTCTCCCTCAAGGACATAGAAGATTTCGGTAAGGTACGTGGCCCTACACGAATGTTAAGGATCACGGTGCCTAGGGTAGAAGTAATAGCATCGTTGAATGAATGCAACATGGTGGGGTTGGCACACATGCAACTAGGAGGGATATTCATCTGTTGGAAGGCTTTGGAAGAGACGATGTTTAGGCTAGCACCTCCCGTCGATCATAACACACCATACCTGGATGTCCCGGACATAAGCCGAGATGAAAAGAGTAGGGTCAGGATCTTCTACACCAAAGACGACAATTTCTTCTTCGAAAAACTAATAGCAACGGCTTGCTTTATATAGGGACAGAGGTGGTTGTGGAGGTAGGTTGTTTGGTGAGAGAAGCAACGTGGTTGGGTGTGAAGATGGAGGCAACAGGTAAGGTTTCGTTAGGTAGGACCTCTATCCCTTGGAGGATCTCAATTAGAGCTTGTCGATGCGATTCAGATGTTTGAATGAGATCATAGAGTGTCATTTTTATAGGAGATTGGTGAAGTTGTTTGATCATAGTGCGATGGGCAACTCCATCAGAGACTGGATAGGCTAGTCCACGAATAACCACTTTAGGTGGTGGTGTGATCGGGATGGCGGAAGGAGAAAGAGAGACCACCGGTGTGCTCTCTTTAGCTTTTCCATTGTTTTTCTGACCTCGAGTAGTAATGCTAATCATGTTGATCTCATGAATGCGAGATGAGGAAGATGACAGGGATAAGTCATTGTTCTCGAGAGGCGGGGTTGCAATGATGATAGATTTTGGCGAGGCAGGGACAGGTGGTATAGGAGAAGGGATCGAAGCTAAGGGTTTGTTCTTCCGTAAGTCATCTTTCTGAGATTTTCTATCCGAGATAGGCGACTGGCGAAGGATGGCTTTCAAAGCTTTGCATCCTTCTACATTGTGTCCTGGTGTGCGGTGATAGGCGCAGATTTTAGATTCATCATAACCTATAGGTCGAGGTTTAGATGGATCATAGGGTCTGAGTGGGGGTAGGGAAATGGTCGCATCCCCTACTAGCATATCAAGGATCTTAGCGTAAGATCCTTTGAGCGGGTCAAATGAAGATGAGGCTATTGATTGAGTGGGTGAAATTATTGATTGTTTTGGTAATGGTTGGGTATGAGTGGTTCGTATGGGTGGTGGTTTAGGAAAGGGATTTTGATGATCGGGTTTAACTAGGCATGGCTTCTTCTACATAGAAGTCATGTTTAGCTGGTTAGATGATGAGGCCACAGATGATGTGGTGGCAGAAAACAACCACGGGGAAAGAGGAGTGGCAGCAAACAAGTCCTTCGATGATCGAGTTTGCTTAGGGTTGGTAGGTAGGAAAGATACTTGGGGCGACAGTGTTGAGATGCCTGTGGATTTTTGTATGGGTGCAAAAGGTGTTGGTCGTGTTAAAGAAGATGTGGGAGGCATGGTGTATTGAGGTAAGGTGGAGGGGTGAGGCCCCAATATAGAAGGTAGGTGTGATGGTGAGGGTTAAACCGTGCTTGTTGTACTGGTGTGATCGGGGGTGAGGGTTTTAGTTGTGGCGGAGGCATAGATTGGACTTGAGGAGATTGGGTCTGTCTCCTAGGTGGATGGACGACTTTATTTTTGGATAAGTCTAACCATTTAGGTGGGTGCATCAGGCTGGGTATTGGTAAAGTCCCAAGTGTAGGGGAAGGTTTGGTTAGGTTGATAGAGGTTGATGAGGTATTCGGTGGAGATGAGGGGGTGGAGGTGAGGACATAGGCATTTTGAGCTTTTGTAAAAACTTTGGGTATATGGTAGAGGTGTCTGGATTAGTCATTTGCATTTGAGTAGAGCATGGTGTTCTCAAACGTGCCCATAAGAGTCATCTATCTTCTGGGGGATGACAATCTTCATGTATGGACGGGCATTTTGATATGGAAGAGAAGTGGGTTGTGATTCCGGTCCACTGGGGGTGTGATACAGGGGGCGAATGAGGCACTGTATCAATGGGTGTTAAAGGGTCAACCGGTCACTGGAAAGATTTAGGTGATGAAGAACTGATAGGGAGGAGGGCATGTTCTAGAGGATCTATCCTGATTAAGGAATTTGGTGATGTAGACTCGAGGGGTTTCTCTTCTAAGGATGATAGAAAAAGTGGCGATCCTTCTTCTTTTGCAGCAAGAGTGGTGGAAGGAGATGTTTGGGCAATAGATAAGTTGGATAACATCCGCTCACAATCTTGTAGGGATGTGGTGTAAGAAGGCTCTTCTGTGAGAAGAGAACTCTAGACGGTTGGTTCCTTTATGGGTAAAGGAATAGTGGGGCTGTCCTCTTGTCTTGATGAAGGAGAAGGGGGCAAGGACTCTTGCGTCGGTGAAGAGGCTCGATTCAGAATTTCTTCGATGGAAGCCCTTGGTTGGGAGTTGAAAACCACATGGATCTCATGCACACTCTTCTCCTCGGCTAAGGTTTCTTGGTTTGTGTTACTGTTAGAGGAATGGTTTGGAAATGGTTTGTTGAAGATTTTTAAATTTCGATTAGCAGGGGCATTAGGATTATCGAGGGTTATATCCCCTGCATCAACCATTTCCTGCACTATGTTTTTCAACATCTTGCAGTTTTCGTGGTTGTGTCCCTTCACGTGATGGAAGTTACAGAAGTCATTTTCTTTATACCAAGAAGGTATAGCACGGGTGGAATCAAACCCGGAGTGAGGTTTAATAGGAGGCAAGGTGATAGCTCCTGCTTTAAGCAATTTGTCCAAGATCACATCATAAGTTTCTCCTAAGGGAGTGTACTTGATGGGCTTGGCTTTATACTTATAGGTGGATTTTGGCTGGGTATAAGACGGTGCTTGAGATTTGACCATCACCGTGTGTACAGCTCCTTTTGATTTCGAAGTAGCCGATGCATGAGAGTTGGTGGTGTTGGGTTTGTTCGTGGAGTCTTGGGTTCGGAAATTTGAGTTTTTGTTGCGCAACTTCAATTTCTCCTCCTCTAAGGCTCGAATCTCTAGTTTCCAAGCCATAGTAAAGGCCTCATCAAAGGTGTGAAAAGTTTGAATTTGGAGGGTGGGAGAAATGTGTTTAGTGTAGGCCCGCGTAAATAGTTCGATGAGCTTGGCCTGAGGTAAGGCATAAGTAAGTTAGTTGATGAGGCCCCGCCATCGTCCAACGAAATCTGCGATAGACTCGTCTTCAAATTTTCGGATGGCATAGAGGTCGGTAATGGATAATTTCTTGGCAATATTGATGGAGAAGTGATCCAAGAAAGATTGGGCTAACTAGTTAAAGGAGAAGATTGAGTGCTAGGCTAAAGCACTGTACCACTCCAAGGTAGGTCTTGATAAGGACATGGGGAAGGTACGGAGTAGTAAGGCATCATCATGAGCAATCAGATAGCAGGCATGTCTAAATGATCGTAAGTGTTGTTGAGGGTCCTCCTTACTATTAAAGTGAGTAAATTTTGGTAATTCCCATTGAGGAGGATATGTATGAAGGGGGACAGAAGGATGAATAGGCTCCCGAAAAACTTGCTTGTATGTCAGGGTGTTACGGTTTCCTAAAATAGAAGCCTCAAGATTTTGCATCTTGTCCATCATCTATTTAATTAAATCATTAGTTGGGTTAGATGATGGTGTTGTCATCGTAAACGGAGGAGGATTAGGCCAAGAGCCGCTACTAGACAATGGTGGGATTAAATGTTGATAAGGTATCGATGATGAATGTGTTGGGGTGACCGAATAAGGATGTCCTATATAAGATGTTGAGGCCACCGGATGAGGTTGCGGAAATGAAAAGGTGGGCGGAGCCTGAGAGGGAAAGCTCGTGTGAATAGGTGGTAGAGAACAAGTTATGAAAGAGGCAACCTACGAGAGAGATGAGGTAGGGGCAGTGGACGGTAGTGATATGTGGGGCCCCAGATTAACTAGAGGAAAGCCAATTGGTGCAGTATGAACCACCGAAGCCACTCTAAATGGGAGACGGGGCTAAGGATGAAGATGGTGAGGCAGAGTTATTAGGTGGAGAAGGGGCTAAGTGAGCGGCTATACTAATAGGCATACCAAAGAGGAGCTGACCGTCAGGTGTACGGTCAGGGGTATGAGACAAATAATACTGTACGGTGCTAGGATTAGCATCCAAAAATTTGGCAAAGTCCTTATCTCCTACAGGGATCTTGGGAAAAGCACTGGTGTCCGTAGGATCCCCCATAGGATGCGAAGGGGGTGACTCAGGCAAAGACACGGAACAAGCATGGGAAACCATGGCTGCGGCTTGTTTTCGGGTGATAACAACCATGGACAAGAGGATACAACAGAGAATTAGTCAATCAGGAACAGAAAACGCAACAAAATTTTGGAATTGGTAGGTTCTTTGGTTTGTTTGGAATCAGAAACACAAGAACCGATATCGGTCACCAACCGATGTCGGTGAGATCAGAACGCGAATCGGTCGGCCGTAACCGATGTCGGTAGAATAGGACCGTGCGGCCACATGTGAAGGCAAAGAGAGAATGTAAGAGGCTACTGGTTTGGGGATAACAAGGCTTAGTATACCCACCAAACTGTCTGAAGTGATAACTGAGACAGGGTATAATAGAGAAACAAAACTGAAAGAAAAATAGAAAACAAGCAAGATGCACAAGCAAATCAAGAGACTAACCCTAGGATTAGTTTTAATCACTTTTGGGCTTATGCCTTAGATGCAAGATGATGTCAATCCTAAACAAAAGACCTAAGGGAGATGTCAAGTTTGTTTTGGCTTGTAAAGCTACCTCAATCAGGCGGAGGAATACCACGGAAAGGGGGATGTTTGAGATGTTGTGTAGATTATGATGTGATTTGGTATGTGTTGTGCAGTGAGAGTAATATTAATTTCTTGTCAATACCGTGGATATCACCCCCACGTGTACGACCTATTACTTAATCTACATTCACTAGAATTAAAAACAACAAGCAAGAATGTGATGCACGTGTTTTAAACCCAAATCGAAAATGATATTTGATGAAGCAAAGAAATAGAAGAGGTCAAGAAGATAACTTTCACTAATGCAAAGATGTGAAAGAAAGACAAGTTCTTTTACCAAAATGACAAAATATTTTGTGAATATTTAGAAGAAAGAAACAACAAGTGTGCTCCCTATATGAAAACAAGCAAGAAAGAAAGAAACCCGAATAGGGTCCCACCGGGCGTGCCAAAATGTTTCATACATAATTTTTAGTTCCAAATAGAGTTACTTCTATCCTTTCATTCTCTTGAGAAACAGATAAGGGGTTAGGGTTAGGAGGAATACCTGTTGAGTGTTGGGAAGGTGTGCGCATACCGTAGAGAGATCAGACCGATTGTGAAGAACTCCTTTTTGTCTAGGAAGGACTACCTGTAGATAAGAATGCAAGACCACCAGATTTTAGTTAGACAATAAGTAAGGGAACTGCCTTGGGCCCAGGAAATACTAAAATTCCTTTCGAAGGTGGTCAGTTCCCTTTTAATATAAATTATTGCAAATGATAATAAAGAAGCTATTGCTGAAATCACGATTTAGGTACCTCGTTACTAAAAGCAATAGAGACTAAACTACCAATAATAAAACATCATTCTGTTTGTTTGGTCACTGGTTATTGATACGTTCAGATCAAGTTACAGGGATAGATCAGGCTAGATCTGAGGTTGTTAGGAAATAAATAGGTGAAAGGTTGGTTTTGGTATAAGTCACAGTGACCGATGCCGGTCACTGGATAACCGACCGCGGTTATAAAACCGCTACCGGTAGGGATAACCGATATCGGTAGGGGCAGTGATTCAGGGGCTTCTAGGTAGAGGTTGATTATAGGATGGTTATGGGGTTTTTAAGGTTGGTAGATGGTTAGGGGGAATAGTAAGGCAATGGAGAAGACTCAGAGAGTGAGAAAGCTGTCTTCTGGGCAATATAGGGATGGATGAATGAAGGTTAGGTGCAGGGTGCTGCCGGGTGTTAGATCCAGGGGTGAGTTTATAATTACTATCAATCAAAAGTTCATGAAGTGGAGCCTAGAAGCATACAAGATACTACTTACTACTTTCTGACGAGGATACAGGTCTGAGGAATGTGGTGATGAAGGAAAAGCTCAGGTGGGATGATCCGACAATCGAAAGTGAGCTGATGAAGCTATCCTCTGACTCTCCCAATGCTTGGATGAGTGTGACAGTGATCTCGTTGATCAGTTACAGTCTTGGACTCAATGCTCTTCTCTGCAAACTCTTTTCTCCTTCTCACTTGTCTCTTTTTGCCAATGAATTCGGATCCTTGCATTTTGGTTGGGGTAGGTCATTTACAGGGAACCGATGGCGGTTGCATAACCGACGGCGGTCGAGTAGGGACCGGCATCGGTCAAGTCAAAGTTGGCTATTTTTACTAAAAATAGCCAACTTTCCCTCCTTTTCTCCTAAGGGGTCAGTTGTGGGCTTGGTCAAGTCATTATTAGGCTTGTTTTGATGCGGGTGAGGGGTGATGAGTCATGGGTGTGGGTCTGGACCAAGTCATAGGTCTTAATTAAGTTAGTTTAGGGTTAGGGCTAGGTCATAGTGAGGTGGCGAGGTGAGGTGGTAGGGTTGGAGATGTGGATTTATTAATTATAAGGTAATTAATAAATAATTAAGTGTGTAAGGTTTAGGTGGTGAGGTAGGGTTAGGTTGCGGGACGAGATACGGGTACAGGCGTCGTAAGACCCAAATTTGGTGTCTACAATGAGATTAGGCATTTTGCAAATATGTGTCCTCACAAGCATAAATATGAAGATGATGAAGATATCTCAAAGGTATAATAATAGTAAGAAGAAGTTCAAGAAGTTTGAGAACAATAAGAAGACCAAGAAAAGATTCTATTCCAAGGAATATTGTTTCTCATCAAAGGTAAGTAGTGATGATGGTGTTTCTAATTCTGAGTCTAAGTCTAAACATGATGATGTAGGAGATGAACTACTATTCTTTTTTTGGTATTAGGTAATAAAGGGTTAAGGGAACCTACCACATAAAAAAACATCAGCATACATGGAGATACAAAAAGAGGGGAACATATCAACCCTCATAGAACTTATTAACAACACTATTATCAACATAAACATAACTAACAATAAACACAAAGGCACAAACCGTAGACACTAAATCACACACTTGGGTACATTTCTAGGTTCTAAAAGCATACTAGAATTTACATGATTCCTAAGCAAGAAAATTAGTAATTGATGAATTTATTTGGCCTCTTTTATGTGTTTATTTTTTTATTTGGTCTTGCATACCCTACCGCCCATTCGGAATTTTACTTGTTTGTATTTCATGGATTCGGACACCAATGCCTAGTGAGGATGATAACACCCAGTGCTTTTATCCCCTTTGGGTGCCCTCAAACCTTTATTTGATCTGAAATATTTTTTAGGTTTTAGAAGTTTTATAAACCTCCTAAACCATTACAAAATTTTAGAGTGTTATGAGACCTTTTCAAGTGTATGTAGAACTCTAGAAATGAAGTCTAGGTGTAGAAGATATTGCAGGTCAAAGTTTTGGTTTGAAAATGGTCAAAGTCGGTCAACTGGCGAATCATGCGTTGACATGTGGCAGTTTGAAAAAAGGTGAAAAAGGTTAAGTTTTGTTATTTTTACCTCCGTTCTTTGAAAAACGCTTAAAAAATTGGTGGACCCATTATTTGTCTGGCAGGAGCCCTCACCAATGTGTTCGACACACTCTTTTGTAAGAGGGGTGCCTTTGTTACCTTTATTTCACATTACTATTATTGTTTTTATGATTTTATGTGAATTTTATCCTCTAATATTTACAATGTGGGATTATTATTTAGGAGAGTTCATAGTGTGCATTGCAACATAATACTTGGCTTGGGAGAGCTATTTCTAGCTCGGTGGGGTGATCAATTTCCCACCGAGTTGATCACATTGCTAGCATCATTGACCGAGTTTATCCCATATTATTCGGGATTAGTTTATATGCATAAAAGTTATATTTATCCATAGAAACCGATTGGATTAAATTTCCACATTATTCAGATTATATCCATATGGTTCTCGATTATTCCTTATTATTGGAGATATCACAAAGGGATAACCAACAAAGGCCTATTGTTTGGGCTTATATGATTGACCTTATCTATTACCATATGGTTCAGGCAGATTTACAACTATGCATTACCCCCACATAACTTGGTGATAATGAATCAACCTTATATTTGGTAGTCTAATAGTTTAAACAATGCACGACCCTACGTATTGGGCATATGTAATACACCCCACACAATTTGTGGCATAACTCGACACTTATCTTAAGAGTAGTATCCAGATGGATTGGACCTCACAACAACCACTATTGGTTTTGGCAACAAAACTTTTAAAATGTGGCTAATGTATCATATATGGTGGGTTATTTTTCCCATTTAAACAAACCAACCCCCCACCTATGGCGCATGTGGGATATCCCACTTTTATGCAAAGTGAGCCCAACAAAAAGGATCAAGTGATATTTGAACCATAGACCAAAGCGGTTATAAGGGAGGAAATTAACCAAATCACCCATATATCTCATCAAGCTATTAAACATCTCATTGGTATTTGAACAAGGAGTTTGCATGTCCGTGTGCAAAGGTAGTGAAGAACTAGTTTGTAAAAATGTCCAATTTTGGAGCACTTAGGGGCCGAATTAGGCCATAGTGTAAAAATGAAAATTGTTCAAAATTATGAGAGGATCTCATAAATGTAATTTTTTTCCATGTAGTGTTTATAAATATCTGGTTGAAGGAATTTATCACCACATTTGCAAGGGGATCACACAATGGAAGCACCGCTGAGTCACGAGACCAACTTTGGGACAATTTTGGTTATGTGCGAGTTCCACGAGTCTTCAATAAACTCATTTTCAGGTATAATGGTATATTTTTCATTATGGAATGGTTAATTTTACTTCTTTGGGCAATAATAGATCGATTCTCCTTTTGAGAATCCAGAGATGTAGCCTTCTGGGTGAAATCATTATCAATCTATTTTTTTTGGATGTTTCAATTCTGCTTTTAGATGAATCTTTTGATTAGATAAAATCAATTATTGGTTTTTATTTATTTGGTTAAGTAATTCATCTTTAAAATGGGAAACTATATTTAAAATATAATTTCAAAGATCCTCAATCCACAAATGCACATTTCAGTATGGTGAACGAAATTCAGACTGAGGTGCATATTTTTAAAGGAATAAATTAATTTTGGAGTAAAATCCATAATTTTTTTGTTGAGTTCCTCAGATCCTTGGAAATGTAGAAAAGTGAAAATTTACCTCACCCATTTTCATATCATTCTCACCTTGCTCTTTTTAGGTATCTTTTATCTTTTGGGCATTTTTTTCACTTATGGGTCACCGCCAATTGTCAATTAAAAAATTCAAACAACAAAATCATATAAATATATAGTCACATGCTTAAAATAAGGGACCAAACACTAAGCATTACTAGAATCACCTAAGCTTGCATCTAAAAGGAACCTAAAAAATTCTAAGGAATTCATCTAACATCTGCTCAAGGGACAAGGGCTACAAAAAATCTGCATACACAACATAGGAAGGGGAAGTTCAATTTATTTCATCCACACATTCTATTACATTGCTACATTTAGCTATAACCCGTTATCAAGTGCAACTTACACAAGGACATCCTAGGGAAAAATTTCTACACACTCACAAGAACTACATGGAGTCTGAGATGTAGTGCGGTGCTCACATAATTTAACTCTTGGGGTGACCACCGAGGTCATTCCGACTCCCATTCTACATATTTCTTTTTAGGTTTTGGTTTGTGGGCTTGTGAAGGTCAATTTCTATTTTTCAGGTTACATGTACCTTTGATGATCATTGTGTGACTATCAACGATCAATAAGAATCAATAATTAAAATCTTGTGACACCGCAAAAATTAGGTTATGAGCATCTCAGTAGTCATAGGCACCTTAAGATGTTTCTAGTGCCCAAGTGCCCCTATCATTTTGTGGGTGCCCATGTCTAGCTATGTCTCAGTGGATTCCATAATTTATTGTGAGCAATAACGACACTCTTCCCAAATGTTCATCACTTTTCCTAGTCCATATTGGTTCTAAGTCAAGCGTAAATAAGCTAAGTCCTCTCTCCTTATTCTTTTCTTAGGGTTTCAAATATTACATCTTAGATTGCTTGTGTCATTTCTTTGTTATTGTATTTTATCATTTGGTTCAAGAATGACTCGATAATATCTATAAATTTAATTAATTCAAAATAAATTAAATCACAAACCATCATAGATAAGAAAGATGAAAAACAACCATAGTTAACCTTCCAGAGCCCTAAGAGTCTCAACCCATTCTTTAACAAGTTCTCTAATGGACATATTCAACTTTTAAAAAATCAGAGCACTTATCTTCCCTCTTCCTGTTGTTACTTTTTTCCCCCATGTAACCAAATCTCTTGGCTTTGACTAGCTATGTTATGATTTTGAGATGCTCGATGGTGCTCTTAATATTAATAAGGATCCAATTTTTCATTTATAAAATAATATCCTTCATCCACTATATCTCACCTTCAAGAGCCTCATACCTATCAATTAAAATATCCAAATTTCCCTTTTCCACCATCTTTGAGATAGAGTCCATCTTATCTTTCATATCATACAAGTCCCTGAGCAATAGGTTAAGAAATATTCTTGTTCAACTCTCTAGTATCAACCCTACACTCGTTTAATTTCCCTTTTAGGATCCCATCCACATTTTTTTCTTTCATTCCAATTATTTCCCTCCTATCAAATTTTAGGGATTTTAAATTATCAACAACCTCTTTAGTGTTCATCGATGGCATAATAGATTACTATTTATCATTCGAGCCTGAGGAGGAAGAATCCTCATCATCCTTGTGCTCCATAAAATTTTCATCCTCAACATCTATGATGTCCTCTTTTTAACAAACCCCTAAATCTCTTAGATTTAGTGAAATCTATAGAACCCAAATGGAATAAGGCCATCATCAATCCCAAGTGTAGAGGGGTTTTCAAGATTCCCTTTTGGAATTGCTCAATCGATTTTTTTAATGAATGATTAAGAAAGAAAGGGAAATTAAAATGTAGACCATGGTGAATATAATTTAACATAGGGAAATGGTAGGAAAAATTACCTTGTACCTACCCTCCAAAGTGATAAATTATATCAAGTGGAGGGAAATTTCATTGAAAGGCTCAGGTAAAGAATATCTCTCAAAATTGAAAAAGCGAGGGCTTAATTTATCTTTACCAACCAAATTTTTTTCCATATCCTCATTACATTTTTCTTTGGTTTGTAAATAGCCCCACTCATTCTTCATCTTAACCACTTTAGCAATAAATTCCATAAAAGTGACTATAGAAAAACCCCTGATACTAACCCAACGCTCCTTCAATTGACTAGAAAAATTAATGCTAAGGGCTTCATCATGGCATTTGAAACTTTGAAAAAGAGATGACATACCTTCCTTTTCTAGCACCTTCCAAGCTCTTCTACTAATGCCATAGGTAGAATTAGGTTCGATATAAACCGATCACCACCCATAGTTTTGTTTTCTCTATTAGTGATAGTAAAACCAATCCAATTTGAATATTTCCTATCTATTTTAAACACAAAGCCCAAATTTTTATCAAGCCCTTATCTTTTAATGAAAATGGAATCACCTTTCTGCCTAATAATGGTAGGAGAATGTCTCACATATGAAGATTACCTCTCATACCACTTCACACATGTCTCCTCATGACTTATTAATCTACCTTAATACCTAATAACGATGTAAAAAGTTTTGCAGCTTATTAATATTATTGTTATTAACCACATGAGACTAGGGGATATATAAGTCATGCATATAAAATTTAGAATTGAAACTATAAACAAAGATAAGGTAGTCTATGATACACCATGAGGCACCATTGAAGAGATTCCTCAAGATATTATTATATAGTGTCATCCTTATTTTCCATTGTAATTATAGTTCTAATTCATTCTCCTAGAATACTAAAATTCTCATACAAAGATAGCTCATAATCTTAAACACCTTTATTTGTAAAATAATCAGCTACCTTGTTCCCTTCCCTATAGACATGATTATAGGAGACAAGTTCAAAAGAAGGTTATATTGCATTAGTGCCTTTAACGAAGTCTTTGATGGAGAAGGACCCAAAAATTTTATTTAAAAAGCATGAAATAATATTTAGAGAATCCCCCTCTACAATCAAATTCTTAAAATTTCTATCTACCACTATCTTTACCCCTAAAAAAAAGCATTAGCCTTAGCAAAGTGGTTTGTTTGAACCCCAAAATCGCATGAATAGGATAACACAAAGATGCCATTGTGATCTCTGAAAATTCCATGTCCTCCCATTCTTCTTGGATTGCATTTATCTACCCCATAAAAATGAATTTTTAACCAAAACTTTTCAGGAGGATTCCATCTCGACCAATGCTCTAGACTTCACTTGAGGCTTGTGGTTATCTTCCTCTTTAAGGTCCCAATTCGATTTATTTTAAGATCCCGCCTAAAACCTCTCTATCTTATCCTTTAAGGATGGAGAAGTTTGATTTAACATCTTGAATGCATTTCCACAATATTCTAACAAATTTTTCCTTTTTCTCTTTAAAATTATCCTATTTCTTTGTTTCCATATTTCCTAGAAGAAATGACCCCAACTAAAGAGACACATATGCTTCATACCAAGATTAGAAAAAGGGCATTGTTACTCGAATCCAATATTGTTTAACCTCATCTGAAAAACCCACCTAACTTCAAAAGATTAAGAATGACACTTTTAACAACATAAGAAAAGGGACATTCAAGGAACAAATGATTGGAATATTCTGATTATTTTTCACATAAAACACAACGATTGACCATATAAAAACCCATTTTAATGAGATCTTCAATCGTTAGAATTTTTATGGAGAAGTATCTGCAAGAAAAATTTACTTTAGGTATCACTTTCTTATTCTAGCACTTATTCCAATTGAAATATATGTTGTTTTCTTCTTCCTAAAAAAAGAGCTATAAGATGAACTAACACTAAATACCCCATTGTCGGTATTTTCCCATTCATAAGATGAAGTCCTATTCATGGTCAATGGTGCTAAGATATTTAAAATTGATGATTCCATATTTGGAGGATCTTGTATGCATTCTAAAGAAGAAGAGGGTGATCTTGAAACTGAGCTAATGTGTGTTCAAGAAGAGTTGAAGCATGTTGAGAAGAAGAACAAGAAGATGAGAGCATAAGTAAAGGAATATGAAGAAAAGATTCATGATCTTGAGGAGAAGCATTGGTATGAAACCAAAAAGTATGATGAGATTCTCAAGTAGCTATAAATTTAAGTAGAGACTATATTAGCAAGTCTAAAAGCTAAGGAGAATGAGTGTATTAGTTTTGAAAAGGAAATTGTGTCTTTAAGAGCATATGTATCTAAATAAGATAACAAGAAAAGAGTGTTTCAAAGGTTTGAGAAGAGATCCAAGGGTCTAGATGATCTCTTGGATAGTCAAAGGTATGCAGGAGATAGGAATGGTCTAGGGTTCAAGGAGAACCTTAAGGGAAAAATGTAATGCTAGAAGATTCTACTCCAAGCAAGGGCATTGAAGGTTCAAGTACCAAAGTAGATAAGAAAGAGAACAACTTCAAAGGCAATATGAAGACAAGGTTTGTTAGGAAGCCCAATGCATCAAGGTATGAAAATAATTTTAATGGTTATTATTATAGTTGTAATGGTTTTGGGCATACGTAAAAATAATGTAGAAGTTATTTCAACCATAAAGATTCATAGAATCATGGAAGGAATTTCAATTCATATCATACAAGAGGTAAGAATAAGGTTGTGTGGTATAACTGCAATCATGTTAGACACATTGAAAAACTCTGTATTCATGGTCCTTCAAGGAAAAACAATAGGTTTTAGGCTCCTAGAGTGCAGAGAAGAGGAAAGATAAGGTATGAGAACCAAGAATGAATCAAGACATTCTACCCAAATCAATTGTTAAAGCAAAACAAGAATGTTCACAAGTTGCTAATCAGAAGAAGGAATAAAAAGGTGATTCAAAGGTGCCAAGGAGGTCATGGAATCTCTTCAATTCATTTTTCTAAGTCCCCTTAATGTGGGATGTCTTTACTAAGCTTCTTAGATACATTCATCATCTATATGAAGCATGGTGTTAGGGAGAGCTTGAATGAATGAAATGGATTATGATATTGTAGAAGTGTAGTTATTGTGTCAAGAATCTATCATTGGATTCTTAAATACCTCTATTATATATTGATTTCGTAAAGGTATTGTCTTGTAGAAAAGTTGCAGGATTTCATGGAGAATGGATAATTATGAACAAGTTCTTGATTCAAAGGGATATTGTGATCTTTCTCTAATATGCTAAAAATAACTTTTGACATCGTAACAAGTGAAGATGTGTCTCTTTCATTTTGTATGATGACTTGATCAGACCATCAATTACATGGAGATATATTACATGATGTTGAAGGAATGAACTTCATATTTAATTCAAGGTATGTTTTTGTCTTGACTAGATCTATAGGTTATGTATCAGCCTTGGATTCATGTTGAATGGAAATTTTGAGGAGTATTAGAAGTGATCACAGATTAGATAGTCTCATCAAGGTAAGAAGTGTGCATTAATGATCTTAAGGTTGTATAGTACATGTGTGTATGTGGATTTGGCAATGGATAATCAAAGTATGATTCAAGACTCATCATTTTTAAAGACAACGTGCAAAGTTTTTAGGACTTGCAGATTTGCGATGACCAAAAGGTGAGTTATAGTTTATGGATAGAGTTTCAAGACAATATGAGATTAGTAGATGTTAGAAAATGTTGACCAATGAGTGCTTCAATGGTTCTTATAAGTTGTGAGTGTTATTTTTAGGCTCAGGATGATTAAATTAGTGTAGTGAAGGAGAAAGGCCTATTCCACCAGGTCTCCAAGGTTATAGAGAGCATGATCTAAGGGGGAGTGAGTTACATGGCTCATAATATTGACAAAATAGGTATGAATTAGGTTTTATATTGTGTTTATGAGCTATACAAGAATGAATAATCCTAGGGGAGATGGTTTCAATCATGTATGTTGAGAAAATCTAAGGCGAAGCAAACAAAGAGGATGATTCTTAGAGGTTCAGGTCTAGAAGATGATCTTAAATTGGTAAGAATTCAAAATGTTTTCTTTTATGTTTTAGTGGTTCCAAGCAGTTGTGAATGTGTGTATCATCCCATGGGGAGCTAAGTTGAGTCATGAAGGTGTCGTATGCCATCATGAAGTCACAAGAAGACATATCTAAGAAGATGTCTACTTGAGTAAGGTATGAGCCCTAATATGTCACTTATCAAGCTATTGGTTTTAGTTAGTAGGTTGATCAAGGATGAGTCAAGAGTATGCATCTGCCAAGGGGGAGTTGTGTTTCTCCAAATGGATAGGAAGAAGGTCAAAAGGACCTTGTTTAATTTGGTTGATGTTTCCAACCAAAAGAGTGAGTCAAAAGTGAATATGTATAAAACAAGAATGAAGAACAAAATTTGTATATATCTGTCATGGGGAACAATGATAAGGGTTGAAGATTAAGTCAAAGGGTCATCTATAACAAATGATGTCAAGAGAGTGATTAAAAACTAAGGGGGAGCTTGTAAGTATGAGTTTTATGATTTTTTATGTTTTTTTCATGTCAATTTTTTG
Source organism: Taxus wallichiana var. yunnanensis (assembly GCA_018340775.1). NCBI lineage: Eukaryota > Viridiplantae > Streptophyta > Pinopsida > Cupressales > Taxaceae > Taxus > Taxus wallichiana. The sequence goes on along the minus strand of CM031242.1, from coordinate 758,073,295 downwards.
TAGAACTTTATAATATATGTCCAAGGGGGAGAGTGTACTCAGAAACAAGAAGATTGAGTTCAAGGTGCTTGTATGTGTGGTTACCACCAATGTTTCTAAAGACGGTTAGTCATCAATGACAAAGGGGGAGGTTGTTTTGAAGCGTGTCATTATTTTTGTCATTGATATAAAGTAACATTGATGTCAAAGGAGTCTTTATGTTTATAGGAGAGAGCATGATGTTACCATACGGTGTTGCATTGGTGAAGTGGCATGGTGTCTTTAGTGAATTTTTATGGTTTAGTGTATGGTTCAACTTGTATGGAATTGTGTGTATGCTCCAAAGGTTGTATGAAGGTGCTATATGGTCTAACAAATCTAGACTGAGGTGGTAAAGGTGTTAGTGAGCTTGAAGGATGGAGAATATGTCGGGTTTAATGAGGCATGTGTTGAAATAAGCCAATATAGGCTCGATCCCTAGCCCTAATTCAAGCATGACATGGGGTATGAAGAAAATCAGGCTAAGATAAGTTAGTGTAAGCATGTAAGGATTGTTTTGACATTGTATAACATGTGTGGAAGGTGTATAAGGTCATGGTTTAGGTGTATAGTGTATGCTCAATGTCCTCGTGTAGACACCTAAATCGAGCTACACAGCTTTTAACACTAGAATTGCACTTCTTATCCTATTTTCTATCATTTGGTTATAATTAACATCTTTCTCACTAATTAGCTAATACTCCTCTTCATATTAATCAATTAACGACACTTCGTTAATTAAATAGTCCCCCTTTCATTTTGGATGCAAATTAACACTACTTTTTAGCAATAATCCTATTCTAATTAATTAATTAATTTACCAATATTGATTAATTAATCCTCCAAATGTGAATTTACCCTCTTATTGGGTCATTCCTCCTCTACAATCCTTCAAAATTCATCAAGTTCTCTCCAGTTGGATTTTATAAGCCTAACTTGGTCTATTAATCAATTTAATTGATTAATTTAAATCACACCTAACTCACTTAAGTTGGAAATTTCTAATTAACCTTCCCTAATCATGTTTAACCATTTCTAAGCATGATTATCCCTTAATAATCCATAATTTTTTTATCCCACATTCATGAGAATAAAAGTTTCTCCAATCTAGAAAACTATATAAATAACCTCACCCCTCCCTTCCAAGTTTACACCATGTCCTTGTAAGACATTTGCACATGATAATAACATTTCTCAATTGGAAGGCTTATTAATCTAATAACACTTTTTCACTATTCTACTTGGCAAGAGTAGTAAGATAAGAACCAAAAATGGAAATTAAGCTAGATTGGTGAGATCTATTCCTCTTCCTTGGAGAAGTCCTTTGATCACGTGTGGTTACGTATGACTTGCTAAAGGAAGTATCTACAGTCCAAATCCCATCAAAAACATCAAAGGATTGGCTTGCATTTCTTATTTTTAATACTAGATGCATTATTTTAAGATTTCCCTTTTAATGTCTTTATCTTGATGTTTATGTTGAACTAGCTTAGTTATTGAATCTACTTGTTGTTAGGTTCTAGTAATTAGCTTCTCTTTTTATCATGCATATATTTAGAAGAAAGATCTAGAAGAAAAGGGCCAAGTAAAGTAGGGAATGGAAAAAATAGATAACATTGTGAGTTTTAGAGGTGAGAAAGCATGAACAAGAATTAAAAATCATGGAGGAGGTCATCCCAGATGTGTATGCAAAGTTTCAGGTCAGAGGTCAAAGGAGGAAGCATGAAAAGTTGTTTTGAGCTCTACCGAGCTCTCAAAACTGTCTTTCCCAGCTTGATGGTCAACTTCAAGTACTCACCCACATGTGTGTACTCTACATGGGGACCTAAGTTTTTTTGGCTAATAGGGAATGGAGCTAATAAGTTTTTCTAACTAGAATGGGTTCATTTGGTTGTCATACTTTTATGAACCATTGTTAAGAAGCCAAGTGGGTTTAAACCCTTGTAAACCCTAGTCTTGTAGAGATGGACAAAATATGAAGGGTTTGGCCATGTAATGACTTGGGAAGGCTAGTATGAAGGTTTAGGCATGTAGAGAATTCATCAAAGCTCATTTTGGTGGTGGTGGCATGCTCTAGGTGTGATGGTAAGATACATAAAAACTCTATTTTGTGAATATTTACATGTAAATACATGTGTTGTAGGTGTCGTGGTGAAATGCCGGTTGTGGAAGTATGGGATATGTTATAAATTTCCATGAAGAGATTTGGATAAATTTTGTGTGAGAAATGAGTGAAATCTCTTTGTTTTCCAATTTTATGATTCTTAATGAGGTTAAGGCACTAGCTATCAAGAAAATAGCAAACTCGAAATGCTTTGGAGGGTTTATATTACCTCGGATATGTGATGTGATATGAGCACCGAGTAATTGATTGATCCTTTCCGCAAGATGAAAAAGGCCTATGAATAGATTGGAAATAATATTGATTAGATAGATTTACGAGGATTTCCTAGATAATGTTGGCTCCAAGAAGATTTTGACTTCCTTTCATCAATTTCAACCCCCATTTGTTTAGATAAAATGGAATAAAGGATATGACAATAAAAGCATGTAGAAACAAAAACCGTACTGATCTAAGAAAATGATAGAAATTAATCTAAAGATGATCAAATTGTAATAACTTTAAATTAAGTGTTACTTGGTCCTGGTCGACGATGACCAAGATTGTGTGCAAGTACGCCGACAATGACTTGGGAGGATGGATTTGAACCTGTAGATAAAATATGTAGACCTGCAAGGTCTGAATGCAATCTGGAAGCTGATAAAGGTCTGTAAGTGTTGTAAGAGGATATGTAGAAGAGAACCAGAGACAAAGAGGTAGGAAAAGGGCAGAAAAGGACAATTTGGATAGATTAGTGGATGAACAGAGCCCTGGTCGATGATGACTAGGAGGGATTGATGATGACTATATCAGAGAAGTATAAAGTCAAGGATAAAAAGAAGAATATATAAAACCTATAGGGGAATGTCACTGAGTGTTCCCCGAATGTCACAAAAGCTTCTCTGTACTTGTAAAATATTATATAGAAGAAATACAAAGTTAATTTGATAAAATCTTAATAAAGCAACAAAGAGATACCAATAAGCCTCAAAGAAGATGGTCATAAGCGATGCAAGAAGGTTGTGACAATTTTTGGGAGATATGTGATTGTTGTAAGAATGCTCAAGAAAGAGGAAAGACTCATAAGTCACAAGAGATCTTAGATGTTCGCTTGCCTCCATGATGATTTTTGGCAAGAGAAGAATAACTTTATAGGGTCAATGGTGACTCGAGCTGGTTTGTCACCGACTGTGAGGAAAGTTTCCCTAATGGGACTATATTTTGTGATTTTGGCGTGATTTTGGTTTTTTAAGAGTTGGCTAAATGCTTTAAAGCATATAGGTGGGAAGAGGATGAGATATGGGTAGTTAGGGCATAAAAATAGATAGGAGAAAAGTAAGGGGATGGATTTAGGATAAAAGCATCCTAAATAGAAGGTTGGTTGGGCAAGGAAAGATATTAATGGTTAGATTTAATTAAATAAATTCAACTTAATTAATTAATGGGACTTAGATGGGCATTTAATTAAATTAAGGGGGGATGGGCTAATTTAAAATTAATTATGTGCACACGGGCGATCAAGGGTATAGATACCGATTTTAGGTGTCTACATTTTGCCCCGTTTGTTGAGTGGTTTGTGCTAGAAAATCATGAGACAAAAATGATGAGAGTTAGATGAGGATTGAAGAAATGTAGATGATGAGCTCCCCCTCAAATGAGGTATTGACGATATCAAGGGAAATTGATGATGCATTTAAAAATATAGTTGATGAAGGGTGGGTGGGTGATTAAAAGATGGGTGAAATCATAACCAAGGCAAGATGCCCCAAGCCAAAAAGGATCACAATATCAAGAAAAAATATGGTTATGACTCCAATATCACATCGATAGAGGAAAATTGTGGTCTCAACAGAGAGGGGCTACAATGTTCTATGGACCAGTGAGTGGGTGAAGATCATTGCAGTATGGATGCAAACCATGATGACTAATGGGTCATAGGAAAGTCATCAAAATATGTGAAACTATATGTGAAAAGTATGTGAAATCTTTCTTACATGAAGATTTGAGTGAAAAGGTATGTGTCCACAAGGGATGAGGATGAAAAGGTATGGTTCCCCAACACAAGACATGAAAAATTTCCATGAAGGAAAAATGAAAAAGTGAGTGATGAAACAATATGCCCAAAGGGGAAAGCATGGTTGTGAAGGAAAAAGGGAAACAAAATATGCCCTAAGTGGGGAAATTATGGCCACAAAGGTGGAATTAGAATGAGAATATGGTGCCCCTAAGAAGGGCACGAATATGGCCACAAGGGTGGACTTGATATGATGAATGCAATGCCCAAAGGGGAAAATGAATATGGCCTCAAAGGAGGAATTCATACACATATTAGATAGGATGTGTGAATTAAAAATTCCCAAATGAGAAGTTATTATAGCCACGAAAGGTGGAATTAAGGAGCGATAGGACTAAAATTCCTGAAGGAAAAAGAGATATGGCCATGGATGTGGACTTATAAAGTATGTATGCCCAAAGGAGGAATAGATTAAATGTTGGATTAAAAATTCTCGGAGGGAAAAGGGTTATGGCTACAAATTTGGACTTAAAGGTCAACAATAGATGATTCCTAAGGAAAGTATGCAAGAAAGAGGGGAAAATCCCAAAATAATTTCTACCAAAGGGATTTGACAATGACCGCGTCCAATTCACGGTGACCCAAGGGAGTCGATGGTGACCTAAATTTGGTGGATATATAAACGTGGGGTCACCCAAAAATCTCATTTTCACGATGAGATAGAGCATAGCGATAAAATAAAGAGTTGAGAAATGGAGGCCATAGGAGCTGTGAGGAAACATTAGAGGGTGTGGAGGATGGTGAGTAACAAAACCCACACTAGTTTTTAATTAAATTTTATGTTTTTTTGCATTTGTTTTGTAAAAAGTGGATGATGCCGAGGTGGTGATGTAACCTAGAATTTACCAGATAACACCCTAGTCACATTGACACATCACTCAACCTTGATTGAGCACTCACCCAAAGCATGAAAAGGTACCAAGTCCCTCTTTAGGGTTGTTGTAGCAGGATGTTAGCGTGATGAAGGAAGAAACATATAGATTCATAACTAATCCATCATTCTACAATGCATGCTACATTCATATCTATGAAAGAACAAGCTTTAAATAATAATCATGATTGAATCAATAACATACACTACTCAATTACACACAGGAATGACACTTAGATTCAGCCAATATCTTCCATCTATAAACACAGAAGCTCCTTACAATAATGTCAATCTATACCAATGCGCGTATGGATCTGATACAGTAATTCAGTCATATGCGTATATCTCTATACCTCCATACATCCATCACACACCTTCTTTTTACTACTATGTACCTCACATCATATATATAGGGTGGGGACTTTCCCTTCATCACTTATCTATTCCATAAATAGCGCATGCTATTAATAGCCATGCACCATTTACAAGCATAACCACCGAAAGTGTGCTATCTATAGACCTTTTATTCTTAGCTCGTCTCCATGAAAAACACCTCGATCCAATCCTCCAAATATAGACAATGCATGGCATGCACGTCTCTGCATCGTTGGTGTGTTCCGCATGCCATCTTCTAAAAATAGGTCGTCATGCTGAAAAATTGGCTAAGTCCTGAATGCTTTGAACTTTCCTCTATGCAGGGATTCTTCCTGTCTCTCTCGCGCCCTTGATCCCGGCCTTCTCTCCCACATAGACTTCTTATGTGATCTCTTACAAGTATTCTCTAATCAACATTACCCCACACTAATCTCATTGTTGTCCCGACAATGTGTATTTCCAAAAATGAAGTAAAGAATAGAAGAATGGAAAGAATAAGAATGAAAGAATGTAGATAAATAAAGAATTTTTTTGAGGCTATGAGGCAGCCTCCTCTATATCAGTTTGAAGTATCAATTCTAGATACTCCTTTATTTTGGCCTCCAAAACCTACCATTCAGTGAGTGCTTGTTCTACTTTTTCTAGGATGTCCACAAAAATGGATTCCAACTCATCCCTCGCAATCTCTCCTTTTTATTCTACAAAACCAACACAATGCTAGACATTGAGGTCATTCTTCCTTCTATAAGATCCATCTTCTGTGTAATTTTCTTCCCAAGATCTTCCAACCGAGTCTTATGTGGCTCTTGTCTTTGATGATAGGGCCTCACGCTTCTGCTTAACCATTGAAAATCTTTCTGTGTGGCCCAATGTCTCATCCTTCATTACTTTTGTGTGCATGGTATTGTTTAAATAAGTTAAGGAAATTAAAAATAACACCTAGTAGTCTTAATTAACAAAGCTAAATCAAAATCTAAACACCATCAAGATAAGAGCTAAACAAGGTTAGACAATAACATTATTGCATTAGAACTTTAAAGCATAAATCAAACTAACATGCTAATTGTCAAAAACCTCTACTCTTTTGATTGACAACAAAATCAAATGGACCTATGTAGGCTCCATGGCAATCAAATTTGGTTGTCTTTGATATCCAAGAACCTAGGAATGGGAGCTCATCAAAGCTTGGCTACAAGACCCTTTGATTATCCCATATGACCCAAGCACTTAGCTAGAAAAAAGGAAGAAAGGAGGCTTAGCTCTTCAAATGGTGGATTCTTCAAGAGTGACAAAGAAAGCTTATAGTCTATTTGCTATGTGCTTTGCTTTTATCTTCTCAAAGAATTTAGGTGTAAGTGTAAAGGTAGGAGGAGGGCTCTTTATATAACCTAATGGATAAAGGAATTACTACATCCCTTTGCATGTGGGATAATAGGGATGTTGAGTTAGTTGTGGATAAGTGGGGAGGGGGTTTAGATAGGGTTGAGTTAACTGTAGGAGGGTTTACCTTGTCCTTTAGTGACCCATGTGGATAAAGGGGGCTTATTAATTAATCAAGACAATTTAATTAATAGATGTGCAAGTGTATAAAAGATATTAGAGGAATATTAGCATGATTTAGACTATAGAAGGGGATTAAATCAATTAAATATTGATTTATTGGTTAAATGAAAGGGGAAGCTAATTAATTAATAATAATTAATTAGTCTAGATAGCAGGGAGATTAATTAATGAAAGGTCGTTAATTAGGATATTTGTTGGATAGGTGACTTAATTAATTAGCGTAGTGTAATTAATTAACGACGATAGGAGAGAAGATGAGCCCTTTTGACGAAATGTTGCCAATTTGTGGGAAAGGAGATAATTAGCACAATTTAAGTATTTAAATTGCTCAGGCATAATTATGGGTGTCTACAACTTTGTGAACCTTATTGTTTTCTTCTAGGGTCTTTATGTTGATAAGTGCCTCTATAGATATGCATATTTTTAAAGCTTGGTCTACTTTCTTCAATAATTCTTGTAACACTTGCAGCTTCCTTCATAAGATGCAATCTTTCACATCACTCGAGGCTTTCTCTCAATCTGCATCTTGCTTTGATCTACTTAGCACCGACATGTGCGAGAGGTTCATCCTTAAGTACCAAGTCCACCAACTTTCCTACATAGTGTATTGTTGAAGGAAACGTTTGTGGTACCTTGGCCTCCAAGTGTGGCCTTGCTTTGATGACACCCCCCAATATCCTCTCGATCTTTGATAAATACTTTGTTTTTCTTCTCATGCAAAGTCCCTCTCTTGTGTTATGCACGCTATCTCCACATCCTTTATCTTTAGGTCCTCGCACAATGCTCGATTATTCTGACTTTGTCCATGTTTATTCTAGCCACTTTAGCATTAACCTTCACCAATGCGTTGCTTGACTTGCTCATCCGACATAACAAGTAGGCTTTATTGTCATGTGTCTAGCTTGGGTACCTTCTTCATCCATCTCAAAATGCATGAATCCTCACATACATCAAAGTCAGGTTCATCCATGTGTGTGTGCATTGACCATGATAGTTACGTTTGATTGTGCACAATCACCATATCCTCATCCATTAGCTCCTAGCCAAATAAATCCTTCTATGTTATCGTGCTCTAGAAATGGGCACGTACAATTTTACCTGCGTCCTTTGCATACCCCAAGGCTGGTGGAATTTTCTCTCTACTTGTTATTCTAGATCGTTGCTACTTAGGGAATTCACTTCCAAATTTGGAACTTGTGTCTCCATGTCCCGAACATTCTCTCGCAACTATCTCCTCAAATCCCTTTTCATCCTCTTCTCTTTCCCTATATTCCTCACCCTATTCTTCTATGTTCTCTAGAAGTGTAGGAGAATTAGGCACGCTTTCCTTTAACTCTTCCACCTCCTTATTTAACTCTGTAACTTGCGAATCAAACCCTAGCTCGATTTAATCGTGCCCTAGGTGGAAACTTCTTGCCCTAACTCCTTTCTATCTCCCTCGCTTCGCTCAAACCCTTCACCACCAAGGATGCAAGATTCTTTTCGTACATGCATCTAGTTGTCATGCTTGGTTTCATACTCTTGGTACCTTAACCCGATCACTCGGCTCTTCGCACTTAGCTCTTTCCTCAAATACTCTTAGTCATAATGGTAAAACCGAATCCGCATTCCATCCTTATATATATATTTTCAAATTTTGATGCATTTATTTCTCCTTCACCTACCAAATATCCTCTCATTCATTGACCAAATTCACTCATTCCATGCGGTACATCTTCGCACCCTAGCTATAACCTTCTAGCGTGCCTTCCTACCCTTTGGTCATAGACTTCTCTTCAATGCGTGCCCTTACACATGAGTACCTTGTCACCGTAACTTCTCCTGGTAGTTATCATGGCCTCTGCTTACCTCACGTTATATTGTCCTTTCATTCATCTCCATCCTTGGTCACTTTTGAGAATCAATCTTCTTTTGGCTTAAAGCACACATGTATTAGCTTATTCCTTTCACCTTCCAATTCCCACAGTCTTTTACTTGGATAACCATAACCACCCCACACTAAAGGTATGTGCAGTCCTCTACGAATAAACATTCTTCACATAGTAATTATCTTCGTGCACACAAGAGAGATTATTACACAAGAACAACAACTAAATTGACAAAGCATAACAATAATGAAGGAAATACATAATTGAAAACCTAATCTAAATGGAAATTACTTGCCTTATTAAAAACACCAAGAAGTTTTATTTATAGTAGGACTTCAGCCTACATTAAAGTAATCAAGTAGTCGTGTTCCATCAAGTGCTTCTAACTGGCAAGCACCTGATTCAAGTATGTAAGTGATGACATACGGCCCCAACCAATGTACTTTGAGCTTTCCTCGATGGTGTAAGAACTTAGAGTCATAAAGAAGAACCATTTGTCCAATCTCAAAATTCTTATCCCTTATGTTTCTATCATGCCACGTCTTACGCCCGGCCTTTTCCTCGCTTCAAATCCATCGTGCTATGGCTCGTCGCTCATCCAAATGAATCATCTTCTCGATACACTCTTCTAAAGCCTGTTCATCAGCTAGACCTCTAGCACGCACAATGCACAAAGACGGTAACATAAATTCTATAGGGAGAATGGTTTTCGCGCCAAAAACCAACCGAAATGGTGTGGATTTGTTCAATCTCTTGTAAGTTGTATTATATGCCCAAAGAACAGCTGACACTTTGTCATCCCAATCCTTTTTCCAACATCAATTTTTTTTTGTCAAAGTCTAGCTCAAAATTTTGTTGAAAGCCTCAATGCTCCATTTGCTCGAGGATGATAGGGTGTAGTTTTATGGTATGCAGCCATAAACTCATCTAATAGGATCCCGATTGTCTCATTAAAAAGTGTGTACCCCTATCACTTTTCAAGCTTAAAGGATATACATATCTTGTAAGAACATTCTCCCATAGAAACCTAGCTATTATAGCATGTTGTACAATCCTTTATAGGTGTTGCTTTTTCCCACCATGTGATATAATCAGTGCAAGTAATGATATAGCATGATCTAGTCCTACGCGCGCGGTATGGTGAAATAGGTCCTATAAAATCAATAGCCCATTTCTCAAATGGTTCCGCACTAGGAATTGGTCTCAAAGGCATCTCATCTCTTTGCCTTGGTTTTCCTAGGTACTGATAATGATCACATGCCTTATAATATTCTTTACAGTCCTTATATAATGTCTCCCACCATAATCCAGCAAGTAGGATATTTTGGGTAGTCGCATCACCTGCATAATGGCCTCCTGCAATACCACCATGAGCTTCTTCCATAATATATTTGTGCTCATGCTCTAATACACAACGGTGAAATAATTCATCTCTACCTAACTTGTAGAGGTCATCACTGATTAACATAAATGGTGTTGCGCGTATAACAAGCTATTTATTTTCTAATGCCTTCATTCCTTCTTGTACCACACCGGTCTGTAGAAAGACAACAATGTCTTCTAATTCCATGGGCACGCATTGTAATCTATATAACTATACATCTATCATGGTTTCTTCAATTATCTGTGCTTCCTCTCATGATTTGATTCTACATAAATGGTCTAGTCCAAAATTTCTTTTCCCTGGCTTCACCACAACTATGAAGTCAAACTCTTGAAATAGGATCACCCATATGCATATGCACCCCTGTAAGACGGGATTGTTTACCAAGTACTTCAATTCCATGTGATCTGTATAAAACACAAATGGTGTTACTAACAAGTACTGTTGAAACTTGTGCAATGCATAGATCATTGACAAAGCTTCGCACTCTGTAGTTGTATAATTTTGTTCAGCAGGAGTCATCTTCCTACTAACAAAATAGATTAGATGGTCAATAATACCTTCATGAGGTTGAGCTAACATAGTGACAATGGCCATGCTAAAAGCATCCACATGCACATGAAATGGTTTATCCCATGAGGGAAAACACAAAATGGGTGTGGTAGTAAGTTTCTCTTTTAATATCTCAAACGCATGCTACTACGGTTCTCCCCAATAAAATGTACCTTTCCCTTTTAGTAACTCTTCCAAGGGTGCAGCAATTTTGGCATACCCTTTGATGAATTTTCTATAATATCCTGTATGACCTAAAAATCTGTGCACCTCACTTTGACTGGTAGGCGCTTCCAGGCCTAGAATGATTGTAACCTTAGTTGGATCAACCAACAAACCTTCCTTGCAGATTATATGTCCTAATAGTATCCCAAATGGTGTAGCAAATATGCACTTCTTGATGTTCAAAGAGATACTCAATTTTTGCACCGTTCAAACATCAAGCGCAGGTTGTCACAATGATCTTTCACAAGCCCATATACTCGTCCCAATCGTTTAGGTAGACCAAGTAAGAAGTTATGAATATAATATTTGAATGCCTAAACAACTATGTGTGAGAACACAACAGTGTATTTTTCAATCTAAAAGGCATCATATTATAGGAAAACTACCCTATTTAGTAGTAAAAGTTTTCTTTTCTTGATCCTCCTGAGCAATCCTAACCTGATGATACCTAGAAAACCCATCTGTGAAAGAGTATATTTCACGCCCTGCAACTCCTAGTATTTCCTCAGTAAATGGCATAGGGAATGGATCTATGACACATGCAACATTCATCTCCCTATAGTCCACACATATTCTAATTTGTCCATCCTTCTTGATACTGATCACCATTGGGCTAACCCATTCTGACTCATCCAGGGGCTTGATAATTCTAGATTTCAACATTTTATCAATTTCTTCTTTTACCTTTTCGTGCAAATTAGGATTCATTTTGTAAGGCCTCTTTCTAACTCAAGGCGTGCATCATCCGTAATATTTATATTCATTTCCACAAGTGATTTATGCATGCCTTTAAGTTCATGATACCCTCGAGGGAATAAGTCTTAATAATCCCCGAGTAATTTAATGATCTTTGCTACCTTCGAATCGACCGTAGTCTCCAATGATGGCCTCCTTAGGCTTAGCCTCCAAACCTATATTCACCTTCTTTATCTTTATGGGTTCATGATAGGTGCGTGTATCATTGTCTCCACTATCCAAGACCTCGCGCACCCCTTGTGAATGTTCAATATTCAGGTTCTCAACTTCCTCATCATCCACAATGTAAATCATCTTTCCCTTCTCTTTCTCAAGGCAAGTGCATTCAAATAGTATGGACTCCATTTCTTCTTCCTTTTCAAAACTTGCTCTGGACTCTATCTCGCCAAATAACTCATGAATTTTCTCTTACTTTTGCACTATCTCCCATAGTTAAGCATTTGATAAATTTTAATGCCTCTTCTAGTGGAGGTTTAGAAGAAAAGTAGTCAAAGGTCCGGATCATTCATGTAGTCAAATTTTTCTAGTTCCCGATCTATTGATGTAGTTCTACATATACATACCGTGCACATGCACATCCTTGCAGTGTAGAGTAAAATCTATGCACCCAAAGTGAAGGTGGTAATGCTTCTTGTCTTGCTGTCCGAGTCTCTCACACTCCGAATGTGATGCTTTGGACAGTCGATCACCATGATAAGTGCAGATCTACATAGGTGCATTGTTCCTTACAAACCTAATAGATATGGTGATTCCAATCACTTCCCATTCTATAGGATTATCTCTGTGGACTACCCTCCAAAGAAGATGTTATCCCACGTAAGGTATATACTAACACAACTCTTCTCTTAATTTGATCTGTCCACTTTGTGTTTCCATGGCTTTCAAAAATGTAGGAAGATCTTATGCCCCTATATACCAAGGTACTATGCTACCTATCCATTGAAGATTGAAGTCCATTCTTACATGCAACCTCACTTTTTACCTCACGCCCTACTAGTTCATATGTACCATGAGCCCAATTTTCACAAGTAATACTCATAGTATCACTAATAGAATGAGAATCCTCCCACTATAGGATGATTTCTTTTGATGGATCATTGACCTCTCGGGTCTTGAATAATGCATACATAAATTCTGTTTTAAGTCCTCCTCACTTAGAGTCTCAACATATGGTGTAGACTTCCCATCTCATTAAAGGTATCACAAATATTTCTTCCTTGTTCTCAAAGATGATATACCCCTTATTGAATCTCAAGTCAACATTATTCACATAACACCAAGGGCGTCCAAGTAAGGCTAGAAAATTGTCTTCTTCTGCAAGTGCTAATACCTCAAAATCCCAATGAACTTGGCCCCTTGTATAGTTATAGATGCATCCTTCAAAACTCCTATGGGAGTGGACTTAGTCCAGTTTGCCATAAACAACACATTAGATGATGGCTACAATGGAGGCCTCCCCATTTGTACCCATGCATCTAATGTAAGCACATTTACTTCCACACTGTATTAATCAATATGTTGCTCAACAACCATCCATCCACAACAACATTTAGAGTAATTTCCTTTTCATAGTCAATGCTATCAAGGGAATATTTACATGTAGGATCTGTCATCCAGTCTCAAGACTTGTGCATGGAGTGTTCCCCTTTAACCAACTTCCTAATAGTGGGATAATGTTCTCCTAGTGCAACATTTTGCACACTTCTCGCAGATCATTGATATCATTTTAGATTGTCTCTGATTCTTTCTTATGCTCCTTTAAGTATTGTATCTCACCCTAAAGATTCCTTAGCACTTCCATGGTATCTTGGTAAACTTCCTTCTGATGAGCAGGATCTAGGTATCTTGCATGCAAAACCTCCTCCTTGATGATCGTAGGCTTCGTGCAATGCTTTTCTTACACGTGCCACTTCAAAGCATGTAGTAATCTTTACTTGTTAATGCCTCGGGTCCTTCGATATCTTGGGCATCCAATTATCTTCTACCACGCACCTTTGATTCTAACCTTCCGGTGCCTTTGTTTTCTTTCTTATACTACTTACTCGGATGCTCATATAATTCTGGAAACTCTTCATATCTATGGTTATTCCCGCAGAAAAGAACATGTAATATTCTAAGGACATTCACACCTATAGTGGTCGGGAGATCTACACATATAAAATGTTCCATGAGGGAACTCACCTCTTCCTCCACCATGCCCTCATCCTCCATATCCACCATGATATCCACTTCCCCTTCCACGACGTCCTTTAAAACACCCCTCATTCTTGTCACAGTAGCGCTTGATTATGATCCCGATCCTATTGCTCATTCTTACCCTTATAATTATGTGTTAACCTTATTTGTCATACCCCAATGTCTATAGCATCCTAGATCTAGACCAATCAACCTACAATCCTCAATATCATGGGTCATGGACCTAAAATTTTTGCAAAATCAAGATACGTTCTTCCTTATCACATGCTATAACAAAGGACAGTGACTAGCATCATGATTCAAATGATAGATATTTTAATCCAACAAGAATGAACATACAAATATTCAGCGGAAACTATCCTTGGTGTGACCTTGCACTTCACAATCTATACACCAAATTCCTAAGCACGTTTCATGGGCTGAATTTGCCGATAGCTTTTCTAACTTTTTCCATAGCTACAATTTCTACCTCTAAGAATGGACTAACACCAATGTTAATGCTCCCAACTACCTCGGCACACAAAGCTGCTTCCAGGTGTTTCACGTGGATCAGTGTATGTCTTATGTGACATCACCCTTCTAAATGGTGTAATCAATCCACCAACGAACCATTATGCATGTTGGTTAGCGTGAATATCATAAGATAGCTTAGTTAGAAGTGTCTTAAAATGAGCATCATACTCACATACACTCTGAGTAGTGCCTTGATTTATATCCTTGAGCACACTAATACTCTTCTGCTCAAACTCTGGGATATGGAACTCTTTCAAGAAAGCATCCTTCAATGATGCATAATCCATGCAAGTTTGATCAGGGTCAAACTTCCTATACCAACTGTGTGCACGTCCCTATAATGTATTAGCAAATTAACTTGCCTTATGCTTAGAAGCCATGATCGCTTTAGCATGCCACAAGATTTCACACATATGCACATGTTCGACAACATCATTTATACCTCTATATCTTAGGAGATGAAGAGACATCTCTATAGAGATATTCTGTGGTTCTTTAGCAGACCTTGACAACATAACCCAACCTCTTATGTTCTCTCTCGCCTCAAGAACCACTAGAACTAGAACCACCTATACCTCATGTTCCTCCATCTCAGAATGGAATAGGACCTATAGATGTACTCCCATGTGCTATGAAAGTAGTACTATACTGAACCCCTATAGTTTATGAGGTAGTTCCTCCTCCAGAGGTTAATCCAACATTCTGCGCACTCACATTCTATGTGGATGATGTGCCTAAGAATGTTCCTCCAAATATCATTGAAGCCATCTATCCTGCCATTGATGTACTTGCTCCCTGACTTACTCTTGCTCTCCTACTTCCCAAGTTATCTTTACTGGTTACTTGTCATACTAGATACTGGAAAACCAAGTGCAAGGGATAGGTCACTAGGTGGATTAAGATGCGTGCTTGCAGCCCAGGTAGTCTCTGTTGGCGCACTTCGTGAGGCGAGGGGGGATTTCTGTCATGTTTTCCAATATGAGGGAGTTCCTGATGCTCTTGATCCATGTCTTCTATGTGAGATGTAAATCCTTCATGAGCCATCTCTCTCCTCAATGCCATAATTTTTGAAATGGAACACCGCTTCTCTATTTCCCTCTCCGTGCCTCATACTTAAGTCGTCTCTCCTCTCTCTACCTCTCTACCGCTAGGTCTACCATCTTTCACCAAACCTATTCCTGCCCTCACGCATGGTGAAGTTTAGTTAGCCATCGATTTACTCTCCAAGTTAAAAGTTACCATCAAGATCTTGATCTCCAATGGGATACCTTGCAGATATACTCCTCTTGGATACCACAAAAACTAGAATTCAGCTACCTCTGGGCAAGAGTACGTCGAAATTGAATACTCCAGAATATAACTATTTAGAACACCATGGAACCACGTATCCACAATGTGATTCTAGATAAAATCAACATCATAAAGGGTCTAAAATTCTTTCTGTGTCTAGACAAGTGTGTGATACCTCAAATTCCATTGAGATACATAAGCAGTAAGCCACTCGTATAGTTCTACTAGAAAGATGGTGAAAAATCTCTCATATAAGCTATCATATAGATTATGTTCTACCCAAGTGCGTGCATTAAACTCAAATCCACTGTTGAACCACCATGCATATTCTTCCTCCAGATCATGTATCCATTCCTCAATACTTGCTAGAGTTAACCAATATGTCTTCATCGCGAACCATCCCGAAGACAATCAAAAGAGGTCCCGACAACAGAACCAATGATGCAACCTAGAATTTACTAGATAACACCCTAGTCACAGACACATCACTCAACCTTGACTGAGCACTCACCCGAAGCATGCAAAGGTACTAGGTCCCTCTTTAGGGTTGTTATAGCAAGATGTTAGCATGATGAAGGAAGAAACATATAGATTCATAACTAATCCATCATTCTATAATGCATGCTACATTTAGATCTATGAAAGAACAAGCTTTAAACAATAATCATGATTGAATCAATAACATATACTAATCAATTACACATAGAAATGACACTTAGATTTAGCCAATATCTTCCATCTATAAACACATAAAATCCTTACAATAATGTCAATCTATACCAATGCGCATATGGATTGATACGTAATTTAGTCATGTGCGTATATCTCTATACCTTCATACATTCATCACACACCTTTTTTTCTACTATGTACCTCATATCATATACATAGGGTGGGGACTTGCCCTTCATTGTTTATCTATTAAAGAAATAGGCCACATGCTATTAATAGCCACGTGTCATTTACAAGCATAACCACACATGCAATTGTGCTATCTATAGACCTCTTATAGTTGACTGAAGTGTCAATCCTATTCTTAGCTCGTCTCCATGTAAAACACCTCGATCTTATCCTCCAAAGATAGACAATGCATGGTGTGCACATCTTTGCATAGTTGGTGTGTTCTACACGACATCTTCTAAAAATAGGTTGTCATGCTTAAAATCGGCTAAGTCCCGAATGCTTGAACTTGCCCTCCACGCACGGGTTCTTCATGTCCCTGCATGCCCTTGATCCTAGCCTTCTCTCCTATGTAGACTTCTTGTGTGATCTCCGACAAGTATTCTATGATCAACGGGAGGTTAGTGATAACCCGTGGGTCAATGTCGACCCAACCCTAAGGCACATTGATAAACCCCAAAATTTGTCGACCCAACTTGGGTCGGCGTCGAATAGGGTTAGATTAGATAACCTATGGTTACATTGAGTTTTGGATGAAATTTAATGGATTAGGATCAAGTTTTGTACTAAATTTTATTTTAATGAATTTTAATGGATTATGATGTGATTTTTTATGGTTGATCTGATGTATTTATGTTTTTTTGTGCTTGCATGCCGAGAGACCTTATATATGAGAGATCGAATGCATACTATATATGAGTAAATCGAGAGGAGATGTCACAAATGTTGAGTGGGATCACTTGGCAGTAGTGGAGCTAGGAAGATTTATGTATTATTAGAGGATCCCACAAGATGTGGGGCTTATGATCACTTTTGGTGGAGAGATGGGATCGAAAGATAAAGACATTTTGGTTTAGGAAAGGGGAGATGAAAGTCACCTTGGAGGATGTGTATCAGATTCTCAAGTTGCCAATACAGGGGGAGAAGATAGTTCCCATTACAAGTGATGAGAGATTATCAGTGTTGACATGATTATTTGGAGCCGCTGCACCCCACATCATATTTTCTTCAAGGGATTTTGCATATGAGTTAAGATATGAGGCCAAGGTACCATGGAACAATTTAATCTACATGGTGATGATGGATGCGTCACGTTATGTTTTCCAGACTCTAGTGGGCTCATTTTCCATGGGCATTAGTTGGTGTGGTGGCAACATTATGGATCACTGAGACCATGTTTTCATTCGGGACTTATTTTTTGGCTCAAGTTTACCATGAGTTTTCCATGTACATATCGGGGTAAAGTTAGGATTGGATGTTGGTTTCCTAATTCATTGTTGGGCCTATGAGCATATTGTTATGTGATTAGGCCACCAAGGCTTCCATGGGTCACATGAGACCATATATAAGCTGATGATCAAATTTTTGAGATGGAGGGCCGATCAGCCTTTGATGACATGAGTGAGAGGAGGGTAGATTAGTATGTAGATTGGCTTACGGAGTTGGATGTTCATTAGGTTATATGGAAGCCGTACTTGGAGTTTCTTGTATGGCCCGGTTCAGATGTGGAGTTAGTGGGGATGAGGAGGATGAGGTGGATTTAGGGGAGATGGCTAGAGATGATCGAGGTCATTTAGTTTGATAGGGTGAGATGACACTTTGGAGTTATCCATATAGTTCCTCGTGATCCCATTTTATATAGGAGGAGGAGTTGGATAGAGAGATATTGAGTCCTATCATGGTTGGTCTAGTGGAGGAGAAGGAAATACCTTTAGATGAGGATGAAGATGTCGGAGTTGGATTTGGATACTCCGATTGGCATACTACAGCATGGGAAGCTCGGTTAGACAAGGAGGGGGAGAGGAGGAGATAGAGAAGATGGAGGTAGAGGTTGATGGGGCTCCCTAGAGGTGGTGGAAGATGGTGGATCGAAGAGAGTCTACAGAGAGATGGAGTGGCTATGTTCAGCTAGATCAAATGAGGGTGGAGAGAGACCAAACAAATGTAGAGTAAGACACAACTCTAAAACAATGAGATGTAGTCACTCGGGAGAGGGACCGTTATTTGATAGAGGGAGAGCCTACTAGGCTAGTTTTGTGGTTTTGACTACTATTTTGGAAATAGATTCGAGTTAGTGGTGTGTAAGATCTCCACAAAGGTCAAGACAAGTTGTAGATCCTAGTATGATTTCCATGGATAGATATGGAACTATCCAAAGAGGCTAGATATTATGAGGGGATATTGTTCAAGAAACTTCTAAAGACACGCACTACTGGAGATCACCTACGAGAGGATGACGACAGGAAGGAGTAGGGCCATCTAGGAGCACGACGAGTGTGACACAACCACAATGAGTGGAGGGAGGCCATGAGGGTGGTGGAGATGTGAAGGGATTAGGTGTTGTACCTATCCCAGGAGGATAGGACTTGAGAGCCTCGAGATATACACTTCATAAATTTTGATAGCATCTCTTTGAGAGATCCCCATTAGAGGGAAATGATGTATTGATATATATTATATATATATGATATATGGTTTTGTCATGGATTATTATGTATTCATTATGTGATGTGATGAATTTAATTTTATGTGATGATGATGATTTTATGATTATATGTCATGATGATGGATTTTAGATTAGATGTGATGATGATGGTTTTTAGAACACATGTTTGTTTTATATTTGATGATGATGGTGGAATAAATGTATGATTTAGATGGTTATTTTGGATGATGCATATGTGTATGAATATGATGTCGATATAAATGTGTGATGTGTTAATGAGGATTAGGACTATATGTTTTGTGTTTAAATTTGATCATGATGATTAAAATGTATATGGATAAGATGTGATGAAATAAATTGAGAATGGATGTGATTAATGATGGATATAAGTAAGAGTAAATGTGTTGTAAGATAGATAGATAACATATAGGTGATTGAGATAAAGAAAGATGTGCTGAAAGGAAGATGTGATAGGATTAGGATAGAATGCAATGCCATGGTGGCAACCTACGAGTGCAAACAACTCTAAATTTTCACCAAGGAACATACAAGGAAAATATGCCTCAACTGCATTGGAGGTAAAGAAGAGGGGATCTGAATAACGCAAAGCACATGTGACTAGAACTAATGTTAGCAGGTGACCAATGATAGTTAGTCATACCAAATATCATGAGGAAAATGGATGAAATGAAATCATAAACCTAGTGTTGACATGACAAAGGAATTTGAGATGTACTTGTATAAGGAAAGAGGGTTCTCCAAAAGTGGTGTTCCCTAAAACTATGCCCCAGATTTGGGAAGGGGAAAGAGAAAACTGATCAATGCAAGAATTCTACTAGAAGAAAGTTGATCAATGTGGGAAGCTTTCTTAGGATGATAATAAAATGGAAGGCTTGATCAATGTGGGAAGCCTTCAATGCCCAAGGAGTAGTCCATCCTTCAAGGGTATGGTCTACTTTATACAATATATAGATGGAAAGAATAATATGATAGTCATCCTTCGAGGGATTGGTCTATTTTTCTTGATTTTCTTTTGACTTTGATTTTGATTTACATGTTTTTTTCATTTTTTTACATGAAGGCTTGAGTAGTTGTCCTTCAAAGGATAAGCCTATTTTTATAACTTTGATTTTTGATTCGAGCATCCATGATTTTTATTTTTACATGGGAAGAGCTGGGAATAGCTAAGTAGACCACTTAAGAGGGGATAAAGAATGTACAAGAGACACCCTTGGACCCTTTGCATGGTTCTAATAGGTGAATAAGAGGGTGATGGATGTAATGATCATGTAGTTCTCACCAAAGGGATAACCTATCCATAAGGAAAATGCTATGGGCATAGCCATGGTGCCCATATTTAAGGTCACATCTAGGAAGTGATGGAAGACCACATAATTCCAAATCATCACAATGAGAGATGGAAAAGGCTAAGATGGAGGAATGATCTAAGGATATGACTAAGGGCACACTGTAAATGTGCTAAAAATAGAATGGTCATGCAAGTGTAATGCGTTAAGGGTTCCACTTCTAGTTTACCATCAAGGGAGGGAAAAATTTCTGCATTGGTTCCTTTCTAGAGTGGTGACATTTTGATTTAGTTTGAGGCCACCACATTAGCATTTAGAAAGATGGGATGAGATAAACAAAATAAAATAAGAGTAAGCACTTTGCCTATTAAGGAAGTGAAAGGTATGCGTCTAAGATGAATAAATGGTCCCCCTATAGAGAGACAAGATAAACCAAGACCAGATGAGATGAGTTAAATAAAGATCATGAAATATGCACCATAATGGCAGATTTTAGATAAATCATGTTGTTTCTAAAGGAAGCACAAATATGGCCATAAAAGTGGTCGTAGGAAGAGGAGATGAAAAGTACGATCGGATGAACCGAGATGGATAAGATAAGATGATGTCAATGTGGAGAGGAACTAATCCATAAATAATCAGATCCTAGAAAGAAGTCCCCTAACATAGGAGGATGGACTAAAGAAGACGAGAAGAAGGATGCGAGGAGGTCGATAAGGAGAGGAAGATGATCCCCCAGATGATGGATGGATAGGATGTTGATAATAATGGATCATAGAGGTGGTGCAGTGAGGTGAACAATATCGATGAACAAGGAGGACCCTCATCAAGAAGAATGATAGGAGATGATGTAGATGGGTGAAGAGACCTAGGAGGATAAACAGGATGGAGATGCGGTAAAAGGAGTCAGATGGACTATGGATGAAGTGGTAGATGGAGAAATAGACTCACCAAGGAGGTCCTCTCATCAATAAATCATGGAGAATAAAGGGCCTTATAGTGCTGAGTGTCATGACTTAGAGTACGATGGTAGGTGAAAATGTGATGAGAATTGAACCATGATGGCTTAGGATGGTTTGGATCAAAGGACCTAATGGGAGGAAGCATGATGGAAGAAGTCTGAAGTAAATGTTGGAGGACCTTCACATATGATTCGATGTATGCACTAGGAGAGGTCTTGTGAGATGGTGTGGATGGCAAGGATGAAGGTGGATTACGTCGAGGTATAGGTGGTCTAGAAGAAGAAGCAGTGGTGGATGATTTAAGCTTGGATGGTTGGATAGGTGGAGGTGTTTTTTCAATGAAGGAGCTGACCCTAAGAGGGAGTCAGACTGTTTGGATTGGTTAATTGATCATGATGGAGGAGGGGGTCCTAGGATAGATGGATGTGGCCCCAAGATGGAGGATGTAGATTGGGTCTTGATTGGAGGAATGCCAATCTTCTTATGAGGCCATGAAAGTGACCTTTGAGGAAAGGTTCCAAGGGGTTTGGATTTGGATTGTGAGAAGCACCCTTGGGAGGGATGACAATAATCTCTACTAGAGGGTTACGATGGTGGTGTGGTGGCTGATGGAGGAAGTAACTTCTGTATGATGGAATCTAAGGAAGGAAAAGTTTGGGTAGATGCATCATGTTCTATTCGATTGTGTGACGAGATGGGAGGGTCACCTATGGTGGCTGAAGTTGAAGTGCTCTCCAATATTGCTCAAATGATGAAGGTGGTGTGGATGAAGAAGGAGATAATGGGGATGTAGTCATAATAGTAGATGGGGTGGGTGTAGGAAAGAGAATGGAAAGAGGAACCGGTATGGATTCCAAAGATGGTATGATAGGAAAGGATGGAATATGATGTAGATGAGGGAAAAGAATCCAACAAAGTAGATGGGGTAGATGTGGGTGTGGAATCAATAATGGGAGTAGACGTGGCTATAAAAATAGAAAGGGGTGTTTGGATGATTCAATTGATGAGGTCTATGTGAGAAGGGGGTGATGTAGGTAGTGGATGAATCGGTGTAGAAATGAGGGGTTATGTAGGAGAAGTATGAATGCCTTTTGTTTTTGTCTTAAGAGGCATCGTGGATGCAGATGTAGATTGAGAAGATGCGATGGGGGATGTAGATGTGGGGATGGTAGGTGTAGAATATTGGGATGAAATGGATGATGTAGGCATGGGAAAGGAAATATGTGATAAGGATGTCAAGGTATACATGGGTGGATTTGTGGATGTAGTAGATATAAAGGTAGTGATGGGTGTTCTTGGAAGAGATGTGGTCAATGGTTTAGGCATGATAGGTGTGGATAGAGAGGTAGGTGTAGTCAAGGCTGATGTAGATGTGGTAAGAGTAGGAATAGATGTAGATGAAAGAGAGGTAGTGGAAGTTAAGGAGGTAGGTAAGGTGATCATGGGTATAGTGGATGTGAGGATAGCCCTTGAAGGGGTGGTAGGCACAATATCTAAGATAGGGGTAAATGATGAAGGCGGTGAAATAGATATGGTGGAAGATGTTTAGTGTATGGTGTTGATTGAAAAGGGATTGAATTGATATAATGTAGAGGGTGAAGATGAATTTTTTGGTGGTGGATTAGGAAAGGTTTCCTAAATATATTAGGTGGTGAAGATTGGATTGGTTGGGGAGATATATGATGGGGAGATGAGATAGATCTGAGGTCAATAAGGTCATAGGATATGCATAATCATGTTAGGTGAAGCAAAGATGATAGAAGATGATGTGGGGAAGGAGTGGAATCTACTGGTCGATGTGGTCGAGAAGTAGAGGGTCTATGATGAAGGTAGTCATAGATGGGGCTGGAAGAAGGTCTAGAAGCAACCAAGGGCTTGGATGGGGTCATGGTGGATTGTTGAGGAATAAATTTGATTCCATTTTAAATAGACAAGTCAAGAAAACAATTCCTTTTATGTTGTGATTAAGAATGTGAAAAAGAAAAGGGGATGGATAACAAAGGACCTAGGAGAAGGAAAATTGTGTCTAGTTTTAGGTAAGTTATGGCTAGGGAATGTTTGAGGAAGTTTCGTGTTGGGTGATGAAATCCTAATCATTCTAAAATAGGAGAGGATGTTTTGATGTGTGAATTTGATTTGTGAGTTTTAGGTTGTGTGTGATAAGATGTGATATGCAGTAAGTTAAACCCTACTTAAACTATATAAGCAAGTAGGATGCAAAAAGAATGTTCTTTTTAAACCCAAAATAAAGTGTGATATTTGATGAGGACACAAACAAGAAATGGAAAAATTACGATGCAAAAAGGAGCAAATAGGGAAAAAGTGAGAATACCTAGATAACATTTTTCCTATTTTTTTGCACTTTTGAGCGATGGGTGATCCAGGCCACAAACCCAACATGAGTAAGAAAATAAAGGGGAGCCTCATGTTACAGTGTTAGTGGAAGACAAAAAAGCAAAGGACAAAGTAATAAATGCAAGAGATCACCTAAAGGGTGGTCCCACTGGGCGTGCTAGGAATGTTTGCCAAATTTTTCGTTCTTAATGAGGTTAATGCACTAGCTACTGAAGAAACTAAAAACTCAGAAATGATGGAGGGTTTATATTACCTTAGATATGTGATGTGATATGGGCACTTTGAGTAATTGATTAATCCTTGTTGTATGATGAAGTAGACCGTGAATAGACTGAAATGATATTGATTAGATATTTTATGCGGGGGTTGCTCGAGAAATGATGGCTCCAAGAAGATTTTTACTTCCTTTCACGATGTCAACCCTTGTTTGTTTAGATAAAGTAGAATAAATGATATGATGGTAAAATCATGAAAAAAAAAGTAGTTACTAATCTTAGAAAATGACAAAAATTTATCTAAAGTTGATTAAATTACAATAACTCGCAAATTAAGTGTTACATGGTCTGGGTCGAATGGTGACCAAGATGTAAGGCGTAGGTTGATTGACGGTGACATGGGAGGATGGATCTGAGCCCTGTAGATAAAATATGCAGCCCCACAGTAAGGTCTGAATGTAATCTAGAAGTTGATAAAGTTCTATAAGTTTTGTAAGAGGATATGTAGAAGAGAACCAGAGACAGAGAAGAAGGAAAAGGGTAGAAAAGGATAGTTTGGATATATTAGTGGATGAACAGAGCCCTCGGTTGATGGCGACAAAGAAGGGATCGATGAAGACTATATCAAAGAAGTATAAATCTGAGGATAAAAGGATGAATATGGAAACCTTTAGGAAAAGGAGCTGTAGGGGAAGGCTATTGAGTGTTCCCTGGATGTTGCGAAGTTGCTCTGTACCTATAAAAATTAGACAAAGAATACAAAGATAATTTGATAAAATATCAATAAAGCAACATAGAGATACCGATAAAAACCTCACGGAAGATGATCGAAAGCGATGTAGGAAGGTTGAGACAATGTTTGAGAGATCTGTGATTGTTGCAAGAATGCTCGAGCGAGAGGGAAGGCTCACGGGTCACAAGAGAGCTTAGATGTTTGCATGCATCTGATGATTTTTGGCAAGATAAGAATAAATTCATAGAGTCAATGGTGACTGGGCTGGGTCACCACCACCGACTAGGGTAAAGTTTCCCCAATGGGACTATATTTTGTGATTTTGGATTGTTTAAGAGTTGGTTGAATGCTTTAAAGCATATAGGCAGGAAGAGGATGAGATATGGGTATTTAGGGCATTAAAATAGATAGGAGAAAAGCAAAAGGGGATGGATTTAGGATAAAAACATCCTAAATAGAAGGTTGGTTGGGCAAGGTAAGGTATTAATGGATTAATTTAATTAATTAATGTAACTTAATTAATTAATGGGACTTGGATGGGCATTTACTTAAATTAAGGGGAGATGGGCTAATTTTAAATTAATTATACACACGCAGTGCAATGAAGGGTATAAATACCGATTTTAGGTGTCTACACTCTCTCCTAAGTGTGCCCACCACTAATGGCCTAAAGGGTGTGAAACCAAGTCATGGAGGTCCAAGAGATTTTTGGTAGAAATTCATGGTGTAGTAGTGAATTATGAGTATGGATAACTTATAGAGGTTTGGTTTGATGTGTTTGAGCTCATGGTTTGATCAAAAGTGGTATATTTTGGCTCAATCCCTAATGGCCTAAACTACCCTATTAGGCTTGTAAAGAAGGCTTGTGGAACATGTACACAAGTGTGAAATTATGAGTACGATATATACATATTGCTATGTTGTGGAGCCTATTTTCATGTGTGGAAGTGTTGAATACTACACACTAGAAGTATCTTGACTATTTTTTTGGCCTCGAAAAATGTGCCAAATATATCGAAATGTGCTCTTCTTATATGGGCGGATTTTTTTGATCCATAGGTTTATGAGACAGTTTTGGCCCATGGTTTTGGTACCCACAATATTGTAAAATTGATTAAGCGAGTTTTCTACTTATGTTGTTTTGTGCATATGGTAGGTTGATGTAACATTGCAGATGTGTCTCAATTCAGGTGTGAATTTATGTAGAGTTTGTTGAGCATAGCTTCACATGACACCCTAAACTTTACAAAGAAAATTACAAGACTAAAAAAGGAAAGCTAACACAATTTCCATCCATCTAGCCAAGGTTTTAAGTCTAGGAATGTAACATTAAGATAGAAGCTTAAAAGAATGCTTAACTAGTATGAAAACAATACAAAATCTAACTAAACATGCCTAATAATATGCCTGAATTACCTAACATGGGCCTAAATAGACCTAAGAGGGAAATCAAATGGTTATGGTTGTTACTCCAAAAAAGGTGAAATGGCCTCTCCCAATGACTACTTGGTCATTTTGAATATCCATCTACTAACCCCATTGAAGGCTTTAAGCAAGGATTGAACTTGGCTATATATCATAGTTATTATATGAGATGCAAATAAAAGCATGGTGTAAAGTATAAAGGAATGAGGTGCACCCTTTTTATAGTTTTCCTTTTGGGAGAAACTTATATTTTGGTGCATGTGGGACTAAAGCCCCAAAGTAGATTAGAATTTCTAATCATTATTAGGCCTTGCTAATCACAATTAGTGAATTACGAAGTGATTAAGAGGTGTGAAGCCCTAATCAACCGCTTAGGGTCAACTAGGAGGCTAAGATAAGATTTTGCAGCTTGTTAAGACGTTGTGGAGGTTAATGGGGGATTTTGAGTGGTTGGAAGAGGGTTTGAATCAATACTAGGGTATATTGACCAAAACAAGGGCAAAATAGGATTAATTAGCTAATAAATGCTAATTTTCTATTTTGAAGAGGATTTTGACTTACGATTCACCGTAAAGTGGCATCCTAAATGTGAAAGGGGTTCCACAATCAACAAAGCACTATTAATTGGATAAAGTGGTAAGAAACGTTAGTTAATTAGCAAAGATGACTAATTATAAAAGAATTGACAAGAATGAGAGAGATTTGCGTGCGTTTTGGCAATAAGATTGTAAAAGAGGAATTTAGGTGTCTGAACTCCAAACGAGATCTAGGTATTGCATTGAGAGAGCGATGGATTGTAATAAAATTTGAGCAAGTGATTCTTGGTGGACATAGCCCAAATTGGGTGAACCATGTTAATATTGTCTCTTTGTGTTGTGTTATTTTTATTCTATACTTTCATTTGAGATCCGTAATATTTTCTCGCATATTAGTTTCTCTTTGTTGTGATTCTATGAGGGATTGTTCCACATATTTCATCTCTTATTTCCTAACACATATGAATGCTTGAAGATGTTGTTCGAGTCCTTGGTGAAGTGTTTCATGTAGTGATAGAGTGTGGAAGTTGAGTTTGAGGTGTTGGAGCTTGATAAGCTCAAGATTGGTTCTTGAGTCCTATATGCAGATTTGAGCAGTATTAGAGAAGGAGGTGTTTTGGAGTGTTATGCCCTGAATTGGAAGTTAGAATGAGTTGGATAATTTTCCTAAGGTCAAGACATTTCTATTGATGTGCCACATGTGTCATGAAGAGGTGTGAACCAGATCAATTTTGGAGACCGTAAATTAGGTGCTTAGACCTAATAGGTGGTGCTTGCCAAATGGAGTGGTGTATATTGAAGATGGATAGAGAAGAGTGTTTCATGTATGTAGATGGTTGTGAGAATATGTTGCTGAATTGTTCGAGCTTGTGTAGTCATTATGGAGTTGTTGAGTACTCTTGAAGTTCAAAGTTTGATCATGTTGGAAGTGAAGACCTAATTTTTAGGCCTAGTTGAGCAAGTTTATATTTGAGAAACATGTTTATATTTTTATATTGGTGTGGGGGATGGATTTGTGATCATACGCAACCCATATTTCCCCATTGGTGATACGGTATTTGATGATTAACTTTTAGTATACATGTGTGATTTATACTTAGCATTTTATTTGTATATGATGTATAGATGTGATGGTTTTATGCGATATGAGGATGAAGTGATAACATAATGTACAAGCAAAAATTAACAAGCACAAGCTGACACGTTTAATCAAAGCAACACACTTATTTACAAGTATGCCATACAAAGTAAATTCAATGCCATGAACTATGGATGAAAGTACCATTCAATCTAAGTAAGCAAGTGAATTTAATCTAAGGCACATAATACGAAAAAGTAACGTAACTAAAAACCATACAAACCAACAACTAAAAGTAAGCAAACTATTACTTTGTTTTTGTGGGACAATTTTGGGACGCTTTTTTGTTGTTTTTTATTTTATTTCTAAGACAATTTTCTATTATTTTGGAGTTTTCTAAGAAACGTATTTGAATGTTTTGATTTTTTCAAAGGACATATCTGTATATTTTTGGGATTTTCAAAAGTTATACGAATGTTTTTGACGTTTTCTCAATAGTTTTTGAAGTAAACATGCAAGGAAATAAAGAAACTTGGATGCCCCTAGCATTAGATGGGATTGATCCGAAAATAATCGGAGATACCAAACTTGATCCAAAAATAATCAGATTATTACTACTTAATCTCGGACCTATGTAGGCTTTAATTAATTGCTGAAATTTTTCTCCTTTTATGTAATCAATTTTAAATAATGCAAGACAATAATGATAATTACACACAGATTGATTACAGAGTTCGGCAATTGCCTACGTCTCCGGGTTCTTATCGAACCGATCCACTAGTCAAAACTTGTAAGTTACAATAGTACTTTAACAAGAAAACCTAATGGAAACTATTAACAACTTTCTTAGAAGAATATCCAGACCTTCAGACAACAAGGGTGAAAGATAGCACCCAACTTCCACTTTCCTGGCGTATTCGGCAAGCTCTATGGCTCCAACTCTACAGCTTCGAAATCTCCCGCCCTCGATTAGCTTTCTAGACGCTAATACAACACCCTATGGCTCTCCAGTCGACATTCCAAGATCCGCAATAATTTACTGTGGCACTATGGGCTGACTAGGTAGTATTAATAACTCCTACCCACAAATATTCCATCTAATATTGCCTAAAATAATAGACCAATAGACAATATTTATTAACAAATCTCACAAATAAGCTTCTCGACTAATGTGTGTCCTTTACAATAGAATGGGTTCCCTATTTATACAATTTTAGGGCCCTTAAAAAATGCAATTACCATTTATCCTAAGGCTAAAAATATCATAGCCCAGTAGCATAGTTGATGGGATAGGCTTATCTCCATTTTTGGCGGATTGCATTGTTTTAGTGGGTATATCCCACATTTTGAGCATGGCATTTTTAATGGGATAAAGTCCCATATTTGGCGGTGGGGGATATTGTTTGAGGCTTAATTAAGCCTTTCCACGCATTTTAGGTGGTCAAAAGACCACTTTGGAGCATAACTGCCCCCACCTTGATCACCACGTGGATTTCCACGCATGGCTTAATGCCTCCTACCACCGCTTCACTCCTCCTACACGTGGAAGCATAGCATGTTGGTGGCTTATGTAGGTATACTAATGTATAAACATTAATATAAAAGCATAGATATCTATATGCGTGGTATGTGGCATTTGGGAATAATGCGTGGCAAATAATTACAAGGTAATTTGAAATTCGACCCACATGAAATATGGCAAATAAGACCACCTGTCGACCCACGATTGGAAAATCGAATGAATTCAATGAGTGGTGGCAAGCCACGTGGTGGCTTGTGGACCCACCACGTCGGCGATAATACCATAGTCCACACGGCGGCCGGGCTCCCCTCGTAATAAAAGTTGAGCCTCTTGCTCCGATGTGCTATTCCATTTCATGATTGTCAAAGACCGGTGGATAAAACCCCTTCAATTTTTCCAACGCCTTTTGCCACGTGTCGCAGTGCGATTGGTCCAATATTGACCAGTTGACCAAAGTTGACTTTTCTCTTGACCAAACTTTAACCGCACATATCTAGAGCTCCCGATGTCTATTTTTCACATTCTCATAGTCGTTGGAAAGCTCTCGAGATGATCTTCTACAATGACACCATTTAGGGATGTTTAGGGAACTTTCAAAAATGATCCCTTGATCGGGGATGTACAAGGGTAGAATGCCATGTGGTATATGTCAAAAGTAACGCTACGAAGCTTCCCTCAAAGCATGAGATGGGTTCATTCAATGTTAACTTCTTCACACTCAGAAGGTTAGATTAGTTAGATCAGGGAAAAGAAGGATAGGCTCATAAGGGGCTCAGACGAAGGTAAATATTAACTTAGGGAAAAGTTTTTGTACTCCTTAAACCTAGACTTCTTGTTAACAATGGACCCTCCCTTGGTGCCGAAAGTTGATCTTCACCAAAGGAATTGTCCAAAGTGCCATCATTGCGTGGTTTTCACTATTGTATGTACCTATTTATTTATCTTTATCTTTTTCTATTTTTAGTTTTCATGGTATTCTACAAAGACCCCATGCTTAAGCATAAAAGCGCTTAAGATGCATTGCGTTCATGGGTTCTCAAAGATTTTGGCAATCTGAATAGGCTTGCCTATAATGCACCTGAACCAAACTTGGTAACCAAAATGTATGGTCCTAGCTAGTTGGGCTCAAATTTCCCTTTCTTTTCTCGATCTTTATTGGTGTTCTTCTTATTCTCTTTCAAAACCATGTCCCCTACCTCAAAATAACGAGGTATGACCTTATTATTGTAGCTCCTCTACACTTGATTGTGATACACCTTTAGGTGATTGAGGGCGCGAAGGGGTTTCTTGTCCAATAGCTCAAAATCTTCTTGTCGGGATACTCTATAGTCCTCCTCTTCATTCAGGTAATCCCTTAGCTTGATACACAAAGAAGGGATCTTGATCTCTAAAGGCAAGACAACTTCTGAACCAAACACTAAAGAATATGGAGTTGCACTTGTAGGGGTGCGATAGAAGTTATGAATGCCCAGAGGGTAGGGTGAATTTGCAGATGCCAGTTACGGCATGTGGTATTCACCATTTTCTCCATAATGCAAATTAAGGTTTTGTTGGAAGCTTTAGCCTGCGCATTACCTTGAGTGTAATAAGGGGTTGAAAACTTAAGGGAAATCTAAAAGCATTTGCAGAGTGCTTTCACATTTTTATTTTTGAATGAATTACCATTATCAGTGATAATGGAAGAAGGGATACCATATCTGTAGATGATATGATTCATTATAAACTTTGAAATTTGGGGACCTTCTATATAAGTAAGAGGAACTACCTCTACCCATTTTGTAAAGTACTCAAAGGCCGTTATAATTAACTTTTGGACATCCAAGGAGACATGATTAAGTTTCCCTATTAGATCGAGACCCCACTTTGAGAACAACTAGGGTGTCATGATTGGTTGCAAGGATTGTCTTTGGTGCATGTATCAAATTGCCGTACTTTTGACAATCCACACACTTCTTTACATGTTAACAACAATCATGCTCCATGGTAGGCCAATAGTAACCTACTATGAGTATCTTCTTTGCAAGGAAAATCCCATTAGTATGAGATCCACAAATGCCCTCATGCACCTCCTTGATTGCTTGGATAGATTCGTCAAAATTTAAAAACGCAATAGATTCCCGTCATAGCCTCGGCGGAAGAGGGTGCCCCCAAGTAGGGTATAATGGGATATACGCTGGATGAGGTTGCAATTTTTAGCATGGGAAATGTTCATAGGGAAGGTTCCATCATGGAGATAATTAAATATTTCAATATATCATAGTGAAAAGGGACCAACAACTTCACACACTAAACAAAAGTATGGTATGTTGTATGTCGTTGTTCTTATATTTTTAACGAAGAATGGAAAATCATTTCTCTCGGAGGAATGCTTAACATATATCCAATCGTATCCATGATGTCTGTCACTCTATTCTAAGCTCTTGGTATTAGCTCAAATGTTATCTCGATCAAATAATTCTTTCAAGGAATTGACCATTCATTTATATGGAAGTAACGTTTCATCTTTAACTTTATATTCATCTCGTAATGTGTTTGATAATAAGCATTGAATCACTAATGAATTTTACTTGTATAATATCCCATTTGATGGCCAAGTAAATTCCTGGAATGAGAGCTTCATATTCTTCTATATTGTTTGTGCAAGGGAATCCAATTCAAAATTCCCATGAGAATCAAGTCTTTAGTGGGAGTGATTAGCATAACTCGGCACTTGAACCATGAAAGGTAAAAGATCCATCAAAGTACATTTGCCAAATTGTAGATTCTTCGAGGTACATAATGGATGCATATGGTAGTTTGAGACTCAAGGGTTTATTACCTAGTAGCGGAGATTATTCCAGTTGATCTAATAACACTTGTCTTTTATTGAATTTTGATGAATGTATTCAATGTCAAACTCACTTAATAAGATGATCTAATTAGCCATCTTTCCGGTTAGTGTTGGTTTGGAAAATAAATACTTGAAAGGGTCAACCTTTGAAATAAACTTTATTTTATTGTTAATCATATAGTGACGAAGCTTCAAAAGAAAACACCATGGCTAGGCAAGATTTCTCAATTTTTGGATAATTTAGATCATAGGCTACCAATGTCCTACTCAAATAGTATATAACCTTTTCTTCTCGTTTCTTTATCATACAAGGCCAACAAAGTGCTCCAATTGAAAAATGTGTGGTCGAGATATAAAGTAACAAGGGTTCTCTTATCGTGGGTAGCTTGAGAACATGGGGTTGGCCAAGTATTCTTTTAGAAAAGAAAACACTTGATGTTGTTATGGTCCCCAGTTGAATTTAACATCCTTCTTAAGAAGCTTTGTAAATGTATGACACTTGTCTCGATAGGCAGTGAAATAAACCTTCTGATGGCTTGAATTTTTCCTTTTAAGCTACGCAACTATTTGATATTCTTAGGGGGAGGAATTTCTGTGATAGTCGTGACCTTTACAGGGTCCAATTCTATTCCTCTCTGTGACACAATGAATCCTAGTAATTTCCTAGATAACACACCGAGGACACACTTCTTTAGGTTAATTCAAACTTTCTAATCCCTTAAACGCTGAAAGATACACCATAAAATTTATGGGTGTTCCTTGCGGGTTCTATATTTAGCTAGTATATCATCTACGTAATCTTCCATGATGTCACATAGCATATCGTGAAATATTACAATCATCTCCCTTTGATATGCAACGCTTGAATTTATAAGACTGAAAGGCATGACTTGGTAACAAAACTTCCCCATGGGGTTGGAAAGTCACCTTGTTCTAATCTTCTTCCGTAATATTTATCTCGATTGTAACTTGAGAAGCCATCCATGAGTGAAAGCATCTCAAATCCTACTATAGAATTGACAACCATGTCAATGTTTGGAAGAGGAAAATCATCCTTAGGACAAGCTTTGTTTATATCTCTAAAATCCATACACACTCTAATACCAACTAGACTTCTTTTGAACCAGGACCACATTAGAGATTCACTCTAAGTATTCGATATGCCTAAAAATCCTACTTCTAGTAACATTTCTAGCTCGCCTTTCTCAATAAGGTGACTAAAGGATAGATCTTTCAAGCTTTTGTTTTATGGGCTTAACATCCGGGTGTACCACAATATTGTGCACAACCAGTGTAGGATCAAGGCCAAGCATGTCAGCATAAGACCAAGCAAAGATGTCTTCATACTCTCTTAAGAGTCCTTTGAATGTTTTATGTTCTTAGCTGAGAGGGAAGCTCCCAAATTAACTATCCACGGAAGTTCTTCCATGCCAATATTAACATCTATTGTATCTTCCACTAGTAAGTTTGATTCATCCCCCATGCATGTAGGATCAGGAGGGAGATTGAAATCCTCTTCTATCACAGGTGGCTCAAGAAGTTCTTCATCTTGAAGTGGGTACATTATCTTTTCCATAGGTTGTTTGGTTTGTTTGTCCACAAACGCCCCAAAGAGGTTTTCACTATAGGAATTCCCCTTTTTATTTCCACAAGGATTTTCTTTGGAACTTTTCCCTTGCTCACTTTTTTAGTTAAATTCCCACACAACTCTACTTCCTCTCCAAAATATGTGCATGCATTAAGATGTTAGAATTTGAGGATTCTAATAAATATGGATTTAATCAACTTACATATTACATAATGTTACAATAAATATTTAAATAAATATTACATCATAACATAAGTAAATAAATAAATACTTATAGAAAATAAATAACACATGCGACACAATATTTATAGTGGAAAACCCTAATAGGGTAAAAACCAATTTGAAAATAATCTTTTACTTCAGAAAACTTATTTTACATCTAGTGAGATCACCTCCTCCTTTAAAACCATATTTACCAAGGGTAAAACCAAATCACTTAATTTGCACACCTTTGATATATTTCTCGAATATATCAAATGAGGACCTAAAGTCCTTTTTATATAAGGTGATCAGGTATGTCTCGACCCATATTTTCAACCTAAAATGGTTGACACATACACCTAGGTTTATAATATTTAATATTAGAAATATAATCATTTCATGATATTAAATATTTAACCTAAATTATATACCTAGGTTAGCATATTTAATAATAGAAATATAAATATTTCATATTATTAAATATTAACATATATATTAGTGATGGACCCATATACATTAAAGGTTGACTAGACCACTTAATCATTATGTTCCAACACTCCCCCTTAATGTTAAGTGGGATAACATAACATATGCCAATAGGCTACCCGCCTGCTACACTTGTAGGATTTACAATCCTTAAACTATAAAAGTTTTAGCCTAGCATATCGGTTGAAGGAATTATAACACCTTCATCATACTCAATTTACCTTTTGGTACAAAAGGATTTGGAATCCCAAAGATCATCCCATGATCAGTGGCTAAGTATGATTTTGTGAGTTTTATATGTTCTCACAGGTTCTCATAAAAGGTTATTGAACCCAAGCATATATGATCATTTTATAACCAAGGACCTCCTTAACAATATGCTTGTATTGGATGTTTACAAGTAAACTCAATAGCACTAAAGAGTTTATTGAAGACCTCATTTAAGATCTTTCTACACTTCTTTCTAAAAAATAAGCCGATGAGGTATACATGCCCGAAGGTTTTTTACACTTGCTCAAGATCTTTTTTACACTTTCCCGAAGGTTTTTTATAAATGCCTGAAGGTATTTTACAAAAACCAAGTTCCATTTAGAGGTGACATTGTCATGCACACTCCCCCTCAATGGAAACTCTGATAATCGAAGTTTTTCACGAAAGTGACAAAACTTTGCAACACTCAGGAACTTTGTAAAGAAGTCAAAGCAACTCCGCTCTTCAGTCAACATGAAATTGAGATTTATCTCATCACTTTGCACCTTATCATGGGTGAAGCGTATATGTATCTCAATGTTCTTCATCCTATGATGTTGAATTAGATTCTTAATCAAGAGTAATATAACTCTGACCACCACATAGAAGAGAAATACTTCCTTTAGCTTCCATATGTATCTTTATCAATAGTTGTTGTAGCCACATGACTTCTTTACTTCTTACATTGTACTTCTCTTACCTCAATAGAAGAAATAGAGACTCGTTGATTATATTTGTTGTTCTAAGTAATGGTTCCTACACTAAAAACTCGAACACATATCCAATGTATTTTATAACACAACATCAATATGGTTAGAATCACAAAATTCATATAAGATAGCATTTTCATTTTTAGTATAATACAACCCATAATTGATTGTTCCTTTCAAATATCTAATTTTTTATTTGCAAGATTCTAATAATCTCTAAAAAGGTTCTTACATAAACCTTAAAGTAATTCTTATTGTATAAGAAATATCTGATCTAATTATAGTTAGATAAGTCAAACTATTAACTATCAATGGATATAAAATAGGATCAACCTTTTTCATATGCATATTTAGGGTCAATATTTATTCCAACTTCCATTGAAGTAAAAATGGTTTACAATCAATCATAAGAAATTTTTTCAATACAATGGTTGCACATTGTGTTTTGAAAAATAACAATAGAATGAAATAAAGTCATACAAAGAATATGATATGAGAGACCTAATCATTCATTTCAAAGTATTGCTTCAATTTCTCTTTAATCCTATGAATTAAATCGAATTGTCACCAAATATAACTAAATCATCAACATATATACATATAATGATAATATGTGAGTCTTATTGCTTAATGAATATATCATTGTTATAAGAATAATTAACAAAACCTAACGGTTTAAAGAAGGAAACATTTTTCACATACCAAGCTCTAAAAGCTTGTTTTAAACCATATAAGGATTTCTCAACTTACAAACATAGTTTTCTTTACCGCAGTTTCTTCATATTCTTTAGGTTGAAACATGTAAAGTTCTTTTTTAAATCGTCATTCAAAAAAATATTTTTCTTATCCATTTGGTGAATTTCCCACCCAAATTGAGTGACAATTGCAAATAAGGCCCTAATAGTACTCATTTTAGCTACAGGGGAAAATATCTCAACATAATCAATACCAGGTTTCTGATTGAAACCTCTAGCAACAAGTCTAGCTTTATGTTTGTTAATACTACCATCAACATTATACTTTACTTTGTATATCCACCTAGACCCTATAATACTTCGCGGCTCAGGTTCATACAAGGTAATTAATACATGGTACATATGATGGCTTCTGGTCATTTTCCTAAGGTTAATAGGATTTGAAATTTCTAACATAGATTGAGCCCAATTTAATTTCTTATCTAGGAATACAATAATTTCAAAAACATCTATAACATCAAAATATCATCATGACCATTTACTAAATAAAAATAAAAACCATCATTTAGAATATTTAATGAAGCAACTTCAAGAGAAAAAGATAACACATATAAACCATTCACTAGATTATATCTATACATTTCATATAAGCTTTGATAATTAACATGTCATAACATTTCATGCTTTGTAGTTTTGAATTATTCAAACTCGAGATATAAAACAAGATACAAAAGAGAAATCATCAAAAATATACAAACCATTTCTTTGAATTCCTTTAGCTATTATACTCTCATTACTATCCTTGATATATGAAGTATCCATCATGCATGGATTCTAGTTGTGTCCATACCTCTTTTAGATATTTGATATTACCAATGTGTAGAAGGTACTCATCGTTCACATTCCATAAAATCATTGAAAGAGCCTTATGCATTCATTGCAAGAATGCATTTATGTTATCTATAGTTACTTGATGACTTGTGGGAGTAACCTCGGATCCAGAAACAATCATCTAGAGTTTCCTTGCTATAAATTCTATTTTGACCCAAATGTTATATTTGGTTTCATTTAGGATATGAGTTTTGTCAAGATAGAAGTATTTGGACGCCATTGTTTTCCTAAACCTGTAAAACACACCCCATTATAATATATAATGTACTACAAAGTTAGATACATATTTATCGATAATAAAAACAACACTTTTAATAGAATCATATTTAAATTTTATAGATCTAAAGAAACTATTTAATCATAACTAATTATGTCATTACAATGCATTATAATTAACCTCCCATGATCAAAATAATAACCCACAATATAAAGGGCTCTACCTTATACCCCAGATTTATATAAAAAATATTTTCAATCATATAAAAGTGAAAAAGAGACCCCTAAAAATACATAACTTGAAATTTCAAAAAAAATAATGTAAACAAAAATCGCCAACTTAAATTTGACGTTTAAATAACCGTCATAATGGTTTTTTTGTTTGTTGTGACAATCATTTGAACGCGTTAATTTTAACACAAAGTGAAAGTTTCCTATAACCTATGAGATTAAATTTGACGTCTAAATGACCGTCATATTATCTTATGTTTGGTCTATCGTGACGTTCATTTGACCGTCAAATTTAATGAAACCAAAACTTGTTGTGTATTTCAGAATATAAAATTCTAGAATTTCTTCTTCGTATAATATTAGGGAGATTATATTTTAACACATTATAATAATCCATTATAATTTATAATGTAAAAATATATACATTTTTTTCAAAAAAATAGGTATATAGTTTACATAATGTAAATAAAAAACAACATATAGTTCATAAAAATTATAAACTATAGTATATTTTTTTATAAAAAAACACAACCTTTATTAAAGGGGTTTAAAGAAAATAGACCAGTTAAAATAATTTTACCAAATACAAGTAGATTTATGAGAGTATAGATTAACTCCGCATAATTTATAGAGGGGACAATTAATTTCATCCGATCAAGAAATAAATTGAAATCCCTATTTTCATGAACCTTGTCTCCTCCCTTCATTTACTCTTAATTTTACCTTGCACACATTTAAAACTATGGAAAGATTGCAAAATATTTTATATAATTCTTGCAAGTTAAAAACTTTAAAAAATTTATGTGGCTATAACTACCAATATTTTAATAAATATTTACCACATTTCATGTGGGCCAATAAACTAGTTTTTTTAAATATCCATTTATACCTTTGAATTCCACATTTATACATGAGATATTATCTCATTTTATTCTCCGCTCTCACTCTTATATAAAAGAAAACCTTAAAATATATTTATTTATATAGTTTTTATAAACTATGAGATATAAATGAATAGGGTTGCCCCCTTACATGGATATTATAAATGGTTATTGACACATGTTAGGTTTTATTTAATAAGTATTAAGATTTAAAAAGTAATCCATTTATGGCCAAACAATAAACACGAGCCCCCTAACTAAAAAAGTAAGCACTTCAGTTTTTTTTAAAACATATATAAACCAAATCTAATAAAATTTATATTTTAAGCGGTTTAAAATAACCATATATAAAATATGATTCAAACTTAGGTTTGTTTCTTTTATTTTTAAAAACTATATATGCCTCGATTTATAAGTTAAGTTTAAATATGATTTAAAATTAGGCTTAGAATATGGTCTGTTGAC
Organism: Taxus wallichiana var. yunnanensis; assembly: GCA_018340775.1. Lineage (NCBI taxonomy): Eukaryota > Viridiplantae > Streptophyta > Pinopsida > Cupressales > Taxaceae > Taxus > Taxus wallichiana. The sequence continues at coordinate 758,034,587 of CM031242.1, read as the reverse complement.
TCTTCCCTCAATCCCATGTAATTTTAGTATGGTTTAAGACTTTTAATATATATATATTTTTTCCAAAACTATATAAATTTTAATATGATATTTATATAAATTATTATATAAACCTTACTCTATATTATGTATATTTTTATTTAAAAATAATAATATAGTTTTCAAATTATATATGATATAGTTATAGATTAACTATAAACTATGGTTTTTCAAATCGAATCCTTTTAGAGGGGACTAAAGAACATGAGTATGAATTTACCTTACAAAATATTTAACTTGCAAACATTTGAAATTATAGAAAAAATGAAAATTATTTTATATAGTAATAAATCTTTTCTTTTTTTTGTATGTAATTTTCACGCAGTAAATATTTGAAGCTCCTTTCACCCGTACACACATCAATCTCCAAACAAACATTAATTCCATATAATTTACAAAATGTAAATGAAGTACAAATCATATCATATTATATCTCCCCCAAAATTAGGGATTTAAAATTAAAACTATATTATGTTAAATAATTCATATCATTTTATTTAATAATTAAATAATTCAAAAGTATATATATATATATATATATATATATATATATATATATATATATATATATATATCAATAACCCACATGTTCCCCACTTAAGTCAAAATCACTTCTCACCTAAAAATCAATTCCCACCTAAAAATTCAATCTCTTCAAATTATTAAAATATGAATCCCACCCATAAAATCAATAATTCAAAATCTCCCTCTCCGACAACAAATCTAAAAATCAATGGTGTAAAGTGAGCACATGACTTCACTATTACACCCGACCGTGTCCCTACTCTATATATCACATCTTTTACTTTTCTCACATCATAAACCCCACCATCAAATCGCATCTTCATCATGTCCTCTTAATCAAAATTTATTTTGATTATTATAATTATTTGTAATCCTTTATTTTAATTTCAATTCAAGTTATAAATAGAACTCCTTCCCCCCTCTGGAGAAGGAGGAGACAATTCTAGAAATTATGAAGCATAAATTCATTTGTCTGTGAAATTTTGCATCATATTGTGGAATATTTGGAGGTGAAGCTCTACCAATTTCATATCACCCGCCTAGTGAACAATCGGTTGTTCTGTCAGGATACTAGTTCGGTATCATATTTATATTGTTCTTCAACATATTGCAGATTTTTAAATAGTTTTTGGCATGTCATCTTATCATTTGATATTCGTTATTTTATTATGAACATGGGGATTGACAGCCACTAAGGAAGTTAACGCTTCCCGGATTTACTTTGTCAGGCAGTCCTCGTATATCATCATCTAATCTTATCTGTTTCCATCTTGCAAATCTATTTTCTTTCTTTACAGATTTATTTTCTCTGCGCCCGTATCCAGAATCCATATCTACATTTGAGGTCCTAAGCCCTCTATCATTCGGAGTTGCTGGTGGCTAGCAGTCTCGGTGTTCACCCGCATGAGAACGAGTTTTCCAAATCAACAATGAGTTATGCATTAAGGAGAAAAAACCTTGCTAATTTGGACCTAGATCAAGAATTGTCCATTAGTGTAGAAGATGACCTAATTATGTTGGGTAAGTTAAGAAGGAACCACCTAAGGCCAACGCTTCTACTTCGGTGCATATACTTTTAATCAATTGGTCCAAAGTTAGCCAATGATTTGATTGCGACTAAGAATCAACTTACTTAGAACATACCCTATAAGGTCATTCCACGAAGGAATTTTCAGCCAAAAAATCATCTACCTCCTACTCAACCAAATATGGTAATAGAAGCTCCTCCTGTTAAAGTTCCAAAGAACACAACCTATGAATTCCAAGAGCCTCGATGATGATGTGAAAGAAGAAGAGATGGAAGAAATTGAAGAGGAACTAGAAGAAGTCCAAGAGGATGTAGATGAATCTTAAGTCAACTTTCTTACTACATAAAGAGTAGATGATGATGATGATGACTCGATGAAGTAGTTCTGAGATATGAACAATGAGTGTTACATTGTCACGACCACGAGATAAATTGAATAAAAACAAGTGGTGCAACCTACAAAGAAGGATAATTCCAAGGAAGTTCCCATCACCGTTCCAGTAGTAGCAAGGAGAGGAGAACTCATTCCTACCACTGTTGCTAAGAAGGTGAGTACTACTTCTCCATCTAATGCTCCTTCTTCCTCCACCTCTGTACTAAAATAAAATACACCCTCTACTTCGTGTCTAAAGCATCTTTAGCCTCAAAAGATGATAAACCCAAAACCTCTGCCATGTCTAATCAGGAAGTATCATCCACCTCAGGGTCTTTTGATATAATTGATCATATTAAAAAGACCAAAAATCAGATTTCGAGGTTGATTTTTATTAGACCCACCTAGAGGCCTTTTCTTACAAGGTCAAATTAGTTGAATCCAAACCTAGTCAATATCCTACTACTTCAAAAGGCCTTTTTCCTACTCCTAGCTCTCCTTCTCCATAGAATTTGATGGTTTCGCACCTTCCACCTCTGAGAAAATTGAGCCTTTTTATGTCACCCTCCTCATAACCAACCATAAACTCATTACTTGTGTCATTGACTCGGGAGCATCTAATAATGTAATTTCGCTAAAGTTTCCAATACCCATGGCCTCACTTTGACCCAAACCTTTGGTTCATGTTATTCAATGGAGACTAAAGAGGTGCCCCTAGTTGGGAGAATTAAGGATGCCCAAGTATCTTTTGCTACATTTCCTAAAAAAATATTCAAAGCCACTATTCTAGTTGCAGACATTCCTCCTTATGACATGTTATTAAGTAAAAATATTTGAGGAGAGGTTAGAGGAGAAATTCAGATGGATTGTTATTATGCTCTTATTCCACAACAAACATATGAAGAAGTTGTTACTAGAAAGGTAGGCAGAGTATATTGTCCAAAAGAATGATGATACTAAATCCCATATTTTGTATGAAGATATGGGTCATGAAAACTATATGGTAATGTATGAATTTGAGGCTAAAGCTCCCAAGGTTGTTCAACATGATCGTAATGGCATTTGGAATCTTGAATTTGATGGAAGTTTCTCTATAGCTGGTTTTAAAGCAGGAGTTGTATTAGCTGCACTTGATGATAAACTTCAACCTTTCTCTTACAAGATTCAATTTGCTAATACTAATAAAATTTCTAAATATGAGGCCCTCATTTTTGGCCTAGTAATATCAAGAGATATGGGAATAAAGAACCTTCATGCTCAAGGAGATGAAAAATATATTGTTAAGAAAGTTTGAGGAGCCTTTCAGGTGAAGAATCAAAGTTTGAAGCATTACATAACCCTGGTATGAGATTCATTTGAATTATTGGATGAATTTTCAATAAATGTTGTGCATAGAGAAATAAACACTAGAGCATATGCTCTAGAAGTTTCTGGATCGTTGCTCATTTTACACCCAAATTTCTCCCAAGATAAGTTTTCAATAGAGATGATTTACTGAGACCAGTGTCCCGAAAAATTTTGATAATTGGAAGGTGTTCAATGATAACCAACATATTATTCCTTTCTTAAACTCAAAGATAACTTTAGCTAGCTATATTTTGAGGGAAGTGAAGCTGGTTATCATGAATCTATTTCATCTTTTGTATCTGAAGGAGTTGAAGAAGAATCTGACCAAGACAGTTGTATCAAGCTTAAAGGAAATAAGATACCTAAGGTTATGGTAAGTTTGGAAGATCTATTTGACAAACATGATCGGTATATCAAAGGAAAGGTATCACAAGAGGTTCTTCAATCAATTGAATTTGAAAAAATCAACATCGAAGTGATGAGGAGCCCAAATTTGTCAATATTGGAAAATGTTGTTCTAAAAGAGAAAGAAAATGGTTGAATTATTAAATAAGTACATAGATGTTCTGGCCTACTCATATGATGATTTAAAAATTTAAACCAAGGGAGATGTAACATTACATTCCTTTAAATCCAGGCATTCAATCATTTCTCCATAAACAAAGACAATACAATCTCAAGATCGTTAGCACAATTCATCGGAGATACACAAGTTGCTGGATGCCATAATAATTTTTCCCATTCATCATTCAACTTGGGTTGCCAACATTGTGCCAATAAGAAATAAAAATGGAGAAATTCAAATTTGTGTTGATTTTCAAAATTTGAATCAGATTCTCTCAAAGAAAATTATCCACTTCCCATGATGGACCAGATTCTACAATTTGTTCTTGGTTTGGAGATGTCTTCCATGCTTGATGGATTCTCGAGCTATAATCAAATTGAAGTGGATGTACAGACCAACATAAAACTACTTTTACAACTCCCTGGGGCACATTTTCCTACAAAAGGATGTCATTTGGTCTCATTAACATAGGTGCAACATTCTAAAGGGAAATGGATTTGGCCTTTGGTGATTTAAAGGAAAATGTATAGTGATCTATCTTGATGATCTAACTGTTTTCTCGAAGAAAAGAGAAGATAACTTCCAACGCCTGAAATCAGTACTTGAGATGTAGGGACCATGGAATTTATTTGAATCCAAAGAAATCTATCTTCGGTGTGACAGAAGGAAAGTTACTTGGGAACATTGTCTCAAAAGATGGAATCAAAATTGATCCAAAATATGTTCAAGCAATCCAAAATATTCCACTTCTGATGAGTAAGAAAGGTGTGCATTCTTTCTTTGAAAAGATTAATTTCTTGAGAAGATTTATCCCTAGTTTTGCAAGAGTTGACAAGAAACATAGCTCACATGATGAAAGGGAATCAATATTTTCATTGACTGCTGAAGGAAAGGATTCCTTTGAGAATATCAAGAAATCTATTGCTAAAACACCTATTCTTTCATGCCCTAATTATGACAAATATTTTGTAATCTATTGTTTTGCCTCTGAACACACCCTAGCAACAATTCGATGCAGAAGAATTTTTAGGGATGTGAAGTTCCTATTACATTCATGCGATATAACTTAAAGGCCAAAATTTGAAGTACTCCCAAATGGAGAAACATGCATTTGTTGTGGTAAAAGCAGTAAAGAAGTTTCATTTCTACATCCTAAATTCTCGTTCCACTATGTTTGTGCCAGATATATTAGTCAAGTCAATTCTTACACAATAGGAATTTAGATCTAAAGGAGGTAATTAGGTAGAAAAATTCCGGAGTATGACCTCGATATCAAGCCCACTAAACTTGTTTGAGGTAAGGGTTTATGTGAATTGATTGCTAATGGTCCAAGGAGTGAATCAATTGAAAATGAAACTTCTAGTGTTCCAACCGTACTCTTTCTTAGTTCTACTGATGAGTGGTATGCAAACATTGCTCATTTCCTAACTTATGGAGAATATCTAGCACACTTGAGTGCCAAAGAGAAAAGAGTTGTTAAACTCTAATATGAAAAATATGTTCTCTGGGAAAATTCATTGTTCAAGAGAGGAATTAATGGTTGGTTTCTTAGATACGTTGATAAGGAGAAACAAAAGAGATTGCTTTGAGAGATTTTCATGACTAGGCATGTGGAGGTCATTTTTCTTCAGCAGTAATAGCTCATAAAATCTTCCATGCGGGGTATTACTTGAAAAACAATTTTCAAAGATGTAACAAAGTGGGTGTCAAAGTGTGAAGCATGTCAAAATTTTGTGGGCAGACCCAAGTTGGCCACCTTGCCTCTTAAACCAATGGTAATTGAAGATCCCTTCCAACAATGGGGGATAGATTTCATTGGAACTCTTAATCCAACTTCAAGTGTAGGACATACTCATGTTCTAACAACAACTAATTACTTCACAAAGTGGGTGGAGGTAATTCCAGTAAAGAGGACCACTTCTGAGGTAGTATGTGATTTCATCAAGGAGAACATATTGGTCAGGTTTGGGATTCCAAATAAGATTGTCACAAATAATGCCCCAATTTTTCTTCCCATGAGTTGATTGATTTTTTCTATGGATATGATATTTCCCTTGCACATTCATCTGATTACTATCCATAAGGGAATGGGCAAGCTGAATCAACCAACAAAAATTTGGTAACAATCATCAGAAATTTTGTAGATGAATCACAGAGAAATTGGCATAAGAAGCTTTATGATGCTCTCTAGGTAGATAAGATCACACCAAAGAGAGATATTAGAATGTCTCCATTCTAATTGATTTATGGGACATAAGATAAATTATCGGTGATAGTGGAGTTCCCTGCAGTTCATCTTGCAAAAGCTATTAAAGATGGAGAGTTCTCTAATGCTATGGAGAAAAGGGTGATGTACCTACAAAAATTGGATGAAGAAAGATTACAGTTGTTGAAAAAATCTCGACACCGAAAAGGTCAAGAAACTGTTTGAAAAGAAAGATAGACCCAAGGATTTCCAAGTGGGAGATGTAGTCCTACTCTAGGACAAGAGACGAGAACCATGAGGAAGCCATGGTAAGTTTGATTCACTCTGGCTTGGTCCTTTCAAAATTTATCATTTTGCTGGTGAAAATTCTTATTATCTGAGCTATATGGATGGAACTTCGCTTCCATTTCCATATAGTGGCCAATACTTGAAGTTTTTCCAATCTTAAAAGTAAACAACAATCCTTTTGTATATAGTCCTGTAAATAGTCTTGTACAGCTTTTATTTTTGGTCTCATTGTGTCTTTGTGTTTCTATGTTTTTATGTATTGTTTGGTACTATATAATCACTGATGGATAAGGAACTTGTCTTATAACCATAGATTTTGGAGTTCTTTGCTCTGTCTTTTTCCTTATGAGTTAAGTCATTCCAATCCCAAGAAAGAGCCAACTGTTGTCACTTACCCATAAAATGTGTAATTTAAAAAAATGAATTTTGTCTGCGCCAAATGACTCTTTTCCCAAAATTGTTTTCCTTTGTGAAGTCTTCAAAAGTGAAAATTTTCCAACAATTAGTCGTTTTTGGCATTTCGGGTATAATTCCTTTGTATTGTAGCTATTTTAAGTTTTTTTGGAACAAGTGGTACATGTTCTCCCGAGCCTTATGTTCCCCGCATTACCGCTTCACCCACAATACACTTGTTATTTGTTATGCCGAGTTTTGAGTGTCTCAAGGAAATTTCCTTTGTTTCTTTTTTTCCCATGGTTCATTTTGATCAAGTCCTTTGTGTTGCGGGAAATGTGGAGATTTTGGTTCCCTGAGCCCTTTGTTCCCGTAGGTGTTAAATTCCTCGAATGTTTGACTTACCTGTATTGATAAGTGGTTCCTTATATTACGAGATTTCAAATGTTTAGGGAACTCATGACTCATTCATCTTAGGCCTTCGTCCTCCACATCCTCTTGTTCTCCACATTGGCTTTCAACCCGAAATATTTTGACCAATTATTCCCTTATGTTACGGGAGATGTGGATATTCGATGAACTCGTGACCCTTTTGTTCCCATGGGACTTGTGTTCTTCTGCAAACAATATTTACTGCACTTGTTTGATCATTTTGTATTGTGGGGTTTGCGGATATTTGAGGCACTCATGTCTTGTATTCCTTCTAGCCTATTGTTCCATGCAAACCCATTTTTTTCACACATTGAAGCCTTTCTATACATTGCATAGAATTCGAGGTATAAGACCCTCACGTCCCTTGTTCCCTCATGCCCTATGCATACAAAAAAATGCCATTTGGACTATCTAATGTTGGGGCTACTTTCCAAAGAGCCATGGATATGGCATTCAAAGGGATAATCAACAAAATAGTGCTGATCTATCTAGATGACATCACTATGTTCTCCAAAAATGCAATAGACCACCTTTTTCACCTAAGGCAAGTGTTTCAAAGATGCAGGAGATTTGGGGTATCTTTGAACCCTAAAAAATGCATATTCTTGGCCCATGAGGGTAGGATTTTAGGCCATATTGTGTCTAAGGAGGGTCTAGAAATTGACCCAGAGAGAGTTGAAGCAATAAAAACACTTGTCATTGCTAAGTCACAAGAAGGCTCTTCAAAGCTTCTTGGGAAAAATCAATTTTGTCCGCAGTTTGTTCCAAACTTTGCTACCCTTGTTAAGCCAATAACATTGATGTTGAATAAGGGCTTAGTATTCAATGGATAGCTGAAGGAAAAGCAAGTTTTTAGGATATCAAAGAAGCCATATCACGAGCACCAACTCTTATGAACCCATATTTTTCCAAAGAGTTCATACTATATGCCTTTGGTGGCAGCGACACAATTTTTGCAATCTTGGTGCAACAAAACAAATAAAGTACGTAACATCCAATTACTTTTTCCAACCGTAGTCCGGAAGATTATGAGGTAAGGTACTCCTTCATTGAGAAGTAGGTCCCGGCGTAATCGGAGGATTGAAGAAGTTTAAGCATTTGGTTTCAAACAACAAAATCCAGCTATTGGTTTCCCATGCGGGAGTTAAATAATTCCTTCTCAGCAAGGACCTCGAATGAAAAGCACTCGGGATGGATCACCCGTGTCATGGAATATGACATTGAGATCAAGGTCACCAAGCTGGTCCATGGGAAGGGGTTGTGTGAACAACTAGCCTCGGAGTTAGCAAGATGAAACAGAGAAAGGTGAAAAGGAGGTTGTTCTTGTTCTACAAGATGACCAAGAAGAAGGGATAGATGATGTGCTTGCTCCTTGTTAGACCCAAGACATGGTGCAATTCCTTCAAATGTCTTATGTCCTCATGGGATGGATAAATGAAAAAGGAGACATTTCGGTTACAGCCATCCCATATGTTCTTATCGATGGTATCTTGTTCAAAAGAGACATCAATGGCATTTTGCCGAGATGCATTTAGACATGATCGTGGAGAGTGTGCTATAAGAATTCCATGTTGAAGTAGCCGGAGGCCATTTTCTCCAAGAGTGACAACACTAAAAATCATGAAAGCATGATATTATTGTCCCAGTGTTTAATAACTGCTACACATGGATCAAAAGGTGCAAAAATTGTGCATTCTTCAAAGGCAAGGAAAGGCTAGTAGCACTTCCATTACACCCAATCTTAGTCGACCAACCTTTCATACAATGGGGATTGGACATGAAGATATCCCTGTGAGTTGCCAAATTGTTATCCATATATCTCCCCATTCCAAATATTGGATTGACCACGATCCCACATAAAAATGCAAAATGGCCCGCAACTTTGCCCAAGGAAAAAGTCAAGCATTCGGCCCGAGTCAAAGCCAAGCGGGAATTGGAAGAAAGGGAAAAGATAAATTATGGACCGGTAGGCCCGATTTTTGTTCCAATCAATTGCCACTTGTCCCATATCAAAAGGGGGCCCATTTTTCAAGTTGTTTTCCCACCTTCCTATATGGGCCCGATACAAACTTCAAAGGGGCATATCTTTTGACTCAGGGCTTGAAATATTGCAAATATGATGTCGTTGGAAAGATCTTGGCCTCACCCATGCCATGGAGGTCTAAAACTTTAATTTTGAGGAGGTTAGGTGAAGAAAAATAGAGGAAACGTCTTCAAGATTTCAATGTAGGATCTTCTTGCCTCAATAACCAAATCAAATTTGATCTGTTTCACCATTTCCTCTTCCTTCAAGGTGCCGAACCAAGGATCGATGCAGTAAATATGGATTTGGGGAGAGATTTTATCAGAGGCATTAACAGCGGTGGTTGAGCTTCAACCTACTTTTCCTGCTTCTCTCTCTTTTCTTCTTTCAAGTTGAATCTATAAATACGAGGGCAAGATTCATTGTAAAGGGTTGGACATTCTTTGTTTTGTAGGCTCCCTTCTCCTCTTAGCAAATGGATTTTTGGGGTTCATGCCTTCCATAAAAATTGCATTACATTTCTTCCTCTTGGCTACTTTGTAATGGACTGTATCAATCTACAGAGCAACAAAACATGGCTGTGATCAATTTTAGATCATATCTTGTCTCTTTTGCTTTCATCTGGTCTCCCATTATATATTTGGCTATCTGTGATTGTTTATTGTATACATTTTGTTGGTTTGTGTCTATTAGCAAAATAAGTTTTCATCATTCCATTGGTGCATCACCTCGTAGTTTAGCTTTGTTTTAATTTCTGTATTCCTTCTATCCATGTCTCCTTGGTAAATTTTAGATTAGGATTAAGAACATACCCTATGCAAGTTTCTACGTATGCACCTAAACAGAGGAATAAGGAATCAACCTTCAATATGGAGAGATTTCCCATTTTGCAAGGTCCCACACCTTGGGGAAATTTCAATGTTATGCAATCACACCAAATGAGTCTCCTTAGAAAAGTAGATCTTTTAGAGCTCATTTGGGGGTGTTGTAATTATGCACTAACAATTTTTTACAAGCCATTTGGGAATGGAAAAAGGCATATAAAGGGGTAAAGTAGTTCATTTTTCACCATTGCAACATGAGAATTTTCACTATGTTGTACATCTTTTGTTCCCATGCCCTCAGGTACATTTCTAGTCATAACTCTTTCTTTTCCCAACCATTTTCAAAATTTCGATTTGCATTATGATTATGAGGAGATTTTCATTCTTCTTGAGATAAAGGTAAGCCATTCGAGGAGCCCCCGTGTTTCTTTGAAATAAAATTTAGTTCCAATCTCTACCGTCCCTATTTTCATTGTTAATCTTATTTCCTTAGGTTTGTCTTCCCACCTTGTTACCATGAAGTTCCAATACGAGGGTTTTGAGAATATTTCTTCTCTTAAAACCTTTGTGCCTAACATTGGGGACAATGATGTATGACATGTGAATCTAGATGATTTTTGGGGCCATGTCTATGGAGATAACCCTACTCCCATAGCTCAATGCATCAAGGATATTGGAATTTCCTATGTTACTACTTTCCCTCTTTCTATTCATTGCTCGATACATCATAGCCCATGCCTCCCATTTTGACCCTGATACTAAAGAAATTAAAGATCCTTCGGAAAATTCATTTCTAAATTAGATGTTAAGTACATTAATGCAGTATTAGAATCCTAGCTACATAATATCTTGTCTTTTGTCTAAATCCCATGCCCGTAAACTATTTGAACAAGACAAGGATAAGTATAAGGAAATGATTGCTAAATCATGGCTCAAAACCCCAAAGAGAGGTGCTTCTAAACTACCAAAGGTCATGTATAGAACAAATTTTAAGGAGGAATTGTCAGATATGACTACATTGTTGTCTAGATTGATGGGCCTACCCTCTATAAATGAATTTCAATTTTGGATGAGTGTCTTCATCAACATTATTTGTGAGGGGAAATAGAACTTGAGTTGGGGAGAAATGATCTGTGACAACCTCAGTGAACAACTAGCTAATGTGCAACAAAGTAAAACATTCTACATGACCTCATACCTCATGTACTCAATTGCAACATACAAGGTCTGGTTGGGTCTATCTCCAGTGGATGATAAGAAGAATGAACCAATGTATGAATTCTACCCACAACTAACCTTTGAAAACAACAAACACCATTTTAGAAGAGTCAATGATGCTTTCACAATGTATATTGTTAGACTCTTAGAGGGAAATATAGCTGAGAGGGTTCTACTTTGAGGCCAAACAACTAATTTCAACATATGGCAGTTTGTTCATTCAATTTAGGATATTTTCCTATATTAGATTAGCTAGATTTGAACGTACACCAAACTATTTCCTCTCGCCTTCTACGTGCTTGTGTGGCATGTGGGAAGAGTATGGGGAACTTATTTATTTTTTCTATTGTTTGTCTTAAGTTAAAAAATTGAGGTCATAATCGTCAGCAATGGTATGGTCTGTGGGGTTATGGAAGGTAGCAAAACATCTAATATTTTTGTGGGTAGACTTTCCTATCCTCTTTGTACTTAAGGGGAATATATCAAAGTTGAATGTATTTTATACATGGTTTTCCTCCTCGGAAAGGGAGCTTCAGATCCTATTTTTGGTTCTTCTTTTCATCATTCATGTGTTGGGTTGATACACCTAGCACATCGACCTCTCCTCGACAAAAATTTGGGACTGATCACCCCCAATTCTTCATCGAGTTCAATAATCCAATATATCCAAGGCACAAAAATGGGAGCACATTCCCTTCGCAAGAAAAATAAGTGTATTCCTTCCATGTTTTGCATTTATTTTAGCATTTATTGTTGCACATTTCTTTATATTACTTTCATTACATTTTGAGTTAAAGTTCAGTTTCTTATTTTGGGCATTGAATACACTTTGTGTTGCAAGTTTCATTTTGGAGCGTGCCAACACCAACATAATGAGATACTACAAAATAAAGTTATTACAAGCAAAGAAAAAGTGTATCTACACAATCAGGTATATTTTCCTTTTAAGTATGTAATTTTCATTTCACACTTAAAGGGGGGAAAATGTAGACACTCAAATTTGACAGTTTATCTTTTGATAATGTTGATCTTGATATTACACACTTGCATGCACATATACACTCTCCTCATTTTTTATTAGCACACCCTGATAGCTCTTCGATTACTTTCTTATCTTTTCACACCTTTTTTCATCAATTCCCGAGGTTTTATAGCATAAAATGCATCTAAAGACATCCATCATCTAACCCATAAAGTAAAAATATGTTTTTCCCTTATATCCAAAACAATAGGTTTCGGTCGATATTGACACATGAAAATCTTGACCCTATTGTATGGTTTTGGACCAACATGTTTTGGGCCCAAACTCTCAATTCCAAAAATTTCATACTGAGACTAAGATTCCCTTTTGATCATCCTTTCATAGCATAATAACCATCGGAAGCCTATATAAGCAATTCAATCATACCTCATTTAGGTTCATAGCACCTTATGTTCTCCCCATGTTAAAACAAGCACAAAAGGCACTTATTAATCCCTAAACAGTGAAAGAACTAATGTAAATCCATTAGGGAAGTACCTTTAAAGGTCCGAAGTATCCTACCAGTGTCTAAGAGTCTACATATTATTTCTATAAGAAAGACATTGGAAAAACATGGTTGTCGTTCGATTGCACTATGAAAGATATCACATGTTAAGAGAATGATATGTAATTTGATACCTCTTTGAATTTTTGGCAACGTCGGTGTTGCACCTGAGGTAACCACAATCCACCTAAATTTTTTTCAGGAACTCCATATTGCACTACAATTTTTTGAGGGTTTTGAGAAGAGTTTACATAACCATTTCAAAGGTGAGCGAAGAAGACTAAAAGACATTGACATACATTTCTAGGTAGGGAAGCACTCAACAATTTGTAGGCCTAGTTTCCAAGCAGGCCAAGACTATACATGGGTTAGAATTGTATGGACGGTCTTGACCTATTTCTATATTTTTCCTAGGTCTAGTTTTATGTGCCACTCCTGTAATGAATCATTTTCAGCCTCGATCATCTTGTTCCTACATTCGAGTCACTTAGACTCTTCTAGATTTACATAGAATTAGCTGAGTGCAATTCCTCCTTTGTGTTTTGATAGTTGTTAGATCAATAGTCACTTTGTAAACCGTTATTTAGATTTTTGTAATTAATTTTGAAAGTTAATTAAATCATAATATCATCCTATAATGAAAGATTCATCCTTTTAATGCATGTTAATCAGGGAACATTCTAGAAGCTTAAAAATTGAGATTAATCACCCTAAAAATTGAAATTAAATACCACATATATCCTAAGTTTGTTTATAAAAAGTATGCTACCACCATGGATCCCATCCCTAATGGGAGAAACACGTAGATTAATTTTGTAGATAACATTATTTTTCACTACTAGTCAATTATAAAGATAGATATGATTTTGATCATGATTACAATTACAATGACTATGAACACCCTTATATGCTTTATGATCATTTGTAACACCTCAATCTTGATCCTATTGATGAAAACGAAGATATTATTTTAATAGACACACTATACATTTCTCAACAACTTCTCGCCACTCATTTCATTAGTAAGAGTGCATATTTTGACTCTATAGTGGTCATATATCCTCTATTTAGTTATCTTATCCATCATGTCACATTATTTTACTCCGCCTTTTCTCGAATTCCCGATTGCATATGTGAATTTCCTTCCTTATTTTCCAAGAAAAAGTTTCCTTGCACTATATATGCCCATGCATACTTTTATAAGGGTTATGCTTCCAATATATTGTTAATGGTACTAAAGTTATCCCTCATCATCACATGTTATATCATACCTCTCCAATCACAATGGTTTTTTTTTAAATAAAAAATTAATATCAATCAATTACAATATCTTTTGGCACACTACTCTAATCACAAATATCAATCCAAATCCTTTTATCCATATTATCTCTACTGAATCTATCCCTCTTCAAATTTCTATCATGTTATGACCCCTCTATAGTTTTTACACACACTATGATATATTTAAGGTCTACCCCTCCTTCGCCATGTAGGGTTCATCTTTTCCCCATGTTAAGAGTCTCATCGGATAACTCTTTTTCTACCACTCTCCTTTTACATAGTTATATTAATAAATACAAAACCATGACCTATATGCATAGTTTGTATTTTTAGCATTTTATATTGCATATGTTATTTGTCACTATGGTTTAATTGATAACATATCTTTTCTAATCCCTACACACATGCGTTCACGAGATATATTGATCTTGATACATGGGACATATTTATACATGCTAATAGGAGCTAGTTTGGTTCCTTACATTACTTATCTTGGGGGCATACCTCCACACTATATAGGTGTTATTATTTAATTATATTTCCTTTCTAATTCCTCATTATGCTTGTGTATTAGGTAGATTTCAGGTCTATGCTATCAAATGCGAAAGTACCTAAAACTCAAAATATGAAAGGGTTTAGTGATACTTGTGCCAACATTTGCAATGTCGAATGATCATATGTGAACAGTGGATGAGTGCTCTTCCTTTTGCCAAGTGAAGAGACCTACAATAGAAAACATCTAAACAAGAAAAACTAGATCAAATGGGATGACGATCTCGCTCAAAAGGATGATTCTAAGAATCTAAAGGGACTTCCTTGGAGGATGTCGATTGTTTTGATACAATTAAGTGAGTTGATAATAATGATAAGATAAGAAATGATAATGACAAGGATGGAAGTTAAAACTCAAGGTGAAAAGGAAGATCTTGTTCTGCTTCGTAGGTGGCCTAGGCTAAAGTGGCGGTAATCTGGACAACTTCAAAGTAGTTGTCCTAGTAGTCTGTGATTACCTTTTGGATTTCATGGAGGAATTCAATTTATTCCTCAATGTCCTTGATGTTAGGTGTGAACACAATGGCATATAAGGTAAGCTCATGTAGTATGTCAAAATACTCCCGCACAAAGGGTTGTGGTATGATGGGGAGATTGTAGATGCTTGTGATTGGGTGAGACTAACTGGAATAGTCATCTACAGTAGATACATACTTACAATAGACAAGTTAAATCCAAGAGTATAAATAATAATTAATGACATGTAATGATCTGATAAAGGAAAGTGATTGACAAAAATTGCAAGAAATTCAAACAAACCACTTGTGACTTAGAGGAATCATGGGTGATTCCTGTAAAAATATTGATTTTCTAAAGAAAATGATAAATTGATGAAAACAAAGGCTTAGAGTGATTTTTTTGTACTTGTTATGAGATAGGAGCAATGATAAACGATAAAAGATTACCTTGCAAAGTGTGTAAAAACTATAGAAGGTTCAAAAAGGTTGGTTGATTTGATGACTTTGATTTATTGATCATTTGATGGTTGAAAGGCTTGTGGATGCAAAAACCAATGTGTTGTGGCCCCGGGAGTAAGCAAAGCTTCGTTGCAAGACTTGGGGATTGCTTTGAGTGGTGGTACTTTGTTGTTGGTTTGAGAGAAAAGATACATAGTCATCTAAAAGGTCTCGAAGGTTATCCTTGAAATAGGAGTTTGAACTCCTATTTATAATCACATGAATTTTTTTGAATCACCGGTGATCCGGAAAAATTGGAAGAGGGTGTTTGGAAGTGGATTTAACCAGGTTCCAAAATGGTATTTTTCAGGTATGGGAAAAGGGAAGTTGGTTAGGGGAAGAGGTTAGGAGAGGTCAAGAGTTTAGGATGTTATAATGAAAAGACTAGGATATGTTTAGAAATGGTTTAGGAGGTTTCAGAGAAGTTATAGTGAATGTTGATGAGTAAATATGATCTACCGAGGGTGAATAATAATTTTACGGAGTGAGTTGGGATGGCTTAGATTTGAAGTGATAGGTTTAATTAATGTGCGTATGTGGGTGACAAAAACCGGTGTCTACAACTTGATTGCATATATTATGTACATGTTATTTTTTAAATTAACGGAATAACACATGTGTATTGTGCAACATTGGCACATCATGTTTCATGTGCTCTTATTACTTATTGCTTTTATCATTGTTTGACATTACTATTTGTTACACCATGTTTGCTAGTTATTTAGGTTACTACTTGATTGTTTCATTTATATGTGGCATGAGTTCCTTGATTTTTTTATGACACTTTGTTGGTGTCCCATTTTTGCATCTCTAATACCTTGATGTGACTCTTCTTTACATGATATTTCCTCTATTTTTGCACTTGATTGTTGTTTTATCTTTATCCTAGTTATATTACATTTGCATTGTTACTATTGTTGTTTTTATGTTATCACTACCTTTGTTGTTCTTATTTTTATAGTTATTTTTATCTTTGTGTGATATGATTTCCACCATGTGCAACCCCATTTAGGTACAAGTTCTCCAAGGTAGCCACCTCTTTAGCATTCTACACTATCCTATAGATTCTTAGACATACATTTCTTAGGTTGACATCTATTTTGAGCCATACGCTCAAATGGTTTATCACAAGCACCTCAAAGAGGTGGAATTAATTATGATATATTGTACACTTTCTAGAATAATTGTATGTTTGGAAAAAGGTTTTCACAAGGAGGATGTACCAAAAAAACTCTAGACATAAAATTTTTATAGAAAACAAATTGGGTTAAAAACTGTACAATACGGTTGAATGTTCCTAACCATACCTTATTTTTTTCCTTAGGGGAAAACACCAATTTTTTCTATAGTTTCATATTTTTATCATGCACATAAGTTTTTGGAAAAATATCAGACTCAATTGACATAATTCAAATCATTTTATAGGGGCATGAATATTTCACTCCTTCGCCACTTCAATACTCAATTCCGGTTACAAAATACATGTGTTTTGGGGGCATGGGTATTCTTCTCTATTGATATTTCAGCATAATGCATACTCTTACTCAATAGTATGGCACATGGGAAGAGCATGGGGAACTCATTCTCTTTTATACTTTGTGTCTATGTATCCATACATTAGGCCTAGATCCATCTGAGAGCCGTGTAGTCTATGTTGTTATGGAAAGTATCAAAGTAGATAAGTTATTTGTAGGCATTATTTCCTCTCCTCATTATTAAAGGGGAAGATATTAGATTTACTAAAATATTTGATACACAATATTCTTCCTTCACAGGGTGAATTAGTACCTCTTTCTCATTCTTTCTCTACCTTCCATTCAGTTTTGGGTTACATGCACCCAATACTCTAGTTTCTCCTTCGACACAATTGGGGACTGATCACCCCTAATCCTTCAACAAAGTTCAGCAAAAAAATCCAAATCTCTAATTGCAAGAAAGGAATAGGAACCTCTTCCCTTCACAAAATAAACAAGTGTAATCTTTCCATGTTTTACATCTCTTCATTTCACTTTATGCAAGTTCAAATTCTATAGTTACTATTGATTTATAGTTCAATTTATACTATGGAAATTAACTACACTCTATGTTGCAAGTTTCATCATGGAACATGCCAACACCAAGACATATGGGCAACAAAAACATTGACTAAAGATAAAGTGTGTCTACACAATCAAGTATATTTTCCTGTAAGAATGTAATTTTTATTTCATACTTAAGGGGAAAATATAAACACTCAAATTTTGAAATTTACCCTTTTGACATTGCTTATTGCAATTGTGGTTTTTGGCTAAAACAAACTACCAAATCCTATCCCACTCAAAGGTGCATGTTGTCATATTTTTCCTAAATTTCTCATTTCCATACCCCTATGTGTCCAAAAAATATCAATATTAGTACATAAGACTGCTAAAAAATTTTCCTTCCAAGAAGTAACTTTTAGATTCCACTTAACTCTTCTCTTTCCAAAACTATATAGTTTAGTAAGGTTGTATAATATGGTCCAAGATGACATGTGCAATCCTTCACCGACACATTTTCCAACTCTGTTTTTGATGTAATATCATTTGTTGGGTCTTTTCATCTTCATGGGTTGGCCTTATCATGATAATTTACCTTTGGAACCATATATAAACAAGTTAACATCACCTCATTTACTCACATGGAAATCACATGAAATTCTATTGACACACTCACTTGAAATACTCACAAAATGTACTCAAGGATCCCTAAATATGCTTAAAGCTTCGCACACCCATTAGGGAAACCAATACTAAAATTTTGAAGCACTCAACTAGGTGAAGGAGTCTATCTTCCCTCAATTCCAATAAAAACAAGTTCATCACAACAAATTCTTAGTGAGATCGTAATTCTACCAAGCATAATCAAAGTGGTTCAAGATACGAACTAGTTGCATTTATATAGATGTTACATTCTAGGTGGAGAAATACTTGTGGTTTAAGACATCATCGAGTATTGACAATGTAGGTGGTGCACGGATTTAACTTCAAATAAAAAACTAACCTTGTTGTAGGGTATTCCTCCCATGGTTAGGGTTTTCGCATGATTCAACCGATTACATATGATTTCAAGGTTGTGCAACATTTAGGGTTTGATAGTGAAGTACATTTTCGTGACACTCAAGGACCGAGAAAATTACAAAATTCAATTGTGAAGGCTTCTAAAATCATATGTAAGGGGAAGGGCCATATTATACATCCTAACCAAGCTATATGGTCCCCCACCAAGGCATTTTCATGTCACAATATCATAAGTGAAACTTCTCTAATCTATGCACTCCTAGATTCTCTAGTCTATGCACCTAGTTTTCTTTCGTATAGTTCTATATAGCTAAGTTTATCTTCATCTTATGTATTTGAGCTTGTATTCATTCATTTTAAGAATAGTACGTTATTATGGTGTTATACTATTAATTTTTGAGGTTAATTTGTCATACCCTGAGTTTGATGCGTTCATAATGTCATTAACATAGCTAACTAATAATGTTGTTGGTTATTAAAGTTACGTTGATGTTTGGCGGATGCGGAAAAGTGGAAAGTTGATATTGATAACGTAACTTGGCATATGTTTGTTAATTGATCGAAAAAATAATATTGAATAATTCAAATAAGGATCAACAGCTTAGTAATAATATTTAATAATAAATATATATTTGCATAAATATATATGTAGACATATATACATATGTATATATATGTATGTATACATAAAACTATATATCTCATTTATTGAAGGCTTTGGTGTTAGAGGACCACCTTTTGGTTTGCATGGTTGTAAGGTATTGGTTTGTTTGAACTCCACCGTTGTTTGCATTGGTTAAGGATGATTGACATTGTTTAAGGTTTATATTTCTTGGGGATTGAGCTTAGACCATTAAGCAAAGAAATTGATTAATGTTTAAAACAATGTTCATTGACCACATTGCATTGGATTGTTTAAAGTTTGGTTAGAGCATGGTCATCATCCACTTGGCATTGATATTGTTTAAATGAGATAAAACGATGGTCACAGACCATATAACATAGGATATTGTTTATATTTTAAGTGATAATGATTAATATTGGTCATAGACCATATGGCATAAACATAGGTGAAATATGTAGCATGCAAGGTTTTTGGATTTTAGAAGCCATGATGTGGCATTGACATTTTTAATGGCATTTAATAAACTTGGTTCCTTGGGAACTAGTAGCTTGCTTAGGAAGATAAAACATGCAAAATATCTCCCATTCACATCTTTTGCATTGATGTTTGGTTTTTGGTCTTTGAAATATGCATGGAGATTTTTGAGGAGATATTCAGAGAAATCTTTTTGGGTATGTGCATGCAATTGCGAAGCTATTTTTAATGGTATATTGGTATTTAAAATATTTTTCGAAAATGTTTTATGGGATTTTTAGTAGCATTCGAATTGTAGGTAGATTTCAAGGGAAGAATAAGGAAATAAGGACAAAACCAGCATGGGTTTTCTCTCTCTTGTTCTTTGTTGTTATTAACATGAAATTTTAGAATACGTTTTTGGTTTTTAAATATGGTACTATTCTTCATTTTTAATGTGAAGTTTGAAAAGGAAAACAAGAGAAAAGGGTGGAAATGAAACAAGTTTTGTTTGTAGATGTGAGATTTGGAATCATATTTGATTTGACATTCTTGGTCCTGTTTTTATTTAAAATATGGAAATGTAACACAATATATTATTTGGGTTTTTGAAATCAGGTCGTAGAAATATAACAAAGTTGATTTAGTTATGTTGAACATGTTTTGGGTTTAATCATGATTTTAAAGCTGAAATATTGAATGGATTTGTTTGTGATTTTTGTAAAACTAGTAGATGCATGCATAAATCTGGTAAAAAAATAGGTGTGAAGACGTCCTGGCTTGTGAGATCTAGAGTTGTAACTAATTTAATATGGGTTTTTGTTGTGTATCTACACCCGGTCGAGTTGGAATGAAGAGTCTATTTATTGTTTGATACATTTGTATCCAACTCATGTCGAGCTTGTCATTTGATGGTTTTTAGTATGTTTTTATTGTGTAATCTCTCAAGGAGTTGTGTTATTATTATTGTTTGATCTCACTACTTTTAAAGGTTTTGCAAACACCATTTTTAATCTACTCTTGAAGAGCTTGGCTATATTTTGAGTTTTTAAGCTCATATCGAGCTCGCCATTATAGATGGGTTTCATCTCGTTATTTTGTTAGCTCTTATTGAGTTGTGCTATTTTTATTGTGGTTTCATCCCTCCTTTGGGTTTTGCATGAAGCACTTAGCTCTTAATGGGTTCAACTTGGTTTTGATTCTAGCTCACTAGAGCTTTGATGTTGTTGACTATCATTAATTTCTTCAATAGAGAATAAACGGATCTCTCTCTCTCTCTCTCTCTCTCTCTCTCTCTCTCTATCTCTCTCTCTCTCTCTCTCTCTTGAGCATGTTTGATTTGAGCATTCTTTGAGAACTTGAAGACAATTTGCTTTGGGTATTTTGGGATCTGGTTTAAAAGGAAAGATAATCCCAACCCAACAGGCTTGTTGAGTTAGATTATTTTATTTTAGCTCATCTTGCCTACTTAGCTATTAATGGGTTTGAATGTTTTTGTGGATTCTAACTCATTATGAGCTTTGTTGTTATTGATTGTTTTAAGTTATCTAAAATAGGAATAAACTAATCTCTCCCTCGAGCACTAAATTTTGGAGATAATCATGATTAGCTATATACATTTTGGCTATTTATCTAGAAATGCTTTATAAGTAAATACATATTTAATAACTTTCTATTTTTGAGATTTATCCCATCATTGAACTTGACTGATTAACATTGTTTTAACTCTTATAGAGTATGACTATTTGACCTGTCTTGATCATGATTTTCCTTTTGAGTTCAAGGAATGAAAATTGGGAAAGTATTGGGAATGGTTTGGTGTTCTTAAAAGAAACGATATCATTCCTCTTTCTTTGTATTCATTACAAGATTTAAATTATTGAGTAATAATTGGGCTGTGTACATTTGTTAGATTATTTGACTATAATGGTAATTACTCCATTTTGGTTTTAAGTCAAATGGGAATATAGAAAATCGGTAATGTTTTAGAGGAAACTCATTCAATAGTAATTTGTTCATACCTTCTTGAACCTTGATGTAATTTAGTTTTTATGATTAAGGAACTAAATGTTGAGATTGTGTATGAGATTGACATGTTATTATAAACTAGGAATTTTATAATTATATCATATTGATTATGAATCAAGTTATCCTTAACCTATTATGATATTTCATTTTAATTACAATAAGGAATATGAGTTTGTGAACTCATGCCGATTCTTTAATCCCGACCCACACACACACACACACATATATATACATTTTATCTCTCCTATAGTTTGCAGGAAGGAATGACATTCATGAAGTGACTGATTGGATTGTTTACGAATGATTTACATCATAAGTTATTTGTTATAAATTCAATAAGGATTGTTGTATTTATTTGATAAATGTGAATGAAAAGTCTTCGTAAGTTGTTATGGGCATTTTGCCTAATGTATTATTATGATGATTTGTATATCATTATTTATGAAAATAAGGGATTATCCTTATTAAATCTGAATATATTACTTGGTTGTTTTTTACTTGTCTTGTTGGGTATGAAATAATTTACATGTTGTTATACAACTGATTGTAAATAAAGATGATTAATCTTATGTTATACATTTATTGTTGATTTTATTGATTCATTTGAAATGATCAAATATGTAAATGGAGACACATACAACTATAAAGACAACAATATAATGAAAATAAGATAAAGTTATAATTGTACCTTATGGAAATAAATGAACTAAACATGAAAATTAATGATTATAAGAAATTGAGGACTATTTGTAACGAGTAATGTAATGGAACATCTCAATGCAAAACATGTATGGTTGGTAAACTTATACTTAACAACGAACATTATGTTGTGTTAGTTTGATAAGAGGATCTAATGAAATATAGTAACTCGTTGAGTTACTATAACCCTCTTTTGAAAATCTAATAACGTGTATTGACACATTATAACGTATCGTAAAGTTGAACTTAGTTACTACATCTTTCATAAATAACTTAAAGTGTAAATGAATCATAGGTGTTATGTCCCATCGTCTTCTCGATAGTATCCTATTCGTGCCAACTTAAGATGGATACGGGAAGGGTAGTGAGGACATAATGATGAAAATCATTACGTGGTCACTATCTTTCCCATAGGGATCCTAAGGTGGAATTGATAGGATCCTTTTGATTAGTAGGGTGATTCATGGACTCTACTTCTTCAAAACTAAAACTTAATTTCTTAAACAACGAAAAGGAATCTTGATAACTATATTGAGACGGTTGTATATGGATGGAAGACAAGTTTTATAGGCCATGTAGTGCGGTCTCAAAACTAAGCTTACAAAGTAATGCTTGTAAACTTTGACCAAAGTAATGTAAATGTTGATTACATTGTCTTATTCACCATCCCCTAAATCAACAATGTCTGGATCCAAATGGAAGTTGCATAAATACCTTCTCGGTGGGCACTAAAGAGATGCATATGTTCTCATAACCTATAAAAGGTTTAAAAAAGTATACATAGTATACACACTCGATTAGAGTGATCAAGGGAAATCGGGTAGATCTAGTAGACCCTTACAGTTGCACATGGTTATCATATGTTATTGAAGTTTTGGTACGAGCTTCACAAAAATGATATTGTAGTATTCTTCATTGATTCAAGATGAATATCAAATACATATATATAGGAAATAGATTTCCTATAATTTAGGATCTAACCTTATTAACAAACTACCAACATTACTCACCTATTTCTATTCTACGTGAGTTGTTACAAACAACTCAACAACTAGCAATAATGTACGCACTAATATATTTCCTAACATTCCCCCTTAGTGCAAACATGGGGAAAAACACCATCTTCAACCAAGCAGCATGCCACTCCGTAGCCTGCACATGGTCTCGATACTCAACACTGATTGTGGGAACTACATCATCCATGAATAGGGACCCATCAACCTATCTAGGTGAATACATGAATTGGGACCCATCAACCAATTCACATCAACCATCAAGTCAATCTGATCAAGAACACTTCCTGCTATAGTATCAATGGTACAAATCTCCACATCATCATCATCACAGGGGAAACACAAATATTGTACTGCACATAAGAACATGGATGCTCATTTGTTCTTATTCATCACACACAAAGCAAACAAAGGTGTCACTAAAGCAATATGTGGCCTCTGAGGTAGTGAAGAACTCGAGGACGTTGATTGTCCTCCTACCTCCGTTGCATCCATCCTCCACTGTGATGCTTTCTTTAACTCACCCGAATTAGATCACACGAGCTTAGTGTACAATTTATCCCTATGGGATGGACGCCGTCGCATACAAAAAATGCGTCCAATTATTGAAAAATGAGGATTTTTATTTTTATTTTTATTTTTTTAATAACTTTTACAATAAATATATTTTATTTTGATAATAATGTACTCAATAACCTATTATTCACCTAGACACAATTTAACTATAAATTTTGACAAGATAAACAATTATAACTTAACAACACAATCGCATGACAAAAGATACTTGTCATGACAATATTGACTTAAAAACATATAATTAACTACATCAATACATATGAACACGAAATAACTTCTTTAATTGACTGTTGAACTACAATACAACATTGTTTTGAAACATATCACTTTGACGCCATTTAAAAAATGATTAAACTAATCTTATAAAACAAACTAAAACGACTCACTACACAAAAAAGACTGACCTACTTGCTTCTTTTGATGTTGAGTTGGCATAGCTGGAACGGTTTGCATGTAGCCAAGAACATTTACTCTCAGTACAAACCAGATGGCATGAGGATATTACACGTCCACCTACTGTTTGACGCCATTCAATCTTCCATTGGGTGTGAAAGACTGTAGAAGATCTATACGATCCAGATGATATGATTTGAAAGAGATGAAACAAATGCTATGAGTGATTAGGTGTCGACACGAGGTCGGAAGGAGAGGACTGCAGACAGTGATAGAGAATACAATTTTCGATTTAAGTTTTGAGTCCAGGATGGCAAAAACACTTAGATTTGATTTCAGAACCACCGATGTGGAAAAATATAAATGAATGAACACAATAATTCATGGGAGACGGATGAGTGGTGTAGAAATAGTTTTTGGCAAGTTGAGAGGCAGAGGGCGTCGTGAAGGTGAAAAAGAACAGGTGCCACAATTTTTTTGTCTTCTAATAAAATGCACACGACAGTCATGCGACTGAGACAGAAGGTCCAAGTAGTGTAACCTGCAGCGAATGAATACTGAGCAGGTGAGAGTTGTCGTTGCACCAGGTCGATATAGTAATCAAACAAGCCGTTCAAAGATCCAATGCCAGTGTCTAACGCCTTCAGATCCGTAGTTATCATTAAAATTTTCCTCCCAATTCCATTACCTAGTTGCACCCTTTAATCTTCACAAGAAGATAAATAAGGGACATAATATGTTAATCGAAGAAGGCTTCAACCGATCCACAAACTAAATGTTTTTATAAACTCTCATAGCTTGGGCACTTGAACAATTAGAGTTGCCCAATATTATTTTATTTTCCCATCTAATTATTCAGAGGAAACATATTTGCTCTGATACCAAATGAAGTTTTGGTATGAGATTCACATAAATAATATTGTAGTATTCTTCTTTGATTCAAGATGAATATAAAATACACACACAGGAAATAGCTTTCTTATAATTTAGGATCTAACCTTATTAACAAACTACCAACATTACTCACCTATTTCTATTATATGTGAGTTATTACAAACAACTCAACAACTAGCAATAATGTAAGCACTAATATATTTCCTAACAATTATTGAATGGATTTTAGAATATTAACCAATGTTGGATTATTTAGCAGCAAGCTAAATATTAATGTTAATCATTAGAAGTAGTAATTGAACTTAAGGGGTTTGTTTTATTAAAAAAAATCCCTTAATTTGGATGAATCATAATAAGGGTGTTACATAATTAATCGTAGAATAGCTCTATTTTCCTAACAATACATTCTTTTTTTTATTGTTAAACATTCGATAACAATCTATTAATCTTTAAAATGGTGTAAACAATATGTGTATGGATATAGGTGTGTGTGTGTGTGTGTGTTACTATTTTTAAAAGTAAACATAAATTCTCACCCTTACAAGAGATTATATATATTATATTTGATCACTTGTTGATTATTCCAAATATAGAAAGAGGAAAGTGAAAATAATAGGAAATATACAAGATACAAAAAGTTTAAACTTTGACTCCTTTGTCTTATAAGTATTTCATAATTGGCATTATTTTTGTCGATAAACAATAAAACCCTTATAATTAAGCATATATATTGATCCAAAATAGATTTTTGTTGATGACAATTCATTTGTTGTATTAATTTCTCATATTCTATTTATCTTTTATCCAACTATCAAGGTTTTCACCCTTATTGTTCTGTCCATCATGGTTTTTCCTATTTTTTTGTTTTATCTTTGCATTATTGTAATGTAATAAGATGAAATATATACTTTGGTAAAATATACATGCATTTACCTACCTTTCACATCAAAATTAATTTCCAAACTAATTTTTCATTTGACATCTCTTCGGACATACCTTGTAACCCATGCAATTTTTTTTTATGACTCTAAAAGCCCTCACTCAATTAAAAAAGTGGACCTCTTACTAACATAATGGCTTATTGGAAGTGAGATGAGTATGTTTGGTTGCTTGAGCTCCCCTCTCCTCCCATTTGTCTTTAAACACCTTAAAATATCCTATAAAATTGCTTCTAAATACATTTCTTATTACCAAAGTACTATATGCCTCTTCAATACATCCTAGGATCACTTCTACGACTCTAATAATCATCACTCAATCAAAATATGATCCCACATTGGTTGGTTGGCTTGTTGTGTGGTAATATATAAACCCCATTTATCATGGTCCTTGTGCAATAGTGATGACATTACAATGGAAGTTTCCTTCTTACTAACATAATGTTTGATTGGTTGCAGGATGATTATTTTTACTTTATCATTCTTCCCTTCTCCTCCCTTATGTCTTCAAAAATAAAAAATAAAAAATCTTAAATTGCCTCTAAATGCATGTTGTACTACCCAAGTTAGGTATACCTCTATAATTGAATTTTGGAATTGTTTCTACAACTTTAAAAATCCTAACTCAACCAAAAAAACTGGTTTGGTCAACAATAACATATAAATCATAATATATCATGATCCACATACCAATATAAAGGTGACACCACAATGGAAGTGGTCTTCTTACGAAATTTTAGCCAAATTATTAGTGATGTAATTTTTGAGTGAAATTTCATACATATTCATTATTTTAACTTTAAGGTTTAAGTTTGGCCCATATTCCCACATACCCATATGAGAGTCCTTTGTGATGTGTATTAACACCTTTATGGTGTTTAGTAAATAACAAGGTAGTTAGGTGAGAAATGTTAGAATATGTTGTATATTTTGCATACTATACACATAAGAGTATTGTGCACCTCTCGTATAAGTGTTAGCGGGGTCCGTGGTTGGCCCAGGATGGGGGTTTGGGGGCTATTCGAGAAAAATTTTAGGATCCCTATTTTCTGGGAGTATAGATATGTGGTTTTTATCTATACGTGTATATGGGTGGTGTCAAAACCCATGATTTATGGGGAACTATTATGGGTTGTTTTCTTAGCCCATGGTTTTGGTACCCATTGTATTGTAAAACCGCTTTGTGATTACCTATTGATGTGCTTACATATAGCTTGAAATGAAATAGGGTAGAACCGAATTTGGAATTACATCATTGTATTGTAAATTGTTAAGTTAATGCAATAAGATAGAGAAGTTATTGTCTTTGGGTTTTTATCGAAAAGGATTTCCCAAGATAAATCTTATTTTATCTTGTGTATGCCATTTTCATTTCTATTTATCTTGAATATTCCATTGATTATTCTATTCATTTCCTTTCATTTCTTTTTTTCCCCTTCATTGTCATAATCGTATTTTATTGTAAAAAACAAACCTATTGTTGTGAATACTAATATTTTGTATACCCATTTGCAACTTTACGTACTACTCTTTTTCCATGGCTAAATAATTCAAATGTAATGGCTTCCAATTTTCTTTGGTCTAAAGTAAAATAGTTTATGCCTCTCAAGTTTTGGTTATACATTTGCATATAACACAAGTTACTATATTTCTTCTAATGCTCTAAATATCGATATTTCGTATCAATGCCATGTTTGAAAATTGAAACATTAGATTATTATCTTTCATGAAAACTGTAAGTTTGTGTTATCATGTAAAATAAGTATTATAATATTTTAGTAAGTGCTAGGAATATTTTCATAGCATAGAACAATGGGTATTCAATGCACATTTTCCAGGAGAAAGAAAAAACAATAGTACCTAAATTCATTTTCTATTTCCATTTGCACATAGCATTCACGATAGGTATGGTCACCGCAACACAACCCTTGTTTTTAGGATTATTCATTTTAGAAAAAGAATGACTTTGATGGTAAATCTAAATCCATTAAAAATTTTGACTTTAATTTATCGTGCGATAAAATGGCAATTAATTGTTTGTGACATCATATTTCTTGTTGTGTCAAAATGAAAGCTTGAAAAAAGGTAATGAGATAAAAATGGTTTTTTTGTCCAAATGTGTCTTTATGTATATGTGTGTTATATTATGCATCTACGTCATAATAAGTGATAGAGTAGGGTATGGTTATCCCTCAAAGATCACCGGGTAATAATTTCTTTAATTTTTTTAGTTACAAGTTCCTTGATAGGACTATTCGTAAAACAAAGGTGCCTGGAGAGGTGTGGTGCACTAGATTTGACCGTAAACACCCTTATAGGTATTGTCTTCTTAGTGCAAGCCTAAAATAACATAAAAATATAAAGATGAGTTATTAGGGGTTTCTACTTCCTTATTTCAAGTTTCATATTTGATTTTTTTAGGTAATCAATCACAATGAATATCTTCTTTTAAGTATTCTCTAGGGAGGTATTTCCTCTTTTTTCCTCCTCACAATGCACAATATTATCTAAATTGAAGGATCTCAAATTTCTCATTTTTAGTTCTTTGCACCCTTATATTTCTCACTAGTATAATGACTGTGATAATGATAATTTATTTCATCAATGTTCAAAATAGGATGGTATAGTTTTTATAACATTTTATTCTTATGAAGGAGAATAATTCTTAAGTATTACAATTGTAAATTGTAATAATTCATGAGTCACAAGAAAATTAGAAAAGGTAATGGAGTTATTAATCAATCTAATATATGTAAAAATCCAAGATAAAGAGCTTGACATTGCTATCTCTCGGTGTATTTCATGTATATATATATTATTTTAAAGATGTATGTGTTATTTTACTCTAAAATTGTGTATGATCTTACATCACATCGTTTTATTCATGTGAATTAATTATGCATAGCTTCACTTGTTTTATCAATTTATTTTATATTTTTAGTGATCACCTTTTCTTTAGTTTGATGGTTCATTTTTCTACTCCACTAGAAATTAATATGTAAATTAAACAAAAATTCAATGTACTTGTATCATGCACATATAATGCCTTGAGATCCTCTACTTCTTCTATCGATTTTCTACCTCTTGTTTTTATACAACCACTATTTTTGCATATGGAGAAACATATTTCTTATTAGAAAGTATATTATGCAAGAACCACTCATAACAATACTGAAATGAAGAGACAAGAGACAAGGAGACAAGAGTTTTATCCTGGAGAAACCCAATGTGGGAAAAACTCCATCTGGGTAAGCAATTGCTTCCCTTTCACTATGTAATTCTCTCAAACAATACAAGTTCATTGCCAATAGATGGCTTTAAGAAGGATTAAAACTCCTATTTGTATTTTTTGCTTACATCCTCAACAAGAAAGAACTCTGTCGGAAACAGGTGAAACAAAATAATTGGGAAGCCTCAAACATTTGGTCACACTTGTTGAATTTCCTCAAAACCACTTGCCTAGATGAATGAAAGTGAGCTTGCATTTGCAAAGTTTCTCTTCCCAAGGACGAAAAGAAAAGATAAACAAACCAAATTGGGAAGCCCAAACATTTGCAAATGTTGAGTTTCCCCACTTTGCGTGCGTTGGGTGCGGAGAACCGCCATTGTGCGGCAGGAGGTGATTGTGGAACCACTTTGGCGGTTGCAACTACTAATCTATGAAGAGTGGCGGTTTCGCAACCATCACAATGATTCCATAACCACCACATATAATAGAACAAGAAATGAAATGGCTTATTTTCATCATTCAAAGGTGTCTGGATCACCATCATCTTGACTTAACCATTTCCAGAACAATGAACATGTTGAGGGTATGCACTTGTAAGTTTCAAATAAGAGAATACATAGAATTGGGTATTTCTAGATCCATTTTTGGATCATACCTCCCCAATTTGAGGCTTTTAAGTCCCTAAAAGCTTTAAGGACTAATGAGGTGAGGAAATTTCTTCCCCACATCTTCTCTGAATACCACTTGGCCTTGGTAGGCAATTGACCTTTCAACCCAATCAACCACATGTCTTGCACTCCT
Source organism: Taxus wallichiana var. yunnanensis (assembly GCA_018340775.1). Classification (NCBI taxonomy): domain Eukaryota; kingdom Viridiplantae; phylum Streptophyta; class Pinopsida; order Cupressales; family Taxaceae; genus Taxus; species Taxus wallichiana. The sequence continues at coordinate 758,004,325 of CM031242.1, read as the reverse complement.
CGTTGTGTTGTCCTCTCTTTCCATTGCAATACCACATCTTCCTCCAATTCCAACTGATTTCTGGAGAAATATCCTCAATAGATGGTAGAAAATCCCTCTTCTTCCTAATCCAACATGGAGGGCTCAAAGAGACGTAAATTCTCAACATTCACAACTGAATATATTCTCATATAAGGAGGCAAATCCAAGCAAAATGCATTCTTACCCACTTGTTCCATAATTTCAAATGGGCCATATCAAGAGGCTTGAGTTTCTTAGCTTTACCTTGTAGTCTTTCTCTACTCAAGTACAACCATACCTTGTCACCAACAAGGAAAGAATGCTTAGTTCTATGTTGATCATGCCTTGCTTTGTACTTGGCCTATGTGACTCTTTCAACCTCTCTTGTACTTGGAGGTGTATCTGCTTGAATTTTCTCAATGAACTTCTCAACTTTGTGGACTTCCAGATCCACTTTCCCGTTGTCTCTACATGGTAATCTCAAAACAACATCAAATGCACTCTTAGGAAAATAACCAAAACATGTTTCAAAAGGAGTCTTACTAGGGTAAGAAGCATGAACTACCTTGTTATAAGAATGTTGGATATACACCAAATTCTCATCCCAAGTCCTAGGATGTTTCTTGTTGTACCCTCTCAAGAGTTGAACCAAGGTACAATTTACCACTTTTGTTTTCCCATCTATCTGTGGATGAAAAGTAGTAGACCTTTTCAGCTTAGTATCCATCTTTTCCCACAAGGTAGACCAAAACTTCTCTATGAACCTGTGAGTCCCTATCTAACACAATAGAATTAGGAAAACCAAAATGAACCCACACATTAGCAAAAAAATAACTCAGTTGCATCACTGGATTTAATGGTCTTCTTGTAAGGAATGAGAATACACATTTTACTAAACCAATCCACTACCAAAAAATATAATCATACCCTTTCTTGGAGGTAGGAAAACCGCCACAAAATCCATGGAGATGCTTTCCCATGGTCGGGAAGGAACTAGTAATGGCATATATAAACCCAAATTTTTGTTACTAGGCTTTCTTGTACTACATAAAACACAACCCTGATAAATTTGGAAACTTTGCTTACATGTTTGGCCAATAAACATACCTCTGTAAGTGTGCAACAGTCTTTGTCACACCAAAGTGACCAACCACCTTAGAAGTGTGTGCTTCCCTCATCAACTGAACTCTTTCCCCTTAGGCACACAAAGTTTCTCGTTCTTGTAGAGTAACCCATCCTAGAAGTAGTATTCTCCCCTAAGTGCAAAGCCCTCACTTAGAGGTTTCTATTGAAATATTTCTCCAAAATTTAGATCCTTCTCATAACCTTCCTAATATGCTTCACATACAAAAGGTTCAAGAAGAGTTAAAGTGTCCCATAGATGAAAGTAAAGGAGGTCTAGACAACATATCAACTAACTTGGTTAGTCACACCTTTCTTATATTTTATGATCAAATGAAATGTTGCAAGAAACCCATCCACTTATAGTGTCTAGCTTGTTGAAGTTTATTTTGAGCCTACAAATATTGAAGAGGTTGGTGATCCGTGTGTATGATAGTTTCTTTACCCATCAGATAATGTTTCCATTTCTTGACCACTTGCACAAGAGCATACAATTCCTTATCATATGTACAATAATTCAAAATTTCTCCATGAAATAATTTAGAATGATAACATACGGGCCTACCTCCTTGAAGTAGGACAACCCCATAACATAGTCACTAGCATCGGTTTCTACTTAAAAGGAAGTTACAAGTTAGGTAATGCCAAAATTGGAGCATGACTAATCTTGTATTTAAATGACTCAAAAACATCTTGTTGTTTCTTACCCCAATCAAAAACCTTACCACTTGTATCACAAAATGTAGCGGTATTGCTATGGAAGAGAAGTTCTTGATGAACTTCCTCAAATACTAACTGACACTAATAAAACTCCTTGGTCTCGGTCAAACTAGATGGTGTAGGCCAATTCAAAATGGCCTCTATCTTAGCCGGATCAATCCTCAACTCTCCATCTCCAACCACATGCCCCAAAAAGACAAGTGATTGTTGAGAAAACTCACACTTCTTCTCATTCAACACTAGTCGATTCTCCTTTAAAACTTGCAAAACTTGATGCAAATGGTTAATATGTTCCTCAAAAGTTTTTGCTAAAAACTAGAATGTCATCCAAGTACACAATGAAAAAGGAATCAATAAATGGTCATCACCCTCATTCATTAACCTCATGAAGGTAGTTGGTGCATTGCATATCTCAAATGGTAAGACCAACCATTCATACAACCCTTTCCTAGTCTTGAATGTTGTTTTCCAGATGTCCTCTTCCTTAATCCAAACTTGGTGATACCCAAATTTCAAATCAAGCTTAGTAAAATATTTAGCATGTTGTAATTGATCCAACAAATCATCAATTCGAGGAAGAGGGTACCTATTTTTATGGTTATTTTATTTAATGCTCTATAATCAACACACATCCTCCATGAACCATCTTTCTTAGGTACTAAAACAATAGGAGAACCACATGGAGAAGTGCTAGGATGGATTATACCTTGTTTAATCAAAGATTGTAACTATTGTTTTACCTCATTGGCATCCTTCAAGGATTTTCTACATGTATAATCCCAAGTTTAGAAGTGGACTATCGGGTAACAAATATCTCATGCTCAATTGGCCTAACCAGGGGCAGCCCCGTAGGCTCTTGGAAAACTTCCCTGAACTATTGAACCAACTCTTTCATCTGCTTCTTCTCTTTGTTAGTAAACATGCTACAAGTGGTTTTAGATGCAACAAATTCCTCTTCTTGTATATCTCTCAAAAGAAGTAATGCAAATTTCCCACTAGCATTAATAAGCTTCTTAGCTTCAAAGGCACTTACCAAAGAGATCTTTGAGTCTCCTGTAAAGGCTGAAATGAGGTAGTTCTTACCATCCTTCACCAAGTGGTATTGGTTGGCTCTTCTCATGAAGATGGCATCCCTAATATACAAGTATGGGCTGCCAAACACTACACCACACACATCAAGAGGAACAATATCCAAAGTAGTTTCATCAATGAACTTCTTATCAATACCAAACATAATTTTGCATTGTTTGGTAACCTTGATGTCTACGCCTTTCTTCACCCAACCCAATGAATATGGATTCGGATGATTGTAAGTCTCTAACTTCAGCTTATCAACTAACTCCTTACTTATCAAATTAGCTTGAGAACAAGTATAAAAAAGAACATCCACTTTGGTTTTCTTCACTTGGATTTTTATATGAAAAACTTAGTAAGTTCATTTTCTTGAACAACATTATTACTACCCAAACATACCTCTCTATAAAAGGAGGTACAACACATTGTCTCATCCACCTCTTCACTACAAAATATCTCCTCCCCTTGAGGGCATCCATGGCCTTATTTTTATTCTTCTTATTTTGAAGGGATGTAATTTCGGTGGAGCTTCCAACATTTTTCCTCAAAATGAGTGTCAACATCACAAGGACCACAATGAACTTTAGTATCCTTCTTAGAAATGGAAGTAGCATTCTTCTTACCTTTCCCTTTTCCTTTCTCCTTTTGCTTGGTGTCACCTTGTTTGTTTGAAGCATGCTGAGAGGTAGATGAAATTTTCTTCTTGTCCATCTCTAGATAGTGGGCTTGAGAACAAGCCTCATCTACATTCACCAGCTTGGCCAAGAGGATGGTCTCCTCAAATGGCTATGGAGTCCACCGATGTACTTCATTAAAATGTCCTCGGTCTCTGCTACATCTTTTCCCATTTGGACAACTTTCTTCAGAACTCACTTGTTGTACTCTTGCACATTTTGGCCTTGCTTCTGCCTAAGATATTGCCAATACATGGACCTCTCTTCCTCATAACAAATAGGATATTTTCTTTTTTATTAGCCTCTAAATTCATCCCACTTAGAAATAGGATGAAGCTTCTTAACAACCAAAGTATGAGCATAACTTTCAAACCAAGTTAAAACATGATTGGTTAATTTTAACCTTACAAATGAAATCTATTGACTCTCATTGATTTGATGCAAACTGAAATATACCTCAAGTTGAGTTATCCAATGGTCTAGCTTCTCGACATTCACGTCCCCATCATAAGGCTAAATATCTATCTTCGCCTTTGCTTTGAATGGAGGAGTAAGGTTGGCATAGGTTGTTCTTCCTCATACTCATGAGTTTCCTCCTTATGGTCTCCTGCCTCCTTTGGAACACTCTTCTCATAGCAATCCCATGATGTCCAACTTTCTCATAGACAAGGAAATACTTATGGTCTCCACATCTACCTCTTTTAGAAACGTTCTTTTCGGTCTCAACTTCACCATGAGCTTCTCCATGAGCAATCCCATTTCACTACCCTTCCGGTGGACTCCAAAATGTCAACTTTCTCTTATACTCGACACCAATGACAAGAAATACTATCCACATCTTTGAATACTTGCCACATCTACCTCCAACTTTTAGAAACGCTTTTCTTCACATATATCTTCATACAATGTTTCAAATTCTTAGTGGAAAGATATTCTTCAAAAGGAATTATGATACTACCGCTTTCACTACCCTTCGGTGAGGGGCATCTAATTGAAAATGTCAACACAAATTAAACCACTCATAAAAATTTGATCTTAACTACTCGACACCAATGTGATTTGTAAACATACAATAAACAAATCCTATCTTAGTGATAATGAATGAGAAATTGCTAGAGTTCTTATTAGGACAATATATTATGCAAGAATCACTCATAACAATACTGAAATGAAGAGACAAGAGACAAGGAGACAAGAGTTTTATCTTGGAGAAACCCAATCATCCTCCTACAAGTCACAAAACTTATCATGGCACCTCATTTGCACCATACAAATTCAATTGGTCTCCACTTTGTAAGATTTGATATAATAGACCTCTATCATCTTCTTGTTAAGCTAAAAACATGTCAACTTTGCATAATTACCTCGATTTCTTGTGCAAACCGAGATGCCTTAAACTTCCATGGACAAGAAACACTTAACTCAACATGTTGATACCTTAATAACAACCCAACATACTAATTTTCCATGTCTTCATTGTGCATGCCCAAATTTCTAACATGTTTCAACTATTATCCTACCTTGGACCTTCATGCATATATAGAACTCAACACATTATGTCAATATCTCAAAGAACAACTTTGCATACTTGGTTTTTCATGATTTCACTCTCTCTCAAGATACATTGCCTTAGATGACTATCAAATTTTCTTCTTTATGATATGCAAAATGAAACTATACAATTCATACCTTGGAATTTCATGGACAAGGAACACATATCTCTTATGCCCAAACATGTACAAAACACTTCAATTCTGCAGTCAAGACTTCAATGAACAACTTACTGGTTTTTTACGACTCCATAGTCAACATACCCATATTTCTATATTCTGTCATGGCTTATCTTGCATTTTAGAATTGTCACATAGAAACAACACTCCAAATAGATCTATTCAGGTTTTCAAGTCATGCATAACCTTATAGACTTATATTGCCCAAAACATATTGGTCTTCAAACCAATCTCCACCTCTCAAATGCATTACATAACTAAATTAGGTCTTCGAGGCAAAAACCCTTGGACCATACATGCTTTCCATACATTTTCCTAGCCCTCAATTTGGCTGAATTAATACTATTATAAATATTTAATTTCAATTGTGATTATCATATATTTCTTCAATATTTGATGTATGTTACACCCTTAATTATATATCTTACATGGGATGGATATAGCTGACTTGTGGCTATCATAACTTCTTATCATGATGTATCTCTTTCATATATGATCTATTATCATTGGTTGGTCGGCCTTGTTGATGGAAATATCATAGGAATAGTATAAATAGGGGTTAAAGGTAGTGGATGATTATTATGTTAAGTATTTGAGTCTTATTCTATGTTTTGGAGGTTGCCCCCTCGAAGTTGCCAAGCTATTCTACTTTCATATTGAGAGAACTTATCTAAAATATTATGTTATTTGGTGTTCTATTGTTGGTGATAATCATAATTAATCAAGCAATTTCATTACAAGTGGTATCAGAGCTTGATCTCAGCCAGACGACGTCAAACCCTAATTCTGAAGGTTCGGCTATATCTCAAGATTGGTAATGACTTTTTCTACAATTTTTTTGTGGTGTGGAGAAATAAGTCAAGTAAGCTTCTCTCCAAATTTCAATCAGTTTTGATTTGCTTTTAAAAATTTATTACGGTTCTATATTTATTCATAATTTGGCTCCTAGTGCGTAATTTTTGGAAATTTTTCAAATTTCTTATATTTTCTAAACCCTCAAAAAAAAATAGCTAGGGTTTATTTTTATAAATTCCTATATTCAGCCAAAAACATTACGAAACCCTAAAATTATGCCCTATTAAGTCTACCCCTAGGCCCAAACCCTTCGTCATGGCTGGTAGATCTACCCGAGGCCAATGAAAAGGACAAACAACTCCAGGAATGACCCAAAATAAGGAAGATATTGCTTCGAGTCTACTTTGGTTTGGGAGTATCTGAGGTGGTCATCCAACTTCAGGAAAGGGTTAACAATATGGTAAGGATGACCTTACTGTTGAGCTTCATCAACTGAAAGGTAGCCTTAGGAGTGAGATTCAAAAGGATTTTCATGTAATGCAGCAGGAGTTGTTGCATATTATTTCAAATACAACTTCTAATGCCAGTCATATGGGTTCCACTAGAAATGGTCACACAGATACAAATCACTCCAATCAGGGAGGATCCTTTAATCATTCAAGTGGATCTTCTCACCAATGGAGGGGCATGATTCCAAAAGTTGAAATGTGTAAATTTGATGGAAAGGATCCACTCAATTGGATTACCCAAATGGAAAATTTCTTTGATCTCCATCAGATCCCAGGAGGACAAAAGGTAACTGTGGCATCCTTATACCTAGAACCTGATCAATTTGTTTGGTATCGTTGGTTATGTGCTCAAAGGTAGAAGAATGGCCTAAATGTCACCTGGATAGTTTTCACTAAAGAGCTTCAATTACACTATAGTTCTAGTGTTTTTGAGAATTACTTCAGCCAATTAGCAAAGTTACGCCAAACTGGTTCAGTTAAGGAGTATGTCCATCAATTCCAAACTTTGTCCTTACGTGTGGAGGATATTACAGAAGAGTATTTGAATGACCTATTTCTGGGGTCTTAAGGACCACATTGAGCATGAGGTACGCATGTTTAACCCACTCAAGGTTGTTGATTCTATTATCATGGCATGTCAAGTAGAGGAAAAATTTCTTTCCAGTAGAAGGCAGTCCTTTTCTAGCATAAAAGATCGTAACACCTTGTCTCCTTCTTACCCTCGGCCAATTCGGTTGACACCTCAACAAATTGAAGAAAAAAGAGCCAAAGGGTTATGCTTTAACTGTGATAGCAAATATGGGCCAAATCATAAATGTTATGAGAAAAAATTGTTCTACATTGAAGGATCTGGTGATGAGGAAGAATATGAGGCAACATCAATAGAGGAAGTGGAAAAATTAGAGGAAGAATCTGGAGATCCTCAGCCCACTATTTCATGTCATGCTCTATCAGGTATTAGTACTCCACAAACCCTTCAAGTTGTGGGTTATATTAAGAAGCAAAAGGTAACAATCTTGATTGATTCAGGGAGCACACATAATTTCATCAATCATAAGTTGGCAACAAGACTAAATTGTTTCATCTACCCAGCACCTAAATTTTAAGTAATGATTGCAGATGGTGGCACACCCAATGTTCGTAAAATGCCATAAAGTTAAAATCATGATGGGTGATTACACATTGGAATCTATGATGTTTTTATTCCCATGGGAGGAGCTGATATTGTCTTAGGTGTTCAATGGCTCACTACTTTGGGCACCATAGAGATAAATTTCTAGGAATTGTTCATGCGCTTTCATTCTGAGGGTAAAAAATTTGAACTTCGAGGTCTACAAGCTAAAGATCCTCTAGTGGTAAGTTCTCACCAAATGCAGAAGATTCTTAAAAGGGGTCTGAAGGTTTTGTAGCTTGATTATTCTCTATAGAATTCCAACCGCAAATGAAGGTATTGCATCCTGATCTTCAAAAGGTTATTAATCAACATGTAGTTGTCTTCAAGGAACCAAGAGGATTGCCACCTGAAAGAGAGCATGATCATGCTATTCAGTTGATTCTAGGAAGCCAACCCCCCAACATCAGGCCTTACAGATATCCATATGTGCAAAAGAGTGAGATCAAGAAGATGGTGGAGGAAATGTTGGAAATGGGTATTATTCATCACAGTCAGAGTGCCTATTTTTCTCCCATGGTGATGGTGCGTCGCAAGGATGGAAGATGGCGCATGTGTCCAAATTATAGAGAGCTTAACAAGTTCACTATCAAAGATAAGTTTCCTATTCCCATCATTGATGATTTATTAGATGAGTTGCATGGTGCCATTTATTTTACAAAACTAGATTTGTGTTCTGGGTATCACCAAATTAGAGTCAAGAAAGAAGATATTCATAAGACAACCTTCAGAACTCATCAAGGCCATTATGAATTCCTAGTGATGCCATTTGGTCTTACCAATGCTCCCTCCACATTCCAAAGCTTGATGAATTCAATATTTAGACCATTCCTAAGAAAGTTTGTCTTAGTATTTTTCGATGATATACTCATCTACAAATTGTGGGAGAAACACTTACATCATGTCAATATTGTCTTAGAAGTCTTAGAGCAACATCAACTTTATGCCAAGCCTTCAAGTGTTCTTTTGGGGTACAAGAAGTGGAATACTTGGGCCATATTGTTTCTCATGAAGGTGTTAAGGTGGACCCTCACAAGATCTAGGCCATGGTGGAATGGGAAACCCCAAGAACCCTCAAACAATTACGAGGTTTCTTAGGTCTCATAGGGTATTATTGTAGATTTGTCAAAAACTATGGCAGTATAGCAGCACCACTCACAAAATTATTGAAGGACTCCTTTCAGTGGAATGAGGAAGCATCTAGGGAATTTGAAAATTTGAAGGCAGCTATGTGCACCACTCCAAAGATGTGCAACCCCGCATTTCTCCAAAACTTTTGTAGTTGAGTGCGATGCTTCAGGAAATGGAATCGAAGTAGTACTAATGCAAGAAGGACACCCCATTGCTTTTGAGAGCTGATAGCTAAAAGGAAAGAATTTGTTAAAGCCCACCTATGAAAAGGAAATGATGGCAATACTACATGCAGTCAAACAATGGAGACCATACTTGATGGGTAGACATTTTAAGGTAAAAATTGATCATGATAGTTTGAAATATTTCTTAGAGAAACATCTATCTTCAGAAGAACAACAAAAATGGGTCACTAAGATGTTGGGATATGACTTTGAGATTGTTTATAAGAAAGGAAAGGAAAATTTGGTCGTTGATGCTCTGTCTAGGAGGGATGAGTCTCATTGAAGCATTGTTATGTGCCATATCTATACTAAATGTAGATTGGGTAGATCAAGCACGTGAAGAATGGAAGAAAGATGCAACCACACATACTCTCATTCAAAATCTCCAAGTAGATCCATCCATATCAACTCAATTTATATGGAAGGGGGATACATTGTGGTACAAAGATCGGTTATATCTATGTAAGAACTCTACACTTAAACACCATGTTCTTTCAGAGATATATTCTTCTCCAATAGGTGTCCATGCTGGGGTCCTAAAAACATATCATAGAGTTAAGAAGGATTTATCTTGGGAGGGGTGAAAGGAGATGTTCAAAAATTTGTGGCGTAATGTTTGGTTTGCCAAAAAAATAAGGGTGAGACCATTACAAAACCCGGTCTTCTCCAACCTCTATCTATTCCTAGTGAGAGATGGGAAGAGGTATCAATGGATTTCATCACAGGATTACCTAAATCAGAAGGGAAAAGTGTCATCATGGTCGTGGTAGATAGACTTACCAAATATGCTCATTTTTGTGCCATGGCTCATCCTTTCACAGCTAGTATAGTTGCCATCTCTTTTATGGATACAATTCAAAAGCTCCATGGCATGCCAAAAATTATAGTAAGTGATCGTGATCCAATATTTACAAGTAACTTTTAGACTGATTTGTTCTCTTGTCTAGGTACCCAATTAGCCCAGAGTTCCTCTTATTATCCCCAAATAGATGGGCAAACTAAGGTGGTAAATAAATGTTTAGAGGGATATATTTGATGTTTTACTTCAGATAAACAAGAACGTTGGGTGCAATGGTTGCCACTGGCAGAATGGTGGTACAATACTTCATTTCATACCTCCTCCAAAATGTCTCCATTTCTAGCACTTTATGGGTACCATCCTCCATCACTCATATCTAGCTTGAAGGTCAAACCAAAGGTGAGAGCAATCAAAGATCACATTCAACATCAGCATGAGGTACTCTCTAGTCTTAGAGAAAATTTGGCATGGGTACAAAACCGTATGAAGCAACAAGCTGATCAACATAGAAGTGAGCAAAACTTTGAAGAGGGAGACTTTGTTTTTGTAAGGTTACAACCATATAAGCAGTTATCCTTAAAACAACAACAAAAGGATAATAATCTTGCTCCTAAATACTATGGTCCTTACCGAGTTTTGTAGAAAATTGGTAGTGTGGCATATAAGTTGGAGCTCCCTCCAAGAAGTAGAATACATCCAGTCTTTCATGTTTCTTTCTTAAAGAAAGTTATTGGGCAGAAAATTTCCACCCAATCAGTGCTTGCGGATGAACTGGACGAGGAAGGAAGGATCATATTGGAACCTGAAGGCATTCTTCAAACACGCACCAAAAGACTGAGGACCAGAGTCATTACCAAGTACCTGATCAAGTGGAAGAATATGAATATTGAGGATGCATCATGGGAAGATGAAGCATTCATGCAGCAACATCCAGGGCTTCCCAACATTGGGGACAATGTTTCTTTGAAGGGGAGGGGCATGTTACACCCTTAATTATATATCTTACATGGGATGGATATAGCCGACTTGTGGCTATCATAACTTCTTATCATGATGTATCTCTTTCATATATGATCTATTATCATTGGTTGGTCAGCCTTGTTGATGGCCATATCATAGGAATAGTATAAATAGGGGTTAAAGGTAGTGGATGATTATTATGTTGAGTATTTGAGTCTTATTATATGTTTTGGAGGTTGCCCCCTTGAAGTGGCCAAGCTATTATACTTTCATATTGAGAGAACTTATCTACAATATTGTGTTATTTGGTGTTCTATTGCTGGTGATAATCATAATTAATCGAGTATTTTCATTACAATGTATTTATGATGCATAAATATTGTCGTAGTTAGATAAATTATTTCATGGCATTCTACATTGATTTGCATCATGAAAATCGGATTCAAATCTCATAGCTAGTATTGGTTGATCATTCTAAGATATTCTCAGCGATTTTCAATTTGTTGTGTGCACACTTGAAGGTGTTTTCAAATAAGATCAATTCATGATAGCCGGTTAGTGTCCCTAGATTTCACCTGAAATCTAAGACTACCCCATGTTAAAAAAATTCGTTCTTTTAAAATAATGGGTCGTTTTGTGTTTTTATTGCCGAAAAATGTCGATATTACATCAAGATATTCACAGAGAGTCATATAAGCCAATTTCGAAGTAAATACCCGGATGCCCGAAATCATTATATTATGTCACCGGGTTTGCTCATGGGAAATTTGTATTTAATTATTCTAAGCCCTGTTTGACGCAAATTGTGTTCCGTTTAACCCTATTGTGGTCTTACATGTCAATTTTCCCATATACCAGTAGGGTTTTAATTAGGAATGAATTATGGGCGTTATTTGTGACTTCTGGCAACGTTTTGTGTTTTTGGTGTTTTTCCATTTCATTTTCTAGTGAAATTTCTCTGGGTCAATTCCTTTGCGGTTTAAATTGATTCCTTGCCTGGAGTATCTAGAGATCATCTATGGACGTTATGCCAGAAGGAATTTTCCACAGGAGGTCTGGTTCTCTCTGAAAAGACGAAGTCGTGCACGAAAAAGCTTCTTCTGGGCAGGCCGCATTTTGGAAAAAGAAGACTTTAAAGCTACAATGGGATTTTTGTTAGCAGCAGGTAGGTGGGATTTTTGTACCTGCCTAGCAGGGTACTTTTTCCCATGGAAGCAATGCCACTTAAGTCACAATGGGAAAATTTGAGGTAACAGTGACGAGAATTTCTTACTCCGCCTCAGGGGTGAAAATTCCCATTGTGAAATAAAAGAAAAATCACTTAAGGCATCAATGGATTTTCTTACCCTTGCGAGGTAAATAGTCCCATTATGAAAGTCAAACAACTTAAGTGGATCATGGGATTTTAGGAGCTGCGGTGCAGGTGAATAATCCCATTGAAAATTAGCTCTTAAAAATATAAATGTCTTCATGTCAAAAGTGCGACCCCTTTTGGGAAAGAAGGGCAACTTTAAATGCATTAATTAAGTAATTTCTTCTCCAAATTTGGTGCCCGGGTATGTGGAAAAGTCAACAAGTGTAAAGTGGATAAAAGAAATTAGAATTAGAAGTTCTAAAATTAAATAAATATTTTTTTTTACTGCAGCCCCTTCATGTCAAAAGTGTGCCCCATTTGGGAGAGGAATAATACTTTTTTTAAGTATTAATTGATTTAATTAATTCCTATTTTCAATGGCCGAGGCCAAAGCATACTGTGAGGCTTAAGTTAACTGGAAGTAGAGAGCTAAAATTAAATGAATTTAATTTATTTAATGGCAACCATGAACATGCAATAAATAGGCGCCCAATTTGAAGAGAAGAGCTTATTAATTAATTAATTAATTGCCAGGAATAGGAGGGGCAATAATTAATTATAGAATGATGAGGGTTATATAAGCAAGGGATGCCATAAGGATGAATTAATTAATTCAATAGCAAAGAAGTGCAGCCCAGACAAAAAGTGCGCCCCATTTGAAGAGGAATTTTGCACAAAAGAAGGTGTATTTACTGTTGGAAGCTTCAAAATTTGGCGCCTAGGTTTGAAGGAGCTTGAATTGTGTTTAATTAATTGTCTGCATAGTGGTACATGTGCTCAAAGTGAAGGTGATAAAATTCATTCTTGCTTTGCATGTAAACAGAACCTCAAATTTTGGGGCAGCAGGCTTGATATATGCATATTTTTATACTTAAAATCAAGTGTTCATGTTCCGGTTGCTATCTTTGTCTAAATTAATTGCAGGAATTCAAGTATAGGTGCTTTTATAAGAGAAAGGGAGCATAAATCAATGTCCAATTACATTGAACATATCTGCTTTACCTTTTCTTAGATTGTTTCTTTGAAGTGTTGACGAAACCGATAGAGTAACGGCATAGGAGGAATACTGCTCAAATGTCGATTGATGGGTTGTTGCACGTGTATGACTTCCGAATCCACAACTGATTGTGAGAGCTTCCTTTTGGCTCGAAGGAACTACCTGTAATGAAAACAAGACCACTAGAAGGAATTAAACAATATGGGCAGTGAATTGCCTACCGTGAGCTAGATCTGGCAAGCATGATACTTCCTAGATGGCTGTCAGTCCACTGTTTTAAACAATTCAATACTATAAACAAAGTAAATCCTATTGTTATTTTAAAATGATTTAGGTATCTCACTTAAAAACACAATAAGAAATAGATCTAATCTAACATGCTAAGCTAGAATAGAATCCAAAGGTCAAATGATTAGTTATGGGTTCTGCAGGTCTAATAAAGGTCTCGGGTAGATCACAGGTGGATGAGGGTAAGATAAAATTAAGTGGGTAGGTCTCTCTGCTCGGGATGTGTGGGAAAACACAAAGATCGATGTTGGTTAGGGGTGACCGACGACGGTTAGGTATAACCGGTGCAGTTTCTTGTGAGACTTGAAATGTCACGAGAACAAGTGGGTCCCCTTTGTGATTACACAAAGGACTTCGGTTGGTTGGGATGGTGTATTGGGTACAAGAGTAGGATTTTGCGAGGTTTTAATGGGTATATGGAGGTGAAAATGTGGAGAAGGTCAATAGGGAGCAAGATAAACAATGGATGATAAAATAATGATGAAATGAAATAACTAGGAAAGTATGATGTTGTACTTACTTGGATTTCATTCCTGAAGGCCTGTGTGTGAAGGATGGAGGTGCTGATGATGGGTTTGAAGGTTGCAAGTGATCACCGACTGAAGAAAAGATTTTGCATGGGCTGCATGTACACTCTTCTTTGCTTAGATAGATCGGATCGTGGGTTTGTGATGGTCATGCAGAGAAGATGCTCAATCTCCTTCTTTAGATGTAAATTTTCACAAGAATTTACTCTCTGAAGATGCATTATCTCTCTGAGATGTGTTCTTGCTCATCAACTTTCTCCCAATGTTGGCCAACTTCCAAGTTCCACCTTGATAATAAGGTTGTTTTGAGGTTAAAATGGTAACCGACGGCGATTCTGACTTAAATGGCGACGGTCAAGGGTAACCGATGTCGGTCAAGGTAGGATTTCCTAGCTTTACTAAACTTAGGGAGATCCTCCCGATTTTCTTGGATCTCCGTCGTTATCCCATGGGTTAGAATGGGAGCTTCTTGTGAGCATGCGAAAATGTGGTTACAAGGAATGTAGGCTTTGATTTTTAGGGTTTGGGTAAGTCTTAGTTAGTTATGGGAACTTGCTAAGAATAGGTCTTAGGTTGAGTTGGCTTGGTGAGGTGTCTAAGTGAATTGTATGTGTGGATATTATTTAAATAAGATATTTAAATAATAAATATAGTGACGATAATGCATTAATTAAATTAAATTAATATTAGTGGGGTGAAGGGGGTCATGGCTAGGTAAATGTAATAAAGGGTGCTTATATGTTGAGGGACAAAAGGGGAGTGTGACCTAATTTTAGTGTCTACATTTTGCCCCTTTTGTTGCGTAGCTTGTATTGGTAAGCAATGCTAACAAAAATAAGATGTGGTTGCCCCATGTGAGGGTGAAGGTAATCCCCCTCAAACCAGGAACTCACGAGGTAGCAGGCTGAAGCGGTGAGTGGTTTGATAAAAGGCAAATATGAGGAAAAGGCAAGTGGGTATAGGGAAAAAGAGTGAAAGGTCTACATGGGCAATCTAGGTAATGGGTTAGGGTCACAGTAGTAATACCAAATCAAATGCACGCACATGTATAAACTGCAGCACGCCATCAAGGGTTAAAAAGCGAGCAAACTCTACATCGTCTAAGGTCGATAGGTTTATCCAAACAAGGGTGAAGTGAATCTGGTATCCAAGGTATAGGATATGGTTAGGAAACATGACGTAGGTTAGGTGCAGGAATGTTTAGGTATGTTCCAGTACACCAAAGGTAGGGTCAGGATAAATGGTCACGACAATAGGCTAGGTAAGGTCATTAGGTCAATCAACACAGTAACAATGCCGTAAGGTATAGCAAACACATGAGGTCAAAGGTCACTAGTGATGGTCTAGGTCCAAATATCTAGGTCACGGCATAGGTAAGGCCAAGGTAGGGGTAAAATAATGAGTCCCCAAAGGAGGACAAATGGAGATAGTAAATGATGAGGTCGAATGGTAAGGTAGTGGGTTGGGTAAAGGTTGGATGGGGTAAAGGAGCATGGTAGAGGGTGGGGTAAAGAGTAAGGTAGAGGGTGGGGTAAAATGGAAAAGTAGGGGCCAATTTGTAGGTTAGGTTGATCGATGGTGGTCTTGGATAACCAACGCCGGTATAGGAAAATTGACGCGTCGACGAGGTAGGGCACGAGACCAATGCCGGTTTAGGGGAACCGACGTCGGTTAGGTCGGGTTTTGTATAAAAACAAAAAATCCACATTTTTATTATTCATTTGTGATTTGTGAAGTGAAGAAACAACAAAAAAAGAGAAAAAGTGAGAAAAGTGTCCTGGAGGAAATGAGACAGTGAGCTGGCAGTGTGAGTTGACGGTGGTTGGGTTGGTGAGTAGCGGGTCCACGAGATCATTGCAAGGGATTTGATTGGTCAGAGGGTGTGGGTAGATATTTAATGATGGAAAAGGCTGGAGAGGGCTCGGGTGGACCACCGGCACATCGGCCAGACGTGCCACCGAGACGGCATCGTAGCAACGAGGTAAGCGCCTAACTCTATAGTGCGAATTAGATAGATTAGAGGTTGTAATAGTTGTTATTTGTAGGGCTTTGTGGGGATGTTAGTAAAGTGTATAGGTGGGGTGGGTAGGGATTTTGGGATAGTGTGAGCATATATCGGCTGCGTCTTGAAAGATTTTTGTATTGATTCATTCATTCTTTTTGTATATATGAGACCGGCCTGCGTGCCAATGACATTTTGTATTGTATATTGGCCTGCATGCCGACATTTTTGAGATGATGGCCATGATGAGATAGGCATGTATTTTGAGATACACATTTATTTATTTATATGATGAGATTCATGGTATTTTGTGATATGTTAATATGTTTATGAGATATTGGATGTATGGCTTGTGTTAGATGAGATATGGATGTGTTACTTTGATGTGGTTTGAAATTAGGTGAGTTAGGCATGATAGAGTTAGGTTGGTTTAGGCATGGATCGAGTCAAGGTATAGGCATGGATCGAGTCAGGTTCGGTAGGCATGGTTGAGTCGGTTTAGTTTAGGCATGGATTGAGTCAAGTTATAGGTATGGTTGAGTTAGGTTATAGGCATGGTTAAGTCATGTCGGTTTAGGCATGGATTGAGTTAGGTTATAGGCATGGTTGAGTTAGGTTCGTTTATGATTCATTATTGTTTGCAATGGATGATATTATGGGTCATATATGAAATGTTGTATAATCTATACACCAATTGTGATGATATAGAGATGGTAGGTGTAATAAATGTATCTTGTGGTAAGCAATTTGTTATGTATGTGGCTTAATTTTCAATTTTGTTAAAAAAGGGAACGAAGTGAAATGTGATGTAAATGGTGAGTTAGGCATGGTTGATGAATTGTTTTAGGGTAGAGAAATGACCGAGCTAACCTCAAAGGGCCCCATTCCCTTGAGTGCTACCTACATAGTCCCATCGAAAAAGGGACCTTAGGCCGATGTAGTTCTCCCATGAGCTAGAGAAGAATATAAAAATGAGTTAGTACATTTGTGGGCATTTTGTGGGTTTAGGTTTAATAGGTGTGGGTAGATTATAAGTAAATGATGTAGGGAAGGCGATCATGGCGAAAGCGGAGGACTACCCCAAAGGTAAGCGTCGAGGACCAAGTCCTGTATAAGGTAATAAAAACGTGAACAAAGATGGTTAAAAGATCGGGGGGAAATAAAGCCACCTGATTGGGTAGGATCATGCCAAGTAGATCATGCCTTAGAGGGGGTGATGAACACAAGACCCGAAAGGCATTGCATGATTAACGCTCTTCTACGGTGCAAGTAGTCACAGGATCACCAAATGTCTAAATTCCAAGATGTCCCTTGAGGCAATTGAGGAAATGAGAGTGAAAAATGGTAAGGTGGGTGAAAGGTAGTTAATATTATATGTTTTGAGTGGCAGGTCTTTTGGGCAAGAGGTCCGAGATCACAATGGGCAGGTCCATGACTATTTTTTTTTGTTGAGATAGACTGATCGATGTGGGAAGTCTATATGGGATAAATAATATAGTAGTCCTTGAGGTCTTTGTGAAGCTGATTGATGTGGAAGCTTCAGTTTCTCGTTTTTTAAAGCTTCACATCGCTATCCTTCAAGGATCGGTCTATTTATAGCAGCAATTTTGTCGAGAGGAAGATGTCCTTTTGAGGGGTCATCTTTTTATTAGAAGTTTGACTCAAGGAGTTTGGTCCCATTGGAGGTATTTGAAATCATGGACAAGACCAACGTGAAGGATAGGACTCTTGTTCAAAAGGCAAGGTGGAACAACCATGGGATCTCATCTAAAGGTACACGAAAAGTATCCATGAGAATCATGTTATGTGCGATGTTGTGGTACACATATTCAAGAGAAAATAACAAGTGACGGGTACTCACATGACTCTTGTTTAATCGTTAGGGAGATGTATGGAGTGGATAACACTCAAGGGACGAGCCTGTAAAGAGACAAAGGGTGAGGTAGGACAATGAGTCAACAATAGAATGGTCGAAGATGCAATGTGTTAAGGGGTTTAGGTTTGGGTTTACCCTCAAGTGAGGACAAACGATAGGCACCCGATCCATAGGTATGAGTTACGATGTATGGTCCAAGCCAATTAGGAGCGAATTTTCCCGTTTACTTTTTTCTGCTTTGGTTATGTGTTGATTTTCTTTCAAGACAAGGTCACCAACTTGGAAGGTTCATTCATGAACACATTTGTCATAAGCACGTTTGATACGTTGTTGGTAAACTTGAAGGTGATCCAAAGCATTAAGACGACATTCGTCTAATAACTCTAGTTGTGCTAAGTGGTCCTGACAAAAGTCATCATCAGTAAGCATGTCATGGAGAGAAATACAAAGTGAGGGGATCTGGACTTTGAGAGGTAGAACAACCTCTGTACCATAGACCAGCGAAAAGGGTGTGGCCGTAATGGAAGTGTGAATACTAGTGCGGTATGCCCATAGGGCAAAAGGAATGTGCGTATGCCAATCCTTCCCAGTATCGTCAACCACTTTTATAAGAATTTTGTTGAGGGTTTTGTTAGTGGATTTGGCTTGGTCGTTGGTTTATGGGTAGTAGGGTCATGAGAAACTAAGTCGAATCGTCAAGGCATCGCAAAAAGTTTTTGCAATGTTTTATTTTTGAATTGTTTTCCATTATCAATGATGAGGTGATGAGGAACACCAAAGCGACAAATGATGTGATGATTGATGAACTCACATATTTTCTCAGCTTTCGTGGAGATGATTGGTATGGCTTCCACCCATTTTGTGTAGTATTCGGTAGCAGTTATGATCCATTGATGGTGTTGGGAAGAATGAGGATTGATTTCTCCGACAAGATCCAAGCCCCATTGAGAGAAGGGCCAAAGGTCACGAGCTACCCAGTAAGGCATGACTAGGTGAATGATGATGGTTGGAATGTTGTTGGAATTTCACACAACCTTTGACATAGTCACAACAATCATGGTTAAGGGTTGGCCATGTAATAGCCTAGGCGAAGAATATGCTTAAGAACAACAAGGCCACTACAGGTGACCTCCACATATGCCATCATGAACCTCCTCAATGGTATAAGGAATTTTAGAACTTGTGAGGCATTGTAAGAGAAGACCATCAAAGCCGTGCTTATAGAGAGGATTCCCCTAGAATGATGAAACGAGAGACCTTTTTAAGGAAGGCACGTTGTCCGTTACGGGTGAGATTAGGAGGTAAGATGGAGAGGATAAGGTATTCGAAGTATTGTTTATACCAAAGCTCACTCGGGTCAGGGGTGTTGTTTCCGATTGAGTAAACATTGTGAGGTAAATAAGAAGGTGAATGGAGGCGTTGTACGGTAACAAATATTTTGGAATCGGCAGGGGAAGCGGGTATTTGGGAAGCTAAGCAGGCCATGGTATCTACAAATTTGTTGGTTAAACATAGGATGGTTTGAAGGGTGTAACGATCGAAGGTGGTCAAAAGTATGTCTATACGATGTTTATACTTTTGAAGTATCTCGTTACAACATTGGTATATACCATTGACTTGGTCTACGACCAATTGTGAATCGCCAAAGATGTGGATTGATTTGACATCTAGGGCATATGTGGCCCGGACACCTAAATACGAGCACTTCGTACTCGGCAATATTGTTGGTGCATTTAAAGTCTAGTTTAAAAGACAAAGGCATGGGTTCTCCATCCAGAGGAATGAGAATAACACCAGCCCTACCCCCATGCTGACACTTGGAACCATCAAAGAACAGTGCCATTTGGTAAGGGGGTTCATCCAGGGAAAGAGTAGCAATTGACTCATCGGAAAGTCAAAATTAGAGGGTTGGTCCCCGAAATAGGTGTTAGGAAATCATATATAGTGCTCACATTATTCATATATATGGATGAATAATATTATGTAATATATTATGAGTTGTAATAAACAAACTCATAATATCAAGTTAGTATATTATATACGTGAGTTGTTTGGGAGTTATAACAACTCACATATATATAGATTTGTGGTTGAGTTGTTTCCTACTTAATAGGAAACTATCTCCCTATATATTTGAAGCTTGTTCATTATGTAATGATCCGGAATGAATGTAATAGAATATCATTATTCCGTGTATTAATCTAAACAGTTTTATTGTGCTGATCTGTGACATTTATTTCATTTGGCATCAGAGCCTGGCGGTTTCTCTGTTTCTACATGAATCTCTAACAACTATCAAAGCACGCAACTATAGTATTCCAAAGTAGATATTCAGGTGAAGATGTCAGAAGGAGGTGTTATTGTTCTAAATCAAATTTATAGCCATCACGGTCAGGGAAGTGTTCAGATATCGGTTCACGCCTTCCTGCATCGATATTCATCATATAGCGTGTCTTTGGATTCTTAAATTGACACTTATTTATTACTTTGTATTAGTCGTTGTTTATATTTTAGATCTGCATCAAGAAATTTTGCGTTGATTGAGTCCCAGGAGAATTTCATTCCAACTCGCTACAGTTTTTCATTCGATTCTTCTAGTCACGGTTACACCTTAGTTCCCTTCGGCGATCTACACATGCACACTCTCTATTTGTGCATCGAATCCAGATCTGAGCATTTACATCTGCGAGTGGAGTTCGTTTTTATTGCTTGGAAAAGTTCTCTGCGAACTAATACTTATTATTTGATCACCATCTCAAAACTACCGTGGACTGTTCCTGCAGGCAAGTTGCAAAGTGAAAGAGGTGAAAGATTTTAGAAGCATGGATACAGTCGAGACGTAGTTACTACATTTTTTGCTTGAATGCGTCAACATCTCTTCTATTATGTGGTGGTGAGCTTGCACGAGGTAGAGGCCTACTCAGAATTCT
The DNA here is from genome assembly GCA_018340775.1 of Taxus wallichiana var. yunnanensis. NCBI lineage: Eukaryota > Viridiplantae > Streptophyta > Pinopsida > Cupressales > Taxaceae > Taxus > Taxus wallichiana. The sequence continues at coordinate 757,983,442 of CM031242.1, read as the reverse complement.
TGTCAACTGAAGACTGCAATTAAGAATTTGTTTTTATTATATAGTCGTTTTCATTTAAAAAGTAATCTCAGTTTATTACTTTTTAAATTTTTTAGTCTAGTTGTCATATTGTCTTTGGACGCATTTTCGGTTGAAACCGACGTCCATTTTTTTAACATGGCTAAGTTGAATCGAATGGAAAAATTCGAAGGCAAATATTTTTACACATGGCAGGTGAAAACTCAGTTGTTATTAATCAACAAAGATTTGTGGGAGATTGTGGATGGCAAAGCAAAGAAACCAAGAGATGCAGATGAAGCGGCAATATGGGACATCAAAGATCAAAAAGCCATAGCAATCATTGGATTGGGATTATCTGATGCATATTTGCATCATATAGATTTGTCAAAATCCTCAAATACAATTTGGACTACACTAAACAAACTATTTGGATCGCAAGCAGGAAGCGCAGCAGTATCACTAAAACAAAAGTTGTTCGGACTCAAAATGGAGGAAGGTGACAACATGGTGGAACACATAAGTAAGTTTCGTTCTGTATTAAATCAATTAGCTGGAATCAAAGTAGATGTTCCCGACGATGATGCAAAAGCAGTTTTACTTAATAGCATGCCTCCTAGCTATTCTAATATGGTCTTCACTTTGAGCAAAATCAATCCAAGTCTGGAAGACTTGATTTCTTCTTTGATAGAGGACGAAAATAGAACAAATAAAATTGAAACAGAAGAAAAAGCATTATATGGAACACATGGTAAAAAGAGATACAATCATTCTTTCAAGCAAGGTTCAACCTCCCAGGATCCAAAGAAAAGGCTTATTTGTCACTATTGTAATGTGTCTGGACATGGAATAATGTTTTGTAAACAACGAGCTAGGGATCTGTTGGATGGTAAATTGAATAATAAAGCTTTTATTTCTGAAAATAGAGAAGAAGAAAGTGATTGGGAAGCAGGATCCAACCATTCACATGATAGAGAAGTTGTTGCTCAAGATAGTGAAGAAGACTTTCTCTTCTAAAAAGAATGCATCAACTGGAGGATGGAGGCATAGGAGGCTGGAGGTCATTCAATGACCTCTCGTCAGTCACCAACGATGGGGCCGCACGAAGCTGTGGTGATAGTGTGTGTGTGAGTTTGCTTTCTTTTCAGAGTTGCAGTTGATTTCAGTTGTGTGCAGCATGATTCTTTTTCAGTGTTCCTGTTTTGGTTTGAATAAGTGAAATGTTCACATTGAGGGGGGGAACATGGTCTCAATGTTCCATTTTCTCTTTTCATATTTGTAATCAGTGAGCGGTATTTCCTACATAATTCCCTAATGGAAAAGCATAGTGGATAGATGAAAGCACAAAAGAAAAGCAGCATCATGATATTGAGGTTGTTGGTTGTCCTGTAAAACCATCCCTGTTGAGGTTGTTGGCTATCCTGTAAAACCATCCATGTTGAGGTTGTTGGTTGTCTTGTAAAACCATCCATGTTGAGGTTGTTGGCTGTCCTATAAAACCATCCATATTGAGGTTGTTGGTTGTCCTGTAAAACCATCCAGATCATGAGCACGCACGGGTGGCACGCTGCAGAAGGAAGTGCAATTGTTTTTCTCCCATGTTCGCACTAAGGGGGGGAATGTTAGGAAATCATATATAGTGCTCACATTATTCATATATATGGATGAATAATATTATGTAATATATTATGAGTTGTAATAAACAAACTCATAATATCATGTTAGTATATTATATACGTGAGTTGTTTGGGAGTTATAACAACTCACATATATATAGATTTGTGGTTGAGTTGTTTCCTACTTAATAGGAAACTATCTCCCTATATATTTGAAGCTTGTTCATTATGTAATGATCCGGAATGAATGTAATAGAATATCATTATTCCGTGTATTAATCTAAACAATTTTATTGTGCTGATCCGTGACATTTATTTCAATAAGTCGTCCAACCCAGTTAGTCGGCAATAGCCTAGCCCTTGATGGAATTCTAGTGAATGAACTTGAGGTGAATATTAGCTAAAAGCATAAGCCATCGCGCGCGTGCTAATTTTGATAAGGTTTGGCGTATATGAAGTGTAAGGGATCGGTGTTGGTCACAACATAGGTTTTGTGGTTGAGTAGGTAATGGCAGAGTTTGGTGGAAACAAAAACTAAGGCTAAGAAAATCTTTTCTAGATGGTTGTATCGGGTTTCATAGTCTAAAAGAGTACGACTTATGTAATAAACCGCTTGCTCCCTGTGTTGTTCATCGCGATGAGCGAGCATGGCTCCCAAGGAATGATCGGTAGCTGATATGTATAGGTGAAAAGGTTGATCATCTTTAGGTGGAATAAGTACGGGTGGTTGGAGAAGGTATTATTTTAGGGCCTCAAAAGCTTTGTGACAGTCATCATCCCATTTAAAGGAGACATCCTTCCTAAGCAGATGATGAAATGGTTGACACCGATCAGATAATTGTGAAATGAAACGGCGAATGGACTGCAATTTACCTTGCAGGCTATGGAGTTATTTAAGGTTAGTGGGCGGAGGCATTTCCAGAATGGCCTTGACTTTAGCAGGGTCAACTTCTATACCACGGAGGGAAACAATAAATCCCAGGAGCTTTCCTGAGAGAACTGCGAAGACGCACTTTTTAGGTTGAAGGCGGATGCAATATTTAATGAGGTGGTCAAATATGGTTTCAAGGATGGTGAGGTGCTTGCGCGAAGTTTAGATTTGGCTAAGAGATCATCCACGTAATCTTCCAATATGTGATGCATGATATCATGGAAGATGTAAGTCATAGCATGTTGATATGTAGCACCAAGCATTTTTAAGGCCAAAAGGCATGACTTGATAGCAAAAGGTTCCCCAAGGGGTAATGAATGCGGTCTTGTGTTGATCTTCTGGGGCAAGCAAAATTTGGTTATAACCCGAGAAGCCATCCATGAGTGAGAGCATCTCGTGACCAGCGGTGAGGTCAACCAATTGATCAATACCAAGAAAGGGAAAGTCATCTTTTAGGTAGGTGAGGTTGAGGTCATGGAAGTCCATGCAAATGTGGAGTCCCCTTGTTGCTTTAGTAACAGGGACAATGTTAGAAATCCAATGAGGATAATCAATGGGTAAGATGAAGGAAACAGAAAAGAAGGTGCTAAAGTTCTTCTTTGACAAGAAGAGAAATGCGAGGGTGCATTTTCCTCAGCTTTTGTTTGATAGGTTTGGCATCAGGAATGGTTACGATATTGTGGACCACTATGGTGGGGTCAATACCGGGCATGTCTGTGTAAGACCAAGTGAAAGCGTGGTTATGATCTCAGAGAAAAGAAGTGATGGCTTCCTGTTCAGCAACATCTAAAGATTGTTTGATCTTTAGGATGTGCGGGTTATCTTGAGTATGAATGTTGATCTCGATAGTCGATTCATTCAACATGGTTTGTGTCTCGAGGGTAACGACCGATGAATATATGATTCTTCGCACCAAGGTAGGTGAGTATGGATTAATCATCCTGACATTGATTGACGTTAATTGTAGGTGTGTCGTCATCGATCATCTTAGGATACGGGAATGGGAGAGTGGAAGGGGCCTCGCCTTCACGTTGATAAGTCAAAGGCCCCAAGGAAATGGTGTTTATGAAAAAAAAAAAAAAAGAAAAATTTAGGGGGAAAGATTCAGATCTATCGACTCAGCTTGGTGAGGGTGGTGATGAAGGTGGAGTGGGTGAAGGCGGTGATGAAGATGAAGGTGGAGGAGGGCTAGGGTCTTCAATGAGTTCAATGCGGACCTATTTGGTAGGAGGTTTGGGGAAGCCGATACCACTATGGTCGTTATGTTTACAGGTGGTACATGGAATAATGGTATGGCGGCCTTGCTTGTAAAATCCAAAACCAAAACCCTTCCACGCACAATGGTGTAGGAAGGTGTGGGCGAAACGATGATTCGTAAGTGATTGGAAGTCAGCAAAAATGGGCGGGATTGTGATGGTGGTTCAGGTGTGTGAGTGGTAGTATCAAGTCCCCCATAGGTGAGACTAGTACAAAGATGAGGAGGAACATAAAGGAGGCGTTCTCCTATATGGTGATCATACCGGGGGTGTTAGTGAAGGCTTCCATACTCATGCAGAGTAAGGAATGTGTTGACACTATATAGATGGTACTCCCCCAGAGTGAGGCATTTGAAAAACACCTTCCAAGGGATCAGTGCTTGGTATGTAGGTAGCCGGAATGGATGATGTGTCAGAGGTCAATGCGGAGGTGGAGCTAATGGATTGGGAAGCTAATGGGTCAGCCGTGGAGGTTATGGCAGCGATAGGAATGGAGGAGGTATGTGTGGTGAAAGCAATGGCAGTACTGGTAGGTGGAGGTGTAGGTGAAGTGGTAGTGGTTGCGGAGGTAGACGATGTGACAAGTATGAGCACATCATTGGGTTGGTAAAGCATGTTGCATGTTTTGAAAGGTGATGGGTCAGCTAGAATGGTATAAGTGTGTCCTTCGTGTTCAAACTTTACACAACGATGCAAAGTGGAAGGAACACAACCCATGACATGGATCCAGGGTCTACCAAGTAACAAGTTATATTGAAATTCCCCCTCCAAAACATAAAACAATTATGGAACAGTGCGGGGCCCACGCGAATGTGAAGGATGACAATGCCTAGTGTGGAGGTGATAGCATCGTTGAATGAACGCAACATGACCGGATGTTTATGCATGTAATTTTTAGGTATGCGCATTTGAGCAAATGCATGGGATGAAATGATGTTAATGCTAGCGCCTCCATCAATCATCACACGGCATACCCATATGTCATCAATGTGGACAGAGATGAAGAGGGTCTGGTCCGGGTCATTGTTTTGATGTGTCGCATCTCCTCCTCGAGAGAAGCTAAGGAGCCACTTTGTGAACAAGGTGAGGTGAGGATGAAGGTGGTGATTTGGTGAGAGAGGCTACATGATGGGGTGTGATAATGGAGGCTATGGGTGTATGGTCATTGGGTAAAACCTCAATAGATTGAAGAACCTCAATGAGGGCTTGATGATGGGATTCTGAGGTTTGGATGAGGTCATATAAGGACATTTTGAGGGGACATTGGTGTATTTGTTTGAGCATGGTGTGATGTGTGACGCCATTAGAAATGGGGTACGTGGGGCCACGGATAGTAATTTTAGGTATGGGTGCAGATGGTATGTTGGGTATAGGATTGGTTGGTGGGTCAGTTTCCTTTTCTTTGCCCTTTTGCATACGTGTAGTGATGTGTATCATGTTGATTTGAGGGGAGTTGGCAAATGGAGAAGGTGTAGGATGAGTGGTATAACGACATCAAGGGCAAAAACCTACCGGAGGAGAAAAGCCCTGTGAGGTTAGCTAGGTGCAACGACATTTGGGTGGTGGCGTGGCTAGTTCTCTGATGCGAACCATGTTAATTTCAAATTTTGGGTGTGGCTCTAGGAGCTGTGAGGGTGGAGGTTGTGGTTGTTGAGTGGGCAGTGTGGGAATGGGTGTTGGTGAAGCAGGATCCTCGTCGAGAAGGTCATCGTCATCAAAGTTGGTTTCTGGTGGACACAATTGATAAGGATGGCTTTCATGGCCTTGCTTCTCACATCATGCCCTAGCACATGATGGTATGTGCAAATTTTAGTATCATCAAACCCTTTTGGCTTGGGTTTGAGGGGGTCGTAAGGTCGGAGTGGCGGTAATGTGATAACAGAAGTCTCGAGGAGGTTGGTTAAAATTTTGGCATAGGACCCTACTAGTGAATCACAATGGGATGTGAATGTGGGTTTGGGTGTAGGTGTGGTTGGTTGTCGGGGATTGTTTTTGGAAGAGTAGGAACAGGTCGAACTATGGGTTTAGGTGCCGGTGTGGTTTGAGGTATCGATCTGGTTCGTTTGGGTAGGGGTACAGTAGATGGACGGGTAGGAGGGACTTGGTTGTTTTGACTACCTTGTTGTGGGGTAGTGGGGTTTTGTTTTTGGATTACACCTTCTTGGGTAAAGGTGATGTGGGTGTACGAGGTCTAGAAGGAAAAATAGATGGAGGAAGAGGGTGAGTTACCCACAGGGATAACGGGGTGATGTGAAGGTAGATGACGTGGGTCGTACTTGGGGTGTGAGGGACAATGACTGAAGTGTAGTGGGTAGTGAAGCAATAGCTGAAGGTATTGGAGGTATTGGTGGTAAGAGATCAGCAGTGCGGGTATAAGTCGTGTTGTGTGCCTAGGTAGGTTAGAGGTTTGTGAGGAAGGAATGGGTTGTTGTGTTATTGGTTTATGGATGGGTGAAGGGTGCTTGACCATGTTGGGCAGCTGAGGTCTTAAGGAAGATGGGACAAGTGCGGGCGTGATTGGTGCGGTCGGGGTATGAGGTCGATGAGTTTGTTTCTTTAGTTTGGGTGTCGCGTAGGTGTGGTTTTGACATTGGAGGATGTAGCTAAATCCAGTTTAATAGGTGGATGAGTAAGGCTGGTGGTCGGGGTGACCCCTAAAGTGGTAATAGGTTTAGTGGAGGCAAATGTTGTGGGTATGGGTTTGGGTTTAGATGTAGGTCGGGTTATGGGTAAGGGTGTGGTGTGAGTGCTAACGGGTATCGTGGAAGGGGTTGCGACAACAGTGGTTGTATTTGGTTTGATGGGTCGAAATGTGTTTGGGTAGATAGTGGAGGTATTAGTGAGGGATCTCTGCATCTGTGTTGAGACAGGGAGTAAGAGGTACCCCATAATAAAGCCCTATCCACATAATCTAAGTGATCAACCAAACATGAGAACGACACATCTGTGGGTGGAGTTGGTGAGGACCTAATGGGAATTCCCATAAAATGCATCTTAGAGATGGGGAATTGGCCAGCTTCACTTTCCAGTGGGTAAGAGAGCCGAAAGTAGGTCTGTTGGATTTTGGGTAGCTAATGGAGAATGCTCGCCAAGAGGCAAAGGTATCTCAACTGGGTCTATGATGGGTGGAGGAGATGATGGGATCCCTCTATAAGTGGAGGAATGGATAGGTGCTCCTCTATGGGTGGAGGAGGTAATGGGTACTCCTCTGTGGGTGGAGGAGGTAATGGGAGCTCCTCTATGGGTGGAGGAGGTACTGTAGGTAAAGGTTCTCTTAGTGGAGAAGCCAGGGGTGAGAGGGGCTCGATGTTAGTGGAAGACCCCTCCATTGGTGATGAAGGAGATGAAAGGTGTTCCTTTATTGGTGAAGGAACAGTGGAGGTTGGTTCCAATGTGGAAGGAGGATTTCGGGCTAGGATTTCCTCTATGGAAGGGATGTGAGGTAATTGAGAGGCAACAGGTACCTCGTTAAAGATAGCGTGAACCTCACGGGTATGGGTATCATGAGTGGATGTCTCACCAGTTTGATTGGATGAAGGGGCATGGTTGGGAAATGGTTTTTTGAAGATTTGTAGATTTTGGTTGGGGTGGCATTGGGATTATCCACAATTAACTCACCTTTCTCAAGCATTTCTTGGACAATATTCTTAAAAGTGATGCAATTGTCGTCACTATGACCCTTTACTCGATGATAATTATAGAAATCATGTTCTTTATACCATGCAGGCATGGGGCTAGTAGGGTCAAAACCAGTGTGTGGTTTTATGGGTGGAAGGGTGATGGCTCTAGCTTTGATAATATTTTCTAAAACAGAAGAGTAAGGTTCCCCAATTGGGGTATATTTTCGATGTTCTTGTCTGAATTGAAAAGTCTGGACAGTGAGAGATTAGATGAGGGTGTAGCCTGATTCGATGGATGAGTTGGGCCGGCCTTGAGTACCACTGTGTTAGTGGTGCCCTTATCTTTTGAATAATTGGTTTGTGGTTTGGAAGAAGAAGAGGTTTCATTTGACTTGAATGTCGAATTCTTATTTCATAATTGGATTTTCTTCTCTTCGATGGCCCAAATCTCTAACTTTCGTGCCATAGTGAATGCCTCATTAAATGTTCGGAAGGTTTGGACCTACAAGGTCGGGAGATATGTCTAGCGCAAGCTCATGTGAAGAGCTCGATGAGTTTAGTTTGTGGTAGTTGGAAGGTAAGTTGATTGATCAGTCGCGCCAACGAGTGACAAAATCTGCGATAGATTCGTCCTCATACTGACGTGTGGAATATAGATCGGTCATGGTAACCTTCTTGACGATATTGATAGAGAAATGATCCAAGAAGGCTTAGGCTACCTAATTGAATGAGAATATAGAGTGTTTAGGTAACCCACTATACCAATCTAATGCAGGTCCAGTGAGGGACATGGGAAAAGTTCTCAAAAGTAAGGCATCATCATGAGCGATCAACACCCATAACACCCAAATGTTTGAACATATTAAAGTGATTGAATTTAGGCATTTCCCAATGCACATGGTATGAACGGATAGGAATGGATGGGTGAATAGGCTCGTTGCAAATCTCGTCGTAGGTGAGAGTGTTGCGGAGCCGAAACCGATGCCTCCAATGTCTGCATCTTGTCCAACATCAATTTAATTAGGTCATTGGTGGGTTGTGATGATTGGATGCCTCCTGTAGCATGAGGAGGTTGGTTTTGGGCATATAATGGGGGTGGAACTCCAGTGTATGGGGCTGCCATGTAAGGTGGTGGAGAAGAAGGCAGTGAAATAGGGGGTACGTACCCAGAATGAATAATGGATGAAACAGAGGTTGTTGGTAGTATGTATATGGGGGTGGAAGGGTCATGGTAACCCTAGTGGCAATAGGGGCTAATGATTGTGGAATGGAAAGAACCACATTCTAAAATGGGGTAGGGGTCACCGATACTTGGAGGTGGGAATGTAGCTACAAGTATGTATGAGACATTAGGGGGATGAGGTTGTGTTTGGGGTAGTCATCGAGGGTATGGTGGATGTGATGGGTGCCACAGAGGTAACAGACGTGGTAGTCATAGTGGGTATAGAACCTAACTATGAAACGACTAGGGGTAAAGTGGATGTGGGCAAGCACGGAGCTAGATGGGGCTGATGTGGAAGTGGGTGTGAGAGTCGGGGGGATAGATACGGGCATGTCGTATATCAACTGACCCGAGGCATCTCGAGTGGACGAGTGGGAAAGGTAAAACTGCAAGGCAGCAGGGTTCTAGTCAAGGAGTCATGTGAACTCCTCATCTCCGGTAGCGATAGTAGTAGGCTGGATGGGATCCATGGCTGGTGATAAAATAGAAGGTGGTGAAGGACTAGGTGGGAGTGGTTGGCAACTAGCATGAAATACGAGGGTGCTTGCTTGTCTTTAGGTCAACACCATGTGAACCAAGATTGATCGTAGGGCTACTTCTCTAAAATGATACAGAGAATAGTAGGAAACAGTGAATCTGTGATAAAAAATGGATGAAGTAAAAATGGTGGTTGGAATGTGAAACAGGCTAACCGATGCCGATTAGGTAAAACCGACATCGGTCGGGGATAATAACCGCTCCTGGCCACCGTAGAAAATGGACAGTAAGTAAACAAGGTAGAAGGTAAAATCTGACAGGTATGCCAAATCTGAAGATGTTTAAAATGTCAATGGGAAAATGATAGTGATAGAGACTGTGAAAAGTGGAAGAAAGTGAAGTAATATGTCCTTTTGAGTAGGTTAGCAAAAGGACCTAGAACCGACGTCAATTGGGTATAACCGATGGTAGTCAGAGGTAACCGACGATGGTTACTATGAAATTGAAACAATGATGAAAGAAAGTGGTTGTGAATTAAAATCTGATGTAGAATCAAACCCAGAATTTTGAAAATGATGATGATATGGCCTAGGCACACTCAGGTGAAGCCGGAATACACCAACTATGATGAGGAGCGTGCAAGGATGAACAAAAAAGTGATGAACGTGATCTCTCACCTCAAAACGCAAGCCAAGAAAAACACTAAGAAAATGCGATCCTAGGAGTGCCTTTTCTATTATGTTTGTTTAGCTTATGCTATTTAAGGACTAACACATGAATTGTGAAATAGAGTTTTTGGTGAGGATGGCTTCCTACAAATAAGGAGATCTAAAAGGTGAGGTTTCAGGTATGTTATGGTGGGGGTGGGATTTGCTCTGAAGTATGACTCGATAGAGCAGTGAGCTGGGTGCCCACTGTGTCATGATCGTGTGATCACCTACTTCTTCCAGGTAGGATGTTGTTTAAGAATGTATGTATTTTAAATTTTTGTGTGGTTTGGTAAGACTCGAAGAAATAGAGAAGGATAGAAGTGCTTTTCTATGATTTGTTTGTCAACCATCAGCTGGTCATGACTTCCAACATATAGGTTGCCCTCAATTAATGTGAGCTAATGCAATAAAATAGAATGGAATGCACTTGTTTTAAACCCAAATTGAAAATGTGAAATTGGATGACACAATAAGATGAAGAGGAAGAGGGATGCTCTTTCACTACAATGCAGAAAACATGAAGAAATGATTCTTTTTAATTACACCAAAAGAAAAGTTTCCTTTAGAGCAAATAGAAAGAAGAGGTGGATTACCAGGAAGAAAATTAGTGTGTAGACTTTTAGAAGGGAAACAAACACAAATTTTTCCTAGGAATGAATGAAATGAAAGGAACCCTGATGGGTCCCACTGGGCATGCCAAAATGTTTCACCTTTTTCTTAGATTGTTTCTTTGAAGTGTTGATGAAACAGATAGGGTAATGGCGTAGGAGGAATACTTGTTCAAATGTTGGTTGATGGGTTGTTGCACGTGTATGACTTCCGAATCCACAACTGATCGTGAGAGCTTCCTTTTGGCTAGGAGGAACTACCTGTAATGAAAACAAGACCACTAAAAGGAATTAAACAATATGGGTAGTGAACTGCCTAGTGTGAGCTAGATCCGGGAAGTATGATACTTCCTAGATGGTTGTCAGTCCATTGTTTTAAACAATTCAATGTTATAAACAAAGTAAATCCTATTGTTATTTTAAAATGATTTAGGTATCTCACTTAAAAACACAATAAGAAATAGATCTAATCTAACAAGCTAAGCTAGAATAGAATCCAAAGGTCAAATGATTGGTTTTGGGTCTCTGCAGGTCTAATAAAGGTCTCGGGTAGATCACAGTGGATGAGGGTGAGATAAAATTAGGTGGGTAGGTCTCTGTTCAGGGCTATGTGGGAAAACACAGAGACCGGTGTTGGTTAGGGGTGACCGACGATGGGTTAGGTATAACCAGTCTTTGATACTTGTGAGATCTGGAAATGTCACAGAATGGGCTTTGGGTCTCCTTTGTGATTACACAAAGTACTTTGGTTGGTCGGATGGTGTATTGGGTGACGGGAGTAGGCTTTTGCAAGGTTTTAATGGGTATATGGAGGTGAAAATATGGAGAAGGTCAATAGGGAGCAAGATAAACAATGGATGATAAAATGATGATGAAATGAAATAACCAGGAAAGTATGAGTTTTACTTACTTGGATTTCATTCTGAAAGGCCTCGTGTGTGAAGGATGGAGGTGCTTGATGATGGGTTTGAAGGTCAGCAAGTGATCACCAACTCGAAGAAAAGCTTCTTACATGGGGGCTGCATGTACACTCTTTTTTTGGGATAGATCGATCGTGGTTGGGATGGTTGTGCGGAGAAGATGCTCAATCTCCTTCCTCGATGTGAGTTTTCACAGAATTGGCTCTCGAAGATGCGTTATCTCTCTCGAGATGTGTTCTTGCTCATCAAATTTCTCCCAATGTTGGCCAACTTCCAAGTTCCAACATTGAGAATAAGGTTGTTTTTGGGGTTAAAATGGTAACGACGGTGATTCCAACTTAACCGGCGACAATTAGGGGTAACCGACGTTAGTCAAGGAGGGATTTCCTAGGTTTACTAAACTTAGGAGATCCTCCCGATTTTCTTGATCTCATGTCATTATCCCATGGATTAGACTGGGAGCTTCTTGTGAGCATGCGGGAATGTGGTTAGAGGGAATGTAGGCATTGATTTTTAGGGTTTGGGTAAGTCTTAGTTAGTTATGGGAACTTACTAAGAATAGGTCTTAGGTTGAGTTGGCTTGGTGAGGTGTCTAAGTGAATTATATGTGTGGATATTATTTAAATAAGATATTTAAATAATAAATATAGTGAGGATAATGCATTAATTTAATTAAATTAATATTAATATTAGTGGGGTAAAGGGGGGTCATGGCTAGGTAAATGTAATAAAGGGTGCTTATATGTCGAGGGATAAAAGGGGAGTGTCACCTAATTTTAGTGTCTACAATATCCTCCGAATCGAAGAAATATCCAGATCTGCACCGGTTGTGAAGAATTTCAACCGAATGAAGAGAAAAAGAATTGTTCAAACAAAAATTGCTTGACCATGGCAAAGTGGGATGAACGTGAAAACTCAGCGGAATCATGCATTACTTCCAGATTTGCTGACATCGGAGGCACAGATCCAGATCCAAATCCAGATCTCATAATTGCAAAAGCTTCTGGCAAAAATTCATCCTCTTGTTTCTGACGCAGCCTGTGTAGAAGTCAGTGCATTTAGAATTTCTTCCAGGATTTTGTGTATGTGCTCTAATCTTCTAGTTGAAGCCTTCATTGAATTTGCATTCACCCGGAGTGCTTTCCAAAATTTTTAATTGCTCATATGCAATTAAAAATAAAAATGATGAGTTATTTACGGCAAACATTGCACTGATGCATGTACTGGAGAAGAACTACAAAAGCTTCAAGGATAAGAAGGAAGACAAGTCAAAGTCAATTCCAGATCCAATATGGTGAGAATCAAGGGAAAAAGAATCAGTTGCATGGAGAATATGAAAAATGAGAAGACTATAGCTTTCTTCTTTCTCTTATTTCCTCCGACCAAGTAATTGAGTGATCAATTAAATTATACAACTTAAGTGATTGGTTTAAAAGTCATTACTTGAATAAGTCAACTACTTGGAGATAGGTGGCAGATGTGCAAAATAGAAGGTTTTATTTTCAGTTGCAAATCATGCATGTCATGCAAAGAAGAATTCCAGGAGGGAGATTGTCAGTTGTTTCCTTTCCCACTTCCACATGTGTCGAGTTCAACTAAAAGCTTCCGACTTGTAATTTCCCTCTACATTCTATAAGTAGAGGAAGAACCTTCGGGTTAATTATCGAATTTGTAAGCAACATTCTTGTGTTCCAGACTTTGTCTTTGAAACCCCGATGGCCACTTGAAAAAAGGAATATAAAGGAGCAGATTTCCGGAGAACTTTGTGTCACGGTGCATTGTGTTTCTAGCTTTTAATCTCAAGATCTACTTATAAACTTTGTGTTGTTTTAGATCTAGAACTAAAGTTTCCTTTGCTTATAATTTTGTGTGTTGATATATATTGGTTTCTTTTATGTGCATGTAATCAACTCTCATTATCTACTCTTGATTGGGTTGCACATCTTTCCTATCTCTTCCCTATGTTTTATTATTCCCTTCTTCTCTAAATATTTACTTTCTTTAAATAAGCTTTACTTACAAAAACTAGACATTATGGTTCATGAGCTGCATGGTTAAAGTAAAACCCCCATATAGATACTAGCATATTTTAATTGACAAATCTAACACGGAGCCTCACCGTAAATGAGGGAGATTTATCTTATGGCTGCCTAGGTTTTCAGCTATGCGAAACATCTAGCCAACATTTTTGGCGACTCACCCGAGAGAATAACACAAATTAATAGACCAGAGCTTTCTCAAGTTAGAAGCCGCAGATCTAGTCTTTCACCAGGAAGAAGAGTGCAAACTCATCCAGATCCGGAAAATTTTCAGCATAATCCGGCAAATGGAATTATTCACCAAGTTTATTCTCAAAGAAAACGCGCTTCGTTCATCATGAAGCAAAATCAGCCACTTGCCCCATGCATGCACTGCTCCACGGGAGCAGCTTTTGGGCCTCTGAATCGACTCCTATGCATGATCTACCCAAAGGGACGAAAAGAATTTTCTGAAATTCTTTGGAGATGGAAAGCGAGAATCTAGATAACCACTTGGCTGCATTTTTATATCATGTGGAGTGCTTGAATCGAACATGAAGATGTATCTATCTAGCTCTTCATAGAAACTTTGCATGACTTGGGTACGGAGAATGGTTCTACCGGCTAGCTCCTAGCACCATAACCAACCGGAATACTATGCGGGATGCATTCCTAAAAGATTCAAATCAGTTGAAGATCCCAACACCTTGACAACCCAAGTGACTCGGTGAAGAAGGAACCACATGAGCACATGCGGGATTTTATTACAAAATTCCAAAGATTACTATACAAAATTTAAATTTCGGCTTCGCTTCTCTGAATGATGAGAATCAAAAGGTCTTCTTCATTAATGCTTTGCTTCTTGAAGTAAGCTATCAACTACGAAGAGCACGTTACTCTGTGATTTGTTAGCGAACCCAAAATATGGTGGTTGAAATTGAAGACGACCTCATCATGGTTTGGGAAGATAAAGAGAAACACTTATAGAGCTAAAAGTTCATCCTCTGCTACTACTTCGATTCATTACTTTGCAAAAATTGGCAAATGAGATGATGCGAGATAAAGAAACAAATGGCTCAAATGGCTCAAGGCAACAACACCGCCCTCGCTCGGAATTTCAACAACCAACCGCATTGCTAGTTCCTAAAGATTAGCAATTGAAGCTTCTCCCGAAAACAACGTGGAGATGAATGAAGGAGACCGGGAAGGCGATGCTAATCACTCGAGGATGATGATTTTGTAGGTCATGCTTTGGCGACTCCAACATTAATTACCTTAACTACAAATCGAACATGACTATGAGGGGCTTCTTGAAGACGATCATGGTCATGCATATGTACGATACTTATAAGATCACAAACTCGCCAAGTGAGGCATTAGGCGGCGAAAAAGAAGGGGCATCCCTTTGTCTTCTTCCTCAGCTCTCGGAAGTAAGCATGCGAGTTCTTCATCTCAACCATAGAAAACATTTCGAGTATTCGAATCTATTTCTTCTTTTGACATTATTGATCATGTTAAGAAAACCAGAGTTCAAATGTCAAAAGCTGAATACTTGAGAGCCTTTCTTGAGCAGTTAAATAGGCTAGTCAAATATGTATAATCACTAGGACAATCCAATACATCAAAAGGCCTTTTGCCTAAGCCCAAAGATACTCCTCCACAAAACAACACTGCAGTTGTTAAATCCTCACCATCTTCTGAAAGAGTGGAACCATTCTATGTTTCCCTATTGCTTAATGGTTTCAAGTTAAGCAACTACATTTTAGATTCAGGTGCTTCTGACAATGTCATGCCAGCTAAAGTTGTAGATGCTCTTGGGCTTACCTTGACAAAGACCATAAAAGTTGTTACTCCATGGAGAGACAAGTCCCTTTAATCGGACAAATCAAATATGCACAAGTTGTTACAGCAGCTTTTCTTGACAAGAGATTAAAGATGACAATATTAGTTGCAGATATTCATGTCTCCTACGGGATGTTCTTCGAGCGAAACTTCTAAAGCAGCTTGGGAGGAGAAGTAAAGATGGATTGGTCATGTGCTCATATTCCTATCAAAGGAATAAATCAGAAGCTGGAGCTGGAAATGAAGTCCAAGTACATGGTTACAAAATTTGAGGATCCTAGATCTCGATTCTTTTTAGGAATATGACCATGGAGTCTACTTCTTCGAAATGGGTAAAGACGTTCCAGCGAACTTCGACAAGAGCCGAGCCAGCAAAAGAAGAAGAAAAATTTTGGACTCTGGAGTTTAAAGGCGTATGTTGTTCTTTTGGATTAGGGTCGACATTCTATTAATATCTCCAAATCATGAAATATTCTCATACTCCCACAAGTTGATGTTTGAGAACACCAATCATACGGCGGAGTATGAAGCATTGCTTCTAGGAATGGAGCAAGCTAAAAAGAAAGGAGTAAAACTCCTAAAAGCCCAATGAGATGTTGAACTTCTAGTAAAGCAGGTTCGAGGGCAAAGTCAAGTCAAAAGAGATAAGCTGAAGCATTACAGAGATAAAATGCTTTTTGCCACACTGAATTTTGCAGCCTTCTCTATCGACTTCATTCCAACCAATCAAAACTCCAAGGCAGATTCTTTGGTAGTCACGGTTGCACTATTGAATCCGAGATAGACCACCGTCCATATTCAGACAAGGAAACTATAAAGTGGAGATGGTCTACCACCCCAAAGTCCCTGATAATGTTGAACAGTGGCAGACTTTCAATGAGGACAAACAAACATCTGCATTTCTGGAACAAGGCAACTTTGACAAGTTGTATGTTGAAGGGAGTAAATCACCACCACGACAAACAGTCACAGGAAAAGTTGATCCAAGTTATGATGACAGTAGTGGAGTAATCCGACCAAAAGGTAACAAAATCCCCAAGGGTTTAGTTTCCTTAGTGAAGACTTTCAACAAGCATGATCGGTACCTGAATAAGAACAAAGAACATGGCGATGGTGAATCCTCAGAAATGCATCAAATAAATCTGGAACGGAGCAAATTGATGCAGGTTTATCCACCACATAGAGAAGAAAGGATGAGCCACCACCAGATGAAGTTGATAAGGACTTGCCCAAGATATTTGACAAGAAGGCTAGAGAAAGGAAGTTCGAGAACGGAGGTACTACTGGTGGGACAAGAGACATGAACCGAAGGGCAAGCACATCAAATCTCGTTCACTCTGGAAAGGGCCCTTCATGATCAAAAGGGATGCTGGAATGGACACTTTCTTCCTTGCCTCTGGGATGAAATTGAGTTACCACGCGCCTTTCAACAAACAACACTTGAAGCTGTTCCAGAACATAAAAAGCGGTAAAACCCGTATGTATATAAATAAAACTTAGTTTGTTTTTCCTTGTTTTGTTTTTGTGTTGTGTTGTTTTTGTTTGCTTGACCCCATGCCCAAAAGACAAGATACGAAACCAAAGATGTTGGGATCTCATCTTTTCCCTTGTCATTTGTGAGAGGCAAAGATGTCCACAGACGGAGTTGACTGGTGTCCCCAAATTTCACCACGAAATTTGAGACTACCCCATGTTAAAAAAATCATTCTTTTAAAATAACGAGGTCGCTTTTATGTTTTTATTGCGAGAAAATGTCAATATTACATCAAGATATTCGCAGAGTCATATAAGCCAATTTCGATAAATATCTAGATGCTTGAAATCGTTATGTTCTGTCGCAGGGGTTTGCCTGCGGAAAATTTGTATTTAATTATTTTGAGCCTCGTTTGAGGTAAATTGTGCTCCGGTTTAACCTTGTTGTGGTCTTACATGACAATTTTCTCATATACAAGTAGGGTTTTAACCAGGAATGAATTCTGGGCTTTATTTGTGACTTAACAACGTTTTGTGTTTTTGGTGTTTTCCCGTTTCGTTTTCTGTGAAATTTCTTTGGGTCAATTCCTTTGCTGGTTTAAACTGTTTTCTTGCCTGGAGTATCTGGAGATCATTTATGGACGTTTTGCCAAAAGGAATTTGCCACAGTGGTTCTCTCTGAAAAGACGAAGTCATGCACGAAAAAGCTTCTTCAGGCAAGCCGCATTTTTGGAAAAGAAGACTTTAAAGCTACAATGGGATTTTGTTAGCGGCGGCGGTGTGGGGTTTTTGTACCTGCAACGCCACTTAAGTCACAATGGGAAAATTAGAGGCAACAGGCAGACGAGAATTTTTTACTTGCCTTGTAGGGTGAAAATTCTCATTGTGAAATAAAAGAAAAATCATTTAAGGCATCGATGGGATTTTCTTACACCCTTGCAGGGTAAATAATCTCATTATGAAAGGCAAACAACTTAAGTGGATCATGGGATTTTGGAGCTGCGGTGTAGGGTGAAAAATCCCATTGACAATTAGCTCTTAAAAATAGAAATGCCTTCATGTCAAAAGTGCGACCCCTTTTGGGAAAGAATGGCAACTTTAAATGCATTAATTAAGTAATTTCTTCTCCAAATTTGGCACCCAAGTATGTAGAAATGTCAACAAGGGTAAAGCGGATAAAAGAAATTAGAATTAGAAGTTCTAAAATTAAATAAATATTATTTATTTAATGCAACCCCTTCATGTCAAAAAGTGCACCCCATTTGGGAGAGGAATAATATTTTTTAAGTATTAATTGATTTAATTAATTCCTATTTTCAATGGCTGAGGGTCAAAGCATACTGTGAGGCTTAAACTAACTGGAAGTAGAGAGCTAAAATTAAATGAATTTAATTTATGTAATGGCAGCCATGAACATGCACAAAATAGGTGCCCGATTTGAAGAGAAGAGCTTATTAATTAATTAATTAATTGCCAAGAATAGGAGGGTAATAATTAATTATAGAATGATGGGGTTATATAAGCAAGAGCTGCCATAAGGATGAATTAATTAATTCAATAGCAAAGAAGTGTAGCCCAGACAAAAGTGCGCCCCATTTGAAGAGGAATTTTGCACAAAAGAAGGTGTATTTATTGTTGGAAGCTTCAAAGTTTGGCGCCTAGGTTTGAAGGAGCTTGAATTGTGTCTAATTAATTGTCTACATAGTGGTACATGTGCTCGAGTAAAGTGATAAAATTCATGTTTGCTTTGCATGTAAACAAAACCTCAAATTTTGGGGCAAAGAGGCTTGATATATGCAGATTTTTATACTTAAAATCAAGTGTTCATGTTCCGTTGCTATTTTTGTATAAATTAATTGTAGGAATTCATTACAGGTGCTTTTATAAGAGAAAGAGAGCATAAATCAATGTCCAGTACATTGAACATATCCTCCGAATCTGAAGAAATATCCAGATCTGCACCGGTTGTGAAGAATTCCGACCGAATAAAGAGAAAAAGAATTGCTCAAACAAAGATTGTTTCAACCATGGCAAAGTGGGATGAACGTGAAAACTTCGGCAAATCACGCATTACTTCCAGATTTGCTGACATCGGAAGCACGGATCTAGATCCAAATCCAGATCTCATAATTGCAAAAGCTTTCGGCAAAAAATCATCCTCTTGTTTTTGACGTAGCACAGTAGAAGTCGGTCATAGAGAATTTCTTCCAGGATCTTGTGCATGTGCTCCTAACCTTCCCAGGTTGAAGTCTTCATTGAATTTGCATTCACCCGGAGTGCTTTCCAAAATGTTTAATTACTCATGCAATTAAAAATAAAAATCATGAGTTATTTACGACAAACATTGCCGATGTACATCTTTGGAGAAGAACTGCAAAAGCTTCAGGATAAGAAGGAGAATAATTGCAAAAGTTTCAAGGATAAGAAGGAACACAAGTCAAAGCCAATTCCGGATCCAAATGCCGTTTCGAGATCCAAGTATGGTGAGAATCAAGGGCAAAAGAATCAATTTGCGTGAAGATTATGAAAAAGGACAAGACTGCAGCTTTCCTCTTTCTTCTTCTTTCTCTTATTTCTTCCGACAAAGTAATTGAGCGATCAATTAAATTATACAAGTTAAGTGATTGGTTTAAAAGTCATTACTTAAAGAAGTTAATTACTTGCAGATATGTGGCGGAGACATGCAAAATAGAAGGTTATTTTCAATTGTAAATCATGCATGTCATGCGAAGAGGAATTCCAGGGAGGAGATTGCCGAGTTGTTTCCTTTCCCACTTCCACATGTGTCGATTCAACTAAAAGTTTCCGACTTGTAATTGCCCCTCTACATTCTCAAAGTAGAGGAAGAACATTCGAGTTAATGATCGAGTTTGTAAGCGGCATTCTTGTGTTCTGACTTTGTCTTTGAAACCCCTAATAGCCATTTAAAGCAAAAGAATATAAAGGAACAAATTTTCGGAGAACTTTGTGTCATGGTGCATTGTGTTTCTACCTTTTAATCTCAAATCTACTTATAAAGCTGTGTTGTTTTAGATCTAGATCTCGAAGTTACATTTGTTTATAATTATGTGTGTCGATATCTATTGGTTTTCTTCTATGTGCATGCAATCAACTCTGTTATCTATTGATTGGGTTGCACATCTTCCATATTTCTTCCCTATGTATTATTATTCTCTTCTTCTCTAAATATTTCATTTATTTAAATAGTTGCTTACTTGTTGCAAAATGATACAAACTATGGTTCATGAGTTTGCATGGTTAAAATAAAACCCCATATAAATACTAGCATATTTTAATTGACAAATCGACACACGAGCCTCACTTGGTAAATGAGGAGATTTATCTCATGACCGCCTAGGTTTTCAATGATGTAGAAAATCTAGCCAACACCAATAAACCCCTTTTCTTTGTTTTTGGCCCAAAACGAGACATTACATACTAATTATGGGATTGAGTACAAGCCAAGCGTGAATGCCTCAATTTTCAATTACACCTCTAGGGAAAATAACAAAACGTCTTGCTCCTTCTATTGGGATAGCAGTTGTAGAGAGTGTGATTGGGCAAGAGAGAAAAATGATTGCAAATTGATCGTATGATACATCTATCATCTTGGGGCGTGTGTTGCACTTGGCCTTGTTAAAGACATACTACTATTGTTGTGTCTACTTTGAAAGTTGAGTATAATGGAGTTGTTAGCGATGAGTTAATGTTAGCAAAAGTTTTATGTTTTTTTATCTCTAATTTTCACAAGCCCTTACAACACTTTGATGTGATAATCAAAGTGTTTTTCTATCCCAATGTAGCACCAATGCATAAAGCACATCAAAATTCAAGTGCATTATATCTAACAACCAATATAGCACAAGGTTTTGATCTTAACTTTTTCGAATAGATGATCACATTACGGACATCTTACGAGTTTTTGTTGAGGCTCAATTTGTTCGAGATCAAGCAACTTTTGGGAGTGAAGAAAGGTGTCATTAAGGAGGGATAGTTCAATGATTCATTTGTCCTTCCCTTTATTGAAGTATATCTTAAAAGAGGATGGTAGTGTACTTAATTACTCGTATACTATTGTACGGTTTTTAGATGCACTTGCAATATTCATTGTAATATAATTCATGGATAATGCACTAATTGGTGTACACTTATCCAAGTGCTATTTATAAAGGAGTATCAATCAAGCTATTGACTTGATTGATTTATGATATTAATAGTATAATTTTATTTTAAGTCGACTTGTTCTACAAGATAACTACACTTTAAATCCTGACCCTACCCTCTAATTTATCTATATAGGAGCATATAGAGCTAGTGGTTGAGATATCATTGTTAAAGAATTATTGTTATATTGGCAAACCCAAAGCTTTTAATCTAAAAAGGTAGTCATGTTACTTGTAATATATATTTGTGTAATGTTAATAATTTAAACTTTTATTGAGCATATATGGCATACCCAGAGCTTTTAATCTATAAAGGTAGTCATGTTACCTGAAATATATATTTGTGTAATGTTAATAATTTAAACTTTTATTGAGCTATAGTGTTACGTATATGTGGTTGTATGTCTTATGCTCTCTACGGCAAATTTTCAAGAATCGCCAGCAACTTTAATACTTTCTATACCGTGGTCGCCCATAAACTAAAGAGTTTTTGTGGGTTGTCACGCTCATAAAGTTTTTTGAACCATGAGCTAATTCTTGAATTCTTTCATTCTATACTAAAGAGTGCGGAGTCCCTTTACATCTTATTTTATTTCTGAAATGTTCTTACCATTGTTTTATTTCCTTAAATTTTGGTACTGGAAATATTTTAATAGCTATCCTTGTATTCCTGGGATTTATATATAAATAAGAGGATTGTGTCATTAATATTTGATACAGTTTTCAAAGTAGGCTTTACACATCTGTGATTCCAAACATCTTGGTTCTATGCTGATGCGAGCTACTTTTCTTTTTAAGAATCTTTGGTAAGGAGAGGGAAGCATGCGTATAGATTAGTATTCACTTCTAAACGGGCTTGGAATTTGGTGATTATATGGCGATTACATGGCCATCACAATTCATTTTTAAGTTCATTTTCCCTGCATTATATTTCATTATACATGCAGATTATAAAAGGAAGTTTCTTCAAAATGATGAGCACACAATTTTTTTCCAAGAATTTCATTATTGTTTAGAGATAATATTTTACTCTCTCAGTCAAACAAACCACATGAAAGGCATTGCATAACAATTAGCAACCTTTGAACTTGTTTCAAAGGACACGTTCTCCAGCCTCATTTGTCACAAATCACGCACATGGAATGATGTTTTTATATACAATGACCAGGATCTGAGTGTAACTTACAAATTAGCAGCTGAGCTACTTCCATTATAGTACTTCAAACAAAGAAATACTATAATTAGAAATAATATGTTTGATTGAGATTCTCTGTTGAATTTGTTCGATTATACTCTGCATGGCGAAGCAAAAGCAACACACGTTGCATAGAACAATAAATGGAAAATTGTTACTATACACTTGATGGTGGAAATTGCATGGCCGACTTCCAAACCAGGATGTTACTGGCAGACAATGAAAAAACTGTAACTGTCACCAGAATTCAGCTCAGTGGATAGGCCTGATAGGGATAGCAGTAAAATTACAAGTCTATTTTTAGTGCGTCAATGACCAGCTTATCCTCCCCAAGACCAAGGGACCATGACATAAGTAATACATTACATTGTAGAATCATGAGATGAACAAATTACATAATACATGAACATTCAAATATTTTGTATTGATATTACACAAAAAGTTCACGTAAGAGGCGAGCCAGTACACGGGAAGAAAGACGGCTCATTATCTCTGGAAGTACACGAGTTGTGATACCAGGCATTACTGGGAGCATATCACGCAGTACTTCTAAATTATTCAGACCACGGCCCTGCAAAGATGTATAAAGAAGCATTAAAAAATGCCAATACATAAATCAGACAGAAGAATTGATAATCATTCGGTCGGATTTTAAAGAGCATCTAAGAAAAAGGCACATATGCAAGGTTTTCATTTTAAATAAAAAATACAATATTGGAAAAGTAAAGAGATTGATTGGATGGTAAACCCCATATTAAAGATAGAGATTTTAAGAATGCCCTCAAGACCAACACAGTCTATGGAACTCCAAGAACAAAAAGCATAGCCAAAGGAGTGAGAAACTGCTGAAATCTCTGCTACAGTTGGACTAATGTAGCCAAAATCTGAACACACTCAATATACTGCAAATAATTTGAACTCCAAAAGAAAATAGATCTCCTTCTTCGTTATTGAATCATGAATTACAATATTTCTTAAATAGGAAAACAACTCCCAACTCAAGTTGCCAAGCAAACTCTAACTAACTTTGACTAAATCTACTCTAGGTGGCAGAAATTACTATTTTTAGCAGTTTACTAGAACCTGCTATTCTTAGTAAGTTTACATGCTTATTTGTATGGGCACAAAAATTGCCATGCATCTTCTACATGCCTAAATTAGAGGAATTGCCAACTTTCTAACTTACAATGCATTTAAGAGACTAACATTAACTAATGCCCTAAAATAGGAAAAAAACAAATTACAAATTAAATCCTAATTTTCGGCCCTCAGATGGTGGAATTCGGGCCCAAAAATGTGCCAAACGTGCTCCAACTGGCAGGGCGGTTGACCGGTGCGTTCGTCTCGTCAAAACAGGTGGTTTCAAAAAAACAACAGACCCAATCGGACACCGGAGCACAAGTTATGACCTTTTCAAGTTCCTGCTAATTTTAGCGCATCATGGACCATGGTTCAAATCTCTGCTACAGTTCTAACTTTTGTTTCTGAAGGTTCATTCGCCTCTTGTTAAATCATAGACCTTCCAAAGATGCACTTGTGGACAAAAATATGCCTGCTACAACTTATGTAAAAAATAAGACCAATGTCATAATTATTCATAAATGAAAACTAGTTGTGCATTACTTTGGGTTCCTGCAATCATTGTTATTAAATAAAAATTGGTTCAGGGATAAAAGATTTAGCATTCAAAATTTAAGTCTTTCCATCAGTGTATGATGCTGACTAGGGGACTTACAAAGGTGAGATAGACAGTGTCGGGAAAACTTAATATTCAAACTAAACCACAAGCCATTAGATATTTGGCAGCTGACCGATACAATACATCATATTTCTGGAGCCAAATAACAGAGTTCATCAGCAATGATATTTGAGGGCGAGAAAAATTAAGAGAAAAAATGTGAGCACTTGTGGCTATACCAACCATAGCAAGAACTTCAAGAGTTATAGGCATGCCATACATAAGTTTTACAAATCCAAATAAGACATATAAGGCGAGGATGCTCCGTACACTCATATATGTCAAAGGCATTTTCTAAGAACATAAGCATCTTTGCAGGATAGTGCTAGGTATGACTTGATCATCTCTGTGTTCCTACCATGTGCCAAGTATGAGTTGATCATCTATGTGTTTCTACCTTGCAGTTTTTAATCACAGGTAAAAGAATTCAACTCACATGCAATCTGCATAGACATAGTATGAGGTGTATTTAGTTGCTGTGAGCATGCATAAACAAACAGACAAGACAAGAGGAGCAATACGTAGAACTTGATAGTGATGGTGCATGTATCTGCAAGGTAACAAAATAACACACAAAGGTTTCGCAGGCCCACAATTGAGACAAACCACAAACCTTTTGATTCTTTAACCATTTATGTAAGAGGTTCTGATTCTATAGAAATGAGCATATAAAAATTTGGCATTGGTAACCAGTGTTTCACCATAGCTTCCAAAGAACTTTGTCCAAAATGATAGAAGATAATCTATAAATATATTGTCAATCCAAACTTGAATATGACAGTGAAGCAGAAAGACTTAGAATTGAAGATCTGAAGGATCCCAAAAATACAGCGATTTGACTTTGAAAATTTGGAGTACTCTAATTCGATGCATACAAATTTGTGGATTGAGTTAAGGAGATGACATAATTACACATTTGCCTGCTTACCTGATTCAAAGAATTTGAGAATGATGAACCAGCAGTGAGGAACTCTACAATTCTTCTACCATTGTTCAGAACAATTTTATCCTCTTCTGTAACAGTAGGTATCAGTGCAGCAGGCCTAACAGATCCAAGTAGAGAAACTGTGCCAAATACTGGAATGATTCTTTCAATTCCTAAAACTGTAGTCAAATTCACTAGCTGCTCTCGAGAGATGGCATCAATGCCTTTAACTATCTGCACGCAATTTTGAAGCCAAACAAATCTATTGGTTGAATTAAAAAAAGACAATAAACAAAGACTAATGTTTACAATTACACTAACCTAGGATATGTCCATACCTTAGCAAACATAGAAAGCTGAATAAAAAATATTCTTTTTACTTCTATCTCAAGTTTCACTATATTCAGGTCATGACTTAAATATTCTATCAGCCTTATACAAATCCTTTTCATCAAACACATTTTTGTCCAGATGTGAACTTTTAGGTAGAATGGCATGCTCTAGATTTCCATCCAGTCATTTCACCGTCTGTTAATTCACCTGTTAAGTGACGAGTCAAATAACAGCTAAATATGTAGCTCTTTTGAGTCCTGGTAATAAATGTTGAATGGATCAATTCTCTCATGCTCAAACTGCTTTTCCTTCCCAATTTTATATGACATCCCAATTCCTATCCCATGACACTTAGTAGTAGTCATTTTTAAAAACTCTGATAATGTCTCAGTGCTTTCTGTTGGGCAGCCTCTTTAGGAAAAGAAAGCTTCTACTCCAGGAACCAATTCAATTTGCATTCTGCAAACATTGTGCTCTACTCAGGCTTTCAAATTCCTCCTTCAAGCATTTCAAGAGATATGGAGCTGTTAAAATAGCTATTTGCCATGTGCTTTTATGAAAACGTTGCCGGTGATCCTGCTTCTTCTTTCTTTTTGTTCATTTTATTAGCTATTCTGTCAATTCACTCCAATCTATGTTTAGCTAGGTAAGGAAGCAAGGCAAATGCTTAGTTTAACGGTACTTTCCATTGTAAGTTTTAAAACCAGATTGTAGTATTTTATATATACTACCAGTTATCCTGAAATCATCACTAGAGGTCCATGAATAAGCAGAGAAATTCATTTTTTTCAGACAGAATACACATTATTTTTAGAAACACTAATGTCCCTCACAAAACCATAGGAGTTAAGCTATGAAAGGCTTGGGAAATAAGCTTGGGGTTGATCATTTTTATATATATGTCATACATGCATTTAAATGCAGCTAGGTTGATATCAACATGATGAAAATACAAGAAAAGTAGTTAAGTCATTTTCTTGCAGTTTTGCTATGAAACATTGAAAAGGCGTGTTTGTATATTGTCAGAAAGCTAACAAGCCATCTTTTGATTACTGCTTTTGCCTTGCCTTTCAGTTAAGCTCAGATGTTCTTTTAAGATATTTACTGGGGTCAGTATGAATCCTGTGTCATCATTACATCAAGGATGGGCATAATGTCTCTGTCCCCATAGGAAAATCCAACCCTATAACAAGTTGTGTGTTTTTCTAAATTTTGTAATTTGTAGGGGTCATGTTTTTAAAGGCTATTTAAGGTGTTATCTTGTTAAATTTAGAGGGATGTTTGAAATTCTTAATACCAGATTCATAATATGGAGATGCATGGTTGATTTTTGTATACTGTCCTATTTAGGGGTTCCCTTCTCCTTCATAAAGCCAAAGCCTCCTATAGCAGCATCAAGCTCCTCCTCCTGCATTGTGCACATTGATACTTCCCTGGTTAAGTCCGAACAAATGGACAACCTGACAAACGAAAAATGAGAGACAAGGTGCCCAGAGAAAGCATTAAGCTACCAGTCCCCTTACAGTGGAATTCTTTCTAGCTTTCAAGCTCCCCAAATGAAGAACAGTGAAGAAGCTTGTGGATTGTGCTTCAATAGTTGGTCAATTCATATTTGACTCTCTCAGTAGTGCTGGTTTAGGCTTCTTGTTACGATGCTTAGCTTTTCTCTAAGGCAATGATCATTGAAAAAAATTCTGTAATCAAAATTTGATTGCTAAGGTTCTACCCATGTTATGTAGTGCTGTAAGTTCTTCTGCAGTCGTGCTACTGAAAAAGGAAATTCTTTCCTGCTTTTGTATATGAACAATATTCCTTTAATATAATATAGTGTTTTTCTTTGACAACCAAAAAGAATCTTGTTTAAGTGTTGTAAATGGTTATTCATTTGTTGCAAAGAGTTTTTAAATTTTCCTTTGAATTAGGAGTTTACTAGATCTTTTGTAAACGCAAGTTTTCACAATCAATCTACTAGTTGGGTTGCCATCTAGATCTAGAGCTTTGAGAAGTTTTGTTGATTACATTAAGTATTAACAAGCAATCGTGCCGTTTATGTTGAATAAGATTCAGCAACCATGTTCAGGTGCTGTTCACTATGTGCCTTGATTTACTATAGTCGAAGGAATGCAGGACATGACACCTTCTCTATGGTATGTTGTCCATGATATTTGCATTTTATCTGAGTTTAGTTAATCTTCAGTTTTCCTTTAGATGTGTTAAGGTGAGAAAACCTAGATTTTATAGTTTCATCTCACAATATTGTTTTTTTTGGTCATTCAAATTATTTGTGTCCATTTGTTTTAACTTTGGAATGATGATGCAAACACATGTTTTCCTGGTTAGATGGATCTTAGATATTAGTTCACTCTAGGGATTTCAGAATTTGGATTAGTGGATGATTTTGAATTTGTAGGCCTCTGCTAATGCAAGTTATTTTCTATTAAGCATAACTCGTGCTAGTGATGCCTAATTTGTCTGTTGGCAATTTTAATGTGTGCTTCTTGTTCAGGTAGTTACACAAAAATGGTAGGGCTTAATAGCTCCCGTTTAGTTTTAAATATTGTTTCCAGTAGAACACATTTTTAAGCTGGAGGCGAGTACCCTTTAGAGAATTAAGGGATCTTTTTCCATATCTCACAGTGAATGAAAGGATCCATCAACAACCAGATCCTTTTCGTGGAAATTTTACAAGGAAATATGATATGTTTTCACTTGATGCAAACTGACAAACTGCAAGTTTTCTGCACTATAAGTAATTCTCCATTCATGGAGATATTGATAAAAAATGAAAAACATTTCTTCCTCGTATCAATATAGAATGTAAAAATAAATAAAAGATTCTGAATCCTGAATTTGGAAATTATTATAAGCAAATTATTCTTGGAGGTTCAACCTCATTTATATGCAATTAAGAAGCTGTAAACTGATTTATGAGGGTAGCAGTTAAAAGGACCGATCTTGTGCATAAAAGGGACCTATTAAAGTTAGTAAGTTATTATGTAAGCATTAACTAATTCAATATTTATTAATGCGATTTAGTTATACACCTATAAGTTATAACTACCTCACTTGATATAGCTTTTTTATGCTTTCATAAAAGACGGATACACACAAGATGAAAGTGTGTCGTTTGTTATATGCCTTTCATTCTCTCTCATATTTACTGGCATTGGTATCAAAGCTAGTGTTCGAGAAAGCCCTAGGAGAAGGGTACCAATATCATGTTGCAGGCGTTCGAGGAAGCCCCAGATGGGTACAAAACAAAGCAAGTGTTTGAGGAGGTCCTAGCAGGGTACGAACTGCTTTGAAGAGGTTTGTTGTGCTAAGATTGAACCAATGCAATTTTGAGTTGCACTGCAGCAAGGTGGAAGAGAAAGTTCAAAGGATTTCAAAGGACCAGTTCCAGCATTTTCATGTGCAATTTTAGGTGCATTTTCTTAACATTTTTGTGGATAATTTTAAGTCATGAAAGGGAACAAACCAGTAGCAGAAAGGGCACAAGAAGAAAGAACCGGTTGGAGACCAAATAACAACCCTGCAGAGCCATAATTTGAAGAAAAACGTGTTGTGGTTTCTAGAAAAAGACATGGGTGGATAGAAGACATCACATCATTCCCAAGAGAGGAAAAATATGAGTTGCAGTTGACAAGAAAGAATCGCGATTTCCACAAAGGAAGACGGTCACAATTTGAAGACTGTTGACCTTACTACGGCATGATTCACATAGAGTAAGGTAGAGGTAAGCATGCTGCAAAAATGAAACTTATAGGCACCTTGAGGTAGAAACACAAGTTACAGGCATGAGCAGAGCTTGAGACAACTGAAATGTATCTGTAGAAGAGGCTTGACGTTTTTGTCTGTAGAAAACCCAGACAATTGCTATCTGTGAAGATCAAAGGCCTAAGTCGGAACATGAAGATATCGTGATTTAAGGGTGAAATAAAACAAACAGATGTAAAGGCAATTTCATGGTCTGTGCAGAAGTTAGGGAACATGTTTGTATTTTGGTGAAAACGTGAGAACCCAGACACTGGTGCACATTTTTCAAAGACTGAACAAACAACAATCATTTTCTTTTTAGTATTGCGTGAGTTCTTGTTTGTGTATGTTGCAGACCAGGAGATTCACTGCTAGTTATATATAGAAGTAATTTGAAGACCAAGACATGATTTGAAGGTCTATAGACCAAGAGACATGAGATTGTAAGTAATTTGGAATCATACAAACTTAGATTCTGTTGTAGTAAACTTTGCATTTAGTTTGCATTTATTTATGGGTCATAGATAAAAAAATGATGGCCAACATTCAAAATTTAGTTCTTCTGAAAGCACATACATTAATTGGTCAAAACTACAATGTCGCGAGTCACAAAAATTTTACAATTGAGAAGTATCGGAACTGTGACCAAATCATTCTAAAAATGGAATTGAGATTGGCTAAGAATTTTGTTGACTATGACAAGCATCATTAGGAGGCCCTTTTGTTGCTGAAATTAGTTGTGATATGCTATGTTGCCAGGATACGCCCTGACCCCCCACGTTTCCTGTCTGATAAGTATCCGATACTGATACGTACGGATACGGATACTAATATGCCAAGGATACGTATGGCAGCCACACGATCAATAAAAATGCTAAGTCTTAAGTATATTGAATGTTTTGAACAATGATTCAAGTTTCGTATTACTATTTCAATTATATATATATTTGATTTTTTAATATATATGTACGGACGTATCCAAGACATATCGTACCTAAGGGTTTTTTAAAATTGGCGTATCCGCGTATCGTACCCGTACCGTGCGATACTGTACCGTATCCCCGGCAACGTAGGTCATATGATTTAATCCCTGCAGTCCGAAATGCCATTGTGGCGTGTAATCTTTGGACTAGCCTCCCGAAACAAGAATCAAGCTTCGAGAGAGAAGTCGGGTCTTGTGCCTGAAGAATTTGTTGTTTTCAACAAAGATGCAGGGAGATGGATTCCTATTAGAACATCTCTCTTGGACAAAATATCTTCAAGACCATCTTGTTGCCATAGAGAAAAAGGTGAATGATGACAACCTGATTATGTTTATTTGAATAGTTTACTGCCCTCCTATGAAACACTTGTGGAGGCTTTACACTTAATAGCAAAAAGGTAGACCTTGACTTTTAATCGGGGTGGTTCCTATTTACCAATGTTCCACGAGTCTCGGAACGAGGGGACCAAGGGCCTAAGTTTGGGGACGTTGGCGCAAATAAAAATAGTACTTTATAAATTCATTATAAAAAATGTATAAGGAACAACAAATGAAACTTTGAAATACTAAACACATTGCATTGAACAAGGAAAATGTGAAATATCAATATATTAATATCTATAATCAAAATGATGATTACATTCAAAAAAACCTGAGAAGTGCATTGTTGGAACAGGGTTAGAGGGTCAAGTAGCTCTAGATTCAGGAAGTGTAGCTATAGCTAAGGAAGGGGGAAGAATTCAGTATATTGATGCTGGAAATATAACTATCACTTCATCCGTTGTTCAAGACACTTAACACAATTGCCCGGTGGCTTAATGCAATGAAGACTTGGCACTTGCTCTTGTTGTTAATGTTGTTCATCTTCCTTGCTAATGTTCTCACTCTTGCTTGTTAATGCTCTCTCTTGTTTGTTAATGCTCTCACCCTCTCACTCTTGCTTGCTAATGCTCTCTCTTGCTTGTTAATGCTCTCACCCTCTCACTCTTGCTTGTTAATGCTTTCACTCCCGCTTTTAATTTTTATTGTGATTTGGAGTGAGGGTATAACTCTTGTTTATAGTTTTTCTTGGAGTGCTTAGGGGATGGGTGGGGCCCATTGGGTATTACGATTAGGGTTGGGGGCCAAAAATTAGTTTAAAAATGATTTTTAAATTTTTGGCAGCCTCTTGCCTTCCGCAACGGTTGGGAGTCTCCAGGATGGGTCGAGAGACTTTGGAAGTCTTTAGGACATCCCCAAGTCCCCAAAATTGAAGGATGTCTCGAAACATCCCCTCTTTAAGAGAAACATTTCGAGAAAGTCCCCATATAGTTAGTGGTGGTGGCGGGACGACAAGGGGGACGTTTCCCAACCATCCCAAGTCTCGAGACATCCCGAGTGTTTAAGAGATCATTTTTTTGGGGGTTCGTCCTTGTTACTATGCAAGAACATAAACAAATACGGACTAGTGAGTCTAGCTTTAGACAAATAGAGAGAGCATTTGTTGCTTACATGTTGGCGAGAAAATTTGTTAGGTGGACAAATTGGTGGGTATCTACCAACGCTCTGAGACTCTAGGTCCCTCTACTTGAATGGTGCAGCTCCATTTATTATGCGTGAATGAAATGAAAATATGTGGTGGCCTTAGAGGCGGGATCCAACAGGGACACTCCACTGAACTTGCGGCAAAAGATTGCAATTGCTTGCAAGGGAGGAATTTGTTGAGAGAGTAGGAAAGGGAGTGGGAAAAGAGAGGGGGATTAATATTGTAGGTAGAAAATCAGATTCCTACAACCATTAATCAGAATACTTCAACACACATAGATGGAAAGAACACAACTTTGCTACTAGCAACAAGACAAGACAAGATTAAGAACACAAAGTTTCAATAATCTTCTCATCAAAAAGGCAAGAAACTCCTTTCTCTTTCATTGATGTTTTAACAAAGTTGTACATAGTAGGAAATGGAAGAACATAAAAGGAGGGAATTAGAAGAAATGCTATCTCTTTTGCTTCTTCACAAGTAGTAATCTCTCATGAGCACACAAAATTGACAACCCTTAAGAATGAGGGTGTCATTACAATATATAGACTAAGAAATGACTCTTTACCCCCCCCATACGACTTTTCATTTGTCCTTTTACAACATGTGACTTTTCATATTCCTAGGAATAGAATTAAGTCCCCTTTTATAAATTAAGGGTGACTTATTACATTACAAACCTTAGTCACATTTAAATGAATAAGACAAAATAGGAATAGGACAAAATGAAAAAGTACAACCCCAACGAAGAAATAGAACATGGAAGAAAAGTGGGGAGAGAGGAAGGGAAGAGAGAAAGAAGAAGAGAGAGAAGAAGAGAGAACTATTTCAATGAAGACCCTACTTTGCTCATGACTCTTGAAAGCTCCACAAGTAAAATCTCAATGCCTTTGAATTGTTTGCTAAACCTTGCCACCACAGTGCCACTTTCTCAGCTTGTGGGATGTGAACAAAACTCAGTGATTTGATCCAACTTTCTGAGAGAGTTAATGTTCTTGCACTTTGAGTACCAAGATTGATGATCTTTTGCGGTGTTGGAAATGACCGCCCTTATCTCCACCAGAGACTCCAATGTATCTTCATTGAATGAGAATGGATCTCCACCTCCCTTTTGACTAGATCTTCAAAAGACTTCAATAGATCATCTATTGAAGTTTCTTCATTCACGGCTGGCACTCCAAGCTTTTGTACTTGAGCATTGACATCCTTCTACATCTTTTCAACCTCTTCCTCATATGAATCAAGCTCATTGATAGCATGTTTTATCATTTCATAGCGAGCAACCAAAGTTTGAGCCCAGAACTTGAGACAAGTCATCTGATGTTGAAGAGAATACACCTTTGGTTATCAGGAGGGATGATTTGACCTTTCCCATCTCCATGACCAACGGATACACCTGATCCCAGTGATCCTCGTCTCGCATCAATTGCTTCTATGTTGTGATTATTTTCATGGTCATGGCATCCATGTACTTGTACAATGTCAACATTTTCGATGAGCAACACCTTCCCTTTCTCTAGGATCATGTTCACCCACTTATCATTCGCTTTGCCTTGCATGGTGAACCCTTGTGTTTTTTATAGACTCGGGGTCAAAGCTACTTATTGGAGTAACTTCTTTGGATGGGAGAGCCGTGGCAACACTTAGATCCAAAAGCACCTACACATATGAAGTGAGGGTCTGATATGGTCTTCCTTGGTCCACTTCTCCTTGTATTCTTGGATTCTCACGATGAGGCAAGTGGAAGACTCTTGAAACAAATGAACATCACCCTCATGTCGTTGGGCCCCAGGGGAATCGTGCTCATTTCATAGTCAATCGGAGTTCATTTATTCGATGGGCTTGACAACCTTCGGCCTAACTACCTCTATATACTGTTACCCGAGGCGCCGCTTGAAAATGTGAGAAGCCCCTTGAGCCAATCTTCCTTTCTTTTGTTTTTGACCGTCAGGCGATAGTTGAGAAATCAAGAATGGTCACTTGTTGCACCATGTGAGCTTCATTGTGATCATCTCCTGTACCCAAGGAAAGATCTCATTTGTTTCCGGCTCTGCATTTAGCAAGATTGCAACCTCTTGTTCCAAATAGGAAGAAACATCCTAAGCGAGGTGGGACCGGTGCAACAACGATAGAAGAGAAGCTTGGAGATTGTTTTGGGGTTGAGAGATGCATTGGGTCAATCTCCCTTGTTCTAGATCAACTACACAATCCTCTATTGTTCTCACTTTCTTATGCAACCACCTATAGCAAGGAGCCTCAGGTTCCACTGATTTTCGCTTTAAACTTTCTCCTAATTGAACCAAACTAGGAGCTTCGTCTTTGTCCTTGGAAAAAGAATAGTAAGAAGCCTTCCTCTGGAGGGAAGGAAGCCTCCATGATGAGATGAGAGCATCCCTCTTTCTCTTATACCACTCCTTTGACCTTTTGATGACCGCCTCATGCGCTCATCAAATGCCTCAAGTTCCACCGATTTTCGCTTTGAGCTTTCTCCTAATTGAGCCAAACTAGGAGCTTTGTCTTTGTCTTTAGAAGAAGAATGGTAAGAAGCACTGCCTCACAGAGGGGAAGAAGCTTCCAGATGAGATGAGAGCAACCCTCTTTCTCCTATACCATTCCTTTGACCTTTTGATGACCGCCTCTGTGCGCTCTTCGATATCTCCAAACTCGTGAACACTCCAAACAACTTGGGGGAGAGGAGAAGCTTTCACCGTGGGTACTCTAGATCATACATTTTAGTGTCTTCTTGAACACCACCTTCATACCACTCAAAACTGAATTTTCTCATTTGTTCCACCATCATCCTCTTGTGATCATGTTCTCGTACTTCAAAATCATCAACACAGTTCACCCAAAAATCTTCAATTTGAGGGACATGATACAAATCAGGTAGGTGAAAAGTGTCTGGATCCTCTCGGATGTCAAAATTTCCCTTGAAGTGTATGAGTGCATATTTATAGGGACAAGGTAGCTTCCATGTTGGCAGCATCATGAGCACTCTTACAAGAGAAAATCCCTAGTGAGATAGGGAAAGCAATCAACTTCTTTTTGTTCCTCAACTTTTGATTGATGTGGACCAATTGTCTACACAATTCAATGAGCACGATCTGTTGCTCGGGTAGCATGGCAATCTCCATGGAGCAAGTTCAAAACCCGACACTCGTATATATGAGAAGGTTGAAAATTGAATGAAGTATGATCCATACCTTCTGACTAGAGCAACGACATGTGTAGACAATCTCGAATGTGGGTTTCCCTCAACAATCGACAACATACATTGTGAAAACATCATTCACCTTTGCAAAGTGTTGATTGCTCTCTTTTAGGACCAAGTGTGGATACTTATCGTATGCGGGAGCCTTTTGGGAAACATTTTGTGCAAGTGTCAGGCCCTTGAATGGTCTTGTGTTTGCCAAGGCGTAGACCAGGTACGAAGTCATGAAGAACTTCTTGGAAGATGGCACTTGAAGCAATTAGCGATGCAAGCTATCGCTGATGATTTGTCCCCAGTCAATTGTTTGCTTGCCCTCCAGGATTGTGAGAATGAACAATGCCATCCAATCTTGGAAGTCTCTTGTGTTTTCTTCTCCCATCACTCGACTTAGGAGAATGATGGCATCGGAGAAGCCCTCATGGAATTCATTCCAAGAAAGAGTCTTGGGCACACGAGAGGGCTTCCTCCCTTGCTTCAACCATGAGCCAAGAGCAAGGCCTTGAAGGTAGGATTTGGTCTTGGACCATTCTCTAGATGCAACCTCCTTGGTGATCACTACCATGTTGCTTCCAACGGGAATCTACATGCCTTGAGATATTGCCTTCTGGGGTAAGCACTACTTGCCACGCATTGTCATCAACTCTCTTATTGTTCGGGTGTCTGGCTCGTAGTGATGGCAATGGGAACAAGCTAACACCAACTTTGTGCTTTGCACTGACACAGGGTGGCCACCAGCTGCATACAATCCACTTGTGAAAACCTTTTCTTCCACAGGCTCTCTTGGTTCACCCAACATTCTTGCTTTGAGGTCCTCCAAGTCCATCTGGGTAACATCATTGTCGCCTACACAGGAGCCTTCCGATGAGAGTGCCGAAACAGGCTCGAGGCCAGAGAATTTGAACTTCATGATGTTAAAAAGCAACAATGAGTAAAAATGTGGTGATAAAGCAACTTCTTGCACTCAAAACAATGAACTTTCTATTTTTAGACCATAGGTTCCAGGAGCTGCTATTTTGGGAAAGGTTTTTTTGCCTCAAAATCAGTGTTGTGGGATTCTCATCATGCTTGGACACTCTCGTAGATGTTTCATGGCCATTTTCAAGCACTTTCTATTTTTAGAATGTTGCTTTTTAAAGCTTTTTTTTTTGCTTTTGTGCCCCCTAGTTTTCCATTTTGGAGTTTGCTTCTTTGAAAGGTTTTGATGTTTTGAGAAATTTTCTATTTATAGTAAGTACGAGCATGGGGTACTTACTATTTTTAGAAGCTGGTTTTCCACACCTCGGTTTGTTGAAAAATCAACATTTTTGATCTGGGTTTTTTCTCTAGATGTTATGTTGATTTCTGGCTCAAACCGCCTTCGGATCAATGGGAAACTGAAGAAGGATTTAGGACAAATTTTTGGGGTTTGTTGCCATTAATAATCTGGAACATCTCTGTATTTTTGTTTTTTTTCAGCTTGAAGGTGCACTTGGGAGAGGAAGAGATAGTTAAAATCTCGCTTGAGATCCGATTTACTGTTTGTGAGATACGAGTTTTTAATGGTTTTTGGTCATGGAAGCTTCGTGCAAAACGGGCATGGTAACAGCAATTGAAAAAAGCAAGGGTTTGATGTTATTACAGCAATGAAGCACTTGGAATGGATGTGCAATGAAGGAAATGAAGAGGTGGAAGCAATGGAAATGGAGTTTTAATGTTCTTTCCAGCAGTGAGGTTCTCGCACGCATGGGGAAGAAGAACAAGTATAGTTATAAATTTGCAAAAATGATTTTTAAATCTTCATGGCTTGGGCACAATTTTTGTCCCATGTGTCCCAAGTGTCCGAGACATATGGTGCACAAATATGCGCCTCTCCTATGCATGACAAGTGGCATTGTGAGATTGGCGAGAGGGAGAGCGAAAAAGCACTTAAAAACACCCAGGGGTTGAAATTGGGTCATATGGGTGACTAGGGAAGCATTTTTGTGTCCCAACTATCCCGAAGGGTCTTGGGACAATTGGTGCAAAAATGCACTGGCTTTGAGCTTGAAAAATGGTGTATGGTCATTGGCTTTGAGGCAGGAGAGAGAGAGAGGGAGTTGAAAAACAAGCCTACGGAGCACCATCTGTGGTCATGTGAAGGACCAGGGGTCAGACTTAGGGTTGGGCGCATTTTTGTGTCCCAACTTCACCCTCATGTGGTGAGGACAAGTGGCGCTCCGGGATTCGATGATGGAGGGTGCTAGGGTGGTGGTGCACGAGGGACTTATCTCGGCTTGTTTGATCTCAACCGGGTCACATGAACGTCCAGGGGCTATCTAGGGGTTGGGCGCATTTTTGTGTCCCAACTGTCCCAAAGGGACGAGACAGTTTGGGCAAGAAATTGCGCTCATACCTAGGAGTGACATGTGTCCACCCAAAAAAATGACTAAGTCCTAGAGCGTACCTTGGAGAGCAACTTGTTGACAACATAACTTGAGCATCCAAAGGTCTTTTTAGAACTT
This sequence comes from Taxus wallichiana var. yunnanensis, assembly GCA_018340775.1. Taxonomy (NCBI): domain Eukaryota; kingdom Viridiplantae; phylum Streptophyta; class Pinopsida; order Cupressales; family Taxaceae; genus Taxus; species Taxus wallichiana. Next base: position 757,946,447 of record CM031242.1, on the reverse strand, counting down.
TATATGATTTTGACTAAAACATCATTTGGAGAAGGATGGAATGGGTCTCATGCCTTGATTCTTCCTGTAACCCCCTAAAAATAGGTTTTTTTCTTGGATCATAGGTTGTGCATGCTGAAAACAGTTTGTGGGCAGAATTGTTTGTCTTGTGAAAAATGTGAAACCACCATCACCTAGAGCTCTGAAATACCTTTCCAATGATGTCTCGTTTGACCTCTAACTCCTTACAGAGCTCCCGAAATCACTTCCCGAAGCTCGGGGCTTGTTTTGTATTTGCTGCAAGCTCCTTCACCCTCCAAGACCCAATTTTGTTGAACTTATCCCTAAACCTCTGAAACTTTCCAAAATCTTCCTAAATCAGTTGCACAACGTTCTTAGCTCCTTAATACTACTCCCTGATGGATTTGGGCTTGCAACTCCACTCCGAGGGGTGTGAACCATGTCTTAGAAAGGCTAGAAATAGCCATTCCTAAGTCTCTTGAAAAGCCTGTCTTGAAAGTTATCATCTCTAAAGCACTTGAATGAACTTGTTTTCCCTAAATCACCTATGGACAAGGTTGACACAACATATAAGACCACTTGACAGAGTAGGATAGGCCCGATCTGGGGAAGGAATGACCGGAGGGGTGTCGGGGAAGGTTTGCAATGAAAAATTTTGACACTAGGGTATGGTTGTTATGCTTTCAAGTGAATTTTGCCCTTGCAAAAACACAAGACAACATTACACAGGAAATTGGAAACCAATTCCTAGTGAATCATCTACTAGATGCCAGGTGAAATCATTACTATCATTGGGTTGGGCATGGTGCCGAAAGTGACAGTATGATCCTTCTTCCCACACCAAAAAGACGTGAGGCCAGGAAATTGTGGCAGCATTGAAGAATAAGATTATGAGGAATAGTAAGCCCTTGGGGCATCATGCTCAAATATTAGTGCTGCCAATATAGGTTCATTGATTTTGGTGCATCAAAACATTTTTGTGGCATAAGAACTTGTATGTACAATTTACTACAAATACAAATATCTTTGATGCAATATTATTAGCTATTGGGGAGTCAATTGTAGTAGAGGGAATAAGGGATATACACATGTTGAATAATGCTCAAAAACTCATAGTAACAAATGTTAGGTATATTCCTAGCATGAATAAAAATCTCTTGTCAATTAAGTCGATTAACAATAATCGAAACATTGTTGTAAATTACTTTAAAGAAGCGAGTGTATTGTGTCTAATGTAGAACAAGACAACGTAATTTCCCTAGGTATTGAGCAAGGTAGCATGTATAGGCTTGTTGACCTTGCTACAATTAACTTAAATGCAAGTGTGGAGGAAGACTCCACCATACATGATGTGTGGGATGCTAAAATACCTCGGTCAAATGCATGGATAGTTGTGCGGGGAAAATGAAATGCTTGATGTACGAGCGGATGAAATGCCCCGACTACAAGATGTTAGTTGTAGATGGAGGGTCCACTATCCAAGATGCACGAGAAGTGCATAGTGAGATGGCAAAAAAGCCACTCAAAGAATTGTGGAGGGAGACTCCACTATCCAGGATGTGTACGAGGCACATGGTGAGATGGCAAGAAAAGCCACTCAAAGAGAGGTTTTGGTTGCTTCTCTCTCAAGATTTGGGTGAGGAGGTTAACTTGGTGTAGTCTGAAGGTTTTGGGTACTTGGTCGTGATCATCTAGTTTGCAAATTGATTAAGACCCGTCTGAGACTTAGGCAAGCTCCATGAACCTAGTATATTCAAGTTGATCAGCATCTCCAAGATTTTGAATTTAGAATTATGGAGGTTAGGTTGACGACCGGTCGAAGAATCATCCTATAGACAAATGGTGGGCAGTCTAATATATCTTATACCTACACAACCAGATCTTTGTTGTTAACAATCTTTTTGCCTTTTGTCTTAACCAAAACTCATACATCGGGCAACATGTCATGTCAATGCTATGTGCGAGGGTTCAATAGCCAATATTGATATTTGTCATAGCTGTTTAGTATTTCATAAATCTCAAAAAAATTTGCAAAGGTAACAAAATATTAAAAAGGGACATTAAAGTGGTACCAAAGAAAACATCTTACCATCCTATGGGTTTGAGAGTAACGTTGAATGCAGCCTAGTGATAGAGCAATCAGATTATACCAAAGGAAAAGGAGGTTGCGAAAACCAAGGAATATAAGAGGTAGAGGAAATGGATGAAAGAGGAGAGAAAGTGCTAACTGATGAGGAAAAAGCAAAGATCCAATACAATGTGATTGTTGACATGAGGCGACAGCTGACAAATGACAAATGATCGTGAACTATCTACTTTGGAATTCGTTCGCAAAACCACAATATCTGTTGTTCTACTTTCAAATAGAAAATGACAGTTGAGCTAGTGATTGAATTGTTTATGCCTTAGAATTGAAATTTGAAAGAGAAATGAATTAACACACACATATGCCAAGGATTTTTATCCTAGAAACCTCCAAAGGAGGAAAACCAGTCGGGAAGGGCAAACAAATCTTTCTTCCCTTTTTATCTTATTGGCCATTCAAAATATAAGAGATACAGACTTTACAATAAGTGAGAAAGGAAATTGACAATGTCTCACACTTCCTCCCAACTACTTGACTGCTCTGTTCTCCAACTCTTTCTTCTACAAACTCAATTCCAGCACTTTAGAATTCTTACACTTACTCCCATGAAGTCTCTTGCTTCCGATAATCAAAACTCTCCTTCCTACATGTATTTATAGGCTCTCTCCTGTCCTCCTGTGCATTGGAGGATGGGAAAGGTCGTGCAGGAGAAAAGACATGAAAAGCCTTTCCACCTCAGGACCGTTCGTTTCGCATTTTATTTTCTGTCCAAAAGTGACATGACCGCGCCTAATGCAGCCCGGTGGTCACAAGACCCCGCCCTAGCTGGGCGGTTGTTTGAGACCGCAGCCACTGGTTGGGTGGCGGTTCACGTGAATCGTCACTCTGCACGCAGAGCGATTTGTTAACATAAAGACAAAACCTCCGTTTCTTCATTTTCCTTCTTTGTTGTTGGCTGATCTGATGAAGTAGAGTCATTTTGGATCCCTATGGATCAACAAACGACATGGCTCAATTATTACAAACAATGCAAAATATGAATGCACCAAGACCAACCCAAACCCCTACAGTGAAGGTAGTGCTTCAGGTAATAACAAAACGATGATTGGATCAACACCTAGGCCCTTCCAACCTAAATTTCTTCAAAGAGGAGCAACTAGAAGAAGAACAAAATCCAAACAGAGATAATTTGCAGCTTTGTTTGATGAGTATAGAGCCCTTGGCCCGATTTCCATGCAGAGATGTCTCTCACAAATTTCTGCAGTTTGAAGATGAAGAATGGGCATAAAAATGAGAGAAGATCAAACACAAACCAGCTTCACAAGGATCTGCAACAGAGGTTAGGTAAGCTAATTATTCCAACTTTTGATGGGTCTAACAAATGTACAACTCGTGCTTGGGTGCAGAAACTGGACACATATTTCTCATTGAACCCCATGTATGAAGAAGAGGCCATCAAGTTTGCCACACTACATTTGGAGGGAATAGCACATGAGTGGTGGTACCATGGTCTAGTGACCCAGGGACAAAGCCTCATCAACACATATGAGGAATTCAGCCAGAGGCTCATTGAGAGATTTGATAGGAAAGACCCTGAGATCCATTTCAGAGAGTTAGCACAGTTGAGATAGTATGGTACAATGGATAGCTATGTGGCAAAGTTCTAGAGACTATCGGTCATGGTTCCCAATGTCTCTCGAAAGGAGGCTCACTGTTGTGTTCATGGAGGGCTTAACCGAACCTCTCAAAGGTTGGGTAAAAGCTTTTGATCCACCCTCCTTATAGGATGCCATTAAGAGAGCTCTCACATTGGAGGATTCAGTGCCCAAGAATAAACTCTATGCAAAAACACCACCTTTGGGGCAGCAAAAGAAACCTTTAAAAGGGGGATTTCATCAAAAGGATGTGCCACAAAGATCAAGCAAGGAAGAAGAATCCAAAAATGAGCTTAGGAGGAAGAAGCTTTGTTTCACTTGCAAGGATCCATGGGCACCTGGTCATAGATGCCTTGGCAAAGGCCAAGTTCACTACATAGAGGTAATATCTGATGATGACACTGATAATGAAGAACCTAAGCCACAAATAGTAAGGGAAGAGTGCAAACTTGGAAAGATTAAGGATGAGGTCATACTTGCAGCTCTTTCATAACCACCTAGATATCATTCATTTAGGGTCCATGGAGTGCTAGATGGACAACAGATTGCGGTGCTCATTGACAGTGGAGTTACCCACAACTTCATTGATGAAGGTTTGGTGGTTAAGAGGGGACTAGAAGTTGAAGATTTTGAAGGTTGTAATGTTGTTGTTATTGATGGTTTCAACATCCCCTACACCAAAATAATTTGGCAACTCAACATCACTTTGGGAGACCATAAGGTATGTGATGAGTTTTACGTTGTGGGATTAGGAGAGACTAATATGGTCTTAGGTGTACAATGGTTGCATTCCCTTGGTAAGTTTTCACATAATTATCAAATTGTGGAGCTTAAGTTTAAAGTTGAAGGGAAAGAGGTGGTGTTTAGAGGCATCTCAAATGGATCACCACGGGTGGTCACAACTAAAAGAATGGAGAGAACCTTCTGCAAAGGACAAGTGGCATGGGAAGCAAGTTGTTTAGTGATCCCTATAGATTCATTCATGGGTAAGAAAGGCACTTATCCGGATGATGTTCGAAAGATCTAAAAAAGAACAGTGTGGTGTTTAGTGATTTGCCTCCAAGTCTCCCACCTGATAGAGGATTTCAGCACATCATTGAGTTGGAACCAGGATCTAAGCCCATCATGACTACTCCCTACCGCCATCCAAGAATGTACAAAGAGGAGATTGAGAAGGCCATCAAGGAACTCTTAAATATGAGACATATTAGGTGGAACGTCCCCTTTTCGGGACATTATTAATATTTATTTTTGATTTGCATTGTAACCCTTGGCATGTCTAGCACTACAAGTGGGAGTCTCTTTAGTTAGTTTAATGTGCACATAGGTTAATTACTTTTATTTAATTAATTAAAAAATAAATAAAGTGCACATAGTCTTAGTATTACATATTTTAATGAGAGTTTATGTTTTCCCTCGGACGGGAAAGGTCGGTCTTTATTGGAGTATTGGGATGTATGCCCTAGTTCTTGCATTGATCTCTCTCTTATTTGGATCCATTATTGAAGATTATGCAAGGCTCCATTGTTCTTTCCATTTTGCTCTCTTTTGTTGAATGTGTTTATGCATGAAATATTCTCTCTAGCTTTGGCAACTTTTCTAGGGTATTGGCGCATTTTATTGAGGGTAAAAACTGCATGTTATTGAATATTTTAAAGGGTTTAAGCGCTGAAAATAATTTACATGTTTTATGCTAACCCTAGCGACTGGTTTGGGGATTTTGGGGGCTGTTTTGAAGGGGTTTCAGTTATCATAAAATTCAGATTTTTATATCTTTGGAAAGCTCTTGAATTATAGATTAGTCTGCACTTTACTTCACGGAAAAAGATGAAGTATTGAGCAAGTTATGAATTTTCCAAGTTTCAGCTTGTTTGTGCCAGGGTTTTATCTACACAGTTTCAGATTTTGTGGGTTGATTTGCATGCCTTCTACTTATCCAAAAATTGTGATCTATAGCTTGTTGGAAAGCTAAAAATATTAAGAATCTTTTGGCATTGGTTTGATAAAAAATAATGGATGGTGAAGGAGATGAATTTTTGAAATTTGCAACAGTCTAGTGCATTTATAAAATAATTACTACCGTAGTTAATTTCAAATTCGAAGTGATTAATTTCCTAATTGGTTCTCCCATCTAATCCACCACCTTGGCTCACTCCAACCCTTTTTGGGTTGTATTGAAGCTAACATTGGATTATTTGAGGTCGAACTAGGAGGGTTTAGTCCTTCTAGAGTCGATTGAGTAAATTAATTTGCATATTTGGATAATATCTTGAAAGGAGATATTACATCAGGCCTAGTTCTAGCCCATTTGCATCATCAGTGGTCCTTGTGAAGAAGGATGGTACTATGCGGATGTGTATTGATTATAGAGCCTTGAACAAGAAAACCATCAAAAACAGTATCCTATCCCTAGGATTGATGAATTGATTAATGAGCTGCATGGAGTTGTGTACTTCTCAAAGATTGATTTGAGATCAGGATATCATCAGATTCGTGTGAGGGATGAGGATGTACACAAAACAACATTTAGATGTCACCGTGGCTTGAAAAATGCACCGCCACTTTCCAGTCATCCATGAATAAGGTATTTTGGGAGCACTTGAGAAGGTTTGTTTTGGTTTTCTATGATGATATTCTAATTTATAGCAAGACTTGGGAATATCATCTGAGGAATTTGGACGTAGTTCTGGGTATATTAGAGCAACAAAATCTCTTTCCAAAACAAATCCAAATGTGAATTTTGGATGATAGAATTTTTTTGCTTGGGCCATGTCATTGGTGTTCAAGGAATTTAGGTGGATTAACAAAAGACCCAAGCGGTCTTCGATTGGCCTCATCCTACCACACTGACACAGTTGTGAGGATTCCTTGGCCTTTGCAACTATTATAGAAGATTCGTTAAGGGATTTTCACAACTTGTAGCACCCTTGACAGATATGACCAAGAAAGGAGCTTTTGCATGGACAAAATCAACACAAGAAGCTTTGATAAGTTCAAGGAGGTAATGAGTTCATGCCTTGTGTTAGTTGTTCCGGATTTTTCACTTCCATTTGTATTAGAGTGTGATGCATCAAGAGAAGGGATTGGGGTAGTTTTGATGCAGAAAGGGCATCCCATAGCTTTTGAGAGTCGGAAGCTCAGAGAGTCAGAAAAAGGATTCTCAATCTATGACAAGGTGTACTGCCCCTTTCCGCGCTGAGGTGAAAGAAAAAGAGAAATGACATCAACCCAAATCACAATAAACTGAAATTTATAACAGCAAGCTAGAACAGTCTATAATCTTATGACAACAAGAGAGAAATTGCAATTATTCACCGTTAATACCACTTTGACACCAGCCAAGCATGTAGGGAATAATACTAATTATTTTAGAGCAAGTACAAACCAAGAAATAAGTTTTAGAACCCTAGCTGAAGTATAATAATTAATTTTGCGACACCAAGCGAACCCACTCACAAAAATGGCTAGAAATAATGATTCCAAGGCCCAAAGATCAATCCGTAAAATGTAATCAGCCTTATAAGTTAGAAACAATCCATATATCAACAAACAAAGGAGTTGTGCGAACTAGATATCACCAAAACCATCCACTATGCAAGTCCCACCCTAGGAGAGGGTTTACAACAGTGACGCGGGGCGGCGTCCCCAAAAACCCAGTGTGAATGGACATCCCAGTGACGTTCAGAGATGCCAAAATGTGGGGGTCCCCTTGTCGTTTCTCAATGTGAGAGTGAACAAAAACATCCCGGGTGTTTGGTACTCAAAGGGGAGTCGAGGAAGTCGGGCGTCTAGACATCCTCGGGACATGAGGATGTCCAAGCAAGTCCCCTAATGTCACATCAGCTTTTTTAACAAATTTTCTTAAAAAAACTCTAGTATTTCTATTAAAATATTTGTGGGAAATACCATTTGAGCAGCTATGCATTTCTTAATGTGTGTTCCCAAATACAATGGTTATAGTCTAAGTTTGCTCTTCAAATGTAATTCTATGAAAAGCTCGTAACATGTATTTGTGGGGGAAAAATCATCCTCATTGACTCTGCATTATGAGCTTAAATAAATCAAGTAAATTTATAATATGAATATATACAAATGTAAGATATTGATTTATATTCCCTCGCCATTAAATTTCTTAATTAATGTTATTTGTATATGTATGCTAACATGTTTATTTACGAGAACCTCGGGACATTATAGTCTAAAACTATACATTTGTTACTTCCAATGTCGGATTAATTAGGTGGTAACTCCATAGATGGATCCATGTCTGCGATGATAAAGACATTGATTCTCGGAGTATAGATGTACCCATGCTTGTGATAACAAAGACATTGATTCTCGTGAGTATAGATGTACGCATGTTTGTGATAACAAAGACATTTATTATCAGAGTATCCCTAAGGATCTCTGGTATTTCCCACAAATACATGTTATTTCATCTTATTTAAGTCTCAAATAGTTTTATTTCAGCTGATATATATAGTTTAGTCACTATATTTTATTATATATATATATATATATTCTTTAATCAGTCGTCCCCCTGCTGTCCCCAAAATTTAGAAAATATTTGCCATCTCGGAAACCCCTATTTCACTATCTCGAGTCTTAGGTAACACTGGTTTATAATGAGCTGGAAATGGCGTGTTCCCAAGGAAAATCTGAATGTAACATCAAGTGTGACCTCTGTATGAGATCACCAATGAAGAAATGAGGGGTTTCGTCCTCAAATCAAGTGCAAAGTGGGTTTTTGTCCTCAATTGCAAGAGGGAGAAAGCAATTTCATGCTCCAACTCCAAGAAAACGAATTCCAAAGCAAGCATGTCCTCCAAGCCAAGCAACCCTTTTTATATCTAAAGGTGGCACAAAAACCAAAATATAATCCTCCCAAAGAGGATTGGCCTCGGAGACATATGAGTTCCCTTTTCTTTTATTTTTCAAGTGGATTTTACACTTTTTCGAACCGAACCACTTCTCTAAGATGTGATTAAAAATACTTTAAAAAATAAAACAAAGCTACAAAAGCAATCAAAATCATGATATTAAATTCTTCCCTTGTTCTTTATCTTTTAGCATTTTGTCTTGAAATGAACTAGCCCTAAGAAGGGGACATTACAGTCCTCCCCTCCCAAAATTGTTTTCCCTCGAGCAATTGCAACTGACATGCCCAAATACCATCATGCCCAAGTGGCAAAACATGTTGTAATGCTCAAAAGCGTGGATCTCGTGCCTGTCAAATGAAAAAGATTTTGCCAAAACAAGCTCCTACACCTGTTGTCCCTATTCCTTTTAATATTCTTACGTAGCCTCCATGTGAAGTTTAAAAACTTCCCTGATGAAGAGATCAGCCATCACCTCAAACTTGTCATCTTTGCTTTTACCTCTAAAAACAACATTAATGAATTTATTCTTTGCATGTTCAGCTGTGCTTAAAGCCCTCCGATCTGTTGTAATCTCAGTTTTAGAGAAAAGAATTGATGAATAATCAACAGCTAGACAAGCTAACACAAACTCCATTGTGGCATCCTTACTCTTCATTCCAATCTTGTCAACTATGGTGGGAGAACATCCTATATTCACCAATATGAATGCAACTGAAATAATGTGGTGGCTGCTAATGATGATGACAACAGCATAAATGGTGGCAATTTGGCTCATAGTTGCCTTGGCGGCTGTCATAAAAATGTCTTTCAGTTGAAACTTCTTCAACCTTTTTCATCAAGGATTTTCCTTAATTTGTGCAAACTTACAGCTGTCCTTAGCTGGTAACAACAGTCCTATACCTATTATTTTCATGACCAACAACATAAAAAAATATAGCAAGCACCAAAGTGGAATTTCCTTGCAAAAATCAACAATTTGGGCAATGTAGGGGCTGGAAACAGCCATACAAGTACTGAAAATACCATACTAGCCATCACCAATCGGATAGAACTCCTCATGTGTGAAGGAACTTGTAAACTCCTTTGTATTACCTTTGTTGTTGTTATGCTATCATCTTGTTTCACCTTGTTGCCTTGCTTCTCATATATGTGAATATGTTGGTCTGAATCACACTTATGTTTTTCTTCTCTTTCTTCTCCATTCTTGGACCTGCACATAGAGCAAACACATTAAAGGAAACAAGAGCTCTCAACATCACTTCTTCATGTCTCATAGATATGTGAACTAGCTCTCTTCCCTTGCTTGCATTCTCCTCAAAATTCCCACTCATATGATGGACTCTCAAAGGTCCATTCATGTTGCCCCAAACACAGTTGTAGCCTTGCATTTCCTTTCTCAAAATCAGAATGATAGTGGCTGGGATCCACCTTATGACAGCTGCAAATGTTTCAACATTGGTGGTAGGCTGGAGATCCTTCCACCATGTGACCAGAAACTCTTTTATGACTGTCATAAATGTGTAAAGGGGGTTGGAACTGTTGCTGGCAGCGGATAAATGAATGGTACAACAGCTGCCATACTGAAAATACCTTGCAAAAATCAGTAATGTTAGCAACATAGGGGCTGGAAATAACCATACAATGACAGGAAATGCTTCATTAGCAGCAACAAACAGAAAATCATTCAATTTTATGATTGAAAGCACTTGTATGGTTGCAAATGATGCAATGTAGCAACTGGAAGTAGTGATGATTTTAGCCTTCAAGCTGAAAGTTTGGGGCATGGTTGTCCCCATTATGTTCTCCTTTTCCTTGGGAGGTAGTAGATCACCACCCTTGCTCTTAATTCCTTCCCAAACAGCCATAAGGGTGTTGGAATATTTGCACTCACTGATCTCATCAAGTGACCCCTTTCATACATCATGTTAGACCAAGAGAACTTCATCCAACTTGCCAATCTACCTCTGTCCAAGGAAAGTACTATCATTCCAACACATGAAATTAGAAAGAGCATCATACCCTAGTTGTAGCACGGTACTTTCTTACTCAACCTTGGGCTTATGGTGGTTGGAAACCATCTTGTAACAGTTGCCAAGACCTCATCAATGACTATAGGTGGAATATGCATATTTCTTGTGACAAAATCTTCTTCTATCTCAACAAAATGTATATGGGAGAAACTGGAAATGTGGTGGACAGCAGTCCAAAAATTTGAGACAACTCCCATATCCATACCCACTATGTTAAGTTGATAACACAACCAAAAGATCCCATTTTACCCAAGTCTCACCCTTCTTGAATCTCCAAAGATCATCCAGATCCCAAACTTTCATGTACAAGCAATTTGGAACTTGTATGAAAGTATCTATGTGCCCTTTGCCCTAAAAGGGTTCTTCACTCTATCACCATTTTCACTATGTTGTCCATGATGACCACAAATTTGCCGTGATATACCATGAGGCATCAAACTTGACATAAGATCATTCCTTTCAACATGTTGCCCATGATGACAACACATCTGAAATGACATAGTAGGAAGCAACAAATCCACAACACTTTCATACCTTTGGTTGTCCTCAACTTGTTCACCTTCCTTTTCCGAATGGAATTTGGTTGAGATATCTTCAACATCCCCAACCTTGTGACTCGGAAGTTCTGGGTTAGGATCAACATTCTTCTTCACCTTGAACTCTTCACATTCAACAAATGAATCTTGTTGACACATGCAAACATTAGAAGTCAATAAAACATCTTCATGATTCTTGCTAAAGTCATGAACCCAATCAATTTGCTTCCCATAGGTTGCTCTTTTGAAAATTCCAACAAACTGAAAATCAACATTAGCAACTAAAAGCCCCTTTTTTATGTTCATGCCCCTCAACATGGTCTTCTTGGAACTCCACCCCAAAACCTTCTTGCAGATCTGATTTTTCTTTCTCCGGTTCATGCCCCATGATTTCTTCCTTGACCTCTTGAGGTGTTGATGTATCTATTACCTTTGTTGGTTCTTTTTCTTCTTTCAAGAGAAACTCTTTTAATTTTTAGTTCCTTGGCAAATTCTTGTGGTCTAGGGTTTAACCTAGAATCTTCATCATGCACCGTTGCCCCCTTGTTGGAACCATCAAATGTGGGGTGTGTCACTTTCCCAAGGTATGTTAAAGATCCTTCTATGGTGCTTGAGATCTAGGTTTGGGCCTTGATCTACCCTTGCTTACTCCTATGAACTCCATGCAAGTGAGATGGCATCACGAATCTCATTTGGAAGAGCCCTATACTCCTCATAACTTGGCCGCAATGTTGTGACCCACTGAATGTTGTGTTTCAACTCCGAATGACTTCTTCTCTTGGGAGGAAGGTAGGCTGAAAAGGCCTAGCAGCAAATCCAAAATTTGACCCTTGGGGCTGCCTCACATTGTGAACCCCTGATGAAACTGCCCTCACCATTGTGATGTCTTGCCTCATGAATTTTTTGCAAGGTTACAATTAGCAAATCCATAGTGTCCACCAACCTCTCTTGCCCTTTAATAAGTCTATCAATCTTGGCCTCTTTAGAACCTTTGTTGGCCATGTTAGGTCCTTCAAGTGGCTGATCTGAATTCTTCTTTCTTCTTGCATGAATACCCTCCGGAGGATCTTTGCTTCTGATACCACTTGTAATGCCCCTTTCCGGGCTGAGCTGAAAGAAAAAGAGAAATGGCACCAACCCAAATCACAGTAAACTGAAATTTATAACAGCAAGCTACAACAGTCTGAAATCTTATGACAGCAAGAGGGAAATTGCAATTATTCACCACCAATACCACATTTACACCATCCAAGCATGTAGGGAACAATAATAATTATTTTAGAGCAAGTACAAACCAAGAAATGAGTTTTTAGAACCCTAGCTGAAGTATAATAATTAATTTTGCAACAACAACGAACCCACTTACAAAAATGGCCGGAAATAATGATTCCAAGGCCCAAAGTTCAATCCGTAAAATGTAATCAGCCTTATAAATTAGGAACAATCCAAATATCAACAAAGAAAGGAGTGTCGTGCACTAGATATCACCAAAACCTTCCACTATGCAAGTCGCCACCCTAGGAGAGGGTTTACAATGAGTTGGAAATGGCATGTTCCCAAGGAAAATTTGAATGTAACACCAAGTGTGACCTCCGTATGAGATCACCAATGAAGAAATGAGGGGTTTCGTCCTCAAATCAAGTGCAAAGAGGGTTTTGTCCTCAATTGCAAGAGAGAGAAAGCAGTTTCATGCTCCAACTCCAAGAAAATGAATTCCACACAAGCGAGAGGTTTATTTATATTGTAGGGATGATGGTTACATAGTTACAAAACAGTTATCAGTTATAACTGCCCAGAACCGAATGGTTCATTATATATTCAACACCCCCTCTTAATGACTAAACTTTTGTCCCGAAATTTTACAAATTTCCTAAAGCCCATATGTTTAGTCATTACATCTATAGATTGTGCCATAGGTTGTACTTCAAAATCAGCAGTCCATGATTGTGTTGCGGTTGTCGAATGAAGAACCACAAAACAAAAATTTGGTCCCATGAACAAAGGATATGGCAAGTGGTCCACTGGTTCTTTGTTACGTGATTCATTGACCAGTGATGAATCACCAATGGCTGAGAGTGTCAACCCCATCTCCAAAGTGTTGAAATCGAACTTCGGAGAGGTAGATTGGAAAATCTATTCCGTGCTTATGTAGCATGCTTTGAGTCTGTATGCAAAGACCCAGCTTATCCCGCAATCAAGTCACCTCGATCATGTCCTTGCAACACCATGTAGTGCTCATCCAACTTTTTCATAAATGTGACCATCTGTGCAGTAGGAGTTAGAACCAACTCCGCAATAGTAGGAGAAATAACCATCTTTGTCTCATCCGTCTCAGTAGTGGGAGAAATAACCATCTCCGTAGTAGTAGGAGTAAGAACCAACTCCTCCTCATCTATTTGCTCATCTATCGCCCTTTGTTGGGAAAGATTGTTCACAACACAATGAGCAAATTGTTCATGCTCTACTGTCCTTCGAGCAAGTACCTTTGAGTGAGTGGTTGGGCATGCCATCTCACCATGCACCGTCAGTGCATTTGGAATAGTGGAGTCTCCGTCCACAACAAATTGTTCTTCAAAATGAGGAAATCCATCCTCCCAAGGCATGTCCGCCTCCCATACATCTGGTATAGTGGATACTTCCTCCACAATAGGTGCATCTAGGTTGATCGTATCAAATCAATAGATCTCGTGAGGAATTGGTTACTCCAGGCGTTGCAGCCTCCTGCACATCCTGTATGGTGGAGTTGTCCTCCACACGTGTATTAATGTTGATCGTAGCCGGAGCCGATCAATAACCCGATACTCGACCACCTTCCCCAATACCAAGGGCAATAATCCGTCTCTATTTCACATAATTGACAACACACTTCTTTCCATAGAAATCCATAGAAATATTGGGATTTTTAGTTAATTGTCGAATAGATAGAAGATTCTTTTGTAAAGAAGGTACATATCTAACATTCTCGTACTAACAATTTATGAGCATTATTCAATACAATGCATATATCTCCTATCCCTTCTCTTACCGCAAGTGATTCTCCATCAGCCTAGCACTACTTGATTCAAAACAAGATTTGCAGTAAATGAAACATACCACCTCTTGTGACATGAAAAGTGTGCGAACGCCCCAAAGTCAATGATCCAAAGAATCGGCATCACTCATGCGAGCACGATGTCGTAAGACAATAAAGAGCATGTCCATCATCCAAATCCCATTCTTGTGCAATTGCTGCCACATGTCCCTCATCAAATGGATTTGTGTTTTGTTGCGAAAGATCATACTTTCGCTTCCGACAATCCTTCTTGAGGTGCCCAACCTTGTGACAATAATAATGTGACTTGCATGTGACCACGATCTCCAGTGGATGATGATTCACAATTAGATGAAGTTTCCGCTTTCCCTTTGACCGAGTGACAAGAACACTCTCCGATTGGTCACGTTTGACTTTCAACCATTAAATGGAGTGCCTCCACAAATGACTCATATGGAGAAGGTAAGTTGTTCAAACCAGAGCCACCATATCATCGTCGTCCACCTTTTCGTTGATGGAAGATAATTGGTCTCGAGGTCTTTCATCCGAAGTAGGTGCTCGATACAAGAATCCACCTTCTTGCAACTTTACGGAAGAGAGCATATTCTTCGGGTATAAAACCCGACTCTTTTCTCGATATCTCGATATTTATCCCTCAAATCGCCACAATGTGCTTTTGCTACATGGCATTCCGCACTTCCAAAGATATCATATCGTCCGACACCGATAACTTGAGAAGTAATAACGGTTCCTTACGACGTTTGTCATAATCCGCAAAGTTCGTCACCGGGTCGACTTTCACTACTGGATTAATTTATCACAATCACAAAACTCCGCAAGTGTTAAAATCTTATGGCTCCATACATTAAGATTAGTGCCCGTTAATTTTTACGTCTCCGGCAAAGTCAAGTGGGAAATATTTTCCATTTTATTATTCCAAAGTCACAAAAATAATAAAATAATATTTTGCCCACACTTAATAAAACAATATTACTTTTTCCAGCAAATAATATTAAATTATGCAAATCACCCCTCCAACTATATTTGCTTGTATTAAAATATTATTACTTATTCCTCCAAAATTGATTATTCAAAAGCAAGGTACCTTTGTTGGAAAAATGAATATTAATTCATCGACTTTTCAGAAGGAAGAATAGAAACCAAATGATGCCCTCGAACCCTTCAAGAATATTAAACTCCTTTCTTCACATGACTTTTGTAATATCCCCTTCTAGAATAAGTTAGGAATTAATATAAATCTGATCACACATAGCTAAAAATAATTAATTTTCAAACCCTAACTGCTGCAAACTTGAAAAATTCATATCTTTGGCTACGGAAGTCCAAATGAGCTGAAATTTTGGATAATGGACCAATAAAAATATGAGGAACAATATGCAAAAATCAGATTTTGCACAACCAACCCGAAACCCTAATTTTGACCTAAAAAGTAGGTTTCCCAGCACTTTTAGGGCACAAAAACTACTCCAAAAATTATGAAATCACCATCTCCTTATTCCTCCTAATTTCTACAATCACATTCAATATTAAATCAACCCCAAAACTACAGATCTGAAATGAATACTAAATTATAACAACCGGGAAACATGCAAATAGCTGAAATCTTCTAAAATTGATAACGCCTTCAATATTCCGTGTTTTCTCTTCAAATAAAATGCAAATAGTTCTATAAATTAAGATCTTTCCGCAGAAATACAGATCTTAATTTTATGATAGCCAAAATCCCTCCAAAGCAGCCCCCAAAGTTCCCAAACCAGTCACTAGGGTTTGAGTAAATAGCATAAATGATTTCCGGCACTCAATAGCCCTTCAATACACTTAAAACAGTTGCCCAAACTCAGCAAAAATAAGCCAACACAGATCAGATTTTGAATAAAGCTTGTTCACCCTTAAAACATGCTAAAAGATGCCCTAGTCAAGTCGCCATAGTTAGAATAAAACCAGCAATAACCAGCAGATCTAAAACACCATAAAACCCTTCATCATATTCAATAACATGCAGATTTTACTCTCAATAAAAGGCGCCAAAGCTAGAAAGAGAATCTCCAACAAGTAGATTTGCAAATATAATGAAAATACTTCAATTGAATATCAAAAACAGCTCACTTACTTTCCACGCAAGAGAGAGAGAAAGCATCAATGGGCATACATCCCAACTCCAAGCATGGAGCATAAAATAAATATCATCATAACATAAGTCTAACAATGATCCTAGCACTCCTCTTATAAGCAAGGAGGCACAAATTTCGAAATCCCTAGGAGAGGGAAATTATTAAATAAAAGCAGTTTGTTTTCCCTAGGTGTGGCATCCCCTTTTTAAAAGGGTGATTTTAATATTTAAAAGCCACCTAAATATTATTTAATTAATTCCCCTTTTTAATTTGCATTTTGGGAATTTAATTAAATAATTACTTGCTCCATAAATATTAAATAATTAAATAAATATTGCTTTATAATGTCAAATGATAAAAATCACTCTCCGTGCAATATTATAAAAGTATTTAATATAATTTTCCCCTTATGACATCCCTAAAGCCCACGGGAATGATAGGCTAAGGGTCTTCAAAAATGGGGCATTACAACTTTGCTCCAACAATTTAGCATTAGAGTGGCCAATGAACTAGGCACTTTCTTGTTCACATGGTGATTCTCTCGCCTTCACACGATTTCGCCACGATTTGCCACGACTTTTCTGAGCATATTTTCTTCAAGCGACTCGAGTTTTATGGACATCCCGAGAAGCCGTGTTTTTCTCCTTTTTGTTGGACGTTTTCAAGCACTCAAAACCGAGTTTATCTTCTACCCGTGTCAACCATATTGTTGACCTATCCTTTCATGGATGCTTCTTTCAATGATCACTAACCGCTTTGATACCACTATTAAAATTAGAAGCATAAAGAAATATAGCAAGAAGATAGAGATGCACAAAATTGCATTGATTCGAATGACATAGGCAGAGGTTTATTTATATTGTAGGGATGATGGTTACATAGTTACAAAACAGCTTATCGGTTTTAATCGCCCAACCGAATGGTTCATTATATATTCAACACTCCAAGCCAAGAACCCCTTTTAATATCTAAAATATAATCCTCCCAAAGCATACCGACATCTTTGGCAACATATGAGTTCCCTTTTCTTTTATTTCTCAAGTGGCTTTTACACTTTTTCGAACCAACTTGACTTCTCTAAGCTATGATTAGAAAATTACTTTAAAAAATAATACAAAGCTACAAAAGCAACTAAAAATCATGATATTAAATACTTCCCTTGCTCTTTCCTTTTTAACCCATGGAAAGTGGAATGGGCCCAAGGTCTTCGAAATGAACTAGCTCGAGAAGGGGACATTACACAAGGAGATGTTGGCCATAATACATGCCTTAGCCAAATTCAGCAAGATCTAGTTTGTGGCAGATTTGTGATTAAGACTAGCCGTGAAGAACTTGAAATTCTTCTTCAGCTAGAGAGATCTGAATGATAAACAACACAAATGGGTTAGTAAACTTCAGGCTTATGATTTTGACATAGAGTATGTTAAGGGTAAAAACAATGTTGTAGTTGATGCCCTATCCAAAAACCAACTTTATGCTCTATGTCTGAAATCTTTGTTGATTGGAAGGTTACTATAATAGCAGAGTATGCAAACAGAGCATTAGCTACGATGTCCTTGGAGAAAAATACAGGATGATAGGCATAAGGTAGCAAATGATCTTATCCTTTACAAGGATATGATTTATCTCATCCTAGAATCAAAGGTTAAGGATAAAGTCTTGAGGGTAGTGCATGATACACCATTGGCTGGTCACCTAAGGTACTTCAAGACTTACAAGCAAATCAGGGAGATATTTTCTTGGAGAGGACTCAAGGGAGATGTCCTCAAATACATAAGAGAGAGTATTACCTGCCAGAAAAACAAAACAAAGCAAGTATTCCAGACAATTTTATTGCAGCCCTTGCGATTCCCAATCGAAACAGGAGAGCATCTCTATGGATTTCATCATTGGTCTCCCAAAAGTTCAACATAAGGAATGAATAGGTGGCTGATTTATTTTTAGATAAGTATTCAAGCTTCATAGGTTGCCTAAAAACATAGTGAGTGACACAGATAGCAAGTTCCTTAGTTTATTTTGGCAGGAGCTCTTTCATTTGATAGGAAGCAAAGTTAACTCCGGCTACTAGTTACCACCCTTAAACAGATGGAAAAACAAAGATTGTGAACAAGTGGATTGAGGGATATTTGAGGAATTATGTAGTAGGATAGCAAACATGGATCAAATGGCTCTACCTAGGGAGTATTGCTACAATACATCACATCACATGTCCATTGATATGACTCCATGCAGGGCCTTGTATGGTTATGATGCTCTTACTTTTGTGGATTTGATCATCATGAATAATAGAGAGTCGGGGGCAAGAAAACTTGGTCAAACAAAGTCAAGAAATTTTGGAGCCACTCATGGAAAATCTCCAACAAGCAAAAACTCGGGAGAAGATGTATACAAATCAGCATCGTATTGAGAGGACCTTGGTTCGATACATGATTTCTTAATATTATAGCCTTACCAACAGCCTTCTCTTAAGAGTGGACCTAAGAAGCTCAAACCTCACTTCTGCAGACCTTACGGGATCAAGCGGAGGTTGCTTAGAAACTATAGTTGCCATAACACTACAAGATTCACAATGTATTTCATGTTTCCTGCCTCAAAAGGGCACTTGGGCAGCACATCACTCCTTCAACAAAGTTGCCTCCTCTAGATGATGAAGGTAAATTGATCTTGGTTCCAGAGGCCATCATTGACATCAAAGAGAAGAAATTGAGAAACGAAGCATAACAGAATATCTGGTGCATTGGGAAAATCTCCCAACGGAAGATGCTACATGGGAAGGTGCAGAGATCCTTGAGCATCCCAATCTGCAATTGCTTGAGGGAAAGCAAGTTTGGGAAGGGCGGACTGTCATATCCCCTTTTTGAATTAAAATAATTGGGAGACCCATAGCCTATTCCTTATTTCTCGTAGGCTAAGGGATAAAGTTAGGGAAATAATTTAATAATAATATTTTTAAGTTATCCTAGTAATTTTTTTTTATAACATTGTAAAAAAGGGCAACCTATGTATTATTATTATAAGGGGCCTAATGTAATGTTTTATTGAAAGTGTTTTTAGACACTTTTGGAGGGAATTTTAGGCGAAACGAGGAAATTCAAATTAAAAGGTGATTACAAAAGTAAGAGTTAAGAAAAAAACATCCATATTTTGTTATCAAACCCTCCTTTGCGAGCTTGAGCATTCTATGTTCAATTTATTTCCCTGGGACGAAAACCCTAGGAGTGTGGAGATTCGAATGATGAAAACCCTCCTCCTTTGAGGTGATTCCATCCAAGGATCGCATTTGAGGTAAAAGATCGAAGTGTATGTCCAATTCCAACAAGGTAAGAAGGATTTTTGGAGATTTCCAATTTGCTACAATACTTTGTACCACCACCACAGATTTCAATACTTTGCTTCTGACAACGTCCCGCTACAAGGATATCATCACATTTGCATATTTCGTGAGTTGGGTTTGTTGTTTATTTTGGTATAATAAATGAACCAAAGATTTTCGTTGTACATTTTTGTCATGTTCCTTTTTGAAGGCTGATCTTTCTTGAAGACCTTAACCCATTCTTCTTCTCGTGGGTCTAAGGAAGGAAGCAAGGGGAAGACTTTGATGATATTTTGTTGTTATTTAGGTCATTGTTTTTATTTTTACCATGTATTGCTATTGGGAAGTCTAGTGCTCCAATAAAGAATTTAATTAGTTAGAAAATATAGTATTTGAGCATGTAGGCTCCAAATAGCAATTAAATTAGTAAAAATTACTTTTTGAAATCAGCCGTCATTTGAATTGTAGTACCCCTTATTGTTATTAAAGGAGGTTGATTGGCCAATTGACAATCGTGTTTTTGGTGAATTTTTATATTTTGGTAAAGGTTTGCGTGTGAAGCACCTTTCCTATCTCTCTCAAGTACGAAAATCCTTTGATTGAGGACTCTCTCAAGGAGAAACCCTTTGATTGAGGGCTTGTGGAGGACGAAAACCCTCTCACAAGGATTTGTGTATGCACACTATAGTTTGGAGAGTAATAAATTATCACTCTCTTACATAATTATCTCTTTTGGGTCAATAACCTATCCATTTGAAGTGGGGCGGCCCACCTGGGAGAGCTATTTGGTATGTGTTGATGATAATTTGATCAATCTGCATTTACTATCTTATTCTCCATAATTTTAAGAGCCAAGTTCTGAAGTTTCGTAAATTTTGGAAGTGATTTGCTATTTTTCCTAGCTCGTTGAAGTTCGCAGTTAAGGGTTTCCAAAATATATTATTTCCAAACTCAATTCTGATTTCTAACAGCTGATTATGTTTGCTGAGGGTTTTAATATTTTTGCCATAAGAATTGAAGTGTTTTGACAAGGTTTGACCCACCTTTGAGGGGTGTGACTTCACCAACTGGATTGCTGCCCTAGTGGGAAATAAATTGCATGTTTCTCAGGGTTTCAACAGTCACTTTCAATCACCCTTTAATCTAATTACAAGTTTGATTTCTCAGGTCCTTGGTCATTTCATGAAACCCCTGAATAGGGACAATATAATATTTGAATATTATATCAAAAGGAATTTCTGGAACCATTGCTACCCATTTGATATAGAAGATCTAATATTCATATTTAATGTCTTTGTCCAATATTCGGTAAATGACAGCTTTGGCTTATGTTCAATGCTATGTGTAAGGGTACAGTAACCAACATTGATATTTGTTGTTGTTTAGTATTTCATAAGTGTTACATACATAGGAAACCCAAGAAATTTGCAGAGGTCATAAAATATTAATAGGGGGCATTACACAGCAGCAAAATGTCAAAGGAGTGCAGATTTTAAATTAATATCTAAAAAGCAGCCTGCTGATTTAATGACTAAATTCTTTCGTTTCATTGTCTTTATAAAAATTTAGGATAAACTTGGAGTATGTTTCCGTTAAGTCAATAAAGGGGAATTAAAGTTATTATGTAAACATCAACTAATTAAATATTAGTTAATGTACTTTAGTTATACACCTGTAACTACCTCACGTAATAAAACTTATTTTATGCTTAATAAATGAACACACACAAGATATAAGTGTGTCACGTGCCGTATGCCTTCCATTCTCTTCACTCTATCTCTCTCTCATATTTACTAATAGGACTAACCTATTATTTTTTGTTTATATTTTGCTATAATCTTTACGTAACAGATTGGACTGGATAATTATGCATTGAATTTTCCTAACACTTTTCATCTCGATAAAGCAAACTCCTACCAAATAATTATTCAGATGCCTCCCATAGGTTTATAGTAAATGGTTATTCAGATGCCTCCCATAGGTTTATAGTAAATGGTTATTCAGATGCCTCTTTCCTATAGTGATTTACCCTCAACACTGCTCCCCATTGGTAAACCATTTGACTGCTTATTTTGTATCACATTTTTAAAAGTTTACTTATTTCTCATCTATTGTTATGTTTATGTGGTGTGACTATGACTGGAATCATAAAGCTAGATATTTTATGTTTTATTGCGACTTGTATGAAAATTGTGCAATGCAATGTGCTTTATTAAGCTATGGATGGCCCCATTATAAGGTAATGCTCAGTAATCAGAAAATTCCACACTAGTTTAATTTCATTATTTTCTCAGTTGTAATATTTCTCATCCTATTTTCCTTATGGAAAATAATTCTCTAGGCTAAAAGCCTTACCTAATTCTCAAAGAAAAAGCGCTTTATTTTAATAAGTGGGCTCACCCCACTAATTAAAACACATGCCATGCATTATAAAGAGGTTAAAATATTTTAATAAAAGAAGAAAAGAGAAAAGAGGTATGGGTGGATGCACAAAGGAGAATTAAATAAAGACTTGAATTTATTATGAGGAAACTAAAGCTTTTTTTGAAGCTATATATGGATTATCCACAAGTGGGTGAGAAATAAAACAGAACAATTCAATTTTCTTTAATCAGAATTTGGGTAGCTAAAATTTCTTTTAGGCTTTTATATTAAAAGAGGTTAAGTGAAGAATTAAAAGAATATTTAATTCAAAATCAGGATGAGTATTATTTCTAAATGCAACCAGTGCAAGTGTTTGAGGATTCAAATTGTGGCACGCTGCCCACACTTCTTATTCTTATCTTCTTCGAGGCGTGAAATAAATAGAGAGTGTCTCTAATCTCGATCTCTTATATATGTTTTGATTCCTGTTTTGTTTTCACGGGACTGTAGCATTAGCTTCTATTTCATGCAAATAATGTTTAGTACCTTTTAAATATTTAAAAGACAATTGTGTATTTGTTTCTATACAATTGATAGAAGGTGTTGTAGGTAACATTCTACAAATTTCTTCTTGCATATAACTAGGCTCATTTCAAAATTCAGGGTAGATATTACATTTTTGTAATATCCTTTTCAAGGGCTGAAACTGAAAATTAGGAAATTAACACAAATCCCAAAGATATCAAACAACAGACTGAAAATAAAACCCAGATTTGAACAGCAATCAGATTTTTGGAACAGCGGTACAAAAATGCATGCAAAACACTTGAAATTCTTCAAACAACTTTGCCAAAATGTGTATGAGTATTTTAGGCATCCACCAAACCAATATTCAATAAGAAATATGACCCAAAACACTGCTGGAAATTAATTAAAAACCAGCGAAGTACAGCTGCAATAAAAATTATGAAATAAGGGTTTAGAGACCCCAAACTTCACAAAGAAAAGTAGATTTTGGCTTTATAAATAGAGGCAAATCTGAATATGAAATGAAATATCAAATTCGTGCCCTTGAAGACACCAAACTCCACACTAGGGTAAGTCGCTCCACCTAGGAGAGACCAATCAATGCATATAAAAATTTGATTATGAATTCTTCTTCACAAATCTTCAATATTCCTTCAAGCCACACAAGGAGGGTTTTCCTCCTTGGAAGATGCCACACACTTGGATTTCCGCCCAAGAGTGGAAGAACAATGAGCAAACAACCCACAAGTCCAAATAGAGAAAATGCACCAATGATAGATGATGCAAATGAGCTCTCTAACCTTCCTTTATATCCTCTCTTTGGCGCCAAAGCCCCAAAAGGACAAGGCCGACCCATAAAATGTTCTTTTTAATCTTTAATTGGCTTCATTAAAGCTCCAAACCCAGCCGACCTGCTAAAAGCAAAAACATACTAAAAGAAACATTAAAATTAGAAAACAAATGCAAAGGAAGCTCAATTCCTTTTCCCAACTCTTCCACTTCGTTGCCATGGAAAAGGGAATGGCAAGAAGTCCAAATCACGTCCTTAAGTGGTAAAAAGGGACATTACAATTTTGTTTTGTATATATATATTGCCGATAAATTACAGATCTTGCATGTTTTAGGTAGATACGAGTTGCAATCCGGTAAAGGAATTACATCACTTGATTTTGGTGCATCGTGTACTTTTGTTGTCTATTTTTCCTCCCCTTTCCCCAACATGGTTTTAGTTTAGTATTAAAATAGAAATGAACCAACCTATTCCCAAAGTTGTTCTGGAGGTCAATTCCTACTCTGTAGAATTTCACATGTTATGCTCTATATGGATGGCGGCAATCAGACATTTTCGAGAGTTAATAGTTTTTGCACACCCAATGAGGCCCGATTCAAAGGCTTGGCCTTTATTTTTAGGTCCTATTAAAAACTTTAGTCATAACTTTCAAGATGGTTGATGGGATTTTGTGGAAATCAGCTTTAAAAGAGATATTCAGAACCAACAGATTGGATCTTTATATATTATTTTTATATAATAATTCATATCTGACATTATTTTGTTCTAGGTAATATCCATCAAGTTTGTAAATTGTGATTCTGGTGGAGAATCATAAAGCGATCTACTCTTTGAAGCATTTATCATCTACTGGCTACAGATCCACAATCAAAGGAGGGAAAGACCTTGCCTGCTCATAAAATAATATTTTAGGTATTTCTATCATCAGATAAGAGTTTATTTACAAGTATTTCATTATTGTTGTGATGAAATCAGAATTTAATGGCACATAAAGAGTTCAGCCCTTTGTTGCTTGGGACTTTGGAGGCCCGTTACAACTGCATCAATGGACTTACATTCCTCGATCAGCTTTAAAATCGCTTCCTCAATTGCTGCAGGTGGTTCTATTGGTCCTATACACTGCATTCAAGATGTGGCAAATATTTGAACCATATATCATGTCACAGAAACTAATGAAACCCTTAGGTTGCTTGCATCATCTGTCAAGGGAAAGGTTTTGGATTGGTTCAGAGGATTAGAATCTGCATCAATTTCAAGATGGGATGCATTTGCCATATTACTATATAACCAGTTCAAGGTAAGAGTAGATATTCTATCTCTCATAGAGCACCTCAGTACAGTAAAAAGAGTTTTAATGGAATACATATCAGACTTTAATTTCAGATTCAAAAGAACATGGAAAGAATACATGTTGAGTTTCTTCATTTATCAGGAATGGCATATTTATATTATTTAAGGGCTTTTGACTCTGATATTGCAGTTATGACACAATCATTGGGGAAAAAGTCTTCCAAAAGCCTGCCATATTTCTATTATAGCTGAAAATAAACTCATATAAGCTGGAAAAATATCCTCCAATAGCCATAATCCCTTTGTTTCCTGAGCTTTTTGATATCACTCACAAGTCCCAAAATTCTCATATGTGAATTCTAAGCCCATACCAACCATCCATAGTTCAATCCATGGATCCTAATGCCATAACTCAGATGACAAACCTACTAACACAGAAGTTTCCAATGAATTTATGGCCTTCAAAAATCCGTTATCCATCCAGAAAATCTAAGAACAGCTTGATGTGCAACGTATACCAAGTTTTGATTATGCCATTAGTCATTATTCTCAGCCCAGAATATTGCAGAAATCTCTTCATACAGGTCAGTACAAGTAAGAGAGATTTCATGCAATTCTAATGCATCTTCCTCTCAAGTTGCAACTTGTTCAGAAGTAAAAAAACAAATGGTAAAAAATCCAGCTTTTATTTTAAGACACAAATGAACAAATAATCATAGTTACCTAAGCCACAGGGATGTGGGGACAGGGGGCAGAGGGACGGGGTTTCCGGAATGGGAAAAAAGCTATTAAATTAATATTTAAATATTTTAACTTTATTCAATGAAATTTAGGGATTTAAACTGTATTTTAGGTACTTTTGAGATTATAATTCAATGTTTTTAGTAAAAATAACAACTTTTTAAAAGTAAAAACATCAAAAAACTTTTGTAGGATTTTTTTAAAAATAGGGGATGTCCCCTCCAAGTCCCAAAGTCCTTGAAACATTCGGGATGTCTAGGACGCCACCAAAATCTAGGGGACGCGTCCCCATAAAACATTGCAAATAATGGTGTCTTCTACAAAATATGAAGAAAGAAGCAATATTGATATGCATATAGAGAAAAACAAATGCAAGAGACACTCAAAGAGTCTATAGAACTCAAAATCAAAGATTCATTTGAGAAGTCGCGTTTTGTTTTTGTTATGCGACAACAAAACTTTTTGATGATGTTTTAGGCTCAAGGGTTAGAATCTATTTTTGAAGATGTGAACATAGATAATCAAGAGAAACTGGAATGCACACATCGTAGATTGTGTCCATCATTTTATTATGCAAGAGATAGTTACAAAATAGTTGAGGTTACAACCGACCATTAGTTAATACATAACTAATAGTGACTTAAATATAAAAGGTAAGTCTTATACTCTAATACCCCCTCTTCAAGCTTTCAATATAGAAAGCAAAAACAATCACATGAAACTAAACCAAACAAAACTACGCATTCTTCAAAAGCTTCCTCTTTGAAAACAGTTCTCAAACCAGCATAACTCCATCAAGTTGTTTTGTAACCTTTGTAAAGTTGTAGCTCCATAGTTGAATTCCCATGTTCCCGAATTCCACCTCCCCAAACTCCCAAATTATGAAACCCCGAAGTTTGAACAACCATACGTGTTGAACTACATCCATAGTGTTCCATCAAGATGTCTCAAGACTCTTGTAAGGGTATAATTCCCAGGATCCAAAACTCCCAAATTAATTGGGTAGACATTCATGTTGAGCTTCATCTACACGAGATCCCTTTCAATCTTCAAATCATAGGCTTTTTTAAAATACATATATTCTTCATCAACGAATTTTCCACCTCCCACTTTCCGCATCTCTGGTGCATCTTTTATTGGCTAGATTTTATAAATAGCTTAAAACCGAGCATCATGAGATAAATCTCCCTCATTTAATGGTGAGGCTCCGTGTAAGATGTTTATCAATTTGGTAAGGGTGAATCGTAATAACTATTTTCAGGGGTTTTACTTTAATTCCCACATCTCGTAAACCACAGCTGGGCAATTTTGCAAAAGAAATAATCAATCAGTATTGGGATTATTTGCATAAGAGGGAAAAACAGTAAACAAAAAGAAAGGGCGATGTGTTGATTTAACCAATAGTTATCAGATTTCGTCTCATCCACACAAATTAAATAAACAGAGAAAAATCACAACATTCAGCAGTAAGGGAAAGAAACAACTTCTAACCTAGATCTAAGATAACACAAAGTTTATCTAAAACCTTAAATAGAAGTGATGAGCAAAAAATCGTAGACACAAAGTTCTCCAAAATCCACCTTTTATTCAATCCCCCACTTTCACAAAAATCATACCAAGGGTTTCAAAGACAAAGTCCGAAATCTCAAGAATGCTCTGCTAAACAAATTGTCCTCCTTTTAACCCGAGCTCTTCCCCTATTTATAGTGTATAGAGAGCAATTACAAATAGGAAGCTTCTATGAATTCCCGCATGTGGCAATAGTAGGCAATCTTCCTCCTAGAATTCCTCTTCGCATGACATGCATGATTTACAACTGAAAATAGAACCTTCTATTCTGCATGTTTGCCACCTATTTCCAAGTAATTGACTTCTTCCAATAACTTGAAGTAATGGCTTTTAAACCAATCACTTAAGTTTTACAATTCAATTGATTACTCAATTACTTTGTCGGAGAAAATAAGAGAAAGAAGAAGAAAGAGGAGAAGAAATTATTCCAGCTGCAACACTCTTTGTTTTGTTCTTCTTCCAC
This sequence comes from Taxus wallichiana var. yunnanensis, assembly GCA_018340775.1. NCBI lineage: Eukaryota > Viridiplantae > Streptophyta > Pinopsida > Cupressales > Taxaceae > Taxus > Taxus wallichiana. The sequence goes on along the minus strand of CM031242.1, from coordinate 757,919,039 downwards.
ACTCTACATGTTGATGCAACATGTATTGTATTCTGCTTCATCTATTTTAGCAATGAATGATATGAACGATAGCTTGTCCTAATCGAGAAACTCTTTCTCCCACATGGTTGACTCTTTTCCTATCATTCTCACCAAATTGGATCTGGCATCATCGTAGATTTTTACCAACTTCTTGTTAAGCACAAGATAATACTTGAGAGGGGGTGAATCAAGTATTATGATATTTTTTAAATATAACACTTAATCTCAGAACCGTAATCACAATTAATCAATTTCACAGTGAATATATCAAAGCAATCAATAAATGCAAAGAAAACGAAAACGATGCAAATAGACACAGATTTACGTGGAAAACCTTTCGAGAGAACACAAAGAAAATCTTCTTTATTATATTTCTCAAATGTTTGTAGGCACCAACCCACAAGAGACACCAATCCCCAAATTACAATTTTCTAGGCACCAACCTACAGGAGCACCAACCCCTTTTTGTTAAGAACCAACTCAGCAAAAGACACCGATCTGTTCGAATATGAAGGCACCAACCTTCCTTACATAAAACAAACTCTTCTCTATCTTTTATGTTGTTCTTTGCTTGAACAGATGATGATAGAACACTTCCTTTCTAACTCGGATCGGTTGTACTTTTCTTACAAAACCATTGCTTAGAATATTCTTCTTATTTATATCAATCTCTTCACATATATAAATCGCTGCAACTCTTCATTTAAAAGGTTTTTCAGATCTGCTCCTTTACTTCTTATTTTTCATTTCGAATTTCATACCCTTTCTCCTCAAACATCTATTTTATAGTCTTCTCGCACCCTTTCAAAAAGGAATCTTTTCTACCAACCGACACTCCCTTTCATTTAATTTAATTAACCATCTTTTATTTTAATAATGCAAATACACATGTCGGCCATAACTATAAAGTGGCACTATTTTCCAAAGGGGGTCGTCTAAAAAAAAAAAAACATTTTTATTTGTATTTTTAAACCATCCTATGGACATATTTATTGCTCCTTTGATCACACCTTATCATACTAAACATGGAGATTTAATTCCGTCATTTGAATCTTCTTTTTTCACCATAAAACATGGCATATGAACACCTTAAAATGTTGATATCTCTCTCCTATGTACAGTTGTGTATATCTCGCTTATACCATGATAATCCTTATGCAAAAATGCTTCTTTTCATATATTTAAACTTTCGTTTTCTGCCCTTCTATACTTTTTGTTGGTTATTTCCATTACTTTCTACCATTTCCGTCAACATCCGTCAGTAGTTCCATCAGCTTCCGTTACACGATTCCGTTAACCAAATACATCAATGATTAAGCCTTGACATCAATACAAAGTTCTACTTTTTACTTAACCAAGATACTAGGCTATCTCCAAGGAAGAATGCTCCTCCACTTGTACTTTTTCTATCATCCACACATCCTACCCAATCTGAATTTGTATAAGCTACCAATGTGAAGTCTTTACCCCTTGGGTACCATAACCCATAATCCATAGTTCCCTTTAGATATTTGAATATGCGTTTTACAGACTTGCACATGTGTTTCTTTCGGACCTGCTTGAAAACATGCAGCCATACCCACTACTTGCATGATGTCTAGTCTGGATGTTGTCACATATAGTAAACTCCCAATCATTGATCTATAGAGAGTTTGATCAGCATTCAGAGATTCATCATCTTTGCTTAACTTTGTCCCGATAGCCATAGGTGTGCTAACAGGTGCACACTCCTCCATGCCAAATTTCTTCAACATTTCCTTCACATACTTGGTTTGGGATATAAATATTCCTTTATCAGATTGAGAAATTTGCAATCCAAGGAAAAATGATAACTCTCCCAACATAGACATCTCAAACTCCTTTTGCATGTCTTCAGCAAATTTCTTAGACATTTCCTCATTGTCTCCTCCAAAAATTATGTCATCTACATACACAACAACAATCAGCTGGTACTCACCTTCAATTTTAATGTAAAGATTGTTATCAGCAAGTCCTCTCTTGAACCCTTAGTCTTGTAGATACTTATCAAGCCTAGAGTACCATGCTCTAGGGGCTTGTTTTAATCCACACAAGGCCTTCTTCAACTTACACACATAATCTTCATTTTTGATACGAAGAACCCATCAAAGTTATTTTATGTATACTTCCTCTTCTAACTTCCCATTTAGAAATGTTGATTTGACATCCATTTGATAAACTTTGAAATTCTTGAATACCGCAAAAAGGAAGAAACATTTTAATTGCTTTTAATCCAGCAATAGGAGCAAAAGTTTCTTCAAAATTAACACCTTCTACTTGAGCATGCCATTTACATACTAACCTTGCCTTGTTTCGAGTGACTTGTCCATATTCAATCAATTTGTTTGAATACCCACTTAGTGCCAATCACATTCTAATCATTTGGCCTAGGTACAAGTTCCCATGTTTCATTCTTCTCAATTTGATCTAACTCTTCCTCCATTGCTTTTATCCAATGTTTGTCATGGCTGGCTTCAGCAAAGTTCTTCGGCTCTATTTTGGATAATAAGGAGAATGTAATGTTCCTCTTTCTCGATTAGTTCAGTCGATGACCTTTTGGCCTGTTTTGTCTACCCGACGGCCAAAAGGGTGTTTTCAAGGGTGACTTCGGTTTATTATTTTATTATATGGTGCTCGAATTAAAGTAAAATATCATTAAAGCACATATAATGAACTAATAGATTGTTTGAGTGATTTTGACTTAGGAAAGTGCATTTAAATAAATTAATAAATTATTCAAATTGCCTTCATAGCCAAAAATGCGACTTGTTTGGGTAATGGCCAAATATACCCAAAAGTGCGACTTGATTAGTGAAGCAAAAATAATTAATTAAATATTAATTATATGGTGTTAGCCAAAAAGTGCGATTTGGCCTTTGGAGGGTTTTTGGCTATATGAGGAAAAATGCGGCCTGGTAAAGCATTCAAAGATATTATTATTTTCACTCAAAGAAGCTTAGCAGAGCTTTGCGCAGATGTAATCCAAGGACGGAAACCCTCTCGGATTATTCCTCTTGCGACAAAACCGTGGGAGTAGTGAGAGAAGCTTCCATCCAGGAATCTTCATTGTTTACACCATTATTCAAAGATTTCAGCAGTTTCAGAGAAAGGAATAAATTGCAGCTGTGGGCTTTTGCACATCTATCTGAGTGGGGCGGCTTCTTCTACAATTATTTATTGTTGTGTCAGAGGTATTTTTCATGATAGATATTTATTGTAATTCCCAGTAGCAAATATATCAAATCGGCTAGGGTTTTGGTTCATTTACTGTGGGTTTTTAGACAATCATTGTTATTAAATCTTTTTGCAGATTTATATTTGTATTGCTGTAATATTTAGCTTCAGAAATCATTATTAAATATACAACTGAAATATTTATAAAGAAATCTGCCAGTTAAACCCCAGGCGCCTATTCTCGCATTTGCCCGTTTGCGGGTTTGCTTTGCATTTAATTTATCTATGCGCTTTTAGCATGATGTTTCATGAATTCTTTTGATATTATCGGTTCAGATCCGAGCTGTGGCATTATATAATAAAAAATAAATAAAAATAAAAATATTCGAGACAAAAAAACGGGTTTGGGATATTTCAGAGAAATTTACTAGTTCGATGCACTTACAATTCTTCTTCTTATCATGTACTCTATCATCAATTATTGTAACCCAAGATTCCAAAACTCTCTGTAATGAAATTGAAATTCCCCACAGGAATACTACTAAACATGCGAGATATTGTAGAGAAACTAATGCTTTATATTTGGCTACTTCCAATATCATGAATTCTTTTCATATTATCGGTTCGAGATCTCGAGCTGGGCATTATATTTTTTTAAAAATATATATATATATTCGACAAAAACGGGTTTGGGATCTTTCAAAGAAATTTACTAGTTCGATGCACTTACAATTCTTCTTCTTGTCTCGTACTCTATCACCAAATTTTCCAATGATCGACTTTCAACATGATTCTTCATAACAAAGCAAGATGGTGTTTTGGTGTCCTGCCTTTTAGATTTACTTAATTTTTCAACATCTTCTTCCTCTTCCTTTTCTTCTACTACCTCGGGTATTTCTAAGGGCTCTTCTGCAGGTTCTTTAGCTTTTTGATTCACGATTTCATCCACTCTCACATTTGCACTTTCTACTATAGTTTGTAGTCTTTTGTTATAGCATTTGTAGGCTTTGCTTTTAATAGAGTAGCCAAGAAAAATTCCTTCATCCGCTCTTGAATCAAATTTGCCCAAGTTCTCTTCATTTCTTTTAATAAAGCATCTACTCCCAAACACTTTGAAATATTTTACAGTAGTTGGTCTTCCTTTCCACAATTCATAAGGAGTTTTGTCATGATTAACTCTGATTTGCCCTCTATTCAAGATATGAACAATCATATTTACCATTTCTCACCAAAATTTATCTCGATAAATAAGATTCATTTAACATGGTTCTAGCCATCTCTTGACAATTCGTATCTTTCTTTCTGCCACTCCATTTTGTTGTGGAGTCCTTGCAGCTTGAGTTGAGTATTGTCTTTTGATTCCATGATCTTCACAATAATCAATGAATTCATTTGAGGTGAACTCACCTCCACGATCTGACCTCAAGCACTTTAGTTTCAATCCGGTTTCATTTTCTACTAAAGCCTTGAATGCTTTGAACTTCTCAAATGCTTCTGACTTTTCTTTTAGAAAGGCTACCCAAGTCATTCTAGTGTAGTCATCAATGAATAACATGAAATAACTCTCACCTTGTATGATTTCTGTTATGGTAGGTCCACACAAATCCGTATGAATCAGCTCCAGTGGTTTGGTGGTCGAATACTCCTTCGTTCTAAACCTTGCTCTAGTTTGCTTTCCATGCTGACATTGCTTGCATAGAGTACTTGAAGGTTTCATTACCTTGAGAATATCCCGCATAGCCTACTTGTTGTTGATTTTCGAAGATTATCAAAATTTATATGGCCCATCCTTCCATGCCATAGCCAAGTCTCTTCAACCTGACTTAGACAACATTTCTCTCATTTTATTTCTCCGAGCATGTATAGGTTATTTGTGGTTCTATTTGCATCTGCTACTAACTATCCCGTGTTATCCTTCCTTATCTCACACCCTTCAGAATAAAACTCAAGTGTGTGTCCTTGATCACACATTTGGCTTACACTTAAGAGATTATGCTTTAATCCTTCAACATATAAAACATTCTCCCTTTTTGTTTTACCATTATCAAGACCCAACATACCTTTTCCAGCGATCTTTGCTTTAGCGTTATCACCGAATTTCACCGTACCTTCATTTACTTTCTTCAATGAGATGAACTTACTTTTATCTCCGTTCATATGTCTTGAACATCCACTATCAATGTACCACAACTGCCCTTCATCCTATGCATGGAATGATGTTTGAACAAGCATAGATTTCTCTTTATCTTGCCCATCATCCTCTTTCTTTTGTTTCCAAAATTTTGTAGCTTCTTTCTTCTTTATTTCGGAGCATTTACCTTCTGGTTCGATTTGGATGGTTCTACAAAACCACTTCTACAAAATCTTGCCATATGTCCATAGTTATTGCAGTTATAACAAACAATATCTTCAACATAGTTCGATAAAGGAGCAAAGGAGTTGTAATTTCTATTTGAGAATCCATACACACCTTTGTTCTTTATATTGTTGTCTCTCACCCATATTCTACAATCTATTGCTTTATGACCAAAATGATTACAATAGAAGCAATAGCCATAGAAAGAATTTTCAAACCTGGACATGTGAGTATATCTTGGAGGATTTGGTCTTCTAAACTTGTTCTCATCTTTGCTTTCCTTGTAAGAAGTGTTGATCTTCATAAAGCTCTTCTCCCTTTTCAACTCTTCATTCTTCATAGGTTCCTTGAGTGTCTCTGCATAGGTCTTTGACTTCTCTGCTTTTGTCTCTTTTGACGACTCTATACCTTTTGTGTTAGCGGTGTCTTGTCTTTCCTTATATCCAAGACCAGTCTTGTCGATGTTGACTTTTGTCGGTTCAGAATTTCATCTAGTATCTCGGTACTTTTCTCGAATTTTAGATTACTTGTAACTTTAGCATTTGCTTTTTCCAAGTCCTTTCTCAAAGCAACGATCTCTGACTCACGCTTTTCGCAATCTTCTTCCTTAGTCCTTAGCTGATTTCTTAATTCTTCTTCAACTCGTTTTGCTTCTTCAATTTGGGTTTTTAGATCCATGATCATCTTTCCTGATTCTTCAAGAGATTGTGATATCTTAGCTTCAAAGTTACGATCTTCTTCTTCATACTTTAGGAGCTGTAACTTTTGTTTCAAATTTTTCTTTTTAAGAGATTTAAACTCTCCCAAGGCACAGATAAGTTCCTCTTCAAGATTCACTTCACCTTTTTCTTCCATGTCTTCATCTCTTTCTAAGTCATCTTTTATAGCCATGAATAATATTTCTTCATTATCGCTATCTGAGTCACTTATCCCACTTTCTTCGGATGATCTACTACTTCCTTTTGAATATAAGCTTTTCTTTTGCTTTCCAAATCTTTTCTTGCCTTTGCTTTGCTTGAATTCCCTTTTGAATTTAGGTTTGCTTTCCTCATCATCGCTATCTTCTTTCTCTAGACACTTAGCCACAAAATGACCAATTTTACCATAGTTAAAACATTTAAATGGTAACTTACCTTTGTACTTTCCAAATCCTTTCTTTAACTTTCGAATGAACAAGGCTTCTTTCTCATCTTCTTTGTTGCTTGAGTTCTCATTCGACTCAAGTTCTTTGATTTTCTCTTTCTTTAAGACTTTGAATGCAACTTCCTTCTTTGATGGTCGATTTGACTCAGTCCTCATTTCGGACGCAGTTAGTATTCCATGTAGTTTGTCCAACCTCAACTTATCAAGATCCTTCATTCTTGAATGACATACACCTTAGCATCAAATCTTGATGGTAGAGAACTTAGAATCTTTTGAACGATCATGGATTCTTCAATCTTTTCGCCTAACCCTCTTATGGCGTTGACAACCTCATCCACGCAAAGAAGATAGGCTGCAACATTCTCCTCATCCTTCATTTTCAGGCTCTCAAATTGTCTCCTATGGGTTTGAAGCTTAGCCCTTTTAACCTTGTCATCACCTTCGTAGATAGTTCAAAGTTTGTCCCATATCTCCTTCGCCATGTCACATTGCATTACTTTAACAAACTCAGATTCTGACAGGCCACATAGGATTGCATTCATTGCCTTGCACATTTGTTTTCAAAAGCATTCTTTTTGGCTTGATCGACGGTGGAACTGATGGGATTGTATATCCAACTGTTACTAATTGCCAAATATCAAACCCTAGTGCCATTAGATATGTTTTCATTCTTATGCTCCAAAATGCATAATTTGTTCCATCAAACAATGGAGCCTTGTTCAAAGAAAAACCTTCTTGTACTTGATGAGTAGCCATATGTGCTTCTGAAATCTACCTTCCAATTGTAAGATTGTTCCTTAAGGCACCTGCTTTGATACCAATTGTTAAGCACAAAATAATACTGAGAGGGGGTGAATCAATATTATGATATTTTTTAATTTAACACTTAATCTCATAACCGTAATCACAATTAATCAATTTCACAGTGAATATATCAAAGCAATCAATAAATGCAAAGCAAACCAACACAATGCAAATAGACACAGATTTACGTGGAAACCCTTTCGGGAGAAAACCACGGAGAAAATCTTCTTTATTATATTTCTCAAATGTTTGTAGGCACCAACCTACAAGAGACACCAATCCCCAAATTACAATTTTGTAGGCACCAACCTATAGGAGCACCAACCCCTTTTTGCTAAGCACCAACTCAGCAAGAGACACCAATCTCTTCGAATATGAAGGCACCAACCTTCCTTACAAAAAACAAACTCTTTTCTATCTTTTATGTTGTTGCTGCTTCAACAGATGATAGAACACTTCCTTTCTAACTCAGATCAGCTGTACTTTTCTTACAAAACTGCTGCTCAGAATATTCTTCTTATTTATTTCAATCCCTTCACATATATAAATCGCTGCAACTCTTCATTTAAAAGGTTTTTCAGATCTGCTCCTTTACTTCTTATTTTTCATTTCAATTTCATACCCTTTCTCCCTCAAACATCTTTTTTATATAGTCTTTCGCACCCTTTCGAAAAGGCATCTTTTCTACCAACCGACACTCCCTTTCATTTAATTTAATTAACCATCTTTTATTTTAATAATGCAAATACACATGTCGGCCATAACTATAAAGTGGCACTATTTTCCAAAGGGAGTAGTCCAAATTTTTTTAAAAAAAACGCTTTTATTTGTATTTTAAACCATCCTATGGACATATTTATTGCTCCTTTAATCACCCCTTATCATACTAAAACATGGAGATTTAATTATGTCATTTGAATCTTCTTTTTCACCATAAAACATGGCATATGAACACCTTAAAATGCTGATATCTCTCTCCTATGTACAGCTGTGTATATCTCACTTATACCATGATAATCCTTATGCAAAAATGCTTCTTTTCATGTATTTAAACTTTCGTTTTCTGCCCTTTTATACTGTTGGTTATGCCCGTTACTTTCTACCATTTCCATCAACATCCGTCAGTAGTTCCATCACTTCCGTTACACGATTCCGTTAACCAAATACATCGCTGATTAAGCCTTTGACATCAATGACAATTGCTATCCCCGATTTCACCCCGAAATCTGAGACTACCCTTGTAAAAAATATCATACTTTTAAAATATCGTATTTTATTATATAGTGCTCAAAATAAAGTAAAATATCATTAAAGCACATATAATGAATTAATAGATGTTAGAGTGACTTTGACTTAGGAAAGTGTATTTAAATAAATTAATAAACTATTTAAATGCACTTCCTAGCCAAAAGTGCGACTTGTTTAGGTAATGATCAAATAAACCCAAAAATGCGACTTGCTTAGTGAAGCAAAATAATTAATTAAATATTAATTATTGGGTTTTAGCCAAAAAGTGCGACTTGGATATTTGGAAGGGTTTTTGGCTATATGGAAGAAAATGCGACTTGGGGGAGATTCATTCAGAACATTATTATTTTCATACAGCAGTTAGCACAGAGCTTTTGCAGATAGAATCCAAGGACGGAAACCCTCTGGATTATTCCTCTCATGACGAAACCCCAGGGAGCAAGAGAGAGAAGCTTCCATCCAGGAATCTTCATTGTTTACACAGTTATTCAGCATTCCAGCAGTTTCAGAGAAAAGAATAAATTGCAGCAGTGAGCATTTGCACATCTATCTGAGTGGGGCGGCTTCTTCTACAGTTATTTATTGTTGTAATGAGAGATCCGAGCGAGCATTATATAAAAAAATATTCGAGACAAAAAACGGGTTTGGGATCTTTCAAAGGGTATAAGAGCAGTGTATCCTCCCGGCTGTGTGGGAACAAATGGACAGGGTATTACAACAGAAATCAGCTTTGAATGCATCACAGAGAGGACAGTCCATACAGATACTACACCCACAGATTTGAGCACGACTCAAGGCCGGTATTGCAGAGGTGACAGAATGGAATATTTGGGCGAGAGACCTGAGAGTCCTCGAGAGGAACATGCAGATCCGTATAGGAATTTTATTCGGGATATGGCAGCCATGCGGAGGCGATTATTACAAACCATGGAGTGCATGGGCACTACTTTGGACAAAGTTGGCACTAGATAGGTCATGAGACAGGCACAAAGCAGGATGGATAGATCCGTATCGGTTGCCAAAGCTACAGGGGATAGAGCAGATCACCTTCAGAGCTTGGGAGTGTTAGGGGATCGCCACGCCATGAGCGTAGGCATACTCATACAGACGAGAGGAGACCTACACAAACTGCAGATAGGCCTATGCAGCCTAACTTCTTGCCTAGAGGTGACCCTCCAGAGATTGAGGGACGGTCGGAAGAAGCAGCTTTCCTGGATACTATCATGGCAGTCAGTGATGAGTGCAGGAGTTTGCCGCAGCATGTGAGGGATGCATTTTCCCTCCCACAGTATTGTGCTCAGAGGAGAGACAACATGAGGGCCGGACAGGATAGGAGACCTAGAGCACAAGCAGTAATGCAGATTTGCTACAGTTACCATCAAGGTAACCCTCTCCACTTTTGATGGTAGTGGAAAGATCAATGCCAGGGCTTGGATTCACAAGCTCGACACCTACCTTATCCTCAAACCCATGAGGGAGCAGGAGGCCATACAGTTCGCTACATTGCACCTTGAGGGGGTGACTTATGATTGGTGGCACCATGGGTTAATTATGCAGGTCATCAGCGCTACGTTCGAACGGGATTTCAGCGATAGACCGATTGCATGAGATTTGATCGCAAGGATGTGGAGTTATATTACGGGGACTTGGCATAGCTCCGAACAAAGTGGACATGTTGATTCTTCTATCAACAAATTTCGTGAGGATAAAGATTATGGTTCCGAGATGCCCGAGAAGAGGGTGGTGATGTTATTTATAGAGGGCCTCCATGACAGGATAAGAGGATTGGTCAAGGCTCTTAAGCCCGGGACATTGCATGATGCCATTCGGACGGCATTGACTTGGACACACCCCCACTTCCTATCAGCCCACTTCTTCTCGGCCAATAAAAAGTTTCCCACGAGCTCCGAGGCCATTTCAGCGCTCTCTACCGTCCCGCGAGAAGAGTGCACCACCTCCTAAGGTGGACCAGGAGACTCGTAACGAATTGAGGAGGAAGCTTTGCTTTCATTGCAAAGACCATTGGGAGCCTAGACATCGTTGCCTTGGTAAAGGCAAGGTGCATCTCATTGAGGTGATTTCCGATGGGGAGGATGATCATGCGCCAGATACAGATGCAGAGGATGAGGGCGGTGACCATGATGCACAGGGGGAGCAGCCCCGAATAGAGCTGGGCGAGAGTGAGGCATTGGATTCATCTCGATGTTACTATTGCTACACTCTCAAGCGTTCCTAGGTACCATCCCTTTCGGCTGAAGGGAGTGCTTAAGGGACAGCGGATTGTTTGTCTGGTTGACAGTGGAGCTACGCACAACTTCATTGATGAGGGGTTGGCTGCGAAGCAAGGATTACAGGTTGAGGAATTTGAGGGGTTTAGTGTACGGGTGGCCGATGGATTTGCTATCAGTTGCACTAAGAGGATTCCACGACTTAGTATTCAGATGGGGGACTACACATTGACCGATGACTTCTATGTTATCGGACTGGGTGAGATTGATACAGTATTGGGTATTCAGTGGTTACAGTCCCTTGGCAGATATGTGCAGGATTTCCGGAGGATGGAGTTGGAGTTTATGGTGGATAAGAAGAAGATTGTGCTTCGGGCTCTTTCTGACGGTGGGCCTAGAGTCGTTTCAGCAGATGGAGTCTATAGTATGACATGGAGAGGTGGCATGGGCAGCCCAGTGTTTCATTTCAGCCAAATCTTCTTCAGACAATGAGCAGCCCCTTCATATTGACATCCAGTCCATACTGGATAAGCATGGCCCAGTGTTTGGTGACATTCCTCCAGGTAGACCACCAGATAGAGGGTTTGAGCACGTTATAGAGCTTGAGGAGGGTGCTAAGCCCGTGATGACTACGCCTTATCGCCATCCTAAGACATACAAGGATGAGATAGAGAAGGCCATCAGAGAGCTCTTGGAGATGGGACACATCCGTCCTAGTTCTAGTCCCTTTGCTTCTTCAGTAGTTTTGGTGAAGAAGAAGGATGGGACCATGAGGATGTGCATTGACTATCGTGCACTGAACAAGAAGACCATCAAGAACAGGTATCCCATTCCTCGCATTGATGAGCTGTTAGATGAGTTGCATGGATCTATCTACTTCTCGAAGATTGATCTTCGATCAGGCTACCACCAGATTAGAGTTCGGGATGAGGATATTCACAAGACAGCCTTCAGATGTCATTATGGGCACTATGAGTTCTTGGTGATGCCATTTGGACTCACTAATGCACCTGCTACATTTCAGTCATGTATGAACCATCTCTTCAATAGGCAATTGAGGTAGTTTGTGTTGGTGTTTTTTGATGATATTTTGATTTATAGCAGGACATGGGATGATCATTTGAGGCATCTTGATGAGGTACTTAGCATAATGGAGACTCAGTCTTTGTTTGCTAAGATGTCCAAGTGTGAATTTGGACTTACGGAGATATTGTATCTTGGGCATGTCATTGGGGCCAATGGGGTCAAGGTCCATTAGGAGAAGATACAGGCGATGCAGGATTGGCCACCACCCAGGAATACCTCTGACTTGCGAGGATTCTTAGGGTTATGCGGTTACTACAGGAGGTTTGTGAAGGGTTATTCTTAGCTGGCAGCTCCATTGATAGATCTTACACGAAAGAGTGCATTCAGTTTGTCAAATGAGGCACAGGTAGTATTTGAGAGGTTCAAGGTAATTATGAGTACCTGTCCAGTTTTGGCTCTACCAGATTTCTCACGGCACTTCATTTTAGAGTGTGATGCTTCGGGATTGGGGATTGGTGCAGTTCTTATGCAAGATCGCCATCCTATTGCCTTTGAGAGCTGGAAGCTGAGAGATAATGAGAGACTGTATTCCACCTATGATAAGGAGATGCTTGCCATTATGCATGCTTTGGCAACGTTTAGACAGTATTTGGTGGGTGGAAAATTTGTGGTGAGAACCGACCACAACAGTTTGATATATTTCATGGAACAAAAAGAACTCAATGAGAGGCATCAAAAATGGTTCAGCAGGATCCAAGCATATGATTTTGACATTGAGTATGTCAAGGGGACAAAGAATGTAGTGGCTGATGCACTTTCCAGGAAACCCCATCTCGCTGCCCTATGTTCTTTGAGCGAGATTTCAGCAGATTGGAAACCTCAACTGTCATTTGAATATTTCAAAAACACTTGGGCATGTGACATTATGGATGGAAAAATTCAAGATGATCGGTATAAGGTAATGGATGATTTGATTTTGTATAAGGGCAAAATTTACCTAGTTCTGAATCTCAACTTAAGGAGAAGATTATGCATGCCTTCCATGATGCACCACTTGCAGGTCATCTAGGTAGTTTAAAACATACAGCAGATTAGAGAGAGATTCTCTGAAAGGGTCTCAAGGATGATGTCTGCGCCATGTCCATGAGTGTATGACTTGTCGCAGTGAACAAGTCGAGCATACTTTCCCAAGTTTGCTACAGCCTTTGCCAATTCCAGAGCGAGAAGTGGAAGAGTATTTCGATGGATTTCATTACGGTCTTCCTGGTGCAAGGGAATGATCGCATTTATGCAAAGAGTGGATCGGTTGACAAAATATGCACACTTTTTCGCTGTCCCTACCAGCTTTAAGGCACCTCATGTGGCTGATTTGTTCTTCCGCGATATTCAGCCGCATGGACTTCAAAGAACATAGTAAGTGACCGGGATAAAGCGAGTTTATGAGCATATTTTGGCAGGAGTTTTTTCACTGGTTTATACTTTGAGATGACTCCTAGCACTAGTTATCACCCTCGGACAGGATGGGCGAGACAGAGATTGTGAACAAATGGATAGAAGGTTATCTTCGCAACTACGTTGCGGGGCAAAGAAAAGGCATGGGTTAAGTTGCTATATTTATGTGAGTATTGTTATAACACCACTTACCATATGTGTTGGCTAGATTTTCTACATAGCATCAAACTTAAACAAGTCATGAGATAAATCTCCCTCATTTAACCTAAGTGAGGCTCCCATGTCGATTTGTCAATTTAAGTATGCTAATATCTAAATGGGGTTTTACTTTAACTACTCACCATGAACCATAATCAATAATTCTGCAGCAAAGTAAGCAAATCATTTAAAGAAAGGAAAAGTTATAGAAGAAGGTAATTATATAAACACAAAAGAAATGGGGAAGATGTGCATCCCAATCAAGAGATGATGACAAAGGTAAATTGCATGCACATAGAAGAATCCAATAGATATAAACACAATTCTAAAACAAAGGCAATCTAGATCTAGATCTAAAATAACACAATGTTTATTAAGAGATCTAAGATTAAAAGCAAGAAACACAGACACCAAGACACAAAGTTCTCCGGAAACATGCTCCTTTGTATTCCTTTGCTCCAAGCGGCTCTCGTGGATTCAAAGACAAAGTCTAGAACACAAGATTGCTGCTTATAAATTCTCGATCATTAACCCGAAGGTTCTTCCTCTACTTATAGAATGTAGAGGGGCAATTACAAGTTGGAAGCTTTTAGTTGAACTGGCACATGTGGAAGTTGGAGGAAAAAAACAACTAGCAATCTCCACACCGAAATTCCTCTTTGCATGACATGTATGATTTGCAACTGAAAATAGAACCTTCTATTTTGCATGTCCGCCACCTATCTCCAAGTAGTTGACTTCTTCAAGTAATGGCTTTTAAACCAATCACTTAAGTTGTATAATTTAAATGATCGCTCAATTACTTTGTCGGAGAAAAGAAGGAAGAGGAAAAGCTGCAGTCTTGTCCTTTTTCATGTCTGCATGCAGCTAATTCTTTTGCCTTTGATTCTCACCAAACTGGATCTGGGAGTAGCTGGATCTGGAAGCAAGTTGGATTTGGAAACAAGCTGGAATTGGAAACAACTGGATTTTTCCGTCACCTTGTCTTCTTTTTTATCCTTAAAGCTTTTGCAGTTCTTCTCCAATACATGCATCAATGCAATGTTTGCCGCAGATAACTCATCATCCTTATTTTTAGTTGCATATGAGCAATTAAAAATTCGACACAAGACTGATGAATGAAAATTCAATGAAGGCTTCAACTAGAAAATGGGAGTATTTGCATGAGATCTTGGAAGGAATTTTCCATGAACTAACTTCTTCACGGGTTGCATTCGAAACAAGAGGATGAAGCCTTTGTGCGGGACGCTTTTGCAACTATGAGATCTCGGATCTCGGATCTGCATATGTTTGCATCCGCATCTACATATGGATTTGCACTGCATAACAAACTCGCAAATGGGTCATGGATGGAAAAGCTGCACTTGAATAATTCCATTGCTTTTAATCTCGCACGCATGAGTGAAGTTTTCCACGCACGCATTTGAGTGAAGTCTTTCCCGCTCTCGGATCTCGTCTATCAATTCAAAGAAGAGGTCTTGGACCTAGATCCGTGTCTCCAATATCTGTAAATTTAGAAGTGATGCATGACTCCGTTGTGCTTTCTTTTTCATCTCTCTTTGCCATGACTTTATCAATCTTTGTCTGAATAATTCTTTTCTTCTAATTCAGCCGGAATTCTTCAATATTGGTGCGGATCTGGATAATTCTTCAGATTCGGAGGATATATTCAATGCTTTGGACATTGATTAAAGCTCCCTTTCTTTTGTAAAACACCTGTAATGAATTCCTGCAATTAATTCAGACAAAAATGGCCACCGGAGCATGAATAGTGAATTTTAATTGTAAAAATCTGCACTTTTCAAGCCTGCTGCCCCAAAAATTGATGTTTAATTTGCACATAAAGAGAGCATGAATCCTTTCAACAACACCTGAGCACCTGTAACACCTATGCAAACAATTATGCAGACAAAGATCAACCTCCTTCAAAGCATGCGCCAAATTTGGAAGCTTTTAGCCTTGTTTCCACCTTGCCTGAGCAAAATCCTTCTTCAAATGGGGCGCACTTTTCCTCTTGGCTGCAATTCTTTACCTATGAATTAAATAATTCACCCATATGGCAGCCCATGCTTATATAACCCTCACAATTCTATAATTAATAATTGCTCTTCCTATTCCCGCAATCAATTAATTAAAAATCATGCTTCTCTCTTTAAAAATAGCATGTTTAAGGACAACCATCTATTAAATTAAATTTAATCAATTTAATCATCCACTCTTCACTTCACTTAAGCTTCACAGTGTGCTTTGACCATAGCCACTGAAAATAGAATTTAATTTAATCAATTAATACTTTAAAAAGTATTATTTCCTTCTCAAAAGGGGCTGCATTAAATAAATTAAATTTATTTAATTTTGGAATTCTATTTTTAAATTTCTTTTGTCCACTTCCCTTTGTTGACTTTTCCACAAGCCTAGGTGCCAAAATTGGGTGAATAAATATTAACAAATATTTATTTAATGCATTATTATTCACCCAAGGTGGGTCACACTTTTTGGAATAATAGAATTCTATTTTTAAAAACACATGGCAATGGGAATTTTTACCCTGCAAGGCAGCCCCGGAAATCCCATGATCCACTTAAGTGATTTGACTTTGACAATGGGATTATTTACCCTGCATGGCAGGCAATAAAATCCCATGATTTCACTTAAGTCACTTTTCTTTTATTTCACCATGGAAATTTTTACCCTGCAAGGCAGGCAATAAATTCCCGCCTGCCTGCTGCCTCTAATTTTCACATTGTAGCTTAAGTGAATTTTCTATTATGGGTAAAAGTACCCTGCTAGGCAAGTATCTGAATTTCCGTCTGTCTGCTGCTTCTATTTTTCCCACTGCAGCTTAAATCCTTTGTTTTCCAAAAATACGCCAACCCCGCAGGGGCTTTTTAGTGCACGACTTCCTCACGGGCACAACGTGCGTATATGATCCCCGCTTACTTCGGCCAAGAATCGAGCCAAACCGGCAAAGGAATTGATCTAGAGAAATTTCACAGAAAACAAAACGGGAAAACACAAAAACACGAAAAATTGCCAAAAGTCACAAATAAAGCCCAAAACTCATTCCTTGTTAAAATCCTTCTGGTAAAAGGGAATAATGATATGTTCGATCATAACAGAGTTAAAACAGCGCAAATAGCCTCATACGGGGCTCAAAATAATTAAATACAAATTTCCTACAGACAAATCCCGACGACAAAATATAACAATTTTGGGCATCTGGGTATTTGGCGAAAAAGGCTAATATGGCTCTTTGGGAATATCCTGACACAATACAAGAACTTTCAGGCAATAAAAACACAAAACGACCCATTATTTTAAAAGTACGAAAAAATTTCGAATAGGGTAGTCGCAGATTTCAGGATGAAATCCTCGAAATCTGGGTGACACCAATGTCTATTGGTATGACTCCATTATGAGCACTTTATGGGTATGATGCGAGATCCTTTGTTGATATGGCATTTGGGGACAGTAGAGCTCCCAAGGCTCAGGAGAGTTTACAGGATATCCAGGAAATCCTTAAGGTACTTAAGGAAAATATTCAGCGGGCCCAGAATCAGCAGAAAATGTATGCAGATAGGCACAGAGTGGAGAGATCATTTGAGGTAGGGGACATGGTTTTTCTACGACTTCAGCCTTACAGGCAGAGCACTCTCAAGAAGAGCGGGGCTGAAAAGCTCAAACCGCGATTTTATGGGCCATACAGGGTGTTGAGGAGAGTTGGTGAAGTAGCATATGAGCTGGAGTTGCCTTCTGAGAGTAAGATACACAATGTTTTTCATGTGTCTTGTTTGAAAAAGGCTTTGGGGCAGAACATTGTTTCTTCTACAGATTTACCACCCCTGGATGAGGAAGGGAGATTAGACCTAGTGCCAGAGGAGATCTTGGACAGCCGGGAGAGGAGACTGAGGAACAGAGTTATTCGGGAGTTCCTGGTGAGGTGGAAAGAGTTACCGGAGGAGGATGCCACATGGGAAGGCGAGGCTATACTACAACATCCAGCTCTACAGTTGCTTGGGGACAAGCAATCTCGGGAAGGGAGGACTGTAATGTCCCTCTTTCTCGAATAGTTCGGTCGAAGACCTTTGGCCTATTTTGTCTACCCGACGGCCAAAGGGGTGTTTTCAAGGGTGACTTTGGTTTATTATTTTATTATATGGTGCTCAAAATAAAGTAAAATATCATTAAAGCACATATAATGAATTAATAGACTGTTAGAGTGACTTTGACTTAGGAAAGTGTATTTAAATAAATTAATAAACTATTTAAATGCACTTCCTAGCCAAAAGTGCGACTTGTTTGGGTAATGATCAAATAAACCCAAAAATGCGACTTGCTTAGTGAAGCAAAATAATTAATTAAATATTAATTATTGGGTTTTAGCCAAAAAGTGCGACTTGGATATTTGGAAGGGTTTTTGGCTATATGGAAGAAAATGCGACTTGGGGGAGATTCATTCAGAACATTATTATTTTCATACAGCAGTTAGCACAGAGCTTTTGCGGGCGAGAATCCAAGGACGGAAACCCTCTGGATTATTCCTCTTGCGACGAAACCCTGTGAGCAAGAGGTGAGAGAAGCTTCTATGCAGGAATCTTCATTGTTTACACAATTATTCAACATTCCAGCAATTTCAGATAAAAGAATAAATTGCAGCAGTGAGCATTTGCACATCTATCTAAGTGGGGGCTTCTTCTCTGATTATTTATTGTTGTAGACAGAGATCCGAGCGAGCATTATATAAAAAAATAATATTCGATACAAAAAACGGGTTTGGGATCTTTCACATTGTGAAATAAAAGAAAATCACTTAAAGCATTGATGGGAATTTCTTACTGCCTTGCCTTGCGGTAAAATCCTATTATGAAAGTCAAACAACTTAAGTGGATCATGGGATTTTTGGACTGCGGTGCAAGGTGCATAATTCCATTGAAATTGACTTTTAAAAATAGAAAACAGCCATGTCAAAAGTGCGACCCCTTTTGGAATAGAATGATAGCTTTACTTGCATTTATTAATTGTTTCTATTCCTAATTTTTGCACCCAAGCATGAGGAAAAGTCAACACAGGATAAGAGGATAAAGGAAATTGGAAATAGAATTCGAAAATTAAATAAATTTAATTTATTTAATGCAGCCCTCTATCATGCAAAAAAGTGCGACCCACCTAGAGGAGAAATAATACTTTTTAAAGTATTTATTGATGGAATTAATTCCTATTTTTTGTGCATGATTTCAAAACATAGTGTGAAGTCAATGTAGACTGGAAGTAGAAAGCTAAAATCAAATAAATTTAATTTATTTAATGACAGCCAGAGCATTCATAAAGCCCGAGGAATTGAAGTGGAGATGTTCTCTAAGTATGAGCAAGAGTTCTTCCTAGCACGGCTGAACTTCAATCCATATGGGGTGCCGAGGAAGACAATCTCCCAAGAGTACGCGCATGTGCCTTCATTAGAAAATTTCTGGATGAAATGCAAAAGCGAGTACAAAGTTAGAAAGGAAGATTTCAGCAGGTTATCAGCATGACAAGTGTTTGATTTTGGATTAGCACCGATACTGCGGATCTTAAAGATGATGGGTCGGTGTTACTTGGCGCATACCATCGAGATGGGAGGAGATAGAGTTGTATTTCGGAGAGTATAGGTGGCTGCCACACGATCGAGGAAAGGTCTCGTGACCTTCTCGGTCAATACTTCAAACTAGTTCTTGACAAAGGGATATTGCCTTGATAAAGCTTTGATGAATCGATCACAGCAACCTTAGCACGGAGATTCTCTCAAAAGGAAGCATGAGGGAGAAAGCGTGAAGGCCTAAAAAGATTAAAGTGTAACAAAAGTCTCATTATAAGGAAAAGATTACTTCTACGATTATGGTGTTAGTTACGGCTTCTCCAACATCAAGTACTTCACCGATTTGTTGCACCTCAAAGAAGATATTGTCCTTCCTCCGTTGAATCCGCAACATTTGTCTTTTCTCCTCAACCACTCCGATCAAGCACCTCTTCCCGAAGAAACACCAAGTCATGATGGTAGAATTTGAAAGAGTTTTGTCTTTGGACAATACAGAGAATGGTAGCCACGACAACAGAGCTTGATTTCGGATGGAGAGGAATCAGAGCGCGAGATGGTGGTACACTCGGCAACTTCTCATTCTCCGAGAAGTAATTTCTCAGAATGGTTGGCTTCACAACCGGTCCCGAGAGGCTAGAGAGGAGATCAACTTGGAGGAACATGACGTGCACCGCTCCCGAGTTTGGGCGGAAAACACGAAAACCTAAAGTTGCTAAGGTAACTTCAAGGTTGATCATTGAGGAGTCGGGGCAAAAGTTCGCTGAGATGTCAGTTCCAACAGAAGGGAAGAGAAACGATGAGCTCACGGCAGAGGATATAATAGTGACCAAAGTACCCATAGGTCAAGCCACTACTGGATTGAAGCAAGACACGCAGACATTGATAAAAGTTTTATTCTTTAGGCTTGACAAAGAAAAGGCAGAAAAGTTGAACTTCGAAGCGTGTGTCTCAAACAGTGCGAGATTATTGCCAAAGTTGCCAACCGCTCACCAATTTCAGCACATAAGCGGTGTGAGTGATCACCGATGCACGAAGTGGAAAATGCAGGTAACCAGGTTAAAGCTATCAAGGAATGGAAGAGTCTAATCATTCGCCAAGCTTCTGTACAACTCGGAGAGGTGCCAGCCCGTCTAAAGGTTATGAAGGATGCATCGGTTCAGCTGAAGCAACTGGTGACGAGCACGATAGACATGAGCACGGAGGCTGAAAATAACCCGAGTACTTTGGTCGAAATAAATAAACCGCCAATGGAGGTGTTGATTGCGGAACAATTGTGCCCGATGGATCAGTTGAGAAGGGGAAGCAGCTTGAGTTTGCAGTATCTTTCCACTTGGAGATCTTCAGAATCATGTTGAAAAGGATGCAGGCACTTGAGAGTATGGCATCATCTTTACCAGACAATGTCATTGCTTTCACCAATGAGGAAGTGGTCGGGAATGTTTCTTCATACACAAGGACCATTCCTAGCAAAGTGCTTGATTCCCTAGAGGGATCTCTTCTGATGGTGCAAGAGAGAATTGATGGAGCTGTTAGGCCTTTCACAATGGATTCCATCAGTAAGTTGGTAACGCTGCATTGGATATTGAGAAGTTCGGGCCTAGCTTGAAGGATGTGGAAGCATGCATCGGGGTTTTGAACAAAAGCTTGCTACAATTCAAGACGGAAAAAAAGTTGTGGCTAAAATAGATGGGAAATTGGTGAATTACAAGTTCGACAAGTATATTCTATATCAAAACAAAAAGATGTAGATTTTACAAATTGGCAAATTTTCTTCTTCTACTCTTTCTTCTTCTATTTTCCACGTTCCCGGATATAATTGTAAAACTTTAAAGTTGTTGGTTTTAAAACCATTACTTTAAGTTATGTGGAACGATTCTATAAGTTAAGTGACAGATGTGTATAATTTTGACTATAGATCCGTATGCATGTTACTTGGAGAGGAATTAAAGGAAGATGATTGTCAGATGTTATCTTTACTTCTTGTTTATGTTTCATTCAATTAAGTTTCCCATTTGTAATTTCCCTTCTACATTCTATAAGTAGAGGAAGAACCTTCGGGTTAACGATCGACTTTGTAAGCAACATTCTTGTGTTCCGGACTTTCGTCTTTGAAACCCTAATAGCTATTTGAAGCAAAGGAATATAAAGGAGCAGATTTCCGGAGAACTTTGTGTCACAAAGGTGCATTTTGTTTCTAACTTTTTGTGTTAGATCTACTTATAAAATTTGTGTTATTCTAGATCTAGATCTGAAAGCTGCTTTTGCTTATAATTTTGTGTGTTAATATGTATTGGTTTTGTCTATGTGCATGCAATCAACTATGTAATCTATTGATTGGGTTGCACATCTTCCCTCTTTCTTTCCTGTTTTTGTTATTTCCTTCTTCTTTAGATATTTCCTTTCTTTTAAATTATGCTTACTTGCTGCAAAACTATACAGCTATAGTTCATGAGCTGAATTGTTAAAGTAAAACACCAAAATAGATACTAGCAAATTGAATTGACAAATCTTACACGGGAGCCTCACTGGTAAATGAGGGAGATTTATGTCATGTCTGCCTAGGTTTTCAACTATGCGAAAATCTAGCCAACAACAATATTTCCATCACTTCTTCACCCGAATCTATTTCCTCTGAACAATTGACTGATTATCTTGCAGGGGTTGCCTTTGATCTGTCTTCCACTTTTATCCTTGACGCTTTTGCGGTTTTTCTCAAATATGTGCGCTAGTGAAATGTCTTCCGTAAACAATTCAAACAAACCTCATCACCCTTTTATTTTTAATTGCATATGAGCAATTTTGAATTCTGGAAAGCACTCCGGGTGAAGACAAATATAAGTAAACCCAATGTGGGCTTCAACTGGAAGATTTGGAGCACATGCACAAGCTCTTGAAAGCTTAACTGGGAGACTTTGCATGCATTTTTAGAGTATTTTCCATGGGCTGCGTTGAAAATTAGAGAGGGCAATAGTGAATTTTGAAGTGGAGAGGCAGTTATAATTCACGCGAAACGTTCAATGCGTTTGATTTGAATTGCACAAGGCTGCATATATTTTCACTTACAAGACTTGCGTGAAAATAAAAGGTGGAGAGCAGCTAACATTTCCACGATTTGCATTAAAACATTTAGCCTTGACTCTTTAAAATTGCGTGAAACTTCAGGTAGGAAGGCAGCGTGGAAAATATGAAGGAAAGGCAGCTAATGTTCATGCTTCAACTTTGCAAACTCCTAATATTTGCGTGAAAAGTATGAAGGAAGGGCAGCGTGAAAAATAAGACATGGAGGCAGCTAAAGCAACGACTTCCTTAAGTGAGTTTGCTTTAAAATTGCGTGGAAAACAATAAGTCAAGGTAGCGTTGAAATTAGACATGAAGGGTAGCTCTAAAAATCACGATTTTCACTTAAACTTGACTCTTTAAAATTTGCGTGAAAAATCAAGTGGAAGGGCAGCTTGGATTTGCGACTTGCATGGGCTTTGTCTCCTTAAAGTTTCGTGAAAATACATAAGTGAAGGCAGCGTGAAAGTGGGACATGGAAGGCAACTTGCAAAATTCATGATTGGTGCTTATGTTTTGCGTGGAAAGTGCAAAGGAAGGGCAGCTTCAAATTCAACGACTTGCACAAGGAATTGCTCTAACATTTGCATGGAAATTCATAAGTGAAGGCAGCATGAAAGTGAAACATGGAAGGCAGCTTGCAAAATTCACGATTGGTGCTTATGATTTGCGTGGAAAGTGAAAAGGAAGGGAAACTTCAAATTCAATGACTTGCACAAGGAATTGCTCTAACTTTTGCGTGGAAATTCATAAGTGAAGGCAACGTGAAAGTGAGACATGGAAGGCAGCTTTGAATATTCACGATTGGCACTTGCAAATTCCCTTTAATACCTGCGTGGAAACATGAAGAGGAAGGCAGCAAAAACAATGACTTACACAAGCAAATTTCTTTTAATAATTGCGTGAAAACCCCTCAGTTAAGGCAGCGTGGAAACTAGACGTGGAAGGCAGCTCATATTCACGACTTGCACAAAAGAATTACTTTTAAAGTTGCGTGAATTTCAAAGGATGTAGGTAGGTTTGAAAAACCACGACTTGCTCCTAAAAGCCATGATTTGGATTAAAGAAAACTTCTGAATATTTGCGGGGATTCATTTAATTGCAGCTGGCAGACAAGTCGATTTGCAATAGAATCAATGGAGAGCTCTTCAAAATCCCAGTTGTAGGAAGAAAGACAAGGCTAGGGGAATTGCCAGAAAGATTACGGATAAAAACCAAAACCAAACACAAAAGAAATAAATAAATAAAAAATACACAGCGACAGAAGCTACAGACAATTGCTCGAAAATAATTCGCCAATTAGCTAGTTTGTAAAAATTCTTCCCCGGGTGAATGTTTTGTGGTAATAATGATGGGGTGAAGTGTTTTATATAACCCAAATTTCTTAGTTTTAGCTCAACCTATTTTTAAAATAATTATATTTATTTAATTCAAAAATAAATATATCGCTTTGAAAAAGTCCGCGAAGGAATTGTGTGAGCTTCGCATGTGGGTATTTGGCGAATGTGACTCTATGACTTTCTGAAGGTATCATTTGAGCAATGCGAGCAACTACAGGAAAAACAAAACACAAAAACGACCCGTTACTTAAAAAGAATGAAAATTTTTAAAAGGGGTAGTCCCAAATTTCAGGGTGAAATCATGGGGACACCATCTTCACAAATGGCTATAGCTGGCCTTCCTTTCGTGCCAAGTATTATTTTATTATAGTCTCGATATTCAGCAATAGTCAAAATCTTATGACTCCAAACATTATAGTTTTGACCCGTCAACTTTTGTGCCTCTAGAAAAACGAGGTTTGAATGTTTGCCATTTTTCACACCAATATGACTATCCAACTCCCAAATTAATGCAACAAAATGAATGGTTTAGTCTATATTCTGAATTTTTGACTTTAGGCACAAAAATAAATGCAACACAAAAATATAATCATGTATTTTGATTGACTTGGAAATTAATGCAAAGAATGTTAAACATCATGCTTTTGTTGAAAGTAAAATAATACCTAATAAAGTCATTCGTCAAAACACTAACCTCGAATTATCTTTGTATTCTGATTGAATGGACTTTCAATCTCGAAATACCCTTCATAGATTGTCAATCTTGAAATACCCTTCATAGATTGTCAATCTTGAAATACCCTTCATTGATTGTCAATCTCGAAAGAGCCTTGCCAACCGTATTTTGGACTATAAAACAAGGGGGAAAATAGTCTCATGTCTTTCTTCAGCATTTTTATTGCATTTGCAACTCTATGTCTCTGTATTTCCGTCAAATCTTACAACTATATATTGTATTTCCCTTCACAACTCGACTATATTTCCTTTCAAGTAATTGTCACACTTGTCTTTCTTCATGCCTTACAACCGTAATATGCTTCGCACCCTTCAATATCATAAGTGCTTTGATTCACGAATTCAGTTTGTTCCTAAGATGACAATTTTCCCTTTCACAAAATTCGCAACCGAATCTCGCATTTTAAGATATTTCAGACCGTAAACATCACCATTTTTGGCATTTGACCTTCCTATCGAACCCTCCCGGGACTGAAAAACATCTTTGGAGCCAACACTTTGTGAGTTTGCCCTTTAAAAATGCCTAGATGACTATACTTAAGATGTGTTCTACTTCAATGGTGATTGGTGCTACGAAAATCACGACCAAACACAGGCGTGGATGTTGTCAACCTCTTTGGTTGTCCATTCATGATTTCAGACTATAATTGGTACTCGCAACCTCCTCCCTTCTTTTTCTTCTTGATTTACATGTCTACACAAATCTACCAACTTCACTTCAATGTCCGCACTCTATGCCAAGAGTTTATTCAGATTGTGAGCCCCTTCAAGCACCAATGGCTCTAATAACAATGTCATGAGATGTGAACAGGGGAGATAAGATAAGATAAGATAAATATATTAATGTCCAACGAATGACCAAAAAGTAGGTTAATGGGACCACGGCCCAAACAATATACAAAGTGCGGCGAGGGACAACTCAAAACGAGTTCCCAAGAACAGAAAAGAAGAGAAAATACAACAGAAAGGAAACCCGAAGCCAAATACCCCCACAGGCGGGGGCAATGGAGCAAGCGGGGAGAAAACGAGGGAAGCAAAGAAGGGAATGAAGGGGGGGACAAAACAAGGACCAATGGTCTAATCACGAGATGGTAGCCACACCCCTCCTAACATTAGAGGCCAACGAAAAGAAGCCCCGATGGACTAAAGCGACCCGATGAGGGGGCGGAAGCGTCCTTCCTGCTAAGCTCGAGACTAATGCAATGCAACCAGGAGGACGAATGGAGCTGGACTGCCCTCTGGTACGTGTGTGCATCCGATTCTGTTGGCGGTGATCGAGAGAAGTGTGAAGGTCCAACCGGGGACGAACTGATCTATGCACTGTATCTGGGTCAGAAAGGCTCTGTCGTTTAGTACCTCCACCAGTGGGTAGAACCGGAAAGAAGGCCGTAATCCGTCTCGTGGGGACGACTCTCGAAGGGGATGAAGAATCTGGTCTCATGTAATAAAGACTCACGAGATATAGAGGGCAAGGCACCGTTGGTCGATATATCTGAAGAAGACCGGGAGAGTCTCGAATCCCACTGAAGAGACAATGAAATCGTCCTCTGATCTCATAGTAAATGGGGCAGCGGAAGATGAAATGAGTCTCTGTCTCCACCTCATGAAGGCTACAAAGCCTACAAAGTCTATCCTCCCGATCAAGGTGGTGATTAGTCTCGCACCGAAGTCTGTGGGAGCCGACTCGAAACTGACCCAGAGGTATACGGAGGGCATGCACCCAGTGACGAGAGGTGTACTGAGGGCGGATGATGAGTCCATCTCTGATTTCAAGAAAGTGCTCTGCATAAAAGGACATCTTAGGGTGCAAACCCCCAGGGGGGTTCACCCAAGTAGTCTGAATGAATCTCTTGTAGATATCCTCCCGGATGGACCTATTCAACACTTGCTTGGTGGGCAAGAGATGACTGGGAGCATTCAGAGAATACTGAAAGGGGGAGACGATCAATCTGGATACCAACTGAGTCCAACAAGGCAGAAGTCTCGGCAAACCAACAACGGCCCACAGCCTGGGCAATACTCACAGAGGAACAATAGGCGAGATATGGATACCTGTCCTGCTCATCGGAGAGATCACCAAACCTCCTGATACGGTGAAGAAAGGATGATATGTCAAATATAGTCTCCAGACGGAAAGGTCGGGCTCCGAACTCTGCCAAAATAATATGTTGGGGGACCGTCTGTTTGCATCTGATGAAACGGCGAAGGAGGAGAGTCTGAATCCTCTCAGCGGAAGCCCAATCTGTGTCCAAAAGGAGGCCCCCAGGACAACAGACCCATAGAGAACAGTGGGGCGGATGAGGGAGTTCATAAGAAACATCTTGGAGGAGACGTCCTGGAAGTGGTGCCGAAAACACTGTCTCTCGAGAATGGCAAGAGACCCATACCCTTTATTCACCCTCGGCTGAAGAGCGTGCCTCATACTGAATCTAGGCCCTGAGAACTGGACTCCCAGGTAGGTGTATGTATTAGTAATTTCAACCTCTTGCCCCTTGAAGAAGAAATGGAGGTGTGAGGAGGTTCTTTGGAATGCACACATTGTCGATTGTGGTCCATTATTTTATTATACAAGAGATAGTTACAAAATGGTTGAGGAGGTTACAAACCAACTATTACTAGCGACTTAATTATAAAAGGTAAGCGTTATACTCTAATATTTTGCTGAAAAGCCATGCTCTGTTTCACAATTTGAAGAGTATGAGAATGATGACTGTGAATTTGAGGATACTCTTTCTAATTTTGAATTAGATCCGGGATTATTGATGATGTTTTTGATGCAGGGAAATAAAAATTTGATGCGGACACGTCTTTGACGGAGAGGACATATGTGAAATTTCATCAACCGATTAACATATTTGATATTTCTCAGGCTGAAAGTTTTTATAACTCTAACTGTGCAATCAGCCCATTTTCTATTTTTAAAGAAGACTGAAGTGATATGGAACAAAAAAGCATTGGCAATAGATCTGAGAAAGAGCAACATGAGCAAATGAGTGCGAATTATGTTTGCAACTCAGAAGAACTCAGCATCTTCTAGGATTTATTGTGCAATACAAGCCAAATTTCAGTAGTTCTGAGATCATTGATCTTGTACAACAGAAAAAGAGACATAAGGTGAAAATCACCGCCCATCCTCGTCATTCCAGAGTATGAAAATGAGTCACAGCTCTTAGGTTTTCAGCCCATGCACTCTTGAAGGCATAGCAATATGCAAATAAATAAACATGCAGACTGGATAAGCAATGAAGAAAACTGTTTTGCAAGCACAGAGAAGTGAAACGTACAGGTTTCTATTATAGTTTTTCATGCACTACATGTGGCCGGTTGCTGGAGTATCAAGATTATTTCATGGCGCAGTTTGATCAACAATTGTAGTTACTTTTTCATAACAGTTAACAGATTTGTTTAACTCGCGTTGACTGTGGCTGTTAGTTTAGGTTTTCATTTCCATCAAATAAGATGCTTGGTATCATTCTACACTGGCATTTTTGGGCCTGTGTATTGTTTTCTGGGCAGTACAAGGAAGGAATTTTAGAACAGAGAAGCGAGAAGGAGAAACCAGGTAAGTGAAGATTTCGAGCTCAAGGATTTAATTCAGTTTGTTTCAGTAAAGAGTGGTGAGCTTCAGAGTGTGTGAAGGTCAAATGGTGGAGAATTTGAGTGTTACAAGCTACTAGTTTCATGAGAACAATATGCTGCTTATTTCTGTCTATTAACATGCTTTTAATAAAAGATTATGTTCTTACCTATTCTCTTTCCCGTGGGCCATTGATTAGATTGCCACGTTATTGAATATATGGCTCCCATTGTTTAAGAGAGAAACAACGTTTCAAAAGCTTAAAGACTCTGTAAACCATACATTTAGATGACAAGTCACCCAAATCTAATGTATGTTGGGGTTTCTACATGAGAATAGGTCAGACACCACAAAAGTAACACCAATGGTTAAGCATGGAATATGGTGGAGCCCACAATAAATTCGTGTCTTCTTATAATGCAAAAATCAAACAAGGAAAAAAAAAAAAGGTGCCATGTAGGACCTCTAGAACAGTTGATCAATTGGCAGAAACACCACATGGCATAACCTTTCTACATCAAAAGTTGAAGCTTAAGGTGGAAATTGCAGGATAGCATGAGCCATTCAATTAGATTTAAGCATCTCAAGGGGCCATCAGATTGGCAGTATAGAAGAAGGCGAAATTTATAAAGGACAAACCATCGTGAGATTTAAAAATGAAAAAGGTCAAAAAACTTCACTTGGCAGAGGCTCGTTGTATTATAGATGCAAATATACATTGCAGGTCTAAATATCCCAAGAGCCATCAATATGATAACCATGTCACCTAAATCTGATAGATGTCGTTATTTTGAAAGGAAAAGCATTACGTAGCAGTTCAAAAGCAGCAACGATGGTTAGATTTGTTTATTTTAAGATGTTCACGGGCCATAGAATTTAAGGAAAGACATAATCAGCTTTGAACATGGCAATGGGTGGATTTAAAAGGCCATGACATGGAAAACACAAGAAAATTGAGAGAACAACTGCAAACAGGTATTTTTGAGGAACATGGCATACAATAGTGAAATTATGCCGTTTTTGGGTCTGTTCTTCGGAGAAAATCTCTTGTACGATGAAGAATTATAAGGCTGCAGAGCCTTCAAATTGTTCTTCGCTTTGGGGATCCACCCCACGACCCCGCCCCATACCACAAAAGGAATGTGTCCAAGGCACTACCCTGAAACCCTGCTAGGTGCTTCCCCACCCATGAATCCCCATTACCAAATCAAAACAACAACAAAAAAATTATTTGGAAAACCATAGGATGAAAAGTGTTTTTTTTTTATTCAATTCCCAATAGATGCAAGCAATGCTTGGTCTATGAGCTGCCAAAATGACAAAACTAGGCATAGTTTCATTATTTTTCTTGGTTGTAATATTTCTCATCCTTATTTCCTTTGGAAAAATAGTTCTCTAGGCTAAAAGTCTTATCTAATTCTCAAAGATAAATGCTTTATTTTAATAAGTGGGCTCACCCCACTAATTAAAATGCATGCCATGCCAACTTTGTCTTCTACTCTTGAATAAAATTGTTTTTTTTTTTTTTTTCTAAATGCATGCCATGCATTATTAAGAGGATAAAATCTTTTAATATAAAAGAAGATAAAAGAAAAGTTTTGTGGGTGGAAGCACGGAGGATTACAAGCTCATAAGAGAAATAATGTTTTTCTAAACCAATATTTAAATTATCCATGAGTGGATAAGAAATAAAAGAGAATAATTACAAGAATTTCCTTTTAATAGAATTCAGCTGACTAAAATCTTATTTAAGCTTTTTATATTAAAAGATTCAAAGGGAGTGAAGAATTAAAAGAAAATTTTGTTTGAGATTATTATTTCTTAATGCAACCCATGCAAGTGTTTTAGGATTCAAATTGTAGCATGTTGCCCACACATCCCCTTCTTCTTATTGTCTTCTTCTAGATTTGTAATAAATGGAGAGAACCTCACCACATTCTTGAGTTCTTCCTTGCATCATTTTGATCCCAATTTTCTTTTCATAATACTATAGCCATACCATCGATTTCATGCAAAAATATATTCAGTGCCTTTTAAAAATACAAAACATAATTGTGTATTTGTTTCTTTGCATTGATAAAAGGTGTTGCTGTTAACATTCTTCAGCTTTCTTCTTATAGATATCTAGCCTCAATTCCAAAATCAGGGTAGATCTTACCTGTTGTTCTATATATATGTGTGTGTATGCTGATAAACGACACATCTTGCATGTTTTAGGTAGTCTGTGGTATAACCCAGTAAAGGAATCAGATCATTCTATTCTGGCGAATCACCTAATTTTGTTATTTATTTCTCCTCCCTTTTCCCCAAGGTAGTTTTAGTTTAGCATTAGAATAGAAAGGAATCGGCCTTCTCCAAAGGTTGTTCTAGAGGTTAGTTCCCACATTATATAACTTCCGCGTTATGTTCTGATGTGGTTGTAGCAATCAGACATTTTTGAGTATAAGCACTCTGTTAATGGATAATGGACACAGGCTGAATGAATGAGCAAACAGAGCATGGAAATGAATTTAATGTGTAAGAATATATGGGACATAAGAGGGAAAAAATACAAATCGTAGCCTTCAGAACACAAACAAAACAATGGGGGCGAGTACACATGGTTCATGAGTCAAGAGTCAAAGCATTATTTATGTAAGACATTATTGTACCCAATAAATAGCATAACAGAAATAGCATATCTTATAAATTGCACTGTATAGTGTCAAATGAGTATTGATTTGCAAATCAAGGTGTAGAGAGTTCATACCTCATCTAATATGAACTCCCGAAAAAATCACCTTGCTCTGATAGCAGAAATGCTAAAGCAGCTCTTGTCTGAAGTTGTTGGGCCTGACTTGTTGTGTCTTGCGAAGTACTCCGAAAAGAGGGCAGTGAGCTAGCTTGTAGTTTCCCAAGATTAGCCATATCACCTACCAATTCCTCACCTCCTCCACTTCTGGCTGCTATAGTAAAGTTTTCGAAAGCCTCCATAACATCAATAAATCTCTCTGCATCAAATATACCAGACTTTCCATATATTGTGTACCGTAAAGCATTTCTTAGCCTGGGAGAGTTGTCTGTCAAAAGTCTCTGAAATTACCAAACAAAAATAATTAATTGTTTTAGGACTTTATGTAGAGATGTAAAGTGACAAAGAAAAACTATATAACATAAGACCTGACAAAAAAAGCTTAATACACATTTTTCTCCTTATAGAACTCACTTAGAGAAACATTCCTTTAAGGAGAGAAGTTTTACCCTGAAAATAAAGTGGCTGGCCTTATATTATGCACAACCTATATTCCTTCATTTTATCACCATTCATCAATCATCTAATTAGTTTCTTCAAAATAAGAAAACTCTAATCCTAAAGAATTGGTTCTAATAAAAGCCAAACTTCAATGTGCATTCCTGCAGCAGAGTCAACTTTTGCAAACTGTTAAATCTTTGCTGTATGTACCACATAGAAGGTATTTAATCATTTTCACACTGGTCGAATGACCTTTTACATGTAACAAGAACTTATAGGTTGGCCCTCTTGTAAAATTGACATATCAGTTTACAAACAATGGCCTGCTAGAAGATTTTGTAGGAATGACAGAAAAGCACGTTTTGTACGCCTAACAGTTTGTATGATTAATAAATAATAACCATTATCGAATCAGTGAAGAAACAGCACTTGAGGGGTAAAGGCTCACATGTTGAAATAAAGGAGTTCCAGTGGATTCTATGAGGAACATCAACTTAGCAGAATAGAGTATTGCCCTAACAGCGTAATGTAACAGTTTCTGTATGAAAACAAAAGCATCTGACTATTGCGGACAACATAAAGCAGTAAAATGATTTCAGCACGAAGTTATTTTAATATACAAACTTAAAGATAGAAAATATTGCTAATACATATTTTGGCTCCTGGGCATATGATTCAAAGTGCTTAACATAAAATTTAAGTTTTATGTATCCTCATGGCATACAACGAGTAATGAGCTGCTCATCTAAAGAATTCCCCTGTATTATATGAGGCTATGGTAAGAGACAAACTTGTTTGTGGATTTCGAGTGCTCTAATATTGTGCTAGGTGTTTTTCTTGAAAAATTGCAGTGTTATTTCAAAGGGTGTGAAGGTATTTTTTAGGTGTAAAAGTCCCGGTGGTATTTTTTCTTCTTTCTTTTTAAGTTGAACTTTTTAGTTTCTTTTAAAGTTAAAAACAATTATATACTAGAACTGTAGAGAAACAGTAAGTGCAAGTAGTTGCTGCAGTCTAGGGGTGATCAAGGCTGCGAGGGAAGCACAGCCTCGCCATCACAAGAACCTGCAGCCAACGCCATAAAAAATTAATTTCATTTTCGCTCAAAGAAAACAATGCAATCATATATATATATGTGTGTGTGTGTGTGTGTGTGTGTGTGTGTGTGTGTGGGGCACCCCTAGAACTCTATAGGCGATAGATCGAGGAGTCTATCCGGGGGACTCGGCCGACGCGAGGAGGCCGAGTCCCCCTGGCCAACGGCCTATATATAGAATAGATGGGGCACCCTATAGAAATATCCATATGGCGATAGGACCCTCTAGATCAGATCTATATGGGGGACGGGTCTTCTTTTTCTTCGTCTTCTTCTTCTTCTTTTTCAATGATGACTTTTTGTTCTTCACCCATGATAAATCTCTTCTTTCCCTTCTTTTCCTTGGGTTCTTTAAACGGTACTTTTGGAATACTTGGCTCTGCTGTAGCCATAATAGACTGTTTATATAAATATATATGTATATAAATATATGTATATAAATATGTATACAAACAGTGCAGTCTACAGTTAAACGTCTTTAATGGAATTTGACTCCATTTTGAAATATATATATGTATATAAATTATACTTTGAGAATTGAGACTTGAGTTTGTATTGATTCATAATGTTCAAAACATGATAGTAAATAACATAATACATTCAAGTTTCAACTTTAAAATTAAAAAAATTGCATATTTTAAAAAATTTTTTGAGTTGTCTTTTAAAAAAGACGTGTAGAGGCTCTGGGTACGGCTGGAAACGTTTCCACAGAGGCAGGGTATGTTTCCAACAGTACCCAGAGAGTACAATCCTCATACCAGTACCTGGTACATTTCCAGGCTAGTACGAGGACCCCCAGGGCGTTTCTGTGCAGTCTAGATTATATATTATTTAGGAAGTGCCATATACAAATAATATGTGTTTGATTATAAAGATTAAGGTTTGCTGTGTTACAACAGCATAACAAGGGAGGTGTTGCATGGGATAAGGTCAAGCGGTTAAAGAAAATCGTTTTCCAACACGGAACCCCAAGTTCAAATCCCAAGGAAAGATGATGAAGAGCTGAATTCAGTAAAATGTTACATCTAACTAGTTGGGTGTGGCATACACCCCAACAAACGAGGTTGGGTATTAGTCCCGGGTGATTTGACATAAGGTACAAAATTAACAAGGGAGGTGAGAAGAATTTTTCTAAGGGAAGTTAAGCATCAAGTGGATATTTGGAAGGGGTCATAAGCCAAGGCATCACAAGAACTAAATAACAAGCATCATGCTTCCCAGAAGCCTTAGATAAATGCTATCCTAAAATATGGAAGCAGTAGACTTTGATAAAATGTACAACGCCACGACCTCACAAACAAGCTTAATAGGATTCCTATGTTAAGGACATAGAGGCTCCAATGGAAATTGCTTGTCAAAGACAGATGTCATACTTTATTATGTGCAAGATGTTAATAAGGCTTTGTACAAAGTAAGAATCAATTGAAGTCATTGTGTGAGACTACATATGGTATTGTAATATCATACTTGAAAAGTGCGTTACATGGGCATAAAATTGAATGAAAGTGGATCAATGATGGAAGAGAACATTTAACAAATCTGAAAGACATGGTGAACAAACTTGTAAAAGTTGGGGAGACATTTGTGACAAAGATCAAGTGTAAACTGCGCTAAACAGTTTGCCAAAGTCCTAGAGAAATTCAAGATGAAGAGAAATTTGAAGACAAATATCTTATATCGAATGGGCTTCACGTTTTTACAACTAAAACAATGAACCTATCATATGAAAATTGGACTACTTTGCAAGATGAAGTATATAAGCAAAGGGATGCAGTTTGGAGAATGCATTTATAGCAATTCTAGTCTGTAAACTCCTAAGATTGCTTACTTATAGAATCCACAAAATCACTTACTGCTGCTCTACTATGATTTTGTTTCAAAATGATAGGATTTCAAAATTTTAGAATGGTAGAATGTGCAATCAAAAAGAACATACTTGCTTAACAACCATGAATAAACATGTAATGTCCCCTTTTGGGACATTAATTAATTAAAAAATAATAACAATTATCCACTCCTTGGATTAAAGGATTTTTAATTTATTTGTACTAATAAATTAGAAATTAAAATATTATTTATTTGTGCGAGTCAAAAAAAAATTTTAAAAAGGGGAAAATCGATTTATCATGGGCCAATTAATGATTATTTGGAGAGAGATGGACTAATGAAGGCAAGTCGCATTTTTTAGAAAATTATTTATTCATCCTATGAGCACATTTATTAATAATTTGGCATGGATCGATTCCTTTGGGCATCATTTGTTGTATTTAATTTTCCCATGCATTTAATATGATTTTTGGGCAATTAATATTTGTTTTTGAGTGTGACTTCCAGGCTATTTTTAAATAAAATATTCTCTTCTAGAAGGTGGCACCAAAAGGAAGGAAGCTTTGGGGAATGAGTAAGGAAAACCTATAAAAAAATATGATGGGCACCGCTTTTCGCATGTTGACGGTTATTATAACTTATCTTCATGCTTGAAAAGGGATGTATGCCCACTAGTGATAAAAAAATAAAAGGTGTTCATCAACACCACCCATTGTGAAATGTGTGTGCCCTTGAGAGCTTAAATTGAAAAGTTATTTGCATTTTATTCCATATATGTGAATCACCATTTTTGGACAAGTGTATGAGCTTGTTTAAAGAGGGTTTTTGAGAGCTTTGTGTGAAGATTTCAATCTGATTTTAGCAATCGATTATTGTGCATCAAGTCGACTTGTTTGGGTGGGTATTGGTGGTATTTGAAGCAAGTTTAAATCTGATAATTTCCAAAATGTTTATTTAATTGATATGGTCATGATTTGACCATTTTTATGCTTATATATGTGGCTGGTAATTACCTTTCTTGAATCGACTTCGTAGAGGTTTTAGCAATCATTAAAAGGGGTTTTATAATATTTTGAGTTGTTGTCATAAACCATTTATTGCATATCTGAAAATAGCATTTATTGGGCTGGAAAGTGAAGCGGAAGTGCAAGAATTAATTTAAATATTTTCCCATAACCCTAGCGACTTGATTTGCAGATTTGGTTAAAAATTCTGATTGTTGGTTCATTTGAAAGCTCATAATTTTATCTTCCATCTGCAATTTATTTCATGCAAAAAGAGTCAATATTGAGGGAGATTAATTTTCGAAGTTTTCAGCTATTTTCCAGCATTTTTAATTTATTTTACTACTTCTGCAATTTAATTGGTTAAAGAAGTGTTAATTCCGACTAGATAACTCATCTAAACCCTTACCTTGGCTCACTCCAACCCCATTTGGGTTGTATTGAAGCCGACACTGGGTTAGTTGAGGTGAACCTAGAAGGGTTTCTCTTCTAAGTTTACTTTCATTGCAAGTAGTTTAATAAAATTTAATTAATATCCCAAAAGGGGATATTACAGAGCAAGGAAAGAATGGAAACAAACACATAACATGAAAGTTTTTGAGCTGGAAAATACCATGATGGGTAAAGCCCGATTGGATACACATCTTCCTAATCTTAATTCAATTAAATGGGTTAACACAGAGCTCCAAGAGCATACACTCACCCTCTCTATTTCTCTTATCTTCTCAATGTTGTGATCGAAGACATACAAGTAGCATGGAATGGTACACCAAGACAACTACACAAGTTTCTTTACTCTCTCATACATTCACCAATTCATTCCTTAGTCTTGTAGATCATGCTTCCACAATCTCTTATTATAATTCCGGTCTACGGACCTTATACATTTATGGAGATGTCCCTTAGAAGAACCAAGCCTATGTAAAGTATCTCAACTTCCGAGTCCATAACTTTTACATACGAATTTGGAATCAAGTGTTGTTTTTTTAAAGTGTATAACTTTTCAAGAGGAATCCAAATATGTAATCACATTTAGATCTTGATAAGGAATACTATCTATTTCACATGGATGAAGTAGACAAAGCCAACGTTAGGTGATGCAATGCACAACCTTGTCACTCAACATTCCATGTTTCATTTACCCTGACATGTCCCCTGGATTCTTTTGGAGTTATTAATGAATTTCATGGATCCTTATGGATCATACCTCCCATTTTTGGATGACATTTGATCCCACAAAATCTTAAAAGCTTTAGAAACACCTCCCCCTCTCGCCTCTTTGAGGTTCTCGTGTAATTTTTCCGGTGTTCGTCCCTGACCCCAACCAACCAATTTCTATGAGCCTTTGCTGGTTTCTTTGCATTTTACCTCTCACGCATCTATACTCACCTCCCCTTAGTTCACCCAAGAAGATGTTGTGCATACCCACAAGAGAACATAATTGAACTGTAACTTTCAACCCAGCTTCTCCTTCTATGGAAAAGATGGTTTCGATTCTCCTCTTCCAATAAAACAGATGAACTGATTTCCAACCTCGGTTGCTCGCCTATATATCC
Organism: Taxus wallichiana var. yunnanensis; assembly: GCA_018340775.1. Classification (NCBI taxonomy): domain Eukaryota; kingdom Viridiplantae; phylum Streptophyta; class Pinopsida; order Cupressales; family Taxaceae; genus Taxus; species Taxus wallichiana. Next base: position 757,882,378 of record CM031242.1, on the reverse strand, counting down.
ATCTGGCAGCGAAATTGTTACAGCAATCTGATTTGTATTGTGTATGAACTTACGATAGTTCCACTACGGTGTCCATGAAGTTTTCTTGGTGGAATTCTTCAATGATGCTCTCTGCAATGGAGTTGATCATGCTCTCTTATTGATGTTGGGGTGGCTCGTACATCTTATGATGCTTGTACCAGTAGAATACCTCAATATTCTTCCATGAGGTTGAATCTCCTTTTTCCAATGAAAGAAGTGATGCCCAATTCATCCTCCTCATGCACCAATAGAAGAGAGAATTGACTTGTCTCTCATAGAGTTGGTTGTTCCAACCTCTTGCTATTCTGCAATGTGTTTTGTTTATTGCAAAAACAGATGTTCTGGACAAGTATATGAGATATTTTACAAATACAATAATGGAATAAACAAGCTTTGACTGCTTGCTCTCTTGAAGTGCCTCTTCCCTCTTATCTATTCCTTGCCTGCAATACAACAATAGGCGAGTGAAGAAAACAAACTGAAATCATGCTATTGGCTGCCCATAGTTGTTATTCTCAAGTGGTTTTGCTGAAACATCTTTTCTTCCTATAATTGTTTGCCCATTTGCATTTATAACAACTATCATGAGATATTATACAAATTAATAGAGGAATTACTCAAATCATCGTATCATCCATCACCATCATGATTTTACTCCTAGAGGTTGCTTCCCAACCTCGAGCTTGATGTTTACTCTCTTGGGGTGCCTCGTTTCCTTCTTTTGCCTTCCTTGATATGCAATACAACAAGTAGTGAGCGAAGAAAACTTAAACATTTTTTTTTGTCTATACTCGGTATTATCAAATGGTCTTGTTGCTCCTTGCACGACGTATGATGATTGCTTCCCATACTTGCTATAAAATACAAGTGATAAAAACTGAATAATGTAAATTTGTTGTCCAAGCTTATTATCATCGAGTGGATCTGTTGTGCCTAGCTCGCCATGATAAGTCCAAAGTGTTGGCTAGATTTTCTCGCATGGCTGAAAACCAAGGCGATCATGAGATAAATCTCCCTCATTTACCGGTGAGGCTCCCATGTATGATTTGTCAATAAAATATGCTAGTATCTTTTTTGGGGTTTTACTTTAACCATGCAACTTATGAACCATAGTCATAGTTTTGGCAAAGCAAGTAAGCAATTGTTAAAAAAGGAAATATCTAAAGAATAAGGAAATAATAAAAACACAGGAAGAAATAGGGAATATGTGCAACCCAATCGATAGATTACGAGTTGATTTCATGCACATAGACAAACCAATAGATATTAACACACGAATTATAAGGAAAGGCGGCTTTTCAGATCTAGATCTAAAATAACCCAAATTTTATAAGTAGATCTCGAGATAAAAAGTTAGAAACAAAATGCACCGTGACACGCTTCTCCGTAAATTTGTTCCTTTCTATTCGTTTGCTTTAAATAGCTATCGTGATTTCAGCACAAAGTCCTGGAATACAAGAATGCTGCTTACAAATTCCGATCATTAACCCGAAGGTTCTTCCTCTACTTATAGAATGTAAAAGGGAAAATACAAATGGGAAACTCAACTGAACTGGAACATAAACAAGAAGTAAAGATAACATCTGGCAATCATCCTCCTCTAATTCCTCTAAAAGTGACATGCATCCAAATCCATAGTCAAACTTATACACATCTGTCACTTAACTAATAGAATTGTTCCACATAACTTAAAGTAATGGTTTCAAAACCAATAACTTTAAAATTTTACAATTATATTCGGGAACATGAAAAATAGAAGAAATAGTAGAAGAAGAAAGATTCGCCAGCTATAACATCTACATCTTCTATTTGTTTTCATACTGAATATACTTGTCGAACATGTAATTTAGGAACTTCCCATCTATCTTAGCCACAACTTCCTTTCTCTAAATCTAAATCACAGCAAGCCTTCGTTCAATACCCTGATGCACGCTTCCACATCCTCCAAGCTAGGCCCGAACTTCTCAATATCTCGATCACAAAGATCATCCAACTTGCGATGGAATCCATCATGAAAGGCCTAATGACTCTATCAATCTTCCTTTCACCATCGAAGAGATCCCTCCAGGGAATCAGGCACTTTGCTAGGAATGATCCTCGTGTACGAAGAAACATTTCCGACCACTTCCTCATTGGTGAAAGCAATGACATTGTCTGGTAAAGATGATGCCATACTCTCGAGTGCCTGCATCCTTTTCAGCATAATTCTGCAGATCTCCAAACGGAAAGATACTGCAAACTCAAGCTACTTCCCCTTCTCAACTGATCCATCGGCACAATTCATTCCGCAATCAACACCTCTCGTGAACTTATTTATTTCAAATTGAAGTACTCAGGTTACTCTCAAAGAATCGTGTTCATATCTATCATGCTCGTTACCAGTTGCTTCAGCTGATCTGATGCATCTTTCATAACCTTTAGACGGGCTAAAGAACTCTCCGAGTTGTACATAAGTCTTCTATTCGTCGATAGCTTTAACCTAGTTACTTGCATCTTCCACTTCTTGCATCAGATGATCACTCACCTGCTTTTGTGTTGAAATTGGCTAAGTGGAAGATTTGGCAACCTTGGCAATGATCTCGCACAACTGAGATACCTGCTTCTGAAGTTCAACTTTCTCCGCCTTTTCTTTGTCAAGCCTAAGGAATAAAGCATCTATCAACGTCTGTGTGTCCTACTTCAATCCTTTTGTGGTGGCTTGACCTATAGGTACTCGGTCACCTGTTATATCTTCTGTGGTGATTTGACCTATGGGTACTGCAGTCCGCCGTGAGCTCATCCTTTCTCTTCCCTTCTCCTGGGCCTGACATCTCAAACCAACTTCGCCCGACTCCTCAATGATCAACCTTGAAGTTACCTTAGCAACTTTAGGTTTTCTGTCTTTTCCGCCTAGATTCAGGAGCAGCTGCAAGTCGTGTTCTTCCAAGTTGATCTCTTCTCTAGCCTCTGGAACCAACTGCGAGGCTAACCATTCCGAGAAATTACTTCTCAGAGAATGAGAAGTTGCTGAGTGTACCACTACAAGGGTTCCCATGCTTGCTCATACAAGAGGAACTAGTTTCCCTATTTGCTCTATCAAAAATAGCATACAAAGTGCTTTGAATTCAATTTAACAAGCTTCCCCTACTTATTCTTGCTGCAGATCTCATTGCAGCATACTCACCTATGATGAGAACAAAGCTTCCCATGCTTGCCCATACAAATGGAACTAGTTTCCTGATTGCTCTAGTAACAAATAGAAAAATACCATGTTTTGAAGATACATTTGAAGTGCTACCCAACACCCATACATTAAAAATCACCCAAAAGCTTATCTTCTTTGCAAATCTTGTAATTGCTAAATCCAAGAATCAAATGATATATGCTTACCACTGCTTGTTTGCAATGTTAGTGAAGAAGTATGTGGGAGTTGTTCTCTCCTTGATTCTTGGGCTTTGGTAGGCTCTTGTTCCCCTCCTTTTGTAGATGCACCTTCTCTTTCTTGCCATTCTTTGGGTGAAGATGCGGAGGGAGTTTCCAATACTTTCCATTCCAAATCCCTCTAACCTTGCAAAGAGTACATAAATTTTTAGACTTGCACATACTCGTATCAAGTGAATTCTTACCTCCTTGGAGTGTCTCTTGACCTTCCTTTCCTTTCTTGCTTGAAGAGTGAATTATCTCTTTATCATCTGCCCTATAGAGCTTGGGCTCCTCAAAGACCTTCCTCTCCTTTTTTACTTGAAGAGTGGATTCTCTCTTTTCCATCTCTCCTAAAGAGCTTGAGCTCCTTAATGATTGATTCTTTGTACATATCAATAAAGTGGTTACTACTTTTACAATATGCCAAAAGAGATGATACCAATAGTCTTGTGGTACATTACCTTCCTTACTACAATTAGAAAAAAAGATGGAACAATTCATTTAAGAATACCTTCTTGGGCTGCCCCCATGCTTGTTTCTTTCCTTCTTGTACTTGCAAGTGGTGAAGTTGGAGTGTAATCTCTGTATTTGCATCATGTGGATGGCGTAGTGAAGCACTATCTTCTCCTTCATGACTTGAAGCACTATCTTCTCCTTCATGACTTGAAGGCTTCCCTCTATTTGGAAGCGCTTATTTGTCCTCTTGAGGTTGACTCATGCTTCCCTCTTGTTTGCTTGATTGCTGCCCACTCTTTGGGGACATCCTACAATCGTCTTGAGATTCAACAAAAATGAAATTAGAAACATTTTTCAATTCTTTGGCTGTCCTTGTCGTATAGATAGACTGTATTCCTTCGTGGAAGCTAGTCTTTCTTCAGTCGTGCTTGAGAATTCTCCAATCCCTGTTGTACTGTACTCAAGGCCTGCATATTGAGGTTTTTCCTCAACCATAATGGAAGTAAGGATTCCTTGGCCATTCTTGCCAAGCCTTCTCCATCACAGCCCATCTTCATTAACAACTTGGAGCCTACACTCTTCGTATGCTTCTCAAAATTGCCAATGGATTCGTTCCACGTAACATTGGAAGAAACATTTGATGGAGTGCTTACCATGAATTCCTCTGTCATGGTTTGAGTATCTTGGGTAGAGGCTGGTCCCTTTTTCTTGGTAGACTCTTCTCTACTTTCTCCATCTCCTTCAACATTGTGTTGGAGCTTTGCCAACAATTCTTCGTTTATCAACAATACCTGTTGCAACTCTTCCATGATTCCCATGAAGAACTCCCGAGATTTGTCCATGCCTCTTGCAAATGTTCAATCTTTGTTTCCAAGTGTTGCACCACCATTCTCAGTGCTCCATTATCCTCTCATACCTACACAAGGCACTCTTGGTGTTCCTCAAGCCTTCTTCTCAAATATTGGCCATGATTGTTCTTTGCAACCAGAAACTCTTACAACACTTTGTCTACACAATCTTCCTATGAGTCGGAAAACTCATCGACAAACCACAAGGAACTTGCTGCTCTGATACCAAAATGATTTGTAAACTCCTAGGATTGCATACTTATAGAATCCATAAGATCACATATTAACGTTCTACTTTTATTTTGCTTCAAACTGACAGGTTCTTAACATTTTAGAGTGGTAGAATGTGCAATTAGAAAGAACATATTGCTTGCAAACCATGAACAGTAAGGAAGGAATGGAAACAAACACATGACACAAAGGTTTTGACCTGGAAAACCCCAAGGTGGGGAAAACCAGCTAGAAGTGGCAATTACACATCTTCCTAATCTTCCTTCAATGAGATGGGTCAATACAAAGAGCATACACTCACACTCTCTATTTCTCTTATCTTCATAATGCTGTCATTGAAGAATTACAAGTAGGATAGAATGGTACAGTCATGACAGCTACACAACTCTGCTACTCTGCCATACATTCACCAATTCACTCCTTAGTCCAGTAGATCATGCTTCCACAATCTCCAGTTCCAATTCCCCATCCACGCCCTTCTTATGCATGTTTGGAGATGAAATGCTCAAAATGAGAATACCAATCGATTCAAGTCCTTGAAGTCTGTCTTCAAAAGGCACGAGCAAAGCTGACGATTTACACAGACCAACAGTCATGTAGCTGTCGCTGTTTGCAGACTAGCACTTATGGAACTGTCATGGCAGTTGTAAAACCACCACTCGAGGTTTGCAAAACCACCCCTGCAGTTTTGCACTAGTGTAAAGTGTCACCTTCTATAGCCCATAACTTTTGCATATGAAATCAGTATCAGGTGCCCTTTTAAGTGTATGACTTTTTGAGAGGAATATATATGTAATCACATTTATATTATGATGAGGAATACTATTTGTTCCACGTGGATGAAGTAGACAGTGCCATTGTCAGAGGCCACTACGAACAGCCTTGCCACTCAACATTCCCAGTCATTGACCTTGACATGTCCTTGGATTCTTTTGGAGCTATTAATCAATTTCATGGATCCTTATGGATCAAAAGCATAGAGGCAAAGGGAAACAATAACCATGTCAGCAGGAAGAAGAAGGTTGTAAGTTTGAGAAATATGACGACAGGACAGTTTATCATCACCAAGTAAGAGTATATGTTGACTTTTGGTCAAAGACAATTCACAAACACTATAATTTTATTCACGTAATGAGATAACATATTTATAGCCTTATGAACTCTTAGTAACGAGGAGACTAGGCTTACCAATTACAACAGATGCAATCCCTATTGTCTATCTACTACACTCCTAAATATTCTCGATCTTATCTATTGAGTGAGTCGCGTATACACATAATCTCTAATACATTAACACTCACACTAGTAAATATAAAAATTATACTAACCCATAGACCTATGACTCGTCTATTACATGTGAGTAATAACATTATATTGCCAACAATTCCCCGCCTTGGTACGAAAATTGGAACATGTGGCTACAGGACTAAATAAAAGTAGAGGGAACTCATTAACTAATACATGGGAACTCATTAACCAATACATGGGAACTCATCAACCTCTCATGGATGGAAACATATCAACCAATCCTAAACGAACAATGATACCTGCATTTGTTCATCCTCCATTCCACATAGGAATTCATTAGTTCAAAATCATGTACATCAACTAGGGAAATAGGAACTGTTAGACTCACATACAATTATTCACTTTTAATGAGCGTTGGGCTTCTCGCTGACATAGTAGGATTCCACACATCACACCACACAATAAATTGAAAATGAAATTGAGGTTCGGTTCCTCATTGTCTTCATTTACAGCCTTTGTTCACAATCATTGCCACTTGATCACGAAAAACATTGACAATCTTCACTTCCACTGCTAGCTGTCCTTGGCTTTAGTTGATTCGGCGTGACATTTTGGCCACTACTGCAATGTGCAACCCCTTTATTAGTGGAAAATTTGAGGTCGTTGATGGCCCTCCTACATCCATTGCCACCATCCTCTAGCAAAGTGGGGTGCTTATTCAACTAAATGGATCTTGAGGCTCGATTGCATGTCGATTTTTATAACATAATGGACATTGGATCCACCCAATAATGTGTACGTACGAGGAAAAATATTAATTTTGACTTTCACTCTTAATAACATATATAAATTATTTAAACAAAAGACAACACTATTATTTGACCGTATAAGTCGATAAATGACACAATATTTTATTTTTAAAAAGACCCCATTACTCTAGTAATATTAAGACTTACATTTCAAATAAATAGTGGAATTGACCACTTATTACATAATAATTAAGAAAACTTAATTAGCTTAATTAATAAACTTATTTCAAAATGTGTTTTAACTAGATAAAATAATCACATAGTCACGGTACATAAAAGAACCATTTAACTCATGGATAACGTGCAAAAGGAAGAAATGAAGAGAAAGTGGAATGCACACATTGTCATTGTGTGTCTGTCATTTTATTATGTGAAAGATGGTTACAAAATGGTTGCATAATAGTTTCAACTGTTTATTAGTTAATACTAAACTATCACTAATAACTAAGCCTTATATTTTAATACCCCCTCTTAAGGCTTACACTTTGAAAAAAAGATAGAATTACAATCTTCAAAAGCTTTTGTTTTGAACAACAGTTCTAGGACCAAGTAGAACTCCATCAAGTTACCTCCCTAACCCTCGTAAAGGTGTAGTTCCCGAGCTGAATTCCCAAGTTCCCGAATTCCACCTCCTTGAACTCCCAAATTACAAAATCTCCCGAATTGTTGGACAACCCTCCATGTTGAGCTACTCCCACAGTGCTCCATCAAATTGTCTCATGACCCTCGTAAGGGTAAATTCCTGAGATTCACAGACTCCCAAACTATTTCTGACCATCCACGCCCGATTTTTACATACACTATATCCCTTACTATCTTCAAAACACTAACGCCTTAAAGGACATCAGTAGTGTCCCCCTTATTAATTAAAACTTAAAAAGAAAAGAATATCAATTTGCATAGGTAAATTTAAAATAAAATATATTTTTATTGTGCAAATCAAAAATAAAAGAGAAATTTGATTTCACCTTGGGATAATAATTTCTTATTTTAAAGGTGAATTAAGTGACTAAGCAAGTCGCATTTTTTTGGGAATTATTTAATGTTTGATATTTAAAATAAATCGATTTCTTCTAGGCATGGGTCGATCCATATGGGCCCCATTTGATTTAAATTCCCTATGCATTTAATATTTGATTTGAGTGTGATCTCCAGACACTTTTTAAAATGATATTCCCTCCTAGCTTTTGGCACCAAAGATGGAGAGAGAACTTTGGAGGATGTGCAAGACAAAGATATAAAAGAAGATGTGGGTACTCCTTTTTCGCATGTTGACGGTTTATGAAACTTATCTTCATGCTTGAAGAAGGGATGTATGCCCACTAATGATCTAAAACAAAAGGTGTTCTTCAACACCACCTTTGAGTGAAGTGTGTATGCCCTTTGAGCTTGAATTGATAAGTTATTTGCATCTTTTCTTCTATATATGTAAGTCGCCATTTTGGGAGAGTGCATGAGCTTGTTGATGAAGGTTTTTGAGGGATTTGTGTGAGGGTTTCAATCTGATTTTTACAGCTGATTATTGTGCATCAAAGTCGACTTGTGTGGGTGATGTTTGTGGTGCAAATCGGTGGTATTTGAAGCAAGTTCAAATCTGATCATTTCCAGCTTGTGTATTTAATCAATATGGCCATGATTTGACCATTTTATGCTTATTAATGTGGCTGGTAATTACCTTTGCTAAATCGACTTGTGTAGAGGATTTTGGCAATCATTGAAAGGGGTTTTCTAATATTTATGAGTTGCTGTTATAAATTAATTAATTGCAGATCTGAAAACTGCATTTATTGGGTTGAAGAGTGAAGGGAAAGTGCTGGAATAAGTTTACATATTTTGCCCTAACCCTAACGACTTGAACTGCAGATTCGGGGGTTGTTTTGAGTGGGTTTCAGTTGATTAAAAATTCTGATTTTGGATGCATTTGAAAGATCTTAATTTTATCTTCCTACTGCATTTTATTTCAGGCAAAAAGAGTTAATATTGTGGGAGATATTAATTTTTAAAGTTTGCAGTCATTTTCAGCTATTTCCAGGCATATTAAATTTATTTTTCTACTTCTGCAAGTTTATTGGTTAAAGGAGTGCAAATTCCAACTAGATAGCCCATCTGAACCCTTACCTTGGCTCACTCCAACCCCATTTGGGTTGTATTGAAGCCGACACTGGGTTAGTTGAGGTGAACCTAGAAGGGTTTCTCTTCTAAGTTTGCTTCTTTTGCAAGTAGATTAATAATAATTAATTAATATCCCACAAGGGGATATTACATACATATTCATCTTCTTCTTCATCAATAAAATCTTCAACAAATGGATTGTCAACAAAGGCCACATTTGCTTCTTTTGGATTATCTTTGAGTTTTCCTTTGAGAACATCATTAGCTCGAATGCAACAATTCCAAGTTGTATGACCTCTTTTCTTGCAATAATAACATTCAACTTGCCTGGTGTCTTTATTTGATTTTCTGTGATTATTTCTCATGCGGGAGTATAGTGCACTTTCATGTGAAGAATTACCTTTTATATCGTCCATAGTTCTCTTTTCTTCGCCAAGAGAGCTAAAATCATATCTTCTAGGATTTGCAAAGGCATTTGACTAAGAGTAAAAATGACATTGTTATATGAAGAGGGCAAATTGTTTAATAGAATGGCTTTAGAGTCTTCGTCATCTACTGGAGCTTTAACCTCTACTATCTAAGAAGAGATCTCAAATTGTTTATATAATTGGACATCGTAACATCACCGCTATCTTGAATCAAAACAATTGAAGCTTTAAAAAAAATTTAGCATTCATTGCTTTTGCCCCAAACAACCTATTCAAGTTATCCCAAATTTCTTTGGACGATTTATCTAAATCTATATGATGGAGTTCAAAGTCAAAAAGAGCAAGCCCGATTATAGCTTTCACTTTATCATCACAACTTTCCCAAATTTAGCAACATCAGTGGGTGGTTTTTCTTTTCCATTAACTATACCCCACAAATTTTTGTTCATTAATTGCATCTAGATTTTAACTTTCAGTGTGTGGAAATAAAAACCAATATTTGTTCATTGGTAAAGAAAACTCCATTTTAAAATTAAAATAAAAAACAAGGGTTTTTCTTTTGCTTACAAAAATATTCAGAGAAATATGAGATTTTAATTCATTTAATTTACTTGAAATTTGTGCCCTTGATTTCGTATTGACTATATTAATCTCGTGGAATTCTTTGTTTTGCCCTCAGTGCCTCTTGAAATTCTTCAAAATCTATTAAACCCTAAAATATGTTGAAAACCCATTTGTTTACTAAAAATCGTCCAAAATTCCATTTGTGATCAAGGAGATTGAGGAATTAATGGCTTTTTTATGCTTTCCAATTGATAAATCAATGGCAGATTTGTTTTGAGCTTTTCATCCCCATGAGCAATCGCGAATTGTCTATTTCATCATTAATTTGCAATTGTGATGTCGTTTCTAATATTCGCGACTATGTTTTTCATCTCTGAAATTCGCCACTAAGCCCTTCGAAACCCTTTCTTTGAGCTCGCCTTTGAAATTTGCGATTTAAATTTATGCCCTTTTTAATAGGTCACAACTACTATTATACCATTTGTGATTGAATTTTTGTATGATAAAGAACAATGGCAATCAGATATATATTCTTACCTTTTTAGTGATCGAAAATTGTCTTTAAGCAAAGGCCCCAATCGAAGAGACTAAGGAATTAACGTCTTCTTTATGCTTTCCAACCGATCAATCAATGGTGGCTTTGTTTGGAGCTTTCCAACCCTCGCGACCAACTTGCGATGCTATCAATTTCGTCTCTCGTAATTTGTGAATATGTTGTCGTTTCAAATCCACAACTACATTTTTCATCTCTCAAATTCACCATCAGTGCCCTTCAAAACCCTTCAAACTCGCCTTTGAGAATTGTGATTTGATTTTATGCCCTTTTTTATTGTTGTCACATCGCTTATTACAACATTTGTGATTGAATTTTTGTATGATAGCAACAATGGCAGACTATATATTCTGCACTTTTTCTAACGACTTGCAAATTGCCTTTAGCAAAGGGCCTGTCATTGTCATGACTTCATGGTTCACGTTTTGCTCGACACCAATGTTGGAAAAAGTGCACAAGGAAGAAATGAAGAGAAACTGGAATGCGCACATTCTCATTGTGTGTCCATCATTTTATTACATAAAAGATGGTTACAAAATGGTCGAAGTAGTTTCAACCGTTTATTAGTTAATATTTAACTACTATTAAACTATCACTAATAAGTAATAACTAAGCCTTATATTTTAATATTAACTAGACACTACACACTTTTAATAAACCTTAAAAACTAAATAGCAAAATCTTTTTTAATGAACCTATAAATTATAATAGACTTGAACAAAATACTTAACACTTTATTTTGTAGATGTGCCTCAAATGCTAAATCATTGGGTTGTATTGTCTAGGGATGAAAGGCTCCAAGTCCAAATCTGGCACCTTTCTCAATTGGACATTTATAAGGGACGACCAGACCCTTCGCACTAAGCTCAATCCCCTTTCCATATGACCATCCCTTTCCTCGCAGCAGGGCTACTCCGAATTCAACTATAGGCATTCTTTCATAAGCTTCCAGCAATGGCTTGTCAACGCACTACTCTATATCTTCAAGCCATTTTCATTTCAATTACTGCTCTCATGAGGTGAAAAGACCATTTGGCATAGGCAAATTTGAGAGTGATGTGATCGTGCCTCACAAATGATATATGAAGAAGAGTAGATTTACAAAAGTTTTGGACTGCTACATACAAAGAAGAAGCGCAGATTTGAAAATAAAGGACATGCGATGTCAATTGTCTTCAAGGGTCTGTTACACCAGATACATGGATGGATGAACACAGATCTCCGCAAGGTGATCAATGACAAATATAGACGTCCAATGTACAAGGATGCATGGTCAAAGTGGTCGATAGATCCTGCAGTGTATGGTGGTAGACAGCTAATACACGGGTCTGCAGCAAACCAAGGAAATGGTTAATGAATAGCAAACCACAACACATGTCAACAGACAAAGAAGGTTTACACGGGTATCAATTAACTTAAAACTTTGAGAATAAATCTTAACTAATGCAAATGTACTTTAATCTAGAAAAAATGTATTCTTTCAAATATGCATGGCCATCACTTGGAGAAATATATCAAAGGTTCGCCCTTTAATTTATTATTTGTCCATTACCAAAAACCCGCTCTAATACCAACTGTTGATTTTTGGCTAGAGAATTCACAAAAACTTGACAATTTTATTCATATAATGAGTTTAAATATTTATAACCTTATTAACTCCTATTAATGAGGAGGGTGGGCTTATCCATCACAACTGATGCAATCGCCACTATCTACACCACTCCTAAATATCTTCACTCAATCTTATCTATTAAGTGAGTCATGTGTACACAATCTCCAATACATTAACTCTCACACTAGTAAATATAACAAATATACTAACTCATACACCTATGACTCATCCCTATTACACGTGAGTACTAACACTATATTTCCAACAACAAAGAGAGGTACAATCTCTTCTATGGTAAACTAGGACACGTGAGAAAAGATCCAAGGGAAACAAAAACAAAAATATGGAGTTCCGTCCATAGAAATAATAAAGAATTGGAAACAAGATTATATTGAGAAAAAGATTGATGCTGTTAGGAATGGATTTTTATCCTTAAACATGGAACAAAATAAATGGATGAATTAGAGAATGTCTAGCATATTGAATTTAGACAAGCAAGCATGCAATATGCAGGAAGGAGCAATTCCTCCTCTGTATTTGAACAATGACAAAAGCATCACAATGATGTGACACATGGAGATGTGAGGACATAGGAAGTCCAGGGACAAGGACAGATTCTAATTTAGCTACCGAATGGGAAGGAATTTTTGAATATGAATGGTGGCAAGTAAAAATTTAAAAACATTAGTGTCTTAAAAGAATGTACAAATAAAGTAGTCCAAAATGAGACAAGGGTTGGAACTAAATCTCTAGTTGTGGATGATAAAGGAAAAAACGTAAAACAAAACCTACTTTCTATAGGGATTGAATATATGAGAATGTTCTAAAAACAAATATTCAACATTAGGTTTACGGATAATCAAGTTTGAACTTATGACTTTCACCACATCAAGGTGGCATGTAATGTCCCCCTTTTAAGTAAAAATTAAAAGAAAGAGAAAATCGATTTGCACATGTAAAATTAAAAATAAGATATATTTTTATGTGCAAATCAAAGATAAAAGGGGAAGTTCGACTTCACCTTAAGATAATAAATGCATTTTTAAAAGCTTAATCAAGTGACTAGGCAAGTCGCATTTTCCTGGAAGCATTTAATAGTTAATATTTAAGACAAAGTGATTATTCCTAAGAATGGGTCGACTCATATGGGCATCTTTTTAAAATCCCTATGCATTTAATATTTGTTGTTGGTGACTTTCAGGCACATTTTTAAATAAGATTCCCTCCTAAATGATGGCACCAAAGATGGAGAAGAACTTTGGAGGATGTGCAAGCAAAAGCCATAAAAGAAGATGTGGTTACTCCTTTTTTTGGCATGTTGACGGTTTATAAAACTTATCTTCATGCTTGAAGAAGGGATGTATGCCCACTTATGATCAAAACAAAAGGTGTTTATTAACACCACCATTTGGGAAGTGTGTGTGCCCATAAAAGCTTGAAGTAATAAGTTTTTGCACTCATTTCTCTATATATATAAGGCGCCATTTTTGCGAGAAGATATAAGCTTGCTTTGAGGGTTTGGAGTGTGATTTATGATGAATATCTTTTATTAGATGCTGCTGGTTTTTACTTAATGAAGTCGACTTGTTTGGGCATGTGCTAAGAGTGTTTGGAAGGGATTTTGAAGTAATTATAAATCTGCTGTTTTAGATTTATTAATTGCGGATCTGAAACTGCATTTATTGACTTTTAAAGTGAAGGAAAAAGTGTTGAAATTATGTTGCAGAATTTACCCCAACCCTAAATATCAGGTTTAGGATTTTGGGGTTGTTTCGAGGGTTTCTAGTGCATGAAAAGATTTGATATTTATTGTGAATAGAAGCTCATAATTTTCCCTTTCTACTCGCACTTGGTTTAAATTCAAAAGAGTTAGTATTTTGGAAGTTATGGATTTTCAAAGTTTCATTAATTTTCAGCAAGATTATTTATTATTTTATTTCTCGCAAAGTCTATTGGATAGAGGAGTATAAATACCGACCGAATTGTTCATCTAAACCCTCACCTTGGCTCACTCCAACCCTATTTGGGTTGTATTGAAGGCGACACTAGGGTTAGTTGAGGTAAACCTAGGAAGGTTTATCTTCTAAGTTATTTGTTTTTACAAGTAATTAATAATAAATCATTAATATCCCACAAGAGGATATTACATGGCACCCTACTATTGAATTATATCCCTTCCCTACCCTCATTATACGTAATATACGGCCCCCTCCATATAGATAAGGGAATTGGGTGGGGTCTCTCTATATCTAGGATCTAGGGGTTAGGGGCTCTATGGGCTATATATAAAAATGCCACTCAACTAAGATTGTGATATCTAAACTCAAGAGGCATCCTATAAGAACTTGCCTCGAATCCGTACTATACGAGTAGGGGGTGATCGGAACCTCCATTCTATTCCTATATGGCCCTAAACTATGGCATTCTTCATTATCGAGCCCCCAGAATTATAATATATGGCCCTATCTATCTTTCAATGATAAACTAAACTAGATCAAGATTGATGCAGGATGAATGAGACCAATCATCACTAGTCATCAACCTTGTTCGATCGTCCAAAATTATGATATAGGGGCCACACCAAGGTAGATGTTATTTCTCCTGCAACGGATATCACTCTCGGGGCCGGGTCAAGATCAAAATTGAATGGATAGGGAACCTCGAGAAGGGTAACATGGGTCAAGGCGTGAACTCCTCCACTCCCCATGAGATATAAATATGCGAGGCAATACCACTTCTCCTAAGGAAAGGACCCTCACTCAAAACTCCCTTACCGGAAGAACCTTTTCCTTCGACTCTTACTCTGTCTCCTTCGTACTTCATTTGATTATCGAAACATTTATCATATGATTGCTCGTAATCTAATAATGACTAAAGCAATCACAATGTTGTGATTTACATATTAGAAAAGGGTGTTGGTTCTCCGCTTAGTACTCACATAATAAATAAAGTTTTGGACCAAATAATATCTAATTTAATGAGAGGAAGTGATAATGTTTGGTAGGAGAGGTGTCATGAAAGGTGATGGGTAATTAGTGTCGCATATCCTCTACTGACTACATTAAGGAAAGGTTAACTTGTATTTTGTACTTCTCCATTAAGGAAAGGTTAATTTATACTTGCCAACTACCTTTTTTGTGTAATGTGCCTTTTTCTAAATTAAAAATAATTAATAATATTTTAAGTTGGGCCCAGCCAATTCTTATTTTGGCACAACTTCATATTATTCTTATAAAATTAAAAGTATTTTTAAATACTCTTATGAGTTCGGTCTTCTTAAGGGAAGATTAAAAAGTACTTTGGGCTTCTATTTCATCCTTGGCACCAAAAATAAGGATATAAAGGTGTATCAATGGCCTAAGAAAGGTTATGCATGTTTATTTTCAAAATTGATATCTTGGGTTTGTGCACAGCGTGCCCTACTCTCCACTGAAGACGGAAATCTTTGGTGTGGCTATACTTTGAGGATGAAATCCTCATTGGATCCTATTGGGGACAAAAACCCTCAATAGTCACAACACTTGGGCGCGAAAACCCTCATTTGTTGAATTGGTGGCTTCATACGGGAGTCACAAGTGGACTTAATTGGCAGATTTCAAAACAGTAAGATATTCCTCCGTGCATATGGCACTTCTGCTTCAACTAGGGCATTTTCCAGGGTGTTTGCACCCTTCCTTCTTTGGAGCGACCCAACTAGGAAGTTCAGGATCAGTTTTGAGGGGGTTTCCATGGTTGGAAAAATCTGATTTCACTTTCATTGGATAGCTGGTCTCTTCAGGATCGTTTGGAGCATTGATTTGTCTTGAAACTCCAAGCATTGATGGAGTTATGAATTTTAGAAGTTTCAGTTGTATTTGCACTTAAAATAAATTTATAAAATACATATTTGCTCCAAATTTCATCTTGCTGGTTTTATTGAGTATTTGGGATATTTCTATGTTAATTTCCAGCCCATATTGCATGTGAATGGTTGCTCCTAAGTGCTGGTATAGTTCGCTTCCCTAGAGGGATATTAATTAATTTTTCTAAGTTGATTTTGATACCCTAAGTGTGTGGTTTCAGTTGGCTGCTAGGGTTTCTAATATTATTGGATCTGCTGTTATAAAAATCAGATTATTTTCAGTTGTGGTTGGTGCATTTTCAAATCTGATTCTTAGGGTTTGTGGCCAAACCTTTATTTTTGGTTTAATCCCTAAAAGGGACATTACATTTTTCCTCTAGATTTTTCCTAAGTAGATATTCATTGTTTGAAAAATGAGGAATTGATTATAAGTTCAAGACTGCATAATTTGCCAGTCCAATTCTATTCAATGCAGAAAATTGAATTTTGTTTTAATTTACATTATGAATATGAGTAATAATAACAGCCTCTAGGATACACACACACACACACACACATAAGTGAAACAAATTGAGCAGACAAAGTAAGTTCGTACTAGTTCACTCTTCTTCCCACGATCAGCAGCTCATGCTAGGAGAGGACCACCATTCAGAAAAATCGCCGATATATGCCAAAGAAAGCCATACCAAGCCCCACAAATTATCCACTAGCTGAAGCCACCAACTGTGAATGGAGATCTTCAGTCAAAAGAAACACGAGAAAGCCTATCGTTTAAATGCATTTAACCTGAGCATGTTGGCCCTTATTTTCAATAAGATAACAATGTCTTCTCCAAAATTTCAAATTAAGGTACGTATGTTTCACTTGTAATCATGGTCTACAAAGGGACTCCAAAGGTAATGATGATTATATAGTTACAGCAGCTTATGACCCACTTTTTTTCTGGCATGAGATGCTGCAGCATTAGTGCATGTTGATCAGGTTGTGGAATATTGATGTCTGACCTTAAATTTTTATGTGGCTCCTACTTAACAGTAAAGTACTTACTGATTATATTCTTTCAAAAGTGGGGTCAGCACTACTGACCATATTTTCACTTATCGTCATAATGCTAAAACTATAATGCATCTCTTTCTCCACTGCTTCTATACTAGGAAAATTTGGTTTACATTAGCAGACTGGATGAATTTACACTGTGCAACCTCCACAAGTACTCAATTTACATGATCTCGTTTTAAATGCCCAAGCAGTTGCTCAAAGCTCAGAGTTTAAATTATATACTTTCGTTGATTACTTATTTCATGTGTTAGGCTTGGATTGCTTGAGATGAATAATTGTATATTTTAGTCATCCGTGAAATCCAGACATTCTACATAGAATTAAGACTAACATTAGGGCTACAGCCATAGCTTGTCAGTTTACTTCTGTCTCTCTCTTTAATTCTGGCTGAGTTGACTTTGCTCCAATTTTGTCAAATTTTCTCTAAATTTGTCTATCCTACTTTCTCCTTACAGCCACGAGTGTTAGCAACCACCTCAGCATCCATCTTTAAAATAATTCAATGGCAGTACTGAGTATAGTCTAGGCACTAGGAGAGTCATCAACAACATCAAAGGAGATGTAGTCATAATATATGCAAGGGATGTTCCACATCTTTGGACAGTCTCTGAGTTGCTGCTCTTTCTATGTCTTGATCTGCCTTGTAATAGTTTTTCGTTAGTTGTGATCTATTTCTGTTTTAGGCCTCTCCCGCTGGAAAAGAGTTTCTTGTTATGATGGAACAGTTTGACACTGTTTATGTCACAATGTATGTAATATCTTCACGACTGTTTTTGTCTATTTATAGGCCTGGTAACAGGCCATATAGGATATTTTGTCTCCTATTATTTTAACTTTTGCTTTGGAGAACAGGGTTATAGTTTCTATTTAGAAACCCTGATTCTTTTTTGAATCAAGTATATACAATGTTGCTATGAGTTGATGGAGATGCCAACATGTGGCACACATCCCCTTAGTTATATGTATGGGTTCACATGGGATATAATATTATAATTTGTATGGGTTGATGGATATGCTGACATGTGGCACACATCCCCTTAGTTATATGGGCTCACATAGGAATTAGTTATATTGCGTAATGAGTCGGCCTACATTGGGATTAGGTGTTACCCATCCTATTTAAAGGATGTGAGTATCATTATGAGGAGGTCATGTATGTATGAGTTGATTCTTCTACTTGGTAGAGGTATATGGGACGTGTCCCCCTCGAAGTGGATTCCCATCTAGGGAGATTGTGGAGTTACTCCTTCCTTAAGGAGCATTGTATGGTGTTCCTACCTTAAGGGTATTATTCTAAATATACTGCATATTAGGGCATCTTGGCCCCCAATATATCTTGTGTTTTAGTTATCTTCTGCAATTTATTGATTTATTATATGCAAGGTTCTTATCAAGTGGTATCAGAGCAGTGATCCTGCAATTTGTGGGATGAAACCCTAATGTTGGTGATTCGTCTATATCTGGAGATCGACTTGGAATTTTTCAAGATATTTTTGTGGGGAGTGGATAAATATTTCAAGTGATCTTCCTCCAAATTTCAGATTTTTTGGAGCTGTTTTGCAAAAGTTGTGTCCATTTTAGGGTTGAAACCCTAATTCTATGGTTTCGTCTATATCTTCTGAATAATGACGAATTAGGAAATAATTTTTTTGGGTTGATGGTAATATATTCAAAGGTGATACCACAAAAAATTTAGAATTTTTGATCTATTTTGTCAGAGTTATTTCATTTTTATTGTTTTTCACTATTTTGCTCCACAGGCCGCAATTTGAGGAATTTTCCTGAATTTCTTACATTTTCGGAAACCTCTCAAAAATTAAATTGGGGTTTGTGTTCTGTGATTTCTGATTTTTGGCCAAATTTTAGCCGAAAGGGTTAGAACAAGTTTTGATCAAAAGGGTCTATTCCTAAAACCCTAGTTTTGTGGATCATGGGGATGGTAACTTTTTTTGGAGATGGCAGGATTGATGCTAGAGAATGGTGGAACAAATTTAGGGATAAATTCTCTAAACCATCAGATATTTGGTTATTCAAGTTGTGGATTAGTGGCCCTACATAGATTTGGTTTTCTGAGTTAGAAAAGGAAAAGTCTAATTGGTCTTTGGAGGAACTGGAACAAGTTTTCATGGACAGATGGGAAACAAAAGAAGAAGAAGAAGAAGAAAATGTTGATGATGAAGCTTTTACACATGATAGTGCATCTCCAAGGAAGGAAGCTTCAATATTTCAAATTGAAGGTGCATTCAAAGAAAAAGGTAATTGTTTCCATAAACCCTAAAGAACAAATATAACTTCATCAATATGGATGTAACTCACAATCTACATGTGCAAACAAAGCATATCAAGGAATCTCAAATGGATGGTAAGGAGATTCAAGTTTTTGAAGATTTAAAGCTTTCTATGGATAAATATGTTTTACATTCAGATTTTTATGCTTTAGATATGGATGGTATGGATATTGTTCTCGGATATCCTTGGTTAGAGACATTGGGAACAATTAATATTAATGTGCAAAAGAAATTCATGAAATTATGGTACAAGCAAAAGAAAATTACATTGCAAGATATCACACTTAGCAAGGAAAAAAGTAATGTACAATTGGATCACAAAGATGAATTTGAAGATGGTGAAGAAGGGAATAAGGATGAATCAGAAGGAGAGGATGAAGAACATGATGAAAAAGTCAAAAATAATTTCTCTACTCAAGAGAAAAAAGAAATAACAAACAAGTTGGAAGAGGAAAAAGAGGAAAAGATTGATAAGGTTGAGCATATTAAGGTTGAACCATATAGACACCCACATCATTATGAGAGGAAAAAATCATGGAGACATACTAGGACACATGAGGTCCGCAATCTATATAGATATACAGGGAATTGGAGTAATAATTTTGGCTATACATGGAATCAATAGAACAACAATTGCATGACATGGAATTAATGGAACAACAATTGTATGACATGGAATCACAGGAATAATCATTATGGATATGCATGGATGCCGAGGAGGAACACATATGGACCAGGATGAAATCAGATGAGCACAATGGAACATGGAATCAGGTTTGGAGTAACATCACCCACTAGGATTTCATATGGGTGGTTGGATGATTGAGCATGGCGACAAGTGTGCAATAATTTAAAGCACACTCATTATATGGCTTCTTCTTATGTTTCGGGACGAAACATGTCAAAGAGGGAGGCAATGCTATGGGTTGATGGAGATGCCGACATGTGGCACACATCCCCTTAGTTATATGTACGGGTTCACATGGGATATAATATAATAATGTATATGGGTTGATGGAGATGTTGACATCTAGCACACATCCCCTTAGTTAGTTATATGGGCTCACATAGGAATTAGTTATATTGGGTAATGAGTCGGCCTACATTGGGATTAGGTGTTACCCATCCTATTTAAAGGATGTGAGTATCATTATGAGGTCATGTATGTATGAGTTGAGTCTTCTACTTGGTAGAGGTATATTGGAGGTGTCCCCTCGAAGTGGATTCCCATCTTGGGAGATTGTGGAGTTACTCCTTCCTTAAGGAGCATTGTATGGTGTTTCCCTACCTTAAGGGTATTATTCTGAATATATTGCATATTAGGGCATCTTGGCCCCCAATATATCTTGTGTTGTGTTATCTTCTGCAATTTATTGATTTATTATATGTAAGATTCTTATCAAATGTAATTTCCGTTTTTGCTCAATAGAAGTTACGATTTTTTCCTAGGAAAAAAAAACATGCAACGGATGTTGCCTACCAAATTAAAATGTGATTGAATTACTCATCATCCTGCATGATCTTCCCTTAGTATGGCATGGTTTTAACACCTTTCATGTGGAAGGACATTCATTTAATACAAGCTACTGCCTTTAATATTGTGCATTACTGTCTTGTCTACTTGGAGATTGCATTTGATTCATTATCTTATTAGACATAACAAATAAAGCTTTACCTATCTGACATCCTCATACATCCCTAGTTTTAGCAATCAGTTGGCTAGCCTGTTTGGAAATCCAATGAGACTTTGTTGTTGTCAGAAGGATGTGCATTGGATGCTAACACACTCCAAAAGTTTCTACCATTGACAGGTTTAAGGATATTTTTCAATATGATCACAGTTCACAAAACTTCACCCATGCCAGATCTAACTTATATCTATTGCTCCAAACTCCTTTTGCCATTTAGGATGTATATATTTTTGGAAGAGTCGTGATTGTTCTGCATACATGGAAAAATCTGTCAACGGTTGATGCCTCGGCTCATCCACAAATGAAATGGTCCATGGTTCAGTTAGCTTCAGACAAAGTGCGGATAAACTTGGGGCTTATTGTTTCTTCTTAAGGCATATCAGCAATACAAAATGATATTTTTAGACGAGTTTGGAACTCGTAATTAAAAGATCCACCATGCTGCCATGGCACATTACTTGCCACTTCTGTCCTTCTATAGTCAGTTGTTCTGTATTCCTGCATTTGAGATTTCACCTGTGCCATTTTCAGGTCTTTAAAATTGAGTTTTACGATGAAAAATACTTCTCTGCCAAGGATGACCTAGCTTACAACCAACCTAATTATACAAGAAAATTAATAGACTTTCAAGAACACGTTCATTCCAACTAATCTGTAATTAAATGGAATATTAATACAACAATTTAAAAATCAGAGAAAAGATTTGAACATCTCCCCAGTAAGGCTCATGCTCTTACTGTAGCAGTTTAGTTTGGGTGTGGTCACATACAGTTTTATCTATGATAAAAGTTTTGTTGTGGGACGCTTAACATTTTTATTTACTAATCAATCACGGCAATTACCATAAATAACAAAATATCATGATAGATGTCTGGCTATTAAAATCATGGATTTCCATTGATCATATTGCAGGAAAGGGTTAAAAATTCAAAAACACTTGAATCGATAATTTGTCAGAAATTTGAATTCCAAATATTATTACCTGTGCAATGTAAGGATAGGCTTCATCCACAATTGCAAAATTGGGATTTCCTACAAGGGCTATGCCCTCCAGCACACCAATAGCTCGGATTATCAAAGCAAAATAAGGTGGTATTCGGAAAGGATAATCAAATGTTATTTGAGCCAGATCTGCTGCCAGCTCTTGAAAATTAATGTTCTTTGCTCCTCCTCCTTCAAGTGCTTGATCGAAAACCTTGGCTAACACTGGCATAATTGGGTCCAAATTTACTCCCTCAGGAATGAAGTCCAGCTTGACAAAGTCCTTAACAATAGCTGCATAATCTCGGTGAATGAGGTGTGAAATTGCTTCAATCATACCATACTTTTGATCATCTGTAATCTTTGTCATAAGTCCTGCAGAAAATGAAAGATGTATTATTTCAGTTTTCACCAATTTCAATATCCAGGTATTTAAAGCATAAAGGCAACATCTACATTTTTCATACACCTTCAAAATCCCAGTTACATGCTAAAGTGCTAAAGATCTTTCATCCCATGAAAACTTCAACTTTGAAATAAATGCAAACACCATCCATGCTTCTTTATTGCATCATAACTTTGATGGCTTTGATTCTATTCATCCTGAATCAGTTGAAACAAAGGTAAACATCTTGTAACCGAAAAGAAAATAAAGCATCACATTCCATCCTAGAACCAGCAAATACATCCAAACGATGTAAAAAGGAGCATATAATAACAAATTATCAGCTACTAAGTTGATATATACTTTGAAACGTCTATTTTGAAACTTAAACAGATATATATTCTGTCAAAAAATTAGTTATTATGGATTCATGATCCTCGTTACAATTTTGCATGCTACTAATGATAGCTTGAAATTTATATACATTCATAATTAGGTCTTCATACCAGAAGAAAATATTTCTCAGATTATAAATTAACTTTATTTCACACAAAAAAATTAAATATCTGTTGACATAAAGTAAGCAAGATTGCTTGCTTATTAAGTTCATAAAAGTCCTGGCTAGAACTGATATTTCATGGAGAGAGATATATTTACTTGATTAAAACACTTAACACATTCAGCAATTTAAGTTTGCAGGAGGTCAATTAGTTCAACATAAAGAACATAACATCACACATCATCAGAATAACACAGGACTCAAATATTCCCTAAACTAACTCCACTTTATCCATATATCTCAAATGTAATACAACGTTCAGTTAACGTTCACCATATATTGCCGAACACATTATTCAGTCATTCCACTCATTATCCATATATTCTTCACTCTCTCTACATTTTCTGCATACCTATTTACTAATCCTACTTTTGTATAAGTACAAAATACATCTGCTACATCTAGCAAAGGACACATCTATTAATCGTGCCTATTAAAAATTTACATTCTTCAATGCATGCCACAAAGCACCTTCCAATACCTCACAGAACTGCCAAGTAGTTTGTGACACTGCCAGTCACTGCGGTATGCTCGAGAGCTTCCGCAGTATCTCTATTCAACTTGTACTCTATCAAGAACCCTGCCAATATTATCCTCAGACTTAATATATGGTCTTGTCCTCGAGACAAACTTGATAAAGAACCCGCTAAATGTTTAAAAAATTGTATACGGGTCCTCATTGCTTATAATGCTCTGTCAGTCCAGCGTAACGACAACACTATCAACCACCCAATGACTTAGGCATCTAGAGTAAAGCAACAGGGTGCTACCTTAGCTCGGCATTCTCGGCTGGGATTGTGGAATGGTAGTGTCATTCAAAAACATTTCTCATCATACTAAAAATCTGACCCACCCCTAAGCAAGAAACTTACCATACCAAGAAGCCAGTGTCCGTTCAAAATTCTTCCATTTAACGAGTTGCTCTATCGCCTTCTATTCATGTTGCCTTGAGGTTGCATTCTCTACGACAAGTTCAGAGGGCACCAGTTTCCCATCAACACTGCTGAAGTATTTTTGTTTCCATGGCAACCCTTTCTGAATTCCTCATGTGTTCATTGACCAATTCGCCGTATTCATCCATGTCATTGATAGTTCTGGTTCCAGCAACGTGTTTGCACTTGCACTTGTCCCCTAACTCTATTAACCTCTTTCTCTCTGCACTGATATGATCCTACTTGACATCATAGGCGACAGAGGCTTTATTCAATTCATCTTCCAAGGTATCAAGTTCCTTACCTTCTTAGGTAGTGGTCAGCCATCCAAATTAACACACTTAGTATGTCGCTACATCCCCAAGGCTCCTCATAATGACTGCAGTTGCGCATTGGGTGATAGGTGTTCTAACAAATTTTGAATTGTCTCCTCCGATCATTGTTCCATGGGCTGCTTTGGATCTGATTCATATTGTGGTCGCTTCATGGATAATTTCTCAATTACTTGCTCCATAGCCTCCTCCAATAGCACACGTCATTGCATCCAGTCTTTTTATGTGCCATTATTGAGATTCCACCTAACTGTGTTTTCTGAAGTGATGTTAGCTGGCCCAAATTCAAGGTAAATCCTTTGTCTGTGTTCTACTACACCCTGACTGAGTAGTACAATTGTACTTGTTTGCATTGGTCAAAGATGGCTTAAATTGTCTTTAGGGGTCCCCTCAGGTTACTATTCTGGGAGGTATCAACCAATCCTAGAAATGTGGAAGTTGTCTACTAAAATAACCCCCTCTTTTCAATTGATTGCTTCTTGTCCTCCCCCACTTCTTTTTCTGTTTCGACTTGTAACTCGGTTGCTTTCAACTTCTCCTCTGGTGCTTTTTTCTTCACATCCTACTTGTGTGTTTTCTCTAGTCTTTTCTCTCTGCTTCATCAGCAGCTTGTTTCCTTTTGGCCTCTTCTTTCTCCTCTTTTCGTTTTCTTGTTCTTTTCTCATGGTTTCTTCTTTCCTTTTTCCTCTAGGTTTTTTGCCTCCTATTTTTTTCTTTTGTACATCCACCCATTTTATTTTTATTTCCTCCTCTTTTGCTTTTAGGACCTCTCCATTTGTTGTTGGGCCAACGAAGTGTTCTTTATGGTAACCTCCTTGGCCTTCTATTGTTGCTCCTCCAATGATTTTTCTAAACACTCCCTTTTCTTTCTAGCTTCTTCCTACTCTCGTTTAATTGTTTTCAAAGCCTCTTTCTTCTCTTTTGTTCATCTATATAAGTCCATTTAGTACTCGATACACAACTCTTCCTCTTATAACTGCTTTAATTTTGTTCTCTTATGCCGAAAGGTTAGATTTGGCAACTAATTTGGCCAATTCAACTTCTTATGTCTTCTTCACAACCTTCACAACATCCCTTCTTATTTCTCCAATTTTTCCATGTACACTCTGAGGTAGCACATCAATCATATCTTCATGTTGTAGGGGACCATCTGCATATAGTCCATAATGGCCTCAATGATATTAATTCTCCCCATTATAGTAGCAGTACCGTACCTCCTCGCTACATAGGCTAAATCACCCTATTGTTTACATTGTTCTAAGAGCGTCATGGTATCGTCTAGTTGATCTATCAATGCTTCTTCTCCCTCCTCTTCAATGTCCCAGTGATCTTCTTGTCCTTCTTATGTATCTTCTTCTTCCACTTGTGTCGCCTTTATTGTTTCTAACTTATGCAATACACTCTTCTTCCTGGCTTTCCGTTTTGTTCTTTTCTATGCCTATAAGCTAGATCGTGTTTGGCAAGTCTGTTTCTTTGCTATTTGGATTATCTTGCATAGGGTTGTTCTTACCTTCCCCATCATTGCTTATGCCAAACTTGGTACTTGTGAGGATTCTCTGGCCTCATGCATTAGTTTTACCCTCTATAATATATGGTTGGTTCACTATGTTTTGCATTTATTCCTCAACTAGTTGCTTTCCATTCGCAGAGGATTGGACATCAAAATGTTGCTCTTCACCCACCAGGTTGATCCCCAAACTTTAACTCCTATTCAAATTGTATGGCATTCTTCTGTGATCTACAAAGAGGTATATCAATGTCTATAGTTTATGGCTTCGCCCCACTTGCTTCTCCTTCATATGTTTCTCTTTGACCCTAGGAGTGACCCACTTTTGCTTCTTCTTTGAATTATGGTTGTCCTCCATATTGCTCCCATGTTTTTGTGATGATGTCATCTAACCTAGGGGCTCTTGGATTTCTTAGATTTACCAAGAATTTCCTTATTATTGTGACAACACTGTCGATTTTCTCATCTATAACCTCATATGGTAGAGGAGCTATTGTAGTTGTCTGCAATATGCATGGGAGGATGTAAAGAAATTCAATACAATTCCAAACACCTCCTCTTTGTATTTAGAGACTGTTTTTTCTGATATCCTAGCCCTTCCTTGCTATCATTCTCCATATACTTTCTCCCCTTGTAACACTATGTTAATTTGCTCAACCAGAGGCATGGTCTCCATGTGGTTCACGAATTGTTCTCCTATTATTTTATCTAGTGCCCATTGAACCTAACTATCTACTCCTAGAAGGGTGTTTGTAAAGTACATCCCTAAGCAAATGAGAACAGACCCATAAAGAAAATCTTACTTACCGTACTTTATCATCGTGGCATTTTCATTAAATTCCTCCGACAACACCTCGCATAAGTTGTATTAGGAGGTTGGCACTATGTCATGAGCCACCAAATCACTTCTCGCATGCACCGTATCTTCTCAATTTATAAGATGCACCTTCTAGGTCATGGCTTTAACTACATATCTCAATGTCACTTTTTAAATTGAAGCTATTACAACAACCTGTTTATTTTGTGTACTCCCTGACAATCTTGTGGCCTCCTTTCCTGCCATGTAACCTTTCTTGTCATACTGATGTACAATGTGACCCTCTTTCATTAACATTATGACTCTCTCCACCGCATCCTTTGTAATTTGATAGGGTTGGTCAAAGAAGAGAAACCCATCATGTAATATACCCAAAATTATGTGGTTAGATTTCTCAGCCAATTGCAAGAAGGGAAACATACTCCATATGTCCAATTTCCTCTACAAAATGGCCATCGCACTCTTCTCCACTCCCAAGTGTTGGTATCCGGTTTCATTTAGATTTTTAGTTGTTTGTCTCTCTCTATCCTAGTGTGATCAATCTCAACAAACCTGGAATGAATGTACTTCTACGTGTCTTGATAGTGGTCCAATTTGTAGAGGTTGCGAAGAAATCTCCTCTCGCACCAACAAGTATGACTTCAAAGGCTGCTTCTTTATTACCGATTTCCTTAGTTCAAGTTCTGCAACAATTGAGGGTACCTCAAAGTGTCATTCCCACGAGACGGATTACAGCCTTCTTTTCAGTTCTAACCGCAGTTGGAGGAACTAAACAGCAGTGCCATTATGATCCGGTTACAATGCATAGATCAGTTTGTCCTGGATGGACCTTCACATCTCCCCCGGTCACCACCAACAGGCTCAGCTGCACACTCGTACTAGAGGGCAGCCCAGCTCCACCCGTCTCCCTAGTCGTCGTTTTCATCTCAAATCTCAACAAGGGAGGGGGCCCTCACCCCCCTCTTCGGATTGCCATTTCATTAGGAGTTTCTTTTCATCGGCCTCGAATGTTAGGAGGGATGTGGCAACCATTTCTGAGTAGTCTCCATGTCCTTGTTTGCCACCTCCTTCATTCCCTTCTCTCGCTTCTTCCTTCTTTATCCCCGTTTGTTTCATTGCCCTCGCTTTTGGGGTTTGGATTCAAGGTTCTTGTTTGTTTTGATTCTTTTCCTTTCTTTTGTTTTCGGGAACTCGTTTTGAGTTTTTCCTGCTCGCACTTTGTAGATTTTTGGGCTGCAGTCCCATCGACCTACTTTTGTGGTCATTTGTTGGACATAAATATATCTTATCTTATCTACTTCTCAAGGTTGCTCTAAATGTTCTCACTAAACTACTTGTGGAGTTCGAGAGTGCTTCTAAGCTAACACCAACCATTCACTTATAGCTGCTTCTACCTATTGCATTTTAATGTTTTAATAATATCGTTGGATTCCATTTACTTGTTCCTTATTTCAAACACTTCTCACCTTTTGTTGAGTTGTCTAATTGAGCTTACACCACTTTAATCTTTCATCCACCCTCAACGTAACTATTTAGCCACTTGTATATTTTCCACCTTATTTTGCTTAACTTAAAGTTTATTTTGGTAAGTGTCCTTGAAAGTTTTCATAATCTCATCTTGCCAAACCACCAAATTGTTGGTTTTCACTTTCTTTGAAGTCACCTTTATTTTTGATAATATTTCTATTTGAATCTTGTTCTCAAAATCTTGGCTTTTCCTATTTTTCTTAATTTTTTAAAGTCATTTTTACTCAAATTTTCATTTTTCCAACGTTGTTTTTGTTGTTGTTTTTTTCATGGCATATTGTGATCTTTTATTAATCTTTGTGGATGAATGAGCTTTGTTATTTTTTGTAATAGATTATCTTGTCAAAATAATCTTATCGAATTCACTCACAGTGTTGTTACGTAGCCATAGACTTTGGTGTTGTATTTGTGTGAATTCAAGTGTATTTTGGATTCTGCAAATACTAGTATATTTTGAAATAGATCTTCTCTTGAATGAGCTACATCTCTAGCGTTGAGCTCCATCATCCTCCCCTAGTCAAGCTCCATCACATCGAACTCTAGCCCTCCCGCGTCAAACCTTGCCCTAGGCCTTCTTGCACAACCTCGGTTTTCATAGCTCGACTTGGCCTTAACACTTCGAGCTCGACCCTAACACTACATGCTTGGCTTCGGTTTTATGGTCTATTCAAACTCTCCAACATTCGACTGTTCTCCTCTCTCGACAAACTCGTTTGAACTTGCACGACTTGAGCCTTGTCCCTCGCTTTGGTCTTTGTGCTCGTGGTCGACTTGTGCTCGTGGCACTTGTATGGTGCTCGAACCATGGACACAAGACACCCCCTTTGTGTCGTCGAGTCTCCCATCTGCGTTGAGCTTCTTACTCTTCCCGTTGAGCTTCCTCCCTGCCATCCCCGTGTGCTCAATGCCCCCACTTGATAGCTCGTTTCTCACCCTGGTTATCTCCCCCTATGCAAACAGTCATCCCATGGGGCTTCTCTCATCCGAGATAATATGGAACAACCTTCACCAACCGAAAGCAAAGGCATGGAATTGGCATTAGAAGCTCCCGATTCAGGAAAAGAACTTCAGGAGAATTAAGATATCTTACAAGAGCTTCTAAAAAGGATTGAGCGAATGAAAATTATTAACCGTGCCCTCCACATGAAAGTTGGTGCCCTCACCGAACAAGTTATAGCACTAGAATCTAAAAATACTCTGTTGAAAGAACAAATCTCCAACAAGGCAAGCACTCTCCACTCTCCCACTAAGCACCATCCAAGCAGAGATCCACGATCTCAAAAATATGTAGGAGGCAATCAAAGTGCAACAAGCTTCTTTCAAACAAGAAACTGAATCACATATTCAATCATGGGCGAAGGTGGTTAAAGAGAACATTCCCCACCTATGGCGTGAATTGAAGAAGTTGTAAAAACCAAACTCGTTGAGGAACGCACTAGACACGAGCATGAGTTGAATCTCAAAGTAAGGGGGCTTCCCTCATCCCAATCGTCACAGGACCCCTTGACAATGGGGAAATTCATTCATCAGGACACTTTGGGCATCCAGGATATTCACCTTGAGCGTGCCTGGCTCGGCTATGAGTCTACTCTCTTCCTTCGGTTCAGGTCAGCATAGGCTCAAGGTTCCAAGGGCCAAGAGGATGTTATTTTCCCTCCCTAATAAGATCTTCCTTGATGAGGATCTTACCAGGTCACATGTTGCCGAACTCAAACACTCCAAAGATCTAGTTTTGGCACTCAGAAAGCAATGAAGTGGGACAATTATCGAAATATTCGGGCGGTAATCGAGACGTTTTCCCTCTTGTATGGGAGTCTCCTCCTAGGACTTCTAAATGATCGGCAATGAAGGGGGTGCAGCGGGATAGCGGCATGACTATTAGATGTTGGAACGGTAATGGCTCCTTTTGGTCCTCACCTGGTCTTATACTTGATGCTCTTAGTTGTTATCCCAAATTCACCCACCCGCAAATTTGGTGAAGACAACTCCTGCACATAAGGAAATTATGAAGGAAACGACTCAAACCCGCGAGCTCACATTCCAGGATGACAAACAGGTTACAGGTGGGCTTAGAAATGAAGGAGCAGTGTCGCAGAGAAGCCAAGAGCAAGAAGGAAAAGAAGCGGTGAAGTTTCAAGGTCTTCGGGCTCAAAACCGTTCAGGAAAGAATCTAGAATCGACTAAGTATGGAAGAGCCAACAGAGAGAGCCACGTGTCCTAGCGGCGCTTCTCCAAGATGAATCCATAAAGGGAGGCTCAAACAAGCCCCGCATCTCCACGTGTCCCAGGTCAAAGCGGGCCGTCGGGGGTTTTCTGAGTTTTGCATTTCGCGAAAAGGGGAAAAGATAAATTACGGACCCGCGAGCCCGATTTTTGCTCTAATCTGGCTGCCACGTGTCCCATATAAAAAAAGGAAAGCCCAAACGAGCGTCAGGCTGCCGCGTGGCCCTGGTAGGTGAAAATGGAGAAAAGTCTTCCAGGCCATTAACACAGAATCCAATCTCTTCAACTACCAGATCTGATTCGATTCAATCATTGGGAACCGTGGCGATATATTAGGATTAGATTAGCTTGCTGCTACTGGGAAAAGCTTGTGGCGGTAGTAGTTTAGGAAGAGGAACCACCTTCTCTCGGAGAGCTTTCCCATTCGCAAGGTCCCACACCTGGGAAGTTCAATATTATGCAAATCACACCAAATGAGTCTATCTTAGAAAAACATATCCATAACTCATTTGGGGGTGCTTTGTGATTTCGCACTAACAATTTTGGCACGCCAGGTGGGACAGGTGTGAAGGTGGTTGAACTTTCAAAGCAAGATTCGATGCATTTCTCAAGGTGGTTGGAGCAGGATTCGACTTTTCCCTCTACTCTCTCTTTTCTTTCTATATATCCTGTAACACTTCTCATTTGAGAGGCAGAGAGACATTCTGGGCATAGAGAAACTCTATCAAATTTGTTTCTCGACACCATTTTTGAGCAACAAACCTTCTCCCACGCCTGGAAAATGTATTTGTGCCTCTATTCTAGAAATGTAATGGTCTATGCACCTTCTAGAGCAATAAAAACATGTTTTTGTGGTGTTCTTCAACCCTTTGCATCGTTTTGTTGTTTCTTTATGCCTCTCCCTTCCAAATTTGTTTTTTTGTGCATGTATTTCACATTTGCAGGTGCAGGATATTGTGTTTCATGGAGTTTAATGGCAAATTTGAAGATCTGGGCCATGTCACTTCTTCTGAACCTCCCTCATCTCCATTTTCTCTGTTTCTTTCTCCCTCAATAGAATATCTCACTTCCTTTGCTGGTGTATCACCGTTTTAGTGTAGGCTTTATTTTTTCAGTTTTCTCTCTCTCGTCGCCTTGGAAGTTAGATTAGGATTAGATTAGCTTGCCTACACTGGACTAGCTTGTGGCGGTAGTTTACGAAGAGGAACCAACCTTCTCTGGAGAGCTTTCCCATTCGCAAGGTCTCACACCTTGGGTAAGTTCAATGTTATGCAAATCACACCAAATGAGTCTACCTTAGAAAAGCAGGTCCATAACTCATTTGGGGGTGTTGTAATTTCGCACTAACAGTTTTGGCACGCCCGATGGGACAGGTCTGAAGCACCTTACCACTTCACTTCATCAAGTTCAATGTGCTCTTGGTGAAGATTTCAACCTTTGGAGACACTTTTAGGCACATCTATCGACTCCATCTTGTCAAAACCCATTCTCTGAGTTGCAGACCTTTTCCATCCATTTCCACTCATTTCATCCATTTTCTTCTTCCATCGCTTTCATTTTCTCCCATTCCATGGGTTGTAATCATGACTTCATTCCCTTCATGGAACTCACACTTACAATGAATACAGTCCACCTCCAATGTATTTCCCAACTCCTCCGATCAAGTATTATAATCAGATCCAGTCCATTATGCTTACCCATATGACCAGTGTCAAAACCAGTTTGACTATGAAGCTTATCAAGGACAAGGGGACGCATATGATGGCGATAGTTACGTAGAGAATGTTGGTATACTGGAGAAGATTCAAAAAATGGAGGTTGCTATGGTTTAGTCAAGGGCATACACGAAGGAAGGCATTCGAGATTGGTTGCGGGGCACCTTGTTCATGTGAAGGCCCTTTTCCAAGACATTACACCCTCAGGAGAAGCTAGACTTCATGTTGAAATGCAGCCCCAACTTGCACAATGGACTGAGGAGATCAAGGCCTATGAATTTCGTGTCAAGCAACCTTGTTAATGGGTAAATCCTACACCATTATCTAGTAATTTACTCTCCACTCCTCAAACAACACCATCACAATTTGAGCTTCAATTTCCAAGCTTCCCATTGTATGTTGCCCCAAGTGTGAAATCCATTTCTCCATCCCCTAGTCTACCATCCCATTTCAGTTCTTCTACCCTTTTCCCTTCCAAACAATCATCCCCTCCGAACAAACAAGAAGTTCCACCTCCCTCCCCACCACAAACAATTGCAAAGTTGGTTGAACCCCAACCTGCCACTCCTCTTACTTTCCCAAGTCCATGTTGGGAAGATACTCAAGAATCCAATCAAGAACAACAAGAAGAGGAGCCCAACAGAAAAGAAATAACAGACAATCTGATGAGTTGGGCTGCTAAATTTGGGTTTACAAAGATCCCCTTGATGGTCAAGCCAATAGAGGAGGTCAAGGTTGAAGAGCCAGTGGTGGCTGAGTTTGAATTTGCAGCAGAGAGGAGGACCATACAGTTTCAGAGGCCCCGAGTGTGGAGCAGGCTACAAAAGAACCTTCAGTTCTTCCTCCCACTTCATCCCCTTCAAGCTCTGATGTTGAAGAAGAGTTTGATCTTTCAAACTTCATGTTTGAAAGTGAAGGGAGCCATGGTGATCAAGTTGCAGATCAGGAAGGCACCATGGAGGAGGTAGAGCACCTGTAGTAGGACAACAAGGAGGCAGAGTTACTGTCTGACTTAGAGGATTGCCTTGATGGAGGGGAACCCATGGAGATCACATCATTTTTTCCTCCATCTCTCACATCCCAAGCACATGAGCTTGCTGCCATGGAGGAGAACATTCAAGAACAGTAGCCTGCACTTCATAACAACCCTCTGGAACCAAGATTGGAAGACATGGCTCTCCCATTTTCTCCACAGGAGAAGGAAGAGAAAAAGCAGGAAGATGTCCCCATCTCTCCCACACCATCCACCCAAGAAGGTCCACAAGAAGACTCCATTTTTGGAGTTGAATTTCAGAAAAATGGGCACATCCAAAGGATCAGACCGTGCCCAATCAGGTACTTGGCTTCATTGGAGCCAAGGGAGAAGCCAAAACCAGTCATGCCTACTTCAGGGCATGAGGATGAGCATCAAAGTACCAAGGGTCATCATCAACACCTCCAGAAGTCTGATGCAAGTCAGCTTGAGGAGGTATTTTCCATTAATGTTGATACCTTGATTATTTGGTGGAGGACCGGCTTATTATTAGTTTTTCACGCATCCAACCAGCCATGTTCAGTGCCAAATCAGTTGCATGATTGCCATTTTTTAGGAAGGGAAGCTATTTCTCCCTGCAAGTTATAGGTTTTGTTTGGGTTCCCTTTGCTCTTGGTTAGAGTAGAGTAGGTAGGTTTGTTTTCAGCAGAAGAAGTGCTTTTGCACACTCTGCATGTTCCATTTGGAGCATGTATGATTTTCAGTTTGTACATAGCTTTTGGTGTTGTTGTATTGCTCTTGCACAATGCATTCAGTTGGCTTTTGGTGAAGTTCAACTTCAAGTTTCAGAGGTTTCCAAGTGATTCAAAGGTCAACAAAGTGCAGGGAATCGGGAGTCCATTTTATAAGAAGGATCAGTGTCAAGCCATCATTCTTGACTCCATGCCCAATGGATGCTCCAAGGCCACTAGTCTCTTCATCTAGCAGTAAATGTCCCCGTGAGTCGCCAAATTGTTATCCCAAATTTGCCCCCAGAAAATTTGGTCAAGACAACTCCTGCACATAAGGAAATTATGAAGGAAACGACTCAGACCCGCGAGCTCACATTCCAGACGACAAACAGGTTACAGGTGGGCTCGGAAATGAAGTAGTGTCGCAGAGAAGCCAGGAGCAAGAAGGAAAAGAAGCGGTGAAGTTTCAAGGTCTTCGAGCTCAAAACCATTCAGGAAAGAATCCAGAATTGACTAAGTATGGAAGAGTCAAGAGAGAGAGGCACGTGTCTAGGCGGCGCGTCTTGAAGATGAATCCATAAAGGAGGCTCAAATAAGCCCCGCATCTCCACGTGTCCCAGGTCAAAGCGGGCTGTGGGGGTTTTCTGAGTTTTGTGTTTCGTGAAAAGGGGAAAAGATAAATTACGGACCCGCGAGCCCGATTTTTGCTCTAATCTGGCTACCACGTGTCCCATATAAAAAAGGAAAGCCCAAACGAGCGCCAGGCTGTCGCGTGGCCCAGTAGGTGAAAATGGAGAAAAGTCTTCCAGGCCATTAACGCAGAATCCAATCTCTTCAACTACCAGATCTGATTCGATTCAATCCGTTGGGGAACCAAAAGCGACATATTGTGGGCGGATTTGCAGGAGGCATTGATATTCAGTGGTTGAACTTTCAAAGCGGGATTCGATGCATTTCTCATGGTGGTTGGAGCAAGATTCGACTTTTCCCTCTTCTCTCTCTTTTCTTTCTATATATATTGTAACACTTCTCGTTTGGGAGGCAGAGACATTCTGGGCATAGAGAAACTCAGTCAAATTTGTTTCTTGACGCCTTTTTTGAGCAAAAACCTTCTCCCACACCTCACAAATGTATTTGTGCCTCTATTCCAAAAATGTAATGGTCTTGGCACCTTCTAGAGAAATAAAAATGTGTTTTTGTGGTGTTCTTAAACCCTTTGCATTGTTTTGTTGTTTCTTCGTGCCTCTCCCTTCCAGATTTGTTTTTCTATGCATGTATTTCACGTTTGCAGGTGCAGGATGTTGTGTTTCATGGAGTTTAATGGTGAATTTGAAGATCTGGGCCGTGTCACTTCTGTCTTGACCTCCCTCATCTCCATTTTCTCTATTTCTTTCTCCCTCAACAAAATATCTCGCTTCCTTTTTGGTGTATCACCGTTTTAGTGTAGGCTCTATTTTTTTCAGTTTTCTCTCTCTCCTTGTCTCCTTGGAAGTTAGATTAGGATTAGATTAGCTTGCTGCACTGGAATAGCTTGTGGCAGGTAGTTTAGGAAGAGGAACCAACCT
The DNA here is from genome assembly GCA_018340775.1 of Taxus wallichiana var. yunnanensis. Lineage (NCBI taxonomy): Eukaryota > Viridiplantae > Streptophyta > Pinopsida > Cupressales > Taxaceae > Taxus > Taxus wallichiana. Next base: position 757,846,968 of record CM031242.1, on the reverse strand, counting down.
TCTCTGGAGAGCTTTCCCATTCGCAAGGTCCCACACCTTGGGGAAGTTCAATGTTATGCAAATCACACCAAATGAGTCTGCCTTAGAAAAGCAGATCCATAACTCATTTGGGGGTGTTGTGATTTCGCACTAACATTAATTTCGCAGACATCCTCTTTATCACTGAGACTCATGAGAGTTCGGTGATGCCTCTTCCTGATATAACCAGCTATCTTTGGTACTCTAAGAGTCTCGCCCACAAGCTAGAAACTAGGAACTCGAGAAGCATCGAGAGGTTATGGAGGGCTAGCCTTTGCTTATGTAGAGATTCGTTCCAGCACACGATCTCCTTCGTTGTCGGAGATGAGCTTGCCAGATTCTTATGGGTTCAGATTCAGGGTGGCGATCCCCTCTATAGAGAAATCTACATTGTAGTGTGTTATTTCCCTCTAACTTCCTCCCCTTATGCCATTCATAATGGTCCCGATGGTGATCCCTTTACCGACTTATATGACAACATTGCCCAGTATTCAGTGGTCGGAGAAGTCATCTTTCTGGGTAATTTCAATGCCCGCACCAGAGCACTCCAAGTTCTTATTCATGACCGAGCAGAGGATGTGTTCTCGCACTCGACAGCTTGATCTAGAGACTATGGGCTTACACAAGACTTCGAGAGGATGATTTAGGGCCTCTCACTGCTTATGGTCAACACCTCTTTCACTTGGACAACCACATGAGCTAATTATCCTCATTGGGGTTACTCGCTTTACCTCATTCACATCTCTTCACATGTCAATCGCATGGTGGTGATGCATGTGTGGAGGATTATATCCTTTCCGGCCGAGCTCCTTGCCAATGATCAATGTAATATCCCACTTCCGGGATCAATAGAAAATATGCAAACAACCAACTTTTCAATGCATCACTCAACTGAAAACAGCGAACTACTTATACTAGTTGAGTAAATGACTCAATAAACCCGAGGGTAAGGGTTTAATGGCCTTTATCACACAAATAGTCTCCAGCTGAATTTAAAGATCAGGCCTAACCTCCTAATGCAACCACTGACAATTCACCTATAATGAAGTCGTTTCATGGAAACAATGGCAGATCTTACTCTATCAAAACCAGGCCATATTAATGAGATTTATCTTGTCAACTATTGCCCAAACAAATTGCTGCCAAAGGAAATAATATCATGCATTAAACTCTATTGATCCACACTAAATGGAGCAAGCAATCAGTCCCCAATCGCCATAGAAGAAGTCGTTGTAATTATAAGGCATAAAGAATGTGCAAAGGCTAGTCGCTGCACACTCAAGAACATATGCAAACAGCTCATAAATAATAGGAAAGGGATCGCTAGGGTTTCACTATGTGTCCCACATGAAATCACAAATTTTAGATAAGGCACAAACATATTGGCTACATTTTTGTATAGCTGAAAACCTACGCGGTCATGACATAAATCTCCCTCATTTACCGGTGAGGCTCCCGTGTATGATTTGTCAATAAAATATGCTAGTATCTATTTTGGGGTTTTACTTTAACCACATGCAGCTCATGAACCATAGTTTATAGTTTTCACAGCAAGCAAGCGATTGTTAAAGGAAGGAAATACCTAAAGGAGGAAATAAAAAAACACAGGAAGAAATAGGGAAGATGTGCAACCCAATCAATAGATTACGAGTTGATTGTATGATGATAGAAAGAACCAATAGATATTAACACAAAGAATTATAAGCAAAGGCATCTTCAGATCTAGATCTAAAATAACCCAAAAATAACTCTTTTTCTTTTTATTCGGTCGGAATTCTTTACAATTGGTGCAGATCTGGGAATTTCTTCAGATTCGGAAGATATATATTCAATGTATTGGACATTGATTTAAGCTCCCTTTCAATTATATAAGCACCTATAATGAATACTTGCAATTAATTCAGACAAAGACGGAATCCGGAGCATGAACACTTGATTTTTATCATAAAAATCTGCATATAAATCCCACAGCCCTAAAATTTGAGGCATTGCTTGCATGTAAAGCAAGCATAAATATTTGTAACTTCACCTGGGCACCTGTAATACTATGCAGACAATTAATCAGACTTAAATCAAGCTCCTTCAAACCTAGGCACTAAACTTTGAAGCTTTTCGACAGTGAAAACACCTTTTTCTGAGCAAAATTCCTCCTTTGGGCGCCAAAATTGTCTGGGCTGCACTCCTTTGCTAAAGAATTAATAACTCCATTAATATGGCAGCCCATGCTTATATAACCTTGATCATTCTATAATTAATAATTGCCCTTCCTATTTCCGGCAATTAATTAATTAAAAATCATGTTTTTCTCTTCAATTTGGGCGCCTATTTTGTGCATGCTCATGGCTGCCATTAAATAAATTAAATTTATTTAATTTTAGCTTTCTACTTCCAGTCTACTTTGACTTCACACTATGCTTTGACCTCATGCGCCAAAAATAGGAATTAATTCCATCAATAAATACTTTAAAAGTATTATTTCTCCTCTAGGTGGGTCGCACTTTTTGACATGGCTAATTTCTATTTTTAAAAGTCAATTTCTAATGGGATTATTCACCCTGCATCGCAGCTCCAAAAATCCCATGATCCACTTAAGTTGTTTGACTTTCATAATGGGATTTTTTACCCTGCAAGGCATCTAAGAAATTCCCATCAATGCCTTAAGTGATTTTCTTTTATTTCACAATGGGAATTTTCACACTGCAAGGCAGGTAAGAAATTCCCGCCTGCCTGCTACCTCTAATTTTCCCATTATGACTTAAGTGGCTTTGCTTTCATAGGAAAAAGTACCTGCTGAGTGGATACAAAATTCTCACCGCCGCTGTTGCTACCAAAATCCCATTGTAGTTTAAAACCTTCCTTTCCCAAAAATGCGACCTGCCTGCAGAAGAGGCCTTTTTGTGCATGACTTCATCTTTTTAGAGAGAACCGTGACCTCCCGTGACAATTTCCTTCCGGTATGACGTTCGTAGATGATTTCCGGATGCTCGAGCAAGAAAAGCAGATCAATCGCAAAGGAATTGACCTAGCGGAATTTCACAGAGAAAAATAAGCAAAAATAATAAAAACGAAAAATGTTGCCGAAATCACGATACGACCTAGGATCCATTGTTGGTGAAAACCCTCTTGGTATATGTGAATATTGACATGCAAAACTTCAACAGGGGCTAAATCGGAGCACAATTTGCCTCAAACGGGGCTTAAAATAATTAAATAAAAAATTTCCCAGTGAAACCCCAATGACGTGAGAATATAACAAGTTTGGGTATTTGGCTTATATGGCTCTCTGAGAATATCTTAACACAATACGTGAGACATTTTCTCGGCAATAAAAACACAAAACCACCCGTTATTTTAAAAGAACGAAAACTTTCAATATGGGGTGGTGTCAAATTTGAGGTGAAATCTGGGACACTGGTTGGCTTTGTCTGTGGACATCTTTACTTACATCAAATGAAAGAAGTGAAGGTGAGATCCCAAACGAACTCGGTTTCGTGTCTTGTCCATTGGGCTCGGTGTCAGGCAAACAAAAACAACACAAAACAAAAAGAAAAAGGAAAAAAAAAAAAGTTTTATTTATATACATACAAGTTTTACCTGCTTTTTTATGTCCAGAAAAGCTTCAGATGTTGCCCGTTGAAAGGCAGTGGTAACTCAATTCCATCCCAGTAGGCAAGGAAGAAAGTGTCCATTCGCATCTCTTTTGATCATGAAGGGTCCTTTCCAGAGTGAATCAGATTTGACGTGCATGCCCTTCGATTCATGTCTCTTGTCCCACCAGAGTACCCAGTCTACGATCTCGAACTTCGTTTCTCTAGACTTCTAGTCAAATACCTTGGGCAAGTCCTTTTAAATTTCATCTAGTGGTGGCTCATCCTTTCTTCTCTCTGTGGTGGTAAGTCTTCATCAACTTCCTCCGTACTCAAATTTACTAGCTACACTTCTGAGGAAGAACTATCACCATATTCTTTGTTCTTCTTCAGGTATTGATCATGCTTGTATAAAGTCTCCACTAAGGAAACTAAACCCTTGGTGATTTTGTTACCTTTCGGTTGGACTATTCCACTACTATCATCATACAACTTGTCAAAGTTACCTTGCTCTAAACATGCGTCGTGATGTTTGTTTGTCCTCATTGAAAGTTTGCCACTATTCAACATTATCATGGACTTCGAGGAGGTAGATCATCTCCACTTTATAGTTTCTCATTGTCGAATATGGACGGTGGTCTATCCGGATTCAATAGTGCAGTGTGTGACTGCCAAAAAAATCTGCCTTCGAGTTCGATTGGATAGAATAAATTCGATAGAGAAGGTTGTAAAATCTAGTGTGGCGAAAATTTTTATCTCCAGTAATGCTTCAGCTCATCTCTTTTGACTTGATTTTGCCCTCGAACTTGCTTTACTAGAAGTTCAAGATCTCCTTGGGCTTTGAGGAGTTTTACTCCTTTCTTTACGCTTGCTCCATTCCTAAAGCAATGCTTCATACTCCGTCGTATGATTGGTGTTCTCGAACATCAACTTGTGGGAGTATGGGCATATCTCATGATCTCGAAGATATTAATAGAATGTCGGCTCTGATACAAAAAGAGCAACAGGGGCCTTTAAACTCCAAAGTCCAAACTTGTTCTTTTGCCGACTCTGGTTGAAGTTACGCTCTGGAACACCTTTATCCATTTCCAAGAAATATACACCGTGGTCGATTCCTAAAAAAGAATATGAGATCTAGGATCCTCATATTTTGTAACCGTGTCCTTAGACTTCTTTTAAAACGCTCCACTTCGATTTATTCCTCCGATAGGAATATGCGCACAAGACCAATCCATCTTCACTTCTCCTCCCAGCTCTTTGCAGAAGTTTCTGCTCAACAACATCTCGTAGGAGACAAGAATATTTCAAACTAAGATTGTCATCTTTAATCTTTTGTCGGAAAAGTCTAAAAACTTGACTTGTGCATATTTGATTTGTCCGATTAAAGGGACTTGTCTCTCCATGGAGTAACACCTTCCTATAGTCTTTGTCGGGAGTAAGCCCAAGAGCATATGCAACTTTAGCTAGCATGACATTGTCGACGCACCCGAATCTAGAAACGCAATTGCTTAATTTGATACCATTAAGCAATAGAGAGACAAAGAAAAGTTCTATTCTTTCAAAAGATGTGGGGATTTAACAACTCCAACATTGTTACTGGGGAGGAGTATCTTTGGGCTTCGGCAAAAGGCCCCTTGATGCATTACATTGTCTCCGATTGCACATATTTGACTAGCCTATTTAACTGCTCAGAAAGGCTCTCAAGAATTCACTTCGACATTTGAACTCTAGTTTTCTTGGCATGGTCAATAGTGTTAAAAAAAGGTATAGATTCAAATACAGAATCGCTTTTATAAGAAAGGAGACAAAATTTGAAATCCCTAGGAGAGAGAAATTATTAAATAAAAGCAATTTGTTTTCCCTAGGTGTGGCGTCCCCCTTTCAAAGGGTGATTTTATCAATAAACGCCACCTAAATATTTATTTAATTAATTCCCCATTTAATTTTTATATTTTAGGAATTAAATTAAATAATCTTCATAATTAAATAATTAAATAATTATTGTTTCAGGCAATAATATTTAATTATTTAATAAAAATGTTCCCCTTGCAACATCCCAAAGCCCACGGGGAAGTATAGGCTAAGGTTCTTCAAAAATGGGGACATTACAATTAACCACTTCTCTATTTCTTCCATTCCCATTGTCAATCATGCCCTTCTCTCTGTATCCCCCATGTCGACATTCTTCCCGCCACTACTCCCCCTTCATGGCTCCCTCTCCAAAAGGGATCCTAATTCCTTTAACTTCAATTTTCAACTTCTCCCCCTCGGTCCCAATTTTCTGCGATGGGAAATTGTTGGAACATAATGATTAAGTGGTTTGACCAACCCTTAATGTATATGGGTCCATCACTAATATAAAGGTTAATATTTCATAATATGAAATATTTATATTTCTATTATTAAATATGTTAACCTAGGTATATACTTTAGTTTAAATAATTAATATCATGAAATGATTATATTTCTAATATTAAATATTATAAACCGAAGTGTATGTGTCAACCATTTTAGGTTGAAAAGGTAGGTCGAGAGATATACCCGATCACCTTATATAAAAATGACTTTGGGTCCTCATTTGATATATTCGAAAATATATCAAAGATGTGCAAATCAAGTTATTTGGTCTTACCCTATGTAAATAGAGTTTCAAAAGAGGAGGTGATCTTAGTGAATGTAAAATAAGTTCTCTCAAATAAAAGATTATTTTTAAAATAGTTTTTACCCTATTAAGGTTTTCCATTATAAATATTGTGTCACCTATGTTATTTATTTCTTTCAAGTATTTCCTTATTTACTTATGTTAAAATGTAATCTTTATTTATATATTTATTGTAACATTATGTAATATGTAAGTTGATTAAATCCGTATTTATTAGAATTTTCAAATTCTAACATGGTAACAGAGCGAGGTAAATTAAATAAATTAAGATCAAATGTTGTGTATTTTATTTATTTAATTTGTACGGGTTTTTCAACCAACTTGAATGGGTATTTAAAAGTATTCGGTCCCCTTCCTTTTTTCCCGGTTTAAATATTTCGGAAGGTAAATACATACCCTTGTTCTTTGGCACCCTCTAAAATGATTCAATTTAAAAAACTATAGTTTATAGTTAATCTATAACTATATCCTATATAATTTGAAAACTATATTATTATTTTTAAATAAAAATATATTTGATATAGAATAAGGTTTATATAATAATTTATATAAACATCATATTAAAATCTATATAGTTTTGGAAAAAAAAAAACTATATATTAAAAGTCTAATAATATTAAAATTATATGGGATTGAGGGAAGAGTCAAGAGACCATATTCTAAGTTTAAGTTTAAATCATATTTAAACTTAACTTATAAATCTAGGCATACATAGTTTTTAAAAAAAAAAAACAAACCTACGTTTAAATCATATTTTATATATATGGTTAGTTTAAACCGATTAAAATATAAATTCTATTAGATTTGGTTTATATATGTTTTTAAAAAAACTTACGTACTTACTTTTTTTAGAAAGGGGGTCTATGTTTATTGTTTGGCCATGAAGGGATTACTTTTTAATTTTTAATACTTATTAAATAAAACCTAACATGTGTCCCTAACCATTTATATTATCCATGAAAGGGGGCAGCCCCATTCATTTATATCTTATAGTTTATAAAAACTATATAAATGAACCTATTTAAAGGTTTTTCTTTTATATAAGAGTGGGAGTGGAAAATAAAATGAGATAATATCTCGTATAAACGTGGAACTCTCAAGTATAAATGGAGAATTAAAACAATCCGCTAATTTATTGGTGGCCCACGTAAAGTATAGTAAATATTTATTACAATATTGATAATGATAACCACATAAAAGTTTTAAAGTTTTTAGCTTGTAAGATTTCTATAAAATATTTTGCAATATTTCCATAGTTTTAAATATGTGCAGAGTAAAATTAAGAGTAATCAAGGGGAGGAGACAAGGTTCATGAAAAAAGGGATTTGAATTTATTTCATTGGTCGGGTGAAATTACTTGTACCTAGTAAAAATCTACTTGCACCTAGTAAAAATCTTTTAACCTAGTCTATCCTTTAAACCCCTTTAATAAGGGTGGTTTTTTTATATATAAAAATATACTATAGTTTATAATTTTTATGAACTATATGTTGTTTTTTATTTACATTTTATAAACTATATACATTTTTATCTTAAAAAGTGTATATATTTTTACATTATAAATTATAATGTGTTAAAATAAAAACTCCTTAATATTATACGAAGAAATTCTGGAATTTCACATTTTAGAAGTACACATCAAGTATTAGCTTCATTAAATTTGACGGTCAAATGACCGTCACGGTAGACCAAACATAAGACAATATGATGGTCATTTAGACGTCAAATTTAAGTTTGTAGATTCTAAGAAACTTTCATTGTGTTAAAATTGATAGTCAAATGACCGTCACGATAGACCAAAAAATAAGCCATTATGACGATCATTTAGACGTCAAATTTAAGCTGGCCGGATTTTTGTCTACATTATTTTTTTCAGAAATTTGAAGTTGTTATGCATTCTTAAGAGTCTCTTATTCACTTCTATATCGTCATAAATATTTTTTATATAAATTTGGGGTATAATGCAGAACTCTTTATATTGCGTGCTATTTTTTTGATCGTGAGAAACTAATTATTATGCATTATGTGAACGACAAAATTAGTTATGGTCAAATAGTTTCTTTAGATCTATAAAATTTAGATCGATTCTATTAAAAGTGTTGTTTTTATTATCGATAAATATGTATCTAACTCTATCGTACATTGTATATTATAATGGGGTGTGTTTTACAAGTTTAAGAAAACAATGGCATTCAACTATTTGTTTTAACAAAACCCAAATCCTGAATAAAACCAACTACAACATTTGGGTCAAAACAAAATTTATGGCGAAAAACTCGGACGATTGTTTCTAGATCTCAAGTTGCTCCCACCGGTTGTCAAACAATTGTAGATAACATGAATACATTATTACAACGAATGTAGGAGGCTCTTTCTATAATTCTATGCAATATAAACAATGAGTACCTTCTACACATTGGTAATATCGAACATCCGAAAGAGATATGGACACAACTTGAATCCATGCATGAAGGATACTTGGTATATAAAGGATAGTAATGAGAGTAAAATAGTCAAGAAATTCAAATAATCATTATGTATATTTTTTGATGATTTATCTTCTGCACCTTGTTTTATATCTCAAAATTTGAATAATTCAAAACTAGGCATGAAAGATTAAGACATGTTAATTATTGAAGTTTATATGAAATGTCTTGATATAATCTAGTGAAAAATTTATGTGTTGTCTTCTTCTCTTGAAATTACTTAATTAAATGCTTCTAAATGATAGTTTTGATACTTGATTTAATAAATGGTCATGATGATGTTTTGATGCTATAGATGTTTTACGAAACTCTTATCTTCCTAGATAAGAGTTTAAATTGGGCTCAACCTATGTTAGAAAGTTCAAATCCTATTAACCTTGGGAAAATAACCGAGAAGCCATCATATGTACCATGCATTAATTACCTTGTATGAACTTGAGCCGTGAAGTATTATAGGGTATAGGTGGATATACAAAGTAAAATATAATGTTGATGGTAGTATTGACAAACATAAAGCTAGACTTGTTCTTTAGAGGTTTCAATCGAAACCCGGTATTTGTTATGTTGAGACATTTCATGTAGCTAAAATAAGTACTCTTGTTAGAGCCTTATTTGTAATTGCCGCTCAATTTGGGTGGGAAATCCACCAAATGGATAAGAAAAATATTTTTTTGAATTGCGATTTAAAAGAACTTTGCATATTTCAACCTAAAAGATTTGAAGAAACTGGTAAAGAAAACTATGATTGTAAGTTGAGAAATCCTTGTATGGTTTAAAACAAGCTCTTAGAGCTTGGTATGTGAAAATTGTTTCCTTCTTTAAACTGTTAGGTTTTGTTAATTGTTCTTCTAACAATGATATATTCATTAAGCAATAAGGCTCACATATTATCATTATATGTATATATGTTGATTTGCTTATGTTTGGTGACAATTATGATTTAATTCATAGGATTAAAGAGAAATTGAAGCAGTACTTTGAAATGAATGAGTTAGGTCTCTCACATCATGTTATTTATATGACTTTGTATTTTGTTCTATTATTATTTTTCAAAACACAATATGCAACCATTGTATTGAAAAAGTTTCTTATGATTGATTGTAAACTATTTTCTACTTCAATGGAATTGAGAATAAATATTGATCATAAATATGCATATGAAAAAGGTTGATCATATTTTAGATACACTGTTAGTTGATAGTTTGATTTATCTAACTATAACTAGATTAGATATTTCCTATATAGTAAGAATTACTTCAAGGTTTACGCAAGAACCTTTTTTAGAGATCATTGGAATCTTGCGAAAAGAATTTTTAGATATTTGAAAGGAACAATCAATTATGGGTTGCATTATAATAAGAATGAAAATGCTATCTTATATGGATTTTGTGATTCTAACTATACCGATGTGTTATAAAATATAATGGATGTGTTTAAGTTTTTGGTGTAGGAATCATTACTTGGAACAACAAATACAATCAACATTCTTCATTTCTTCTCACCGAGGCAAAGAGAAGTACAATGGAAGAAGTAAATAAGCCATGTGGGCTGCAAATGGCTGTTGGTAGAGATACACATGTAAGCTAAAAAAGTATTTCTCTTTTATGTAGTGGTCGAGTTGTATTACTCTTAATTAAAAATTCAATTCAACATCAGAGGACGAAGAACATTGAGATACATATACGCTTCACCCGTGAGGTGCAAAATGATGAGATAAATCTCAAGTTTATGTTGACTAAAGAGAACGTTGCTTGACATCTTCACAAAGTCCTTAAGTGTTGCAAAAATTTTCACTTTCGTGAAAAGCTTAGATTGTCGAAGTTACCATTGAGGGGGAGTGTGCATGACAATGTAACTCGCTAATGGAACTTCGTTTTTGTAAAAAGACCTTCGGGCATATGTAATGAACTTGGGCAAGTTTTAAAAGACCTTCGTGCATGCATGTATACCTCCTCGATTTCTTTTTAAAAAGAAGTGTATAAATATCTTAAAGGCGGTCTTGATAAACTCTTTAGTGCTATTGAGTTTCTGGTAAACATCAAGTACAAACATATTGTTAAGGAAGTCCTTGGTTGTAAAGGCTCCTATATGCTTGGGTTCAATAACCTTTTATGAGAATCTATGAGAACATGTAAAACTCACAAATCATAGTTAGCCACTAATCATGGAATGATCTTTGGGATTCCAAATCCTTTTGTACTAAAAGGTAATTTAAGTATGAGGAAGGTGTTATAATTCCTTCAACCGATATGGTAGCCTAAAAACCTTTATGCTTTAAGGATTGTAAATATTGTAGTGTACCACGGGCAAGTAATCTATTGGCATATGTTATGTTATCCCACTTAACATTCGGAGGGAGTGTTGGAACATAATGATTAAGTGGTCCGCCAACCCTTAATGTATATGGGTCTATTATTAATATATAGGTTAATATTTCATAATATGAAATATTTATATTTCTATTATTAAATATGATAACCTCAATATATACTTTAAGTTAAATATTTAATATCATGAAATGATTATATTTCTAATATTAAATATTATAAACCTAGGTATATATGTCAACCATTTTAGGTTGAAAAGGTGGGTTGAGAGACATACCCGATCACCTTATATAAAAAGGATTTTAAGTCTTGATTTGATATAGTCGGAAAATATATCGAAGGTGTGCAAATCAAGTGATTTGGTTTTACCCTATATAAATAGGGTTTCAAAGGAGGAGGTGATCTTATTGGATGTAAAATAAGTTCTCTAAAATAAAAGGTTATTTTCAAAGTGGTTTTTACCCTATTGGGGTTTTCCACTATAAATACTGTGTCACCTATGTTATTTATTTCTTGTAAGTATTTCTTTATTTACTTATGTTATGATGTAATCTTTATTTAAATATTTATTGTAACATTATGTAATATGTAAGTTGATTAAATCCGTATTTATTAGAATCCTCAAATTCTAACAAAAATGTTGCTGCCAAATACACCCTTCTTTCCTCCATCATCTGGGAGGCCTCCCTCATGTCCTTCCCTAGTTCCACCCGACCTTCATTTGTCTCCCATCAACAAAATACTTGCCCCATGAACAAATGGTATGATGACGAGTGCAAAACTCTTCTAGACACGGCATGCTTTTAACCAGGCCCTTCCCTCCTATCATACCTTGAAAGCCTCCTATCGTTGTCTCCTTCGCCGTAAAAATGCCTCTTCATTTCCCAACGTAGACAAACTTTGTGTGAGTCTCTTTGGCACTCTCCTAAACATTTTTGGCGCACCATTTTTCCCCGCCACTCATCTCTTCCCTTCGAGCTTAACCCCAATTCCTTGTTTTCTCACACCTCCAGCTTTATGATATTCCCGAACAACCTCTTATCCAGGTTGGACAACCCACCTTCCTTGTGCCACCTTTTCACCTACACTAAAATCAGAGAGGCAATCAGGATGATGAACTGTAGCAGGGCAACGGATGAGGAGGGGTTCCAAGCAAAGTTCTTCAAACTTGGTCAAGGGGTTCTTTGTAGTTATTTGACTGACCTCTTCAATCATGTGGTTTGCTCGGGTTTTCCGCCATCTTGGGCACGCCATATCATTCACCCGATTCACAAATCAGTCCCAGCTCTGACCCCAATAACTACAAGACCATTATGGTGGGTCATACATTCTCCAAGCTTTATGCTACAGTGTTACATATGCAGTTATCCGAGGAGCTCGAGAGGAGAAACATTAGAGCCAAGGGACAAGTTGGCTTTCGACCTGATCACCAAACTACCGACCATATCTTCACTCTTTGGACCATCATTGAGGAGGCACATCATCACTCGTCGAAGGTCTATTGTTGCTTTGTGGACTTTCTGGAAAGCCTTTGACTCGGTGCCACATGAGGCACTTTTTCAGCGGCTCCATGACATTGGCATTTCTGAGACCCTCCTCATGGCCATCATGCGTTCTGTACAAGACTGTTTTGGGCCGCCTCCGCACCTCCCAAGGAGAGTCAGAGTTTATTAGGAGTACCATTGGGGTAAAGCAGGTGCCCCCTATCCCCAACTTTGTTTGGGATCTACATTGACGAGCTTGAGTCTTTTCTCCATGAGCATATTCAGGAAAGTGATGGGTGCCTCCTGCACCAGGTTTTGATATCCATTCTTCTTTTTGCGGATGATGTGGTTCTCCTAGCTTCTTCTCTGGAGGGCTTACAGAGACAGCTCGATGCCTTAGCCTTGTTTTGTGATCTTCGGCAGTTGACAGTTAACCTTGGTAAAACCAAGGTTATGGTCTTCAATGGTTTGAAGACCTCGCATCTCCACTTCTTCAGAGGTGAGGAGATTGAGATCACCAACTCTTATACCTATTTGGGGATTTTGTTCTCTGGCCCCCGTTTCAGTTTGAGACAGGCTCTCCAACCTCGAGTCAACAAGGGCTATGGGTCCTTAGCTCTTCTTGAGAGACAGTGTTTCTACCATCACTTTCAGGACATCTCCTCCAAAATGTCTCTCATGGACTTCGTTGTGAGACGGATCGCCACCTTGATCGCTTAGACATGACTGTCATCGGTTGTGTAACCTCCGGGAGGACCGAGACGGAAACACACTTTATCTTCTAGTGCCCCATCTACTATGAGATCAGAGGGAGGTTTCACTGTTTATTTGGGAGAATGCGGGGTCTTTCTAACTTTTTCAGTTCAAGGATCGAGAGGTGTTTGGATTTATATTTACAGGAGGCTTTGAAGCTTCGTGAGCATACTCTTCATCACATCCTAGACCAAACTCTACCCAACGGATCACTTCCTTCTTCACAGTGTTACCAGCGGAGAGAGGCATCAAGCACCCTGGTGAGACCGTCCCTACTTCCTCCTCTAGATTGGTTCGGCCCAGGGAAACCATCCATGGTTCTCCGAGTCATCACAGGCATGCCCGTACTAGGCCTGGCCTCAGGAGACAGACGAGATCCACCAGACATCAGAGGGATAATATTGTTTCCAAACAGAGTCATATCAAGCAGACTCTCTCTTCGGCTGGTCGGCATTCTATTCTCAACTTCTTCTAGTCGACCTCGGATGTTAGGAGAGTTGGATCTTCCATCCCCTGATGGGCTTTCCTCCTTTCTTCTCCTTGGTCGTCTTTCCCCCTTTCTTCCTCTCACTTGTTTTTCCACCCCCATTTTGGGTGGTGTGATTTCTTCTTCTGTTGGCCACTTCTTCTGGCCTTTGTATTTCATCTTTCTCGAGAACTCTTTGGTTTTCCCACCTTGTATCGGTGCTCGTTGTTTTCTGCAGTCCCTTTGACCTACTTTTGTGGTCATTTGTTGGACATTAATATATTTATCTTATCTTATACTTTTTCAAAAATAATTGATGTATCTCTTCCTTTTTAAAATTGTTTTGAAGATTTTTATGTTTTTCTCCGCCAAAATTTTCCTTTGTGTTTTTTCTTTCTCAATTTTCCCTGTCTTGTATTACACACAACAACATAGGCCTTAAGGCTTGCGTTGTTGACATATTTGTTCCTCTCAACACCTAATAATGCTTTCAACTTGGTCGCACCTAATGATAGTATCCGCATTACAATGTAAGATCCTATCTATTTTATTTTTAACTTCTCGAGTTTCTTACACTTACACTCATATAGTAGCAATTTGTCCCCTTCATTAAAATCTTTATGCTTGCAATGACAATCATGACATGTTTTTTGTCCTGTAATTTTCTTACGCCCGGTTATACACTCGCTATAAACCTTTTTCTCATCTAAATATTCTAGCTAAATCAACTACTCATGAATGGATTTGTCTTCATTGTAATGTCCCTTTCAAGGGCTGAAAATGAAAAAGAAGCAAACCACACAAACCCAAGTGAAGAAAAATCTGATTTTATAACAACTGTAAAATACTTCAAAACCCTAGCAGCGAACTGTATAGGGACTCAAATGCACCCTAAAACCATGCACAATAACTTGAAATTGCTTCTAAATAATTACTTCAATTATGGAAACCAATATCCATCCAATTTGCAACAAATAAATGGAGAAAATCAGCAAAGATACACTATTGTAAGTAAATTTGTGACAGCAGCAGGGCAGCCACAAACAAGGGCTGACATCAATAAATAAGCCTCTCCGAAACTAGCCAAATTATGGATTATGGCCTTATAAATTATACAGAAATCAGAATATAAAATAATACATGGATTATGTGCCCTTAGAAGGCACCGAACGAGCACCAAACCCTAGTCGGTCCCTTAGGGTAGAGCTCCAAAATCATCAAAAGCTTTTGTAATCCTTCTTGATGTCTCTGATCTAAATCAGCGAACAATTCTTCACGAGATGTCTGCAATGAACCACAATGGAGAGTTTTCGTTCTCCACCACGCCACAAGGAAGGTTTTTTGTCCTCCTTGATGCCACCTAAAAGGGTTTTTGTCCTCAAGTGGAATGGTATTGAGCAACTAGCCCAACAAAACAAATGTAGATGTAAAATGTGCCAAAGATCATTTGCAAATGAAGTCATACAATCCTTTCTATGCTCCTTGTAGACGATTCTGACATGCTTTACTTTATCTTTTAATTGTCTCTTTAATTCCTCCAAACCCATCTCGCCTACCTCCTAAAGGAAAACCACTAAAAGAAAACATCAAATCTAATAAAAGAAAACTGAAACAAAGTGCAATTCCTTCCCTTGTTCACTTATTCTTCTTCGCCATGGAAAGGGAATAATAATAAGTCTTCATTTGTACTAATTCAAATAAGGGGGCATTACATTCATTCATCCAAAATGCTACCACCATATGTGAACTTGGAATAATGAATTCCATAGAACTGTGTCATCTAAACTATATACCAACTAAAATGGACAATATTCTGTGAATCTCATATACGCCATGTGGTATGCCCCTAATTCTACCGGGTATCTTCAAATCCAAGTCTTTCTTGTCTAAATTGCATATGTTTGTAAGGGCCTTCTACAAGACTTTATTGAATGCTTGTGGGTGATACGGTGTACTATATTTTGATCAATCAACAAATGTTTCAGCAACTCTTCAATTGGCCCATTAACAAAGTGTCTCCCCTTATCACCGGGTTAGACTAAGTGGACATCCAAACCGCTTCATCGTTTTCTACTTGCAATGGTGGTCATGCCATGTTTTTTGTCTGCATTTTCCTTACGTCTAGTTATGTGCTGCAATAAACCTTATCTCATTTAAATTTTCTAACCGAATCAACTACTCATGAAGGGATTTGTCTTCATTCATCTAAAACGCTACCACCATATGTAAACTTGGAATAATGAATTTCATAGGAAACGTGGCTTCTAAACCATAAACTAACTGAAATGAACAATATTTTGCGAGTCTTTTATATGTCATGTGGTATGCCCCTAATTTCGCTAGTATCTTCAAATCCAAGTCTTTCGTTTCTAAATTGCATATCTTTATAAGGGCATTTTCCGAGAATTTATCAAGGCTTGTGGGTGATAAGATGTACTCATTTCGTGATTAATCAACTACTCTTCAAGTGTCTCATTAACAAAGTGCCTCCCCAATCATTGGATAGACAAATCGGACATCCAAACAACTTGATGAATATATAGAAAAAAAAATGAAATTGTCTTTCATGGTACAAACTTTGGTGGGCATGGCCTACACCCATCATGTTGGGTACTTTGTCTCAATTATGATAAATTTGGCTTGTGATAGGTGTGTCGTAAGCTTTATCGGTCCAATAAAAGCAATGGCTTATTTCTTAAAAGGCATCAATGCTAATATCGATCTCGGGGCATCTCATCTTTTGCATCTAGTTTGCATACTCTCTAACAGATCATTAGCTCTTGAATATGCATGTGCATCTTTGAACAAGTGTTGGTTACCATAGTCCGGCCAGTAATACCATTTACGTCGTGCCATCTCCAACATTATGTCCCCTACGACACCATCGTGTGCTTCTCTTACAATGTTCTCTCATGGCATAGTACCACTCATCTTAAAACTTCATCGCAAGCTTTTGGTATAATGCACCTTCAATCAACGCATTTACAAGGAAATGTTGAAACATTTTAAGAATAAGATCATTACAATCAAGATCCAACATCACAACACATGACCTAACCTTTGCCACAATGTAACGTCTCTAAGCAGACATTTTTGAATAATTCCGGATTTACCGAAAACCCTTAGGGCAGAATTAATAAACACTGATTTTTATTGTAAACCCTAACAGCAGCAATTAAAATTGTTGGAAAATGATGGGAAACAATTTATAAACCCGTGGAAAAATAAAAATTTGTTCAATATAATAACAGACATAAAATAAATACTGAAAACTAAATTTAAACCCTGAAATATGGATATTTATTTATTATTTTTAACTCAAAAAACCAAGAAAATTACGGCTCACCGTATACACCCAAGATTCTTAACAAATGACACTCTCAATGGATGAAATAGACCAATTGCTCGTCCCGAAATTGGTAATGGTGGCATCAGCTTGCTACGATGATGTCTGCCCTAGAAGTGATGCCCTAGCTATTGTAAATGATGCCCTGGCTGCTAAAACTAATCTAAAATTGCAAATCGATGATTTGATGCCCAAATGCTACCCCTGGAGGGATGCCCTAGCAAATATGGATGAAAATCAGAAATTTCTTTGACTAATTTTGATGAGGATCTAAATTTTTGGATGATGCCCTAATTATTGTCACTCGAGAGCTGATGTTGATGTAGACTAAAGCCCAACGCAGCCCTCACTGTACTATGACAAAAATCATATTTGAAGCCCAAACGTGATTCATGGATGGATTCGCCACAAAGAATCGGAGGGTTTTTGTCCTTCGTGCTTGAAAGTTGAGGTGGAATGCACAAACTAGCAAATCTGGATGAGTAAAAATGATTGATAAAAGATATGTTTTCAAATGAACCTAATGCACCTTTTTGTAATTTCCCTTTCACCTTTTTCGACGCAGACACCCATTAATAAACTTAACCCACTTTTGTTTTAATTTTGAGTTGCTTTATCAAAATTTAACTTTATTTTAATAATAGAAAATAAGTCACCTTTTTATTTTATAACATAAAGTTACTTTTTAGCCACTTAAGTTAAATCATTATTTATTTCCTTTATTAAAATATTTCAAAAGGGAAACATGATAGTCTGCCCTTCCCAAAAGTGTTTGTCCTCGAGCAATTTTAAACCCAAATGATAAATCGTGTTTCAATGTTTATAGAGTATGGATCTTGTACTTGTCAGATAATGCATTTCCCGTCAAAGAATACTATGTAAACTCGCATATTGAAGCTTCATTGTGCCCATGTCATGAATCAAGCTGAAATGCCCATGTAATTTTATCACCTCTTTGAAAAACAACTTGACCTCATGACTCCCAACCTCATAAATGTAAACCTTAGGGAGATCTGTGAGGCAGTGCATGATTATACCTTTCCACCTTCGACTTGGATCAAGCAATGAAGGCAACCCTTGCAACTTAGGAAACAATTCAACAATCAAGAGTGTATCCGATATGAGTCCTTTAAGAGTCTCCTTCCAATCCCAAAAGTATTAGACAAAGGATGCAGTTCATTCTCAAGATGCTCTTTTTCTATTTGACAATGTATGAAAATATCCATGAGTTCCCACAAGACCAAAAGCTGCCACATGTACTCACCACTGTGTTTTTGTTGCACCTCTTGGTTCTTCCCATGTGATGGAGAATCTGGAACACTTATTTGAGCTTCATGATCCAACTTGTAAGTTCCTATGACCTCTTCAAAGAGATTGCAGTGTATACCTTCCAAAGTAGAGTTCAAATCACATTGTGTAAGGGCTGGAAATAAGTTAGAACAGTCACAATTCACCTGAAATTTTACCCAACTAGATACCCTCTTGGCTCCAATGATGGTTCTTCAGCTGAAACCTTTCTCTAACTTCTTCCATTAAGGATATTCCCAGAATTGTGCCAACTTGTAGTTGTTCATGACTGATAACAGTGGTTCGTGACCGACAACAACTGTTCCAGCAACCTGATAATGCTATAACAGCAACAAAACTGATATTCCTTTGCAAAAATCAAAGGTGTGAACAATGTAGGAGCTGAAAATGCTCTATCAGCAATCATAGACTGTAACCCTTCCTGCTCATGATTGGGAGTCCCTACCAAACCAAGTGCATATATATAATTGAAGTACCGTAGGGGCTGATAATGATTATGACAGCAGCATTGAGACTGTAAATTTGGTACATGTCTGTCCCAATTGTGTTCCTTCCATTCTTGGGTCAGAGGGTATCATCATTACTTGCTCTTTTAATACTTGGTAGATGAATCCTTGCACAAATATCCATATTTGGAGCTACCTCCCCATTCTTATACCGCGTTACTCTTATTTTCACGTGAGCTTCTCCTTGGGATCTTCTTGTGTTGCTAATGATTCCTTCACTAAGATAGTTGACTCAACACACAACTTCCTTTACCTTGAATATATAGCTGCAGATCTATAGCTGCTCATGAAAGATATCATTATTCCAAAACATGAATTTATCAAAATGATCGATAGGAATATAGTACCATGGCTGCCAAACTGAGTTCCCTTACTCAAAATCAAAATGTAAAAGCTGGAAACCGCCCTGTACTAGCTGAGAACACTTCAACAATGGTAATGGGCTGAAAACTCCTCCACCATGTGATTGAAAACCCTTCTATGACTGCAAAGAAAGTGTGGAAGAGGCTGGAAATATTGAGAACAGCAGATCTAAGGTTGGAAACCATTTTCATAGTGGCCCTTGGTTCATGTTTCTTGCAGCCAACACTTATCCCTACCATGTATAGTTGGTGACTTCCAACAAGAAGGCTCCATTTTGCAAATATCTCATTTGGTGACCTTAGGGGAGTAATATTGAGTATGTCCAAGACAAACCAAACATTATCATAATGAAGTATCTTACCTAAGGATAGACCCTCGGTTGTCTCTATGCATTGAGTGCTTCGAGCTACTTGGTTTCTCTGAAAATATACCTCCCTTCTTTTTGTTGTAGCCATGCTTGAGACTCCATTCAGTATACCTCGAAGTATTGCTTTTTCTCTTCATCCTTGAATTTATATTCCATAGTTCTTCAAGAGTAGAACTTGGCTTTCAGGAGTGTCCTACGAGCTGATCCTTCACAACTTTGTTAGATTACACCACATAACCTATATGATTCTTCATGGTTTTCCTTTCTATCCAATTGCAAGAGATGGAGAACTCAATAGTGATATTAATGCCTCTATCCACTTTGACCCTCAAAAGATCACCCGGATCCCATATGCAAAAACAATCTTGAACTTGAATCAAAGAGTCCACATGCCCTGTACTGCAAGTTGTGTCCTTCACCCTTTCTCCATTCTTAGAGTGCTTACCATGATGACAACAAATCTGAAATGGCATAGTATGAAACAACAAATCTGAAATATGACTTTCCTTTTCATACCTTGGGCTGTAATCAAAATGCTTACCTTTTTCTGATTTAGAAGTAGGAGCTTTTGAGAGATTTGCCTTGACACAACCATTCTTGTAATTCAAAATTTCAGAATTAGTGGCATCAACTGAAACACTCTCCTTACTTGCATGCTCATCACTATAGTTACTCTAAAAATCAATCTCATATGGTAATGACTCAAACTTTGCAATGCTTGGAAGATTGATAGGTGCTTCTAGGGCTGAAACAACCTTAATTTTGGATACTTGGCATTCAACATGTAATGCTTCTTCCTTTACATTGTTAATACAAACATTTTGTTTATCGAAGTCATACCTTTTTCTATTGAAGATCCTTCACTTTCCACTTGCATGGTGGATTCCTTTATGGGCTGCTCACTAACTTCTTTCAGATCTGAATTTTCTTGCTTCCTAATTTCTTCATGCTCCACCATTACAATTGGGAAAAAGTCCCCTTAATTTTCTGTAGGTGTTATGCTTGAGTGGCTATCAACCTAGCTTCCTTAGCTCTTTTTATCCATTCATCACATTTTTATGGGTCCTCATTACATCCTTTGCACTTGTCTGCAATGTGGTTAGTTTATTTTCAACCACATTCTCTGGTTCTTTTTCTTCCTTCAAGAGAAACTCTTATGATTTGGCCTATTTGGCAAATTATTGCATGCTTAGATTTTGACCCTTCTTTATTTCTATTTCCATCCATGCCTTTAGATGCTTCTAATATTCTTGCACAGTTCTCATGACTCACAGGCTGGCAATGTTACAATTTTGATACCGCTATAATGTCCCTACGTGGAAATTTTTAAATAATTCTGGATTTACCAGAAACCCTTAGGTCAAAATTAATAAAAACTAATTTTTAATGAAAACCCTAACAACAGAAATTAAAACTGTTAGAAAATTATGGGAAATAATTTATAAACCCTTGGAAAAATACAAATTTGTTGAATATAATAACAGCCGTAAAATAAATACTAAAAACTGAATTTAAACCCTGAAATCAAGTTTTTATTTATTATTTTTAACTCGAAACTTCTTGGCAAATAACGTTGTAGACAAATGAAATAGATCAATTGATGGCCCCAAAAAGTAGAAATGTTGGCATCACCTTGTTGCAAATGATGTCAGCCCTAGAAGTGATGCTCTACCTGTTGTAAATGATGCCCTAGCTGCTAAAAATTATCTAAACTTGCAAAATGTTGATCTAACGCCCAAATGCTTCTTCAAGTACTTCAAATCCTTTACTGCAAAGGTTGGCTAATGATATGTTGCAAATCAAGAAGCAGATATCTCAAGCAGGAAATGCGACCCCTTCAAGAATAGCTCCTCGGACCTTTAATGGTCAAAATCAAAATCGAAATAGACTTGCTGCTGCACCACAGCGGTTGGCAATTGAAGTTGCTCCAAGGAATAACTTGGAAACTAATGAAGAAGATCTAGGCATTGATGAATCATTTGATGATGAGGACTTTGTAGATCCCGCTGGCGACTCCAACATTGGTTACCTGGACTACGAATCTGACAAGGGCTATTATGAATCTTTTGAAGATTCTGATGGTCACACATTTGCGGTGTTCACAAGGTCCCAAACACGCCAAAATGCTTTGAAGCATCCACAAGCGGCCAAAGAAGAGAAAGAGAAGATCCTGGGCCGGATGTTACTATCCTAAAAAGAGGTAGTACACTACCTTCTTCATTAGCTCCCAAAGATAAGCATGCAAATTCTTTCAATTCACAAAGAAAGGGCCAACGCGCATCCGGCTGAAGTAAGTCAAGCTTTCGACATTATTGATCACATTAAAAAGACCAAGGTCCAAATGTCAGAAGCTGAGTATTTAAGGGCATTTCCTGATCAGCTAAATAGATTGGTCAAGTATGTGCAAAGTAATGGTCCCAACACTCCAACAAATAATGTTTCACGGGGTATCTTGTCAAGTCCGAAGATTACTCCTTCAAATAATGTGGCTACAAGCTCTTCTCCTTCTACTTCTTCTCCTACTACATCGGAAAGGATCGAGCCATTCTATGTGTCATTACTTATTAATGGATACAAATTGAGCAATTGCATTTTGGACTCGGAGCTTCGACAACGCGTCATGCATGCCAAAGTTGTCGATGCCTTGGGTCTCACATTAACAAAACCATCGAAAGATGCTATTCATGGAAAGGCAAGTGCCTTTGGTTGGGCAAATCAAAGATTCACAGCAAGACTTGCTTCTTTCCCAGACATAAAAGATTGAAGATGACTATCCTTGTAGTCGATTTCCCAATATCTTACGACACGCTGTTGAGTAGAAATTTTTGTAAAGAACTGGGCGGAGAAGTCAAGATGGATTGGTCTTGTGCGCACATACCAATCAAAGGAGTTAATCAGAAGTTAAAACCTAAGAAGAAATCCAAGTACACAATATCAAAGTCTGAAGATCCTACATCTCAGATCTTGTTTCAAGAATTTGATCACGGAGTCTATTATCTAGAAATGGATAAAGAAGAAATTCAACCTGTGATCCAAGAACCACATCAACTTGATAATAAGGTTTGGTCTTTGGAATTTGATGGTAGTTGTTGTTCATTTGGATCCGGTGCAGGCGTTGTTCTTGTTTCTCCTGAGGGAAAGGTGCATGCACATTCCTTCAAATTAATGTTCAAAAATACTAACACGGCAGAATATGAAGCACTGTTGTTAGGTATGGAGCATGCAAGAACAATGGGAATCAAGCTCTTACATGCAAAGGGAGATGTTGAGTTGATTGTTAAGCAGATAAGAGGTCTTTACCAAGTAAAAAAGGACAAACTTCGGCATTATAGAGATCGAATCTACTCTATTATCTTGGCTTTTTTAGCTTTCTCGGTATCTTATATTCCAAGAGAGCAAAATTCTAGAGCTGATTCACTTGCAGTGATTGCAGCTTTATTAAATCCAGATCAGCCTCCCACATTTTTCAAACAGGGGATTACAAAGTTGAGATGGTCTTCCGCCCAAAGGTTCCTGATAACGTCCAACAATGGCAGGTTTTTAATGATGACAAACAGACATCGCATTTCTCCAACAAAAGGACAACTTCAAGAGATCTACTGAGGGGAAGCAACTCGCCTCCGAGACAAACTACATGGGAGAAAAAGATGCACGAGTCTCGAGAGTCGAGAGATTATCCACCAACGGAAATAAAATTCCTAAAGAATTAGTATCTCTCATGGAAATGTTCGACAAGCATGATCGGATGCTTAAAAAGAATGAAGAAAGTGGGGAAGGTTCTTCCTCCGATACACATTACTAAATTTGGGAGCAAGCAATGATCCCAAATTAGTAAATCTAGGAAAGGGTTGTTCAAAAGCGTAAAGAGAAGCTTTTACAAAACTTCTTAAGAAATACATGGATGTTTTTGTTTGGTCTTACCATGATCTAAAGACATATCAACTGCAGAAGTTCAACACTATATCCCATTAAAACCAAGAAAAAGTCTTTCAAGCGTGTCGTAATGGCATAACCCTACTATTTTAGGAACTCTCTTTGCAGAAATACGAGAAGTCGTTAGATGCAAAGATAATTTATCACATACATCACTCAATGGTTAGCCAACATAGTTCCTGTGAGAAAGAAGAGTGGTGTGATTAGATTGTGCGTTGACTTTCACAATCTTAATTAAGCCTCATTAAAAAATAATTACCCCATCCCCATCATGGATCACACTCTACATGTTGTTACTGGATCTCAAATGCTTTCCATGCTCGTTGGTTTCTCAGGCTACAATCGAGTCAAGGTGGCTGAGGAAGATCGATATAAAACGGTGTTCATTACACTCATGCGGAACTTTTGCTTATCAAAAAATGCCTTTCGGTTTGATCAATGCCGGAGCTACGTTTCAAAGAGCTATGGATTTAGCATTTGCTCATTTCAAGGATGTAAGCATAGTGGTGTACCTCGATGATCTTACAGTCTTTTCCAAGAACAAGCACGCACATTGCAAATCTGGAAGCGGATTTCATCCAATGCCACAAACATGGTATTTCTCTAAACCCTAAGAAATCTATCTTTGTTGTAACAAAAGGAAAGCTACTAGGGCATATTGTCTCAAAGGAAGGAACTAAGATAGATCCGGAACGTGTCAAATCTATTCAAACTTTGCCATTGCCAACATCCAAAAAAAGGGTTCACTCTATATTTTGTAAAGTTAATTTTCTCAAAAGATTCATCCCTGACTTTGCTGAGCTAACTCGTCATATTTCAAATATGATGAAGAAGACACAGGATTTCAAATGGAGCAGCAAAGGGAAGGAAGCATTTGAGAAGATTAAGGAGGCCCTCACAAAAGCCTCGCCTTGGTTTCACTGACTTTAGTAAAGAATTTATTCATTACTTGTTATTCCTCCGAACACACCATGTCGGAATCTTGATGCGTAAGAATCAAGAGGATGTAGAAGCTCGATTGCTTTCATGAGCATGCCTCTCAAAGCTTATGAGTTGAAATATACTCCGATGGAAAAACATGCATATGCAGTGGTAATGGCATGTAAGGCATTCAGTACTATATTCTTTCCTCACATACTATGGTTTTGGTTCCAGATACTTTGCAATGAAATCTATTCTCACCCAACAAGAGTTAGGGTTGTTAAAAGGCACGTGGGTGACAAAAGTTCAAGAATACGACACGGATATCAAATCTACAAAGTTGGTTCGAGGAAGAGGCCATGCGATTGATGATCACGATTAAAGCAATAGCGCGAGATAGATCAAGATTTGCCTATGGTCCTTTTTATAGATTTGGTAGAAGAGTGGTACAGTAACATTGCCTATTTTCTAACTTATGGAGAATGCCCAGATCAACTTTCTCGAAAAGAGAAACGTACTATTAAATTAAAGTCCAAAGACTTCGTTCTTTGGGACAATAGTTTATACAAAAGAGGAATTGATGGTGTGTTTCTCCGATGCATAGATAAATCTCAACAGATCAGCTCTTAAAACAATTTCATAACATGGATTGCGGTGGTCATTTCTCGGCCCGAGTTACTTGCTCACAAGATCCTACGAGCAATGTATTATCGGCACACTTTTTCAGGATATTGCAGAGTGGGTGTCTAAATGTCAAGCATGTCAACACTTTGTTGGGCATGTGAAATTGTCCGCATTACCTTTAAAACTAGTTGTAATAGAAGAACCCTTCCAGCAATAGGGAATGGATTTTATTGTTATGCTCAACCCGGCCTCCAGTGCCGGCCATCACTATATTCTGATAGCTACTGATTATTTTAGTAAGTGGGTGGAAGCCAGTCATGTTAAGAACGCCACTTCCGCGGAGGTGTGTAATTTTATAAAGGAAAATATTCTTATCAAGTTTGGCGTACCTAGCAAAATAGTAGCAAACAACGCTCCAAATTTGTCTTCTGAGGAGCTGGTTGATTTTTGCTACACTCACGAGATTCAGCTGGTACATTCCTCCAACTACTATCCACAAGGGAATGGTCAGGCTGAATCAAGTAATAAAAATTTGGTGACTATCGTGCGAAAGCTAGTAACTGAAAATCAAAGAACTTGGCACAAGAAGTTATTTGATGCATTATGGGCAGATAGGATTACACCAAAGAGGGCTATAGGCATGTCCCCTTTTCAGCTATTATATGGAAGAGACACAGAGCTACCTCTTACCTTTGAATTGTCTGACCTATAACTTTCTAGAGCCACTGAAAGATTCTACATTCAATGATGCAATCGAAAAAGGATAATGTATCTCGATCAATCATGCGATAGATTCAGGCTCAAGTCGCAGATAGATTGTCAGAGCACCAAAAGATGGTGAAAGCTATCTTCGACAAACAGGCCAGGGAAAAAAAGTTTGAGATCAATGATTGTATCCTTTTATGGGACAAAAGAAGAGAAACAAAAGGCATGCACAGAAACTCAACTCACTATGGAAAGGGCCTTTTGTGATTAAAAAGATCGCCGGAGCAAATAGCTTCATTCTTGCTCATCATGATGGAGTTGAATTGTCGTTGTCTTTCAATAGGCAACACTTGAAGTTGTTCGGGACATAAAAAAGCAAGGTAAAACCTGTATGTATATAAATAAAAACTTTGTTTTTCCTTGTTTTTCTGTGTTGTTTTGTTTTTGTTTGCGACGACCCGAACCCAAAGGACAAAATACAAAACTATAGATGTTGGGATCTCACATTTACCCTTGTCATTTTGATAGAATTAAAGATGTCCACAGAGATAGAGCCGATTTGGTCTCCCAGTTTCACCCTCAAATCTAAGACTACCCCATGCAAAAACTTCGTACATTTAAATAATGAGTCATTTTGTGTTTTAATTGCTCGAAAATGTCTCGTATTGTGTCAAGATATTCCCAGAGAGTCATATAAGCCAATTTTGCCAAATTTCCATATGCCCAAACTCGTTATATTCTATAAATGGGGTTTGCTCATGGAAAATTTTATGTAGAAACCCTTGTTTCCCCCTGATTCTGATTCTGACTGTGTTTTTGTTTGTTTTTGCAGTTTTTGGGCACAAATGCAATAAAGTGATTTTGCAAGAAATAGAGAATAAATACTATAAAAGTAAATCAAATCTGAAACAATATATTCTATGGCTAATAGTGATGCCAGTCTTTTTTTATCAATTTTCTGAGATGATTACAATTTAGATCCACTAGCATGCAATATAAAAGACAATGATTTTTATTGGAGAACCTGGTATTTGCAGCAGAAATGAGAAAACCCTTGATCTGGTACAGCAGCAATGAATAACCTGGTATTTGCAGCAGAAATGAGAAAACCCTTGATCTGGTACAGCAGCAATGAATAACCTGGTATTTGCAGCAGAAATGAGAAAACCCTTGATCTGGTACAGCAGCAAATAATAAATAAGAGTACGGCTATTCTCTAGATCTCCAGATCTTATGGAAGTTGGCGCCTTGATGTAAGAAACCTCTCTGGACAACTTGCTATCCAAAACCCTGTAATTTTGACTCAATGTGAAGCTCTGTAATTTCTTCTGGATGAAGAAATCCCTCTGCCTGGCAATAAATCGGATGATATTTCACACCCTCTGAATTGCACTCACTGGAGATGGCTCGTTCCCCAATGTTTCGAGACTGAAACCCTAGGCTCCTGTGCTCTGCTCAGACTTGATCAATTTTTTTATTCCCAAATAATAATAATTTTCTTCTTCCCAAGCAAATGGCTTATACTCATGAAAAGTGCGAATTCCTCAATAATAGGAAATCATTAAAAAATAATTCGAACTTTTAATTTTAATCTTTCAATAGTCTCCAGCCAAATTTTAATAATAAAATATATTCATCAAGAATGGCCCCTTTCTGATGATGGGCGACCCCTTCACTGAAATCACTTAAGTTATAATAAAATATTATAACTTTATATTATAATGCTCCCACCATTAATATTTAATTAAATCAATTAAATATTAATATCTCTCTCGATATATACCCGATGCACAAACCGTCTGAAGCTGACGAACACTGAAGTGATTCTGCACGTGATCAATCCATACTGCTAAAAATAGCAGGGGTCCCTCGCTGAGTGCTGAATACTGCTAAAAATAGCAATGCAGGCTAAAAGTGTCCGAACGAGCCCGAACGAAAGCCAACTGATCAAATACGCCAACTGAAACTGAGCCAAACTCCAACATGACCCCTATCCAACCTATCGGCCTACGAGGGTCGCGCATAATAGGCTAATCTGTGCTCGAGAGATGTCAACTAGAAAGGGACATGACATTTTATTTAATTATTTTAAGCCTGTTTGAGGTAAATTGTGCTCCGGTTTAACCCTGTTGAGGTTTTACATGTCAATATTCCCATATACCAGTACGGTTTCCACCAAGAATGAATCCTAAGCTTTATCTGTGACTTCTGGCAACGTTTTGCGTTTTTGGTATTTTTTTGTTTTATTTTCTATGAAATTTCCCTAGGTCAATTCCTTTGCGGTTCAGTCTGTTTTCTTGCCTGGAGTATCTGGAGATCATCTACGGACGTCATGCCAAAAGGAATTTGCCACAGGAGGTCTAGTTCTCTCTAAAAAGATGAAGTCATGCACAGAAAAGGCCTCTTCTGGGCAAGTCGCATTTTTGGGAAAGGAAGGTTTTAAGCTACAATAGAATTTTTAGTAGCGACGCAGTTGGAATTTTGTACCTTCTAGCGGGCACTTGTTTCCCATGTGGCGAAGCCACTTAAGTTATAATGGGAAAATTAGAAACAAGAAGCAAGCGGCAATTTCTTACCCGCCTTGCAAAGTGAAAATTCCCATTGTGAAATAAAAGAAAATTACTTAAGGCATTGATGGGAATTTTTTACCTGCCTTATAGGGTAAAAAATCCCATTATGAAAGTCAAACAACTTAAGTGGATCATGGAATTTTTGGAGCTATTGTGCAAGGTGAATAATCTCATTGCAAATTGACTTTTAAAAATAGAAATTAGCTATGCAAAAAAGTGCGACCGCTTTTGGAATATAATGATAGCTTTAATTGCATTTATTAATTAATTCTATTTCCAAAATTGGCGCCCAAGCATGAGGAAAAGTCGACACGGGAGAAGAGGATAAAAGAAGTTCGTTATAGGATTCTAAAATTAAATAAATTTAATTTATTTAATGCAGCCCTCTATCATGCAAAAAAGTGCGACCCACCTAGAGGAGAAATAATACTTTTTAAAGTATTTATTAATGGAATTAATTCTTATTTTTGGCGCATGAAGTCAAAGCATAGTGTGAAGTCAAAGTGGACTGGAAGTAGAAAGCTAAAATTAAATAAATTTAATTTATTTAATGGCAGCCATGAGCATGCACAAAATAGGCGCCCAAATTGAAGAGAAAAGCATGATTTTTAATTAATTAATTGTCGGAAATAGGAAAGACAATTATTAATTCTAAAATGATCAAGGTTATATAAGCATAGGCTGCTATATTAATGAAGTATTTAATTCTTTTAGCAAGGAAGTGCAGCCTGTGCAATTTTGGTGCCCAAAGAAGGAGGAATTTTGCTCGAGAGGAATGCGTTTTCATTGCCGGAAAGCTTCAAAGTTTTGCACTTAGGTTTGAAGAAGTTTGATTTAAGTCTCGATTAATTGTCTACATAGTGGTAGTACGGTGTTCTCGGGTGAAGTTGACAAAATTCATGTTTGTTTTGCATGCAAACAAAACCTCAAATTTTGGGGCAGCAGGTTTATATATGCAGATTTTTATAATTAAAATCAAATGTTCATGTTCGATTACCGCTTTGTCCGAATTAATTGGAATACATTACAGTGCTTTTATAATTGAAAGGGAGCTTAAATCAATGTTAGATACATCGAATATATCCTCCGAATCAAGAAATTCCCAGATCTCGCAAAGATTATAAAGAATTCGGCCGAATAAAGAGAAAAAGAGTTGCTCAGACAAAGACAGATCTGCCATGGCAAAGCGAGATGAAAGTGAAAGCTCAGCAGAATCATGCATTACTTTTAGGTTTGCTGACATTGGAGACACAGATCTAGGTCCAAAACCTCTTTCCGAATTGATTGATAGATCCAGAGCTAGAAAGACTTCTCTCATGCGTGCAGTCAAAAGCAGTGGAATCATTCGAGATTCAACATTCCTATTCACAAAACCTATTGCGAATTCGTCATGGAGTGTGCTAGGTCTTACCATCCACTATCTAGATCAATCCAAGATGTTGCAGGGAAGACAATATTACGGTGGGCGCTTACAGCTTCATCAATTATTGCCTAAAGATTCCAAAGCACGACAGTGGCGACTACTATTAGCATACTAGATGCCAAAGAACAGTGGGAAAAAGCATAAAGTTGACTGTGTGGGCATAATTAACAGCAGGTACATGAAGAAGCCCAGATCTCCATCCAAGTTCCCGAGAACTCTTCCACAATCCAATCTAGTACAGGAGGTGGATGACATTACCAAATTGTTATGTAGGATAAATGGCGAAGCTAACGCTCACAACTTCCGCTCATGGATGTATGCCTTCATCAGGACCATTGAAATCAACAAAGTTGATTCAATAATCAATTTTTCGGAAATCATTAGTGACAACATTGGTGAGCAGCTCGAATGTGAGGCAAACTTACAGCTTCAAAATGACTTCGTATTTGGTATATGCAACAGCTTCACAGGGTATCTTCTCCAAGTTGGACAGACGTGGTGTACTCTCCAAGGATCTTGTTTTTGAGTGTTGTCCGCATGACTTATGTGCCCGCATGCAATAAAGATTACAAGGCGGTCAACGATGGATTCTTCTACGGATTCATTTGCAGGTTGAACGGCGATCTAAAGGCCAACAGAGTAAGCAAGGAAGCTTGGGAAGTTGTGTCCAAGATTGGCAGTATCTTCATCCAGTTTGCATACTTTACATACCACACGGTCACCGGATTTTTGAGAAAACTCAAGTTACCCAAATATCCGAGTGATGATTGTCATCATGGAATTGAAAAGACAACTCGTAAAGATGCATGACCTACCGTCGAAACGGCACAAGTCTATAGGCTTCTTCCCGATCACATGGGGTATTACAGTTGCCAGAGCATTCATAAAGCCCGAGGAATTGAAGCAGAATGTTCTCTCGAATAGAGCAAGAGTTCTTCCAAAGACGGCTAAATTTCGATCCATATGGAATGGAAAAGAAGACAATCTCCCGTGAGTACGCGCATGTGCCTTGATTGGAAAATTTCTCGGATGAAGTGCGTGCGAGTCACGGTTAGAAAGAAAGATTTCGAAGGTTATCGGCCGCGTGCAAGTGTTTGACTTTGGATTAGCACGGATGCCTGCAGATCTTAAAGATAATGGGCCGTGTTACTAGATGCATACAATCGATGGGAGGAGATAGAGTTGTACTTCAGAGAGCAAAGGCGGCCGCCATACGATCGAGAAAATGTCTGCCGTTCTAGTCAATACTTCAAACTGGTTGCTAACAAAGGGATATTGCCTTGATAAAGCATTGATGAATCAGATCACAGGCAACCTTAGCACAGGAGATTCCCTCAAAAGGAAGCACGAGGGAGAAAGCAACAGAAGGCCTGAAAAGATTAAAGTGCACAAAAAGTCTCATTCAAGGCAGAAGATCACTTCTACTACTATGGTGTTAATTCCGACCTCTCCAACATCAAGTACTTCACCGACTGTCGCACCTCAGCAAGATACTGTCATTCCTCCGTTGAATTCGAAACATTCGTCTTTTCTTCTCACCACTCCATTCAAGACCTATTCTGAAGAAACACTAAAGTTACAAATGGCAGAATTTGAAAGGGCTTTGTCTTTGGACAATACAAAGGATGGTAGCCACAACACTAGTAGCAGTTTCGGATGGAGAGGAATCGGAACGCGAAATGGTGGTACACTTGGCAACTTCTCATTCCCCAAGAAGTAATTTCTCAGAATGGTTGGCTTCACAGTTGGTCCCAAAGGCTAGAGAGAAGATCAAGTTGAAGGAACATGACTTACAGTTACTCTTGAGTTTGGGTGGAAAAGACAGAAAACCTAAAGTTGCAAAGGTGACTTCAAGGTTGATTATCGAGGAGTCAAGGCAAAAGTTCACAGAGATGTCGGTTCAACAAAAGGGAAGAAGAAGAATGAGTTGACGGCAAAGGTTATAACAGTGACTAGAGTACCCATAGGACAAGCCACCACAGAAGGATTGAAGCAAGACAAGCAAACATTGATAGATACTTTATTCCTTAGGCTTGACAAAAAAAAGGCGTAAAAGTTGAACTTCGAGAGCGGGTGTCTCGGTTGTGCGAGATTATTGCCAAAGTTGCAAAATCTTCCGCTCGAGACCATTTCAGCACATAAGCAGGTGAGTGATCATCTGATGCAGGAAGTGGAAAATGCAGGTAACCATGTTAAAGCTATCAATGAATGGAAAAGTCTAATCATTCGCCAAGCTTTTGTACAACTCGGAGAGGTGTCAGCCCGTCTAAAGGTTATGAAGGATGCATCGGTTTAGCTAAATCAACTGGTGACGAGCACAATAGACATGAGCACAATAGCTGAAAGTAACTTGAGTACTTTGGTTGAAATAAATAAACTGTCGAGGGAGGTGTTGATTGCGGAACAAATTGTGCCCAACGGATCGGTTGATAAGGGGAAGCAATTAAAATTTGCGTATCTTTCCGCTTGGAGATCTTCAAAATCATGCTGAAAAGGATGCAGGCACTTGAGAGTATGGCATCATCTTTACTAAACAATGTCATTGCTTTCACCAATGAGGAAGTGGTCGGGAACGTTTCTTCATACACAAGGACCATTCCTAGCAAAGTGCCTGATTCCCTGGAGGGATCTCTTCTGATGGTGCAAGAGAGAATTGATGGAGTTGTTAGGCCTTTCACGATGGATTCCATCAGTAAGTTGGTAACGTTGCAGTCAGATATTGAGAAGTTCGGGCCTAGCTTGAAGGATGTGGAAGCGTGCATCGGGGTTTTGAATGAAGGTTTGCTGCAATTCAGGACAGAAAAAGAAGTTGTGGCTAAAACAGATGGGAAGTTGTTGAATTACATGTTCAACAAGTATATTCAGTATCAAAACAAAAAGAAGATGTAGATGTTACAGCTGGCGAATCTTTCTTCTATTTTCCACGTTCCCAGATGTAATTGTAAAACTTTAAAGTTATTGGTTTTAAAACCATTACTTTAAGTTATGTGGAACGATTCTATAAGTTAAGTGACAGATGTGTATAATTTTGACTATAGATACGGATGCATGTCACTTGGAGAAAAATTAAAGGAAGATGATTGCAGATATTATCTCTACTTCTTGTTTATTTTATAGTTCATTAAGTTTACCATTTGTAATTTCCCTCTACATTCTATGAGTAGAGGAAGAACCTTTGGGTTAAGGATCGAAATTTGTAAGCAACATTATTGTGTCCAGACTTTGTCTTTGAAACCCCTAATAGCTATTTGAAGCAAAGGAATATAAAGGAGTAGATTTCCGAAGAACTTTGTGTCACGATGCATTTTGTTTCTAACTTTTTGTGTTAGATCTACTTATAAACCGTGTTATTCTAGATCTAGATCTCGAAAGTGCCTTTGCTTATAATTTTGTGTGTTAATATCTATTGGTTTTGTCTATGTGCATGCACTCAACTCTGTAATCTATTGATTGGGTTGCACATCTTCCCTCTTTTTTTCATGTTTTTGTTATTTCCTTTAGATATTTTCTTTTTTTTACAGCTATTTACTTGCTGCAAAACTACCCCAAAATAGATACTAGCATATTTAATTCACAAATCTTACACGGAAGCCTAACCGGTAAAATGACGGAGATTTATCTCATGACTACCTAGGTTTTCAGCTATGAAGAAAATTTAGCCAACATAAAATAAATACAGAAAAGGGATATTTCAGTGGTATTAGAGCAGTCTTTTTTGCAGCCTGTTGGGTAGTGTATGAAGGTTTATTCCAAGAGGAATACACCCAAGAAAGAAGGTCCAGACATGGCGGACAAAGATGGAAAATCAGAGGAACAGCTGAATGAAGAGTTTATGAAGAAAATGTTTATAAATATGGTAAAACAACAAGAGACTACAAACCTCTACTTGAGCCAACTCACAGAGAGATTATCACAGGGTGGCCTTGGGAACCATATGGAAAGAGGTGAAAATAGTAATTCCGGGCTGCGGACTCATAGAGATGAAACGGGCGAGATCGGGCAGCACACTCCATCCCAAAACAAACGGTTGAGCACGCATGAACCAGGTTTCCTGAAAGATCCAGAAATGACACTGGTAGGGCAACAAGGGGATATTGTTGATGAGGAGACTTGTTGGGCAAAGTATGAATCCTTGAGTGAAGGGTTCAAAGCTAATATGCCTTTCCCGGAGTATTGCAGGATGAAGATCGGTAGCCGGCCCAAGCGGGATCACTATCCTCATGTTTCGAACTACGAGAGGGTCCAGATTTGAGTTCCACACTTCGACAGATCCAAGAAGTGTACCGCGACATCATGGATTTGCAAGTTAAAAACTTACTTTGACTTGAATCCCATGCGCGAAGAGGATGCAATAAAATTTGCAATCCTACATCTTGAGGGAGATGCACATGATTGGTGGCATCATGGCCTTGTCACACAGGGACACATGGATATTACCACTTATGCGGATTTTGCGAGAGCTGCTGAAAGCGGGTTAGACAGGCGGGATCCCGTCGATTCTTCAGAGAGAGTTGACTCATTTGAGACGAGAAAAAGATCCGTGGATGGGTACACTTTGCACATTTTCGGTGGTTGTCGGTCTTTGGTTCTTGTTTCTTAGGTGAGGTTGACTTCACTTTTATAACAGGGTGACAGATTCACTAGCAGGGTTTGTGAAGGCATTCGAGCCTTCTTCACTACACGATGCCATCAGGAGAGCCCGAGATTTGGAGTTAGCCACTCCGAAGCCGAGGTTTCCACCTCGAGTTCAGCAGAGAGGACCCCCATCTAGACCTGATGGTTTCCAGCCGAAGGGGCCACCACAAAGACAGGAGACGGCTAGAAAGCCGTTTATTTCACGAGAGCTTAGGGATGAGCTGAGGCGAAAGAAACTTTGTTTCGATTGCCATTCACCATGGGCCCCGAGACATGATTGCACAGGAAAGGGCAAGGCCCAATTCATTGAGGTCTTTGAGGAGAGAGAGAGAGAGAGAGAGAGAGAGAGTGATGGAGATGAGCAACTAGAGACCCAAGAGATGGATGACGGAGATGAAGATGCTTTGGATGGTACTGATGAGCAAGAGGAAGTTTTCCCTTAGGAGACTATAGCCACTTTGTCTAGTACCCCGAGGTATAAGGCATTCAAAGTTAGGGGAGTTATGCAGGGGCAGCGTGTTGTGGTACTTATTCATAGTGGGGCTACCCACAACTTTATTGATGCATCATTGGTTGAGAGGCCCGGCCTACAAACAGAGGACTTTGAGGGCCTCAACGTTGTTTTAGCCAATGGTGAGTCTGTGAGATGCACCCGTAAAGTTCCACAGTTGAGCATCACTATGGGGAACTACACCGCTATTGATGACTTCTATATTGTCGGCATTGGAGAGACCAACGTAGTGTTGGGAGTTCAGTGGCTTCACTCCCTTGGTGAATTTCGTACTAACTTTCAGACGATGGAGCTGAAATTCAAGTCCGAGGGTAGGAATGTGACCTTGAGGGGTCTATCTACAGGAGCACCCAGGGTAGTCACAGCTAAGAGGATGGAGAGGATCTTTCGGCACGATGAGGTGGATTGGGCCATTCATTGCTTGGTTTCAACCAAGAATACAAGGAGTGACTGTCCAGAGTATCATGTGGATGTCCAAGGCCTATTGGACAAGCACAATGCAGTTTTTCAGGACATACCTCCAGGTGTACCACCAGATAGGGGGTTTGAGCACGTGATTGAGCTTGGGGACGGCAATCCAGTGGTTACTACTCTTTACCGTCACCGCAAACGCTTTAAGGATTAGATTGAGAGGACTATACACGAGCTTTTGGACATGGGGCATATTAGACGTAGTTCTAGTCCTTTCGCTTCTTCAGTGGTGTTGGTGAAGAATAAGGATGGAACCATGCGAATGTGAATAGATTACCGTGCACTAGAATAAGAAGACAATCAAAAATAAGTATCCTGTGCCATGCATTGATGAACTACTAGATGAGCTACATGGAGCAATCTATTTTTCCAAAATAGACTTGCGATCTGGATATCACCAGATCAAGGTCAGAGAGGAGGATGTGCATAAGACAGACTTTCAGGTGCCATTATGGCCACTTCGAGTTTTTGGTGATGCCATTCGGGTTGTCTAATGCACCGGCCACATTTCAGTCCTGCATGAACCATGTGTTCAACCGCCATTTGCGGAAGTTTGTATTGGTCTTCTTTGATGACATTTTGGTCTATAGTAGGACGTGGGAGGATCACATTCAACATCTTGATGAGGTGTTGGGAATTTTGGAAGCTAATTCACTTTATGCGAAAGCTTCTAAGTGCGAGTTTGGTATGACAGAGCTGTTATATTTGGGCTATGTGATCGGAGGAGGTGGAGTCAAGGTGGATAGGGAGAAGATTCAGGCAATTTTGGATTGGCCACCACCTAGGACTTTGACACACTTAAGAGGATTCTTGGGACTATGCACATATTATAGGAGGTTTGTGAAGAACTTCTCTCGCTTGACTGCACCCTTGACAGACTTGACCAAGAAGGGGGCTTTTGCTTGGTCAAATTCGGCACAAGAGGTTTTGATCACCTTAAGGGGTGATGAGTTCTTGTCCAGCCTTACATTGTCGATTCGGCCATTTGCACTCGAGTGCGATGCATCGAGTGCGTGTTGGAGCAAATGCTCATGCGGGATAGGCATCCCATTGCCTACGAGAGTCAGAAATTGAGTCCAGTAAAGAGAGGATTCTCAATTTATGACAAGGAGATGTTGGCCATTATGCATGCATTGGTCAAATTCAGACAGTATTTAGTGGGCAGCAAATTTGTGGTTCATACGGATCACAATAGCTTGAGGTTCTTTTTGGAGCAAAAGGATCTCAATGACCGCCAACAGAGATGGGTAAATAAGATACAGGCTTTTGATTTTGACATAGAATACAAGAAAGGTAAGAATAATGTGGTGGCTGATGCACTGTCTAGGAGACCTTGCTTTGATTCTATGATTTGCTTTATGTCAGAGATTTCAGCTGATTGGAAGGCTCATATACTTGTTGAATACTCCAAAAATCAGTTTGCATGTGAGATTATGGATGGCATTATTCAGGATGATCGATACAGAGTTGTGGACGACCTCATCTACTACAAGGATAGAATTTTCCTTGTACCAGAGTCCAAAATGAAGGAGAAGATCCTTTGAGCAGTGCATGATACACCCTTGGCTAGACATCCAGGATATTTTAAGACATACAGTACATCAGAGAGAGATTCACATGGAAGGGGTTAAAGGACAATGTCCTTAACCATGTCAGGGAGTGTTTGGTTTGTCAGCAAACCAAGGCAGAGCACTCTTTCCCAGCAAGACTTCTACAACCTCTGCCTATTCCAAAACAAAAGTGGGAGAGTATATCCATGGATTTTATCACAGGTCTTCCCTCAGTGTATGGGCACGATTGCATATATGTGGTGGTTGATCGGTTGACTAAATATGCCCATTTCCTTTCTATGCCTTCAGGGCACAAGGCACCGCAGGTGGCTCAGACTTTCTTCACAAGTATTTTTAGGCATCATGGGTTGCCTAAGAGTATTGTCAGCGATAGGGATAAGATTTTCATGAGTACATTCTGGCAAGAGATCTTCAGGCTTGCAGGTACGGAGCTGACACCCAAGCACACTATCATCCACAACTGAGATGGGCAAACTGAGATAGTGAACAAGTGGATAGAGGGCTACTTGCGTAGTTATGTTGCAGGACATCAGTGTGCATGGGTCAAATGGCTACATATGGGTTAATATTGTTTCCATACCACCTACCGATGAGTATTGGTATGACTCCTTTTCGAGCATTATATGGTTATGAGGCATCCTCATTTGTAGACCTAGCATTATCGATAGCCGAGCTCCTAAAGCTCGTGATTGGGTCTCAGAGAGAACCAGGACATTCTAAAGGCTCTCAAGGAGAACGTGCTGAAAGCGCTTGAGAATCAGCACAAAGTATATGACAACAAGCACGAGTTGAGAGATCATTCGAGGTTGGAGATTTGGTCTTCTTATAGTTGCAGCCATACAGACAATCCTCACTCAAGAAGAGCGGTGCAGAGAAGCTAAAACCGCGATTCTATGGGCCATACAGGATAGTGCGCAGAGTTGGGGCAGTAGCATATGAGTTGGAGCTTCCAGAGCACAGTAAGATTCATAATGTCTTCCATGTTTCGTGCCTCAAAAAGGCACTTGGACAACATATTGCGCCTTCCACAGATTTACCACCATTGGATGACGAGGGGAAGCTGGTCTTAGAACCAAAATCTATTATTGAGGTAAGACAAAGGAAGCTTCGGAACAGGGTAATCACAGAATATCTAGTGCGGTGGAAAGACTTACCACTAGAGGATGCCACTTGGGAGGGAGAGCAGATTTTACAACACCCTAGTTTACGTTCGCTTGAGGACAAGCAAATTTCGGAAAGGCGGACTGTAATGTCCCCATTACTACCTCCACAGTCTAGCTACTGATTTTTCGTCTTAGCCTTGCTCATACCTAAGCGGCTAGCGGCGTAAATAGTTGTTGGGTATGGTTTTCACCTACATTTCACTTATATGTTATGTTTTGGCGTTATGCATGTACTTTATGATGACTCAAGTGAAAAAGGTGGGGTAATGTTTTATTTCTTCATTGGGGGCACTTAAGTGGACTTTTTGGCCTAGGAGAAATAAAGTCACTTTAAGTGACGATTAAAACATGACATATCTCCAAGTGGGGGTCGAATTAGGGCTTTACGGACACTTTTATGATGGAAAAAGTTATAAAAGGGTGTGTTTGGGGAGGAAAAGGATCTTGGTTCATTTTGCCATCTTATGTTGGAGCTTACAACTTGCTTGTCGAGGTGAATTTCCGCATGAACCCTAGCTTCGGTAGTGAAAGATCTATCCCTAGCTAGTAGAGCACTCTTCGGTGGTGAAAGATCCAGCCCTAGTTTGTTATTGTGGAGTTTATTCAGATCGGGTTCTCAAATTCAGAGTTTCAGAGGCTTGTTGATCCAGTTTCAAGTCCAGAAAGAGAACACAATCATATTCAGTAAGAGAGATCATTTATTTTATCAGTAGAACTTGTTATTGCATGTCATTGCATGTTGATGCATGTTACTTGCATGTTGTTGCATGTTGGTTTAATTGCAATAAAAGTGAAGATATTGGTTATTTTCTGATTTTATACCTTGCTGCCATAACTGTACTTTGCTGTCATATTTTTCTATATACTACTGTCATAAAAATCAGATTGTTATTTGTGAAAATTTGATTGGAAATCTTAATTATAAAATAAATCCGAAAAGGGATATTTCAATATGAAGCCCAACACTGCCCTAGCTGAAATGTGATAAAAATCATATTTGAAGCCCAAATGTGATTCCTGGATGGATCGCCACACAGAACCGAAGGATTTTCATCCTCAAGCTCTTGTCCACTTGAGGATTTTCATCCTCGGATGCTCCATTAGAGGGTTTTTGTCCTCAATGGTTGAAAGCTGAAGCAAAATGCTCAAACTTGCAAAATCTGGATGAGTAAAAAAATATTGATAAAATATATATTTCCAAAAGAGCCTAATGCCCCTTTTTATAATTTCCATTTCACCTTTTTGAAGAAAAACACCCATAAAGCAACTTCACCAATCTTTTATTTTAATTTTGAGTTGTTTTATCAAAACTTATCTTTATTTTAATAATAAAACATAAGTTGTCTTTTTATGATATAACATAAAGTTACTTTTTGGCCACTTAAATTATTAATTTATTTCCCTTATTAAAATATTTCGAGAAGGGAATATGACACATAGCTTCTAGAATTGTGACCCTCCTAGCAAAATGACTTTTGATGCCATCTAGACCTTGAAAACTTTCCACAGTCATCTGAAATATCTCCATAATGGTTTTGTTTGTTGTATGGAACTTTAGGAGTTGTTACTCTTGTAATTTCACTAATACAAGTGATAACTACAAGACACTACCCATTACATAGCCTAAGAAAACATTGATGTAATTACTACCCATTGCATACCCTAAGAATGTGACTGTTCTACCAAGGATAAATAGTTCTCCACTTCTTCCAAAATACTTGAGTAGACATTCATTTGATTGTGGCAAAAGCTCGAGTCTTCTTCTTGCTCTATAAATCTCCTCTCCCAATTTTTTTCCTTTTAGTATCGTCATTTTCTATCACTAGATCTGCATCACACAAATTAGTCTTCCCCAAACAGGCTGGCAAGATCAGCGCTCGATACCACTATAATGTCTTTAATTGGTCGATTAACTCAAATACACCAATTTTTTAACAATCAACAGAAAATATCAATGCAAACTAATGACATCGATGATTACAAACATGAAACCAAATACTGATCACAATCTCAAGTAGCTAAATCAAACATTCATACACGAATATAAACCCTTAAATGCATCCAACAATAGATCTAGCATGTAGATGATCACATACAACCAATGTGCTTGTTGATTTGTGTATGAACAACATTATCAAATCCTAGAGCAACAATAGAGCTCAGGTATGCTTGCTGATTTGTTAATGAACAACAATAATAAACCTCAGAACAGCAACATATCTCAAATGAACTTGTTGAATAATGAATATACAGCAACATAAACTCGGGAACAACAATAGAGGATGGATGTGCTTGCTAATTTAAATGAGAACAATGAAATCAAACTCATATTAGTTCTTAAAACCCACAGAACCCTCATACAAAGATGATATGGCAGCAGATATGAGCAACGACAATGATGTACGGTGGATACGGCACTAGGACGACCGGTGGCAGTGTATGGTGATGATGTATGACGGTAGCAAACTTGAATAAAGTCTGATTTTTATAATAATAGCAGCAAATAATGATTATCCTCCTAATTTTATTTCAAAAAGGAGACATGACAAGGAACAAATGTAACTTATAATGAACACATCTACGAGACTCATGCCCAATCAACCCCTTTCTCATATCAGATCCCAAGCTACACCTGGGCAGAATTTCTAGGTAGGGGCAGAATCAACAAACGGTTTTGACCTAGGCCAACATTTTTGTCCTAAGTGATTGCAATAGATCAATTTTCAAATGCACAAGTTACCCGGTCTTAGCTTAGTCAATCGAGTGGGGAATCATTCGCACAAGTCAGATATAAAAGCACATACACCCTTCTCGTTAGGGATAACTCTGGACATTTGGACATCTAAGGAATTTTAATGTCCCCTTCTCTAGGCTAGCTTATTTTGAAGACCTCGGGCCCATTCCATTTCCCGTGGACTTGAAGGGAAAAAGCAAGGGAAGTATTTAGTGTCATGATTTTCAATTACTTTTGTAGCTTTGCATTATTTTTAAAAAATAAATCTGATTATAGTTTAGAAAAGTCAAGCTGATTGGGAAAAAAGCTTAAAACCCATTTGAAAAATAAAACAAAAGGGTGCTCTTATGTCTCTAAGAAGGTCGGTCCTCTTTAAGAGGATTTTATTTGGGTTTTGGCACCACCTCTAGCTATTTAAAGGGGTCGCTTGGATGGAAAAAGGGCTATGTTTGCTTTGGAATTAAATTTCTTGGAATTGGAGCACGAAACTATTTTCTCTCTCTTGCTTTGAGGACGAATCCCTCCTTGCTCTTGGTTTGATTCTCAAACCCCTTATTCCTTCATTGGTGATCTCACATGGAGGTCACACTTGGTGTTTACATTGGGATTTTCCTTGGAACACACCATTTCCAGCCCATTCTAAACCCTCTCCAAGGGTGGGGACTTCCATCGTGGAAGATTTTGGTGGTATCTAGGCACACCTGTAATGTCCCTCTTTCTCGAATAGTTCGATCGAAGACCTTTGGCCCTTTTTGTCTACCCGACGGCCAAAGGGTGATTTCAAGGGTGACTTCGGTTTATTAATTTTATTATATCGTGCTAAAAATAAAATAAAGTACCACTAAAGCACATATAATGAATTAATAGACTTTTTAAGTGACTTCGACTTAGGAAAGTACATGTAAATAAATTAATAAATTATTTAATGTGCTTTCCTAGGCAAAAAGTGCGACTTGCTTTGGGGAGAAATTAAATAAGCCAAAAAATGCGACTTGCTTGGAGAGGGAATAAATTAATTAAAAATTAATTATGCTCCTTTGGAAAAAGTGCGACTTGCATTTTGGAAGGGTTTTTTTGGCTATAAGGGAAAAGTGCGACTTGTGCCGGCACTATGCAAATTATTATTATTTTCTTCCCAGTAGTTAGCTCTGAGCTTTTGCAGACAAAATCCAAGAACGGAAACCCTCTGGATTATTCCTCTTGTCGGAAACCCCAGGAGCAGTGAGAGGAGTTCCTATACAGGGAGCTTCATTGCATTCACAAGTTATTTATCATTCCAGCAATTCAGGAAAAGAAATAAAATTGCAGCAGTGGGCATTCAAACATCTTCTAGAGCGGGGCGACTTATTCTACAGTTGTTTTATGCAATGGCTTGAGGTATTCTTCATGCTAGTTCATTATTGTATCTTTCAGCCTCAAATATATATCAAATCGATTTGGTTGAATCAATTCGACTGGGTTTTAGACAATATTTTGTTATCATTCCATCTGCAGATTTCTAGTTGTTTTGCCCTAATTATTTATCATCAGAAATCAATATTAAATTCACGGCTGAATTATTTATGAGGAAATCTGCCTGTTAAACCCTAGGCGCATTTTCTATATCCACCCGGCTTGCGGGGTTTGTTTTATTTAATTTGTCTGTGCAGTATGAGAATGGTGTTCTATGATTTCTTTTGACATTATCGATTCGAGATCAAGCACTCGCAATATATATTAAAAATATATATTCAAGCAAAGGGTTTTGGGATCCTTTAGTGGTATCGAGAAAGCGTGTATCCTCCCGGCTGTGTGGGAAGGAAGCAGAGAGTATATTAAAACAGAAATCAGCTT
The DNA here is from genome assembly GCA_018340775.1 of Taxus wallichiana var. yunnanensis. Lineage (NCBI taxonomy): Eukaryota > Viridiplantae > Streptophyta > Pinopsida > Cupressales > Taxaceae > Taxus > Taxus wallichiana. Next base: position 757,804,201 of record CM031242.1, on the reverse strand, counting down.
TGAACGCAGCATAGAGAGGACGGTCCACACAGATATTACACTGCGGCGAGCACAACTTGAAGCTGGTATTGCAGGAGGTGACAGAATGGATTTTATGGGTGATAGACCGGAGAGTCCTCCTCGGGAGGTGCATGCAGATCCAGATAGGGATTTCATCCATGATATGGCAGCCACTCAAAGGCAGTTGCTATAGACTATGGAGCACATGCACTCTACCTTGGGCAGTTAGCACTAGATAGGCCACAGGGACAGGCACGGAAGAGGGATAGATCCGTATCAGTTGCCAGTGGTTACAGGGATCATAGCAGATCGCCTTCAGAGATCGGGAGTGTTAGGGGATCGCCACGCCGTGAGCGGAGGCACACTCATACAGATGAGAGGAGAGCTACGCGACTGCAAATAGGCCTAAGCGGCCTAACTTTTTGCCTAGAGATGACGCACCAGAGATTGAGGTGCGGCCGGAAGAAGTAGCTTTTCCGGATACTATTATGGCAGTCAGTGATGAGTGGAGGAGTTTTCCGCAGCATGTGAGGGACGTATTTCCCCTCCCGCAATATTGTGCTCAAAGGAGAGATAGCATGAGGGTTAGACAGACGGAGGGCCTAGGCGCAGCGCAATGCAGGGGAATGCGGCGGTTTACAATAAGGTAACCCTCTCCACTTTTGATGGTAGCGAAAAGATTAGTGCCAGGGCTTGGATTCACAAGCTCAACACCTATCTTACCCTCAAACCCATGAGGGAACAGGAGGCTATACAATTCGCTACTTTACACCTTGAGGGGGTGGCTTATGATTGGTGGCACCATGGATTAGTTACACAGAATCATGAGCTTTTGCGGTCATACAGGGACTTCAGTGAGAGGTTGATTGCGAGATTTGATCGCAAGGATGTGGAGCTCTATTACAGGGACTTGGCACAGCTCCGACAGTGGACACGTTGATTCATACATCAACGAATTTCAACGTATAGCAATCATGGTTCCAGAGATGCCTGAGAACAGGGTAGTGATGTTATTCATAGAGGGCCTTCATGACAGGATGAGAGGATTGGTCAAAGCTCTTAAGCCTAGGACATTGCATGAGGCCATCCAGACGGCATTGGACTTGGACACGTCCCCCATTTCTTATCAGCCCACTTCTTAGCAGCCCAATAAAAAGTTTCCCACGAGGTCGAAGCCATTTTAGCTCTCTACCGCTCGGCGAAGAGTGCACCACCTCCTAAGGTGGATCGGGAGTCTCGTAATGCGTTGAGGAGGAGGAAGAAGCTTCGCTTTCATTGCAAAGATCATTGGGAGCTGAACAACGTTACCTTGGTAAAGGCAAGGTGCATCTAATTGAGGTGATTTCAGATGAGGATGATGATCACTCGGGATACGATGAAAAGGATAAGGGCAGCAACCATGATGCAAAGGGGGTTGAAGCCCCAAGTAGAACTTAGCGAGGTGAGGCATTGGATTCATTCATGTCCCTATTGCTACACTCTCGGGGAGTTCGTAGGTACCATCCCTTTCAGGTGAAGGGAGTGCTTAAGGGACGACGGATTGTTTGTTTGGTCGACGGTGAAGCTACGCATACCTTCATTGATGAGGGGTCGGCTGCGATCACGAGGATTAAAGGTTGAGGATTTTGAGGGGTTTAGTGTACGAGTAGCGAGATGGGTTTGTTAATAATTACACTAAGAGGATTACTGCTAGCTTAGTATTCGAGATGGGGGACTACACATTGACCGATGACTTCTATGTTATTGGACTTGGTGAGATTGATATAGTTTTGGGTATTCAGTGGTTGCAGTCCCATGGCGATATGTGCGGGACTTCCGGAGGATGGAATTGGAGTTCATGGTGGATAGGAAAAAGATTGTGCTTAGGGCTATTTCCGACAGTGGGCCTAGAGTTGTTTCAAAGACGCATGATGGAATCTATAGTCAAGCATGGAGAGGTTGCATGGGCAGCCCAATGTTTCATTTCATTCAAACCTTCTTCACATAGTGAGCAGCCCTTTCATATAGATATCCATTCCATCTTGGATAAGCACGGCCAGTGTTTGGTGACATTCCTCCGGTAGACCACCACATACGGGTTTTGAGCATGTTATAGAACTTAACAAGGGTGCTAAACTTTGTGATGACTACGCATTATCGCCATCCTAAGTCATATAAGGATGAGATAGAAAATGCCATTAGAGAGCTCTTGGAGATGGGACACATCTATCCTAGTTCTAGTCCCTTTGCATGTTCGATTGTTTTGGTGAAGAAGAAGGATGGGACCATGAGGATGTGCATTGACTACCATGCACTAAAATAGAAAACCATAAAGTACAGGTATCCCATTCCTCGCATAGATGAGCTTTTAGGCGAGTTGCATGGAGCTATCTATTTTTGAAGATTGATATTCGATCGGATACCATTAGATTCGCATTCGGGATGAAGACATTCACAAGAAAGCCTTGAAGTGTCACTACAGCACTATGAGTTCTTAGTGATGCCATTTGGACTCACCAATGCACCAACTACATTCCAGTCATGTATGAAACATCTCTTGAACCGCCGCTAAGGAAGTTTGTGTTGGTCTTCTTCGATGATATTTTGATATATAGCATGACATGGGATGAGCATTTGAGGCATCTTGATTAGGTACTTAGCATAATGGAGACTTGGTCTTTATTTGCTAAGATGTCCAAGTCTGGTTGGACTTACCGAGATATTATATCTCTGGGGGCACGTCATTGGGGCCAATGGGGTCAAGGTTCATCAGAGAAGATACAGGCAATGCAGGATTGGCCACCACCCAGGAATATCTCTGACTTGCGTGGATTCTTGGGGTTATGTGGTTATTACAGGAGGTTCGTGAAGGGCTATTCTCAGCTGGTAGCTCCGTTGACAAATCTTACACAAAAGGGGGCATTCAAATGGACAGAGATGAGGCACGGGTAATATTTGAGAGGCACAAGGTAACTATGACCACTGTCCAGCTTTTGGCTCTTCCAGATTTCTCACGACCTTTCATTTTAGAGTGTGATGCTTGGAGATTGGTGATTGGTGCAGTTCTTATGCAACATCGCCATCCTATTGCCTACGAGTAGGAAGTTGAGAGATAATGAGAGATTGTATTCCACCTATGATAAGGAGATGCTTGCCATTATGCATGCTTTGGCAAAGTTCAGACAATATTTAGTGGGTGGGAAATTTGTGGTAAGAACCGACCACAACAACTTGAAATATTTCCTGGAACAGAAGGAGCTCAATGAGAGGCAACAAAAATGGGTTAGTAGAATCCAAGCATATGATTTTAACATTGAGTATGTCAAGGGGATGAAGAATGTAGTGGCTGATGCACTTTCCAGGAAACCCCATCTCGCTGCCCTATGTTCTTTGAGCGAGATTTTAGCAGATTGGAAATCTCAATTGTTAGTTGAGTATTCCAAAAATACTTGGGCATGTGACATTATGGATGGAAAAATTCAGGATGGCCAATATAAGGTAATAGCTGATTTGATTTTGTATCAGGGCAGAATTTACCTAGTTCCTGAATCTGAGCTTAAGGAGAAGATTATGCATGCTTTCCATGATGCACCACTTGCAGGACATCCGAGATATTTTAAAACATACAAGCAAACTAGAGAGAGATTCTCTTGGAAGGGTCTTAAAGATGATGTCTTGCGCCATGTCCGTGAGTGTATGACTTGTCAGCAGAACAAGTCAGAGCATACTTTCCTAGCAGGTTTGTTACAGCCATTGCCGATTCCGGAGCAGAAGTGGGAAAGTATTTTGATGGATTTCATTACAGGTCTCCCTGTGGTGCAAGGGAATGATCGTATTTATGCGGTAGTTGATCGGTTGACAAAATATGCACACTTTTTTGCTGTCCCTACCAGCTTTAAGGCACCTCATGTGGCTGATTTGTTCTTCCGTCAGGTATTCAGGTTGCATGGACTTCCGAAGAACATTGTTAGTGATCGGGATAGCAAGTTTATGAGCATATTTTGGCAGGAACTTTTTCTTTTGGTTCACACTGAGTTGACTCCGAGCACTAGTTATCACCCTCGGACGGATGGGCAGACAGAGATTGTGAACAAATGGAAAGAGGGTTATCTACGTAACTATGTTGCAGAGACATCGAACGTATGGGATCATGGTATATTTATGTGAGTATTAATATAACACCATTTACCATATGTCTATGGGTATGACTCCATTCCGAGCATTGTATGGATATGATGCGAGATCTTTTGTTGATTTGGCGTTTGGGGATAGTAGAGCTCCCACGGCTCAGGAGAGTTTACAGGATAGTCAGGACATCCTTAAGGTACTTAAGGATAATATTCAACGGGCCCAAAATCAGCAGAAGATGTATGCAGATAGGCACAGGGTAGAGAGAGCATTTGAGGTAGGAGACATGGTATTTCTACGTCTTCATCCCTACAGACAGCATACTCTCAAAAAGAGTGGAGCTGAAAAGCTAAAGCCGCGATTCTATGGTCCACACAAAGTGTTGAGGATAGTTGGTGAAGTGGCATATGAGCTGGAATTACCTTCTAAGAGTAAATACACAATATCTTTCATGTATCTTGCTTGAAAAAAGGCTTTGGGGCAACACATTGTTTCTTCGGCGAGTTACCACCTTTGGATGAGGAAGGGAAGTTGGATTTAGTGCCGAGAGAGATCTTGGATAGCCGAGAGAGAAGATTGAGGAATAGAGTTATTCGGGAGTTTTTGGTGAGGTGAAAAGAGTTGCAGGTAGAGATGCTACATGGGAGGACGAGTCTATATTACAACATCTAGCTTTACAGTTGCTTGGGGACAAACAATCTCGGGAAGGGAGGACTGTAATGTCCCTCTTTCTCGAATAGTTGGTCGAAAACCTTTGGCTCTTTTGTCTACCCGACGGCCAAAAGGTGATTAATTTTATTATATCATGCTAAAAATAAAATAAAGTGCCACTAAAGCATATATAATAAATTCATAAACTTTTCAAGTGACTTCAACTTAGGAAAGTACATGTAAATAAATTATTTAATGTGCTTTCCTAGGCAAAAAGTGCAACTTGCTTTGGGGCGAAATTAAATAAGCCAAAAAATGCGACTTGCTTGGAGAGGGAATAAATTAATTAAAAATTAATTATGCTCCTTTAGAAAAAGTGCGACTTGCATTTTGGAAGGGTTTTTTGGCTATAAGGGAAAAGTGCAACTTGTGCCGACACTATGCAGATTATTATTATTTTTTCTTCCCGACAGTTAGCTCTAAGCTTTTGCAGACAAAATCCAAGGACGGAAACCCTCTAGATTATTCCTCTTATGGACGGAAACCCCAGGAGCAGTGAGAGGAGTTCCTATACAGGGAGCTTCATTGCATTCACAGGTTATTTATCATTCCAGCAATTCAGAAAGAGATAAAATTGCAGCAGTGGGCATTCAGACATCTTCTAGAGTGGGGCGACTTATTCTACAGTTGTTTTATGCAGTGACTGAGGTATTCTTCATGCTAGTTCATTATTGTATCTTTCAGCCTCAAATATATATCAAATCGATTTGGTTTGAATCAATTCGACTGGGTTTTAGACAATATTTTGTTATCATTCCATCTGCAGATTTCTAGTTGTTTTGCCCTAATTATTTATCATCAGAAATCAATATTAAATTCACGGCTGAATTATTTATGAGGAAATTTGTCTGTTAAACCCGAGGCGAATTTTCTATATCCACCCATTGCGGCGGTTTGTTTTATTTAATGTCTCATGCGCAAAGATGAGAATGGTGTTCTATGATTTCTTTTGACATTATGAGTTCAGATCCAAGATTCAACAATATATAAAAAAATAAAAAATACTAACAAATATTCAAGCAAAGGGGTTTGGGATGTGTCTAGGGCACGACACACATTTCTTTGCTGATATTTGCATTGTTCCTAATTTATAAGGCTAATTACACTTTACAGAGTGAGCTTTAGGCCTAGCAATCATTATTTCCGGCCATTTTTATAAGTGGGTTTCCTACTCTCACAAAAAAAAATTATACTTCAGCCAAGGTTCTAAAAAATCATTCCTTGGTTTATACTTGCTCTAAATAATTATAATTGTTCCCTACATGCTTTGACGGTGTAAAAGAAGTATTGGAAGTAAATAATTGCAATTCCGTTGTTGTTGTCATAAGATTTCAGACTGTTATAGCTTGTTATAAATTTCAGTTTACTTTAATTTGGGTTTGTGCCATTTCTCTTTTTCTTTCAACTCAGCCCGGAAAAGGGCATTATAGTAGTATCAGAGCAAAGATCTTCCTAGCCTAACGGGTATTCATACAAGACGGTGACAAAGAATACATCTGCTATCAAAGTCGGGAGAAAAAGAAATCAAATCAGTTGCTTGAAGGGCCTAACATGGCCAACAAAGGTTCAAAAGAGGCCAAGATTGATAGACTTATCAAAGGGCAAGTGAGGTTGGCGGATATGATAGATTTGTTAGCCCTAACCTTGAAAAAACTTAATGAGACAAGACTTCACAATGGTAACGGCAATTCGTTGGCGGTTCACAATATGAAGCAACCCCAAGGGTCAAATTTCGGATTTGTTGCTAGGACCTTTTAGCCTACCTTTCTTCCAAAGGAAGAAGTCATTATGGAGATTTATACATGGCATTCTCGTGGTCACGACATTGCGACTAGCTATGAGGAATATAGGGCTCTTCCAAATGAGATTCGTGATGCTATTTCACTTGCGGAGTTCATAAGAGTAAGCAAGGGGAGGTCAAGGACTGAGCCTAGATCTCAAGCACCACAAAAGGATCTTCAACATGCTTGGGGTAAAGTGACACTCTCCACATTTGATGGTTCCAACAAGGGGGCAGCCCATGCTTGGATACAAAAGTTGGATACTTATCTATCATTGAGGCCTATGATGGAAGAAGCAATCAAGTTTGCAACCCTTCATCTTGAAGGAATTGCACACAAATGGTGGTACCATGGATTGATCACACAAGGGCACAATCTCATCCACTCATATGATGAGTTTTGTAGGAGGATCATTGAGAGATTTGATAGGATTGATCCGGAGGTTCACTTTCGGAGCTAGCACAATTGAGACAACATGGCACGGTAGAAGATTATGTCGTTGAATTTCAGAGACTTTCCGTGATGATTTTGAATGTGATAGAGAGGAGACTCGTTGTCTTGTTCATTGAGGGGTTGGCTAAACCACTCAAGGGTTTGGTAAGAGCATTCGATCCTTTGTCTCTCCAAGAGGCAATAAAGAAATCTTTAGACCTATAAGGTGTTGCTCCAACAACAACAATGATCAGCAAGCAGCCAAGGGCATCTCGGAATAGTGGACAACCAAAAGGATCTGTGGGACAACCAAAAACAACATCCTTTGACCAGCCAAATAAGTCTTTTCAATGAGAATCAATCACGTAAAAGGAGCTGTCCAAACAACCAAACAAGGGGAGTCACGAAATGAACTAAGAAGGAAAATCTTGTCTTTCTCCTCTTGCAAGGATCCATGGTCTCTTGGTCATCGTTGCCTAGGTAAGGGACATGTGCACTATATTAAGGTATTTTCATATTGTGAAGAAGAAGAGGAAGTGGGAGTTGATAGATAAGATAAGATAAATATATTAAATGCCCAACGAATGACCACAAAAGTAGGTCAATGAGATTGCACCAATAAAAAGAAAGTGAACAAGAATCCAGCCACTGGTCCAAAAGGTCCCTAAAAACAACCAGAGAAAAGATAAGATAATTATATTAATGTCCAACAAATGACCACAAAAGTAGGTCAACGGGACTACACAATACAATGCCAAAAAGAACCAGCAAGGAGACCCGAAAGGGTCATCCGAACAACAAGAAAAGAGAGAAGAGAAAGGAAAGAAGGAGAAGCGGGGTCATAATGGTCACAAGAGTGCATATGGATGGAGCTAAAGAAGAGGGCGGCGGAAAAGCCCCATCTCGGACACTGTCACCTAGCATACGAGCCCGACTGGAAGTAGTTGGCGATATGTATGTATCCTGTAGCTGAAACTGCGAGGGTTTAGACTGCCGGTGTCCGGGAGACGGACAAACAAGACGAGCCCTCGGTATCCTCCTGGCTGACCATGATCCATGGGGAGAGGCCTAACCGAGTGCGATCATGAAAGCCTCTGAACTGGGAAGTGGCATCCCGAGTCCTGACGGATCTGGTCTGGGAATCCATACTAGTGTCAAGGTGTCACTTGGTGCCCCTTTCTGGTGGGAGCACCGTAAAGAAAGATGTGATCTGTCGAGTAATAGCATGTCTAGGAGGGGATCAAAGGGTCTTATTCTCAAGCCCGGAGCCTCCTGTAGGTAGACAAGACATTGTTGATCGTAATACCAAAAGAAAGCCCCAAATGACAGATGCTCCCGGAATCGGCAATGGAATCTCCCTCTAATCTCAAAGTAGGTGGGGCACCTAAAAATGAAGTGTTCCTCCTTTTCGACCTCCTAAAGAAAACAAAGCTAGCAAATCCTCTCTGAGCGGCATAGCTAGTGGTCCTCCACACGAAATCTATGAGAGCTCACTCAAATGGCCTAGGGATATGCGGAGTGCCTGCAACCAAAGGTGTCGGGAGATATATGTAGGCCGGCTAATAAGCCCATCATTGACCTCGAGGAAATGTGCAACATAGAAAGCCATCTCAAGGCGTAATCCACCCGGAGGGCTAATCCAAGTGTGCCGGATGAACCGCTGTAAATGTCATCTTTGATATTTTTGTGCAAGTCCCGCTTACTCTCAGGAGATGGGCAAGAGCATCCAAGGAGTATCTGTATGGTGGGAGGCAGTCCATCTGAAGCCCGACAGAGCCAAGAAGACGTGAGACTCCGGCATACTAGCAGCGGGAACGGCCACTGTAGACAAAAACAGCAATAGCCTAGAAGAAATGGTAGGCGAGGTAGAGACACCTATCCTTGCCCACATAAGAATCTGAAAGTCCCCGGATGCGATGCAAAAGCGAAACAAGGCCAAAAATAGTCTCCAGTCTAAAAGGGCGAGCCTTGAACTCAGCCAAGAGGATATTGTGTGGAATTGTCTCTTTGCACCTGATGATGCGTCTGAGCATGAGGATCTGGACTCGCTCAACAATAGCCCAATCAGAATCAAGCGTAAATCACCCCTTAACCTCAAAGCCATAGAGAATTGTTGGCCTCATAAGAGATTCCTAGAGAGACTTCTTCGACAAGATGTCTTGAAGTGGTGGCGGAAGCACTACCTCTCCAAGATTGCCAAAGAGCCATACCCCTTGTTGAAGTGGGGCTAAAGAGCAAGCCGAAGACTAAAACAAAGCCCGGTAAATAAAACTCCACAGCAAGTGTAGGAACTGGTGATCTCAATCTCTTCCCCTCTATGCAAGAAATGTAAGTCGAAATCTTCACCCATTGAAGATCGTGACCTTGGTTTTACCAAGGTTAATCAAGTCGATTGTTTGTGGTCGCAGAATGGGGCTAATGCGTTCACTATCTCTGAGTCCTTCAATAGAAGAGGAAAGGAGGACTACCTTGTCCGCCAAAAGGAGAATGTATATCAACACCTAGTGAAGAAGGCAACCATCCCCCTCGTAGATATGGTCCTTGAAAAATTCCTCCAACTAATCAATATAAATGCCAAGCAAGGTAGGCAAAAGAGGGGGTAGCCCTATTTAACCCCAACGATGCTCCCGACAAATCCAAAAACGGGTAGCAGTGTGAAGGCAGCCCAAAACCTCCTCGTATAGGTGCATGATGGCGGAAAGAAGAGTTTCAGAAATACCGATGTCTCTAAGTTTACGGAAAAGAGCTTCCCGTGGCACCAAGTCAAAGGCTTTCCAAAATCCACTAAGCGAGAAAACTCTAGAGGAGCAAAGTGGCGTGCCTCCTCAATAAAGGCTCGAATGGTGAGGATATGGTCGACGATCTAGTAAGCAAGTCAAAACGCTCCCCGCCCCCGGGTCTGCAATAGTATTGCTCCGTAAACTTAGAAAGCCGCATGTGGAGAACCGTTGCGTAAAGCTTGAGAACGTGTGGCCCACCATGATCGTCCTGTAGTTTTTCGGGTTGGAAGTGGGGCTTGACTTGTGGATGGGGTGAATGATATGGTGGGACCACGACTTGAAAAACCTATACAAACCACCTAATTGAAGAGGTCCACAAGATAGTTGTTTAGAGTGTCCAACCCGTGCTAAAAGAATTTTTCCTGAAGCCCTACTCATCTGCGCAATCGTCTGCTATTCATGGCTGAGATGGCTTTCTTCACATTTGTGTAAGTAAAAATATGACAGGTAGAGGGAGGGGACACAACCTGGATCTAGGGCTGGCCAGGATGTCGTAAAGGGTGGAAGTATGAGTAAACATGGAGCTGGGATGTAAGTCCTGGGGTAAAGGGGAATGACGGGGAAGAATGGTATGCCAGAAATGTTTAGGGGAGTGTATAAGGGATGCACGGAGCTCAAAGTGGCGGCGAGAGATAAAGGTGCGCTTCTTGTGGCGAAGGAGACGATGGTAATCGGACTTGAGAGATGGGAAGGAGGGGAGAGCGTGTGTGAAAGCAAAGCAATCGATGGTGAAGGGTTTTGCAGTCTTCATCGTACCACTGGTTCATGGGGCAAGTCCGCTTATAAGGGAGGGTGGGAGTGAAGTGGGGAAAAACACAGAGCAGCATGTCACGAATGGCGGAGGAAAGGGTATCAAACATCAAGTCAAAGGAGAGTGAGGAAAATTGGGATACAGGGGGAAGAAGTTGGCGAAGGTGAAAAGAAAAGTCTACAGGATCACCCTCATCGAACTTCCAGATGGTACGGGAAGGGGCGTGGGATGGGGACAGGGATTGGGGGGATAACCTACAAGGAGAAGGAAAGGGTCGCATGGTCAGCAAGGGGAATGGGGGAGACACACAAATGGTGAATATAGGGAATCAAATTGGAAGTAGTCATGATGTAGTCCACCACGCTAGCTCCCCCACCATGAGGTCTGCATGTGAAGAAGCGGGAGTCAGGGAAACACGAATGCCATTCAGGATCAACAGATCATGAGATTCCCCCATCTGTAGGAGGTGCCGGTCGTATGACGTCAAAGGTCCTGCCATATCCTCTAAATCCACTCAAAGCCAACTAAGTTAGGGTCCACCTCAAACATACAAAGCACGTCATCAGTCCTGTCGTGTAGGGGGACCTAGAGATTTTGGTACATGCATTAAAGTCTCCCAAAACGATGACCTCCCCACTCGCTGAATACTGAGAGATGCCTATATAGAGGTCGAAGAAGGGGTCCCCATCTGGGCCATTATGAATGGCAAAAGAAGAGGAGGCTGGGGGAAAATAACAGACTGCAATGAAGATATCTCTGAGGTGAGACGAGGTCCACTTGATCCTAATCCAAAGAAAGCGGGCAAACTCGTCCTCTACGGCCACGGAAATCCTGCTCCGAAGTGTATCCCTGACCAGGCAAGCAACCCCACCAGATCCTCTAACCCCTCCGGAACTCCGAGTCTCTTGTCTGCAAACCGAGAGCCAATAGTATCCTCTGATGTCCGGGAGAGGGCGAACAGGGCTCGCATGAGTCTCAGTGACAAAGAGGAGGTCTGAAAGACCAAGAGCATCATATGAGTACCCGAAGAAGACCAATAGGACCCATTCCCATTCCAGCATGTAATGGAGATGCCCTTGTTCTAACGCCTCTCAACGGGATCATCATTTAGGGACCAGACCCAGGGGCCTAGCATGGAGGAAAAGAATTGTGAATGACAAGATTGAGGTTGCGAATTACTGCCCATTTCCCCGCTTTCCTGGCTGCCATAACAATTTCGTGCGATTTCTTAAGTTCGGCCACCTGTTCTCTAGTGGGGTCTTCATCGAGGAAGACCTTATTAGGAGAGAAAATAATTTGCGCTTGGCTCTAAGTGCCCTAAGGCTGTCATCCGCTGATTTGAAGCGGAGAAAAAGGGTGGAATCCTGTCCGAGCCAAGCTCTATCAAGCTGCACATCAGGCAGCCCCAAACTCCCTGTGATAAAATCTGATGCAATGGCCAAGGGGTCCGAAGGAGGGGGTGTGGGCAGCCCTCACACCTTGAGATTGAGCTCCCTAGCCCGTCTAGTTCTCTCTGAACCAGTTTAGCTTGCACAACTTCCACCGCTGCCAGGGGGTGTTTGTCTCTTTACCCTTCACAACTTGGACCCACCTGTTCGCTTGTTTTTGGAGTTTTTCATGCTGAGTCGAGATTTCCTCTTGCTTGTGTTTGAGGTCTGAAATTTCAGCCCGTAGTTGATCATTGGCTGCAGTAGGTTTGGTATGTGCGTTGGTGTCTGCAAGTTGTCTCCGCAAAGAGATGTTGTCCGCCTCAACCTTCTCCATCCATGACGTAAGCTCGAAAACCTCAGTCCAAAGAGCTTTGTTAGAAGACTCCAAGGTTTCCAATCTGTTAATCAGCTCTGCAATAATGTTGGGCATATTGTCTTCATGTTGTCCATGTTCCCTGGCGACGATAGGGGTTATCTTTGCTTGAGAGGGGAGGGAGAAATTGTGGAGGGAGATGTTGTGGAAGGAAGAGTGTGCGGAAAGACTGTCTGTAATGGTGTCAAGGAGAGAGGACCACTGGGAGATTCCACCAAAACCCCCAGTCGAGCAGTGTGGTCGGGGGAATGCTTATGCATGGAAGGTGAACCAACATAAGAAAGACCAATTGGATTTCGTGTGCACGGGAGGGAAGGAACGATTTGCAGAGAAGAACTACCGTTGCACGGCCAGACCAACCGCCGTGGGGCTCAAGACGTGTTTGCAAAGAAAGCTCGTGGACAGAAACGACCAGCGGAATAACCGTCACGGCTAGGGGCAATGTTTGTGTTCGTAAGGGGCTCATTGGTGACTATCAAGTCGTAGGGGCAAAAAAATCCCGCAAGTAAGAAGAAGAGGAAGAAGAACAGGCAAAAACACAAGCCCGGAAAAATCCTGCAGAGATCAGCAGAACCTGAACAAGTGAATGAAAGGAAGGAAGAGACAAGAAGGAGACCCCCTCACCCAGCGTCCAAGGTCGACTGAAAGAAGCTAGTAATGAGTTGAAGTCCTGGAATCGGGGTTGTGGAAGATCTTGGGTATTGATGCCTCGCAATCGGGAAGAACTCTTTGTGTATGTCTAGTGGATCTCACAGGGCATCTATGAGAGGATGGTCTCGACCTCATGTGTCTGGACATCCCTGGTCTCTGAAATAATACCTCGAGTCCGAACAGATCTCGTCTGACAATCATGATTGGTATCACTCTGCCGCTTAGTGCCCTTCTCAGGGAAGAGCATTGTGAAAAAGGAAGTAAGATGTTGAGTGGTCGTCTGCCTAGAGGGAGGTTGAAAGGTCTTCTCTCGAAGCCTAAAAGCCTCATGTAGATAGAGAGCAAGGAACCTCTGATCATAGTATTCGAAGAAATCGGTGAATGTTGGACGTTGTGAAATAATACCTCGAGTCCGAACAAATCTCGTCTCACGATCATGATTGGTATCACTTTGCCGCTTAATGCCCTTCCTAGGGGAGAGCACTGTGAAAAAGGAAGTGATATGTTGAGTAGCCGTCTGCCTAGAAGGAGGCTGAAGGATCTCCTCCAGAAGCCTAAGAGCCTCATGTAGATAGACAGCAAGGCACCTCTGATCATAGTATCTGAAGAAATCGATGAATGTTGGACGCTCTCTGAACAGGCAGAGAAATCTCCCTCTAATCTCATAGTAGATGGGGCAACGGAAGAAATGCTTTTCCATTTCGATCTCCTGGAGGGAACAAAGCTGGCAAATCTACTCAAATACCAATCTTATGTTCACACTCAACCTCGGAGCCCATGAGAACAAACCCTAAATTGACCCAGAAAATGCAAAGGGCGTGCATCAAATGGGAAATATATGCGCGCCGAGAAAATACACCATTGTTGACCTCAAGAAAATGTGCATCATAAAAGGCCATCTTCGGACGTAACCCACCTTGGAGGTTGGTCTAGGTGCACTAAATGAGCTGCTCAGAGATATCATCTCTACTTGATTTTGTTCAAATCTTTCTTACCCGGAAGGAGATGGGCGGGAGCGTCCAAGGAAACATTATACAATAGGAAGTGATCTCGTCTGAATACCAATAGACTCAAAAAGTCGTGACACTCCGACATACCAACAACATGATAGACCCGAGTGATCGGCCGAAGAAATGGCCTCAAAGGAGCATGAAGCCGGTGGGAATCCTATCCCTTCCCACGAGAGGAGTCAACAAGTTTCCGGATATGATATAGGAGGGAGACAAGGCCAAAATTGCTATCAACCGAAAGGGACGAGCTCCGACTCTGCCAGACGATATTGTGGGGAACAGATCCTCGGATTTCATGATACGTCCGAGAAGAAGGATCTCGAACTATCTCTGTTGCAGCCACAAACTCAAGTAAAGAGGGTCCCAAAACCTCCGAGCCATAAAGAACCGTGGGTTTGACAAGAGAATTTGAGAGGGATAACTTGGATAGGGTGTCTTGGAAGTGATGGCAGAAGCACTCTCTTCAATATCACCAAGGAGCCATATCCCTTATTAACCCGAGGTTGAAGTATCGGTCATAAACTAAAGCAAGGTCTAGAAAAGAGTACTCCCAAGTAAGTGTAATAGTTGGTGATCTCAAGCTTTTTCCTCAGAGAAGAAATGCAACTTAGATGTCTTCAGTGGCATCAAGATCATAACTTTGGTCTTACCTAGGTTAACTATCACCGATTCTTGTGGTCACAAAAGAGGGCTAAAGCATCCAACTATCTTTGTAGACCTTCCGCCGAGGAGGCAAGGACCACATCGTTCGCAAAAAGAAGAATATAGATTAGAACCTAGTGGAGAAAACAACTGTCCCCCCTGGATGTGATCATTGAGAAAATCCTCCAACTCATCGATATAAATGTTGAACAACGTAGGAGACAGAGGGCAACCCTGGTTGACCTCAATGGTACTCCTGATGAAGTCAAAGAACCCAGTAGTAGTACGAAGACGGCCCAAAACCTCCTCATATAGGTGCATGATGGCAACTAAAAGAGTCTCAGAAATGCCAATCTCTCTGAGCCTCAAGAAGAGAGCTTCCCATGCGGAACAAAACCAAAGGCTTTCCAAAGGTTAAAAGAAAAAAAAACCTTAGAAGAGAGGTGACATGCTTCCTCAATGATGGCTCAAAGAGCGCGGATGTAATCAAGTGGTCTAGTTGGTTGGTCGAAACCCCATCCGGTGTGATTTTGGTCCGTAAACTCTAAAAGTCGCTTGTCAGGAGTATGGTAGCATAAAGCTTAGTGAATGTGTGACCCAAAGATGATTGTTACTGTAGTTATTCGAATCGGATGTAGGACACAATTTGTGGATGGGGTGAATAATGTGGTGGGACCAAGACCTCGAAAATCATGTACAAACCACTAAATTGAAGAGATTGACTAAATAGTTATTCGTGATGCCAAGTCCCCGCTTGAAGAATTTTTCCTAGAAGCCCTCCTCATCCGCTACTTTGCTGCTATTCGTGGCAGCGATGGAATTCTTAACATTCGTGTGGGTGAAGATTTGACAAGTAGAAGGTGGGGAGACCAATTGGATGTGGGGCTGGCCGGGGCCATTGTAGAGGTAGAGGTGTGAGCAAACAAGGAGTTGGGATCCAAGTCTTGCGAGAGGGGAATGTCAAGAGAGAATGATACACCGAAATGCTTGGGAGAGTGTAAAAGTGAATCACGAGCTCCGTCTTTGTCGAGAGATGAACATGCATTTCTTGTGGCATAAGAGGTGCCGATAAGCGGACTTAAGAGAGGGAAAGGATGGGAGAGCATGAACAGGAGTCAGCCGGTGAAGGGCTTTAAACTCCTCATCATACCATTGGCTCATGGGGAAAGTTTTTCATTAGGAAGGGTGAGCGTCACATGGGAGTAGGAGTTAAAGGCAACGTCATGGATAATGGAGGAGAGGAGGTCAGTACTTCGTATTTGTGGGGAGCGAGGTGAACTAATGCTCAAAGGGAGAAGTTAACAGAGGTGGGATGAAAAGCTTTCAAGGTCACCCTCACCAAACTTCGAATAGTGCGTGTAGGGAAGCAAAAGTGAGGCAAGACCTGGGGATCAAGCTTCAGGAGAAGGATAGGGTGGCATGATCAACAAGAGGGATGCGGAAATGGACAGTGGTGGATGTGGGGAACAAGGTTAGGGAAGTTAAGATGTAGTCCACTACGCTATCACCTGCACAATGAGGTGTACAAATGAAGAACCTAGAGTCGGGGAAACACGGAATACTGTTCAAAATCAGCAGCTCATGAGACTCTCCCAACTGTAATGATGTCGACCATAAGATGTCAAAGGTTCCGCGAAAATCCTCGACTCTCTCTCGAAGACCAATGGAGTCGAGATCCACCTCAAAAGCACAAAGCACATCATCGTTTCTTTCTTGAAGAGGGACTCGGAACTTTTGCTCCACGAAATGAAATCACCCAAAATGAAAACCTCCCGATTGCTGAAAACCGAGAAATACCTGTGAGAGGTCGAAGAACGGGTCCGCGTCAAGGCCATTATTAATGGCATAAGGAGAGTGTTAGGTCAGGACCTGTTTTCATGTGAGAAAGTGTTGAAGACTGTACACTAAGAGTATTGTACTCGAAACAAATCTCTTTTAGAACAACAAATCTTTTTCCAGATATAATCTCTTGGTTATTATGTTACTTTTATTGATGATGCAACAAGGAAAGTTTGGGTTTATTGTATTAGAAACAAATTTGATGTATTTCACACTTTTGTTAAATAGAAAGCCTTGGTAGAGAATGAAACAGGTCTTAAGCTAAAATGTCTCAGGTCAGATAATGGAGGGGAGTATTGCGTAAAGAACGAATTTGATGGTTTTCTTTTTAAGAATGGAATACGCAGCAAAAGACGGTTCTAAGAACTCCACAACAGAATGGGGTGTCGAAAAGGATGAATAGAACAATAATGGAACGTCTTAGAACGTCTTAGGAACATGCGGGGGATCGCCTCTTTCTTTTTGGGCAGAAGTGGTGAGCACAGTTGTGTACTTGATAAATAGAGGACCTTTAAGTACCTTGGATGGAGGTATACCTAAGGAGGCTTGGTATGGTAAGAAAGTTGATTATTCATTTATTAGTCTTTGGATGTGAGGTGTTTGTCCATATAGACAAGGATGATAGGACCAAGCTAGAGGCTAAATCTGAAAAATGTACTTTCATCGGTTATGGTGGTGATGACTTTGGATATAAATGTCGGGAGTATTAAGGACAAGAAAATCATTCGATCTAGGGATGTGGTCTTTAATGAGAAAGTCATGTATAAGCAGCGATTTGCGGAAAACAAGGAAGAATTCAAGAAAGAATATGCAGCTGCAGAGGATCTTCCTGATGGGAAAGTGACACATGAATCGGTTTAGGAACCTCTTCAACAGAACCCCAAACTCCTATATTGAGAAGGTCTTCTAGGGTAAGACGAGAACACAAACGTGTTTCTCCTTCTCTTTATTATTTATTACTCACCGATAGTGCGAGCTAAAGAGCTTTGATGAAGCGGTGCGGTAGATGCCAAGAAGAAGTGGGAGCAAGCCATGAATGAGGAGCATCGAGCTCTCATGGAGAACCGGACATGGGATATGGTGAAGCTACCTAAAGGCAAAAGAGCATTACGGAACAAGTGGGTGTTCGAGTCAAAGAAGAAGGAAGCAAGAAAAGATACAAGGCCCAATTGGTGGTCAAGGGGTTTGCATAAAAAAGGTATAGATTTTGATGAGATTGTTTCTCCTATGGTAAAAACGACTTCTATTAGAACTGTTTCTAGGAATAGTTACAGCAAAAAAACTTGCACTTAGAACAACTTGATCTCAAGACCGCATTTCTCCATGGTGATTTGGAGGAGGAACTATATATGCAAAGAACCAAAGGACTATGAGGTCAAAGGTAACGAGGAGATGGTGAGCAAACCGAAGAAGAGCTTGTATGGCTTGAAACAAGCTCCACGTCAATGGTATAAAAATTGATAGCTTCATAATGGAGCAAGGTTATAATAGATGTCATTCTTACCATTGCGTGTATAGAAAGAAATTTGAGGATGGCAGCTTATATTATACTTTGTCGTATGTGGATGACATGTTGGTTGCGAGTAAAAACATGCAGGAAATAAAAGTCAAGAAGCAACTAAGTGAATCCTTTGTTATGAAGGATTTGGGGCAGCCAAACAAATCCTTGGTATGAGGATATCTCGGGATAGGAAGGAAAGGTTTGACTTTATCTCGGAAGAGTACATTAAGAAAGTCTTGGAGTGGTTTAATATGTAGGATGCTAAACCGGTTGGGACTCCTTTGGCGTGCCATTTCAAGTTATCAAAGGCGCAGTGTCCTTAGACAAAGCAGAGAGAAACCAGATGTCCAAGATACCTAACTCATCGGCAAGTTGTGCGCTTTGATGTATGTCATGGTGTGCACCGAGCATAATATTGCCCATGCGAAAGGGGAGCGGCGAGTAGATTTATGAGTGATCCAGGTAGAGATCACCTGCAGCAGAAATAGATCCTTCAGATTTTGAAAGAAACCATGGGGACAATTTTGTGCTTCAAAGGATCGACACCACTTTGTGTGGTTATGTAGATTCGGATATGGTTGGAGATATGATGCAGGAGGAGCACAACAGTTATGTTTACACTGTAGGTGGGACAGCAAGTAAGCTAGATTTCACGACTACGTAAGCCGGTGGCTTTGTCAATCACAGAGGCTTAGTATGTTGCTGCCACGAGGCAAGAAAAGAAATGATTTGGTTACAATAATTGCTTGAGGAGTCAAAGGCGGAAGGGGAGGAAGGAAAGTTGCATAGTGATAGTCGAGTGCAATACACCTAGCTAAGAACTCGCTTTCCACTCTAAGACGAAGCATATACTGCTTAAGGTACCATTTCATCAGACACTCTGGAGGAAGAGAAGTTGAAGCCGGAGAAGATTCATACCAGTCAGAATCCTACGACAAGATGACCAAGGTGGTCACAAGGAAAACTGAGGTTGTGTTCACTTTGGTTGGTCTTCACGGAAACTAGAGAAGTTTGCTCAGAGGAAAACTAGTCTCCAAGTGGGAGATTGTTAGGTTGTGGAGCCTGTTTTCATGTGAGAATGTGTTGAAAACTATACACTCGAGTACTCGTACACTTTCCACGGTTGTCTCACCGGAGTTCCGGCCGGGCCGGCCCCTGAGCGAGGGTCCGAGGGAGGCAACCCCGGTAGGGGTTCGAGAAACGTGCTTTTCTCATATGGGCGGGATTTTGACCCATAGGTTTATGGGATGCTTTTGGCCCATGGTTTTAATACCCTCGGTTTTGTAAAATTGCTTAAGCAATTGTCTACTTATATGGTTTTATGCATATGGTAGGTATTATGTAACATTGCAGATGTGTTTTGAATTCGGGTGTGAATTTTGTAGAGTTTGTTGAGCATAGCTCCAAACAGATCTAGGTATTGTATTGAGAGAGCGGTGGCTTGTAATAAAATATGAGCAAGTGATTCTTGGTGGACGTAGCCCAAATTGGGTGAACCACGTTAAATATTGTCTCTTTGTGTTGTGTTATTTTATTCTGCAATTTTATTTGAGATCTGTAATATGTTTCTTATTAGTTTCACATTTGTGCATTCTGTGAGGGATTGTTCCACATATTTTATCCCTTATTACCCAACAGAGAGGAAGTTGGGGGAAATAGCAAGCCGCTATATAAAAGTCTCGAGGTGGTGTGAAGTTAGTTTGATCCTAACCCAACGAAAGCGGGTAAACTCATCCACAAATGACCACTAAAATGTTGTTCTGGAAAATATCTCTAACCAAACAAGCAACCCTGCCTAAGCCCCTGACACCACAACTTCTAGTCTCCTGCCTGTAAACAAAGACCTAGTGATACCCCCTGATCTCCAGGAGAGGTTGAACAGAGCTCTCATGAGTCTCTATGACAAAAAGGAGGTCTAAAGAACCCAGAGCATCATATAGCACACCTAAAGAAGACCAGAATAACCGGTCACCATTCCCGCATGTGATGGAGATGCCCCTGTTCAATCGCCTCTCCTAACAAGACCGTCATTTGGGACCGCACCCGAGAACCCAACCGAAAGGGATGGAGTCTCGGATAGCAAATCTGAGATTACAAATTACAGTCCACTTGCCTGCTTTCCCAGTTGCCACCACCACTTCGTGAGATTGTTTGAGTTCGGCAACTTGGGCTCTAGTGAGGTCTTCATCAAAGGAAGACCTTATTGGGAGGGGAGAATAGCTTACATTTGGCTCTTAGTGCCCTAAATCTGTCTTCCGTTGATTTAAAACGAAGGTAAAGTGTTGAGTCTAGCCCAAGGCATCCTTTGTCAAGTTGCACATCCGAAGCTCAAATTTTTCGGTGGAAAGTTAGACCGTATGGCCATCGTGTCCGACGAATGGGGAAGTGTGGGCAGCCCACTCACTTTGAGGTTGGGTTTCCTAGCCCACCCGGTTCGTTCCTCTATTAACTTTGCTGGACCACTTCTTCCACTACCGCTTAGTGGGGGAGGAACTTTGCCATTTCCCTTTGCCACTTGGGCCCAAGAGTTTGTTTGTTGTTTGAGATTTTCATGTTGGGTTTTGAACTCTTCCTGTTTGTGTTTAAGGTCCAAAATCTTCTATTGTAATTGGTCGTGGATGATGTTGGGAGTGGGGTATGACGAGGGATCTGCCGGTGATCTTTGTAGAGAGATATTGTCTACTTCTACCTTGTCCATCCGTGAAGTGAGCTCAAATACCTTGTTGGAGGATTCAACAATTTCCATCCTATGTAGTAATTCCTCAATTATGTTGTGTAGCCCTCCCGCGTGTTGTCCTTGTTCCGTCCCCCATCTTATATCAATTGCCTACACAGCTGAATTGGATGGAGACATTATTAGCGGATGGACTGCCTGAAGTGGGGTTAGGGAGAGGGGAAAGCTAGGAGAGTCCCCCAGATGATCAAGTTGTTTGAGTATTGGTGTGGGCATAAAGCCAAAATATTTGCTGAGCTCGAGAGACCATGTAATGGCGAGCGAAACCAGGAGGTTCAGAGATGAACCTTGTGCACATTGTCCACAAAATCAAGAGGCAACAAAAATCATGATCCTAAGAGGACACGGAAAGCTTGGACAACACGCTTGCCACTTTGTTCGTTGCTCCCAAATATCATCCCTTTCGGGTGAAAGAAGACCTACAAGGGCAAAGAGTCGCGATAATGATTGATAGTGGAGTTACTCATAATTTCATTGATGAGAGCTTGGTTGCAAGGATGTGATTGAAGATGGAAGACTTCAAAGCCTTACAGTCAAGTGTAGTAGATGGCTATTCCATGCCATGCACCAGAGAAGTCCACTATTCATTATCGCATTGGGAGGGCATGAGGTATGTGATGATTTTTGTATAATAAGCATAGCTGATACAAATCTTGAGCTTGAGGTCCAATTGTTACACTCATTGGGAGACTTCACTCTCAACTACCAAAGTATGGAGTGAAGATTCATAAAAGGAGGTAATAAGGTTGTGTTACAAGGAATGATCACGAGAGCCCCTCAAATAAACTGTTTGGTAGAAGATGTCTTGTCAAAAGAGTCACATTTTTATTCGAGCAAACAAGTTTTCATGTTTGCTCAATTTATTTCCATCAACACTAATGTTGTACCTTTGACATCAATGACAAACTACTCAACAAACTCCGCCTTTGTCATTGATGGCAAACCCTACTAAAACTAGACATGAAAACCCGTTTGTTCTGAATTTTTATTCGAGAGATTCTACGGCAGCTTATGACGCGTAAGAGATTCTATGACAACTTATGACACGTAAGAGATTCTATGACGTGTAAAATATTTTATGACAGTTTATGACGCATAAGAGATTCTATGATGCGTAAGAGGAGTTACTCTTACATGTGTAAGAGAATATTGCTATTTGGAGCAAATTGGCCCATGGTATGGGCATATGGTTTTAGGGAAACCACAAGTGGTTTTTCCTCTCCTTCTTTCTATATAAGCAAGTGTTGTGTGCATATTTTGAGTAGAGCGAGAAAGAGAGCATTTTGCATGAGTGTGATATGTATGTGAGCTGATATTATAAATCTCTTAAGTGAGTATGAGTATGTGACAGAAAATATAGGAGCAATTATCATTGATTTGTATTGCAGATTTTCTGGAGTGGGTGCTTGGATTGGGGATTGGTGTCTCCGTTGGTGCTTCAATCGAGATTGCATAGTCAATGGTATTTGCATTCAAGGGCTGAATTGGTGTTCGGCTTGGAGATTGGTGTCTTCTGTGAGTGGGTGCTCACACTTTGTAAACACTATTTTTTTGGCTGGATTTGGACAGTAGATCCAAGCAGTCTCTTTTGGTGGATGTAGCCCACACTGGATGAACCACAGTATATCTGGTGTTATGTGCATTTGATTTTTGTGTATGCTCTCATTTTACTTTCAAATTTGAATATCTTGTTAAGTAGAAAATTAATAAGTTGGAGAAAAAGTTTTTATTGTCGAATATTGATTCACCCCCCCTCTCAGTATTCCCGTGCTTCTAACAGAGGTCCAATTGTTACACTCATTGGGAGACTTCACTCTCAACTACCAAAGTATGGAGTGAAGATTCATAAAAGGAGGTAACAAGGTTGTGTTACAAGAGAATGATCATGAGAGCCCCTCAAATAAATTGTTTGGTAGAATATGTCTTGTCAAAAGAGTCACATTTTTGCTCCTTATCTAAGATAACAGCAGATTAGAAGGCCTTAAGTACAGCTGGATGAGAGGTAGAAGATAATGGATGGGATCATCCTCTACAAGAATAGGGTCTATTTGGTTCCGGAATCAAAGGTGAAAAATAAGATATTGAGGGTTGTTCATGATGTCCCATTGGCTGGCCATCCGAGATACTTCAAAACATACAGACAAGTTAGAGAGCGGTTCTTTTAAAAAGGACTTAAAGAGGAGGTTCTTCAATACATCCGGGAATGTTTGGTTTGCCAACAAAACAAGGCAGAGCATGAATTTCCAGCTGGACTCTTGCAGCCCCTTCCTATTCCCACTCAAAAATGGGAAAGTATCTCCATGGACTTCATCACAAGGCTGCCCATGGTTCAAGGTAAGAATTGTTTGTATGTTGTGGTTGATAGACTCAAAATATGCTCACTTTTATCCACTTCCAGCCAAGTATAATGCACCTATAGTGGTTGATATCTTTTTCAAGGAGGTGTTCAAACTTCATGGGCTACCAAAGAACATCATAAGTGATCGGGACAGCAGGTTTTGAGCATGTTTTGGCAAGAACTTTTCTGTTTGACAGGCACCGAGCTTACTCCTAGCACTAGCTATCATCCCCAAACCGATGGACAAACAGAAATAGTGAATAAATGGGTAGAAGGCTACTTAAAAAATTATATTGAAGGGCAGCAATCAGCTTGGGTAAAATGGTTACATATGGCTGAGTTTTGTTATAATATGACATTCCATATGTCCATTGGTATGTCACCCTTCAAAGCTCTATATGGTTATGATGCTCTCTTTTTTGTTGATTTGGTTATGACAGATAGTAGAGTATCGGGGGCCAAAGATTTGGTGCAGCAGAGTCATGACATCTTGAAGGTGCTCAAAGAGAACCTCCAACGTGCACAAAACCAGCAAAAATTGTATGCAGACCAGCATCGGGTGGAAAGAACATTTGAGGTAGGAGACATGGTATTTTTGAGATTGCAGCCCTATAGGCAATCCTCCCTCAAACATAGTGGTGCGGAAAAGCTTAAACCACATTTCTATGGGCCTTACAAGAGTAAAGGGAAGAGTTGGAGAAGTAGCATACGAGCTAGAGCTACCAGAGCATAGCCGAATACATAATGTCTTTCATGTTTCGTGCCTAAAAAGGGCACTAGGACAGCACATTACTCCTATTCAGCTGCCACCCTTGGATGAAGAAGGTAAGTTAATTTTGGTTCTAGAAGCTATAGTGGATGTTCGAGAAAGGAAGTTAAGGAACCAAAGCATTAAGGAGTATTTGATCCGTTGGAAGGATCTACCAATTGAAGATGTTACATGGGAAGGTGCCACTATATTAGAGCACCCGAATTTGCAATTGCTTGAGGGCAACAAATTTTGGGAGGGGAGGACTGTAATGTCCCCTTCTCCAGGCTAGTTCAATTTGAAGACCTTGAGCCTATTCCATTTCTCGTGGGCTTGAAGGGAAAAAGCAAGGGAAGTATTTATTGTCATGTTTTTCAGTTAGTTTTGTAGCTTTGCATTATTTTTAAGTAATTTGCTAATTATAGTTTAGAGAAGTCAAGTTGGCTAGGAAAAGGTGAAAAGCCATTTGAAAAATAAAAGAAAAGGGAACTCTTATGTCTCCAAGGAGGTCGGTCCTCTTTGGGAGGATTCTATTTGGGTTTTGGCATGCCACCTCTAGCTATTTAAAGGGGTCGCTTGGATGGAAAAAGGATATGCTTGCTTTGGAATTCATTTTCTTGGAGTTGGAGCACGAAATTGCTTTCTCTCTCTTGCAATTGAGGATGGAAACCCTCTTTGCACTTGGTTTGAGGACGAAACCCCTCATTCCTTCATTGGTGATCTCACATGGAGGTCACACTTGGTGATTACATTCAGATTTTCCTTGGAACACACCATTTCCAGCCCATTGTAAACAATATCCTCGGGTGGCGAGTTACATCATGGAAGGTTTTGGTGGAATCTAGGGCACAATACTCATTTCTTTGTTAATATTTGGATTGTTCCTAATTTATAAGGCTGATTACAATTTCAGATTGAACTTTGGGCCTAGGAATCAGTGTTACACGGGACGCGTCCCTAAATTTTGTTGACGCCCGCACGTCCCTAACGTTTCGGGGACTTGGGGACTTGGAGGGGACGTCCCATTATTTTTTTAAATATTTCAAAAAACTTTTGATGTTTTTACTTTTAAAAAATTGTTATTTTTGCGAAGAACATTAAATTATAATCTTGAAAGTACAAAACAGTTTAAATCCTTAAATTTCATTGAATAAAATTAAAATATTCAAATATTAATATTCTACATATTATTTTAATAGTCGTCCCCTTGTCGTCCCTAAAATTTGGAAAAAATTTCCCGTCCGTAAAAAACCCCATCTCCCTATCCCCATCCCCGAGACGTAGGTAACTATGCTAGGAATCATTATTTCTGGCTATTTTTGTAAGTGGGTTTGTTGTTGTAACAAAAGTAATTATTGGTTTGTACTTGCTCAAAATAATTATTATTGTTCCCTACATGTATTGGATGTTGTGAAAGTGGTATCGAAGTAAATAATTGCAATTTCATTCTTGATGTCATAAGATTTCATACTATTGTAGCTTCTTATAAAATCAGTTTACTTTGATTTAGGTTGGTGCCATTTCTCTTTTTCTTCCGCTCAACCCAAAAAGGGGGCATTACAAGTATCTCACTCGCAAGCATTCTAAGGACTTTTGGGCCCTAACAATTTAAGTATCGTGTCCATAGAGGACACCAACAACCTACACGTTTGAATACGTTATATGTTGTTGACAACTCAACTCAAGGATCATTACCACATTTTGCAGCCTAATTAGGGTCTTGCCAATAACCATTGTTTATGCACATTCACACACATCCACCGAGAGGGAGAAATATGTGTGGCTTGACTCCTCTTCTAAGTATTAGTACGTAAAGCAAAGTGCTCATCACACCATCGGGGGTGAGTTGAGGTTAGTCCAACTCAATCGGATTATGTCCTTTTTAGGTCAAAGTGAGGCGAAGCCATTTGTAGAGGTATAGAAGCACGATCATGGGGATTTTGAGCATGGATTCCAAACCTAGGGACATACAAACTAGATGTCATAACCCAATTTCATATTAGAGGATCAATGGGCAAAATCAGCCACAGAGGTCATAAACACCAAGGCATTTTTGTCTAGTTTGGACAATCTTTCCTTGCACTAAGTTTCAGCACTCCAGATTTTACAAGCACTCTAACAACATTTTGCACAGCCCAACTCTACAATCTCATACCCCTATCACACTTCCAAATCTCACATAACGGTGTAATCATTCTAACTCTAACCCTAATTTCAATTATCAAGCTTTCAAGAGTTGTGTTTATATGTATCTTATTATTACATGGTTTACAATTGCATTTACTACTTTGACTATATTTCTGATTCTAAATAATCATTTACAAATAGTAATTAATCATAACTAGATTAACCCTGATTTTGATATTACATTTTGGTGAACCCGCATATTTATTATAACACACAAACTACGGCTTTGTGCCTCACCTATAGGGTTTCATATTTGTAAATTTGATCACTAGTAGCATAGTTCGCATACTCATACTCGGCAAAACAAAAAAATTGACTCAACAATACTCAACCAATACTCGGAATACTCAAACTTAAAAATATGCAAATTTCTTTAAAAACATAAATTTCAAGCAACACAACTACAAAATGTATCAAATGAGTCCATAAATGTTGGAGAAGTTTTTATATTAGATTTGAATACAAATACAATACAAAATTGCATAAAATGCGAATACAACAATGGATGATAAGTAATATGAATTTATGATGATTGACATTGCAAAATATCATCATAAATTTCATATCTACGCAAGTTACAATATACAATAAGTTACATTTTCCTCTTCCCGTCTAGAGAAATAATGGGAAGAGGGTCTAGTGCCTTTACTAGTCCCCACACTCGGTTACGTCTCCTCACTCCTAAAAGTTTGCGACTCTAGCTTCAACCTCGAAGTAGATGGTGGTGGCTCCTCTGCTGCATGTTGGAGATCACCTCCAAAGATGTCATCCAATCCAATATCTCCTCCAACTATTAGTGCTTCTCCCTCCATAGCTTCCCTCTCAAAAGAAGCAATCTCGTCCTCTGTGAACATGAGGATTTCCTCTTCTCGCCCAGTCCACTCATTGTATGGATCTATCTCATCCAAATCAATAAGATCCTCTGATGTGGCCTCCACTTTTCTTGTGCGAAGCCGGAGATTGTATTGCACAAAAACCAAGTCGTTGAGCCATTTTTGACTCAACTTGTTGTGCTTCTTCGTGTGAATGGCCTCAAACAAACTCCAGTTACGTTCACATTCAGAAGCGCTATAAGGTTGAGATAGAATTCTGAGGGTTAGCTTTAGAAGATGAGGGGTATTCCCTCCCCAATCCTCCCACCAAGAACCTAGAAATGAGATAATCAAAAGTTTATAAGTAATTAATAAAATCAAATTTGTAACTAATAAGTAACTTGGTAAACATTCTAATTTTTATAACCTGGTGTATGTATTAATTAAGACTCCCAAATTGTATCCAAAATGTACCCTATCACTACCCATAGAAGCGAGCTCGTAGCAAATCCTTTGTCCCCTCCCTCGGCATCATATACATTGAATCCTATTAGGTCATCACCTTATAACCCAATATTTGTGGCCGAACGTGCATCTAACCAAGAGGTATCTCGTAGTAACAACACAATGTGGTATGCCTCATATCAATACTCTCCCCACTGTGTGGACAATTCTCACAATACCCACCCATGCATCTCTCGCACGTAGAGCTTCTATAACAACCACAAAACAATATGATCTCCTCGACCAACTTTAAAAACAAGGGCACTCGAATTTCTATTTTGGAATTGCTCCAACACACTATCAAACATAGGGATATTCCAAATCACACACTATAAGAGGCAACTATCACGGCTAATGCAAAACCCGCATACTTCGCATTTATCACTGGTACCCTTTAGACTGGTGAAAGCAAAATTTCTTTTGAAAAAGAGGAGTTACTAGCAAAACACGTAATTAATCAAAAATTACATTTATACATTCAAGTCAAAGTTCAACAAAGCCGAGTCAAAAGAGCAATTTTTCATAATGATTGTGCTCTAAAAAAACCTAACAATCGTGAGAGCTCCCGTGGCTCGTCGTGGCTCTCGTGGTTCATTTTTCGTCGAGCTTCCTCCTGATTCTCACGATTGTTGGCCTCCCTTCTTCCAACATCCACATTTTGCTCTCCTTTCAACAGACACAAGTGGGCACAAATCACAGATCGAATGTAGCGTACGAAAATACAATGAGAGTGGGCAAGAAATACAGACACAAATAGGGCACATCTTGGATTCGTGGCTTGGGTTTTCCCAACATTTGGGCTTCCATGATTTCTCGCCGTGGCCATTGCGTAATAAAGTATCACGTTTTCATGAATACAGTCACAGGATACACTCATGTTACCCCGTTTCGTGGCTCGATTTCTTTCTTTGTTGTTCTACCTGCATAGTCGTGACTCACATTTATTGCTCGCAAACCACTGCTCGAGGGTTCCTCCAAACTCGTGACTGCTTGAATTTACGGGACTGCCGCTCGTGCATGTATAGTCTTGGCTCACTGTCTGGGCTCACAAACACAAAACTTCGGGGGCTTTTGTTTTTTAGTCGCTGTAACAGGAGATTAATTATCGTTGGTTTAACTGTGAGGTCATCTTTGTTATCCTCTCTGATTCGCCTCTCAGCCTCTCCCCTCTTCAAGTGGTTTACCCTACTTTAGGTTTAATCATGGCCCCTAAACCCTTACTTGGCGCCGCATGATCGGGAATCCTCAGGTTACACCTCTAACAGCACAACGGACATTTTATTGGAACTCCTTAATCGAATCCAGAAGGTTGAAAATGCCAATCAACAACTCCAAACTGAGGTTTGTGCACTTATTGGCAGGGTCACGGATGTTGAATATGAGAATGCCATCTTGTGAGAAAAACTAGCCAACAACACGGATAATACTAGCTCCCCTAGTGATGCCCTCGCACACGAAATCAGAGCTCCGGTCTCAACGGAGGAAATAAAAATAACCAGGCTTCCTTAAAACTGGAAACGGAATCATGGACCAAGATTGTTAGTGGGAAAGGCAATGTTCCCCCACCTTTGGGTGCATAGATTGAGGCCGTTAGGCAAGCCAAGCAATTGAGTATTGTATGAAGCGTGACAGGAATTAAACCTCAAGGTGAGAAGTCTCCCACCCCCACTCCGACACAAGACCCACTCATAGTTGGTAACTCCTTTATCACAAATACTTTGGGGATCCCTGACATTACACTAGAAAGAGCTTGGGTCGGCTATGATTCCACACTTTTCATCCGTTTCAGGACAAATTTTGATAGGATGCAAGCTCTTAGGGCTAAGAGGGTTCTATTTTAACGCCCAGACAAGGTCTTCTTTGATGAAGATCTCACCAGGACACAAGTTGGGGAGCTCAAACGCTCTAGAAGCAAGTTATGGCAGCAAGTAAAGCAATTAAATGGGTTGTTATCAGGAATCTTCGTGTTGTTATTAGACACTCGCCTCCTCCTGGTTGGAAGCCCCGCCAAGGGGCTCCCAATGACGGGCCAAGTAGGAAGAGTCGAGATCGAGAGGCTTATCAATTAGTTCTTTGGAATGGGAATGGTTCCCTTTGGTCTTCCCCGCCTTATGTTATATGCTCTCGGGCTGCCGACATTCTATTCATCACGAGACACACTAGAGCTCGGTTCGTCCTCTCCCGAGATATTAATGGATTTCTTTCGTTATCACTTGCGACGGAAACTCGAGTTTCGGGTGGTGTTAGAGGCTCTGGTGGGGTTGCCTATCTCTATAGAGACTCCCTCCAGAACAGGATCTCGATGGTCGGTTCTGATGAGTCTACCAGGTACATGTGGATTCGTATTAGTGGGGCCACTCGATTCTCTAGGGATTTCTATATAGCAGTTTGTTACTTTCCTTCATTGCTTCCCCTTATGCCATCCACAATGGCCCAGATGGTGATCCTTTCTTTGACTTATACGACAGTATTGGTCAATACTCTGTCGCAGGGGAGGTTATCATTTTAGGTGACTTTAATGCCCATACCAGACACTTTCAGGTCCCCCTCCATGACAGATCAGAGGATACGCTCTGCACACAGAGGACAGACCCTGTGTCAATTAGTTTGCATAGGATTTATGAGGATACAAATGGCCCTTTCATAGCTTATGGACGGTTCCTCCTCCAGCTCAAGGAGTCACAAGCGTTGGTGATCTTTAACGGGATCGAGCGCTTCCCGGATTCACACTTCTTCACATGTCGTCCCCATGGCGGGGGCACTAGCGTGGTGGACTATGTCCTCGCCAGCCCAGATATCTCACCCCTCTTCTGCTCCTCTGTTTCCCCCATTCCCCTTGCCGACCATGCAGTCCTATCTTTCTCTTTGGTCGCCAGTCCTCCTACCACCACCACCCCTCCTCCCCCTCCCCACTACCCCCTCGCATCTCCTTTCAGTTTGATAAAGGGGACTACGGATCTTACTCATCCCACATCCGCGACCTTCTCCCCTCTAAGCCCCACTTCTCTAACCTGCCTAGTGCAGAGGCCAAGTACACATGCCTTTCCTCTGCCATGTGGGAGGCTGCCCCAGAGTATTACTAAATCTTGCCCCATGAACCAATGGTATGATGTAGAGTGCAAATCCCTTCACCGGCACCTTCGCCGGGCTTTTACCCATGCCCTCCCCTCCTTCCCCACTCTTAAGGTTGCCTACCGGTGCCTTCTCTCGTCGTAAGAAGCGATCCTTCATTTCCCACCGCAGATATATGCTTTCCACCTCCCTTAGGACTAACCCTCAATCCTTCTGGCGTACTGTCTTCCCCGCCACTCCCCCTCCTCCACGGCGATCGATCCTATCTCCATTTTTTCCCACACCTCTACCCTTTACGATGTTCCGGGCAACAACTTACCCAGATTGGCATCCCGCCGCCTGGTAATCCCTTCACTCACCGCAATATCAAAGAGGCAATAAGGATTTTGAATTGTAGCAAGGCAGCGGATGTGGAAGGTTTCCAGGCTGAGTTCTTCAAGCAGGGTTTTGAGGTCTTTGGTAAATATTTGACAGATCTTTTCAATCAGGTGGTTACCATGGGCTTCCCTCCTACTTGGTCTCATCATATCATTCACCCGATTCACAAAGTTGGGTCCATTTCTGATCCGAATAACTACAGGACTATCATGGTGGGCCATTCTTTCTCCAAACTCTATGCTACAGTTCTCCACAGGTTGTCCGAGATTTTGGAGCAGAAGCAGCTCAGAGCCAGAGGTCAGGCTAGTTTTCGCCCTGGTTACCACACCATCGACCACATCTTCACCCTTTGGGCTATTATTGAGGAGGCCCGTCACCGCTCTTCGAAAGTTTATTGTTGTTTTGTAGACTTTCGAAAAGCTTTTGACTCCGTACCTCGCATGGCCCTCTTCCAGTAACTCCTGGACATTCGTATTTCTGAGATTCTTATTATCGCCATCATGTGCCTCTATGAGTCCATCCTTGGTCATCTTCGTATCGCACACTGACACGGATCGCCGATTTTATCAGGAGCGCCATTGGGGTTAAACAGGGGTGCCCCTGTCTCCTACCCTCTTTGGCATTTATATTAATGAGCTGGAATCTTTTCTTCGGGATCACATTAAGGAAGGGGATGGTTGCCTTCTTCACCACATCTTGATTTCTATTCTCCTATTCGCCGACGATATTGTTTTACTTGCCTCTTCTCCTGAGGGGCTTCGAGAGACAAAGATGATGCACTTGCTTTATTCTCGTGATCTTCAACATTTGACGGCAAATTTGGGTAAGACCAAGGTCATGGTCTTCAACGGGTTGAGGACATCACACCTCCATTTCTTCTTCAAGGGTAGGAGGTTGAAATTGCTAATACATACTCCTACCTAGGAGTCCAATTCTCAGGGCTTAGATTCAGTATGAGGCATTCTCTTCAGCCGAGGGTGAATAAAGGGTATGGGTCTCTTTCCATTCTTGAAAGATAGTGTTTTCGGCACCACTTCCAGGACATCTCCTCCAAGATGTTTCTTATGAACTCCCTCATCCGCCCCACTGTTCTCTATGGGTCTAGTTGTTTGGGGGCCCTCCCTTTTGACACAGATTGGGCTTCTACTGAGAGGATTCAGACTCTCCTCCACCGCTTCAACAGATGCAAAAGATAGGTCCCCCAACATATTATTTTGGCAGAGTTCAGAGCTCGACCTTTCCGTTTGGAGACTATATTTGACATATCAACCTTTCTTCACCGTATCAGGAGGTTTGGTGATCTCTCCGATGAGCAGGACAGGTATCTCGTATCTCGCTTATTGTTCCTCTGTGAGTATTGCCCAAGCTGGGGGTCGTTGTTGGTTTGCCGAGACTTCAGCCTTGTTGGATTCAGTTGGTATCCAGATCGATCATCTCCCCCCTTTCCAGTATTCCCTAAATGCTCCCAGTCATCTCTTGCCCACCAAGCAAGTGTTGAACAGGTCCATCCGAGAGGATATCTACAGGCGCTTCATTCAGACTACTTGGGTGAACCCTCCTGGGGGTTTGCGCCCTAAGATGTCCCTTTATGCAGAGCACTTTCTTGAGATCAGAGATGGACTCATCATCCGCCCTCAGTACACCTCTCATCACCGGGTGCATGCCTCCGTATACCTATGGGTCGGGCCAAGTCCGCTCCCATAGACTTCGATGCGAGACTGATCACCACATTGATCGAGAGGACAGACTTTGTAGGCTTTGTAGCCTTCAAGAGGTGGAGACCGAGACTCATTTCATCTTCCGCTGCCCCATATACTATGAGATCAGAGGACGATTTCACTGTCTCTTCAGAGGGATTCAGACTCTCCCGGTCTTCTTCAGATATATTGACCAGCAGTGTCTTGCCCTCTACATCTGTGAGTCTTTGTTGTTCCGAGACCAGATTCTTCATCCCCCTCCGAGAGTCATCCCCACAAGACGAATTACAACCTTCTTTCCGGTTCTACCCACAGGTGGAGGAACTAAACGACAGAGCCTTTCTGACCCAGATACAGTACCCCTTTTGATTTTGTAGCCAAGAAGAGCCTAGCGAATATTTCATTCCACACATTGACAAAACACATCCAACTATCAAACCTCCACTCCAACCAATTCCACTAGAATGTGTAGCTAGTTATGAAATTGGTGATAGTAGCAACATTAATATCCTTCCTCAAGATTCAAAAAGTTTATATGATAATATGAGAGATAATCTATTACCGAACACGCCGCAATAATATGGTAGACCAACAAAACCTCCTCGCCCACCCGAACCTAATGAAAGGAAAAGCCATTATATGTGACACATCACCACAAGCATCAACACTACATGCATCATCATCATCTCCCATAGCCATCGAACAACAAGTATGATTTTAAACTTATGTGATCCATAGGGATCCAGAAAAACACACTTCATTAGTTTCATCAACACCAAGAATGAGAATTGAAGAAAATGAAGAGAAATGAGGTATACGAAGCTTCGGACAGAATCGCCACTCTATGCAAACGGCCGTTGCAGAACCCGCCGCCTGCAGGGGCCGCGGTCCTATAACCACCGCCACCTGGCCAGCAGTCCTGGTCTCAAACTGGGCCCGCACAGACGGGGCAGGCGGTCCTAACACTTCGAATGAAAAGATAAATGAAGCACAAATGGTCGGGAATTTGAAGTGCCCGACCGTGTCTTTTCCCTCCCTAACCTTTCCCATTCTCCAGTGCATGGGAGGACATGGGAGAAGGCTATAAATACAAGGAGCAAGAGAATTGATCATTCGATGACACAAAGATCAAAGAGCAAAGTATTAGTTATATTTGAGCAAATGAGAAAGATCTCCATTGTTGGGGTGGAATTGTAGGAGCAAGGTGTAGAAACAGAGCAAATAAGCATAGGAAGGGAGAGGTTTCATTGTTGTCTCCATTTTCTACTTCTCATAATATGTAATTGTCTATAATTGACAAATAAAAGTGGAAAGCAAGAGCGCTTTGCCCTTCCCCGATCAAGGTTTTCCTCCATAGGAGGTTTCCAAGATAAAATTGTTGGTGTTTGGAGTTTGAATTTTTCCTATTCTCTCGCAATTTCCTCTCTATAACACTAGATAATTAGTCACTAAAGCTCTAATCTTCAATCAATTTGTCATTTTCAAAGTTGAAAGTAGAACAGCATAATTGTGTGATTTCATAGAGTTCCAAAGTAGAAGTTTATAGATCATTTTGGTATCAAAGCTGATTATATATCCAAGACTGTGGTATTCGAAAAAATTTGTGATCTGTGATGACGGTGACAAGGTCCAAAGGCGAAGAAGTTTTACCTTGCATGAGCCAAATATTTCTACAAAGAAGTGGAAACAGAGAATTTGAGCTCGAATGGAGGAAGAGATCTTGGTCCGTAGAGTCGAGATCCTAGAGACCGTGATGGATAGGTTGCATAGAAAACAAAAAGAGCTTTCAGATCAGCAAAAGACGCCGGTTTAGCAAGATTCCATGGACTCAGTGGTTCAAGCACTGGCCAAAAAAATTGGTATTGAAAAGAGCCACGAGAGGAAGAATGGGAAGAACGTGAAGAAGAGATGCCAATTGTAAGCGAGAAGGTAAAATCTACTCACACACCTTTTAAAGTTGAAATGAAGGTGGAAATAAAGAACTTTGAAGGACAAGTAGATGCAGAATTTCTTGATAAGTGGCTAAAACAGTTGGAAGTCTATTTTAGTGTGCATAATGTCACTGAGGCACAAAGGATTACCTTTGCAAGTCTCAAAACGGAAGGTCATGCTCTGGTTTGGTGGGAAACCCAGTTAGCCACTTGTGAAAAAAGAAACGTCTTATCACGAGATTTTGAAAGGGTTTAAAGAATTGCTTAGAGCTAACTTCCATCCTATCGGCCATAAGACCGACATGATGATTAAGTGGCGATACTTTAGGTAGGGCAGCAATCAAAGCGTGCAAGACTACACTACGGAATTTCGGAGACAAGTTGTGTTGCTTAATATGGACTTGGAGGATGAGGACATTCTAACCAAGTATTTGGGAGAACTTCACACTCACCTTCGGAGGAAGGTAATCTCCACAAACCCCAAGGATCTCAATGAAGCTTGTATAATAGCATACTACATTGATGCGATTTACGAGAAGAAGCAAGGAGAAACAGAGCCAAAGGGAGACTAGTCAACAAATCAGCAGGGAAAGGAACAAGGGAAGACAAGTAGCAAAGGTAAATAGAAAGGTAAACATGCCGCTACTGCTTTACATACTTGTAAAGATCCTAAGAATTTATGTAATAATTGTGATATAAATGGACACACTGATGCCACATGTTGGAAGTTGCATCCGAATTGCACCCAAAGCACCGAACCAAGGATTCCAAGAAATCCATGGCCGCTGTGAAAACAGAAGGAGAGGTGGAGATTGAGGATGATTCGGATGTAGACGAAAGGTTGGGATGCACGGCCACTAACATGTATGGAGGAGCAGAAGAAGAAGAGATGAGTAAGCTATTTCAAATCGAATCCAAATCAAGAAGACTAAGGTAAATGCTTTAGTAGATCCCGATTCTCAATCAAACTTGATTTCTGATGTGGTTGTAGAACAGCTTGGTCTAGAGACTTATGCACATCCACATCCATACCCATTGGGATGGGTGAAGAGGGGTGTAGAAATACAAGTTACAAGAAAGTGTAAGTTTCAATTTGGGATAAATACCCAATATATTGATGTATTAGAGGTTGATATTATTCCACTTGATGCATTTGACATTGTCTTGAAGTCCTTACTTGTATGTCGGGGATGTTGTGTTCACAAGGAGGGAGAACCGGTACAGATGGGTCAAGGACGAAGTCAATTTCAACATCCGGGCACACCAGAGCAAATCAAAGAAGGCTATGGTAAGTGCCAACCAAGCACAAAGACTTATTCAAGCAAATCATCAGTTTTGTTTACTTTCATTGGAAGAAAAGCAAAATGGACTTGAGAGCACGAGATATTTTGGATAGCACTTGTCAGTTTTTGCAGAAGAAGCCACCACAGAACTGCTCATTCAAGGAGCAAAATAAACTTTCACTATTCAGTCACCGTATCTGCCTCACTGATTCACCGGACATGACCGTGGGGCACCAAGGAGAAGAGGAGAAAAAAGGAACAGTGGTGAATATAGTAGCAACGTACATGGAGAGGATTCGGCCAATCCATCTCAAGAGACAAAGACAAGTAAGAAGGACTAAACCACTACAGTATGGGACCTTCGCCATACTTGAGCAGGTTGGAAAAGAAACCTTCAAGTCACACTTCATGCAGATGCACGCGATAGCAGGTTGCAAGAGCTTGCACCTACTAATGTCATCTATACATGACAAAGAAGGAAACATCCAGAAGTTTCCTTCCAAAGAGGATTGTACTCGAGGCAACTCGGAGGATGTAGCTCGGAGCAAAGAAACCAAAGATCCACAGGAGTCTTGGTAGGTTGGACGAGAGAAGACACCAAGTCAAACCCAGTGGTACTCGAAGGAGCAAGAGAGGGAGTTGATTCCTCTATCACTCCCCCACTAAGCTTTTGCCGAACCAAAAGCCTCCTAAGCAAGGGAGGTATGATCCATGGGATCCGAAAAACACACCACTTCATCAGTTCCATCAACACCAAGAAGAAGAATTGAAGAAAATGAAGAGAAATGAGGTATACGGAAATTCTAGATAGAACCGCCGCTCTATGCAGAAAGGCGGTTGCCGTAGAACCGCCACTTGCAGGGCAGCATCCTCAGAATCGCCACTCCAACCAAGCGAATGGTCCTAAAACCGCCGGTTTGCTTAGGGCGGAAGACCCGACACTTCTGAACAAAAAAGAGAAATGAAGCATGAATGGACACAAATTTAAAGCGCCCGATTGTGTCTCTTCCCTCCCCGACCTTTCCCATTCTC
This sequence comes from Taxus wallichiana var. yunnanensis, assembly GCA_018340775.1. Taxonomy (NCBI): domain Eukaryota; kingdom Viridiplantae; phylum Streptophyta; class Pinopsida; order Cupressales; family Taxaceae; genus Taxus; species Taxus wallichiana. Next base: position 757,767,477 of record CM031242.1, on the reverse strand, counting down.
CAATGCACGGAAGACATGGGAGAAGGCTATAAATACAAGGAGGAGCAAGAGAATTGATCATTCGAAGATCCAGAGAGATCAAAAAGCAAAGTATTAATTATATGAGAGCAAGTGAGCAAGATCTTCAGTGTTGGAGTGGAATTGTAGGAGCAAGGTGTAGAAACAGAGCAAGCAAACATAGGAAGGGAGAGGTTTCCATTGTTGTATCCATTTTCTACTTCTTGTAATATGTTAGTGTCTATAATTGACCAATAAAAGTGGGAAGCAAGAGCGCTTTGCCCTTCCCGATTGGTTTTCCTCCATTGGAGGCTTCCAAGATAAAATTGTTGGTGTTTGGAGTTTGAATTCTTTCCTATTCTCTCGCAATTTCTCTCTATAAAGCACTACATAATCAGTAACTAAAGCTCTACTATTCAATCAATCTGTCATTTTCCAACGTTAAAAGTAGAACAGCATAATTGTGTGATTTCGTAGAGTTCCAAAGTCGAAATTTACGGATCATTATGAGCACAAAAATGGGATACAAAGGACTGGGACTAAGGAAAGAAAAGCAAGATATTACCAAACCAATTCAATTGCATGAAACTAAGAATAAACATGGCTTAGGGATTTCAGAAGGAAATCCATACGATATTCCCTTTCAAATATACCATGGATACTTAATGGCACATGATGGTACTCCCACCAAAGAGTCACATACCATAGCCCAAGGTTTTGTCTCGATGCTCAAAAACTCACGATCAAAAGGTTAATCACATTTCTTCATTACTTTCAGTTTGCCCTAACCTTATTGATTTTGATGTTCCCTCACAAATTGGGACACTAGGTCAATTCTCCAATGATGAATCCCTTCTAGACTCTTGTTTGGGCACTTATGTAGATCTCCTTCCTTTTATTTATAAGATCACATACAATGAAGAAGTAAGAATCTAGATTATTCATTATTGGCGAGTCTCGCATATAAAGAAACAAGGAAGGTATAACAACACATGGACGGGAATCTACAAATAGGCTTGACCCGTCTAATAATAATAACCAAGGGACAATAGTTGTTGATACACAAACAAACTAGTTACAACAATAAGCTTAATTATTCGAATACTCTCCCTTAATGACTAAACTGGAAAGAACTCGAACATGTCTCAAAATTTTACAAATTTCTCTTTACAAAAAGGTTTAGTCATTATATCGGTTGTTGTTCGACGTAGGACAATAATAAAGACATGTCTTCATTAGTAACCAATTGTCGCATGCAATGGTGATGAACCTCAATGTACTTACTTCTAGCATGCAAAATTGGATTCTTCACCACATAGTTTGCATACTCATATTCAGAGACTACTCGGCAAACCCGAAAAAAATTGACTCGGCAAATATTCAGCTATACTTGGCAACTTCAAAAATATGTAAATTTCTTTAAAAAACAAAAATTTAAGCAAAATATTTTTTTTTAAAAGTCTCTCCAAAAATTCGTGGGTATTCGCCAAAACTCACTAGTATTCGTGAAAAACTTGTTTGTGCAGATTTTGGCGAGTTATTCAGCAAATATTCTCATAGAGAAAAAGTGGCGAGTACTACTTGAGTATGCATACTATGCTTCACCAACTTTAGTACACTCTGGTTGTCACGAAAATATAGGTGCGGTGGTGATGAATCAAGTTGAAGATCCTCCAATACTGATTAAATCCACATCAACTCACGAACTACACTAACTACTTTGTACTCAGCTTCAGTGGAAGACAATGCAACTATACTCTAAAGCTTACTCGAAAATGTTCGTGCACCAAGAGTGAAAATGTAACTTGTTCTAGATTTTCAAGAATCAATAGTCCTACACAATCGAATCGGTATACCTGTCACCAAAAATCAATAGTTTGTTTATATAGAATGCCAAAGTCAAGAGTTCCTTCGACATATCGAAAACTCATTTTACAGATTTGCCACTTTTTTCATGTGGTTTAGTCATGAAGCGAGAAAGATAACTCACTGCAAAACACAAATCCGGTCTATTAGTAGCAAGATAAATCAAACTACTACTAATTGCCGATACATTGTTTCATTGACCGATTAGTGGTGAATCAAAGGTAAGTTGAGACTTTTGTCCCAACTTCCAAGTGTAAATGTTGGATTACAATATGACATTCGAATTTTTCTAACAAAGATTTGGCATATTTTGTTTGGGATACGAAAATTGTAGCATTGTCAAAACTCTACACCTAGATAATATTGAAGCAATCCTAGATCAGTCATTTCAAACACAAAACAGAGGTCATCTTTCACTTGTTTAATTAATTCATTATTGCTTCAATGATGGCAAGATCATCAACATAGACAACTAAAACCATTGTGTCATCACCAACCAATTTAACATAGAAAGTAGATTATTCATCACATCTTTCAAAAGCATAATTTGAGATATTGATCAATCTTAAAATATCAGGCTTAAGGAGCTAGCTCGAGTCCATACAAGGACTTTACTAACCTGCAAACCAGATTCTTTTTTACAAGATTCTAAAATCCCTATGGTTGTACCACATACATCTCTTCCCCTAGTCGCCGTTCTAAAAAGCACTATTGACATCCATCTGATATACCTGCCAACAAAATTGAGCAACAATAAAAATAATCATTATGAATGTTACCATTTTTGTTGTAGGAGAAAGTATTTCCTCATAATCTACTCATTCTTGTGCATATCCTTTAGCAACAAGATGAGCTTTATACTTATCTAGAGAACCATCTAACTTACATTTTACTTTGTAAATCAATTTACAACCAATGGCTTTCTTACCTAGGGGTAAATTTGACAAGACCCAAGTTCCATTTTTTATTAGAGCATCATACTCCACCTTCATGGCAAATTCCCATTTTGACTTGCCTTTTGCTTCTCCATAAGTATGTGGCTCAAATATTTGTGAAACAACTGAATTTAAAGCAAAATTTACCTGTTCGTTGCTTTTGACCGCTTGTTTCCCTGATCTCATAGATCTTCCTTCCAATGATGTTCGAAGCTCATCTTGTCGAACATCCTGCAGTGTTCTATAGTACCACTTCGGTCTTTTTAGTGACTAGTTGAGCCACCGTTTATTTCCTAGAGCCTTCCATCGAGATAGACTTCTCTGGTGTGGGTCTTTTTCGGTCCTACTACCGTTCCTCCAAGGCTATTGCTTCGCCTACCATTCCTTCGAGGCTATTGCTCTTTCGACCATAATGGTCACTCCCGCTACTAGTAAGCGAGTCTCTCGTCTTCTCGGCTCTCTCGGGATTCGATGGATCCTCTCCCACCTTCATGATACTACCTAGATGCCCCCGCCCACCTCCTTTCGGGTAGCGGGATCTCCACAGAATTATTAGAGAAGACATTTACAGGCAGTTCATCCAACATACTTTGATCAATCCCCCGGAGGGGCTCCATCCTAAGATGGCCTTCTATGTTGCATATTTTCTTGAGATCACAGACGGACTTATTAGTTGGCCTACGTATATCTCCCGACACGACTTATAAGCACTCCACATTTCTCTAGCGGTGGGGGCTCTCATAGGCTTCATGTGGAGGATCACCAGTTGGACCGTTCCGAGAGGATTTGTCAGCTTTGTTCTCTCCAAGAGATCGAAACGGAAGATCACTTCATTTTCAGGTGTCCTATCTACTACGAGATCAAAGGGAGATTCCATTGTTTATTCCGGGAGCATCTTAAGTCTCTTGCGATTGTCTTGAGTATCGTGATCGAAGGTGTCTTGCTCTCTACCTTTAGGAGGCACTCAAACTCGAAATGAGACCCTTCAATCTCCTCCCAAATTACTTCTACTCTACATATTACTTCCTTCATTCCGGTGCTCCCTTCGTGAGAGGCACCAAGCGGCTCCTTGACACTAGTCCGGATTCTCGAGACCATATCTATTCGAACACGGGGGCCTGCCTCCCGACCTAGAAATATTCATGATTGCACTCAGCTTGGTGCCCTCTCTCAAAGGCTACGTCGGCCCCGGGGAGAACGTGAGGGCTCGTCTTGTTTGTACTTCTTCCGTATACCAACATTCCAGTCTCCTCACGGCTTCAGATATAGGACACAGGCATATTGTCAGCTACTTCCAGTTGGTCTCAGAGGCTAGATGATAGGCGAGTGGTGGGTTTCTCCCGCCCTCCTCTCCAACTCCATTCATCTACACTCTTTTGGTCACGACGGCCTTTGCTTCTCCTTCTTCTTTCCTCTCTCTTTTATCTTCTCTTCTTTTTTTGTTTGGGTGACCCTTTCGGGTCTTCTTGTTGGCATATCTTGCTTTGACATATGGTCTGATCTCATTGACCTACTTTTGTGATCATTCGTTCGACATTGTTAAAATTATCTTATCTATCTTATGACTAGCACTTGATTCACAATCATCAATAGGAATCCAAATATTACTAGTATCGATCGGCTTGTACCATATTTTGAGAAATATGGAACTTTTTCATCTAATTTCATGTCTCTACTTATCACAATCTTATTGTAGAGATATATAGTAATCTATATGCTTTGGATTGCTCAAAATATCCCACAAACATATATTTTTTACTTTTAGCATCTAAACCACTCCTTTTTTCTTTAGTAATTAATGTTGAAGTAATACTGACCACAAAAGCGCAAATCACTTACATCGGACTTTCTACCTGACGATGCTTCCTCGGGAGTGATGTATTGCGATAGCTTTACATGGACTTTTATTCAAGATGTACACTGTGGTATTTATAGTTTTTACCAAAGATCAAAAGATACATTTCTGCTTTGCACCATACAACATGTCATCTACATAATAGTCCTATTTCTTCTTTCCACTACTACATTTTACAACGGATTGTAAGGAGTGGTATATTGCCTATGTATACCTTTTTGTGTGTAGTAATCATTGAATCGTTTGGAAACAAATTCCCCTTCATTGTCATGTCAAAGAGTGTTGTGACTCTTATACTTGTTTTATTCTCAACCAATGCTTTCCATGCGACAAAGTTAGAAAAACAATCTGATTTTTTCTTCAAAAAATACACCCACATTTTTCGAGAACAATCATCTACAATCAACAAGAAATATAGTGCACCAAATACTATATTAGTTTTCATGGGACCATGAAAATCTACATGTACCAATTCTAATGCATTTTCTGCTCTCCATGCTTTACCAATAGGAAAGGGTTGCCTAACCTACTTACCCAACCGACATCCCGCACATACACCTTAATTTTCATGATTAGATGTAACTCCACTCAGCATGTGATTTTTGCTCAAGACATTCAAATACTAATAATTAAGATGACCATATCTTTCATGCCACAGAGTACTAATTTACTCAATTGTTGCTAAAGCATATTGTTCTTATGATTATGGATCTAAGAGTTTGTATGGACCCCTTTCCATTATCCCAATAAGAACTATATCACCATGAGTGTTGTTACCTTACATTTGTTTCCTTCAAACTTAACTACCAGCTATTTGTTTTTGGTGATTTCATTGCTAGATAAGAGATTCTTTTTCATATCAGGTACATATCTAACATTACAAAATCTATATTTGTATTGATTGTTCAAGGTAATTTGCACATCCCCATATCCCTTACTATCATGTGTCCATCCATTACCCAAGGAAACAGTTTCACAACTACTAACATCCTCAATGAAATCCACATACCAATCTTTATGATCTCTATAATGACAATATGTTCCCGAGTTGAAATACCATGTGTGTGACTCACTAGATTGGTCATATGATGCCGTAAATGCAAATTCTAAAGATGCCTCTCCTTTTGCTTCTTCGCAACATTAGCATCTCTAAACTTCTTGTTCACATTAGCCGTATCTTCTTGTCTCTTTCTACAATCCTTCTTAAAATGTCCTACAGTTACTTACTGCAATAAAAACATTTCCATTTGGCTTTCTTAGAATCACTTACGTACTATTAAAGGTTATCTTTCTAGAATTGTTTGTATCCCACCTGCTTTACCTTTCCCTTTGACCGTACCCATTGATGTCGACGAAGCTACATGAGTTTGCCTTCTCTCCTTCTACATAACAAGTGTAGATAGCTTCTCAAAATAAATCTCCCGTCTCCACAATCATATGTAATGATTCGATAAATTAGTAAAATAATTTTGGTAGGTTCTACAATACTAGAGCAATCCAATCTTGCTCATCTACAGCTTTTACACTACTTTCATCTGATCACAAATGTCCTTCAAATACAACAAGAATTCAAAGATCAAACCACCCTCATGCATTTTAGTGGAAAATAACAATTTTTTCAAGTACAATACCATACCGGCTTTTGAAGCTTGGTACTTGGATGTTAAACTTTTCCACAAATCTGAAGCCCTTGTTGTAATTCTAACTTTAGGAATCAAAATATCAGCGACTAAAAGTTTTTGCAACATCAATGCTTCTTTATGATGCTTATCATAGTTATCAGGTTCATCAACTAAAAGTTCATCATCATCTGGTCTTGTTTCTTTGCCAAGTACAATTTGATCTAGATTCCGATACTCACATATGGAAATAATCTTGGGACTCCACAAACTAAAGTTTTTGCTTGTCAATTTTTGTGGATCTATCAGCAACAAGTGTTGTAAACAAGCCATTTTGACATAGTTTTTCACTAAAATAAGTAGAAGGAAAAACTATAAAGCTTTTTTAAAAAATCTTTCGCTCATTGATTTTATCCTAAAAACAGACAAATTGACCAATTTTGAACTCAAAACTCCTGAGAGTTTGTGAGATTTTTATTTTATAATTTCTGTCAAATTACGAAAAATTTAAATCTTGAGTTTTACACATTCTTTTGCAAACATTCCTTTTGCGTGCGACAAGGACACCAAAGCACAAGTGGTCAAATTTTAAGGGTTTTGCTCCTTACGGTTATCTAGATACAGAATTAACCAAGGGTTTTCAAGTAAGTTTAAAGGTCACTAAGGAAAATTTAATAAATTTTAATTTGAATAAACTTTAAATAGTTCGCTTTCCCCTAAATATTCATGATAACTTTGGTTTGAAAACTATTAAACTCTCACCATCCAATCAGATTTTGTTGTGCAAAAACCAGAATGGCGTCCTCCTTCACAAATCAATATCGGAGAAGTGATTAGGATCTATTGGTTCGAAGATTGCACAGTGTGAATGATGCGAGACGTGAATTGTTCCAAGACAAAACAATGCAAGCATACAAGACTGCAAAAATATGAAAATGCAAGAGAGATAATTGCAATAACACGAAATAGCTCCAACTCAATACAATCAAATAGAATAATGCAAGAGATGTACATATAGGAGGTGAATGTGTAACCTCCTCCTAGAATCATGGAAATCTCCACCTAGAATAGTGGTAACCAACAACTAGAATGGTGTAGTCAAGTGGTGACTAACACCTAGAATAGTGTAGTCAAGTGGTAACCAACACCTAGAATAGTGTAGTCAAGTGTACACCTAAGAAAGCATATCCCATAAGTGTAGGGAAACTCCAAGTGAGGTGGAATATCCCGAGTAGGATAATACAAATAAAGCGAGGAAAATAAATCCTACACTAACAGCCAATGCTCCTCCTTCAAACCTTCTTTATTAACTGAATTTGTATTTCAATGGCTTCCTAATGCTGCTGGAAGGGAGTGATCAAAACATAATATAAGGAGAGGTAAAAGCGAATCTGTTTACTCAAAGCATGGCTACGCCTAGCTCCTACACAAAGTTCCCAACTCCAAAAACAACGCCCAGCCTTACCAAAAAAGCTTCCGTGCCTTTTTGACAGCAAATGCCCTCCTTTATGCCACATTTCCTTCTCTTAATCAGAAAATAACTAAGTACAACAACAAAATGCCACCCTCCTTACACAAAATGTCTTCCAAGCTCCTTCCACGAGAAACAGATTAGCACACGCTTCTTTTCACCCAATAACCAGATCGTCTCTTTACCTTCATTCACTCTTTCACCTCTAGGCTGACCAAGAAATGAATTCCTCCAGTGCAAGATCATGGCTACATCTCTCCCTAACAGGTTTTCCTACTACGCTCCCAAATCACAAGCGTCAATGCCATATAAGAGTTCAAGAACTTTAAGAAGCAAGAATCTGCATTATTCATTATTGGAAAGGCTCACATATAAACCCTATAACAACTCTTAAAAACAAGGCAGGTAGGTATAACAACATGTGGACGGGAAGCTACAAATAGGCTTGACCCGTACAACAATAATAACCAAAGAACAATAGTTTGTTGATACACAAACAATCTAGTTACAACAATAATCTTAATTATTCTAATACTATTATAAGAAAAGGTTCCAACTACTACAAATGCCTATGCATATTATGGCAAATTTGTAGATGTTGATCACGATGAAGTGGTAAGCTTAGATGACTCGATATGTTACCTACCACCCATATGTGGAAGATCGATCCTTGCTCATTAATGAGGCCACCACCAAATTAAACCTTGGTACTAAGGAAGATCCCAAAATAGTGTTAATAAGTACGTAATTGGATGGTGATGCGGGCAAGATAATATGAGCTACACTACAAACTTTCCCGACTTATTTGCATGGTTTTACAATGACATGTTGGGTATCGACCTTAACGTTGCATTGCATAATATTGTTCTCCATCCCAATGCGTAACCCATTAAGCAAAATATAATCAAAATGCACCCTAAAGTAGCAATCTTTGTAAAAATGAGATGCGAGAAACTAATAAATGTCGGCTTCATAAAATCAATGGACTATCCCCAATGGATATCTAATATAATCCTTGTAGCTAAACCAAACAAACGTATTCACGTGTATAAATTTTTGAGACTTTAACAAATCATGTCCGAAAGATGACTTCCCATAGCCTAACATAGACATGATCGTTGATTCGCCGCCGAACATAAAATGCTTTCATACATGGATGGGTTTGCCGGATATAATCAAATCAAAATTAACCTTAATGACTAAGTTAAAACCTCATTTATTACCCAATGGGGAACCTTTTGCTATGTAATAATGTTATTTGGTCGAAAAATGCAAGCGCCACATATCAACGAACAATGACCTATTTTCCATGATTACATCCATTAAATTATTGAAGATTATGTTGACAATTTCTCAGCAAAATCAAAAAAACAATAAGAACATGCTAGTGATTTATGCAAGACCTTTGAACAGTTATAACAATTCAATGTACACTAAAATCCAAAGAAATGTGTCTTCGGAGTTATGTCGCAAATTATTAGGATCTATCATTTCAAAATGTGGCATCAAGGATGATCCCAAAAAAGTACAAGCTATAATAGAAATGCCACCACCAAAACGGCTAAAACACTTGCGAAGCTGACAAGAAAAACTTCAAGTCATGTGATGGTTTATCGTTCAACTAGCAAATGAGACAATACCCCTTACATGTCTATTACACAAAATGTTAAATTCACTTGGGATAACGATTTTTAGAAAGCATTTGACAAGTTCAAAACCTATTTGCTTAACCCACCAGCTTAGGATGCCTATTATCCTAGATGAACCACTACTACTTTATATTTCTGCAACCGAGCATGCCCTCAAGATATACACACAATATGATGGCATTCATAAAGAAAGATGTATTTATTATATCATCCCTCCTCTTTTAGATTACAAAAAAAATTATACCCCCATGGAAAAGTTATGCATAGTCACAATTTTTGCCACCCAAAATTATAAACATTATATGCGACTACAAAGGCTCGTGTCATCACTAGAGCAAACCCATTACGGTTCCTCACATCGTAACCTTACTTATCTGCTCATAACGAAAAACGAGCCATGTTACTCATAAAGTTTGACCTTAAGTTCATTCCTAGAAATCAATCAAACAACGAATCACCATCAATCAATTAACAAAAGCCCCTTTAAAGGATCACGAACCTATAAGTGATACATTTTGGGATGAATTTGTAATGTAGACCTCATCCTCTCACCTTTGGACTATGTCTTTTGACGGATCTAAACGCGACTCATATGCCGGCGAGGTTATCATATTAATCCCTCGAGGCCAGCCCATACCACTAGTTTATAGCCTCGACTTTCTATTTAAAGGATCATGAACCTATAAGTGATACATTTTGAGATGAATTTGTAATGCAAACCTCATCCCCTCGGCTTTAAACTATGTATTTTGACGGATCTAAACGTGAATCCTATGCCGAGGCGGGGTAGTATTATTAAACCCTCAAGGCCAGCCCATACCACTAGCTTATAGGCTTAGCTTCTATTTCAATAATAATATCACAAAGTACAAAGCATTTATTTTAGGTCTCCATGACCCTCACATTACATGTTCGCTCTATCAAGGTATTTTGCAATTCACGGTTAGTCATCAATCGTGTCAAAGACATATGTCAAACTAAAGAAGATAGACTACTCCCATATGAGGAACTAGTCGATTGATCAATTGATTAATTTAAACATATCAACATTCATAGCATCCCATGAAAAGATAATCGTCATGCGGATGTCATGGCTAGTTTTGCTTCACAAGTCCCTATTTGTGCCTCTCATGATCATGTTATTTTCCCAATCAAACACCTTAGAAAACCAACTACCATCTCCTTAACATAGAAACCCCAAAAGTCTTTGCTATCAAAATAGTTGAAAATACACCCAAATGGTACAATGACATCTTACCGTTTTTATTTAATGGGTCAATGCCATTCAATTCAAATAGAAATGACAAATAACAACTATGACAAGAAGCATTGCACTATGTGGTTATTCTTGGCAATGACACATTCAAAAGATCATCTCGATGGAACCTTATTACGATGCCTTGGTCAAAAAGAAGCCAAAATAGCATTAGAACAAGTACATGATAGTGAGTGTGGAGAACATTTTAATGGAAGATCAATGTCATATAAACTACGTAAATTGGGATATTATTCACCTATAATAGATCAAGAACGTCACAACTATGCCAAAGTTTGTGTACAATGTTAGTGACATGTAACCTCACACATGCATTAACCCAAGATTTGCAACCCATTGTCTCACCTTGGCCTTTTTCAATGTGGGGATTTGATTTAATAGGCAAAATTAATTTGATATTTGTTGGGGGACATGCATTCATCATAATCTACTAAATATTTCATGAAATGGGTTGAAGCAATACCCATGGAATCAGCCATGGATGATGAATTTGCCATTTCCTCATTACACACATCATTGCTCAATTTGGAGTCCCATTGACCATTATCGTCAATGACACATCTTCATTCAAAATAAAACGTTTAAGAAGTTTTGTGCAAAATACAAGATTCGACACACCTTTTCCACTCCCTACTACCCACAAGGAAATGGATACGTTGAGGCTAAAAATAAAACAATAGTAAGCATACTACATAAAATTCTTGCAAGACACAAGAAAGATTGACATAATCAGATTATACACGCAATATGGGCATACCAAATGAGTATCCACACTCTTATAGGCAACAACATTCTTTCTTGGCAATGCCGCAGAGGTTGTTTTGCCTATAGAGTTGGAGATACCATCGTAATGTCCCTCTTTCTCAAATAGTTTGATCGAAGACCTTTGGCCCTTTTTGTCTATCCGACGGCCAAAGGGTGAGTTCAAGGGTGACTTAGGTTTACTAATTTCATTATATTGCATTGGAATTAAATAAAATATCACTAAAAGCACATATAATGAATTAATAGACTTAATTGTGACTTAGACTTAGGAAAGTACATGAAAATAAAATAATAAAATCACTTAATGTACTTTCCTAGGCAAAAATGCAACTTGCCTTGGTATTAAAAAAACATAAAATAAAGCAATTCCTCTCCCATGGGGAAAGTGCAACTTGCCTTTTCAAGGGTTTTGGCCTTTAAAGGAAAAGTGCGACTTGCTTTTGGGGGCAATCAAATTATTATTATTATTTTCCCGTGATGGAGCTAAAAGCTTTTGCAAACCAAATCCAGGACGAAAACCCTCTTTATTATTCCTCTTGCGGACAAAAACCCCATGAGCAATGAGAGGAGTTACTATTCAAGGAACTGCATTGTATTCACAGTTTATTTATCCTTTCAATAGTGTTAGAAAAGAAATAAATTGCAGCAGTGGGTTTCAGGACTTGAGCAACTTATTCTGGGATATTTTATGTTGTGTTAGAGGTATTTTCCTATCAGTTTTATATTGTCACTTTCAGCTGCAATTATAAAGCAAATTGACTTGGTTTGAATAAATTTCCGAAGGGTTTTGGCAATATTTCATTATCTTTTCATTTACAAAATTCTAGTTATTTTGCCGTAATTATTTATCATTAAAAATCAGATTTTAATTCATGGCTAAATGGAGGGTATTTATTTATGAAATATTTGTGAAGGGTTTCTCATTCAAACCCTAGGCACATTTCCTTTCATCTATCAAGTCTTGCAGGGGTTTGTTTTTATTTAATTTGTATGCAATGAGAGAATGGTATTCTATGATTTCTATTGACATTGCAAGTATAGTTCCAAGCCTGAAAATTATATTTAAAAGAAATACAAACAACGGGGTTGGGATCTTTCACCATCCTTGTACGTCTCCTTCCGACACATAATCAAGGATAACACTTACCACGAAAAATGCTTACACCAATTGGAAATGTTGGATGAGAAACACATTCATGCTATTGAACACTTACATGTCTATGGTGGCTCTATCTATATATGGGTTATGGACGGCTCTCCCATTCTCTAAAAATTCAAGGTTGGGCCTCTCTCTCTCTCTCTCTCTCTCTCTCTCTCTCTCTCTCTCTCTCTCTATATATATATATATATATGGGGGAGAGAGTGGGAGGCTTATCTATATATGCGTTAGATTCTATTCAAAGGTTGCGGCATAGATATATATATATATAGGCTCTCGCCCTCCAAAGAGATGGGGGTCATCCTCAATAGATACATATATATGGGCCTATACATAAGACCGTTTTAAAAAGGCTTATAATAAAAAGGTACACAATCACAAATTTGAGATTGACAACTTGGTCCTCAAAGGAAACCAGAAAAATACTAATGCAAATAAAGAAACAAAAGGCAAATTCAAGCCAAATTGGTTGGACCCCTTTATGATCACATACAATTTATCCACAATCGGTGGCAAGCCTCTCAAAACCCCATAAACATCATGCATTTAAAGCGATTTTTTACTTGAGTATCCGTATGAACAAAAGTTGACCCTTGCTTCTCCTCAAATGCATCTTATGGCATTTGGTTGTATGTACACACACAGCAATTACGCAACAGCCACGCAATCGTGACCCTTATGGGTCACTGATGCACTCTCATTTACACTAAAATCTTACGGTTACTAAGGCTACTTGTGATCCACGGAATAGATTCATACACACTATTGAGGACAATAAGCACAGTATCATACTATGCACAACTATATCCTAGATTTGGGAGGTCATTATCCATTGGTGAGCACCACTACTTTGCATTCCCGCATCTTGGTATAGGATATCCCTCGACACAATCATTGGTTAGCCTCTTAGGACTTTCCACACTCAATTGTACGTAGCCTATTGCACGCACACACCGTAATCATGATTACAAATTATTTGACATCTTCTCCCCTAGTTCTAGACTAGGGTACTTACTCGACAATGCATCACATTTCACCAGTCCGATGTAATGGTTGAGAGAACAATAGTACTTGAAACCCCACCATGTCTCTATCACTATTTACAGCGTATGCCCTAGTGCAACTAATACCAGTTCCAGTTAGCAGATTTCTCTTATCAATTTTCGATTGCAAAAATACAAAGCTGATACAATATTATGAAAATACAAAACCAAAACCTGCATGTGTCTCGTTCATTCATTGCATAGATTTGAGCCTTATGACCATCTGTATTTCGCACTCAAGATTTTCACTACAAATCAAGTGGTTAGATGTACCTTAATCCATGGACTCCACTCACCTTATGGCTTCTACAGCCTAGCACCCTAGGTGCATGTCTATGTCACGGGGCATTTTACACACAAAGCATAATTAGAGCATATCTTTAGCATATTGCGGATTTTAACAGCCTTCTACCCCAGGGAGTCCTATCACAATGGGAGCATACCTACATCAGGGGAATCTAACCAACTGAGCTTATAATGATCATATCCTCATTCACTAGTCCAATGTGAACACTAAGCTACTATTGCTTATCTTACACTCCTTCATTTCTTACGATGTGTTATATTGTGCTTAAGTCTATGATCGCATTGCTCATCTTCGGACATTGATTTGATCATGCTCCATGCCTACTTGCATTTTATCATTTACTATTTACTTCATTTCATACTACTATACTAGCTGACTACTATTAAACCTGGGCTCCAGTTCTGGCTATCCGATATTTGTTGATTATACCATTAATTTCTTTGCTATATCCATGTCTACTTTTATTTGCTCTAATGCTTCTGTGTATGGTATGATTTGACTGCCCTAGGCACTTATATGTTGTATGCTAAGTGATCTTCTCTGCTTTGACTACTCTAGGCACTTGTATGTGGTATGCATTGTGATATTTTCTTATTTGACTACTCTAGGCACTTGTGTGTTGCATGATTTGTGATCTTGTCGAATTTGATTGCTCCATGCACTTGTAAGATGTATGCTCTGCAATATTGTATGATTTAAATGTTCTAGGCACTTCTATATGGTATGCGTTGCTATAAATTGGCTGATTTGACTGCTCGAGGCACTTATATGTTATACGTTTTGTCTATTGCATGATCTTGTTTGCTTGACTTGTCTAAGCACTTGTATGTTATCTACACTTTGCAATCTTATCTGCTCTATGATATTGTATGTTAAATGCTCCGTTTGCTCTATGCACTTGTATGATCCATGTTTTGTTTTCTCTAGCCACGCATATGCTCTATGCTTTGTTTTCTCATATGCCTTTGTTGGTCTATACATGATTTCTCATTACTTGTATGCTTTACGCTCAGACACATTGGATACTTATCACCCATCTTGTTTCCTATACACCTTACTACATTTTCAGATCCAAACGAATATTCTATGACATATTGCTTATCTTGCTTGAGTTACTACCGTTAGACATGCATTGCTTATGACACGCATTGCATATAGTATACTATGTTTAGCACACAGATAATTAACAAAATTGTTTTTGCACACACAAGATAACAACAACTAACACCGGCCAAGTCGTCATGTCTTGTCAATTATGTCTATTTATGATGGGTCTATCATGTCGTGTTGTGTCATCTCACGTCATGGGTCATTATGAATCCATTAGCCATCATGTCGTGTGTTATTGTCATACTACTCTACCGATCATTGCTATGCTATTTGCTGAAATGTTAGACATTCTCATGATATCTCTTACGCTTGATGACACTTACTATTTGTTTCAAAATGTTTATATATCTAATGAACATTGCCCATCTTACCATGTTAGTTACAATACTAGATATGGTTTATATCCTCGATGCTATGTTAATGCGCTTTATACGACTAACACTTTCTCTTTTGAGCTAAGGAATCATATGCAGCATCCCTCATCTCAAAAGGGGGCATATTGTAGGTTTTTTTCTAACCATTCGGACAAATTACAACTCGCAAGGCTTTAGTTCATACCATATGGTGACATTCACACAATTTATTCCCGACACATTACAAGCTTTTACACATACCACATTATGACATATACATCAAAATCACGAAAAAATTGGCCCTATAGCAAGCTCAAGTGCTACTTTTTGGTTCCATAGCAAGTTAAATGCTAATAGGCTCCACGAAGACTCAAGCGCAACATCCGCTTCATGGCAAGCTCAACTACTACAAAGGCTCCATGGTATGCTCAAGTGCTACAATGGCTCATAAAGAAACTCAAATACCAAAATTTTCACACACCTAACAATGACAACAGATGCAATCATAAGTAGTTGTTTCATGGTTTTAATTTTAGTCTTTGTTTATTTATTTATTTTATAAGCATGTTTATCGAACATTAATACACGCTTTCCAATGTGACTTGCAAGTTCACATATATGGCACAAAGAGAGGGAAAATACACTATCCAATCTCATGGACACCATAACCAATGAGATATTTGCATTTAAATTTATTTTATTTTAATCCAGCAATTTTCAATTGCTAGATTAAACTAGGGGCAGTTGCGATACCCGAAATTTGGACCTAAGCCACTTGACAACAATCATTTGAGATTTATCCGAATATTTTCCAATTGACATTAATTCCTATACCCCGAGTCCACTAAGTCAGTACTAGTCACTCGGTTTAGCTGTAATATCCCTTATAGGATCTTACTGTAAAATATGCAAAAGATAGACAAAACACAGCCAAACAGAAATCTGGTTTTTTGCAGAAAATTACAGCTAGGGCAGCGAACAGTAAAATATGAATAACTCCCACAATATCCGTTCAAATCACTTGAAATTTTAAATGGAACTCGATAATAATATAAAGAACACAAGGGAAATATTTTTGGAATTTTTCAGTCAATATAATGCTGCCAGAAAATTACAGCGTGCCTAAAATAGCTGGAAAACTTCGAAAATTAATATCTTTCCGAATACAAGTGCAAAAATGATGAAACTTGGGAAATAACATATATAAATATAGAAGATGACTTTCCAACCTTCAGATCTGAAAACGGCCAACTGGAAACCCTAGAAATTAGGGCTGCAATCTCCCAAACAAGTCGCCCCCTTTGGTAGATGGCCAAAACCCTTGTGAAACCCTCTGTAGATGATGCCAAACCCTTCCTCTATGGCTGCCGTAGGTCTGATCCGAAAACCAGCTGAAAATCTCCACCAAAACTCACAAAACCCTCAAACCCTAATTCTGAAAATCCTGAAAATACCTCTGTAAAACAACCCTGAAATCAGCTCCAAATGACAAGCTAGGGTAGATCTCTCACTACCGAAGAATGCCCTGCTAGCTAGGGATGGATCTCTCACCACCGAAGCTAGGGTTCCCGTGGGATCTTACTCCACAAGCTAGATAGTTGCAAACAGCAGTTGCACATGAAAAGAAATATAAGTGTATGCATGAATGCTCTCCCACTACACCCTCCATCTCCTTTTATAGCTTTTTATGAGCCCCAATGAAGAAATATAACATTTAATGCAATACATATCCCCTCAAGTCGCCAAAAAGGGACTTTAAGTGGCCCCAACGAAGAAACATAACATTAAATGCAATACATATCCCCTCAAGTCGCCAAAAAGGTACTTTAAGTGGCCCCAACGAAGAAACATAACATTAAATGCCAAAAGTGTCCACTTAAGTGATCCCAACGACAAAATAGAACACAAAGGGCCCATTAGACCCTCCCAACGCCCAAAATATAACAAAAACATAGTAGGAAATCAGACAACCATCCCCAATAACCTCCAAAGTCATTAGTCCCTTGGGAATGACCAGGGCTAAGACCAAAATAGGGCCGTTAGGCCAACTGCTCGGAATTGGGGACATTACATTAGCTATTCAAGAGCCAATTTAGCCTATATTGAACACATCTACAAACTCATGGCCACTCAACTCCTTTCTCGGATCAAGTCTCGAGCTAACTCTCGTAAATTTCCTAAGTAGGGGGCGAATCGACCAATGGTTCTAACCCAGCCGACGTTTTTGTCCTAAGCCCTTGTGACATTCAATTTTTCAAATGCAAAAGTTACCCCAATCGACTTAGGTTCAATTGAGCAGGAAATCCTTCGCACAAGTCAAATAGAAAAGCACATGCATCCTAGTCAATAGGGACAACTCTAGATATCTAGGGGATCTCACTCTCAAACACTCTAAGGACTTTGGGGCTCTAATCACTATAGTATCACATCCTTAGAGAAAACCGGCAAGCTACGGTCTAAATACATCCTATGTTGCTTGCCTAGAACACTTCCATGCACTACAACTCAAATCAAGGATCATTGCCAAGTGTTGGAGACTTTATTAGGGGCATGCCAAAACCCATTGTTTACGCACATTTGCACACTTCCACCGAGAGGAAGAACTAGATGTGGCTTAATCCCTCTTCTAGAGTATAGATACATAATGCAGCGGTCATCACACCATTGGGGCTGGGGTGAGGTTAGTCCAACTCAGTCAGATTAATTCCTTTATAGGTCAAAGCGAGACGTCATTTGCAGGTATAGAAGCGCAATCACAAGATTTTAAACACAAATTCCAAATTCAAGGACACACGCGAACCAGGTGCCAGAACTCACTTTATAATTAGAGCATCATAGGGAAAAATCAACCACAAAGTTCAGAAACACCCAGGCATTTCAACCTAGCTTGAACGATCTTTCCTACACTCAGTTTCAGCACTCTAGATTTTACAAGCACTCTGACAACATTCTGCACAGCACATTTCTAAAATATGAGACCCTGTCACACTTCCAAATCTCACCTTAATTTCAATTTATCGAGCTTTCAAGAGCTGTGTTTATCCGTATCTTATCACTACATGGTTTTAAATTATTATACTTGCTGCTTTGACTGTATTTTTTATTCTACATCACCATTTACGCAGTAATTAAGCATATACTTAGATTAACCCTAATTTTGAAATCACGCCATCTCTAAGTCGTACTCTTAGCCAACCATGCTAAACAAGGAAGGGATATATTGCTTCCAATTAATTGAGAAAGAAAGGGAGAATGGGAGAAAGAAAGAAGGAATTCGTTTTAATGTCCACGAATAACCAAAATAGGTCAATGAGGCTGCAACTAATACAATTAGTTATAAGGGATAAGTACTAGGTTATAAAAAGTAACTGAACATTAAGTACTAAGGAAAGATGAACAAAGACAAGAGAGGTAAACCTAAAGAGTTAAACCCCGACCCATAAGACAAGGTACAAGTATATATAACCTTATGAGGGAAATTGCATTGATAAGATGTATGAACCTCATGCACCCATGAATGGTAAAAATACTGCAGTTTGAAGAAGTAAATTAGATAGTTATTGGTTGGATTATGTGCATGCAGATACAAATGTAAGATTTCATTTGCATGGGAATGATTTGGCTAAAGCCATCTCATATTTTCACAAGGATGATTTATCCCATACAAGATATTATCTACATGCTTATTGAACCTTGGTCACTGTACCCTAGTGGAGAATGTGTAATTTAGGTCATATTCTCAGTAAAAGTCAGATTTGTTTCAACATTTATTAGAATATTAGCTCTACATGTTGATGAATGTCACACAATTTTTGCAATTTATTTTGTCTCTTGTAGTTTCCTGCAATCTAGTTCTACTAATTACTTTCTGCAGGTGTATATTAGTGCTCGATATACTTCATATGCTATCCTCGTATTTCAGTAATTCTCTGACAATAAGTTATCCTCTAATTTCATTACATTAAGAGGTACGTTGAAAGTAAAAAGGTTACAAACACACCACATAAATTTGATTAGAAGCTAGTGTCCAAGTTGGAGAGGTACTACAAATAAACAATTAACTTTTGAATAACAGACATGTTAGGAAGATGATCAGTCATCCTAGGATAAAGAAATTTTGTAGATATTGTAAATTATAAACTAATCAGGTAGAAATCTAAAGATTTTAAGGTAGGCCAAAGGTCGTAAAGAGTTTAAAAGGTTCGAAGTTATCTGTGTCCTGTTATCCAAGTTTCTTGTAATGGAATTTCATGGGCATTATTGCATATCTTTATCATGTGTCTGTGCTTATGTTTTCAATTCCCTTCATTGACTTCTGAACACAGGCTCTTATAACTCCAAAATATGGTATTAAAGCTTGTAGAGATTATTTTGGCTTGTGGTCGAAAACATTTTAATGAACAAAGTAATATACATATGAACCAGTTTGCGATCTGCTGAAGAGTACAGCTGAGAACTGTTGAACGCATGTTGGGCAATATGCAGCTAAAATTTGTTTTGTATCATTGGAGACTTGTAGAGGTGTGGATGAAAGCATTGGACAGAGTCCAAATGATAGGAGGCAACACAGAAACAAGAATCTTTGCAAGGAAGACATCATGGAGACGTGGACAGCTGGGAATGAAGATGTGGAAATAACAGCAGAGACCACAAGAGATATTGCTAGCAGAAAGAGACAATACAGTGCAGCAACAAGGGGAGCAACTTTAACACGAAGCTTGCAATATGTAAAGGTGGCTTTCTAATGTGGCAACTCGTTGTTGGTTGACAATGAGAGAATCAGAATGAACTATGTTAGATATACAACATTGGAAGTACCCTGGCGTACCCCGGTGTATTGCACCCGTATTGTGTACCGGCACGTACCACTGCCTGCACCCATGCCCTGTCGGGTACATACCAGCTACCTAGCAGAGAGGCTGTGACAATTAAAAAGAGTTGATGATAGAGGTTGTGTCAATTACGTTAAACAGTTTTTCAAAGTCATTCAAAACAGTCAAGACAACAGCGATTATAACAACGAAAGTAAAAGACATGAAGTTTAAAACATTGATATGATTGCTCATACAAGAAGAACAGATTACGAGAAAAATGAAGAGAATAAGGTGGAGGCACTTACGGGAAAGATAAAAAGAAAAAGGTAGACAGAGGTTGAAAACAAAGAAGCAAGTGTTACCATCAAGGAAGTCTCAGACACCTGAGAAGGGATTAGAAAATAAGTAAGATTTGGCTCATCAAATCAGGAAGGTTCAGCTGAAGGAAATGTAGTTGCGTTTTGACAGTGTAGCAGAAATGGCTGCATAGAGATTTGTGATTACAACATACAAGCAGACTATTAGGGGATATGAGAGGATTTCTTTCACGCTGAAAATGGATATGGATTGTGGTGGAAGATGCTTATCTAGTAGTGGCGTAATTGTTTCAGGGACAACATCTTCCCAGATAACTGTTAGGGAATGTGTTGGGGTAATAATCAACTTAGGACGATGAATATTGTATGTATTGTAGAAAATTTAAATTAGTGGAGTAAACATCAAAAGGGTATGGACGTTAAAGGTTGTAGGGAGTTTCAAGGCTCCATGGTTATCTATAATCTATGTATTCTAGTTTTACATACACAGAATCTCATGGGGACTGTTAAATACCTTTCTTATGCGCCTTTGTTTAATGTTTGGAAATCTGTTTACTAAAATCTCCACATACACTCTCATATTCCAAGAAGCCGTCACAATAGTGTACATAAAAGTGATTCTTTAAAAGGAAACGAAACAACACTAATAAGGTAATATGCTCTTTGCAGTGATGGCAATCTAGGACCTTTGTAGTGTCCCCTTTTCCAAGCTAGTTCGATTTAAAGACTTTGAGCCCATTCCACTTCCCGTGGGCAAGAAGGAAATGAGCAAGGGAAGTAATTGTCATGTTTTTCAATTATTTTAGTAAGCATTTGCATTCTTCTTTAATAGTTTTCTACATAAGTCTGGTCGGTTGGGTTATGAAGGTGAAAAGCCAAAGGGAAAATAAAATAAAAGTACCCTTATGAGGTCGGTCCAAGTTTGGAGGCATTCTAATTTGTTTTGGTGCTACAACAAGGTATAAAAGGGTTCGCTTGGCTCATTTGGGGATCATCAACTTGTCAAAAATTAACTTTGCATGATTTTTGGGCTGATCGCTCAATTACTTCCACTTAAGGGAAAAAACCCTTTGGTGTGGCCAACAAGGAGGACGAAAACCTTGATTAAAGAACGGAAACTCTTCAATTTACTAGAGATTCTCCATTTTGGGGTTTCCAAAGTGCTTCAAGAAGATTGATGTTGCAAATTTTCAGCTAGGGTTTGAATCTACATTGATTTTCAGCCCCTCTCCTAGAGGAGCAACCCAACTTGGGGAAGAGTTAAGTGGTTTCTAGGGCACAATGACACTCAACTCAGCCATCATTGCATTCTTCATATTTTTAGCAGCCGGAATCTTCATTTATACTTCATTTTTGGGGCTTGGAATCTCCATTTCCAGCCATTGTTGTGAGTTGTAATTCTGTTGTCATGAATTTAATTACAGCTGTATAGAATTTCCAAATTTGCATATACTTTGGAGTGCTTTTGCTTGGTGTTTGTTCCATTTGTTGAGTATAATATTTTGGAGAATTTATACATCAATTTTCAGCTTGTTTGGATGGTGTTTGATGCCCTAAAAGTGCAAATTCAGTTCGCTGCTAGGGTTTATAATAATTTCAGTTGGCTGTCATAAAATTCAGTTTACTTCCAATTGGGGTTTGTGCTATTTCCTTTGTTTTTCAGTTTCAGCAAGGAAATGGACATTACAGACTCCGCAAGGATTGCATAAATGCAACAAGGCATGCCAAAGAGTCTTCATTTATGAGAAACCCAGTTCTTTATGTTAGTACTATCTCCTCGCTATTGCTAAATAGTATGAAATCACCGATGTCAGCTGACCTCAATGGCTACACAAACTATATAAATGAATTTTTACCCAAAAACATATTTACTTTTCCATTCACTCGCTAATGATATCCACAAACTAAGACAAATTACATGTACACAAAGACTGAAACCAAAGAAACGTTAACAGGCAGAAAGACATCTACACATAACTGAAACAAAACGGTTGAGCATTATTAACATTTGCACCAACAGATAGTAAACGTAAAAATATAAAGTTTTTCTTTTCTCATTTTAGTGATGTTCTCGATTGCAATTCTTTCTTTTTTGAATAATTTTCAACTTCAGTGAGGGATAACAGAAAAGCAAATACCAAAATCGAGAATGGCTAATTTTCCATCTGGAGTTCGAATCATGTTTCCAGGATGTGGATCGGCATGAAAAAGGCCAGTATCAAGCAGCTGTATCATTTAGTAATCACAAGTTACAATCTATGAAATGCATACAGCATAGATCATTCATCATTCATTCAAAAGACACAAAATAAGATAGGTATAAGACATTTTAGAAGGATAGTGAAGAAGAATTATTGCCAAATAGAAAGATCAAAATGCCTATATTACAAATACTTCTTCAGGGTTGAATGCCAAAATGAGGAAGGTAATAAATGTTAAGGTTACAAAATAAGGAAATGCAAAAAAACAAGAAAAAAAAGATGATAAGGTAATAAATGTTAAGTTGAACTCTGACAGAGATGCTAAAGAAAATCCAGGCCCAGTCAGAGGCAGATCATTCCAAGATTTAGAAGGGGGCTATTCTTATGTGCAGTGAGGATCTTTGGTCTTGCTCCAACAATATATTGGGGACAAAGTCTCTTCTGAAAGGTATTTCATTAGAGTTATTAATGCATGGAATAATTCAGTAGTGGAAGGGAACTCTAAGGTGATCATCAAGGTCCTAAACAAAGGTGGATACCATAACTAGGGATTGCATGTCATACACATAACATAAGTCTCTTCTAGATAACTTTGATGATATCAATTTTAAGCATCTTAAGCATGGAAAAATAGTGGTGGATCGATAGAATAGGACTATAGTGTGGTCTGTCATAGGACTATTGGAAGTCGAAAACCCCCTTATGATTCTACCATCTCTGAATAATGTATGCGATCTCAATGCAGGAAAATTCCTGATTAAATGTAACTTTTAGTGAACTCATAGGGTATGTGGTTTCATGATAATTAATAATTCAATTCACAAGTCAATTTGGGATTGTGAGACATATTTTCGAAACTTCAAGTATGGAAAATGATGTTAAATTATGGCAACAAGTGTAATGTCCCCCTTTTCGGGACATTATTAATATTTATTTTTCATTTGCATTTGTACCCCTTGGCATGCCTAGCGCTACAAGTGGGAGTCTCTTTAGTTAGTTTAATGTGCACATAGGTTAGTTACTTTTATTTATTTAATTAAAAATAAATAAAGTGCACATAGTCTTAGTATTAAATATTTTAATGAGAGTTTATGTTTTCCCTCCAAAAGGGAAAGGTCGGTCTTTATTGGATATTGCACCCCTTAGTTCTATAAAAGGGAGGTCGCATTTCCTTAGAGGGTATGTTGATTGATCATTTGATGTTCACTCCATGCTTGGAGTTGGGATGCATGCCCATTAATGTTCTCTCTCTCTTGCGTGGGAGTTATTGTGTTGGTTTGATATTCAATTGAAGTATTTTCATGAGATTTGCAAATCTACTTGTTGGTGATTCTCTTTCTAGCTTTGGCACCTTTTATTGAGAGTAAAATCTGCATGTTATTGAATATTATGAAGGGTTTTATGGTGTTTTAGATCTGCTGGTTATTGCTGGTTTTATTCTAACTATGGCGACTTGATTAGGGTATCTTTTAGCATGCTTGAAGGATTATTAAGTGCTGGAAATTAGTTGTGCAATTTATTCTAACCCTAGCGACTGGGTTTGGGATTTCGGGGGCTGTTTTGAAGGGGTTTCAGTTATCATAAAATTCAGATTTTAATATCTTTGGAAAGCTCTTGAATTATAGATTAATTTGCACTTTATTTCATGGCAAAAGATGAAGTATTGAGCAAGTTATGAATTTTCCAAGTTTCAGCTTGTTTGTGTCAGGGTTTTATCTACACAGTTTCAGATTTCGTGGGTTGATTTGCATGCCTTCTACTTATCCAAAAATTGTGATCTATAGCTTGTTGGAAAGCTAAAAATATTAAGAATATTTGGCATGAGTTTGATAGAAAAATAATGGATGGTGAAGGAGTTATTAATTTTTGAAGTTTGCAGCAGTTTAGTGCATTTATAAATTAATTACTGTTGTAATTAATTTCAGATTTGAAGTGATTAATTTCCTAATTGGTTCTCCCATCTAATCCACCACCTTGGCTCACTCTAACCCTTTTAGGGTTGTATTGAAGCTAACATTGGATTATTTGAGGTCGAACTATGAGGGTTTAGTCCTTCTAGAGTCGATTCAATAAAGTAATTTTGCATATTTGGATAATATCCCAAAAGGGGATATAACAAGTGCTTTAAAGCAGAGAAATAAGGCGTGAAAGATGTTGATAGAATGGCAATATTTGGTTAAAGATTATGAAAAAAACATATGTAATTAAATAGTTGACCTGAAACACCACTCACGGTTATTCCAAAATCTCTCTATCATTTTAATGGACTCGTGAAAGTGTTAAACCTTTGATATGAAATTGTGTTTGAACAAGAAACTATTTTTTATGTATTGCAAATATCAATCATTTTAATTTTTATTACATTGAGCAATTGCTTATGGTATACCCAGACAGCTTTCCACCAACCAACCTACTCAACATGACCTCCCCTAAATGTTCATATTCCGACATCAATTGAGGGAGTTCTCTTGTATTTCTCTTTGTGTCACATTGTCCAAGTATTTTGAAGAATTTTTACATTGGAATTTCATTTGAGTTGTCTATGAATTTATCAAGTTCATGGGAATGGATAGCTCTTGTTGATTCCATTGGGCTACATTTTACAATCATTTCAGCAGGAGGCCGTGTTCATAGATGTTTGGTGCGGTGGTAGGGTAATCATCTATAGTATAAAATCATAGAACATGAAAATCAAAAGTTTTCAAACATGGAGAATGATCATTTGATAGGTTGGTAGTTGGATCAAACAAATGCATATCAAAGAAAAGAATGTCAATTGGAAAACAATTTCAATTTCCTTCTGGCTAGTACAATTAGAGATTACGTGCGGCATGAAGAAGCCCGTAACACTAGGTTACAATTACACCCAATCAAGTTTGACATAAGTCGGCAAGCAACAAGTATGTTGACCGTTAGATTGCCAAACTACCCAAGTTTTTGGCATGCCATTAAATTTTAATGCGAGATTTGTGTCAAGATCATGAACAAGAAACCAAATGTAAATGTATCATGTAGAGATATTGAGACAGATTGAGAAGAGAATAACAAGAGCATGACATCAAAATACGAAGAGACGTACGTGCCTTGGTATCTAACTCACAAAAGAAATAGTGTGCTCCAAAGAGACAAAAATGACTATGAGGAATGCAGCAATTTCAAAATGTCTCACGTGAGAGGGAGAAGAATAAGAATGAACGCAAAAGATGCAAGAAGTGCTATAGTAAGAGGCATCTAAAACAAGGTTCAAAACACAAATAAGAAAGAAAACAAGCGACAAAAGTTAGTGTCCATTGACAAACAATCGCAAGTAGAAATTGAGGCTTTGATAAATACTTATGAAAAAATGCAAATGATAGCTCAAAAAGGTCACAAAAATAGCAGCTATGCAATAAAATTAGAATCAAATTTTTCTAACCACAGAAACCCACTGAAAAGTGATCCCGAAATCTCCAAATGGGTAGATCAAGCTAGAAATGAATGTGGCAGCCCCAAAAAGGTGTGCCCTAGCTGGAATATGTGCCCTAACACTGATGGAAACCCTTGCCAATCTGAAATTCTGAATTTTGAAGCCCAAATGTGACTTCCAAATGAAGCCGCCAATGCAACAAATGAGGGTTTTCGTCTCCAATAGGATCCAATGAGGGTCTTCGTCCTCAAAGGCTGAAAATGAGAGCTCAATGCTCCAATTTCCAAAAGAGAAGTATATAATTCACAAGTATTTTATTTTATTTTTGGGATCTTAATATTTTCTTGGATTTGGAGCACGCTTCACCTCTTTCTCTCATCCTTTGAGGACGGAAACCCTCATTAGATCCTATTGGGGACGAAAACCCTCATTTGTTGCATTGGTGGCTTTATCCGGGAGTCACATTTGAGCTACAAAATTCAAAATTTCAAAACGGCTAGGGTCTCTATCGTTGTTAGAGCATAAATTCTAGCTAAGGCACGCCTTTTCGGGGTCATCACATTCATTTCCAGCTTGATCTATCCATTTGGAGATTTCAAGGATCACTTTTCAATGGGTTTTGATAGTTAGAAAAATTTTACTCTCATTTTGCTTGATAGCTGCCATTTTTATGATCATTTTGAGCTATCATTTGCAATTTTTCTTCAAGAAATTAATCAAGTTATGGAATTTTGAAGTTTTAGTTGTTTTTGTTACGCATTAATTAATTCCAGCAGTCTGCAATTTATGGTTGAAGCAATTATTTTGCATGATTTCGTCAAGTGTTTCATGTTGTTTGATGTATTTCTAAAAATTTGTCTCGTGAAGAAGGCAAAAATCTGAATTTACCCGAGGTTGCTTAGGGTTTGGTGGACCTAAAACAGGTTGCTGCCCTAGTTCTTGCATAAGATTCAGTTTACTATCAATTGGGGTTTGTGTTATTTTCTTCTTTTTCAGTTTCAGTCGGGAATGGGACATTACAAGCATGACATCAAAATACAAAGAGACATACATGGCCTTGGTCTCCAACTCGCAAAAGAAATAGTGTGCTCCAAAGAGACAGAAATGACTGTAAGGAATGCAGCAATTCAAAATGTATGTGTGAGTGGGAGAAGAATAAGAATGAAAGAAAAAGATGCACGAAGTGCTATAGCAAGAGGCATCTAAAACAGGGTAGAAAACACAAATAAGAAAGAAAACAAGCGACAACAATTAGTGTCCATTGACAAACAATTGAAAGTAGAAATTGAGGCTTTACGTTCACATTATCCATGGAGAGAAGCCAAAATCCTTCCACAATCAAGGGCACACAATCAATATTTCTTTCACTATTTGATAATGACAGCAGTAGTCCATGGCAGAATCTAGAATTAGTAGTGTTGTCACTAACAGACCCAAATTTTACATATTCGAGGCCAACCCTTTCAAAAAGCTATATGGAAGATTGTTTTGGAAAATTCTTGCAGTATGTGTATATTTCTCTTTAATGCTTGCCATTTTGTTCTCAGCGTCCTTTGGTGATCTCTATTTTTATTGCATAGAATATGCACTTATTCTTTTCTGCAACGTGAAAAAGACATTCATTTTGCACTAATTTATAATTTTTAGAGTTGGAAGAAGACAGCTCAACAAATGACCATGAAAACTCGCGTTTAGCTCAGTTATGACTAGCTAAATATTTCATCTTTACAGTTCATAGTTCTATCTGTAATCTTCCCAATACTTCCTTTGTAATGTTGAAGTTTTTGTGTAGAAAGAAAAGAGCAAGCAATTCAAGTAAAATTTGAGTTGAGGGAATACCGTTCAGCGTTAAAACTTAAAAGTTTGTGGAGATGATGATTTTAGCAAAATTGATTTGAACAAAATCTTTTGAAGTTGTTAGATTTACACTACAGGAGTCAAATTTGCATTCATTCGTGCTAAATCTAGGTCGTGTTCTACAGTTCACAGCTTCCAAAAAAATTATCAAAGCAGTTTTCATATACAATTTGCAGGTTGAATTAATGTGATCTGAATTTGAATATTGGTGGGAATGCAGAACGATGCGACAAGAACACCATGGTATGAATTGCATAGTCGTTCACAGCATTTTGCAGTCTTAGGTGGCAATTGAAATCGGCCTCTAACTCATTTTCTACAGTTCATAGATATTCATAAATGACTGTCAAGGCAATTTTGTGATGCAATTTAGAGGTTGCATTAATGTTGTATATAGATGAAAATTTGTGGCCACATAGAGGAACACGAGGAGAACACAATGAAAAATGAATCAACTCCATTTACAGTTCTATGCGGCAGATTTTTTCTTTCGAAAATGGCGTGTCAGCCATATTTTAACACTAAATACCTTGAGCCATTTTCACAGTTTTCCAGGAAATCATGCTGCCCTGTTTTTGAATGCGATTTGCACAAAGAGTTAAATTCATATTCAGTTGAAACGAATGTGAGATCACCTCCATTCACAGCATTACAAGGAAGATGTTCAATTTTGAAAATGGCCTGTCAGCCATATTTTGAGAGACCAGTACTTCGTCATTTTCACAATTTTCCAGAAATAAAATCTACCTTGTTTTCAAGTGATACTAAAACAATCAAATGAGCATGGATTTTGGTAAATATTGGAGGGAATGTAGGGAAATGTGGGGAGAATACAATGGATCAAGAATCACCTCCATTAGCAGCATTATGAAGCATATTGTCACTTGCGAAAATGGCTTGTCGGCCATACTTTGGCAGACAGTTGGATATTTTCACAATTTTCCAGAAACTGCTGCTGCCTTGTTTTGAAGTGCAATTTGCACAGTCACACGAACATAAATTTTGATAAGAAAATGGTACGGACGGAGAGGAAGGCGAGAGTAACACAATGGCACAAGAATCACCTCCATTCGCAGCTTTATGCATCAGATTGTCAGTTTTCAAAATGGTATCTCAGCCAAATTTTGACAGACCAGTACTTGGCCATTTTCACAGTTTTCCATAAAATGTTGTTTCTTTGCTTTGAAATGTGATTTGCACAATGAGTTGAACTCAGATTTAGTTGAAAACTTGTGATGTAGATGAACATGAGAGCGTACTGCAATAAGAATCATCTCTTTTCACAGCTTTTAGCAATGGATTTGCACATTTGAAAATGGCCTGGCAACAATATTTTGACAGACAGGTACTCTGCCAATTTTCAGGCTTGATTAACCAGGGGTAACTTTGGCATCAAGCATCTGTTTTAAGTGAATCATTAGTCTTTTGTACATTTCTGCATCTTAGGATTAATTGAGAAGGTTTGTAAGAGTGGAAATCAAGTAAATCAAAAGAAGGTTTTTTTTTTTAAATTACTAAGCTTGACAGTATTTCCCCAAGTGTGTATACTCATGGAATTGAGCCTTTTGAAGTGAACATGGTTTACTAAATGCTAGACAGTTTCAGTACAGGTACAAGTACAGTATGCTGAAACAGAAATTTTTTAAAAACCTCGGTACACTACGCTATGGGTATGTGTGTGTGTGTATATAAAGAAGCATTTGCATACTTATTGAAATTTAATACTCATACAATCATTCATGGAACATGAAAACAGATTTCAAATACTTTGAGAATTGTGACTTGAGTTTTTATTGATTCATAAAGTTCAAAACATAATAGTAGTCTGTACACACACACGTGTGTGTGTGTGTATTTATGTGTGTGTGTGTGTGTGTATGTATATGTGTATCATATACACATATATATATATATATATATATATAAAGAAGCATTTGCATACTTATTGAAATTTAATACTCATACAATCATTCATGGAACATGAAAACAGATTTCAAATACTTTGAGAATTGAGACTTGAATTTGTATTGATTCATAAAGTTCAAAACATAATAGTTAATAACTTAATACATTCAAGTTCTCAACTTGCTTCACTTTCAGTTTCCTAGGGCTTTTTTTTTAATGATTTTAAGTTGAAAATGGCGGAACTTTGGAGCGGGTACACTGCAGGTATGTACCTGCAGCGTACCCAGACCGTACCCATACTAGGTATGTATCAGGCCTGATACGGGAGGTAACATGCATTTCCAGGCAGTCTAGATTAAATGTATAGAATATATGTTGCTATCAAAGGGAGTGTCTAGAATTAGAAAACCCAAAAAAGAAAAAAAGAAAATCAATCTTTAATTGATTTTGTTGTGAAAGTGTTAAAAAAATCCCACACTTTGACAATATTGTAATATTTCCAAGTTCTCTTGGTTTCTCAACCTTTTAATTCTCAAATTAAAAGAAATACATTTTTTTTTGCTAAGGGTGCACAGGATTTTGAAAGTCATAATTTACGTATATGGGTTATACAATTTTAATATTTCACATAGATTACGTAACGATCAATTCTTTATTTAAGAAATATGTCGCAATGGATTCCCTAATAATGAGGTGGGGTTAGGGAGGTAGTAAAAGATGTGGCTTGGTGGTCACCTCCTCCGAAAGGCTTTATCAAACTCAATTTCGATGGGGCAGCAAAGGGCAATCCAGGCCCGGCTGAAGGAGGTTGTATGTTTAGACATGATGTGAAACAGCCAGTCCTGATTTTTGCAA
The DNA here is from genome assembly GCA_018340775.1 of Taxus wallichiana var. yunnanensis. NCBI lineage: Eukaryota > Viridiplantae > Streptophyta > Pinopsida > Cupressales > Taxaceae > Taxus > Taxus wallichiana. The sequence goes on along the minus strand of CM031242.1, from coordinate 757,736,717 downwards.
TCAATGTGGGGATTGAGATAATTATCAGGTAGAAGGATTGGCACTTTTGAAAGGACTGGAGGCAGCATTCTTGAGAGGTTGGAAACACCCTACAGTTGAAGGTGACTCCCAGATTTGAATCAATGGGATGAAGGGGACGAGATGGGATCATGGCATCTTGGGGCAATAAGGGAAGAAGCTCGTTGGCTTGTAGCCCAGTAAGAAGCGGTTAGATTCATGCATATAAAAGGGGAAAGGAATCAGGTGGATGAGATGGCGGCTAATATGGGTGTGCAGCTCCTCTCTGCTTGTGGAGTGCTTGATCAATATTGGACTTCCAATTTACCTAAAGATTTGAGGAAGTTGGTGGTTGGTGATGCAATGTCCTTTTCCAAGTGATGCTAGAACCTGATTATGAGTTAGAAATGTAAAAGGTAGGGAGTGTGGTGACAACAAATTTCCCATGCATGCATAATCAAAAGGGTGACATGCCTTGGGAGGACTTCTATCCCATCATTGCCATCTGCAATCATTTCTTGGACTCATGGTGTGTGACTCTTTATGAGCTGATTGCTACGAGATTTGTATCAACATTTGGGAATCTTGAGTATCAAGGCAAGTGATTGAGCGGAATTCTTTTTAGCAGCCCTTCTATCCAGACCTGTGAATATAAGAATGGTACCTGGACAGAAGCAAATGGTGAAGACAGAGGAAGCGGAAACTAGAGGCCAAAAGAAAAGGGTGATTGTGGATGCGGTGTTGAACTCCTTTGCAAAGATTCCAGATAAGGAGATATTTGCGGTTGTGAGTGAAACAGATATGGCGAGTAGCCAAGGAATTGTAGGACACAAAGATAAATGAACTGAAGGGGCTAATGAAAATTTTGCTAATTGATCCTGGTCAGTTCATTTAGAGGTACCATCAACAATGTTACACAGGGATGCATCACCTAGATTTTGGTGACATCCCACACATCTAAAACATTTTGGGGACTTGGAGGGGTTGTCCCCTATTTTTTTAACTTTTTGAAAAAACATTATGCTTTTAGTTTTAAAAATAGTTTTTTTACAAAACATTGAATTCTAATATCAAAAGTATCCAAAAATACATTGACTACAGTTTAAACCCATAAATATTATTGAATAGAGTTAAAATATTTAAATAATATTGCAATATATTATATTAATGGCTGTCCCCCTATGAAGCCGATACGGCACCCCTAGGGCACCTGGTACCGGTACGAAACGTACCCGGTATGGGTACGGCCCGGATACGTGCCTGGAAACGCCTAGGATACGGCCAGGCAGGTCCGGGTACGGCCAGGTACTTCTGCAGACGTACCCGGCCGTAGCCTAGCCGTATCCTAGCGTTTCCTGGCCCAAAACTGTGTTTTTTTTTCAATTTTTTTCCTAGTTTAAATTTAATATATCATTACAGCAGAAATTACAGTTTTCAAAGCACCATTATTCTACAGAAGGTATAGTTTAAATTTAATATATCATTACAGCAGAAATTACAGTTTTCACAGCAGCAACATTATTCTACAGAAGCTCTAGTTTAAATTTAATATATCATTACAGCAGAAATTACAGTTTTCACAGCACCACTATTCTACAGAAGGCACCAAGTACAAGCCATCATAAACATGGATAAAAATAGCATGTAAGAGAAAAATCATAAATGTAATAAACACCTTAACTAGATATGGTAGGGACAATTGAAATTATGAATGTATGAGTAGTTTGTTGTGTTTATTTAGCTTGTTTTGTTTTTCATATGCATAATATGTGGTTAATTCCTATTTAGTAGGCTGGAATTTATATATATTTTAATTTTTATATACATTTTGTATGGACATATCCAATGCCATATCTGGGGCCAAAAAAAAAATTTCCATATCCGTACCCGTATCCAAAACGTATCAGCTACTTAGCTGTCCCCAAAATCTGAAAAAATCATCTCAAATAAACTCGTCCCTCCGTCCCCGAGACTTGGGAAACTATGGCACAATGTGTTTGATATGACACAAAGCTTGAATGCAGCAAACCATAGTTTACTAACAAACAAGTACTTGTTCGCTTAGCAAGTACTCGCCATTTTTTTCCCGGGCAAGTACTCACCCAATAAAACTCACCACCAAAACCCGTCGAGTTTTGCAAGAAAACTCCTTAAAAACTCACCAAAAATCAATGAGTTTCACCTGCATATACACATTCTGGAAAATACACAGAACAATGCAAATACACGGAAAATGCAGTCAAAAACGTTGTTTTTTTGTCTTATATAAACTTCACACTCCCTCACTTGTAATCACAAAACTATTGACCATCTTTTGTGAAATATCCCAACCAATTCCAACTCCAAAAAAATTTTTTAAAATTTTTAGTTCATTGACATTTCACAAACACTTGTCATGTCGTCTCAATTTCTGATATTTTTGTTGTTTCTCTTTAATTGAAAGAACACGGCCAATAGAAAGTCCCACAAATGATTGCAGACAAACATAACTCCCACAATGATTGGAGACGAAAGGATTTATTTATTTATTTATGGATTCCAAATACAATGAAATTCATCTCTAAATTGCATACCCGAAAGTCCAACTTTGTGTGATAAAATGAATGGATATCAATGGTACTGCAATGATCAGAACTCTCGCATACAAAGGAGCCAATAGTGGTTGCACCTGTTACACAACTGCTGCTAACACCCCTCTCACTCCTCTAACTGTTGCGCTCTCCAAATGGGAAAGATGGCACCCCAATGATGGTAATAATATTCCTCTATGAGTAAACTGATAAACACACGCTGCAATTAACTGTAAAACAATATCAAAATGATCTGATGTGAAGCACAATGAAGACCCTGTTTGAATCTTCCTCCTTCGAATTGGGTTTCCGTCCAATCCGTAATCTCCAAGGGTTTCCGTCCTTCGAGAGTAATTAGCAAGAGCTGCTCTGAATTTGTTTTTTGTTCAAAATAATAAGTGTCCCGAGCAAATGGGCCAAATCCTCCTTTTATAACCTTTTCCGAGAATTTTCATTAAAAGAAAATATAATTAATAAATCACTTTATTAATTAATTACACCTTATAACTCTAAAAAGTGATTTATTTAATTAATTAATCATTCCGAGCGCCCAAGGTCACTGAATTAGCATCTCATCATTTAGAACTTCACATTCTCTTTCCGACGAGCTATAATACTGAGGTGCTCGCCAAGTAATTCGTACAAATATAAGCAACCTGAGTAAAATAATTAAAATAAGCCATTAATGCTCCCAAAGTGTAGAAATCGTCGGAAAGCACCGGAATCGGAAACTGAGTAAAAGCGGTGCCGATGACGAATAATGAGAAATGAAGTCAGTTGGGTGACTTACTATAAATAGATACTCTCTCCAAGAATCTTGGAGAACACACCAGAAGCCGGAAATAACCTCGGAAAGTGCCAAGTGAGTCCTTAAGACCAACTGAACTCATTGCTAACATCAAATAATCCACCAGATCGTCGATAAAACCCTTACCTGCTATGCACATCATCTCCTAAACAACGGGACTAGCTTACGAAGATGACAAATAAGCTACCCACCAAGTGTCCAAGGGTCATTCCGAAAGAGGGACATTACACTTTGCATAAGTCAAGAGAGATTTTATAACAAATTTGAAGAATTCCATTTGGTGGTAAGTTCCTTTTTTCCTACTTTTCAACATCTAAATTCTTTCTATATTATTTATATATTGTATCCAAATATGATTTGCGTAAGTTTGAATGGATTTCATTCTATTCCGATTGATTTTAATCGTTATTTATGCTTGTTTATCATCATTAATGAACAAAATTGCCAAAATGTATTGTATAAATGCTTCTTTTTTTTTTGGAAATGTGAGGTGTTGTAGATTAGAACGTAGCATACAAAGTGGTAAGTAGCCTTAGAATCATTAAAGCAAGAACCATTCTGCTAGTACACGTACTATCGCTTAGAAGTGTGTTGTAGACGTGAAGAGGTTTCGGGACTCTAATTTGCAATTTCCATGGAAGCAAGGTTTCTAGAGGCAACAATCCCATCAAGTATCATCCTGCATCTACTGTTTTCCACGACATCACGTTGTGTCACAATGTTATGGAAGAGGCATGATGAGAAATGAAATCAAAGTGAAACTTTGGATGAGAAGAAACTAAAGAGGGCAAGAGTGCAAGCAACCATAAAGAATCGCCATTAGACCTTAAATGGTTGAGGAATCGGAGGTCGATACGGCAACAATTGTGGGCTTTAGTTGTCGTCCCACGGATACGAGAAGGAACATCTGTTCATCGAGTTTGAGCAAAAGGATACATAGTATTTTGTACCTAAAAACATACATGGGGAACAACATTCGTTGCAAGGTATAAGCTGGAACAAGGATGTGCATGAGAAATCAAATAATGCATGTGCAAATTTCTGGTACTACAACCTTCCCTTCAATGTGGGAAAGAGTTTGACCGAGAGTATTTGGTAACGGCATTGACATATATAAGGAAAGGGTGCAAGGCAACCTTTCCAAAAGACTTAAGCAGAAATTGCGCTAAGGTGCGATTGCAGATGCAACGTCAATCTTAGAAGATCAAAGGAAGCAGTGGCAAAAATACGGGTGCACCATTCTTTCATATGGATGGACAGATAGAAGGAACCGCACTCTTGTCAATTTTTTAGCAGCTTTAAATGGTGAGATGGTTTTTTTGAAGTCAATTGATGCCTCTAACATATTAAAGAATGCAGAAAATTTGAGTCTTATGTTGGAGGAGCTTGTCTTAGAGGTGGGTATTCGTAATGTTGTCATGCAAGCTGCCACTAACAATACAATAGCACGTGTTGGTTGGAAGAGTACTACGGGCGAGGCATTCATCACTCTTTTGGACCCCTTGTGCGGCCAATTGCCTTAACCTTTCTTTTTGGAAGACAGTAAAATTGATTGGACGATACCGACCGTAGAAGATACAAAAATATAACCAACTACATATATAATAACCCTTGGATTCTATTGATGAGAGAACACACCAAGAGGAAAGAGCTTGTGCGAACAAGTGTCACGAAGTTTGCCACTAACTTCCTAATGTTGCAAAGTATTTCTAGTTTGTTGACATCGTTGAAGTAAATGTTTCTAAGTCAAGCATGGCTAGACTCCTAATATTCAAAGAAATTTGATGGAGAGAGGCCCACAAAGATAGTTTTTTATAATGTCTTTGTGAATAGAGCTACAAAGATCATCAAGGAAACTTCAATTTAAATTTCAAGTTGATTCCTTTATTTTGATTTTTGGAATGTATTGTTATGTACTTTATTTGTAAGTTTGTACCTTTAAAATTTAATTTGTTTGTAGGTTTCAAAGTAGTTGGTGAGGGTTTTTGCGGTTGGTTGATGGGGAGCGAAACACGATGGGATACATTTATGAGGCCATGGATAGGGCTAAAGAGGCCATCCAAAACTATTATAGAAGTATATGGCTAGATTTGGTCCCTTTTGGGAGTTAATTGCTCAAAGGGGGAACAATCAACTCTACCAACCAATTCATGCAGCAAGGTACTACTTCAAACCCAAGTTTTTCTTCTATAATGGATACATAGATGTTAACAGGAGGTTGTGGAGGGTCTCTCAACATGCATTGAGAGGATGAAACTAGAGGTTGAGGTGAGGGACCTCATTATTTTAGAGTTGCAAAATTACAAGCATCTAGAGAGACAATCTTTCCTTCGGCATTAGCTATCAAAGGGAGATTCACCTAGCCACTAGGTGACAAAAATCGAGTATTTACTTATATGTTACAAGTTACAAATTTAAAATTATTAATTATTCATTAACTTTTGATTATCTTGTTTGTAGGTTCTTGCTTTAGGAAGATTTGGGAGGAATACCCCACATCTTCAAAAGTTATCCCTCCTAATTTTATTTCAACCTTGTAGAGCTTCCTGATGTGAGAGCAATTGAGTTTGTTTGAGATTATTCAGATGAAGAAGCGCAACAAGTTGACAAAAAAACCTCAATGACCTAGGTTTTTGTGCAATACAATCTTCAGCTTCACAAAAGAAAGGTAAAGGACACATCGCAACAACCAATTGATTTGGATGAGATTAATCCATGCAACAATTGGCATGTGCAAGAAGAGAAAATTCCCACATTCAAAGAGGACGAGATTGTCACTTTCGAGAGGGAAGCTATAGAGGGAAAAGCACAAGCAAGAGATATTCGATTGAATGACATCTTTGGAGATGATGTGGAACATGCAACAAAGGAACCCACTGCCATCTATAACCAAGGTGGAGTCATAGCAGTAGCCTCCTTGGAGCAAGCATTTGCAACCGAGTGTGGGGACTAATACAAGCACTAGAGCCTCTCCTCAATATTTCTCTAGAATGGAGAAAAAGAAAATGTAAATTATTGTAATTTGTAACTTGCATAGATATGCAATTTACAATAATAATTTTCAATGACAATCATCATAAATTCATAAGACTAATCAGATGACTATTTTGTACTCTATTTGTATTCAAATCTAATAGAAAACACTTCCCAAACATTTTAAAAACTCGTTTGATACATTTTTTAACTATATTTTGCATAAAATTTATATTTTTTAAAGAAATTTTAGTATTTTTTAAGTTGTCACATATTTGCAAGTTAAAAAATTTGGTTTGCCGAGTATCGGCCGAGTATGCGAACCATGCACCAAACATTCAATCAAATGTGGTTAGGAACTTACTCCTTGTAATGTCTCTTTCTAGGCTCTAACTAAAACAAAGCGAAATTGCACAAACCCTAATAGATAGTAAACTGAAAATTCTGACAGCCAACTGAAAATTTATGACAGCAAGGTACAACAGTTTGATTTTTACAACAGCAAGGAAAATGCAATATCTCTTCAAAAATGCATCATTCACACCATCCAAAACATGTAGGGCAACTTAGAAATATTTTAGAACAAGTATAAACCAAGAAATAAGCCTTCAAACCCCAGCTGAAATTTATTTAATTAAATATAATAACAACGATAGTGTAAACCCTTACAAAAATGGCTGGAAATGAAGGATTCCAAGCCCAAAAAAAAGTCCAAATGTAGATTCCAATTGCTAAAAATATGAGAAACACAATGATGGTTGAGTTTGATGTTGTTGTGCCCTAGAAGACCCCCAATGCCACCTTAGACAAGTCACCACCCTAGGAGAGGGCTGGAAATGCCTTCAAATCTGAAAATAACTCCTTATGAGATCACCTTGTTGCAAGCTTGAGGGGTTTCGTCCTCAAACCAGCTCACTATTGAGAGGTTTCGTTCTCAATAGGTTCTCCAAGAGGGTTTTCGTCCTCAATGGATGAGAGAGAAAGCAAACAAGCTCCCAACTCCAAGAGAAATAATTCCAAAAGTATGCATAACCCTTTCCAAGCCAAGCGACCCCTTCTTATAGCTTGATGTGGCACCAAAACCAATTAAAGTCTTCTTAAGAAGACCAACCTCCTTGGGGGAATTAATAGTTCTTTTTTCCTTCTATTCTTCCATTGGCTTTTCATCTTTCCCACCGCCTAACTATACATAGAAAACTACTAAAAAGAATGCAATGCTCACAAAAACAACTAAAAAACATGACAATTACTCCCCTTGTTCATTTCCTTCTTGCCCACTTGGAATAGGCTCAAAGTCTTCCAAAAGGACTAGCGTTGAGAAGGGGACATTTCCTAAAGATCACACCAGTGCTAGAAGACCATCTTTGCTAATCAAGGCGAGACTAATTGCCATCATTTTCCTCATGCGAGGAATGCATAAAATTCTTCAGGGGCATAGAGAGAAGGCCGAGGCAGCTAGAGTCCAACTCTCCTCAGTAATCTTGGATGACCTTCCTCGGTGCCGTTTTGATTCGTCTACTAAGGAGGAAGGAGAAGACAAGGTAGCTATCCTATATTACGCATCCAACGGGTATATAGTTTTTCAGTTTTTTGTAGAATTTTAAGCCAAAGGGGCCTATGTAATTTACCCTGGATTGTGTGTCTTGGAATATACTCGTGGTAAGCAAGGGTCTAAAGGTTTTCAATAGTTGGTGACAGGAGCCTAAAGGATATGCTTTTATTTTTGTACCATTACCTTTGCCTTGAAGATACTCGTAAAGACTAGTTCAGCTATAGTTGTATCTTATATGTATTTAATCCTTCGATATAAATAAGCAAATATATTGGGCTTTTTCATTGTCTTGGATAGACTTGACGTTGGGCTTCTCTAGTTGAATGTTTCACTATACACACAATGCGTTCTCTACGACCGTATTTTGGTTTAATCTCACTTGTGGTGTTGGGTGATAAAAAGTCACTTAGATATGCATGACTCACGTAAGTGGAAATGAACACATATAATCTCGACCATAGATAGCATACTCGGCAAGTACTTGCCAAGTTGGCAAGTACTCGCCAAAGAAAACTACAAACGAATACTCGCTGAAAAAACTCACAAAAAAGGACTCGCCGAGTTTTGGCGAGTGCTCGGCGAGTACTTGCCAAAACTCGATGAGTCCAAGCCAAAACTTGCCTGTACACGCAAACACGGTTTTTACACTCAAAAAACTCGTTTTTTTTCCTTTATAAGGCCCTAAAGCACTTCATTTTCATTCACACAACCATTTGAGCTTGCATTGCATGTGTTGAACAGATTTTTGAGCGAATTCGAAGAGGAAATTTGGAGAATTGCATTTGGAGGTAAGTTTTTTTTTAAATTCTTTCAAGTTTTTGCAAATTTGGTATATATTTTATATGAATAAATACATATAAAATGTGGCTTTCAGGCGCTGCCCTCGACTGACCCGCAAGGGGGATACCCCCTTTACAACTCCCCTGGGCTATGAGTGTTAACCAATAAAATCAGGCTCCACAACCAACATAATACTCATTTGCAACCGTAGGTATGTTATTTTTATTAAATTACGGTGAAATATGGTTATTCAGGCACTTTTTTTTTAATTTAATTAAGCTTACGTTTTTTTAATTTTTTAAATGTGCATTGTGTTGCAGATTAGAGCTTAACAATGGCATCAGGCTCAGCATCATAGCACTTATCAGCCGGTTGTTGTATTCGCATGATGATGCAATTTTGTATTGTATTTGTATTCAAATCTAATAGAAAACACTTCTCCAACATTTTATGGACTCATTTGATACATTTTGTAGCTATATTTTGCTTAAAATTTATGTTTTTAAAGAAATTTACGTATTTTTAAGTTGTTGAGTATTCCCGAGTATTCACCGAGTCTTGCCGAGTCGATTTTTTTGGGTCTGCCGAGTATTCACCGAATACGAGTATGCGAACTATGATCTCGACGTATAATGCACTCACATTATTTATGTGGCTCTTCTCAATTCATATATGCTATGTGTTGCACACCTCACGCACTAAATTATATGCATTTTGATATGTGGGTAGTCCGTAGCATGTTGAGCATGGTTCTCATCGGCTTTGAGGCAATGTGTTGGTGGGAAAATTTGTTGAGTTGCGGGCAAGCAAAACCAACAGTTCAAGGGACCACAGTCCCTCCTCTTTGATGGAGAGGTTCCCTTATTCAAACCAAAATTGATCCTACAATATTTACAAATGTACAACTATTGCAGATCTTGTGTGAGGACACCAACTTCATTGTGTAAGGATGATGGGACTGAATACAGAGGAGTTTAGAACAGCAAGAAGATTGAGAGGGAGGAAGGGAAAACAACAATTTTAGATAAGAAGGAAACAAAGTTTATCCTACTATTGCATGTTAAATGAGATTTAAGAATGCATACATTCACATAACATGGAGATTCTTCCCCTTAAATCAAAAATGCATTGACACAAAGTTCTATGATTCTTGATAAAGAGGAGTGAACACAAAGTTTCACAATTCCACAATATGCAAATGATGTCAAAATGAGATCAAGAGATAGAAAAAGGGAGAGAAGGAAGGAAAAAGGTGGAAATCTTTTTGTATTCAATGTATACTTGCTCTTACATCAGATCTACTAGCATCCCCCTTTACAATTACAAAATGAAGCCTTTTATAGGCTCATTTGATCAAGAAGGTAGTTATTTTAACTACCCCTCACCTTAACTCTCTTTAACCTTGGTTTACATGACTTGAGTTAGAAATACATCAAATTGGACACAAATACAATATTTTATCATTACATTCCATAAACTCAAGTTCTAAGCCTTCATAACCATATCTTCTTGGTGAAATTTGAGAGTTATTGTGAAAACTGTAAAATAGTCAGTCCAAGTGGTCATCTAAAGAACAGGAGGAACACTGGAACTCTTCCCTGTGGGCCTTCAAACATCGACTTAACCTTTTGCTTGTTTGGTGGCCATGGCTAAGTTTCCAAGAATTGAGGGAACCGAGGAACAGCCTCCCTAAGTTCTTGAGATGACCGATCTCTGCCACCTCCCTTTGCTTTTGCCGGTGCTTGTTTTGGGAACAGCACTAGTGAAGAACAGCCTCCTCGCCATCCAATACCGACATGCCCGATTCCTCTAACTTGGCGGCTTTTGTAAAGATGTGGAGAAGAAGAGGAACAATGGTACAATTCGAAGGTGCTTGAAAGGCCCGACATATCCACTTCCTCTGTCTTGTCGGCATTAGCGGGAAGTAGGGAAGTGTCCGAACAAGAACGGTTCCATTTTTTCCACAAAAGGGTGACTTTGTCAATTATAATTGCTTAGGCTTGTTGGTGAATCGACGATAGAAAGGAACTAAGGAACAATTCCTTAGGTGTCGGTAAAGGACGGCTTTGCCGATGAGGAACAAATGAGTCGATTAATCGGAGAAGCGAAGGAAAAATGGAACATTTTTGTTTGTTCCACAAAGAAGCGACAAAGCCAACTTCACTACCCATTTCGCCAAGGTAGTAAAGTGGGGAACATGCAAAACAGAGGAATTGTTCCACCTATTCCTCAATTGTCCAATTTTGCCCAAATTTACCCCAAACTTTGTAAAATTAACCAACTCCTTTGACAATGAGGCTTAAAAAGAGGGGAAAGAATGCCAAGACATGAAGGTTTTGCCCATGATTTCAAAAGTTTTGCATTTTCACTAATCTTGTGACAACACAATGCACCCCTATCACATCTTTTCAGCAAAGCAAATCTTGTATGGCGTTTCACAAAGTGGAAAGTTGGAGTTCATTTGGAATCAGTTTGTGTTAGAATAAAAAGGTTGGGGAAGATATTTGACTTCAAAGTTGATGCATTTTCAGACACTGCCACTAGTTTGTGGATGGGGAAGATGCGTTTGCAGCCAGGAATTATCCTTTCACCAAGAGATTCTTACAATTATAGTTAGTGGAAAGATTGTGGGACAGAATTGGTGATTTTGGGGTGAGATGACATGGAAGATCAACCGGTGGTGGAGGCCAAGACCTCATTGACTTCCCTCTCCTCCTTTCTTCTTTTGTATTTGGCATGATAATAAGCCTTCTTCATTGAGGTACTATTGAGCATTTTTGTGCTAATAGTCCTCTTGATTTTCATGATGTTTTTTTGCACCGGGCCCTCTCCTGGGGTGAATTTATCAAAAAAAAAAAAAGTTGCAATGGCTAAATGTAACCATTTATTAAAATTAAATGAAACAGAATTAAGGGAATGCAATGAGTGGATGAGAAATAATAATAGTTTTTGGCTATATTAATTAATTAAATTAAAAGCTTTTCCAAGCCTTTAATATATTTGGATATGCACCAATTTTAAATTTAAAAGCTTATTTAAAGCTTTAAATATTAAAATAGTCAGAGAACATAAGATTTAAAAGCTATTTTTGGAATATCCATGAGAGGATAAAAGAATTTAAAGAATAATTAAAGGATTTCCTTTAATTAGATTTTGGTGGATTAAAAGCTATTTTAGCTTTTATATTAAAATATTCAAAGGAATTTGAGTGAAGAATTAAAAGAATATTTTATTTCCGATGCAGATGGATATTATGGATATGAATATGACAGGTCTCCTATTTGCATCCGTGAGGAGGGGTCATTTTTTAGGATGTCCTCAATAGAGTTCTTGTGGTTGCCTGTCCATTTGCATTATTTAAGTTTTCATTATGGTCATTTGGTTGTTGGTTTTGGTTTGTATATGGTTCAACCTTAAAGGAAAATAAAAATAACAAAACACATGTTAAAAAATTGATGAAATAAGCATGCACTTTGGTTGTTGGTTTCAGTTTGTATATGGTTCAACCTTTAAGGAAAATAAAAATACCAAAAGACATGTTAAAAAAGGATGAAATAAGTATGCACACCTGCTTGAGATAGCATATTACACCAACATTTACAAGTTGGCCAACATCACCTTCTGTGCTTTGCGAAAGCTTTTCCCCTTCAACCCATCCTGTCGTTATAACTTTCCTCGAAGTGTACTGGGAATATGTTTTGGGCACAATCACCTGCAATCTTGAAAATCATGTTCTTTTATCTCCTAAGACGAGGGAATTTTCTCTTTAAGAAACATGAAATAGCAAACCAATAATGATAACAATGCTTGTTTTCTACGTAAAACCATCGTTGAGGCTTTAAAATTATCCATGGATAAAACCTAAGATGGAAACCACTTGATAACAAATCAGGAATAAAACAGCATAACCAAACTTGCACTTAAGCATGAAATAAACTAAAAATCTCAAAGTCTGTATTCTGGGACAGTTCACCTCATATTCACATGTTATACCTATAATTCTTTATCTCTTGACTTCATTGGAATTTACCTTCCTTTTAAGGTTACATATATGGTGTAGAAAAATGGATATTTAATTTCGAATGGCATTTTTCAAGTCACATAGTTCATGACTGTGGATAATGGACTCTAAATTTCTGTTTCCAAATACTCCATAATACACAGTGGCATTGCAAATTTCCAGTTCATTCAAAGATTTGTGATTAGCATATTCTTTTTTATTCAACCAAAACGAGGCAGGTTTAAAACAAACCAACATGAACAACAATGCCTTCTTTTTCCCAGCTGTTTGTAGGAAAACTATCATAGGATAATTTTTATTTCCCCATCCCTTCATTCCACATTCTACCCAACAACAAAACCTTTTGCACATCACCATTTTCTGCTATGCATGAATGTGGATCTTTACAAAGGAAATTACGGAGAAGCGATGATTGATAATATACACCTGAGGAAGGTCCCTCCTCATCATTTCTGCAAACCGAGTTCCATTGTCACCCTCGTTCACATAGTCAAGCTCTTCAAAAACGGGCTGCCCATTCATCTACGAGTCCAACAACATCAATTGTAATCTGTAAAGAAGGTCAAAGAGAAGTTAAGCAACCAATAAGTGCACTATTAAACTTCTTAAAAATTAAATCAGTTATTTTTGTTTCACACTTATAATTTCCAAGTGCCAAGTTAAATGAATAAAATGCATTGAAAATTAGTGCAAAAGACTACTCTCGGCTTAAAATAGCATTAAAGCTTTCTCTGGCAAGTACTTTAGAGTCAGACAAAACTTGAAGTCAATTTACTTTTGGGAACTTGCGAAGAGCCAGCCCTAACTTGCGAATAATAAATAAATCAACAGTCACTGTCTCCAGAACAAAAGGGCGCTGCACTTTAACAGCAACCAGATCACCATTTTCCCGGAGGCGTCCTTTGTACACCTGGCCCAAAGATGCTGTATAGGAAACAGTCCATTAGTAATGATCAAAAGAATTTGAATCCTGTAAGCAGGAAGCAGGTAAGGTGAACTTCATGCTGCTTCCTTACCAACCAAAGCTATGAACCATAACATAAACATCATGGAAAAACTAAGGGAGGTCAGATTCAAGAAAGCATGTCCTTATTTATCAGGCATGTGATATACAGGCAGAATTCAGATAGAACCAGTGGCTTTTGGTATAAAGTGTAGCTACTGCATTGTTTTGAGATTACCGGCAGCAATTGGAGATGGTGAAAGTTCTGAATATATTTCCGTCCATGGCCGCCCTAGCTCTTCTTCTATCAGGGCCATAGCCATATCATCAGGAAACGACGGCACCTTCAAATTTTCCCAAAAATTAAACTTCGGTTAACAAATAAGCTAAAGCTACATACAAATTCCTATGTTTCTCTTGGCCATTTTCTATTCTGAAATGAGGATTATCAAAAATGTAATTACTGTTCTCTTACAAATAAATCAATTTAAAAACAAATTCCTCTTTGTGCACATGATTTAAGTAAAAGTCCAATAAAAACCTCTGTGAGCAACCTAAACAATGTCAAATCCATGCACTAAAAATAAGAATGATTCCATATAGTGTGATTTTCAAAATCAAAATATGATTGAAGAAAGAGGACAATCTAAACTACAGCTGTTATTCAGAGGAAATTGGAACGTCTGCTATAACCAACTCCAATATTATACAATAAATAAATCTACCTGAAAATGACCAATCATAACCTAGAAAATTGAAAATCGCTGAAAACACCTGAGAAAAGTTAGAACTAAAACCTGTACACCTCCTATTATCACTAGCAATTCATTTATCTGATTATCCAGTCCAAAACTCATATAAAGGGGAACCATTTCACCTATTCCCCTATAGCCAAAGTTTTCAGCATAACACACAGTAACAAGTAAAGTGTGAGGCATTTACTTCTGAGAATTGATATCAATTTGAAAAGCTTGCAGATGTAACAAAACAAACTATTCTAAGTTTCTCGATAGAACTAAGACCCTAAAGATGGCTATTTATACTTGCAATTGGATCACAAGCTTTGGGTTTATCTGCTCTGGTTATGTTTACATCATTTAAGCATTCAGTATTTATTTATTTTCAAAGCCTAGGGTTTTTTTCACCCAAGTACCTTTTCTATAGAAACTGGATGTACTTTTGCGTCCAATTGACTTGCTTTGGTCATTTGTAGGCGTTAATATGGTTTGATTCTTCCTTTCTTTCTTTCTTTCTTTAAGAGAAAATGATTAGATGTGTGTTTTAAATATGAAGCCATCCATATTTTGTTTCCAAATTTTATGAGGGAAAATCCTAATTCTTGCAATGATTTATTTAAATTAAGGAATAACATATCTCATGAAATCTGTGGATTTTTATCATTCTGTCTTACCATTTTCACATTCAGACCCATATTAATTTCCAGGAAATAACAACCCAATGAAAAACTGTTGTTTTTAAGTTATTTGAAAAATAGGTTCCCAATAAAATTTCATATTATGGCCATGAAATGGATAAAACGTGGCACTAGATAGGTTTGGCCAGAATATTATATTTCTAATAACCAGCACATAGTTATTCATTGGTATGATATATGGCAGAAACATGTTGCTTGAGCCCAAATGTATGAGTGGATTTTTAACAAGAAATATGACATGCAGCTACTTATTCAGACTAAGAAAAGGAATCTCAGTAAAATGTGGAACTGCAACTTATAAAACCAACGAAGGATATGAAACAATAGCAAGGAAGGAGAAAGCTTTCGGGAAAGTAACCATAAATGTTGCTTGAAAAGAAGCTGCAGTTAGCAAGATTGTGAAACTTAGGAGCTGAAATAATCAACAAGAAGTAAAAATATAAATGTGAGAAAGAGAAAAAAGCAGGTTTTTAGATCTCAAATAAGAGGGGTGCCAAAAAGATTAATAGAAAAGTAAAATGGATGCCTCCAGAAGATGAGAGGGAGAAATTAAACTTAGATGCAGCTCAAAACGTAATCCAGGCCGGGAAGGAGCTAGAGGAATTATCCAAGACTACCATATTAAATTACCGATATGGTCACTTGAAAGTCTTGGGATACAATCCGGTAATGCGGCTGAGGCAATAGGAACCCAACATGGTCAATGATTGGCAAGAAAGATGAATGTCGACCCACTTTGGATTGAGATGAACTTTCAATCCTTTCCAATTATCTTCAAAAGCAAAGTGCCATAATTGGAGACTAAGAAATCTAGTTATGGTGCTTGGGAGTTGTGCCACAGGTTTACTTGTCTAAAGGTCTCTCATCCCCCATGCGTATAATATGGTGATGGACCACTTGGCATAAAAAGACCTCAAGACTTCAAGCTATCACCGAGTCAATAGATTAGCATCAAATACTTGAGAGCCCAAATTCTATTCCTGTTTGGAGGTGCTTATAAATGATGAGTTGCAAAATGCTAGAAAATAAATTTTAAAAAAAGAGGAGACCAAACGATATAATAATCCTAAATTTAGTTGGGGGAACTATATATTAGAGGGGAGCCACAACATCAATGTCATTAATCTTAGACTAAGGAAAGGGGAATGGAAGTCACCAACCCCATAGGACTAGAGGACTCGTCTTTAAAAAAATTGACAATCATCATAACAACAAGGCTGCCACTTTAAATACATTTGCACGAGCCACGAGGGTTGCTAAAGCCCAAAAGATGGATTTCAAGGAGATTTTTGAGGCAGGTAAATTTAGGAAGAGGCCACGGCTTGTGCTACCATCATAGCTATCCCACATGGAAGCTGCGGTGACTTTTCCATAGCACCTCTCCTGCATAGCAACAACTCACTACAATAATTACTATTATTGTTTTAAGTAATTGAAGGCTTCCACTAGAAATTTAATTTGACTACTAATTTTTGTAGAATTTTGAGTGTTGAAGTCATCTCAAGATGACCTCCATGAGTAATCATCACCCTAATACCTTATAGCTAACCCTTTCCTCACATTTCCTACCAATGCAGGATTAACCCAATTACAACCCAACCCAATCATGTATTATTGATTATTACCACAAATTCATACCAATGTAGGTTAACCAAATTACAACCCTATCATGTAGTTGTGATTATTACCAAAAGATCTTACCAATGTGGTATTAACCGAAGTACAACAGAATCACGTATTTGTGATTATTACCAAAAAAAAATGGTAAGAATTGGAAGACGAGCTACGCGGAATTAGGTAAACGACTACTCATGGAGGTCCTCTTGAGATGACTTGAGCACAATCGAGTAAAATCCCACAAAAATTAATAATCTAATTAAATTGTTCATGGAAGCCTTCAGTTTCTAAACAGAATTACAAGACTGAGTTGTAATTGGATTAATCCCACATTGGTAAGAATTGTGAGACAAAGATGACATGAAAAGCATCACATGCTACAAAAGCTTTGTCAATGGGGAAAGAAGCTAGACGGTGAGAAGCCCAAACCAGCGGACTATATTCATTATTCCTCCCCTTACAAATAAATGCTTAAGGTCTTTGTCTGCTAAGTGGGTCTTCTTGCCTTGCGATTATTACTAAAAAAAATAAGGAAAAGTGCCAGTAGGATAATGACTATGCATAGAGGTCAACTTGAGATGACTAAATCACATGAGTAAAATCCCATGAAAATTAATATTCTACTTAGTAATTACGATTATTGTTAGCCTAATCTCTTACCACATTTAATCTCTAATATAATCCCAAAAACTCTTTAGAAGTGCTGCTACGCTCCTTGAGAGGGGATCTTCTCAGTAATTCTGCAAATTGTGGGTCTGCTGCTTCGATTATCATGGATAAGGGGTCTTCTAGCAAGAAAAAATGTAACCTAAGGTACCGCCATTTGGGGGCTTGGAGAGTTAGTCAGAAAGTTAAGTTTGGTGAGAAGAGGCCTGACGTTGTCGAGGGGATGGACGATGTGGCAAGTAGCCTGCTAAGGAGAAAAGTGACCTGGACCTTGAGAAATGGATTGGCCTAACATGGAAGATTACAATACCACTAGAAGGAGAAATATTGCTTTCACCATGGTCACAATTATTAACAAAATGAAGTATATAACAATAGGCACCAATAAATCCTTGGGAGTAAAGTAGAGGACAAACAGAAACTCACTTTGAAGATATTGAAAACTATCAAAGGCTTCATTGCTAATAAAACAGAGGTGTGTTGGAGTTGTGTGTTCACATTAGACTTAGATTAACTAGTTATATCTATCTAACCTAGTTTTGTGTTAGTTCACACAACACAAAAGTTAGGCTTAAATTAGGGAGTCGTTTCTATACTATTGGAGTTGAAACTAATTGTGCATATACAAATTGTTGAGTGCATATATTTAGTGGATTCTCCTATTTGTTGGGTTGCTCACAACAACCAAGTGGTTGACGTGAAACAACCTCTCCAAACTATTTAAACTAGGACACTCCTTCGTAAAATTATGAGGATTGTAAATATTAAGAGAGAGACATTTGATCCAATTTGTTTGTGTCTTGTGGCTTAACTTTCTCACTGTGGTGATGGCATGCTAAACTCAGTGTGGTGATGGCATGCTAAAGGGATCCTAGCTGAGAGTAGTCAATACTCCAATCTGGTATCAAAGCTACCTTCCCTAGCAATTTCCTGGATAATTCTTTTGAAATTTTTTTATTTTTTGAAGCCATTGCAAGCAGCCGGTATTGTCACTTATAGAAATGCTTAAAGTGTATTGTTACAGCCAGCATATTCCTCCCAATCTGCTATCTCTTTATGGCGATTGGAAGGTTTCTGCCTAAATCATTACCTCCAACATTGTTCAGTGTTCATACAAACGCACAATATATTTAGTCACGACAGCTGCACTCACAGCCTACAATACGGATCATGAATTTCTGTGGAACCTTGGAAGTTTTTATTGATCATGATATGACTCAAAACATGAGCAATTTGCGCAGCAGCATATGTCTAATATAAAGCAATGTGTTGTTTTATTATACGGCATCCTTTACGGGTTCAACTCCACCAATCCGCAACACTTCAAAGCCGTGACTCTCAGATCCACCTATTTCGCTTCACTCCCACCACTAACAACTCACACGGCATACTACTTCCACCACTTTCGTCCAGGACTTATGTTTTAGTTGTTGCATGCCACATTGTGGTGATTGAACACACGATCTTCTACGAGTCAGCAGGGAGAATAATTTTGTGTGATCTCCTCATAGTGTATAGAATCCTCTCGACAATTAAGAGTTTTAAGTTAGAGCCATTTATTGGGTCTTTCATTGGCTTTCTGTCCAAGTATTTTGTTTTGATTGTTTCATCATCAAATCTCTCCACGATTGTAAATGGTATGAGCCAGGGACACTTTGAACTTACCCGATTTCATTTCACGCCTCACATCATATCTCACAACAAGGTCTATGGCCTTGAAGTTCATTTGTCGTACATCTAATTCGAACACATCCCTTTTGTCTTACCACAGTTCAAAATTAGGTCATACTTCAAAGGGTCGTGCCTTTCCTATTAAAATAAATCCTATTAGTTTTTTCTTAAGCCTCGCATTCATGCTCATTGAAATTGCTCTCCAAAATTTATGTCAGCTAACTGTTCCAATTGGTTGATCAACTTTCCATCGAACTTTGCACCCCTAACTTGGTATAATATGACCTTCGGTAGGACAACCGTGATGTAGATGGTTTAGAAGAGCTGAGCATCACCACATCTGCTTCTGCTCATCTTGTCTCAAACCTTGGCCTTCTTCAATCTCCTTAAGCTCGACGCTATTGCAAACAAGTTGGAACACTTCATAGTCTTCCATATGCCAATGAAACAGCCAGTTTGTCTCAACTTCAAAGCATGACTATGACTCCATGGCCCCTATCATTTAGCACCATCATACCTTGTTTCAAATCAACCAAGTATTCTTCAAAGTTTAAGCATGGCAAGGCTACTTCCTCACTGGCTGCCTAATTCTTCAAATCTATGACATACTTCCACCCTTGATTTCAATCAAGATCAAATTCTTTTTCCATTTATGATCGACTTTGGCTGCTATCAACCAACACAACCCCAATAGTGCATCATAGGCCTTCTTTTGTAATGAGATGACCACAAAATTCAGTAAAAAGGGTTAGATTCCGATAATTACTTTTTGTCCCATTAGTACACCCAATACCTTGATGCTATTTAGTATTACCATTGGAATGCCATAGGCCGCATACATAGCTTCCCAAGACTCTTCCAAGTCTCTTTTGGAAGAACATTCACGCCAGAACTACCACCGATGATGTTGTTTGTCAAATTACACAGAATTTTCATATACACAATTGTCGGTTGTCGAGCTAGGTTCATCGTCAAGAGCATAGGATCAATCACTTGGTCACCTAACATGGGGGCTCGACTATGAGTTCATTCTTCTACTTTTTGCTCTCCCGACACTCAATGTTAGGTGTGCCATTGATGCTCCAAGTTTTGACAAATGTCTTGTATGGTAGCAGTTAGAGCATTCTTGAGTTCTGGAATGCTTTAAAATAAGTCAACTAGCCTCACATGTATAATGGTCTCCAAGATGTGTGATAACTTTGTCCGACTCTAATCTACTCGTCATTGAATTAGTATGCTCATTCAATCGACATTGTTCTTTGACCATGTCTCTCTTGACTTTTTCCTTGCTTGACCAATATTTCCTTCTTTGTGTGTAGGTCAAATAATTAGCTTTCTTCACTCGTGCTCTTGTAATTGTCATCACCTCCTTTCCCTTAGCTACGTCAATCATATTGGTGTTGGCTTGTTTCCGACGATCGCCATTATTATGGTTCTAAAGCCCACGACATCTACAAAGAAGTCCAATGTTATTTCGATTGAGGCAATCTCTTGCTAAATGGCCCTACACTATACAATTGCCCTTTCTTGGGAGTCATACCGAATCCGACTCCCACCACCACTATTATTATGACATTGGTAATTTCTTGTTGGCGTAGTGGGTGGTGTCGATTTCCCTCTTTGTGTGAATAGTATTTGATAGCTCTAATTTTGCAAATTAACTCGGCAATCTTTGATTGAACACCTTGTAACTTGACAAAACTTACAAAAAAATCCTTGCCTTCATACTTATCATCTCCCTTTAGTTCTTTCATCATCTGGAGTATGTCATTTCTAAAGCTTGCACTAATCCAAGTTCGCTATCATTTTTAGAGTTAGGTTCATCCTCTTCGCTTCCTTTCGAACGTGAGGAAGTCTTTTTCTCGGCTTTCAATGTCCATAGCTTGGTTGTATGCATCTTCATAAGATGAGATGAGCCCACCTTCATGATCCTCTACAATAAGGGTACCAGCCCTTCATCTTCGAGTCGGCGACAAGTTCTTTTCAACTTTTCCCAATAGTTCTTAAAGTATTCTATTTTAGGTGCAAACATTCTTGTGGTTACATGTCAAGTTTTATAAATTTTTGTTACAATCTCATTGTGATCTCTAAGGGGCTTAAATTCATTTTCAAATGCTTTCCTCAATATCTCCCTTGTAACATTATCAATGTTTGGTGCATCTGTGTACCAACCAATGGCCACTTCGCAAAAGTCTGGATAAAGAGCATTAAAACAAAAGATGTCCACTTGTGTGCGCCCATTGGCAATCCAGTTGTAATACATGTCCCGCAATGCAATATAAGATCCTTTGATCCTTCACTAGTGAACTTTGGCAACTTTTGTTTTTCTGGAGATGGAGTTGATGAGGTAACCATGGCGTTGGTTATGGGTTGCTTCTAACATGGCTCTTTGGTTATGATTCTCCTCATTAAGAAGGTTTTCACTAGGTGTTCCTTTGCTCTCTATGGGCACGAGACACATACCTATGCTCGAACCTTCCTTCGATAGGGATCCTACACTATGTTGCTCGTTGTCAAGTCCCCATTTTGTGTCACTCCCTTCAACTAATTGTTCGGGTTGCCTCGAGCCTTCACTTGATACTATTGCAACAACCTCCAACCCAATTTGGTCATTTAGGTCCACACATACCAATCCGGATTGGGCTACAATCTAGTGAATAACACACTAACGATGGTGCTTAATGTGTTATAATAATCAATTCATAATGAAAGAGCTATAGAAACAAAATAGCTTTATTGTAATTTTGAATGTATATAAATTAGCTAACTCCATAAGAGAGATGTATGCCCGAGATCTATCTATTTATTCAAAACAAACTACTTTATAGCTATACAATGGAGAATTTGAGCAAATTGTTGAAAATAGAACATGAAGGGTTCCAAATGGAAGCCAAAAGGTCATCCTACATGGAGACCATATGTATCCACCTTAGGGGTGGAATTGAATAGACAGAAGTGGAAAAATCCAAATTCTATCTCTTTTTTTAGTGTTGTTTGTTTGGGTCATATCCCTACAATATTGACTCGATTTGCAAACCGAAGAATTGTTGGAAAAATAATGCGGCCAACTTGAAAAAGCAGCTACAACAATAGACTCAAAGATGCAGTCTAAAGCACAGAATGCTTTGAAGACCCTCAAAACTGCAAAATACCAAAACCTATCAAAAGCGCTAAAAATGGATTTTCACGACTTTCTAAATACTGATTCTTAGAAATCTTATTCTAGATCATTCATTCCTCTTTAAGAAATAATGGGCCTCATTGCTCTGAATTTTGAACCAAGTGAGGAAATGGTTTCTCAATCTGGTTCTTGGTGAACCATTTCCCTTGGTTTGCCACATTCCCTTCCTTCATTACTCGATAAAGTGTAATATGTTGATGCTTATGTCTTTAACCACCTTTTGAATGATTTGATCAAAGTTCACTAGTGTCGCATAGTCAAGGTTCGGCTCTATACTAAGCAATTGTTCACCAATATCTGATGTATCCAGGAGTGGTGGAAAGTATGGGCAAAATAACTCAACATCGAAAACTAGATGCAACCCAAGGTAGGGTGGAAGATTAAGCTCAAATGCATTCTCACCAACTTGTTTGGTGATGGTGTATGGCCTATATTGCAGAGCTCTAAGTTTCCTATATGGACCCGTGAGTCACTCTTTCTAAAGATGTAGCCAAACCTAGTCCCCCATTTAGAACTGATGAGGACTCGATGGACGTCATGATGTTGTTTGTACTTTGAACTAGTCCTTCACAAAATCTCATGAACCTAGTGTTGGATGTGTCGAATTCATTCCATAAATTTGGTTGCCTTATCCACTTCTTTCTTCTCGTGCATGGGCAATTTCTTCTTCCAACATAATCGGTAATGTGACATCAATGGGAGTCGATGGTTGGAATCGAGACATACTTGAAATGGGCTATGTTTCGTGGAGCTATAAAGAGCTCGACTTTAGCTATGTTCGGCATATACAAGAATCTCATCTCATGAGCGTGGATTTCTAAAGTGATACATCCGAAAAGATGCACTATCACACATTGACTACCTCTGTCTACCCATTTGTCTAGAAGTGGAATGTAGTGGACTTGTTGTTCAATTGTGTGTCCATGATGGACCAAGGTGCAAACCAGAAAATCCCCACAAATCTAATATCCATATTTGACACGATGCATCTTGGTAGGCTGAAATGAACCCACACATGGTCAAAGAGAAGTTTTGAATCTCCTCACCGAGATCCCCTTTTTGCAAGGTGTCAAGATTGCCATTTTTGTGAACCCGTCAATCACAACAAAAATACAATCATGGCCATGCTTGGTAGAAGGGAGGCCTAACATGAAATCCATTGAGACAAACTCCTAAGGTGTTCCTAGAAATGGAAGAGGAGTGTAATAGCCCCGCTTCCGATTAGTTGGCTTCTCGGTCGCATGAGTTGTGCAAGTTGTGGTTGCATAGGTTGTGCAAGACTTGATGTATCTAGTGACATCATGACGAGCTTTAACCAATAGAAATACTTTTGCAATACTACCACTATTTTCTCTACCCCAAAGTGACTTAACCCGACTATAGTGAAACCCCATATCAATATTCAACAGTCCCTTGTAGGAACACAAACGTGTCCCGTGTGGCATAGAACCCCTTCCTACAAATGATTGTGCAAACATTTTTTCCAGCACTCAATCTCGATATATGTCGGAAAATTTAGGGTCATGTTCATAAATTTGAGGCCATTCTGATGTCTCATGCCCACATGAGTCGAGAATTGTTGTCGTGCCGAAGTAATCGAGGGCCAACTCAAACGATCAGCCAACAACTCGGTTGGCACTCCCCTTCTTGTGTAGGATGTTGAGATGGAACTATTGCAAATAGGTGGACCGTCTTTGGTGACTATCATTTCAACTTGCATTGGATCTACATGAATTGTAAGGGTTTGTGATCTCTGTGAATGATAGTTTCTTTTCCCAAAATATAGTGTTTTCATTGGATGCAAGACTTGCACGGTGGTGTCAACTCCTTGTCATATGTTGGATACCTACACATTGTGTCAAAGAAGATCTCACCATGGTAATCCATTGAATGCCATTGTTGGGTGAGGACTACTCCAAGTGCATACACTAAGGCATATATTTCTTTCGTAAATGATAGTTGTAGATCCGGAAAAACTAGGAATGGTGTTGAACAAAGTTTCTCCTTCATCCATGCAACCACCTTTTGTTGTGCCTCTATCCATATGAACATTGTTTTCCCTCCTCCGTATGTTACCGAGTTCGGAGGCCATGCAAGGTGAGAAAAACCGAATACAAACCGGTGATAGAAGTTGGCTAGTCCCAAGAAAATTTGAAGTTCTGAGAGACTCTTTGGGT
The DNA here is from genome assembly GCA_018340775.1 of Taxus wallichiana var. yunnanensis. Lineage (NCBI taxonomy): Eukaryota > Viridiplantae > Streptophyta > Pinopsida > Cupressales > Taxaceae > Taxus > Taxus wallichiana. The sequence continues at coordinate 757,712,326 of CM031242.1, read as the reverse complement.
CTGGCTAGGTTTCAGATGAGCTAGATTCTTCATCCCCCTCTGAGAATCATTCCCATGAGACGGATTACAACCTTCTTTCAGGTTCTACCTGCAATTGGAGGAACTAAACGGCAAAGCCATTCGACCCGATTCATAAGGCATAAATCGGTTCATCCCGGTTGGACCTTCACATCTCCCAGTCACCATCAAAAGGCTCACCGCACACTCGTACCAAAGGGCAGCCCAGCTCCACCCGTCTCCCTGGCTGTCATTTTAGTCTCAAATCTCAAAGAAAGGGGGCCCTCACCTCCTACTCGGATTGCCATTTCATCAAGAGCTTCTTTTTGTCGACATCGAATGTTAGGAGGGATGTGGCTACCATTTCTAAGTAGTCTATTAGTCCTTGTTTGCCTCCTCCTTCATTCCCTTCTCTGCTTTTCCCTTCTTTCTCCCCCTATTCGTTTCATTGCCTCGCTGTGGGGGTTTGGATTCGGGGTTCTTGTTTGTTTTGGTTCTTTTCCTTTCTTTTGTTTTGGGAACTCATTTTGAGTTTTCCCCACTCGCACTTTGTATATTGTTTGGGTTGTAGTCCCATTGGCCTACTTTTGTGGTCATTCGTTGGATATTAATATATTTATCTTATATTATCTTATCTTATCTTATCTGGGTCCACATGCACACCATCCCCGTCGATGATGTTAACCCAAGTGTTGGATACTTTCCATGCCAAAGGGACACATTTTTATGTTTGCACAAAGCTTAAGCCAATGAAGGTCTCGAGAACCTATTGGACATGTCAAATGTGTTCCTCCCATGTCTTCTCAAGACAAGAATGTCATCTAGGTAAAAACCACAAAGGACTCGATGAATGGTCACAAGATATCATTTATCATTCTCATGAATGTTGCACGTGTATTTGTTAGCCCAAATGACATGACCAACCATTTGAACAAGCTCTCCTTGGATTTGAAGCGCGTTTTCCAAATGTTCATTGGATCAATGGGAACTTGGTGGTAGCCTGACTTCATATCAATCTTTGTGAAAAACTTAGCTCCCCTGAGCTAGTCTAAGAGGTCATCAATCCGTGGAAGCAAGTATTTATTTTTTACTGTGATTTTGTTCAAGACTCAATAGCTTGATGCAAAGTTGCCACATTCCATCTTTCTTTCAGGGGAAGAACAATTGGGCTCCCACAAGTTGATGCGCTTAGTCGGATGTGCCACTTCAATCACCTCCTAAGTCGACACTGATCTCTTCATACTCAAGTCTTGAGCTTTTATACGAGAGGCCCATTTAGCAATGGTGTTCCACGAATCAAGGCAATTAGATGTTTAACCGACAATGCAAAGGTACACCTGTCGGTAGTATGAATACATTTGTGTATTCGGATATCATCCGATCCATTTGTTTCTATGTCTTGTTTGGTTTGGTGTGATAGTTCTTACGGTCGTTCGAACCTTTGGTTTATCCTTAGGCTTGATCATGAGTAAGACAACGGTGTTGGTTTGAGCAAGCAACCTCCAACATTGTTTTGCACTTATCAGGGCCACTGATTTAACAAGGGCTACCTTTAGGATGCATAGAACTTATGACCTAAAGAGATGATGGAACTCCTAGGTCTGTACTCAAAAACACCATGGTGATCCCACATGTAGGGTTCTCTAAGAAGCACATCACGAGACCACCAAATCCTTGAATGGTTTCATTGAATAGGAGGGCGACATTGTCGATTAACATGGATGTATCTTACTTGATTGACTTAACTAACGGAGTATGGTTTGTGGGTGAGGGGTTGTTACTGATTTAGCCTCTTCACTATTTTCGCAGATATCAAATTCTTTTGACTCCTATCTAGGATGAAGTGCAAAGTTGTTCCATTTACCCACATTTGTGAGTGAAACAGTCATTCTACATCATCTTTTCTTTGGAGGCATTGTTCATGCAAAGGGCAACAAAGTGGTCTATGGATCTGCGCTTCTACAATTTGCTCCCCTTCTTCATGAACACATGGGGTTTCAATGGAGGCTTCTCCCGCATCCGGCTTCCAAGACTACAAGAATTTTGTTAGTGGTTTGACAATCCTTTGTGTCATGATACATGCTCTCGTGCTTCTCGCGCCACATTCATGTGTCTTTTTGCGGCCTTTCTTTCCATGTTTGCTTCTTATCCTATTTTTGTGGTGTACCATTTCTTTGTTGCTTGTATCGGCCTTCTCTTTCTTTGGATATGAAGAATCTCTACTTCCTCTGTATCTAGACTTTTCTTCAATCTTGACCGCATCCCAATACGCTTCCCCTGAGAACTAATGTCTGCGAAACTTCATCTCTTCCTAGATGTAATATTATGAACCCACTACAATATTTTAGAATTCGATGTTTCTCGTTGTCCCGTGCGCCAACTTTTGCCAATAGGGTATGAAACTCATTGGTGTAGTCTTAAATTATTTGATCACGACCCTAGCACAACTAGTGTTGTTTTTTGAATTGGTCCTCATAATTCTTCACCGGCTAGTATTCTTCTCTAATAGCCTCTACAAAATCGTCCCATGTTTTAGGGGTTTTATATTAACAATTACAAACTCATTATCATCATCTTGTAGAAAGTGTATAATTCCCACCATTTTTTGACATGTAGAGAAGCATTGAGAGTGAATGTTATCTTTTCATTATCAGAGAAATTATTGACAAAGAAATATGAATCTAGTTGGTCGAGCCATTTATCTAATTCATCAGCATCAATTTTTCCTTCAAACTAAGAATGTCAAAATTTACTTGTCAGAAAGGTATTGGACCCTCAAAGGGTTTACTTGACGTGGATGTAGTTGCAGCAGAGATTGGTGTGGTTGCAAAGATGGCCCGTAAGAGAACACACGCAAACTATGTCATTGTCTCCTTCCTTTACTTCTCAAGGGTTCATGTAATGTCCCCATTTCGAAGACCCTTAGCCTATACATCCCCGTGTGGGCTTCGGATTTAAGGGAAACATTTTTATTAAATAATTAAATGTTATTCCCTGGAGAAATAATTACTTAATTATTTAATTATTTTATAAAAGTTATTTAATTTAATTCCCAAAATATATAAAATTAAATGGGGAATTAATTAAATAAAAAGTTAGGTGGCTTTCATTGATAAAATCACCCTTTGCAAAGGGGACGCCACACCTAGGAAAAACAAACTGCTTTTATTTAATATTTTCCCTCTCCTAGGGTTTTTGAATTTTGTGTCTCCTTGCTTATAAAAGGAGTGCTAGGGTCATCATTATTATGATTATGCTATGATGAACTTATTTTGATACTCCATGCTTGGAGTTGGGATGCATGCCCATTGATGCTTTCTCTCTCTCTTGCGTGGGAGGTTGTTTTAAGCTGGTTATTGAAAATCAATTGAAGTGATTATTTGCTAGATCCATGTTTTTGGCTTTGGCAAGCATTTGGATTTAATTTGCAAGTGAAAATCTGCCTTTTACTGTAGCGACGTCACTGTAGCGTCACTGTAGCAGCAGGTTTGTGAGTGCTTTTGTAAATCGACTTGGGTGTTTGGTTCTCTAAACCCTAGCGACTTCCTCTTATGGTGTTTTGTGGACTGTTTTGCATGCATTATTTGGTGTGGATCGATCAGATTTTTGCAGGTTATTGTGCCCTTGTTACAGCGACTCCTATAAGGCAAGTTGATATGATTCATGATCTGATTTAGTCTGCTGTTCCTGCGATTTCACTTGAGGGTTATATTTAAATATTGGCAGCGATCCTTGTGGCTTTAAATTCTAGTTTTGGCGAGCTTCTTATGGTGATTATAGACTGATTTGTGTGCAAAAATCTTAAGCTTTAATCTTCAGCAGTTGCTGGTTTGTTTGCTAAACTGGATTGTGGTATTTTTAAGGGAAGTTCGACCAGCCTGGGCATGATTTACAGTCCCTTCAGCTTCAGCGATTCCTTTTAATGTTTTATAAACTGTTTGGGCCATAAGTGGATGTGAATCGACCAAGTTTAATGTGTGACTTTGTGCCTTTCCTACAGCAGATTTCCTTGGGCATGTTTATGACTGATTTATGATCTTTTTCGACTAATCTTATGCATGATTATGTTGGCTAGATTTTCTGCATAGCATAAAACCTAGGCAGTCATGAGATAAATCTCCCTCATTTACTGGTGAGGCTCCCGTGTCAGATTTGTCAATTAAAGTATGCTAGTATCTATATGGGGTTTTACTTTAACTGCTCAGTTTATGAACCTTAACTGAACAATTCTGCAGCAAGTAAGCAGTTGTTTAAAGAAAGGAAATATTTATAGAAGAAGGAAAGGGAATTATATAAACACAAAGAAGAAATGGGAAGATGTGCATCCCAATCAATAGATAGCAGAGTTGATTGCATGCACATAGAAGAAACCAATAGATATAAACACAGAATTATAAGCAAAGGTAGCTCTAGATCTAGATCTGAAATAACACAAAGTCTATTAAAAGATCTAAGATAAAAAGCAAGAAACACAATACACCGTGACACAAAGTTCTCCGAAAATATGCTCCTGTATATTCCTTTGCTTCAAGTGGCTCTCAAGGGTTTCAAAGACGAAGTCTGAAACACAAGGTTGCTGCTTACAAATTCTGATCATTAACCTAAAGGTTCTTCCTCTACTTATAGAATGTAGAGGGGCAATTACAAATTGGAAGTTTGTAGTTGAACTGGCACATGTGAAAGTCGAGAAAGAAACAACTGCAATCTCCATCCTGTAATTCCTCTTTGCATGACATGTATGATTTGCAGATCGAAAATAGAACCTTCTATATTACACGTCCGCCACCTATCTCCAAGTAGTTGACTTATTCAAGTAATGGCTTTTAAACCAATCACCTAAGTTGTATAATTTAATTGATCGCTCAATTACTTTGTCGGAGGAAAGAAGAAGGAAGAGGAAAGCTGTAGTCTTGTCCTTTTTCATGTCTGCATGCAGCTAATTCTTTTGCCTTTGATTCTCACCAAACTCAATCTGGGAGTAAATTTGGATTTGAAAGCAAGATGGATCTGGAAACAAGCTGGAATCTGGAAGCAACTGGAATTTTGCCTTCGCCTTGTCTTCTCTTTTATCCTTGAAGCTTTTGCAGTTCTTCTTCAGTACATGCATCAGTGCAATGTTCGTCGTAAGTAACTCATCGTTTTTATTTTTAATTGCATATGAGCAATTAAAAATTCTGGAAAGCACTCCGGATGAATGAAAATTCAATGAAGGCTTCAACTGGAAGATGGGAGCATTTGCACAAAATCCTGGAAGAAATTTTCCACGCTTCTTCACGGGCTGCATTTGAAACAAGAGGATGAATTTTTGCCAGAAGCTTTTGTAATTATGAGATCTAAATCTGGATCTGGATCTAGCACACTCCATGACGAATTCTGGCAACTAGGCTGTGAATGGAAATGTTGCAACTCGAATGATTCCACTGCTTTTGACTGCACGCATGAGGGAAGTCTTTCCAGCTCTAGATCTGTCTATCAATTCGGAAAGAGGTTCCGACCTAGATCCGTGTCTCCTATGTCTGCAAATTTGGAAGTGATGCATGACTCCGTTGTGCTTTCTTTTTCATCCTTCTTTGCCATGGCTTTGTATATTGTTGTCCAATAATTCTCTTTCTTCTTATTTGACTGAATTCTTCAAAATTGGTGCAGATTTGGATAATCCTTCAGATTCGGAGGAAATATTCAATGTATTGGACATTGATATAAGTTCCTTTTCTTTATAAAAGCACCTGTATCTAACTCCTGCAATTAATTCAGACAAAGATGGCAACCAGAGCATGCACAGTGAATTTTAATCACAAAAATCTGCATAATTCAAGCCTGCTGCCCCAAAATTTGACGTTTTATTTGCATGCAAAGCAAGCATGAATTTTACCAACATCACCTGAGCACCTGTATCACTTCTACAAACAATTATGCAGACACAAATCAACCTTCTTCAAAGCATGTGCCAAAACTAGAAGCTTTTAACATCAAATCCACCTTCCTCTGAGCAAAATCCTTCTCCAAATGGGGCGCACTTTTCCTCTGGGCTGCACTTCTTCACCCGTGAATTAATTAATTCATGTTTATATAACCCTCATAATTCTATAATTAATAATTGTCTTTCTTATTCTGCAATTAATTAAAAATCATGCTCTTCTCTTTAAGCTCGTGTGCTAAAATTGCATGATTAAGGACAGCCATCCATTAAATTAAATTTAATCAATTTAATCATCCACTTTTCACTTCACTTAAGCTTCACGAAGTGCTTTGACTATAGCCACTAAAAATATAATTTAATTTAATTATTTAATGTCTTAAAAAGCATTATATCCTTCCCAAAAGGGGCGCACTTTTTAGCATAATAGAATTCTATTTTTAAGAATTTATGACAATGGGATTCTTTACCGTAAGGGCAGCCCCGAAAATCCCATGATCCACTTAAATGATTTAACTTTGACAATGGAATTATTTACTCAGTAAGGCAAGCAATAAAATCCCATGATTTCACTTAAGTCACTTTTCTTTTATTTTACCATGGGAATTTTTACCCAAGGCAAGGCAATAATAAATTCCCTTTGCCCGATGCCTCTAATTTTTCCACTGCACTTAAGTGACTTTCCTATCATGGGAAAAAGTACCCTGTAAGGCGAGGCAATAAAATCCCACCTGCCTGCTGCTTCTATTTTTTCCATGATCCACTTAAATCCTTTGTTTTCCAAAAATGCGCCCAACCCCAGAGGGCTTTTTAGTGCACGACTTCGTCTTTTCCCAATGAACCGAACCTCCGATGGCGACTTCCTTCTGGCACAATGTGCGTATGTGATCTCCGAATACTCCAAGCCAAGAATCGGGCTAACCAAAGAAAGGAATTGATCTAGAGAAATTTCACAGAAAACGAAATGGGAAAACACAAAAACACAAAAAATTGCCAAAAGTCACAAATAAAGCCCAAAACTTATTCCTAGTTAAAACCCTTCTGGTATATAGGAATAATGATATGTTTGATCACAACAGGGTTAAATCGGAGCGCAAATTGCCTCAAACGGGGCTCAAAATAATTAAATACAAATTTCTCGCAGACAAATCCCGATGACAGAATATAACAATTTTGGGCATCTGGGTATTTGGCGAAAATGGCTAATATGGCTCTTTGGGAATATCTTGACGCTATACAAGAACTTTCGGCAATAAAAACATAAAACGACCCATTATTTTAAAAGTACGAAATTTTTCTGGATAGGGTAGTCACATATTTCAGGATGAAATCTGGGACACCAGATTATATATCCCTTTTACGAGATTGGTCTGGGCAGGTTGTGTGCTTAGTGAACTGAATTTTGTCTAGTTTGATTGTTGCTCAAAAACAGCGACTTCATTTGGGAGTATTATGGACTGATTTTGGAATAGAATATATTGTTGTTCTTTCTTCCCTAGCAGCGGATGATGTTACTGTTAACTCTGAGTATGAGGGTTTAACTCTTGCATAGTATTTGATGATCTTGCATATGATCTATATATAAAATATTAGATCATATCCTATATATTGCAGCGACTGGTACTAGAAGTTTAACGCTGGATTTGTATGCTCTAGTGGTCATCATTGGCTGAGTGTTGTGTAGAGATTTTTAGAGTAATTCCAGTATTCATTTACAGCAGTATACATTGTGGAATTTAGTTGATAAGTTAAGACCATTAAACCCTTATCCTCGGGTTTATTGAGTCAACTACTCAACGGGTTTCAAGTGGTTTGCTACCTTCAGTTGATTGGTGTATTGAAGGATTGTTGATTTTGCATATTTTCTATTGATCTCGGAAGGGGGATATTACAATTCATCAAGTAATTCTTTGAAGGGATCTCACATTTCCTCTTGTGTTGTTTGAGCTTGTTTGAAGCGACAAGGAAGGTAATCTATAGGATCACGAGTCTCAAGGCCGTGCTTCTCATATTCTGACCTCATCCGATGTGACATGCAAGAGTAAAATGAACGAGCTCTAATACCACCGATCCAAGTTGGATTGCAATCTAATGGGCAACACACTAACGATAGTGCTTAATGTGTTATAACAATCTATTAACAATGAAAGAGTTGTAGAAACAAAACAACTTTATTGCAATTTTGAATGTACACAAATTGGTAAACTCAATAAGAGAGATGTATGCTCGATATCTATCTCTTTATTCAAAACAAGCTAATTTATGGCTATATAATGGAGAAGTTGAACAAGAGCTAAAAAAGAACATGAAAGGTTCCAAATGGGAACCGAAAGATCATCCTACATGGAGAGCATATGTATCCACCTTAGGAGTGGAATTGAAAAGACAGCAAGGGAAAAATCCAAAATTTATCCTATTATTATTATTATTACTTTTGAAGCTCCTTGTTGGGGTCATATCTCTTAGCCCATTGACTCAATTGGTGAACCACAAGAACCGTTAGAAAGATGACAGAGCAAACACGAAACAAGCCACTACGACAATAACTTTTTGCACAATTTGAAGCCCAAAAATGCTCTAAAGACCCTCAAAACGCAAAATACCAAAAACTACTAAAAATGGATTTTAGGACTTTCTAAAAATAGCTTTTAAGAAATCTTGCTCTAGATCACCCTTCCTCAAAATAGGCTATGGAAAATTCTATCTACTCCTTACCCATGAGTAGTATACGGTCCATTGGTTCCAGTTAAACCCTTTCTTGGTTTTGGTCCCGCTCCGCCACTAACTTCTACTTACACTTCAGCCTTGGCTTTCAATTCGACCTTCACTTCTACTTCGCTTTTCACTTGATGGATTTTTAGAATTGGCTTCTTGTCGTGGCCTATGTTTCCTTTCTTTTTGCACCATCGATTGAGCAGATTGTACAACTTCTTCATCCCCTCCCTAACCATGTTGTCTTCTTATCCTGTCTTTGTTCGAGGTCAATCAATTATTTCTCATACAACTTCGGTCCTCTTCTTCTTAAACTCTGCATACCATTATAATTTCTTTTGTCATGTTTCACAGTTACATTCGACACAGAGATCTAAGAAGATAATGCAGTGCCTCTAATAAGTATTGTAGATCAACGTTAACTTTGAATAGACATTAAAATTGACCTTGTGTTCTTTAAAGGAAACAACACCAAAATGTTTATAAGGAAACTACACTAACAAGAATATCGATTACAGAATAGTAAATACATACAGCATTACAGCATAGAAGAATTAGTATTCAATGCTTCACTCATAGGTAGTACCCAATACAAGGTGTTCAGAATGGGAAGGACCTTGTACCAGTACTCAGCCCTTCCCGATGTAAATCATTCTATTTATATGACAAGAAGACCCAATGGGTTGTCGATTAACACAACCAAACATACGAAGGAAACTTATTACAAAACTACCTAAGGCCAACAATAACATCTCTGAATGCATGATATGTCAGCTACTAAAATATATAATTACATTGATAACATAAATAATAATAATATGACACTCTACACACTTCCCTTGAGATCATGGTTTAATGCATAGATTCAAAACTTGGTGAAACTCCGAATACTTGCGAGCAACCTGCAAAACAAGAACTCAGCTCGCTTTTAGAACCTAAAACTCTCAAGTTTCAGCCCCTCAAAACTCACTGTAACTTCACAATGCTCGGTGAGCCCAAGAAAAACTTGGCAACCAACGCACTAGTCTGTTCTGTGAGGAAAAAACATTATTTTGCATGCAAAATCTCGGATTTTTTTCTCTTTCCTCTCTACCAGGTCAATTTGTCCATTTCAATAACTATTGCAAGGTGAATGAGAGCAGTTTCTATCCATTCCAAAGGATTTTTGAGGTATTTGAGCTTGTGTTTATTTAATTTTTTCATGTAACTTTTTTAAATTTATGTTTTCCATTCTAAATGACTTTGGACTGATTTTTTTGTTTTGGATTTCAATCTTCTTCTGCCTTTAATACTCGCTAGCAGCTAGGGTTTTCGTCAAACTTTTTTGGGGGTTTTAAAGGGTTTATACTTGTTTCGGATCATTTAATTTGTAGTGGTATACATCCAACTTTCCACGAATAGCATCGGCATCTGAATCTTGTTCAACTATCCGTAGTAAGCCTAAATGTGAGGACCCTTCTTGCAAGCATTGTGAACAAGCTCCAATAATCAATCATGGCATATGCAATTATTGTGGGTTTGAGATGAGCGGAGGTGTCAATCACCTCAAATACCACCTTACATACATTATAGGTAAAGATGTGCAAAAGTAACTGCCCCCGAGGCTCAAAGAGAGAGAGGATGCTTACCTTGCAAGTTATGCGGAGGAGGAAAAGAAGAAGGAAAGATGAAGCAATCTCAGCCTCTTTTGAATAGAAGGGCGGCGAGGGATGATTCCGATGACTATGAGTATGTCATGCGAGCTTCTTCTATTGCCCCAACCCCAAGGGAACAAGGACAAGGACATGTGCGGGGCTCATCTACTAACTATTTTTTTGTTCCTCGAAGTAGTCCCGAGTCGTAACCTTCACTTGAAAGTATCGATTGGAACTAGGAATCGCACAATGAAGCAAGGGTAGCTGCAATAAGGTTTTGGTATTACAACAACATTCCATTGAATGTGGCAAAAAGCCCATATTGAAATAATTTGGTACATGCATTGACTATTATCAATAAGGGGTTCAAGGATCCTACTCCTCGTGCTTTGAGTGGCCCATTGTTGGAGGACGGTGTCCAAAGTATGTTAGTAATAGTTGATGATCAAAAACAATATGGCATAAAAAAGGATGTAGCATTTTGTTTCATAGTAAATGAGATGGGAGAAACCACACTTGCTAACTTTAACTAGCTTCAGTGGGCAATTGGTGCTCTTGAATTCAATTGATGCATCCAACTAAGTGTAAAATATAAACACTTCATGTGATATGTTGGAGGAGTTGGTGATGGATGTGGGTGTGCGTAATATCGTCTAAGTTGTGATAGATAATACAGGCGGCATATATAGTAGCAAAGAGACTTTTTGAGGAGAGGCACCCTACAATTTCTTGGACCCCTTGTGCAGCCCCTTTCATTGATCTCCTACTTGAGGCCATAGGAAAAATAATGTGTGAAAAATGCAGTTCAAGAGGTAAGAAATATCACCAAGTTCATCTCGCAATCACTCTTGGGTGTTAAACTTGATGAGAGAGCATACCGATGGAAATAAACTTATGCGAGCAGAGGTCACATGATTCACCACAAATTTCATCACATCAGCAAAGCATTGCACCCTCAATAGCATCTCTTAAGCAAATGTTTATGAGTATATAGTAGCCAAATGGGAAAGGGTTTTAAAGACCATTTTTTATGATGTGGTTGCAAAAAAAATGCAAATGACATCCTTAATATAACCTTAACTATGTTTTATTTAACAGTTTTTTGGAATTTTTTGTTCAAATTTCACTTAATTTTGACTTCAAATTTGTGCGTTATTTTGATTTAGGCGTCAAAGCCTTTGGTTAGAGTTATTCGTTTAGTGGTGTTAGGAAAATATTGTGTTAGTGCTCCATTATAGTTTGTAAGTGATTTATAATAATAAATCACGTAGGTATATTCTGGTTAGTTGTTAGAATACTTGAGAGTTATATTGTTGTGTGTAACAACAATATTACACATATAAATTATTTGTTAGATTGAGTATTCTTAGGGATATGGTTGAGATATTGGTGGTTTGTACTCTGCAGTCCCATTGACCTACTTTTGTGGTCATGTGTTGGACATTAATAATATTATCTTATCTTATCTTATGATCTCCATGATTATAAAATGACATTCCTATAAAGATGTAATATCAATGAATGTAAGGTGTAGCAGCAATATTTTTGTTTTGGAGATTAATTACTTGAGTTAATTTGCTAAAACACCGAACCAATTTTCATTTGGTGTCGAGCAAGGCAATTTGAGGATTGGATTTTGAATCTTGTATGGGCCAGTGTCTATTGTTTTTCAGCTTGCCCCTTTGAAGCCATATATTACCAAATCCATCGATCCATAAACTTTGGTTGAGATGTCTCCACATGCGGTAAAAGCACGTTCCACTGAGAGATTGGACTATTTGCAATACAAAACCATGTTGTTCACACGATAGTTTGGGACTATAGCAAGGAGGATACAAACATAGCAAGTCGTTTGTATGTTTTAGGCAATTTGCCATGTGCCATGGTCTTTCAACTACATGAAGATCCTTTCTAGTGCTGCACAATCATAGGAGCTTAGGATGTATTGTCGAGATGAATGCTTGATTCGCCCTAGCCGTGGAACTCACCGCAATTTGAGTGAGGAGGAGAATTCAATATTGTTATTTAGCATGTCATTCACCCATGCTCTTAGACTTGGTATTTGTAATTGACTCGATAGCCACGTTGGTGTTGAATGACCGATCTTATTTCTCGGCAAAATCCATCCTCTCACGAAGCATACACAACTTCCACCTGTTCAAACGGCTCGAACCATACAAACACGGTGCTCGCCTTCAAAGTCTTTGCAGAGGATAAATGTGTTTTCATTTCTGACGCTATTCAAATCTTTCCCTCGACACATACAACTCAGATTACTCATTCGGCACAGTGGATACCAAGCTCGTTTCCCACATCTACCATGTTGTATCAATTTTTTCAAAAGATAACTCTTCCTCATCAAGCCTCGTTGCGTACATTGGTGCCCTAACTCGACCCAAGGTAAGAGGTTGGAAGGATTAATAGCATGATTGGTTACTTGATTTTCAATAGAGTTGTGTTGGGTTTCGAATAAGTGTCAAGCTTGCCACATTATGCGTGGATTTTGGAATTCAATGACATTGCATTGATACGCGCCCACCATTCTGCATTCTGCTTGTGCTCTCCAATTAATATTTTTGACTATACTCTTTTCATTGTAAAGATGTGAAGAGTTGAAAATAATCGAGTCAATTTGTGTGATTCAAAACTTAGTAATAGTTTATATTTTGCCATTTGCAAAATCCAATAGTTAGATTGATTTTTGTAATTAGAGGTTAGCACCCAATTCATGATGACTTATATAGCCTAAAGAGTATAATGGGTTATAAAGGTTTTAGTGTGTCATGTCTTATTAACAAATTAATGTAAGAGTCATTATCATATCGGAAATGTGTCTCATTATTGTCATTTGTTTATAAAAGTTTATGTTATTTGTCCTTGTCAAAATCATTGTTAAGTATTGTGAGTCAATGATCATTTTGTTTTGTTAAAGTCAAAAGAGTCAAAAATTGAGTCGTAATAGTACGAAAAAAAAATTTGCCCGCATTTCTCCTAGACAATCAATTGTACCCGACATCCAATTTGTGGGGGCTTTTCAAAATGAGCATTAAAAGCACATTTTGTTGAGTTAGCATCATCACGGTGGAGGACAGAGGCATGGGAGGATGTAGGTCAATCGGTGACCTCTTGTCAATCACCAACGACGAGGCTACGTGAAGTCATGTGGTGGCATTTTTATGTGTGTTTTGTTTTCCGTTGTGGTGTATTACAATTTCGAGTTCTTATTTCCATTGTGAGCAAAGGTGTCCTTTTCAAAAATCATATTTTTTGTGGTTTGCCAAATAAATGGAAATTTCACATAGTGGGGGGGAATATGACCCAATATTCCATTTCCATTCTGCACCAAATCAGCTAAAGTCAAGGGCAACTTCCAGTGGCAGTGGCAATTTCCTATATTGTTCGAGATCGAGTGGCGACAATCGACAATAGTGGCTACAATTGAGAACGTTTTGTTCTTATGGGATGTAATGTGAAAACTATTCCTGTGTGAGCATCATTTCCTTTTGTAACCTCCTAATGTAAAAATATAGTCGAGAGCAAAAGCACCAGTGTATGTAGTTCATGGATCTTGAAAAGGTTCGTGGAGATCCAAAAAACCACATGAGGTGAACAGTTGATGGGACCTATTCATGTCCAGGTTTGTGGTAAACCTGTTGAAAACCATGGAAGGTTGAGCAAAGCTCCCTTCATTTATATCAAGGTCATGAGCCATGAAGATGGGCATGCCACGAGGTGAGCATACTAGAGTTAAGAGTGTGAAAGTTTTTTACCATGTTCACACTAAGAGGGGCAATGTTAGGAAAATGTTGTGTTAGTGCTCCATTATAGTTTGTAAGTGATTTATACTAATAAATCATACAGGGATATTTTGGTTAGTTGTTAGAATACTTGAGAGTTGTATTGTTGTGTGTAACAACAATATTATGCATATAAGTTATTTGTTAGATTGAGTATTCTTAGGGATATGATTGAGATATTGGTGGAGATATGATCTCCATGATTATAGGAATGACATTCCTATAAAGATGTAATATCCCGGATGAATGTAAAGTGTAGCAATAATATTATTTGTTTTGGAGATTAATATTGGGTCAATTTGCTAAAACTTTGAACCAGGTTTCCAAGTGTATGGTGAAAACCACCCAATGGGGTGTTTGTATGAGGCATGGATGTGGCCAAGTAAGTCATGAAAAATTATTTGGCCAATATAAAAATATAAAAATATTAAACAGTTTAGTGTATAATTGATGGGAGGTGGAACAAGCAGCTCCACTAACATATAAATCCATCAGCCTACTACCCGACCCCAAGATTTTCCATTCAATTCATCTAAGGCAAATGAGGAGGTTATGGATGACCTCAACACATGCATGGAGAGGTTGATCCCTAACGTAGGCACAAAAATGCAATTTTTTGATAAGCTCCAGATTTATGAGAGTGCAAAGGGGAGTCTCTTTTCTTTGCATGGATGCATTCAAAGAAGAAACACCCAAGAACCGGGTAAAAACAAATTCAGTCCTTTATTTTTAGGCTTGTTACTCATACATTTTTTTCTATTATCCAAGCCTTGTTGATTTACGAAATGAAAAAATGTTTTTATGTCCTATTTGCATATTTGTGATGGGAAGATTTTCGCAAAGTACACCAAATCTTCAACGACTAGCCCTTTGTATTTTGTGTCATCCGTGTAGCTATTCAGTGTGTGAACATAATTGGAGCATGTTTGAAGTTATTCACACAAAGAAGCACAAATTGACAACAAAATGTCTCAATGATCTTGTTTTTGTGTGATACAATCTTCATCTTTGCGTGAGACAAGTGGACGGGAAAGAGTGTCATGATGTAATTGACGGGTATGATATAGATCCATATGTCAACCGGATTGTTGAGCCTAAGAGTTTGGATGCACACCAATGTTTACCAAGGAGGACGGTGCTCGGTTGGAGAGGGAAGTAAAGGAAGCAATAGTGTCAAGGGAAACAAAGGCATCGGGAGCCGGATGGGTCATGGTGAGGATGCAAATGATATCTTTGTGGATGATGTCGTTGCAGATAGAACGAATCTTTACCTTCCAATTCAAAGGAACAACAAGCTTAAATTGGGCGTTGGAGATGATTTGATATTTTACATTAATATATTTTGGTGCAATGATGACAATGTCACCATACTTCATGACTATATGAGTCTATGACCATTATAATTTGTATTTTGGACTTTTTATGGTCGAAAATTAATGGAAAATATAATTATGCATTCTCTACATTCATTTCTTATGTCATTTGTAAGTTTTTGTGTGTTATTTAAGCGTATTTTATGAATTAATATATTTTTAAGTAGCGATAAAGTTGCCAAGTAATTGTTGAGTCCCAAGTCCAAGTCAAAATTTGGGGTTGTTGAGTAATTGTCAAGTACGAGTTTTTGAACTATGGTTTAATGCATGAAATTGCATGTTTACCCTGCAACACACATGCTTGTAATTTGTCAATGCAACTTTGGAGGTCTTATGTACCAAAATACTTTGTGGTATTTTCTTTCTTGAGTAGATAACATCCACATAGATTGGACCTCGCGATCAACTCTTTCCTAATTGGCCATATCCACATCCGAATCTCCCAAAATTGAAGATGCAACTACCCACCGATGCAACTTTCTAGATTCAACTCAATGTAATCTTGGTTTGTGGAATCCAACAAAATAGATTCTATCAATTTCTTACCACTTGGGCAATCGCACCGAAGGAAACTTGTACCCTCTCGTAATTCAATGTCAGTAAGGTGTGCAAAACTTTAATAAACTTTCTTGGGAATCGCTCTCTCATCGGTGTCTTTCGAACTCTTGGGTAGTCTTCATAATTTTCTTCTCTTCTTTTCCTTTGGTTAGCAATTTCCACCTTATACAAACTTTCCCATATCTCCTTGCCAAGTGAATTAGACTCCTTAGGGATTGCATACGGATTGGTTTTCAATTTGTTCATAGAATGATGATTATCACATCATATTGATGGGATTCAAGTTGATTTTTCTTAGTGTTGATCTACATGCATCCTTCATATGCCCACTTTATCCCAATCAATGTTGGATGGTATGTTTCATCCATCTCCAATTTAATGACTTCAATATCACATCTCAAGCTCAAGTCTCCTCCCTAGATTTCCACATCCTCGAGCCTTCCAATAGGATCCATACATCTGCAGTTTGCGAGGCTGGGCGTAACTAGGATATACACAATGCAGGCCTTCCAATATCTTCCCAAGTAGAACAAGACCTCATGTTCACCACTCTTCAGAAATCAAAAACAACGTTCAAAATCTTACAACGTGTTGAGACAATGTCCATTCATGCATCAGCTTCCCATGGTTTCTTCATCTGGACATACCATACCATTTTATTAGTCTTCTTATTGCCTTGGCTTCCCTTTCCATCCAACTTTGCATAAGGTTTGTAATGTTTTATGAAATATCTTCATTTGGCAGTATGTTTATGAGCTCCGGCAAATCTGTGAGAGCTAACACACACCTTCCTATTGCAGGATGCACATGACCTGTCCATACACTTGAGCTTTTGTATTCGCAGCATGAGATGTTCCTCCATCATTGGTCTTTATAAATTTGAGCAATTTTAGAGCTTCATTGAACAACATATTTTCTCTTTTGGCATCTAGGTACTTGTAATCTTGAACCTTGCAAATTTGAGAATCTACTGGCATTTCAAGCTGAGGTAACCCCGTTCTCTACATTGCATCCAAGTGTGTATATATTCATAGGTTCCTTTTGATGAGCATTCACCAAATTGACATTGTGCACAATTTTGTCTTGCCTTTGTTTCTATAAAGTTGGACAATCCTCAATTGTGTGTTGCCCGAATATCAAAAATAAGCACAATAACTTTCTCTGCATAGACTGTGAGAGCAACTTTGAGTGATGTGATCTATTTCCCTGCACATGTAACACACAATAGGTTGTCATTGTTGTCATTGGCCTTACCTGGGAGATTGATATCCCTTTTGACCTTGATATCCTTGTTGATTTTGGTATCCTCCTTGATGTTGGGGGAACCCCATCCTTGCTGTTGAGTCTGATAGCCTCCTTGCTACTTTTGCTATGAAGGAGGAGCCCAACCTTGATGCTGCGGATATGGAGGAGCCCACCCCCTTATTGTTACATTATTGTGTCTTGATGTTGGATGTTTTGTTGTGTCTGCACTACGAACACATTCCTTGTGATATCCTCTTTAAGATCCTGAAGTGCTCTGCAGCTATTGTCATCAAGATTGGTTGAACGACAAAAACTACAAAATACACTTTGTGGCTATTGCACAATGTTGAACAAAGGGGATACTTTGTAAGATGACCCCATGTGGAGAAAATTTCACAGTACTCTTTCTACCCATCTCTTGTTATTCCTTGTTTGTCATCAACTATTCTTGGGCAATCATGGTGGTGTTCTTGTCTGCATTTCAAGAACCATATAGACATTTTTGCTTTTTCCTTTGATTTCATCCATTCTTTGCAGAACAGGATCCAATTTAGCTACTATTTTTGCTTTCGCAGGTAAACTTTTGCGCAGTCTTCAATCTTCTCCACTTGCAGTGTGGCAGTGACAGCTTCAACCTTATTTACAAGTTGTGTTTGTGCGATAGCAAAACCTAAATCCTAGTGCACAAACCTTCTATGAACCATGAAGGTTTGTCGTTTCATTCAATTCAAAGTTCATTTGATTTATCACATCAGAGAATCTCTTGTCATGATCCATAACAGCTTCTCCCGACAATTGTGTAATTTGTTTCAAACCTTGTATTGTTTTGCTCAGTCCTATGTCTCTTGAATTCATCTTTCAGCTTCTTTTTCATTTGATCCAACAATAATTACTTATCTTTATCCGTGTCCTTTAAAGTTTAAAGTTAAAACCTTTTACTTTCCATTTCATGTTGTAAATCACCAAATAATTCTCCGAATCTATACACCCATCATAAAGCTGTAAGGTGAAAAATGCCCCTGTTAGATATGCCATTATAGGTGTGTTTAGGTTACTCACACACTTGAGAAATTTCTTTTCCATGCTCCCCAATGCTTTTTTAAAAGTAGTACATCTCCTTAATTTTTTTATTTCCTCTCTTCTCATGTCTATTTCTTCATCCCAATGGTCACTTCCTGATATCCAATCTAGTGAACTTTTACACAACTCTTGCTTATATGTTCTCTGTGTCTATCGGTGTGAGAAGGCATGAAGGCATGGATGTAGTACGTCTCCTTAACTTTTCTTTATTTACTCTCTTCTCATGTCTATTTCTTCATCCCAATTGTCACTTCCTGATATCCAATCTGATGAACTATTACACAACTCTTGCTTATATGTTTTTGCATCTATTGGTGTCAGAAGGCATGGGGGATGGATGTGCCTTCCATGTCAGGACTTGGGAAATGTCGTTCTTCCAGCTAGACTTGTGATCACACTGCTCTTTCTAGACTTCTTCACAGTAAGTTCTCTTCCAAATATTCTGAAGATTCAGTTGCCTCCTAAAACTCTCAGTACTCTGATCAATTTCAGTCTCTTTGGTCACATGATCACTATAGCATTCTACAAATCTTTCTTCTCCTTGACTATCCTCTGATTGCAGTCACTGTATACTCGCTTCTTCCTGCACAACGGTCACCTTGTCCGCTATCCACACCTCTTGCTTAGTCCTTCCGAACTCCTTTTCCTCTACTCGTAGCTTTCTTCCTTTTCCATTCCTTTTGTTTGTCTCATCTCTTGTATTTGCTTAAATCTCGCAGAACTTCATTGAACCTTCTCTTTGTCAAGTTCTGCAGCACAGTGCTTTTATCGTCCAGCAGTGATACTTCGACTACGACTCATTCACTTCCCGTAAACTCAATCCCCATCCCATCCGAGTGGATCACTCCATCTATACTAGGATTGGCACCATAGCTTTCTCCACAACTAACATTGGAATCTTTTGTATAAACTTTCCCCTTATACCTCTAATGAACAAATTGTAAGCAGAGTCAAAAGCTACATACCTAGAAGCAGCAAACTCAAACACATACCCGTCCACCGTCATCTTTAGCGAGAGAGTAATAGCCCATGTCCATTTGGTGTCCAGCATGCCCAACTTCATCGATCTTGTTAGTATGAGAACAAGCACCAAAAAAGCAAGAAGGCAAAACTACACTGCTTCAATGATAACAAGCGGGGTGAATTTATTATGAGAAGAGTAGTTACATTTGGTTGTTAGTTACAACTGGTTACAACCTCCTCAATTGTCTAGAACCGTATGGTTCATTATATATATTCAACACCCCCCTTAATGACTAACCTTGAAACAACACCAAGTTTATCTGTAAACTTGACAAACAAAGAACCAAGAGGTTTAGTCATTACATCCGCAAGTTGATCCGCGAAGGACAAGAAGAAGAAGAGAGATTTCACCATAATCAACCAACTAGCGAATATAATGGTGATGAATCTCAATATGTTTGGTGCGGACATGTTAGAACACCTTGATTATCACAAAAGAGTGAAAGAGGTGTAGCAAAGAGCCTAGGAAACCGAACATCGTCGAGAATCCAACAAAGCCATATTGCTTCGCAACTCGCATTAACACCAACCTTATATTCCGCTTCAAAGTGAAAGAGATGGCAACAAAGAGGGCTGAAGTTTACTCGCCAAGAAACAACTCCTGAACCAAAAGAGAAGATATATCCTGTGGTAGATCGTCGAGTATCTACAAATCCTCCCCAATTAGAGTCGGTATATCCGATCAATCTGAAATCTGCAACTCTCTAATATAGAATGCCGAAGTCAAGAGTTCCTTTGACATATTGTAGAACTCGTTTTGCTACTCCCTAGTGAATGAGTTTTGGTTTAGATAAAAACCGAGAGAGATAGCTAACAACAAAACACAGATCCGGTCGTGTAGTTGTTAGATAGATCAAGCTACCCACCTATTGCTGTATAATGATTCATCGATTGGTGGTGAATCATCATGAGCTGAGAGTTTCACCCAACCTCCATAGGTGTAGAAGAAGAATTACAATCATACATCTGAAATTTTTGTAGCAGATTCGTGGCATACTTAACTTGAGAAATGAAAATCAAGTGATTATGTTGCCAAAATTCTACACCAAGACAATAGTGAAGGAGGCCTAAATCAGTCATGTCAAAAGTAGCACATAAATTTGATTTTACCTTATGAATCGCAGCATCTCCACTGCCCAAGATGGCAAGGTCATCAACATACACAACAAGAATCACAATGTCATCGTCATTGCTTTTGACATAGAGATTCGGATCAGAATGACTTCGTGTGAAACCTGAATCTCTAAGATGTTTATCTATTTTGATGTACCAGGCTCAAGAAGTCTGCTTAAGTCCATACAGAGACTTAATCAATCTGCATACCAGATGCTCACGACCACAAGCCCGAAAACCCTCAGGTTGTGTCATATACACTTCTTCCTCCAAATCCCCATTCAGGAAAGCACTTTTGACATCCATCTGATATACTTTCCAACCAAATTGAGTTGCAAAAGAAAGAAGAAGCCGAAAAGTGACCATCTCCTCATAATCTCTCCCCTCATTGCGAAAATCCTTTCACAACGAACCAAGCCTTGTACTTATCCAAAGTACCATCTACTTTACAATTGATTTTATACACCCATTTACAACCAATGGGATATTTCCCTAAAGGCAATGGAACCGGTGGCTAGATTTTTCGCATGGTTGAAAACCTAGGCAATCATGCGATAAATATCCCTCATTTACTGGTGAGGCTCCCGTGTAAGATTTGTCAATTAAATATGCTAGTATCTATTTTGGGGTTTAACTTTAACCATTCAGCTCATGAACCATAGCTGTATATTTTTGCAGCAAGTAAGCAATTGTAAAGGAAAGGAAATATCTAAAGAAGAAAGAAATAACAAAAATAGAAAAGAAAGAGGGAAGATGTGCAACTCAATCAATAGATTACGAGTTGATTGCATGCACATAGACAAAGACCAATAGATATTAACACACAGAATTATAAGCAAAGGCAGCTTTCAAATCTAGATCTAGAATAACAGAAAGTTTATAAGTAGATCTAAGACAAAAATTTAGAAACAAAATGCACCGTCGACACGCTTCTCCTAAATCTGCTCCTTTCTATTCATTTGCTTCAAATAGCTATCGGGGTTTCAAGATAAAGTCTGGAACACAAGAATGTTGCTTACAAATTCGATCCTTAACCCGAAGGTTCTTCCTCTACTTATAGAATGTAGAAGGGACTTACAAATGGGAAACTTAATCAACTAAAACATAAACAAGAAATAAAGATAACATTTGGCAATCATCTTCCTTTAATCCTCTCCAAGTGACATGCATCTAGATCTATAGTCAAAATTATATAGATCTCGTCACTTAACTTATAGAATCGTTCCACACAACTTGTTTTACAATTACATATGGGAATGTAGAAATAGAAGAAGAAAGATCACACCACCTAACATCTACATCTTCTTTTTGTTTTGATATTGAATCTACTTGTCGAACAAATAATTCAAAGAAATTCCCATCTGTTTTAGCCACAGCTTCTTTTTTGTCCTGAATTGCAGCAAGCCTTCGTTCAAAACCTCGATGCACGCTTCCACATCCTTCAAGCTAGGCCCGAACCTCTTAATATCTGACTGCAGCGTTACCAACTTATTGATGGAATCCATCGTGAAAGGCCTAACAGCTCCATCAATCCTCTCTTGCACCATTAGAAGAGATCCTTCCAGGGAATCAGGCACTTTGTTAGGAATGGTCCTTTTGTATGAAGAAACGTTCCCAACCACTTCCTCATTGGTGAAAGCAATGACATTGTCTGATAGTGATGATGCCATACTCTCAAGCGCCCGCATCCTTTTCAACATGATTCTGAAGATCTCCAAGCGGAAAGAAACTGCAAACTCAAGTTGCTTCCCCTTTTCAACTAATCCATCGGGCACAATTCGTTCTGCAATCAAAACCTCCCTCGGCAACTTATTTATCTCGACCAAAGTACTCAAGTTACTTTCAGCTACTATGTTCATGTCCATCGTGCTTGTCACTAGTTGTTTCAGCTGAACCAATGCATCCTTCATAACCTTTAGACGGGCCGGCACCTCCCTGAGTTGTACAGAAGCTTGGCAAATGATTAGACTCTTCCATTCGTCGATAGCTTTAACCTGGTTACCTGCATCTTCCACTTCCTGCATCAGATGATCACTCACCTGCTTATGTGCTGAAATTGGCTAAGTGGAAGATTTGGCAACTTTGGCAATAATCTCGCACAACTGAGACACCTGCTTCTGAAGTTCAACTTTTTCCGCCTTTTCTTTGTCAAGCCTAAGGAATAAAGCATTTATCAATGTCTGTGTCTCTTGTTTCAATCCTTCAGTAGTGGCTTGTCCTATGGGTACTTTGGTCATCAATATATCATTGTAGTGAGCTCGCCCTTCTTCTTTCTTTCTTGAACTCGATACCTCAAATAACTTACGCCCGACTCCTCAATAATCAACCTCGAAGTCACCTTACCAACTTTAGGTTTTCTATCTTTTCCGCCCAAACTCAAGACCAGCAGCAAGTCATGTTCCTCCAAATTGATCTCCTCTCTAGCCTTTGGGACCGATCAGTGTGAAGCCAACCACTCTGAGAAATTGCTTCTCGGAGAATGAGAAGTTGCCGAATGTATCACCATCTCGTGCTCTGGTTCCTCTCTAACCAAACTGCAGTAGTGTCATGGCTACCGTCCTCTCGTATTGTCCAAAGAGGCTCTTTCAAATTCTGTCATCTGCAACTTCAACATTTCTTCAAGAAGAGGTGCTTGATCGGAGTGGCTGAGGAGAAAACACAAATGTTGCCGGATTCAACGAAGGAACGGCAATATCCTGCTGAGGTGCAAAAGTTGGTGAAGTACTTGACGCTGGAAAAGTCGGAACTAGCACCATAGCCATAGAAGTGATCTTTTCCCTCGAATGAGACTTCTTGTGCACTTTAATCTTTTCGGGCTTTCTGCTACTTTCTCCCTCGTGCTTCCTTTTGAGGGATTCTCCTGTGCTAAGGTTGCCTGTGATCTGATTCATCAAGGCAATATCCCTTTGTCAAGAAACCGGTTGAAGTATTGACTTAACGGCGGCGACCTTTCCTCGATCGTGTGGCAGCCACCAATGTTCTCCTGAAGTACAGCTCTATCTCTCCCCATCTGATGATATGCGTCAAGTAACACAGGCCCATCATCTTTAAGATCCGTAGGTATCCGTGCTAATCCATAATCAAACACTTGTCGCGCTGATAACCTGTTGAAGTCTTTCTTCCTAACTTCGTACTCGCTTCTGCACTTCATCCAGAAATCTTCTAACAAAGGCACATGCGCGTATTCCTGGGAGATTGTCTTCCTTGCCACCCCATATGGATCGAAGTTCACCGTCTTTGAAAGAACTCATGCTTGTACTCATAAAACATCTCTGCTTCAATTCCTCTGGCTTTGTGAATGCTCTAACAGCTATATTAGCCCACTGTGATCGGGAAGAAGCCTATAGACTTGTGTCGTTTCAATTGTAGGTCATGCATCTCCACGAGTCTGTCTACTCAACTCCATGATGACCAATCTGTCGCTCGGATATCTTGGCAACTTGATTGGTTCTCTGAAAAGCCGGTGACCCTGAGGTATGTAAAGTCCGCAAACTGGATGAAGATATCGCATCCAGGATACACCTCCCAAGCTTCCTCGCTTACCCGTTGGCCTTTAGATCGTCGTTCGACCTGCAAATGAATCTATAGAAGAATCCATCGTTGACCACCTTATAATCTTTCTTGCATGCAGGCACAGTAAGCTACGGATATCACTCAAAAAT
The DNA here is from genome assembly GCA_018340775.1 of Taxus wallichiana var. yunnanensis. Classification (NCBI taxonomy): domain Eukaryota; kingdom Viridiplantae; phylum Streptophyta; class Pinopsida; order Cupressales; family Taxaceae; genus Taxus; species Taxus wallichiana. The sequence continues at coordinate 757,688,215 of CM031242.1, read as the reverse complement.
AGGATCCTTGGAGAGCACACCACGTCTATCCAGCTTGGAGAAGATACCCTGCGAGGCTGCTACATATACCAAATATGAAGTCATCTTGAAGCTGTAAGTCCGCCTCACATTCCGGAGCTGCTCACCGATGTTGTCACTGATGATTTCCGACCAATTGATTATAGAATCTGCTTTGTTGATTTCAATGGTCCTGATGAAGGCATACATCCATGAGCGGAAGTTGTGAGTGTTAGCTTCGCCATTTATCCTACATAGCAATTTGGTAATGTCATCCACCTCCTGCACCAGATTGGATCATGGAAGAGTCCTCGGGAACTTGGATGGAGATATGGGCTTCTTCATATACTGTTGTTCATTATGCCCACACAATCGACTTTATGCTTCTCCCATCTGTTGTCGGCATCTAGCATGCTGATAGTAGTCACCACCTATCGTGTTGGAATCTTCAGACAATAATTGATGAATTGTGCATCCAAAGGATTATTGTCTTCCCCGCAAAGATCCCGCATTGATCTGGATAGTGGATGGTACGACCTTGCACACTCCATGACGAATTCGACAACCGAGCCGTAATGTTGAAGCTCGAATGATTCCACCGCTTTTATCGCCCACAGAGAGAAGTTTTCCAACTCGATCTCACAATCAATTCGAAAGAGGTTCGGGGCCTAGATCTGCTCTCGATGTCGCAAAAATCTGGAAGTAATGCATGATTTTGCTGAGCTTTCTCTTTCATCCCGCTTTGCCATGGCCGGAGCTATCTTTGTCTGAGCAACTCTTTTTCTCTTTATTCGGCGAATTCTTTATAATCGTGCAGATCTCGGGAATTTCTTCTAATCCAGAGGATATATTCAATGTATCTGACATTGATTTAAGCTCCCTTTCAATTATATAAGCACCTGTAATGAATACCTGCAATTAATTCAGACAAAGATGGCAACCGGAACATGAACACTTGATTTTTATCATAAAAATCTGCATATAAAGCTCGCTGCCCTAAAATTTGAGGCTTTGCTTGCATGCAAAGCAAGCATAAATATTTTCAACTTCACCTGAGCACCTGTACCAATATGCAGATAATTAACCAAGCCTAAAACAAGCTCCTCCAATCCTAGGCGCCAAACCTTGAAGCTTTCCGACAGTGAAAAACACTTCTTTGAGCAAAAATCCTCCTCCTTTGGGCGCCAAAACTGTCCGGGCTGCACTCCTTTGCTAGAAGAATTAATTAATTCATCATTATGGCAGCCCATGCTTATATAACCTTCATCATTCTATAATTAATAATTGTCTCTCCTATTCCTGGCAATTAATTAATTAATAAACATGTTTTCCTATTTTATGCATGTTCATGGCTGCCATTAAATAAATTAATTTAATTTATTTTTAGCCCTCTACTTTCACTTAACATCATGCTTTGACCTTCTATTTCTCCATGCGCCAAAAATAGGAATAAAAACCATTTAATAAATACTTCAAAAAGCATTATTCATCCTCCAAATGGGTCGCACTTTTTAGCATGCTCTAGGGCTGCATTAAATAAATTAATTTAATTTATTTTTAGCATTCTACTTCCAGTCTTCTTTGACTTCTCCTTATGCATTGACTTCTTCTCATCCTTGGGCGCCAAAATTGGAAGGGAGACTATTAATAAATGCCATTAAATAAATTAATTAATGCTCCAAAGGGGTCGCACTTTTTGGCAAAGGCTGGTTTCTATATTTAAAAGTCAATTTGGATGGGATTATTCACCTGCGCATGCATCTACAAAATCTCATTATCCACTTAAGCTATTTGACGTTCACAATGGGATTTTTTACCCTACAAGGCAGATTAGAAATTCCCATCAATGTCTTAAGTGATTTTTCTTTATTTCACAATGGGAATTTTCACCCTGCAAGGCAGGTAAGAAATTTCCGTCTGCCTGTTGCCTCTAATTTTCCCATCATGACTTAAGTGACTTTGTTTTCATGGGAAAAAGTACCCTGCAAGGCAGGTGCAAAAATCCCACCCGCTACTCGTGACCAAAAATTCCACTGCGCAGCTTAAATCCATCCATTCCAAAAATGCGACCTATCCAGGAAGAAGTTTTTTCGCGCATGACTTCGTCTTTTTAAGAATCGACTTCCAAAGGTTGATTCCTTTTGGCATAAGCGGCCGTAGATGATCTCCGGATACTCCGGCCAAGAAAATAGATTGTCTTGTGCAAAGGCATTGACCTAGGGAATTTCACGGAAAAATAACAAAAACGCAAAACGTCGTCGAGTCACGAGATAAAGCCCAAGATCCATTCTTGATGAAAACCCTACTAGTATATGTGAATATTGACATGCAAAATTTCAATAGGGCTAAACCGGAGCACAATTTACTTCAAACGGGGCTCAAAATAATTAAATAAAATTTTCCCGCAGACAAAACCTAATGAAGGGATAAAACAATTTTCGGCATCTGGGTATTTGTCAAAATTGGCTCCTATCATTCACTCGAATATCTTGGCCTTGATACAAGTATCTTATGGCAATAAAAACACAAAATGACCCTCTATTTTACAAGTACGAAAAAAAAATTTACATAGGGTAGTCTCGAATTCGAGTGAAATGGGGACACCAAGCACCAACTTCCGTATTAGTTTTAAGCAATGCATCATACTCTAGTTGCATGCGCGCGCTTACTCATTCCGTATGCCTCATGTTTCAGAGTATTTATGTGGCTCATGAATATGAAGATCAGATGCAAGAGCAAATTGGGCATGCTCGGAATAATCAATTTGCTTACCAATTTGTCGAGACCTTCCATCTAAGAGAGGAGACAATTCTTCCTTCCTCAAATCCTGAATAGTGGAGTAAAACCACTTAGGTCGCCACTGAACTGAGGATGTGGGATCTAGTTATGGTGCTTCTGGAAGAGAAATCAACGGAAGTTCCGAAGGAGAAACCAACGCAAGTTGATTTCCTGGGGCCTCAAAAAACTCAGAGGAAGATTGCACAAACTATCCTAGAGTCTGTGGAGGAGTATGAGAAGAACCAGATTCATGATCGGGCAAGGAAAGAGTACCAAACTTTGTTATGACTTCTTGCTGGTCGCTGCCCCTTTTCTGGTCTCCTTGTTGATTACAACCAAAGAAATAATTTGTTTCTTTTACATCAACATCCCAACTAATAATGATCTTATTAGTGGAAGTATCAATCAATCTATAGGCTTTAGATTGATCACTATAACCAGCAAAAAAATATCTAGAACATTTGGAATCTAACTTACTCCTCTTACTTGCAGAACCAAAGTATAAGCAATGAACCAAAAACACGAAATGCTGATACCTCTGGTTTGATTGTGGACCAAGCCTCTTCCGGTGTGATGTCCTACAAAGCTTTGCAAGGACTCCGATTGAGAATATATACAGTTGTGTTAACAGCTTCTCCCAATACTTATATGGCACTCCTCGATTGTGCATCATGCATCTTGCCATCTCCATGATGGTTTTGTTCCGTCGTTCTACCACCCCATTCTGCTACGGGGTATAAGGGGTTGTCAATCGTATTGAATCCCTTCTTTACTACAAAAATCTGCGAACTGTTTAGAGGTAAACTCATCCCCATTATCGGATCTCAAAATCCTAATCTGAGACTGGTTTGATTCTCCACCAAGGCCTTGAACTTGACAAAAGAAGCAAAGCAATTAGACTTCTTTTTCAAAAAATAGACCCACATTTTCCGAGAATGATCATCCACTAGCAAGAGAAAATAACATGCACCAAGGACTATGGGAGTCTTCCATGATGGCTCACATAAATCTGCATGTACAAGATCCAAGAGCCCCTTTGCACGCCAAGCACCTTTAGAGGGAAAAGGCTTCCGCTTTTGTTTTCCTGCAAAACAACCAGCACACATATCTTGTTTTTCCTAAATAGGAGGCAAACCAACAACCATGTTGGCTCTATGAAGGCGGGCTAAATACTGAAGGTTGAGATGGCCATATCTTTCATGCCATAAAACACTAGTATTGCCTTCCACAACTAAGGCATGCAAGTTGACCATGGCAGGATCAACAAGTCTATATTGACCACCATGCCCAATTCACATGTCAACAACCTTATTTTGCTTGATATCAGACACAATACATTGTTTGCTAGAAAATTTTACAGAGATATTGGGATTGTCAGTTAGTTGACTAGATAGATAACAAATTCTTATTCATGTTAGGCACATATCTAACATGTTTGACAAGCAATTTGGTATTATTATTTAGCATAATACGAACATCCCCAATACCTTCTACAACATGTGATCTTCCATCCCCTAAAGTAACTGAATCAAAAGAACAAGAATGAAAATTGACATACCAGTCTTTTTGACATGTGAAATGTCATGATGCTCCTGGAATCAAAGAACCAACACCGAGTAGGGTTGTCATTAACCATGCAAGATGCCATGAGAGCATACTCATCTTCTGACTCGTGTTCAATCTGTAGCCACATGTGCCTACCCCTTCTGCTTCTTCAGGGCATTGAGTCATTTCCGACAGTCCTTCACATGACCAAGTTTGTGACAATAGTAACATTTCACTTGATGTTTAGGAGAGGAAGGGGATGTCTCAGCCTGTCATTTCCACTTTTTTTTTGGTGAGCAACAAAAGAGCTCTCGATTATCCAGGCTGGACTCTTGAGCTCGTGTCTATCTTCGCTTCTTTTGCAACGGCAGGGAACTCACGTTGTCAAACGTGCGAGTTTGACTCTCAGCCATTAAATGAAGTGCCTCCACAACTGACTCATATGAAGAAGGCAAGCTATTTAGAACCAAAGCCACCATATCATCATCGTCCACCTTTTTATTTATGGAAGATAACTGGTCTCGAAGGTCTTTCATCCAAAGTAGGTGCTCAGATAGCGATCCACCTTCTTGTAGCTTCAAAGCAAACAATGTATTTTTCAGGTATAAAACCCGTCCTTTCTCTGACGTCTGATATTTATCCCTCAGACTGGCCCACAACGTGCTTGCCATAGTGGCATTCCACACTTCGGTATCATATCATCCGACACCAACAACTTGAGAAGCAATAATGCTTCCTTATGACGTTTGTCATAATCCGCAAAATTTGTAGCAGGTTTGCTTTCGTTGCCCATGATTATCTTATCACAATCACGAAATTCTACAAGTGTTAAAATCTTATGGCTCCATACATTGAAATTAGTGCCCGTTAATTTTTGTGAGTCCGGCAGAATTAGGTTTGAAATATTTGCCATTTTATTATGCCAAAGTAATGGAAATAATAAAATATTTTGCCCACTCCAATAAATAGAATAAATGACTTATTCAAATACGTGGCAATGAAGGAAGAGGTATACAAACAATTTGCCCACACGACTATTCGCGTTTTCCTCTGTTCTTCCCACACGACTTTGGATTTGCGACAAGTTATTGGACAACAAACCCGAACTACGACTTTGCCTCTGCCCTCATCGTCCTTTCCCGTGGCCACGACTCTACTATTGGCGAGTTGGATCACGTTTTCTTTGTTCATATGATTGTTCGCGTTTTCCCTCACAACCGTGCTTGGAACCACAACTTTTGGCACTCGAACCACAACTTTTGCACTCGAACCACAACTTTTGGCACTTGTGATTGCCCTAACGACTGTTATCTTCTGCCCAAACTGTTATCTTTTGCCCCTACGTCATGAATATTCATCCACGACTTGTCTTCTGCCCCTGCGTCAACCGTACCGTCGACCTCACCTCTCATGACTGCTTCCTCCAATGGCAACGTGACTAACTGGCTCTGATACCACTGTTAGTATGAGAAGAAGCACAGAGAAAAAGCAAGAAGGTAAAACTGCACTGCTTCGAATGATAACAGGCAGGGTGAATTTATTATGAGAGGAGTGGTTACATTTGGTTGTTAGTTACAACTGGTTACAACCTCCTCAACTGTCTAGAACCGTACGGTTCATTATATATATTCAACAGATCTCTCCTCATTCCATTCGAGTTTGTTCATTTTTATGAGGCCAGAAACAATAGTACTCAAGCCTTTCCAACCAATCAGCTAGTTTCTAGGGAATTTACACCAGAAAATTCATACATATATAGATAAGAGTCACAAGTACATACTTTGTAGGGATTCCTAATTTACTCGCCTCCAACTCAAAATACTCGGTTATCTTTTCCTCTAGCCATCTTTTTGTGTCACGTTGTCTAGATAACCATCTTAACATTTTTTTCGACAAATTATGTGTCCTCCAAGTAACGGAACCATTGTTAGCAGTGATCCCTAGAAACTCTTCGGGATATGCTAAAGTTGTAGTCTAAAGCCTAAGAACCACTATTCCCAAGAATCAACTCTCATACGAAGTTCTCTTTGTATTGAGAAAAACTAGTACACACATTGATCAACTGTGAATTCAGACTACAGTGCATGTGCAGAGGAAATATAACTTCATTCAAGTAATAAAACAGAAAGAGAACATTGCAAACTTTCCTCCATATATATATATATATATATATATATATATATATATATATAGTGAAGTATATCAGGTTAGGGAAGATCATTATTTTCAGTATGAACCTTCAAAATATTTATAGATCTACAGCCAACCATTCATATTCTTATTCTTTGTTTCAGCTTCCCCTCTTGCTATGGAAATTACAACATCCTTTTGAATTCCTTTCCTTTGTCTTCATACAAGAATCAATTTCCCAAATATAACACATTTATTTGAAATAGTTATACAATATATAAAACAAATATTATTCCAGAAGTCCCTCTAACACAAGTTATGTTATATTTGGGGTGCCTAGAATTAGTGAAAGGTTGGGTTATGAGTTGAATAGGGTTTCTTGTGGTTCTGATATAACAGGTAGAAAATACCTCAAGAATTTATCTTTTACCATTTCAAATTCTTATGGAAATTTAGATCCATTATTGTGTGAGAACTCATGTGTTATAGAAGGATTTGCAGGTGCAATCCACTCTCAAGTGATTTGAGGGACCGGTTTCAATGTCTGAAATGGCTCCTTAACATCTGAAAAAGATCCACAAAGCAATGGCTAATATACCACAGCCTCCTCCTCTTTGCCACGAATTTGAATGCACAAGGGCTGACATTGATCAAGCTCTCGGTGCTGCTTCTTGTACATACTCAAAACAATTCTCCAAACAAATTTGTCTTACTACATCAATCCTCTTAAAATCAGAGATTTAAATTTACAAAATCATGCAATAAAGCTTTGCAAAAACAAATCAAAAACCCAAACACCAAATTACCTCCAAGCTCTATTCATCCATGCTCTGATACCACATGATGAAATAGAGGTCTCTCCAAAACCTAGTTGGCAAAGACTATTTTATTAATATCAACAAAATAGTTCAAAGCTTGTGATTACAAAACTTGTGATGGGTGTTCATAGGCTGTTATCCCATACTCATACAATTTGCTCAAGAGTAAAAAAAAAGCTAAAGAAATGAAAGATCTTGGCTTTTTTCATTCCTATTCTACTCAAATGTCTAGATGACTTGCTACATATTTACATATTTCAAAACGTGGATGGCTCTTCAACTTCTTTCCTCATAGGCACACAAAACCAATTAAAATTGTGTTTTACATAAATAATCTAGTCTACATTATTAGCCTAAAGTCTAAATCATTTACTTTGGATCAACATTTCAACACTTGCAACCAAGAGAAAAGATCTACATCGGTATTGGTTAAGGTTTGTGTCTTGCAAGTGGATTCAAGAATAGTTGAGCAAGGCATTAGCAGACCCAACTTCAGTTCCCAGGCGAAGCCAAGCAGCCCAGTTTTCTATAGGTGCAAATTTGGAATTCTCTTTTCCCATGCTCAAAATTGTTTTGGGTATTTTTGTGGTTCATGAATTTGAGAATATGAGTAGAGCTTTTACTTGGAATGGTAATAAATTTGAGTGAACTTTGGAAGAGGTGAGGCTCTTTGTGAGGATGACCATGGCTAAAATTCATGCCCTAAAAGAAAACTTCAATTCTCTAAAGGGAGACATCGGGGGCCTCATGGAGGCCTAGAGTGCTAAAAATAAATGCTGCTCACTATGTTACAGGCTTACAGCTAAAGAGATTAAAACACGAGAGACTAGAATGTTAGGCTTGGAACATGACAATGCTGATGGAAGGCGATTGAGGTTCCTTAAAGAGGAAATCAGGGTGCTGAAGACATGAACCAGATAATCCAAACTTGACATTTTTTATGCCATTAAGAAAATAATTAATGGCTGTGCTGTGAGCATGAATAAGGAGGATCTGCAAGTGAAAATTGCCAACTGAATGGCTCTTGCAGTTGCCTGTCCACCTAGCTGATGCTAACGGGTCTTGACTCTTGACGCTTGCCAAGAGCCCTGGTAGTGAAAGGCCTGCTACCAGCCTTTGGGATGATGGGGAAGGTGTTGGAATTTTGATCTTTTTGCAGGTCTATACCCACCTGCAGGAGCTGCATGTTAATTTGGTTTGCAGGAATTTTGTCTTGAAAGACAGGAATCTGCCCAGTACAACTGGGAGTTTAACTGCTTAAACTAGCTTTGTTTATTTCTTGTTTTAGGGATAGGTTTGATAAGGATTTTGATACTTCCATAAGAACTTTTAGAAGCCTTCTTTATTTTCTGTTCCATGGCCTTGATGGGGAACATTTACAGCGCATACAGATGCGTGTCATTCTGAAGTTTGAGACTGCAACTTGGGTTTGGAAGTCCTCCAGATCCAGGCCTGATAAACACTCTTTAGTATTTACTGACGTAATTTTGCTAGTAATTGATATAGTTTTAGGTTTTACTATTTTTAAAAACAGGGTTTCCAATTCAATGTCCAAATAAAGAAGAAGACTAGCAAGATAAACCAGAAGATAAAAGTCCTAATCACAAATAAGAGGAAAGAAATATGAGCAGAAATGTTAGGACTGTGGATTTTATCCCATATCTGGAATGAGCAAACACTCAATAAGATTCAATCAGCATGAATTATTCAACACAAGGTTACATATATAGTGGAGATATATCCTAAAACAAGGAGATCTTCCTTATCCCCAAATATTCCCTAAATCTTTCACAACTCAACTATCTCCTAGAATCTCTCACCTTAACTCCTTTAATGTAATTGTTGTGTGAGTAACAGTTACTTACATTATGCATTATTCACTCCACATATATTATTTACACACACACTAGTCAACAAATAATAATGCAGAGCACGTAAGTCCTAACCTAAGCATCCATGTGAGGACTATTCCTAACATTCCCCCTTAGTGCGAACATGGGAGAGAATGTTGCACACTATAGTTGTAGCATCCTATTTTTGCCTTCATCTTCTATATGTTCTCTAGGAGTCGTTCATTCCGCAGATTTGACGTTTGAGGCGCAAGATTTAGCATTGTGGACCATCTCCCCCTCACAATGCGAAAATTTTGGTTGTCGGTTTTGACCGAATATGCATCCATTTACAAAAAATTGTCCCTTATACAGTAACTTTTCAAAAAATTACTTACACTTTTACAAATGAACTGCTCTATGGGGAATATCCTCTCTAATTTTTCAAAAAAACAAGAAAGTCACCCCCTTTAAATATACCCACTTTGAAATTTTCACCCCCCTCCTTTAAGAATTTTCCTATGAAAAATTCTTATATAAGAAATTTTAAGCAAAAAGAGCATGTTGGCGTGTTTGGAGGGGATCAAGCCCTCAACCACTCACTCCTCTCAACATTCTAGCAAAACGTTTATAACTACTTAAGCTATGTAGCCCAACAACAATCTAATTAGGAGAAGTGGGTTTTAACCTTTAGCTAGTGCGGAATTATTATTATTTTTTAAATCTCACCGAACTCAGTGAGAGAGGAATGTTGCAAGTGCTCTTAGGGTTAGGGAAAAGGCATATTGTTTTGCCGGTTCGCATACCGCAGCCATCGAACTTGCCATCAAATCAAGGGTCGTGAAGACTATTTGAGCCGATAGGAAAAATGCAAGTATCGGTGTGAAGAGCAGAGTCGATCCATGTATTTGCCTGCAAGTTGAAGTTTGGAAGAGATGTTCGCCATGCCGCAAGGGTAAGCTCGATCTACAATCGGATGAGCCAAACCGAGTCAAATGTGAGCTAGATTGTCGAGCCACAAAGGTACCGAGTCAAGTCGGACTTGAAGTTACTTGCCAAGACAAGAGATCGTCGGGAGTAGCTTGTTGTGTCAAGCTAAATGGGTAAGCTAGATCCGTTGGAGATCGAGGGTTTGGTGAGCTTGGAGAACTCACGGGCATGCCGAGTTAGAGGAGCTCGATTAGCGATGTAAAGATGCAACACAAATGGAAGTAGCTAGGGTCACCGAGTTGCAACAACCGTGTCGCCTAAGGTTTCAATGCCGGTGCATTTGCCAATGGTCCCATGTGGCCACGTTGAGACTGAGCAGCTAGCGGAGCGAGCAATGAGTTGGAAGAGCTTTTGCAACTCATGAGGAGTCCAAACAAAATTCCAGCCAGGTGGCTTCAGGATCTACAAGGAGCAGCAGGATTGAAGGCCGATCCAGCCAAAACAAAGCTGAGTTCGAGGAAGAGGATGCCAGTGACTCTTTGAGTTAGCAGTATTGCAGGATTCACTGCAGAGTAAGAGTCGGCATGAAGAACTGGAGGAGAGCTTGTTGTGCAAAGGTGTAGATTCCAAATCCTGGAGGAGCCAGCAATCCAAAATGGATGATGTTGATCCAATGCAGAGATGTCCAATGTGAATCTCAACCTCAAGCCACAAATGTTATCCTTAGATGCATTGGTACAGCCTTCAAAGTTATGGCCAGGGTAGATCTGAAAAACAAATATTGCACGTACTAACTCAAACCAGAAGTGTAATATGCAAAGAAGGATTTCAAATTTCCAATGCAATGAAACTTGAACCACAAGTGGGGTTGTGCCCAGGCAAAGCCTAAGGTTGTGCTCTAAAGATGAATTTTATTCGGTATTCTTCTATTTTCTCATGCAGATCTGCAAAAACAAAAAACGACCAGATTCGACTGTAATGAAAAATATATCGTGTTTATAGTCATTCCTAGCATTTTTAAATGTTCTGAACTCAAATCTAAGGTCTGATTCACTCCAAAATGTTGCAGGAAAATGTTGACCCACACAAGTGCTAAGACAATCACACTAAACTAGGTTAAACACGCCTGATCTAAGCATGAACATAGTGAACAAAATGGAATGAAAACTACGGATAGAGTGAACAGAATGGAAAGAGGTAGGCGATACAAACGAATGAAAAATGTTAGCGGGTTCAAACATGGCCTACACTGCTAGTATCGTTGACAGAATGCAAGAAGGGTGAACAAACGAACAAAAGAGTTTGAACATCGCCTACACTGCATATCCATTGTTTGCAGTTTGCACATTTTGATAGAAACAACAAATGAATTGAGCACGAACAAGGTAACAAGGTTGCACGTGGCCTACACAGCTCACTTGTTGCCTTAGTCTACTTGACAAAACAAAAATGAATGGGGTGAAGGTCAAAGAGGCCTCTTTTGAAACCTGCTCTGATACCAAATGTGGGTTTTACCCCATATTTGGAATGAGCAAAATCTCAATAAGATTCAATCAACATTAATTATTCAGCAACACAAGGTTACATATATAGAGGAGATATCTCCTAAAAAACAAGGAGAGCTTCCTTATCTCCAAATATTCCCTGAATCTTTCACAACCCAACTATCTCGTAAAATCTCTCACATAACTCCTATTCTAATGTAATAGTTACATGAGGAACAGTTACCTACATTATGTATTACCCACTCCACATATTATTTACACACAGACACTAGTCAACAAAAAATAATGTGGAGCACCTAAGTCCTAACCCAAGCACCCATGGGAGGACTATTCCTAACAAGAGCAAGGACTCCCCCAAAACAAGAAATTGATGTTTCTCATGTTTCTATGTCGTTGTGTCTATGAAAGGCAATGTACTCCATTTCATGCTTCTTATATTGCTATTTACAATCTATAATTTCCATTTTCAACTAAGATGGGGTTCATAGGTTGGGGCATGTCCACCAACATAGGAATTTCACATCCATATAAACATGCTAATCATAATGACATTGCTTCTTTCATTCATTACCTTAACAAATATTTTGTCAAACACGCTCCCCATAAATCGTAGATTGGGGACATCTCCAATGTATTCATGTTAAAATTTAAGATGCGCTTTTTATGATAAAACTGGATTTTTAAGTAAGACCCTTTTATATTCATTTCCCTTGCACTGCAGCAAACACACGGAATTCTTACTTGAAAAGGTTTCATGCTTTTGATAACATTTTTCAGTGGGCCCTAATCATGAAGGGGACATCAGCATCAGCAGATTACAATGCTAGAAAACAACTTTTTAAATTTTATCCCTGAACAAATAGACATTTTTTAGAACAGTTCCAAATTATATTGCATAGGAGCATCTCATCTGTTTGATTAAACAATGAGTTGTTTTTTATTTTCTACATTTCCCATGGCATCCTCCTTTCTGAGGCCTCAAAAAATTATGAATGAATCTTTTGCTTCTTGAGTGAATTCAAAATGACTTATTGCCATCGAAGGGTTGCAGTCCAATTGGTGAGGATGATGGTTTGTTACACCATCCACCAGGGAATGAATCCCTGAATATACCTGTATACGGTGAGGGCCACGTTCAGTCCCTGGGTGACTTTGATAGAATGGTTCCCTTAGTCGTGGCAGCTTAGCTGAAAGAGACTCTGATTTAGATGTATGCTTACCCAGCATGTTATAAACAATAATCCGCAACTTGTAATAATCCTACGCTTAAGACCAGAGAAGCCAATATCTATGACTGCTGTTTCCAATCAAAAAATGACTTATTGTCCAGATCTGAGAACCCAATTTTTATTTAATCTTTACCAGAATTCCTGCACCAGATCCATTATTGTCTCTATGTTCAGGCCTGAACGAAGTTAAGTATGCGCCTTAGAACTTACAAGGTAGTAGAGGATGAAGAGAACCAAACATGAAATTGGAAGATTCAAAGGCTGTGCTGTGATGCTAAATCATGTTATAGAATGAAAACTGCAAGCTCGATAGATTGCATGGTTATATAGACCTCTAATTGGCCAAAAAAATATTAAAAATAATATAAAAAAATTACTTGGAGGTGCCATTGACGGAACTGGCACTATTTTCAAGTTCTTGAACATGAACAAAATTCATTTTCGAGTTCTTGAAAATAAATGAAATTCATATGTAACAGGAAAATTTGATGTGATAGATTGGACACTTGCTTCCTAATCAAAGAGAAACATGCAAACTAGAGACGGATATTAGCACATCCACCAACACAATTACAAGATAATAGCCACCAGTAACTTGCTTGATTTGATAATTCATCCATTTGTCCAACTGAATTTGAATGGGGGTTGTTTTACAGCTTTATAACCAGGGATTCAAAAAGATAAACTTTGTAACTGCATTTTGTAAAATTGCCCCAGTATCAATCGGAGATATGAAATCTCCATTATCCAATCAAATTTAGCAATTCTCTAGGACTAATACAATAAGTACTGTTGAACAAAACAAGAAAATAAACTTCCAATTCAATTACTGTATCCAAAGTATAAAGTTATAAACCCACTGAATAGAGCATACCTTGTCACAAAGTTTTTGCAGTTCTGTCATGGCAGCAGGTGAGAGTATATCAGGACGAATGCTCAATGCCTGCCCAAGCTTTATGTAAGCTGGTCCTAAGGATGTCACTATTTCCCGAAGTTCAATAGCTCTAGCCACTTCATTCTGTAATAATAGCAATATTAATATTACTGTAGGTAGACATGGCCCACAATCGATATGTACTTTGTTGTCATTTATGAAACTTCAAAAGCAACATAAGCTGATATTTTCAACAATAACTTATTTCAAAAATTTTGAATAGAAAGGTACATTTAGCTCCGAGACAAGAAAGGAGAAAAAATATCATCTACTCTTCTTGTTCTTTAGTAAACTTGGGGCTTTTACAAGTTAGTTCTGAAGACCTTTGGTTTGCTAGGATTTGGATAAACTAAGTTGGCTTTTATATTGTTTTGATTTGATCCACTAAGCTTTCTAAGTTGAAGCCTGTGAATTTGCTTGTGCAAACAGTCACAGGGAGTAATTAACTTAATTGAATCCTAATATTGCCAATTCAATCTGGTGCAAACGATGATAAGTGGACTGGTTGAGCAATTAATGAAATGATGGAAACCTGAATACAAGCATTCAAATGAAAGTTCTACGTCTAATAGTTCATTTGCAGAAGTTCTCTCCTGTTACAGTTTTTCTGGTGAATTACTTGAATGGAGGACAATAGAAAGCATGGTAGATCATCAGAAATCGTCTGGTATAGAGGGGGTCACTAATTCCAAGCAAGCTCTCTGTGTGGCTCAAACTCAAAACTTGTTATGTTGAAGAGACACAAAACAAAGACTTTAGGCATAAGAATACCAATGCACTTCTTAAATTCCATGGAGAGCCACCCTATAAAAATTCCTTGATGTAATAGGACACAAGAATATATATTTACACTATTTTAGCTTTTCTCTTGTCTGCAAATTATCATAAACAAATCCTGATGATGGTCAATAATCCTGAACTAAAATGTTAATTTATTAAACATTTATGCAGTTTATCGAGAAGCTTCTTTTCAACAATGTATTTACAGTCCAATTCTAGGAAGGGAGCCTAATGCAAAAAAGCATAACTGTTTGACAAGATCCTCCTTCTGTGTAAACTCTGACATAAACAGGAAGATTGATTGAATAATCGAAAACAAGTGAATTGTATGAACATATTGTAATTAACAGTATTCTGACTGTAAAAGTACCGCCAGTGTTTAGTAGCAAATGACTGTTACTCGCTTGCTGGTTGTTTGGTATTTAGTTTTACACATAAAAGAATGTGCTGATTTTTTTTTTTGCATTAATTTTTTTTTTTCTTTAAGTAATTTGATTATTAGTGTATGGACTTTACACAATTGTTCAGCTATTACAAAATCTTATTTAGAAATATATGATCATCTGTCTGAGGCTAATAAGGATAACCGATTAAGATGATAACCACCTAGTTCATCTATGTGAAGCCTTGTTGATCATTTATTAAATATAAGCGTTTGGATGTGTGTTTCAGAATCTTGCATTTTGGGTAATGACTTCTCTTATAAAAACTTTAAAGCCGCCGATTATGAGACCTTGTAAGTATAAGTCTTGGCAATCTATCTTTCTTTGTCTTCGTACCTAATATCGGATTTTTACATATACTACTTTCCAAATGAACTTAATGGTGAAAATAATGGCAGTAGAAGTGTATACCTGTAACAGTAGATAATGAACCTTGAATGATAAACAGATAAGAATGCAAAACTAAAATTATCTTTAAAACTGCCATCCCCTATTACTGCCACTATTAGATTTATAAACAACATTCTTAAAAGGGAAGTGTACCATGAAAATAATGTGTAGCGACAGAAAGTTCAAAAGTAACAACTAAGTCAAAACATCATGTAAAATTAGGTACCTCTTTGAGTTTATTGGTCATTATATCCCATATCAAATGAGACAGAAATCCACCTGCAACTGATAGTAGCTGTGTCATGCGTGTGAATACTGCTTGAGGCCGCTTCCCCAATAAGAAGATATGGTATCAGGATTATAAACCAAAGGCAATGTTTCCTTATCTCCAGGGACTGAAACCTGTGAGAGCCAAAACTCAATTTACTATGAAGATCCTCAAAGTAATCACAATAGAAGTAAAATATCCATCATATGGAATTCTGGAGATTCTGGAGAACCTGAATCATTATTTTCTTCATCTTGATCGAAATGGTTCAAAAAGGTTTAAAAAATGCAGTAAAAAGCTATGTCCTGCACAGAATCAAGAAATCAAATCTAACTTGCCATACTATAATAAACCGATGAACCACAATAGGGCATGTTACCACAATTAAACTTTGGTGCAGAACGACTAAAATAAATTTTCCCTTAATAGATAAGGCTAAATGCATCAGTACTGAAATTTCATACGTACATGTCAAGAAATCAGTTTCCCTACAGCCGAACTTTAACCTAAAAAGATAAGTAAACATTCTTCAAAAACTTGTTTTATTTTTGTCATCCATGAGAGGAATATAGTTCCCTGTTTATTAAAACACCATAAATGGCATATCATGCTGCCTTTTACTGCAGATACAATTATAGTACAGATGGTTTGGCGGCATATGTTACTCACAGATAGCCTTTGCTAACTTCAATTACTGGGATTTTAGTTTTCAAACTCCAATATCCAAATGCAATTTTTGGAGTTTTATTCAGAATAATTTTTTCCTGCACTACTTTGCAAAAATGCCTACATTGAGATAAGCTCCTAATTAGATTTTATCCATTTCTCACAGCATTCTACTACTATTTCTTGTTAAGGTTGAAGCCATCTGCAATTACCTAATTCCTATATAATTACTGTTTTATTTATATTTCATGCATTTCCAGTTCAAATTACTCAGCTCCGGCTGAAACATCAAGCTTGGCAAAATGGCCCAATATCACAGTATTATGTTCCCTTTTTCAAATATGCAAATTATCGGTATATTTTAATTTGTGTTCACATAAAAAACCTGATTAAAGCTCAAGCAACAGCAAAAGAGAATGACGGGTGACTAAAGGCCCTAACTAGAGAAAGGTCAAGCCCTAATATCTTTTCTTTCTTTCCTGAGCCTGATCCTTTTACACATGTTGAGGCCAACATTGCAATGGTATAGAACCCTGTTTCACTACATAACAAGGCACAACAAATCCAACTTCACCAGTGGCCCACATTCGTATTGAATATAGTTTATCAGTTATACACGAATTTTATTTCATTTTATCTTAGGATTCTGTAAAATCAAACCAATGTGTAACAAAAATCACTTACTTAAGTTGCTTGGGGTTAGCTCATGACTTCCAAAGAGTTCATTTTGCGAGAATTGCTTTAGCTTAATCTGCAGCACGGCAGAGTTTAAATGCATGTGATGTCCCTCTTTCTCAAATAGTTTGATGGAAGACCTTTGGCCACCCGACGGCCAAAGGGTGAGTTCAAGGGTGACTTAGGTTTATTAATTTTATTATATTGTGTTGGAATTAAATAAAATATCACTAAAAGCACATATAATGAATTAATAGACTTAATTGTGACTTAGACTTAGGAAAGTACATGAAAATAAAATAATAAAATCACTTAATGTACTTTCCTAGGCAAAAAGTGTGACTTGCCTTGGTATTAAAATAAATAAATAAATAAAGCAATTCCTCTCCCATGGGGAAAAGTGTGACTTGCCTTTTTAGGGGTTTTGGCCTTTAAAGGAAAAGTGCGACTTGCTTTTGGGGGCAATCAAATTATTATTATTATTTTCCCGACAGTTGGAGCTTGAAGCTTTTGCAGACCAAATCCAAGGACGAAAACCCTCTGGATTATTCCTCTTGCGGACGAAAACCCCAGGAGAAGTGAGAGGAGTTTCTATTCAGGGAACTTCATTGTATTCACAGGTTATTTATCATTTCAGCAGTGTTAGAAAAAGAAATAAATTGCAGCAGTGGGTTTCCAGACAACTTCCAGAGTGGGGCGACTTATTCTGTGGATATTTTATGTTGTGTTAGAGGTATTTTCCTATCAGTTTTATATTGTCACTTTCAGCTGCAATTATAAAGCAAATCGACTTGGTTTGAATAAATTTCCAGAAGGGTTTTGGCAGTATTTCATTATCTTTTCATTTACAGACGTCTGGTTATTTTGCCGTAATTATTTATCATTAAAAATCAGATTTTAATTCACGGCTGAATGGAGGGTATTTATTTATGAAATATTTGTGAAGGGTTTCTCATTAAAACCCTAGGCGCATTTCCTTTCATCTATCCAGTATTGCAGGGTTTGTTTTTATTTAATTTGTATGCAGTGAGAGAATGGTATTCTATGATTTCTATTGACATTGCCAGTATAGTTCCAAGCCTGAAAATTATATTAAAAAAAAAAAAAAATACAGACAACAGGGTTGGGATCTTTCAATGCAGCCCTAAGTTTTGGGTGATGTATCATATGAACCGTTCAAGTTTATCAAAATTGTTGATAATATATGCTTGACTGAAACCTAACAGTGTATTTTATTAATCCAATTTTTGATATTGTATGCTTGACAGAAACCTGACGATGAAATTTAATTGAAATTTGTGACTATTCATGATTGATAGAAACCTTGCCATGCAACGTAATGTTGATAATTTATGCTCGACAGAAACCTAACAATGGAATTTAGTCAAAATTATGAAATTTAATCAAAAAGTGTCAGCAATATATGCATAACAGAAGATTAACAATGGAATTTCATTAAAAATGTTAAGAATTTATGCTTTGAGAGGACTATTTCCGTGCAAGCGAATGAAGTTTATCGATAAGTTATGCTTAACAGAAAGCTAGCAATGTAATTTAATCAAAATTGTTCATAAACTATGCTCAAGAGAAACCTTAATTCAAAGCCACTTCAAATCTTAATGCAATCAATCTTTCAATGCAGGCAAGAGTAATTTAAATTTTACACCACTAACAGAAGTAATTGTATCACAACCTTTGATTAAAAAAACACAAAAAGATTACTCTACTTGTGAATGTAAATCCACACCAAAATACCAAGTATGCATGAAGTTAGCCATCTACCATGTTTCTACTATTGGAGAGTCACTTTTGTGACTCCAATTCTATGCATGAAGCTCATTTGTACCCAACTAAGGCAATTTACTTTGCCCTTGCTTAAATAGCCGTTAAACCACAGCCCTGTGTTTCTAATTTGATTCGAAGTTAAAATGCATTTAAATTGAAAAAAATGGGAAAAAAACTAGAACTGGCCTACCTCTACAAGACGAAGCTGGACATCATCTGCAGCAAATAGCGAGTCGGAGAGGTTCTGTCCGCGTAAGCCTCTCATGAGTGACGCCAGCTGCTCATCTTCTTCCATTTGTGCTCTGATTTTCTTAAATTCCTCCGACATGTCTCCCACCCTCTATACATTGTAAGCAATTCAAAATTGCGAAAATACCTTAACTCCAAATTTAAACAAAAACATTTTATGCAATTTGGATTGTTCAGACTTCAGAATGGAATAAAATTGGAGACACTTCACTACTTTGCTACAAAAAAAAAAGCAGGTTGGAAGGTCGCAAGATGAAACGAGATTGCGCAAATCTGAAAATTAGTTTATGTTCAGAACTTCAAAATTGAAAGAAAAGAAAATTAGGTTAGGGCAGAGCTTCGAAAATTG
This sequence comes from Taxus wallichiana var. yunnanensis, assembly GCA_018340775.1. Classification (NCBI taxonomy): domain Eukaryota; kingdom Viridiplantae; phylum Streptophyta; class Pinopsida; order Cupressales; family Taxaceae; genus Taxus; species Taxus wallichiana. The sequence goes on along the minus strand of CM031242.1, from coordinate 757,668,915 downwards.
TCTGACCATGGATGGACTTATCCCGGGGAGCGTGACTTGACAATGGCGGGGAGGTATCGAGGTCGGGACGTCGGGGCTCCGTCGCAATGGCACGGACATAACTCTTACGACTACGCCGCCGTGCCTTCAATTTGGTTGAAGGTAAACTGCGAAAACCTTTCAACAGCCCGGATAGGCTGAGGGAGTTCCCAATTTTAGAGTAGGAGGAAGGTCTGAGGAATCGAACCCGTGACACGAAGACTGTAACGTGTCCATTCTTCTATGAGTGCGAGTGCGCGGGTTCGATTCTCTGCCTCCTAAATGTCCGAGCACAATACACTCGGGTGATGCGCTCTATTTTATTTTACGAGTGTGCGAGAAGAGAGATTTGATTTTGTCTGTATGCGTGGGAGTGGGTGAAAGTGGAGCCTCAGGTGCAAGGTGGGAGGAGGAAACATCCACGTTGCCGTCTCCGCAGGGGAGTAAGTGGCGAGGAATTCGATGAAATGGGATGACGGAAAAATAAAAATTGTTTCCTTACCGCTCTTCTTCCTACGCCACTCCTTTTTTTAAAATTTAAATGTCACGTTATATTAGTGGTCAACGATAAATTGTTTTCAAAAAATTGTACATGGATTTTAAAAACATAAATATTTGTGAACGTTCGTTCAAAACTTAGTAATTGCTTGGGTTTAGTAGTTTAACATAAATAAATTAATACACTTGTTGATTTGTAAATGTAAATTTACGTACAATTTTTGATTTATTGTAGTTCTTATAACGAAGGTTTTTATTTATATCTATGATTTTTTTTTAAAGTTAACAAGAATTATTGTTTTCTCATTATCACATTGTTTTAGGATTTTATTATATTTCTTAAAAGATGAGTCCTAATATATAGATTACCATAAATTATGAGTGAATTTATAAGAAAATTTGAAAATAATTCTTATGGTATTAATAACTTAATTTAATGATTACATATTTATTATTGGAATAATCATTTGTATTAAATGAAAAATAAAGAGAGTTACATAGTAAGGGGTGACTAGAAAACTCACGGTCCCTACGGCGTAACGTCGAAAGGCAACATAGAACGCCCAAAGGGCACAACAAAAAAAATGAAAACGCCACAAAGGCAGAGTTAAAAAAAAAAAAAGGCGTAGAAGGAGCCGTCGTATAGCCAAAAGCAAACAGAGAAGTCGACGTTGTCACTGACCGAGTAACAGGAGGCTCAAAACGCCCTTTCTTCTCCTTAGACCTTGTGACAACTGTCTAATTCTCGGGCTGAGAAGGCAAGGCTAACGGTGAATCAAGACAAGGACAAACCTACTTTGGGTCGGAGTCAGAAGATTCAGACACATGACATCTTTTAACACAACCACCAGAAGGGGGAATCTCCTCACTCATAGTCTCTGAACTTCTAGGGAGAGGGTTTTCTTCGATTCATGCACCGTGAATGGTCACAACCTTTAGGTTGTGAAGAGTTCACTTCTTTTCTTTTCTTTTCTTATTGAGCAAGCAAGCTTCTTGTAGGTGGCCAGTTTGATGACATAATCTGCACCGGAATGTTGTATTCTCATAATCAAGAACCTGTATCCATTTGAAACCATCATGAAGTAACTCCAACTTATCTGGAAGACCTTTGTTGAGGTCCACCTCAATGCAAATATGAGCATATGTGAATAACCCTTGTTTAGACCGTTCATCATCCATCTTGATGAAACGACCAACAGAGTTACCAATAGCCGCACAAACCGCATGGTGCCAAAATGGGAGAGGAAGATTTGGGAGACAGACTCAAACCGGTATTTTGAAACTACCATAGTAGAAGGATCAAAATCCAAAAACCATGGAGTAAGAAAAAGACCAACCCTACCCCAAAACCATGGACCCTCGTGAAGAATCTCGGTGACACTCTATAGCAGAGAAAAAGCAAACAATAAAAAAACCCTTTGCACATAATTGAATCTCACAATCACGGGTCTAAGTAGAGAAGATCCAATTGTGGAGATCTTCAGTTCGAGGCCAAAAACCATTAAACTAACAAATAAGGGCAGAATCTTGGAGGGCAAAAATAGATTCAGTTACCTCTGAATATGAAATGGTGATCACAAGAGTAATCGTTGCCTTTTCCACGATGTAAGGTAGCCCAACATTAGATGAGTTTTGTCCTGAAATACTAGCACCTTTATCGTTAGGAAGGATTTAGGTGCAAAGTGGACGGGAAGAACCAATGCCCAAACCGTGAGAGTTATCGCCACCACCAAATTCGCATGGCCCATGCTCGCCGACTTTCGAGACTTTGTCGCCACTGGTGCCACCAATAGCACACATGCCCTTCCCTTCAAGAGTGTAGGTTGTCGTCGAGGACTCCCACGCCAAGAAAGAGCTAGGGCACGAACGATTAGTGCATGGGAGAGAGATTGTTTCCATCGTTGTTGTTTCATCAATATTAATGTCATTCTTTTCATAAATAACTTTCTAATCAATATAGAATTTTTGGATGTGGAGAGTAGTTTTGAACTAATAATGTACTATTAGTGAGTGTGACATGTTATAATCAATTTTAAACAGATATAATAGATATAAAACAATAAATCAAACTCAATTGTATTTATTTATATTTTAGGAATATTTTAGACACGTAATATAATTGAAATTCTAGGAGAATTAGGTTTTGGACCCATTTTGTGGCATTCTAAATTAAGTTATCAAAAATATGTAGTTGAAAACATGTTCAAATAATGCGAGACAAAGCATAACCAAAAAAATTACATGAAATAGAAAAACTCGGCCATTATTGTAGCACTTCTTCTATGATACCATTTGAACCGTAGTAGTATAATTTTGGTAGCTAACAAATACTATGAAAGTGATTTGACTATTTTGTTTGTCTTATCCTAAATTCGAAAACCTTGCTCGCTTCTCCAAAATTCGATGTCGTAAATTAGAAAAAAACTCTACTTCATGTGGACTCTAATAAGCCCACAACATTTTACAAAACCATAAAACTAAAGGGAGATAACATGGGCCTTTATTATCCCTCCATTATTATTAGTGCCACCTGAGATTTTTAATAGTTTGGAAAACAACACACTAAGTATAATGTAGTTCAACAAATTTTCCAATGTAAAGCATTTGACCCAACACTTATTCTCTTAACGCTTTTAATAGGTGTAATAAATAAATGTTAGATGTCTTCTCTACATTCTTGAATTATCCTTTACCGCAAGAATGCTCTTAAATATAAATAAATTCCCTACTTTTACAATTTCAAATAAGTTATTCTCATACCAATGTGATTTTCCTAAATGCACTAATACATTTATGTATTTTATAAACTTTTTGAATTCAAATTAGAATCCTATAGGTGTGTGTTCCAACATAATGGATGGGGGATCTAATAAAAAGACCCAAAACATTAGGACACCCAAAACAAGTGTTAAAGTGTATATACAACAAATTTGACCAAAATCACAACATTGTGGGTTTAGGAAAAAGCCCAAAAATCATGAAAAATAAAGGGAAGAGATAGAGAACTTTTAAGGAAATAGAAGATGTGAGGAAGGGGAAGCAGTAAGGTCAAACAAAGAAGAATGAAGAGTCGATAAGAGACATAGAGTCAAAGGAGCAAGATAGAGTCAAATGAGTCTAAAGTCAAACAAAACACAATGAACATGTCGAAATTCAAGCAAGAGCATAGAACATGCGCCAACAAGAGCCTACTTAATACCAATTATCTATAAACACACAAATACTTTAACATGACCATAACAATTAACTAGTCTTGTGCCAATATTATGTATCGACATAATGCCCCACTTTGATTTGTTTTCATGCATATGTATCAATATATAACCAATCATGTGGATACAGAGAATTCGTTGTCACCTCGCCATCTTTTGGGAGTTATATAAGTCATAATGGGAAAAATAGTGAGGTGAAAGTCAGTAGTCACGAAATCACACACTTACTACTTACATCACGCCTCTAAGTATGTTATTATATGCATGATTCTTAAGTAAGAAAACTAGACATTAACAACATTTGTTTTACTTTTACATTGCTTTATCCCTTTTCATACTCTTAACATTTGCTTTTCTCGAATGGTCGCTTTACTTTTGGATATTGGACAACACATGACCCAACTTTGTATTTCATGTTTTATCCTCCGAGCATCCTGAAAAACTACCGCCCATTAGGGATAGGAGCACCTAGACACTACTAAGCCCTTTGGGCACTTCTATCTTTTCCCTCTCTTTTTCAAGTTTGAAATGCCACATCGTTTGTTATCTTTTTAAATTACTACTTATAACTTTGGGTCAACCTTTTTAGTTGTTAATGATGAAATTCAAACAAGTGAATCATATATAATATACATGACTTACTCATCATTATTTGTGGCTAGACAACTTTAGGCTAATACTTACTATCTACTACGTACAAAGAACAACACTCAAGGATTACATTTGGGTTTCATTATTCACTGCATGTGAGGGGCTATTTCCGAATTCCATCTCACACATTCATCTTGGGGAAAAGTAGTTGTAGTCTGTTATCTTGGTGCAAATGACACGAGGGTAACCTAGCTTCAAGGGAAACAATTCAATCACAAACACACTAGAACTACATAGAGTCTGAAATGTAGTGTAGTGCTTGGTGACAATCACATTAGGATGACCACAATGGTCACCCATCTCATTCAAGCATATGCATTATTTTATTTCATATAATGTTTGTTTGAGATTTATGCAAGTAGTTGGGTTTGTTTTGTAGGTTCAAGTGTGACACAAGAACCCTACAATGATGTGGATGTGACAAAGAATGAAAGGAAGAAGATAAGTTCAAACTCAAAAAATATCAAAAGCAGAATTGTTGTCAGGACACTAGCGCCCAATTCAGACACCTATGCCTAGTTCAAACACCAAGGTTTTACAAATCCATGTCCTCGTCGAGAATTAGTGTTTGAAAGAGGTTCTAGATCCCGAGTTTCTCTAACATAGCAAATATAGTTCACATTCACCTCTTTCCCAACCCAAAATCAACCCATATTTTTTGATATACAAGCTAACTCAATTCTTATTTCCTATTATACACACTTTCTTGTTTATTGCATGATGGATCTTGCTTGTTCTTGTTATTTTCATTTGATCCTACTACTCGATAAATATTTACACTTTTTTAAATCATTTGGTGAACTTGACCCTTACATGCTTATTATCAGATCTATCGTTCATGCCCATTACCCATAGTGGTTGCTTTTGGTCTCCACAACATATTGAGCTATTCTCACACACTTGCAATTTTTCCAATAGTATTGATGAAACCACACATGATAACCCTCTATTCAATTCCCCTCAAATCCCCTTCGTGACATAGAAAATTCTTCGATAGCGAAGAATCTTATGATCAAAACATTAATGTGGATCGTGCACATCTCAACACTCTCACCACTTTCTGTTCTACATTATGTGATAATCCCACTCATGTACCACATATCCTTGATGCCTTATTAACAACTTAGTGTGCCTGTGTGAATGTAGTTCATGTTATTATGGTTCGTACCTTAGATCTCTCTATTATTATCACCTCTTCTATTCCACATTCTTCTTCCCCCACTACTATGGGGATATCCACCATTCATATGCCTATTTCCACACCCACTACTCACTTTTTTCTTCCCCTATCATTTCCCATATCCAACCTAGCACTTCTTCAAGCACTCATGCCTTAGAGTTTTTATATCATGATTTGCAAGCTCAAATTCATCAATTACAACAGCCATTCTTCTTCTTCTCCATCTCTTGATTCTTTGTTTCTTCTTCGTAGTCCTCTTGCACCCAGTCTTCTTCTTATCCACTTCCTCCCAATTTTTCCTCACCTAAATTTCCTCTCTTTGAATTGGACATGGAGATCCCTAAGAGCACAATTAATCATTTCATGTTGCATGCTTGGATTATAGTTGTGATGACACACTATTGACCAAATTGTTTCCAAAAATCTTACAAGACTATGTCTTGCGATGGTTTTGACTTTACCTTTACACTCCATTAGATCGTTTACTCCTTTAGCAAATATTTTTTTCAATCACTTTTATATGAATATTGGAACAAAGTCGTCATATAAAAAAAAAGGGGCAAAACAAGGCAAGGAACTAATGAACACCTTAGTGACTAACTATGCTTTGTGTTATAAGACTAATCTTTCTAAAATGAACAATGTCTTGGCTAAATCTGAATTACAAGATATTTTTATCCAAAGCCTATTACCTCCTTTACAAGAATGTGTGCTCTTTGACTCTTTTCACTCTTTTGATCATCTATGTCATACTTTGAAAAATCATGAAATCAAACTACTTTCTTGGGAAAACTTAAATATGGTGTTAATATTTCCAATTAGCAAGTTCTCGAGCAAATTTGCCTTCAAGGGCAATCCTAGTGAACCTAAGCCTATTGTCAATGTTATATCTCAACCTACAAAGCTCCAATTGTAACCTACATGTCATATTTTTACTAAATTGCCATATCCACCACATATGTTGTTGCCTCAACTCCTAGAAAGCAATCTAATTTCTCTTTCGGCTCCTCTTGAGTTTGATCCTAATAGGCCTCATGGCAAGAAATTTGATGAAAATGCACATTGTGATTACCATAGATGCAATGGTCATTCTATTGATAGTGTTTCAAGCTTAGACATCTAATCCAAGATCTAATTGACAATCATGACATTGAGTTGCTTGAATCTACTATTTCTATTCCTAAATCTACTAATGACAATGATAAGCTTAAAATCTACTAATGACAATGACAAGCTTAAAATATTCAATGATCCTTTACCTCATGAAAAATCCTCTTCCCTTCAAATCATGCTTATCATATTGTTTCCCTCCTCCATCTTCATATCATCTTCTTGTATTTCTTGTTGGTATTATTGATCTTCCTTCACCTGTCATTACTTTTACTTATTTTGATTTTCATGCCTCTTTTTCATCACATAGATTACACATTGATGCTTCTAATGGTCCTCATGTTATTAACAAGGTTACGATGCACCTTAATTCAAGCGCAATTCATGTTCTATAAAAATTTTCAAGCTATCAGTTTTCCATTATCTCTAATGACCCGTAGGTCACCCACTTCTCATGGGCATGTCATTTTTCCTATCATTGTTGCGCCTCTCAATATCTCTCAGTCATTCATTGTTGGATCTACAGTTGTGCATTGTGGCATGGTCTTAGGATTCCTTTGGCTTAGGTATGTCAAAGTCATACCATCCGTAGTTCACTCGTGCCTTAAGTTTGTACAAGAGCATCACATTATCACTATTCGAGGTATCCCACCATAGAATCCTTTATCATTGGATCCTATTACTTACTTACACCTTTAACCACTTATATCATTAATGTACTTGCTCCTACTACGTATCCTTGTGATGGCCCCATGACTTCAACACATACACTTACCACTTTTAGTGATACTTTTACATATACCTACATCTTCTCCACATGTGGATTTTTCTTCTCACTCACGACGGATACATTGATCTCATAGTCCACCTCATACTCATATAGGTCTCCACTAAAGACACACACTATCCATGGCACATGTAGGCCCACTTCGCGGTCTCTTTCTCTGCATGTACTCCCCCGTGGCCATAAAGTCTTTGACCATGATCACATACATACCTCCATCACAGTAGAAAATAATGGGTCCTTGCCCCTTACCCTCATTGGGTAGATCACTACAACATTCACACATTAGGGGTATATTACTCCCCCTTATTACCCGATGATGCACTTTTGTTCTAGGTTCAAACATGACTGTTGAGGGCACACTTACCTACATGGACCTCACCTTGCACACATATACTATGGGGAAACCTTGCTCCCCTCTCATATTTATTCTATTTCATGTTCACATATTTGTAAAAATTTAAAAACATTAGCTTAGATCTTGATTGGATATTATTGCTTGCTTTGCTATACTATTTTATGTCACACATTGTTTATTATATTACTTGGATTCATAGTATGTTCTATCATTTTTCCATACACACATGTGTGTTCACATAGTACTTTTGAGGTGGATACATATCATTTATAGGTTTCTACACGACGTATGATGTTTGGCATTGTTCTCCTACCAATCCCAACCGAGGCTCACGGGGGCACCCACCTTTATTATTTCTCTATATCCAGGTTCTATCATTGTAACATCTACTACTTTCATTCTTAATTTCAGTTGTATACATTGTGGAATATTTTTTCTAACATGCTAATGGGTGATTCATGTGTAGCATTTGTCTTGCAGACCTACTTCCAACCATGGTTATCTGATTTACTTGTATCTTGTTTATGTTTGTGTCTTGATTGTCATTGTTGAGGGTTATGCCCTATGTTTGATTACATGTTTTGATTATATAGCCTTGAAGGATTTGAGTGTCTTACGACATCTTGAATGGTGTCCCATGTATTCAACCAACTACTTATTGTGTCTTTTGCCATGTTATCATGTCTTTTGACTTTTTCTATTACATCATGTCATGCATACTTGTTTGTAACTAACACTTTTGGATAGCCTTTCCCATTGTTTTGCATGTGTCATGGTTGTCATCACTGTGCATTCCCTATTCCCCTACATGATTTCTATTTCAGATGTGCACATCAATTTTATCTTTCGTCATTTGGTCCGCACTTACCTTGGTTTATCTCACACACCCCAAAGAGGTATAGGTAATTATCAAGTGACTATTTCACACTCTTAGTGGCCCAGAGACTAGACACAAAATGGTACACAAGAAAATCAGAAAAAAAGCTAAGAAACATGTTCAAAATTATAATTTGGCCAAATTTAGTGTAAGGACAGAAGGACCCAACACAAACAAGAGCAATGGACGCTAGTGTCCCACCCGGTGTTCTATCCTGGGGCGAAACATGTACATTATAGAATCAACAAGTTTTTAGTGATAGTATTTTCCAATTTCTAGCAGTACATACTCGATTCTGAGTTACTATTAGGAACAACATTAGTGCCAAGTTACACACTTTAGACAAGGAACTAATTATTCTATTTTATTAGGACCATTTGTGACCATTTTCTATTGGGTTTGCGACCATTTGTAGTGGCACTTATCTTTCATGGGAAGCATTAGCGGTTAGAGGTAAAATCCTACAACTCTCCCAATACTCTTCCCTTGGCGACAAGATGCTTAAATCCTCGATTTAGCAATATGATGCTCAAATCCTTAGTTTGGCGATAAATTGCCTAAATCCTTAGTTTAGCAACAGGATGCTTAAATCCTCAATTTGGAGATAAGATGCCTAAATCCTCAATATTATTCCAACCATCTCTAAGGCAACAAACATACAAGAATAATTCTATCTCTTTTCTCATGACACACATGTGTACTTTATCCTTGATTCATTTATTTTTCAATAAGCATTTCTATTTTCACATTTACTAAGTTAAAGTTCAATTTCATTTATCATGAGCATTGACTACACTTATCTTCTTTTGCAGGTTTGACCTTACTCCAAAAAGGGAAACACATAAACAACACAAGGACCAATCTCAAAGCAAGAGACATTTTGGCAAAGGCAATATTCAAGGAACAAATGTAGGCATAATTTCTACTACGTACACGAGGTCACCCCTAGGATCCTTATCCTATTCTAGATTCCATGATACACATTCTACAATCTCCATTTGGCACGATATCAAACACAATCCTTATTTGGCATGCAATCGATTCCATAACTCCCTTCAAGATCCTCCATAAGATACACTCTTCTTATCTACTTTATGCTATCAAATATTCATTCATAAACATAAAGTGGGGGAAAATGTATTTATGAAATCATGCACTTACTATTTACATCACACTTATAATTATGTTACTATATGCATGATTCATAAGTAAGAATACTAGACATTAATAACACTTGTTTTTCTTTTACATTGTTTTATCCTTTTGATACTCTTGACATTTACTTTTCTCAAATGATCACTTTACTTTTGGACATTAGACAACACATGACCCAACTCGTATTTCATGTTTTATCCTCTAAACATCCTGATACACTATCGCCCATTAGGGATAAGAGCACCGAGACGCTATTATCCCCTTGAGGCACTTATATCATTTTCCTTCTCTTTTTCAAACTTAAAATGCCACATCATTTGTTATATTTCCTAAATTACTACTTATCACTTTGGGTCAGCCTTTTTGGTTGTTAATGATGAAATTCAAATAAGTGAATCATATATATATACATGAATTACTCACCATTATTAGGGGTTGGACAACTTTGGGCTAATACTTACTATCTACTACTTTGGAAAAGAACAATATTCAAGGACTACATTTGGGTTGCATTATTCATTACATAGGAAGGGCCATTTCTGAATTCCATCTCACACATTTATCTTGGGGGCAAAGTAGTTGTAGCTTGCTATCTTAGTATGATTGACATAAGGGTAACCTAGCTTCAAGGGACACAATTCAATTACACACACACTAGAACTACATAGAGTTTGAAATGTAGTGCATTAATTGGTGACAATCACATTGGGGTGACTTTTGAGGTCAAGTCAACTCAACCATATGTATTATTTATTCCATTTAATGTTTACTTGAGCTTGGTGCAGAAGCTAGGGTTTGTTTTATAGGTTCAAGTGCAACACATGAACACTAAAATGAAGTGGATGTGATAAAGACTCAAAGGAAGATGCAATATGGGGTGTCGGACTAACCCCGTGATCACCCAATAGAGCGAGCTTACAAGAGAGTGTTGCACTACATCTCAAACTCCCCGTATTTCTTGTGAGCGTGTGTAAAAATTGTGCCCTAGGATTCCCTTATGCAAGTGCACTTGATAGTGAGTTGAACTATATGTACTAATGTAGATAGATGTGTGGATGTCAAAATGAACTTCCCCTTCTTATGTTGTGTATGTAGAAAAATGCAGTCCACTTTGTCCCTTGAGTAAATGTCAAATGGATGCTTTAAAGTGATTTAGGAGCCTTTTGAGTAAAAACTTAGGTGATAATAATGATGCTTAGAGCTTGGTCCTTTATTTTGGTCACATAGCTATGTATTTATATGATTCCCTTTTTTGAATTTCGTAATTGACAACTAGAAGGACAACCCATAAGTAGAAAAGATGCCCAAAAGATAAAAGAGCCCCAAAAAGAGTGATTAAGGTGGAAAGAGGTCGGGGCACTTAGAGGGGACGAGGCGCCCGAGCACCGACGACGTCCCGGTAAGGCGTTGTGTCGAATTTGTAAAATATAGGAAAGTAAAGTTCAAAATGGGCAGTAAGGTGTGAAAGACCAGATAGACAACAAGAAACAAAGAAAAAAGTCCAAAGACAATCGTCAATTACTAGTTTTCTTACTTAGGAATCATATGAATGCTAGTATGTGTTTATAGACCTAGAAATGTACCCAAGTGCATAATTTTGTGTCTACATTTGCCCCCACTTTATAATTATGAGTGAATACCCGATAACATAATGTAGTTATAAGTTGTGTACCTTTGATCTGTGTAGAGCGTGATGGTGATAACATGCCGAGTGAACAAGTGAAGTGTGGAATGCGTGTAAAAATGAAGTTTGGAAACCTGTGAAAGGAAAGTGACGCTAGGGATGAAGTGTATGTGTTGTACCATGTTGTACTTGTTATTGTATTTTGTTGGTGTGCTTGTTGAAGGTTGCTTCTTGTGCGTATTAAGGATGAACCTGCAAAAGAAGAGTGAAGAAGTAGTCAAGATTTGTTTATAAAAAATTTACATAAGTATGTAAAGCATGTGAAAGTATGTAAAAGTACTGAATGGAAAGTGTGCACCTAATGTAGATGATTGAGAAAATATTAATAAATGCTACAAAAAAATTTAATCCAATTATTATTGTAGTAGTAAAATGAATATGTAATAAGAATAAATCTGAGCCAAACAATCTAAGCTAGAAAATATTGAAACCCTAGTTACAAAGAAGGGATAAAATGACTTAGTTGTTTCGTAGAGATCCCAAAGGTGCACAGAGCTAGAAAAGTGGAAAATATGAAGCACAAATCATCCTCACAACAAAGCTCGGAAAAATGTATATTTGGAGGAATAAGCTTTGGATTGGGGCGCTGAAAGCGGCAGAGCACTCGCGGGTGTCTTGACTCTTTGTAAGCACTTTGACTGTCAAAAAGCTAAAAAAACCATCTTTAATTAGTAATAATTTATTCTTTGTCCTTATCCTTTGGTCTATATGAGATCACACAATGATCGTCGAGGTCGCTAGAAACTTGCAATGAAATAATGACCTACAAAACCCTCAAAGAGACATCAAATCCTAAAAATAAAGATGCAAAATGAGGGGTTGGAATGTCCTCAGCTGTCAAATAAATGATCTTACGATTAAGCGTTACACTACATTTTAGACCTAATATAGTCCTAGATGCATGTGTGCGGAATCGTGTCATAGGTGGATCGTGGATCGTGTGCGTGTTGTACTTGATAGTGAGAAAAATAGCTAGATGTAGAGAAATGTAATAGATGTGTGCATGGAATAGAATAGAATCCCCTCCTATGAAGTGTATGCAGAATAATGCAGTCCCTTTCCCTTGAATGGATGTTAGAATGCTCTTGAATAACCTTTGGATGCAACCTTAGGTGGTGATAACTAATGTTTAGTGCTTGGTCCTTTATTATGATCACATAACTTTATATTTATATGATTCCCTTGTTTGAATTTCATAATTAACCTCGAAAAGGCTGACTACCAAAAATATAAGATGCTCAAATAGCTAGAAAGGACCCAAAATATGTGAGTAAAGTACAAAGAGGTCAGGGGCACCCAGAGGGGATGGGGATTCTGTCATTAGCATCTTGGTTGGGCGTCATTGTTTAGACTCGAGAAACTAAAGGCTCGAGAGGTCAAACTGAAAATTTATCTCCCCTCATTATATTATACAAATAAAAGTGTGTTATAGACGATGGAAGTATTTTCCCTTCCCTTGTTTTAAAAAGGTGTGTAAGACCAAAAGTGGCAATAGAAAGAAAACAAATATGGCCAAAGACATGGATTAATTAATACTTTTCTTACTTAGGAATCATATGAATAGTAGTATGTGATCGGACTAAATAGATACCCAAAGTGTGTGATTTTGTGTCTACATTTTGCCCCCACTTTATGTTGTTAAGCGAAAGCTCAATAACATAAAGTAGATAGAGATGTGTACTTGATAACCATGTAGATTGATGGCGAGAAACGTGTCGAGAGACAAGGAAAATCGTGGAGTGATAAAAAGGTGGAGCGTGGAGACTAAAGATGAGAAAGTGCAAAAAGTGATGAGATGTTGACCCTAGGGTGGAAACGCATGTTGTTTATGTTGTTGTTGAATGATGTTGACTACCGCTTCCCATACAAATGGACCTGCAAAAGAGAAGAATGAACAAGTAGTCAAATACGCATGTATATATATAAAAATTATGTAAAATGAAAAAATGTGAAAAAGGAACATGTGCACCTGATCTATGATGAGGAAAAGAGTGTAGAAAGGATCATGTAGATGTTATAGAAGACCGAGTTTTTTGGGTGATCTCACACCAGTTATGTCGGCTGTGAGTTTTTTGGGTGATCTTTTGCCAATTATCTCGGAAGAAGTGTTGGGAGAAAAGTTTGTTATCATCCTCTAGCCTATGACTCGCTTCCCGCAATGTAGAACACCACTGCAGATGGTGTGTAAAAATCTGATCTAATTCGACCAATTTTGATCTAATGTTGAAGAAGAAAATGTTGAATGTTGTATGTATGGTGTGTGTGAAGGATTGTCTACCCTGTAAAAGCCGTTGTGTGGAGTGTTGTAGAATGTGTTGCATTGAAGAATTCTATGTAACTTCCCAGTCACATGCATCGAGGAAAGGCCAGGGGCACCCCAGCACTACTTGTATAGGTCTAGGCAATGGTGTCTATCTTGTGTCGAGGACCCAAGTCGGGATCTTAGCCTTATCTAATGTTGTATCGTATTGTGTTGTGTTGTATGGGTATTGTGTTGTGTTGTATGTTGACTATCAATTACTTGTATGGGGTGTCCGATTCACCCAAATAATTCCCCTCGCTCAAGTTCAAGTTGCATCGATGTTACTAAAGGAGTATGTGGCCCAAATGAGGACTGGCCATTATGCTGAAACTCTTCCCTGTAGGGGGGAGGGAGTGTGCTTGGTAAAAACCAAGGCATACGAAAACAAGTTTAAGTACAAGAAAACATGCATGGAAAATCTAAACTAGCAGACAAGAAGGCAATGTGTATTTTAAGACACAACACACAAGAATAAAATGTAGACCACAAAAAGCATATTTCAAACATGGGACATTACTCACAATGTCATAAGACAATCAAGGCCGAATAAGCCAAAAGCATATAAGTGTGCACATAAGACAAAGGGCAAAGCCCACAAACAATCGCAAAACAATGACAAACACGAACAAATAATGTAACAAACAACCATGGTGATAAATAGACCTGTAGGTAAAAATGTTGCACATGAAGCACCTTTAGCATGTTAGAAAGATAAAAAGTATGTCAAGGCGTGTATAATCTAATAAAGTAATGTGTTATAAAACAACATGAAACAATAATACATGCAATTCACGAAATTGGATGCCCCAGGGAGCCGTTGTGGGATTGGTAATAGGTGTATCCATGTATTAGTTAACTAAGCTAATAGAATTGAAACTAACACCTAATAGTTCCAAAACAAATCTAACTAAACATAAACCATCATGCTAAGAGCTTAAGGAGACTAAACATCATCAACATGCATAAAACTTTATAAGAAATCGAACTAACATGTTAAGCATTATTCTCTACTCTTTGAAAGTTAACTAGAAATGGACCTATGTAGATCCTTAACAATCAAAATGTGATTGTTTTTTTGGTCCCAAGGTTTTAAGAATGGAGTGTCATCAAGACATGGCTATAAGGCCATTTTGATTCTCTCCATATGACTCAAAAGCTTGGAAGGATGAAATGCAAGATGAAGATACCTAGCTCAACACTAATGGAGGATGCTTAAAGATGGAAATGTCTATAGTTTATGTTATATGCATGCAAAGGTGTGTCTTTAGATGAAGGAGCTTGGTCCTTTATATAACCTGAATGTTGGAGAGAGATGTGTAACTTGGTGCATGTGGGATAAGGGGAAAAGTAACTTTAGTTTAGTTGACCAAAGCTAGGTGAGTTAACATGTGGGTTAACACTTTAGTTAGTACTTTATGGGAATTGGGGTGTTTATAATTAATCAAAGATGATTAATTAATAGATAGAAGAAATCTTATATAATTAGAGGAAGATTAGTATGATTTGAGAGATATAAGAGGAATTTGATCCAATAAATGAAGATTTATTGATTTAGAGCTACGGGCATAATTAATTAATAATAATTAATTAACCCAAGTAGAAGTGAACACTAATTAACAAAAGGTCATTAATCGACATCCTGAATGATAGGAAGGCTAATTAATTAATAAAAGGTCATTAATTATCATATATGAAGAGCAATGTTAGCCAATTATCGTAAAAGACTAATTATTATGACAACGATGGAAAAGAGGATAGTTAGTGTAGTCTTAACATTAAAATTGCGTAAGCAAATTTTAGATGTCTACATTTTCCCCTCTTTGGGTGGCGTGAGTGACACCACTTCAGATATAGTAGACACGTACAAAAACAAATAATTTTTTTGAAGAGATAGAAGAAAAATTATTAGAATGAAGGATTCCCCCTCGAGTGTCGATGGGGTGATGAAAGAGGTCAATTGACACTCGAAAAGATGAAGGAAGAGAATAGAAGAATAGAAGAATTTATCCCTATTGCCCCAAGTTGCTTTGGAAGAATAGTGTTGAGAAGAGAATGATAAGGAAGAAAAAATGAAGATGAAGGGAGATGGAAATAGCTATCATCCTGCATGATGTAAAAACAACTTTATTTCATCATTTTGCTTATGATCTATGTCATCGGTCCTTATTAAAATGTACGCATACAAAAAAAGTGTACCATAATATGAAAAGCTATAATACAAACAATTGTTCATTGCCAAAAATTCTAACTCCATGCAACATACATAATGCAATGCAATATGAGAAAGTACACAAGCTAACCTAACAGGGAAACAAGTACAAACACACATACTTAAATAAACAACATTCAAGACGGTTGCAAAAATGTTTTTTTATCAAGCTTCAGTTCCCAAATGTTCACCTTAGTGGCAAGGGTTAATGATGGTGCCCCAAATGTGGATACATGCGAGGGGAATAACGGAGGACACTTGGGTCCCATGAAAAAGCATTTGTGTACTATGAAATAGTACCAAGAAACTTGTTGTGCCCAAGAGTATAGACATAGTAAGTAAACCAACTTTGTTAATGGAGGTAGATCCAGATGATCCGTGAGTCACACACAAGAACAAGTGAGAATCAAAGAAAGATGTTTTGTAGGACAATTTTGATGGTTGAGTACAATGCATTTAACACAGGGCTTCAACTGCGTGCATGCTTGTTACCAATGTTTTTGATAGGATTTTTTATTTTTACCAATGTTTTGGGTTTTTGAATGTTGTGAATTTTTAGGGGTTTTTAGAAGTTTTCCGAAGCTATGTATAAGAAAATGAAGATGTAAAGATGCCCCCAATGAGAGGTGAGAATGTATAAGGGAAAATATTTGTGCATATACACAAGAAGAAGATATATTGGATCAAGGCCACGATAGATATGTTCAACGTGATGTTGAATGCAAGCCAATGAAGAGCCAAGAAGGAGCAAGTGTGCCCCCAATGCAAGCTAGCCAAGAAACATAGGATAGAAAAGAAGTAGAAGATTGTTTTATTAAAAAGGGGACAAAGGTCCCGCACAATAAAAAGGCACTCCTATACACATGGATGTTCTGAACGAAGCAGAAGAACAATGTGAATGTTATGGAAGGATATGGAAAATGTAGCGAGAAGATTAGCGATGAAAAGGTGATTAGCCTAAGGCACAAATCATGTGACAAGATACGAACTAAAGTAATAGTTTGAACAAGGTCCAAAAAAGACACTTGGTAACATACTAATCTTATTTTCTCATCGAGATCTAGTGTGTGCACATGGAAATGAATTACCTCTTAAAGGGAAGATTTGATAGACAACAAGTGAAGAAACACTAGCCAATGTGTAGGAATAATTTATTATGAAAGGCAATTTATGAATGGAGAGTGGAAGGAGAGCCGTACATTGCTCTGCTACTAGCCATGTGTCCATAGCCCCAATGGAGATGTATTTGATTCTGGTCACAACATTTCTCTCTACTGTTAACTAGGCGTCCATAGCCTTGATAGAGATACTTGAATACCCCAAGAGAGATATATATCAATTTGCTTTTGATTTTAGCTTTTAGCTTTTTGATTGATTGATTTTGTTTTGCTTTTGTTTTCTAGAAAATTTATTTTAGCTATTTTATTTGACAAGGGGTTAAGAACAACTGATGGCTTGATGGAAGGATGTGGAAGTGATTGCAATGATGACATTAGCTAGTGTCAAAAATACGTCCAAAAGTTATTCACAATAAGTTTATTAGATGTGAATTGTGATAGGATCTCTAAGAGGTCAGTCGTTCTTTAATTTACCAAGGTGATGAAAGACCAAGGTCAAATGGATACCATAGAGATAAGTGCTGCACAATGAGAGCGAATAGGCTTAACAAAAATATCATCGAAGGGATGAAAATGGTGGGAGACTTGCAGAAGAAATATGGAAAGGAAGGAAAGAACATCCATGTGTATGCAATATCTGATTGTAATGTTTGATCTTTGTACCTTGATTTTTTTGTAATGTTTTAATGTTTTCTCATTTTTTATTTTTTTTTGAAATTTTATTTTTTTTATTTTTAATATATTGGGATCAACAATGTCACTCTGCATGATAAGATCCAACAACGATGTTTGTGATTTGTTTGATAAGAGAGACTAGGAGTTTTTGTTTATCAAGAGTGATATTATCTCCAATCTCGATGATTGTGGTGAGATCATATTTAATAAGTGACTATGACTTATCATGAAACGTGAATTTTGATGCGGGATCCTAAATTCCCTATCCATAGGTTTCTGCACTTTACGCTAGACTTGACATGTACGTTGGTGTGCATTCTTGAATCACATTTGATTTTTAACTTTATGATCGTTTAAATTGTTGGGAGCTTTGGAGCTCTTAGAATTTTTGATCTTTGCTTGATGGAGAAACCATTTGGGTTTCTTATAAGCTACGACGTGACTTGTCTGATCCCGAGAAGTGGGAGAAGAAAGTGGACGAAGAGAATTGATGGGAGGAATGTGAGGAATGATGGTGGGCTTGCCCTCAAAGTTGGTGATAGAAGGATGATATGATGGGCTACCAGGAGGTGTCCCATAGATAGAAAATGATGATGGGCTATTAGGACATGGCCCAAGAATAGAAGGTGATGGGCTACCAGGAGGTGTCCCATAGATAGAAGATGAAGGGCTACTAGGACATGGCCCGAGATGGAAGAAAATGATGGGCTACTAGGATGTGGCCCAAGAATAGAGGATGATGGGCTACCCGGAGGTGACCCACAAATAGAATATGGAGGGCTACTAGGAGATGGCCCACATATAGAAGAAGATGATGGGCTACCAGGAGGTGTCCCAAGGTGAGATTGTGATTGAGGAATCTTGATATATAAAGAAGAATTGGGTGATGAGAAGATAGGCCAAGGATCAATGCAAGACCTAGGTGTTTCATCACATAATGAAGAATGTGAAGATGGAAGACTAAGAGGAGAATCAAGCTCCATGATCATAGGGTCTTCCTCTATTTCTTGATGAAAGGAATCAACTTCTTCCCCACAATACATGAACACATCAAGGTTAAAAGATAATACTTTCTCATGGTCCTCTATAGGAATATCATTGTGTAACCCCATGAATGCTTTGATCACTTCTTCATTCTAAAAGAAATCAATCGGTATGGGTTGTTGATTGACCATAGGAGTTTGATTAGAAGAAATGAGTCTAACTGTGGAAGATTTAGAAGATGTTTGATGATGATTGATAGAAAAAGGTGACTCAAGAGACGAAGTAGATTCGGATCTAGATGTCTTGTGAGTGGAAGAAGATGGGGACTTGGAAGAAGTCGATATTGGTTCCCCAAGAAGATGACATAGTGCAGGTAGACAAAGAGGGTCACTTAGCCATCAATAGATTTCAACGTAGGAGTCACTTTGATGATTGTTTAGATGAATTTTGAGTCGCATGGATCTTCGATAGAGGAATAGGTCATTGAGGGAACTAATAAAAGGGGTCTTGTGAAGCAAGAGAGGACCGCAACGTAGGAGTCACATTAGATGTTTGATTGGGATAATGTCGAGTCACACATATCTTCAAAGGAGGAAGACGTTGTTGGAGTGAATGATAAAGGATGTCTTACAAGTACGGGAGGACCGCGACGTAGGATTTGCATTAGATGAATAATGAAGAAGGTCCTGTGAAGAAAGAGAGGACCGTGACTTAGGAGTCGAATTAGAAGAATGATGGGGAGAATTTTTGGGAACACAAATCCTTAAAGGAGGTGAATGTTGTTTAGGAGGTTGATTGCTCCCTAGAAGAAATTTGATTGAATGAAGCTTGAAAGACTTAAAAGAATCCGAAGAATAGTTTGGATTGGAATCCTCATAAGATTGAGAGGAATCGGAAGAATAGTTTGGATTAGAATCAAAAGAATAATTTGGATTGGAAGAAGAGTGGGGGGTACCTGGATAATAATTTGGATCAGAAGCATCCAAACCATACCATCAACTATGAGATGAAGGTGGGGAATAGGGTACCCAACTGAGTTCTCCAGCATGAAGAGTTAAACGAGGTTTAGTTGTGATGGGCATGTTTCGAGGTAAATGCCTAAACCTAGGTTCCCTATTGTCATGTTGGCGAGGGAATTTGTTGGGTGGAAAAATTTGTGAATTCCTTGCCAACACTCTGGGAATCTAAGTCCCTCTAATTAACTGGTGCAGCTGTCATGTATGCATGCGTGAAAAAGCGTGGATTTTTGTGGTGGCCTTTCGGCCGAGGATCCAATAGGGGCACTCCACCGATCTCAAGGAAAATGCTTGCGATTATCTACAAGGGGGAATTTGCTTTATGAAGGTGGGAAAGGGAGTGAGAAAAGAGGTACGAGAACTAATGTTGCAGGTAGGAAATCGATTCCTACACACACTAGTTAGAGAATTCATCACATGCATCCACGGAAGAAACAATCCTACAAATGGCAACAAGACGAGATAAGATTGTGAACTTAAAGTTTATAAAATCTCCTCATCAAAGAGGCTACAAAATCCTTCTTCTTATATTGATGCTTAATCGAAGTTGTACATAGTGGAGAAATGGAGGAATTTGAGAAAAGGGGGAAATGGAAGAAAAAATGGCTATCTCCTTTGTTTTCTCTAAGTACAATGCACTTGTGAGTTTATAAGATCAATTGCCAACCCTCGACAATGGCGTGAAGAAGACATTAAATCTCCTCTAAGAAATGGTTACAACTTCTTGTTTGTTAGCAAGAAACGGTTTACAATTTCTTTTTAATAATTTACGTCTGTTCGGATTCTTGATTCGCGAAGAAATACCAATGGTGGAAAAACTAGAATTTTCATAATGCAATCAAGTTCTGAATGTTTTTGTAACTTTGAATTTAAACCGTTTATATTGCCTTCAAAACTTTAAACCAGAGTCGTCCACGTGGGATAAATTTATTGGAGCGGGCATGGAGGATGCCTTTTGCATTTTATGCCTTTGTAGAAAAATGGCATTTTTTGACATTTTGGTTTGCCCTTCCACCTCTCTGCCATAGGCTTGACACGTGGCTTTATTTGAGTGGTGAAGGAATAGCAGATCACTTTTTTTAATTTTGTTTTTTTAGAAAAAATCTCAAAACTTCAAAGTTCTTTGCGCTCCGCTCTCTTGCTTTGACTTTTCAACAACGGGCCGAGACCTTGGTGGAGCCACGAGCATTCTAGAACTTTTACTTCACTTTTGGAAATTTGGTTAAATTTCCAAAAGTGCCCCGATGGCCCGCTCGTCCGCTTTGACTTTTCAACGGCGGGCTTCACCTTTGACTTTTTCCCTGATAGCCTGATCAGGGTGTGGGTCACTTTTTAACTTTTCACCTTTTTTACAAAGAGACTCAAAATCTCAAATCCCCTCGACAGATCCCTCCCTAGTTTGACTCCTTTGATCATTGCGGGTTTCACCTTTGAATTTTTCCTTGATAGCCTGATCGGGGTTGCGGGTCAATTTTAACTTTTCACCTTTTTTACAAAGAGGCTCAAAATCTCAAATCCCCCCGATGAGTCCGCCTCCCTGCTTTGACTCCTTTGACTGCGGGCTCAAGATTTGACTTTTTTCTTTAAGCCTGATCGGGGCTGCGGGTCACTTTTTAACTTTTCACCTTTTTTACAAAGAGGCTCAAAAACACAAATTTCTCCGCCGACCCGCTTCCAATTAGATATGTCCATGTACACGTGGATGATGGGGGTAAAATTTGATGGGGAAGAAAATGCCCATCGTTCCTAACTGTGGGAAAAAATGCAGAGAAGAAGAAAACTCCACCATTTTGCGCCTGATTTTCAAATTTCTTTCATGAGCCGAGGAATTGAAAACAATACAAGGTTCGATGATCTAGGGGCATAGAAATATTGACAATTTCATTCAAATGAGGACAACAATAAAATTTTCACATGTCCAGACAAGAAAACGGAAAATTTATCAAAACAAGCAGACTAGGGATTTGAAACAACTCTAGGGCATGGATTTTTCTATCTCTTCGAACTTTCAACTTGGCTTAAATACTTTAGGAGGGCGAGAGCTCAAAATTTCAAATTTAACTTGGAAAACAAAAAGCGGTTTTTGGGGGACAACATGTCGTAAGAGTGAGGAATTCTACGATAATCTGTCATTATTGGTACTTGTTGGGTCTAAATTCCTAGACCAGTTTGTTTGATTGAACTCCTTCAAATGGAAGGAAGTTTTGTGTTAATTCAGGAAGCATAACGGTGACCAACTAGACATTTTGTGAACAAATAGGGGATGCTTGTGTGATTTTCCAAAGGGGACCTAAGGAAAACATACATCGCGATGACACAATGTTAATAAATCTAAGAAGGTTTGGACAACAACCCATGTAAAGAATCAAAGGCTCAAAAGGATTGTCCTTGGAAATATAAGTATATAAGGTGAACGATCACAAGGAACAATCACACAAGTTCAAAACACAAAGCCAATATACAAGGAAATACTCCCTATGCAAATGTGTGTCTCAAAATTAGTTAGACGCAAGATGATAAACACAATGTCAATGCTCAGTCAAGTTTAAAATAAACAAGGCGTAAGTACTAACAAAGGGTTGAAGTGATTTCTGATCAAGGTATACTATAACCCATCTAAATACAAACAAGACCTAAATCTCAAAAAGTGGAAGTTACAAGTGTGAGCAATGCAACAATTTCACTTAGATACGTTAACTAATATTTTTGGAAAATCAAGATATTAGTATCAAAATGATCTTGATACGACGCATAAAGTGTAATGATAACACTTTTAAAGGTTGAGGTAAAGTTTGAAAGAAGGTAAATTCAAAGTATACCAAGGAGTTGCTATTGTGCGAGCAATGTAATGCTACAATCTTGAAACTTAAACTTAGTTTACGAGAAACAAGATATAAGGATCAAAATTGTATCAAGTGATGCTAGAAAAGTAACACCTCAAAGGAAAATCGATGATGAGCAAGCCTAACTACAATGAGAATCTTGATGTGGGTATCAAGATCAAAAGGCTATCAAGATGCGAAGATGTACCAATATGCTTTCAATGTTTACCATCCAATATCAAGTAATGACGAATGTAAACGGTGCAAAAAGCGATGGACACAATCAATTAATAGCATGTGTATGATGTTCCTATTTTGATAAAAATATCAAAAAGATAAAAAAAAAGGAGTAGATCAAATAGGGTGAAAATTACTTGGCATCACTTCGAAAGAGTTTCGCCTCGTCTTATGACGAGTGAAAAACTAAGTCAAAGGAACACTTCGTAATTTTCGTGATGAATGATGCTTAGTTTGAACTTTAATGGACTCTCCCCTTGTTCGATAAACAAGGTTTTGACTCTGAGAAAGTTCTCACTTTGTGAAGGCTCTTTACAACAACGATTGGCTTGATACGGTCAAGTTGGCTCCAAGACAAAATGGCTTTCTTAGGTGTTTCCCTCAACTAGGTGTCACAAGTTACCCTCGTGAGCTCGGTTTGCCAAGAAAGTCACACTGACTAGTCTTGGAGTATCCCAAATTTACTTTACCCCCTTTAAATACAATGAGCAATGAATGTGTTTAGTTGTATTCTCATTGGGGTCGCAATATGGATAACTTTGACACTAAATATCACATGTAAACTAGTCAAGTAGGTGTGCGGAGCACTTCCCGTTTCATCCACAAGGTTCCCTCTTACATGGAATAGTTTGGGGTTTTAGGACCACCCATATTATTGTAGCTTAAGGCTTATGCCGAAGGGGTTATGTCCTAGTTTTAAGTAGACTGGACGTACCTTTATCCGAACCTGCATATAGAGTGTGATGAATGTGGTGTGTTTTTAATCTTTTAGACTTAACGTGGTTTTTGTCACACACTGTTTGGCAACTTACAACACACATGTAATTATAAAGTTTGTTTTGATTCTCCTTTCTTTGGCAAGCATTTTTAAGTCCTACACAAAGAGTTTAGTAGTTTTCCATAAATAAAAAAGAGGATAAGATGTCAAATTTGATTCTCAAGATCGTCATAAGACGCAAGAGAAGAGCGTACACCGTAGAATCCAACTATTTAACTAACAATGGAAAAACACTTAACGTAAACTCACACTTTGTTCATTCTAGCCAATTTGACATTCATTCCCTTAGCAATAAGTGTAATGAGACATTTTCCAAAGCGAGATAAAAGATGTATAAATCGTTTCGATTCCCAAGATCACCTAAAAGGTGTGAGGGAAGATTATATGTGTTTCGAATCTCATAAACAACCATACAACATTCACTAACCTTAAATAAGCCAAATTAGCAAAAAGTATGAAGATATACCCTACAAAAGAGAAGTTAATCCCAAATAACCCTGCAAGGCATTAGTACATCAAGAACACATGCTTTTGCAAATTTTAAAATAACTCTCATATTTTTACTGTGATGCTGTGCACCCTTTATAATGTACGCACGCCCTTAACAATATGTGTGCGTGGATAAAAACATGTGCGTGTCTCTGCTAAAAATGACAGTGAGCTAAGCATGTGGGCGAGAAGAGAGTTGTATGCACGAGAAAGCTAACAGCGCGTGTGCTCAATCGGATAGAGGGTAAAATGAGGCCTAACAAACATGTGCACGCCCGAGAGAGGTACCTACGCGTGAGTTCATACATATGCGTAGATAAGCAAACCGCAAAAACACATAGCTAAATTCCATGTGCACGGGCATAGAGGTGTATGCGCGGCCCTTTCAATGTATGCACGGGTCTCGACCAAAACTGGCATAGGGTGCAATTGGCGATAGGATAAGTGTGTGAATCAAAGTGCGTGAACACACCCCTTTAGACATCTACACATGAATTAGAATATGTGCACACCCCCGTAAAATTACCTACGCGTGTACCTATAGATGATGTCAAAATACATAAATTTGACATATGCACCCTTAAAAAGATCAATTTTTTCCTAATTTAACTCAAATCTAATGACAACCCATCACAATAAACCCCACAAGAGAGACTCAATGCATGAAAGTGAAATAACCTAAGGATTTCAACTTATTTCACATGTGCATGATTTGGGTTAGCAAAAATGAGAAAGACTAAGTAAAACTTGTCATTAAAATCAAAGAGAATATGAATCCATCCCACTGAGTGTGTCAAATTTATCCATGTATTAATTAGCTAAGCTAAGCGAATTGAAACTAACACCTAATAATTCCAAAAAAATTCTAACTAAACATAGACCATCATCTAAGAGCTTAAAGAGACTAAACATCAACAACATGCATAGAACTTTGAAGGAAATCAAACTAACATTTTAAACATTATTCTATACTCTTTGAAAGCTAACTAGAAATGGACCTATGTAGATCCTTATCAATCAAAATGTGATTGTTTGTTTGATCCCAAGGGTTTGAGAATGGGGTCTCATCAAGACATGGCTACAAGGCCATTTTGATTCTCTCCATATGACTCAAAAGCTTGGATGGATGAAATGCAAGATGAAGATACCTAGCTCAACACTAATGGAGGATGCTCAAAGATGAAAATGCCTATAGTTTATTCTATAAGTGCATCTCTTATCTTTACATTATCATACATTCATATCCTCGCATAGGCATACTCATAACATGCTCTAGCATCGTCATTACCCGATGACACACTCTTGTGCTTCGGTTTACACTTGATTGTTGAGGGATTACTACACATGAACCCCACACATTGCACTACCGATACCACATATTACATTTTATCATACATTCCGCAACATACATCCTACATTCTACATTTAGTCTACAACATTTTGACATTTGTGCATTTACACATTATACATACTTGCATCTAACATTCCATACTACTCATCATACATACTACTTTTAGTCTACACCGTACATTACATCTTATACATCATACATTACACATTCTACTCATCACATGGTCGTCTTTCATCATTACATATACTACATTTTCTTCTATGCGCTACACTCACTACCTTATGACACACTTTAGTTCCTCAGTCCATACTCGATTGCCGAGGGTTTACAAATCAAATGGACCTTACACTCATCACACATTTACTATTCAACCTTTCATCATGCGACATTTCTAGCCTAGTGACATACGCTTTAGGCTAAATCATCACCTATTATATCATTTTGTAGTGGTATACACCTTAGGTTACATCACCACTCCCTCTTTTGTAGTGATATATGCTTAGGGCTAAATCATCACTCATCCATTCATCTTATAGTGATATACGCTTAGGCTAAATCATCACTTATATGTTCATCTGGTTGTGATATACGCTTCAGATATAGGGTTCACGCATACATTATCGCGAGGTTGCATCTCATCACTACACCTACACGTTCATCACAATGTGTTAGACACAACACACACTTTGACCATTTCCCAATGACACACTCTCATTTACGGTTCATTATTCACTCATTAAGGGGGAAAACCAAATAAACCTCACTACATACATTTCCATTCACTCGGGGTACGCGAATCCTATTACTCCATTTTTCATTCCATTCCATCCATCCACAACATACTTCATATTATGGTTGTTTTTACTCTTGCTTACTTTTACTTGTTGATGGTCACTTTATTACACATACTGGTAAAATTTCTTGTATGTCATTTATCTATACCATCCACACATGCACATTCATGTATTTTTCTAGTTGTGTTCATAGATACAGGTCTCTTTACCCGCAAAGATGGATGCTCACCTTCTACCCTTCCTACAATGGTCACTGGGGGCATCCACATTCGTCTCTTCCAGGTGTATTTGTTTCATTTTGTAATTAGCACTTTAAATTACTTGGTTATACATGATTTTGACATACTAGTTATCTTTCTAACATGCTAACGGGTGCTTCATGTGCAACATTTGTTATGTAGGGATATTTTCTTCCATACTTGTTTGTTACATTGTCTGCTATTGCTTATTTTTGTATGTGGGCCTTGCCCTTTGTTTGTGTGCACACTTTTTTGTTGTTTGCGGCCATGATGGCCTTGCATGTCTTGTGAAATCACGAGTGATGTCCCATGTTTCCAACCCACTTTGTGTGGCTTCTTTGTCTTCTTACGTGTTTACACTACTTTGTTTGGTAGGTTTTACACTGTTTGTGTAGATTACACATTGTATTTTTGCATGCATGCTTGTTCGTACTAATACTTGTCTTTGGTTAGCCATCCTTGTTTATGTGTTCCTTGGTTTCTACCAAGCACATTCCCTTCTCCCGTAGGGGTAGAGTTACAAAGTTCATGAAGTTGGTCCTCTTTTGGGGCCACATTCTTGTATCGTTGATGTCGCATGTGCCCCCAAAGAGGGGGCATCATTTGGGGTTTTACAATCTACACACAAGTGCGTTTACACCGGTTCGGTGCTTTCGCCCTTGGTATTGTGGGCTTACATACAAAGGTGAGTGAGTTTAGACCAATCTACGAACTCCATACACAATGGATTTTATAGGACATGGAATCCTTAACATTCAAAGGAGTAATTAAAGGTTGGAGGATACAACACAATTCCTCCTTATACTTCTTCTACCGTCGACGTCAGATCACCCAAAAAACAAGGACAACACAAAGATCTCTGCACACACATTCAGGGAAGCAGTTAAAGGTTGGAGGACATAGAGAAATTCCTCCCTATACTTCTTTAGCCTTTGGCATCGGATCACCCAAAAAACCCCAAAGCAAGACAGATATCCTTATACACTCTTTTCTCTCGACGACATGGACCAGTGCACATGTTCCATTTACAATTTTCAATTTTCATACTTTAATTTTACACTCGTCTTTTCCATCACGTTTTTACACACATATACATACATATTTTACTACTTGATCGTTTTCTCCTTGCAGGTCCGGTCGTATGAGAAACAAGATGTAAAATGGGGGCAACAATAATGACATAAACAACAACACTTCACGGCAAAACACTTTGCATACTAACCATGTAGGTACACTACACACATCAACATCAACACACATGTTCTTCCCTAGGTTCACTCTCATCACTTTTTTATGCATTTTCATCTTTAGTTTCCATGCTCCATCATCTTTTTGTCATTCCACGCT
The DNA here is from genome assembly GCA_018340775.1 of Taxus wallichiana var. yunnanensis. NCBI lineage: Eukaryota > Viridiplantae > Streptophyta > Pinopsida > Cupressales > Taxaceae > Taxus > Taxus wallichiana. The sequence continues at coordinate 757,641,027 of CM031242.1, read as the reverse complement.
TTTTCTAGTCCTTCGACACCTTCTTTATTACTCTACATTGGCATCAGGTATGCATATCTATCTTCTTTATGTTACTGAGATTTCTACTCACCGACATAAAGTGGGGGCAAATGTAGACACGAATCATGCACTTTAGACATTATTTAGTCCTGGTCCCATACTACTATTTAGAGGGTTTTGAGTGAAGAAAGTATATTAACCCATGTCTCTTGGCCATTTTTATTTGATTTCTATCGTCATTCCCGACCTCCATCATACACATGCTTAGTAAGTTTTCATCATCTTCTATCATTTTAGCTCGATTGGGGTGCCCAGGATAGTACTAGAGTGTGCATGGGTGCTCTAGTCCCACCAGTGGTCACCCCAATCCTTTTCACACTTTTCCACCACTTTTTGGGATCTTTCTAGCAGTTTGAGATCTTTATCTTTTTGGTGGTTGGCCATTCCAAGGTCAATTACAAAATTAGATCAAGAGAACCCTATAGATATAAAGTTATGAGACCATAATGAGGGACCAAGCACTAATCACTACTATCATTCACCTAGAGTTGCATCCATATATTGCATTGGAGATCACTTACATCTACATAAGTCCATCACAAGGCACAAGGCTAGGACATCGATATCACACACAACATAGAGGGCGGATTCTGTTCTATTTCATGCATCATTTATTATATTTTTCTACACGTAGTTAGCTCACTACATCACAAAGTATGACCGACACAAGAGAAACCCAGGCATGTTTCACACACACAGAGAACTACATTTGGGTCTAGAATATAGTACAATGCTTAGTTAGTAAGATCACCATGGTGGCAGGTGAGGTCAGTCTAACCCTTTCATATGCATTTTTCATTTTTAGGGATTGATGTTTGTTTAGGGTTTTGCAGTCTTCCTTTTATCTCAAATTAGTAGTGACACGTAGTGTAATATAGAGGATATGATGCAACATGTAGTGAGGGTTTCATACCACCCGCCAAACTTATGAAGATCATTTATGGAGATTTTTCACACTAGGGCACCCATTCTCAGACCGCAGTGCTGTAGGCGCTCCAGGTCCTTCTCTAGGTGCCCTAGTCGGAAGAATAAGTCCAAATCCATATTTTTCAAGGTTTCTAAACAATGCGTTCCTTGTAGTCATTTTTATATGCCCTTAGGAAAAAAAATCTAATCCCATGCACGTCGGCCTATCACCTAGCGGGCGTTGGGCGCTCACCTGAGGCATGCGCAGGCACCGAGCCACTCCTTTATGTGAGCATTGTGAGAAGAGGGTACCATTGATAATAGATTAAATGCAGAAAAGTAAATGATCATGCATACATTCTGAAGGCATAGGATGAGTTATTATATCAATATACCCATTCGGATAATAAGAGAAACATCATATAGAGAGCAGATCTATAACATAAAGAAGAGATACTTAGGGTTTGCACCCATGAACAATATATTTAGAACAAAGACATATATTTATATTGATCATAGTTCTAGTAACCACATTACATTCAAAAGGGTCATAACAGACCAAATGTATCAAGACGACATGACTCATGTATCAAAGACCCTAGCTATGCTTCCCATATTCCATAAATTTTCATAGACCCATCCCTCTAGATATGATATCATTCCTATAACCCTCTAATGGTAACCCTATCCCTTAGAATCTCCTACTCTTTTCTGCAGGGCTTTGCCTTTCATCCCCTCTGTGATGATCCTAAAGCTTTCCTTCATCGACCTCTCTTCATTCAGGTGTGTCTTCCTCGCTCTAGAGAATCTCTTATAAATAGGTTTAACACCCACCGTTATGCCTTCCTTTAGGAGTAGATTTCTTGCCAAGTTTCCATGTGGTCCTTCAATGGAGCATGCTTCTTCTGATCCGAGCTCTCCACTTTCTGCAATGATGTCTTTCAGGAATGTTCTATGCGTGGGATATTCTTTCCTTAACCACCAAGTTGCCAGGTTGGCACCTTATCCACTCAACACACATACTTGAGTCACATTTTTCTTCAAGTGCTTCTCGGAGAGCCGAATATGGCTAAGTCATGAGATCCTTTTTTCGCCTTGTGCGTGCGTCGTGGTTTCTACTAAACCCTTCTAAATCCCCTGTCATGCGTGCTTTTCCCTATGCACCCTTCTTCTTTACTGGTCCCATGCACACGTTCCCTTTGGTACTTAGCCAATATTTTGAGGCCCAACATTCTTGCTTCTAGATTATCCAGTCACCTATGTGACATAGTCCCATGAGTATCTTCTATTCGATGAGTTCTTTCCTCTTCTCTCTTACACATTAGGGTTTCTATTTTCATTTGTTTAGTTGTTTGGGTCATTTACATACTTCTTTACTACATTTATTTACTTTATTTATAGTTGTTCATAGCTTAGATTAACTAGTACATATATTTACATTTTTAGTTAATCAAGATGCTTGAATGCTCTTAAATAGCCTTTGGATGCAACATTTGGTGGTGATAACTAACGCTCAATGTTTGGTCCTTTATTATGATCACATAACTTTATATTTATATAATTCCCTTGCTTGAATTTCGTAATTAACCCCGAAAAGGATGATTACCAAAAAGATAAAATGATCAAACAACTATAAAGGACTTAAAATATGTGAGTAAAGTGTAGAGAAGTTAGGGGCACCCAAAGGGGACATGGGTGCTTGACTCGCGTCTGGTGGCGCCGGTGTCTAGACTTAAAGAAACTAAAGGGTCGAGGTCGACCGAGAAATAAGGTGTGTAAGAACAAAATTGGCAATAGAAAGGAAGAAAATATGACTAAAGGCATGGGTTAATTAGTACTTTTCTTACTTAGGAATCATATGAATAGTAGTATGTAATCGAAACTAAATAGAAACCCAAAGTGTGTGATTTTGTGTCTACAATACAAGAGTGTAAAAGGATAGAAAAATATCCCGAAAATGCTATGTAGAATTATTTTTTTGGGCGATATCACAACAAGAGTGATTTTTTTGAGTGATCACGCACCAAATGAGAGTTTTAGGCGATCTCACTCTAAGTGCGAGTTTTTGGCGATCTCATGCCAAAGTGTAAGTGTTCGGGAGAGAGGTCTATTGTTACTCTCTTTTCATAAATCTACCTTGATCATATACCACTACGGATGGTGTGATACTTTTTGTTCCTTATGTCCTTGATTTTTTCCATATGTATTAACTATTCCGATTTAAATGGAGATATAATGCATTCTGCTTGTTGGAGGAATGTGATTGTAATGTGAAAATTGATTTATGAATTGATGCAAACTGTGCTAATATGAGAATATTGTTGTATGTTCCCCTAGGACATTAGCACTCAGGGGAGGACACAAGCACCCAAGCACTTATTGTCTGAGCCCAAACACTAGTGTATGTGCTGTGTTGAGGACCCAAGTTAGATTCTAGGATGTTCTGTGGATCAGTATTTACCGCTTTGTTCATGTATTGTGCATGCATGTACTGTAGCCTCGAGTGCTGTATGGGGTGAATGATTCACCCAATTTATGCCCCCTCGTTTGGGGTGCATGTGACATCTCTAGGAGTATGTAGCCCAAAGAGAGGCCCTGATGTTGATATGAACTCTATCCTTGTAGGGGGGACATGAATGTGCATGGTAGAAACCAAGGCACATGTAAAGAAAGTGGCTAGATAAATGTGTTAGTAGTAAAATCTAAAAAAGTGTGTATGTACCAGTAGAAAGTAGTGCACGAGGAAGTAGAAGTAGTAAATAATGAAATAATAACACCTATAATGTGTGAGAAAGTAGATTCCCCCAGGAGCCTTAGTGGGACTGGTAAGAGGTACAGTTCCAAGCATCATTGTAACATGTAAGGATTTATAAGAAGTATACATTCATAACTAAAGAACAAGTGAATGCACATGTGTATATAGAAAATATATTTACATACTAAGTATCCATCTAGCATGGAAAACTAAGTGTACATGTAAGTATGAGCAAGCAAGAGTAAATGCAACCAAGAAATGCAACATCTTGTGTGTATGAGTGAAATGGAATGGTATGAAATGTGAATTTGATAGGAGTAACATGCCCCCAATGAATGTAGACAATACATGTATGAGATGAGATTCATTTATAAAAGAACCCTAAAAATCAAGAATGTACCATAGAACAAGAGTGCGCATTTGGAAATGGTTTGATAATGTGCGCTAGAAAGATATGATCAATGAAGAAGAGAGTGTAAAGAGTGTGATTGAGGTGAGGTTCATGTTAGGTTTATACCCTCAATAGTCGAGTATGAACTTGGAACTAGAGTGCATCATAAAGTAATGATGATTTGAGTTCATTATCAACGAGTATACGAGAGACTAGATGTAACTCATGGAGCGTAATGTCTATGTGTATAAATTATAAATAAATAGTAATGATTGGAGGGAATAAAGTGTGATGCCCATGAGTGTGTGATGAAATTATGTTATCCAATGAGAGTGAAGGGAAAGGGTCATCCACCCGATGTCTGAGGAGATAAAGGCATGTGAAAATGCTCTAAGATTAGTGGTGTATGCAAACAATGATGGATATGTGAAGGAAGCCTATGTAGAAAAAGAGGTGATGAACACCGATGTGTGTAGACCTACAAGGTGGGGGAGGTGATGAGAACCTATGTGAATAAGACATATGAGGTGAAGGAGGTGGTGAGCACCTACGTGAAGAAGACCTATAAGGCGAAGGAGGTGATGAACACCTATGTGATGGACCAATAGACCTATGAGGAAAGGGAGGTGATGAACACCTATGTGAAAGATTAGTAGACTATGAGGATGAAAATGTTGTGAAGTAGGATCCATGCAAATAGGAGAACTAGGTGTTAAATATGCTTAGATTTGAGAGGCCCTAGAGGCCTAGATACTATAGCTGGTGGAAGAATGCCATCAAGAGGAGGTAGAGGTAATGGTGTGCATGGTGGAGTTCCTTTAAGGGTGATAACTTGGTTATTGTGTATGAAATTGAGACACATATGATTCATGGATGGAATAACTTGATTGATGTGGAGCCATTAGAGACATAAGTTCATGTCACAACCTTTGATTGAGGATGCTTATGGTGAATGCCATGACCATAGTGATAGGCCCAACTGTAGTGGGAAGCCTAATGTAGCCAAAAGAGTTAGGAGTTGTATATGAAATAACAGAAAGTGGATATTTAATATCCAAAAGAAGTGCAATAGAGAAAACACAAATAAGAGCCTTTAGATAGATCATGGTATTATTGATAGTGTATGAACCAATAGAAGCATTGATGTGTAATGAATTAAATGTGAAAGTAGATTTATAATCATGATCTGAAAATGTAATGATTGGTGGAGATGCGTCAACAAAAGTGATAAGAAAATCAAGGGGCCTCTATGAAGGAGGGGGCATAACTTGATATATGATTAGTTGAAGCATCAATATGTTGTGCATCGTGCTTACCCAAAGGGTCATTAAATATTTTGAGCTTGTTGTTATTATTGACCAATTGAGAAGAAGAAGATGATGGAGGAGCGAGATCTAATGAATTATTGTCAATGAGGTCTTGTATAAGATGCCTGAGTTTGAAACAATAGTTGGTGGAATGCCCAATACATTGATGATAATCGCATTTAGCATTTTCATCATAATGACGTCTGCGAGGGTGAGATGGATCAAGATCAAAAGGTGGTGGAAGAGTAATGAGATTGTTTTCAAGAAGTTGAGGAAGTAGAAATCGAGGTGCATATGGCAATTTAGTAAATGTACGGTTTAGAGGTTTCCATTGAATATTTTTAGGAGGAGAGAAAACACTATCAATTACTTGTTCTTTAGTAGGTTTAGGAGAAGGTTTGAATGTAGATTTAGATTGAAACCTAGTAGAAGAAGATGAAGAAGAAGAATCTTGATATTTGAGCTTGCCCATAGAGAGTAGTTTGACTTCACGCATTTTTAGCATATGACATAGTTGATCAAATGAAGGAGAGGTCTCAAAGATAATGCTCTCTTGTAATGGTGGTAAGATAATTTGAACAAATATATCTTGTAGTTTCAAATCAAAAAGCATATTTGACACCTTAACTAGGTTGTTATTATAGCGTAATACATAGTCGGATAGATCTTCATTATATCTTTGTTTAATTTGTGTCAACGATTGTGCATAATATATTTTAGTACCAATATCGATTGAAAAATGAGTGAGAAAAGCATCGAATGGATGTGTAAAAGATGTTACCAAGTGAACAGTAGATAGTAAAACCAACTCATAACATAATCTTAAATACTACGAAGAAATAACTTAGCAAACAATGTGCGATCATTCGCATAATCTAGGCATGCCATATGAAAATCTCGAGAGATGCTCTTGGGTGTCACCATGACCATTCAAAATGGGCATCCTAGGGGTGATGAAGTTGAGAGGAAGTGTGTAAGTAGAAATGGCAGGTGCAAAAGGAGTGTGAAGGGGTAAATATGAGTTAAGAGATGGAGAGGAGTGCGAAGTAGGTGTTATAAGCCGATGGATTTGAGCTTGTAAGTCATGATATAAAGAATCCAAATCATGGGTGTTAGAAGAGGAACTGGGTTGTGCATTAGAAGCATTGGTATGGAGGAGAGGAGCGGTATAAATAAGAATGGAAGTAGGAATGTTGAGAGGTTGGGTGGAGGCCATGGCAGCAAAGAATAACCTATAAGAGGTACAAAAGGAGCATCTCGAGAGCGTTGGGAAGTAAGAAAAGCACTGAGAATATGTGGAATATGTGAAGGATTATCACGTAAATCTTGGCAAAAATTAGTAAGCTTGTCTAATTGTTCTTGATCAACATTAATGTCTTCATTGTATGATTTCTCGCTATTAGAGGTTTCAATATCTTTTAGATTAACATTATGTGAGTTAACAAAGGGGTGGTCAGATTCAACCATTGACCTATAAGAGGTACAAACAAATGGAGGAAGCTCGATGTAATCAAAATATCCAAAATGACCATTATGAGTGATGAGCATAAGAAGAAAACCCTAGAGAGATAAGGTGGGATTCGAGTGATGGGTTCACCATATGATTTAATAAAAATAGGTATTTATGCTAAACCCTAATTTTAGAGTCACATATAATAAGAAAATACTAAAATACATATTTGACACAAGCAATAAGCTGATAAAATATGAAACCTTATGTGCAAGAGAGAGAGGATTGGACTTAGCTAATTTGTAATTTATATAGGACAGGATGCAGGTTGGGAAAATTGTTGAACAGAGGGGATATGTGTCATCGATGCTCCAAATAAATTTTGTAGAGTCACGAAACAGGCCGGACACGAGTGCCCACGATAGGATAGGGGTGCACAGGGTGCCGATGACCTCTACTTGGGCACCTTTGATCGTGAAAATGGTCGAACTCGATTTACGGAGTGTCACACAAGTGTTGCAAGTATTATCTGTTAATCGCTTTGTGTGTCGCATGATATGATCGTTGAGGTACTTGTAAACTGCAAAACAAATATTCACCGTAAAACCCATAATACCATATCAAAACCAAAAAAGAAAGATGTAATATGGGAGTCAGACTAACCCTGTCGGTCACCCGATAGAGTGAACTTAAAACTGAGCATTGCACTACATCTCAGACTCCATATAGTTCTTATGAGTTTGTGTAAGAATCGTGCCCTAGGATGCCCTTGTGCAAGTGCACTTGATATCAGGTTGTAGCTAGATGTACTAATGGAGATAGATGTGTGGATGTCAAAATGAACTTCCCCTTCCTATGTTGTGTATGCAAAAATGAAGTCCTTGTCCCTTGATTGAATGCCAAAAGAATGCTTTGAAGTGCTTTAGGAGCCTTTTGAGTGCAAGCTTAGGTGATTAGAGCTTGGTCCTTTATTTTGGTCATATAGCTATGTTTTTATATGATGCCCTTATTAAAATTTTGTAATTGACAATTGGAAGGCTGATCCATAAATAGAAAATATGCCCAAAAGATAAAAGAGGCCCAAAAAAGCGAGTAAGGTGGAAAGAGGTTAGGGGTTCCCAAAGGGCACGAGGGCGCCTAGGTGTTGGTGTCCGAAGTCATAAAATATAGGAAAGTAAAGTTCCAGTTGGGTTGTAGGGTGTGAAAGACCATATAGAAAACAAGAAACAAAGACAAAAATTCAAAGATAATCGTCAATTACTAGTTTTCTTGCTTAGGAATCATATGAATGTTGGTATGTGTTTATGGACCTAGAAATGTACCCGATTGCATAATTTTGTTTTGAGATTTATAAATCCATTATGAAGGTGAGTGAAGAATAATGACATGCAATGACACAAATTTACAAGTAGGTGAAGCACTCAGGAAGTTGTAGACCCAAATTTCAAGTAGGTCCAAGACCATACAAAAGGGTTAGGACCATACAAACACTTTAGACCGAGTTGTACATTTTTGACTAGGCTCGGTTTTAGGTTATAGTTTAATAACAAAGCATTTCCGCTCCCATATCTACCTTTTACTACACTCAAACCACCTAGACTCTTCCATATGCACACAAAATAAACTAATTTCACTCTTTCCCTTTTGTTTTGATAGTTCTTTAGATCAATCGTCACTTTGCAAAGTGTTATTATGATTTTGTGTAATTAATGTTAGAAGTTAATTAAATAAGAATATGCACCTGTAACATTATTCATCCTTTTTATGTGTGTTATTTAAAAGATTCTTAACTTAAAAAGGGTGAGATTTACTTCTCAAAAAAGTGAAATCATTTGGTGAACCAAGCCATCTAATCGAACATCATAACCCTAACCCTAGTGATCACAAAAGATTTCTTTTTAGAAGCACGGGTTGTTTTCTTTTATTGTTATTGTCACTTTTCAGTTTCTATATGCTTTCCTTTTATGCCATACCAAAGTGTAGTGTCCAAATTTCTAATCAATCTATTGATCATATTGATCTTTCACCTCCTACTCAAAAACATCGTAGTGTCATGACTTCTTCTATTCCTAATTCTATTTCTCTTTTGATCTCGCCCACACATTATTGAAAGTAAAAACATTGAGGGGGTGGTGAATCAGCAGTGCAATAAAACATTAAATAATTTCAACTTAATCATTCGTCATCTTAACCATTCACCATTCATCATGCATTCAAAAATAAAATAAAAACATGAGCAAGAAAGAATACATCAACACATGGACACAAGATATAAGTGGAAAACCCTGAAGGGGGAGAAAACCCACCGAACCTCTCGCATATATTACTCAACACAAAGGACTCACGTGTGTATTACAAAAAAAGAAGAGATTTATTTAGAGAATCATCCACTTCACAAGGAGCACCAACCCTTCAAATTTAGTGAGGCAACAACCCCACAAGGATCACCAACCCCTAGTTTAGTAGAGCACCAACCCTATAAGGAGTACCAACCCCTAGTTTAGTAGAGAACCAACCTTACAAGGAGGCACCATATCCTATATGACTCAACATTAAAAAAATATATCTGAAATATGTTTTATCTTTGAAATTTTGCTTCAACAATTGATGATGACCCAAGGAAGCCCACTCTTCTTCAATCTCTCTCAAAATAACCTTCTTGTCTTCTTCACTCTAGGGCTTCTTCACCAAGCATGATTAGGTCAAGTGACCTATCTATCCAACTATATAACACACTCATAACATCATGAAAATCATCTTTTCCTCTCATCATGGTCACTAAGACCTGCAACACATCCTCAATCAATCCTCTAACTCGCTCATCCTCATGCACACCAATTAGGTCTTCTTCTCCAACTAGGTCATGTATGGATGACCTTCTTCAAGCTCGCCATTTTTAGATCAACAACATAGAATCATTCTCCATAATTTTCAAGGCCTCATAATCTTCAACTCTTCCCTCATAGTTCACTCATACCTTCTTTCAAAATTCGCTACACTCCAATCCTCCAAGCACACACAAATGAGCCTTCTCAACTTGCTTAAATACAAGTCACATGCACCCACATCATATAGGTCGGCATTTATAGGGGATATATCACACAAAAATGATAAAAAAATCACAAGGACATCATAAACAAGACCATATGGGTCATCCATATCACCTTCATACTCATTTTTCTCCATTAGGTCTCCAATAAGCCTAATTACACAATAATGCCTTCTTGCCAAAACCAAACCACTTTGTGCATACATGGCCATCACCAAAGCCTTGAATCACTTCAATAACATCATCAAAGACCTCATCATGCTTCTACCATACGTGGAAAGCTCTGCATCATCATCTCATGCCATGAAACCATCTTAAGAACATGTTTGTTCTTGTGCACAAAGCCCTAGACCTCAAAGATGAGGCTCAAACTACATCAAATAACATCAACTATGCAAGTGTTATATATCAATGGAAATATCTTGATATCAACTACATCACTAAGTGCTCATACTGCCACAAATAAGATATTAGATTCCTCAAAACACCTCTACAAGTATATCTTGCTGTGAAACTACCATTTCATCCCCAAAGACCAGATCTTGCAAAATAGGGCACACTATAGACACAAAATCACGCACTTTGGGTAATTATCTAGTCCTAATTACATACTACTATTCGTATGATTCGTAAGTAATAAAATTACTAATAAACCCCTATCTTTGGCCATATTTACTTGCTTTCACCTCAAAGACTTTTGGTTTTACACTCTTTCTAGCTCAGTCTATCTTTTCACACCTCGACATTTCTCATCCTGAGACACTAACACCCAACTAGGACGCCAGCGCCAGGTGCCCCCGTCCCCTCTGGGCACCCCTAACCTCTTTGTACTTTGTTCACATATTTTGGGTCCTTTTTATCCATTTGAGCATCTTATCTTTTTGGTAGTCAACCTTTTCGGGGTTAATTACGAAATTCAAGCAAGGGAATCATATAAATATAAAGTTATGTGATCATAATAAAGGACCAAGTACTAAACATTAACTATCACCACCTAAGGTTGCATCCAAAGGCTATTCAAGAGCATTCAAGCATCCATTCTAGCATCCATTCAAGGGCAAGGGACTGTATTCTTCTATATACACTTCATAGGAGGGGAAGTTCATTCTATTCCATGCACACATCTACTTACATCTTCTACATCTAGCTATTTCATCGCTATCAAGTGTGACATGCACAAGAGCCACCTAGGGCACGATTCCACACACACACCTAGAACTACATTGGGTCTAAAATGTAGTGCAACACTCAGTCGTAAGTTCACTTGTTTAACAACTGAGGACAACGACCCCTCATTTACATTCTTTTCTTTTTGGGATTTAATGCACTCTTGAGGGTTTTATATGTCAATATTTCATTGCAGGTTATTAGTGACATCAACAATCATTGTGTGACCTACTAGCAACAAGAAGCGAAGGAAAATGAACATCTCACAACCCTACGAAGGAGGTTTCCTAAGGGTTTGAGCAAATCAAAGGGCGCCCACATAGGTCTATGGAACCCAGGCGCCTGTACCCATTCTAAATGCCCCAGTCCAGTGCAGATCTTTAGGTCGCACATTTTCTTGAGGTTTTTTTGTGACACTTCTCCCTCTCTATTCATTAGGTTAGCACTTCAATACAATCCATATTTGGTTGCGAATCAACTAAGTCTTCTTATCCCTTCCTTATAACTAGGGTTTTTATTTGCTAGCTTAATTTGCTTAGGTCAATTTTGTATTTCATTACTTATTTATTTACGACTACATTGTAATTAATATTAGACATCTATTTATTAAATATTTTCTTAATCATTTGGTGAACCAAAACCCGATCTTATTATTCTCAGGGTCCCTATACTTCTATTGCTTTTATCTTCATAGGATCTTCTCATCATGAGTATCTCTATTAATGACTTCTTGCTCATTAATCCTAAATTAAGAGATAAAATCAGAACTCTCTTAGCTATTACTCACATTCCTACTGATATTCATCCAGATTTAGTATATAACACATTCGCAGATGCATTTTCTCAACACATTACTTTTCCATCGAATCCTAATGCCAATCTTGCTATTTTCGACAATGATCCACCTTTATACATCATGCTCCACATTTATAATGTGGGTGTTAAACACACCATCGTTGATAATGGATCTGAGCTTAATCTTTGCACTATGTCATTCCTTGAAAATATTGGTCTTTCTATTGCTAATGTTAGCCCTTTATCTTTGTGCATATGCCGCTATGTTATTTCATGCATAGGTCACATTACTTTGCTTATGATATTGTCAGGCCAAAAATTCTTAACACGATTTTCTTTGTCATTGACTTTCCGGTTCAATATAATTGTTTACTTGGCAGCCATAACTTCATGCCATGCAAGTAGTTCCTTATATGGTACATCGATGTGTCAAATTCTTATATGAGGTGAGGTAGAATGTACGGTTCTAGTGATCATCAACCATTCAAATATTACAACCGTGACCCCAACACTACTCTTCCTACTCCAACATCTATTACCATCGATGAACCACAACCTATGGAAACTTTGACTCATTTTCCACTAATTGAAGGTGTTATTTGTATGTTAAATACTATGATTTGGGTGAATCAGTCACCCCATACAATAGTTTTCAATCATTACACAACACGATTCAAGATCCTATACAACATAGTCATCGGTCTCGATAAGGCTCAAAATCGACTTGGGTCCTTACCACAACACAAACACCAATGCCTAGACCGAACATTAGCGTTTGGGCACCCCCGACCCTTCCTGGATGCTTGTGACTAGGGGATAATTACACAATATTATTTAGTTCAACACAATCTACAACACTTCACACAATGAGATTTTACAGGGCATACAATCCTTAACACTCAACATACATACAATATACAACATTTTCTTCTTCAACATTGGATCAGAATTGGTCGAATCGATTGGATTTTTACACACCATCTGCAATGGTGTTCCATACATCGGGAAGAAGTTAAAGGTTGGAGGATGACACCAGAATTTTCTCCCTACACTTCTTCCAGTTCTTGGCATGAGATCACCTGAAAAACTTGCATTCTGCATAGCTGGTGTGAGATCACCCAAAAAACATGTTCTTCTACATCATCTTTAAGATTATTTCTTCCCTCTTTTCTCATCTCGGATCATGTGCACATGTTAATTTTTCACATTTTACATGATTTTTGACATACTTTGTACACATTTTGATCATATACACGTGTATTTGATTACTTGTTTGTTCTCCTCTTTTGCAGTCCGTCCTTATGGGAAGCGGTAGTCAACATCATCCTACATCAACAACATCAATCACATCAACATCAACAATAAGTACAATGAAAACATCTAAACACATGTTTCCACCCTAGGGTCATCATCATTAATCATCGCTTTTTACACGTTCTCCTCTATAGTTTTCACATTTCACATCTTTACACTCCACGCTTTCTCTTGGCTCTCGGCACACTTTCACCATCGATTTACATGGTTATCATGTACACGTCTCTTATTTTACTTTATGTTATCAAGAATTCACTCAACAACATAAAGTGGGGGCAAATGTAGACACAAAATCACACACTTTGGGTAATTATCTAGACTGATTGCATACTACTATTCATATGATTCCTAAGTAAGAAAAGTACTAATTAACCCATGTCTTTGGCCATCTTTGCTTACTTTTTGTTGCCACTTTTGGTCTTACACTTTTTCTAGATTAATTTGTCTTTTCACACCTCAACATTTCTCATCCTGACACCATCGCTAGGCGCCCGCATCCCCTTTGGGTACCCTTGACCTCTTTATACTTTGTTCACATCTTTTGGGTCATTTCTATCCGTTTGAGCATCTTATCTTTTTGGTAGTTGGACTTTTCGGGTTAATTACAAAATTCAAGCAAGGGAATCATATAAATATAAAGTTATGTGATCATAATAAAGGACCAAGCACTAAGCATTAGCTATCACCACCTAAGGTTGCATCCACAGGCTACTCAAGAGAATTCAAGCATTCGTTCAAGGTCTAGAGATCACGTTCTTCTTCATACACTTAATAGGAGGGGAATTTCATTCTATTCCATGCACAAATCTACTTACATCTTTTACATCTAGCTATTTGCTCGCTATCAAGTGTGACACGCACAAGAGCCACCTAAGGCACGATTCCACACACACACACACACACACCTAAAACTACATTGGGTATGAAATGTAGTGCAAATATTAGTTGTAAGTTCACTTGTTTGATAGTTGATGATAGTCTGACCCCTCATTTGCATTCTTTTCTTTTTGCGATTTGATGCACTCTTGAGGGTTTTACAGTCAATCTTTCATTGCAGTTATCAATGACATCGATGATCATTGTGTGACCTATTAGTGGCAAGAAGCGAAGGACAACGAACATATCATGACCTTGTGAAGGAGTTTTCCTGAGGGTTTGAGCAATCACAGTGCCCATAGTAGGTTTGATGTACTTGCAGTGCCTCGACCCATTCTAGGTGCCCCAATCCAGGAAGATCTTCATCTCACACATTTTCTTGAGGTTTTGTGTAACACTTCTCCCTCTCTGTTCATCAAGTCAACACTTTGGCACTGTCTAGATTTAGTTGTGAATCATCTAAGTCTTCTTATCCCTTCTTTATAACTAGGTTTTCTTATTTTCTAGCTTAATTTGTTTGGGTCAATTATGTGTTTCGTTGCTTATTTATTTACTCCTGCATTAAAATTAGTATTAGGCATATATTTATTAAATATTTTCTTAATCACACACTTGACCTCCTAAGAGATCAACTATGGTATGACACCATCATAAACAAGAATAAAAATTCCCATACTTGAATAAATTCTAAATTATACATTAGGTTCAATGGAAAACTTTGCCACAAACTGAAAATCTCTAGAAACTTGCAAATTTGAGTGGGTTCCACACATAGTAAAGACACCAAATCACCACCATCAGAAATATGGAAGAGTCCTCTACAACCTCCAATCATCAAAATTGATCAAACACTTCATTCTGGGCCACCTCAAGCAATATTTTCTCTATCGCTCTCAAACTAGGGTTTTGAAGTCATAACAGAGCAGTTTTGGTGTTAACAATGGTTCATAAAACTCTAACGATCAAAATACCCCATTCCACTTGGAAAATATTCTTAGTTCCATGCCCTAACATCCACAAAATCTTGGGTCCCCATGCAGAGTACACACATGTGGGTGAGTACTTAAAGTTGACCATCGAGTTGGGAACGACAATTTTGAGAGCTCTATAGAGCTAAAAATAGGTTTTCATGCTTTGTCATCAACCTCCTAACCTCAAACTTGGACCATACCTATGGAATGACCTCTTCCATGATTTACAATGCTCATCCATTCTCATCTACCTCTGAAACTCTTCTCGCTACCTAGTTTGCACATGCCTTCTTGCCTTGTCTTCTTGCACTTGCTTTAAAGGACCTTGAACATGCACTATGCACCTAAACCACAACCTTATACACCTTCCACACATGCTATGTAATGTCACAAACAATATTCACATGCTTATATTAGCTTGATCTTCCTCATACATCAAGTTTGTCATACCATTTGCTTTCACTAATTATAGGACTAGGCCTAGTTAGGCTTCTACCAACTCATGCCTTAAGTAAATTGATCTTGTCACCACCATTCAAGCTCTTTAATACCTTTACCACCTCACTTTTCATCTTCTAGACCATATATCACCTTCATATAACCTCTGAAGCTCACTCACTAGTCCATGCAAGTTTGAACCATGCCCTAAACCATGTATATGCACTAAGACACCATGATATATGGCCAACGCAACACCTCATGACAAGTTCATGCACTATCCTATGCATACTTAGAATCACTTTGACATCAATGAAAACAACAATGACACATGTCTAACAATATCCCCCTCTATTATAGATGGAAACCATCTTCAAACATTGATGACAACCACTCATATAAGCACCCGCAGACTCAATCTTCTTGTTTCCGAGCACACTCTCCCCATTTGACATCTATGACAAAGGCTCCTTCTATCATAAGAACTTGAAAACATAACTACAACAATGCACACATACTTACTTGTTCCCCCTTTGTTTATACTCACTCTCTTGGCACCTTTTGTTGTAGATGATTCTTGAATTTGAGCTTCAACTCGCTCATCAACCCCATCAATGCAGGATGCATACCAGTTTTGGAATTCATTCTTGTTGTAGACCTTCTTCTTCTTTTCTTTGAGCAACACATATCCTTTCAATATCTTGGAGCCAACTATATCCCCCATGCATTTTGCATACTTATTATTCGACCTTGTATAATTGTGAGTAACAAATTTTATCCTCTTGAGATGATGCATATTCCATTAAATGAATTCAAATACTATACCTACCTCAACAAGGACTGTTCCTATAGAGCCGTGATCATTTTACTCTTGAAATATTAACCCAAAAATCATCTCAACATTCATGTAAATTCAGAACTATATCTATAGCCCTTTAACTTTGATCATCACCTTAAAGAATTCATGAAATTATGATTATTGTTCTTAGAAACTTTAGACACATTATTGAGCTTGTACTTCCATATCAAGGCTTTACATGAACAAACCTCTAGATATATTCAAAGAAGCACTCCTTCTCCCTTTAAAAATAGAGTCATCATACTCAAATTAACTGTCTCAACTTATAGGTCTTCAATCACTTCAAAGGAGGATATATCTTCTTATTACTTAACCTTTAATATGTCACTATATGCTCCAGGACCCTAAGACATAACCATAGAGCTATCTTAAGTCTTCAACATGATCAAAGGAATATGAATCACACCTACATACCTTTGATGAAACTCCATACTCGAGTCCTTAATAGGATTCTACCAAGATTTGTCTCTTGATCTATAAGACAAATCTAAATAAGGTCTTCAAATTCCTTGAAACTGATATCCAATCCTCACATAGTTATACAACCTTTGAATCCATGATACCTTCATATCTTGCTTTATCCGGCATAAAACACAATTCATGCAACTCTGCAACTTTAATACACATACCCAAACTTGATCCCATGAGTTTATTGCTCATTGACTATCAACATTCCCATATTTTGGACAACTTATTTCTTAACATGCTTTTATGACTACAATCCTTCTTGATGCACCTATAATATGACACAAACTTGGATCCTTCTTGAGCATAATGAACACCTTTTTCATGACGATGCTTTAGTACCGCAAAAACCGCTAGGACTCCATTAGACCTTCAAGCCATATTCTATGCAATTTCTATATTTTCTACTACTTGCCAGTCCATCAACCATTCTTGAGAACTCAATTCTTGACTATCACAGGACATGTTAGATCTCCATACAACTTAAATAGAACATTATGAGCAACAAAAATTAGAATGAGACCTTAAGACACATCACCAAACTCGAGATCCTTGAGACTTCAACCAAAAACTTACCTCTTCATTAGATATTATTTCCATGGCAGCTACAAACTTGATTCTTCAACCCTATTATTGGTGTTTAACACAATGTACCGGACTTCAATCATCTTCTTTAGACCTTAAAACCTCCATTAATCCCCCAAACTAATGCAATATGGAACTGTAACCTTTTCATTACATCTAACCCAACTTCTTAGACTTGTCACATACCTTGAGATCAAAATCTTCATGTAGCACAACTTCATAAAAATCAAATTAGGTTTTCAAGGTACAAACCTTAGGCCCAAACAATGAATAACTAGGTTTCCAAACCAAAATATACCATCTTTAATGTATTCATTTTAAGTCTTCAAGCTACTCATAACCCTGTTGGATCTTTAAAACATCTTCTTTGAGGCATATAGAACCATAATTGTATCTTCGAGCTTTCTTGAAGATCATGAATGTGATAATCTCTTCAAGTCTTCAATCATGAATGTACTAGTATATAGAACTTACAAACCTAGATAAGAGATCTTAAAACAATATATTCTCATTGTATATTACCTAAATGCTTTCTGTATAACCTTTTAAGAAGATCTTCATGTATTTAATGGATCAACAAACCTTATTCATGCAGAACTAGAACTTAAACTCAGATTTCATGACACCACTATATTCAAAGAGCTTATTACACTTTTACCATACTAACAACCAGATCAACACACACATATGACACAAATACTTGATACCTCAAAGAACAACATGTGCATACATACCAAATTTCATTATGTTTAACCTAGTCTTGACCATATCTCCCGATATCCCGCCTTGTATGTTGTACTCTTCCTCAACCTTCAAGTAACCCAATGTTCTACCACCTTGTAACTTAACTTTGTTTGTCAACATATAAAATCTTAACCATAATTCATGACAAAGACAATACACACCATGTCCATGAGCTGCCACATACTAATCTTGACTTCATAACAACAAAGCATATCCAAACTCTTCCTCTTAGTCTTATTTGATGTATTAGGCTTGATGTCCATATATTTTTCCTTCACTCCACCACCGATTGAATTGTTGTCAAACAAACATAACTCTCATATACCTTTGATTCATGCTCAATCATAGCAAACATACCTTATTTTCTTGAATGGAGATCAGAATTGGGCTTTCCACCTTTGGTTCATCCTTCTTGGCTGGATCAGACTTCTTGCAATGCTCTGCTACCTTTTGTTTCCATACTTCCTTGACTTTGGGAGCAATGCACTTCTTGTCTTGTCTTAGAGTAGCATGATGACAATACCTTACAATATGACATTCTCAAAGTGACAAAAATGGAAAATGAAATGATGTATAACTCTCGGATGAGGAATATGCTTCCTTCATTGCTCCATGAATACATACTCTGAAAGACCTCCTACATTTGCTTGCTTTATGACCATACTTGTTGTAAACAAAACAATAACCATGAAAACTTGCATACCTCGTAACATTTGGTTGTCTCACCGAGTTTGACTTCTTGATATTAACCTTGCTTGCACTTGCATCCTTTTTTTTATCTTCATTTGAACTAGGACCAACTTCATGACTTAGTAGACTAGGCTTCTCATCACCTCCAATGCTCATTTTGTGGTTTCCAATGAAACCAAGACCTGTCTTATCATAAACAAACCTTTGACTACTTAAAATATCATCTAGGGCCATACTGCTTCTTTCCAACTTCTCATAAGACTTCACCTTGTTGGATGTTAGGAATACTATATGTAAGTGCTCGATTATTATACGTGTTAGATAATATTTGTGGGTGTTATTATTTGTAAAATGTAATATTTAGATATTACATTGTGTGAGTGAATGATGAGTTGTAATTGACAACTCATCATGAGGGAATAATGGGATTGTTTGAGAGATATTTGGGATAGTTGAAATGTGCAAGAAATGTGAGAGATTTTAGGAAGGGTCTTGATATATTCAAGATAAGGTTTGAACCATTCATACAAGGAGATTATAAACCTATATATGTAAGATCTCTCTAATGTATTATAGTCTCAAATATATTGAATATAATCTCGAATGAATTCAATTTCCATGTTATAATCTTCGGTGTTAATTTCTCACATTATTGTGTAGTTTTTATCAATAGTATCAGTGTAGGTCAATGGAGTTTTGAAATCATTTAAGGGGCGGATTAGTTCTTTATTGTCCAGTTGAATGACAAATTCTACTTTCTTTAGTGTTACATTTTAGCAGGTTCAGAAAAACTGCAATATCTTTCTCAAATTTTATCAAAAATCAAAATTTCAAAGTGTTTTAGAAAGCTTAGAGCAAGGTGAATAAAACCCAGAAATGGTTTGGAGAAATTTCACAAATTGAATGAGCGGTTTTGTGCATAAAATAGGACAAATTTGGAGTCGCGAGAATGATATCATCATCAAAGCGATGGAATCAAGATGAGAGTATTTCATTGTTTCTGATTTCTGGCCGTGAACTAACAACGTATTGCACTGTCATTCTGTGTATCTTTGTGCATTGAATCTTCTGGTGCATCTAATTGCTGCTCAAATCCTTGTTTAAAAAATTGATATTTGACCATTTGGTATATGTTTGGCGTGAAGGGAACTCGGATCTGTTTGTTTATGTGAATAAACCTGTGAAGTTTTTCTTATTTGACAAGTTGATCTCCACATTGAAATAGTTGAGCTTGAGCTTCAAATAATAGGATCTGCGTACACTTTTGATTTTACACGAGTTGTGTGAATGTCTTAATCACCTCCATTCAAGAAATTGATATTGGCTTCATCCACATACATCTACAGATCTGGATACTTCTCTGCATTCCCACCCCTGTCAGTTTGTATTATTTTATGGCTTTGATAGTGCAACATATCTCTATCTCATTGAAAAGGTAGCCTGCAGTTTCTTGTAGCCCCCTGCTTATTTCCTGTGTCCACACGATTTCCATATTTATTAGTTATTTAATTTTGTAGTGTAAAGTGTTTTTCGTTTAGTAGTAAGTGTTGTTTTTAATTATAATAAAAGTTATATCACGTGATGAATAACTAGTTTAAATTGTTGTATTTAGGTGTGTGTTGTTTTTGGGTAAAGTCTTAGTTGGAGAATGTAATGTGACGTGGTATGCTATATAAGTAATGATTAAATATATATTTTGTGTTAAAAAATGTTCTCAAAGTATTAAAATATTTATTTTAGTATTTTGAGTCTTTTAGTTTGTTTGTTTATTTTGTAAACTATGTTGTGAATTATTGTAAAAAGTGGTCCATATTATTAGGTGATATTTCCATTAGGTTGTGTTTGTGTTTTGTTATTAGTCAAGAGTTAAGTATTGCGTATTGTGTCGTAAAAGTCAAAGTCGTTATCAAGTGAAAAATTATATTTGTGTCATCTCATTTATTGCCATCAAAGTTGTAATTGTTTAGTCAATAGAGTCGGTGTAATGTTAAAGTTTCATTTAGGTGATCATTAGGAAAATTGTAAAAAAATAAAATAAAAAATCGCCCGCATTTCTCTTGGTCATATTTTCACTTGTGATGACCAAGTTCAAATTGAGGGGGTATTTCAAAATGGAGCCTCAAAGCAATATTTTCTAAGTAGCATATCCATAGAGGATGAGAGGCAATAGAGGAAGGAGGTCAATCAACGACCTCTCACCAGCCGCAAGCGACGGAGCCACACAATGAAGTTGTGGCATTTTTTTAGTTGTGTGTTTGATTTTCGTTGTGTGAAAATAAGAACAGATGAATCATACCTATTCAAAATTGTAATGTGTGAGCAATTTCTTGTATTTTCCTTGGATGTAA
This sequence comes from Taxus wallichiana var. yunnanensis, assembly GCA_018340775.1. NCBI lineage: Eukaryota > Viridiplantae > Streptophyta > Pinopsida > Cupressales > Taxaceae > Taxus > Taxus wallichiana. The sequence continues at coordinate 757,619,857 of CM031242.1, read as the reverse complement.
GAAGGTGATGAGAGCTGAAAGAGTACTATTATATCTAGGTTATTGGTTGACCTTATAAAACCATCGTTTGTTATGGTTGTTTGTTAACCACATGTAAAACCATCTTGTTTGATGTAGGTTGTTGGTAAACCAAGTGTAAAACCATCATGGGTATTTGTAGGTTGGTGGTTAGCCAAGTGTAAAACCATCATTGGAGTTGGGTAGCAGTATAAGATAATGTTTTCCCCATGTTCACACTAAGGGGGAATGTTAGGAATACTATATGTTAGTGCTCACATTATTATATGGGTTAGATAATATTTGTGTGAGTTATTATTTGTAAAATGTAATATTTAGATATTACATTGTGTGAGTGAATGATGAGTTGTAATTGACAACTCGTCATGAGGGAATAATGGGATTGTTTGAGAGATATTTGGGATAGTTGAGATGTGCAGGAAATGTGAGAGATTTTAGGAAGGGTCTTGATATACTCGATAAGGTTTGACTCCTTCATACGAGGAGATTATAAACCTATATATGTAAGATCTCTTTAATGTATTATCGTCTCAAATATATTGAATATAATCTTGAATGAATTACATTTGCATATTATAATATTCGGTGTTAATTTCTCACATTATCGTGTAGTTTTTATCATTGGATTCTTGCTCCATTTATTCCTTCAAATACCTTAAATTTGATTCATATATGATGTAATCACCCTATTTATCCTTTAGGGTTTCCATCTCTAGCCTTAAGCTTGACACATTATTCTTCCTTGGTCTTGAGATCAACTGACAATCCTTCAACTTGAGATTCCATTTCCTTGATGCTTGACTTCAATTTAAGATTCTCCAATATTTGATGCACCAATTCAACATACAAATCTACTTCAACCTCTTCATTGCCAAGATTATCATAAGCACTGCTGAAACTAACTTCTAAGGGGCATAGTTTGGACTTCAACTGGTTGCACTCATCTTCCTTTGAGCCCAAACTTGTTTTTGCAACCTCTACGTGAGTTCTGAGCTCTTTGATGATTTATCAATCCTTCTTGAAATTTGATCTTAACTCTTGACACTCTCTCCTCAAATTCTTAGCCATCTTGTGCTTCAAAGGATATTCTAAAGCTTGTAAAGCTTGCTTCAAAGGCCCTGCTCTAATACCAATTGTTGGAATCACAAACACCGAGGGGGATGAATCAGTGTGTAATAAAAATTCAATCATTTCAAATTCTAGCATCTATTAACCATTCATCATCTTAGTCATTCACCATTCATCATGCATTCAAGAATCAAAGCAAAACATGAGCAAAGAAGAATACATCAACACATGGAAACAAGATATAAGTGGGAAACCCTCAAGGGGAAGAAAACCCACTTTGAACCTTTGCATATATTACTCAACACAAATGACTCCTATGTATATTACATAACACAAGATATTTCTTAAGTGAAGTACCCACTTCACAAGGAAAACCAACCCCTACAACTTTAGTGAGGCACCAACCCCACAAGGAGCACCAACCCCTAGTTTAGTAGAGCACCAACCCTATAAGAGCACTCGACCCTAGTATAGTAGAGCACCGACCCTAATATAGTAGAGCACGAACCCTACAAGGAGGCACTAACCCCTATATGACTCAAAACCAACAAAATCCATCTGAAATGTGTGTCATCTCTGAAAATGTTGCTTCAAAAATTGATGATGACTCAAGGAAGCTCACTCTTCTTCTATCTCTCTCAAAACAACCTTCTTGTCTTCTTCACTCTAGGGCTTCTTCACCAAACATGATTAGGTCAAGTGACCTATCTCTCCAGCTGTAGAACACACTCAGAACATCATGAACATCATCTCTTCCTCTCATCATGGTCACTAAGACCTGCAACACATCCTCAATCATCTCTCTAGCTCGCTCATCCTCATGCACACCAATTAGGTCTTCTTCTCTAACTAGGTCATGTATGGACAACTTTCTTCAAGCTCACCAATTTAAAATTAGAAACATAGAATCATTCTCCATCATTTTAAAGGCCTCATAATTTTTAACTCTTCCCTCATAGCTCACTCATACCCTCTTCCAAAATTCTCTACACTCCAATCCTCCAAGCACACACAAATGATCCTTCTCAACTTGCTTATATAAAAGTCACATGCACCCACATCACGTAGGTCAGCCTTCATAGGGAATATATCACAAAAAATCATTAAAAATCATGATGACATCATACACATGACCATATAGGCTGCCATATCACCTTCATACTCAATTTTCTTCATTAGGTCTCCAATAGGCCTAATTGCACCAAAAAGCCTTCTCACCAAAACCAAACCACTTTGTGCCTACATGGCCATCACCAAAGCCTTGAATCACTTCAGGAACATCATCAAATACCTCATCATACTTCCACCATACCTAAAAATCTTTGCATCATCATCTCATGAAACCATCTCAAGAACATGTTTGTTCTTGTGCACCAAACCCTAGACCTCAAAGATGAGGCTCAAAACCACATCAAATGACCTCAACTATGCAAGTTTTATATATCACTAGAAATATCTTGATCTCAGCTACATCACCAAATGATTATACTACCACAAATAAAATATTAGACCCCTCAAAATACCCATGCAAGCAAACTTCTCTCGAGACCGCCATTTCATCCCCAAAGACCAATATTACAAAATAGGGCATACTTGAGCTCCTAAGAGATCAACCATGGTCTAAAACTATCACGATCATGAATAAAAACTCCCGTGCTTCCATAAATGCTTAATTAGATGTTTTGTTTGATAGAAAACTTTGTCAAAAACTAAAAATATATAGGAACTTACAAATTTGAGTGTGGTCCACACATGGTTAAGACACCAAATCACCACCATCATAAAGATGGAAGAGTATTCTACAACCTCCAATCATCAAAATTGATCGAACACTTCATTTTGGCCCACCTCAAGCAAGATTTTCTCTATTGCTTTCAAACTAGGGTTTTGAAGTCATAACAGAGAAATTTTGGTGTTAACGATGGTTCATAAAACTCTGACCATAAAAAGATGCCATTCCAATTAGAAAAGCTTCCTAGTTCCATGTCAAAACATCCAAAAAAATATTGGGTACCCATGCAGAGTACACACATGTGGGTGAGTACTTGAAGTTGACCTTGAGCTTTGAATAACAATTTTGAGAGCTCTGGTAAATCTCAAAACAATGTTTCATGCTTTTTCATCAACTTCCCGACCTCAAACTTGGACCATACCTACGGAATGAACTCTTCCATGATTTCCAATTCTCATTCATTCTCGGATACCTCTAAAACTCACCATGCTACCTAGTTTTCCCATGCCTTCTTGCCTTGTCTTCTTGTACTTGCTTGAAGAATCTTGAACATGCACTATGCACCTGAACCATGACCTTGTACACCTTCCACATATGCTATGAAATGCCAAAAAAATTCATCACATGCTCAAATTAGCTTGCTCTACCTCATACCTCAAGCTACCATACCATCTGTTTTGCACTAGGTCTAGGACTAGGCCTAGTTAGGCTTGTACCCACTCATGCCTTAAGTAAACTGATCTTGTCACCATCATTCAAGCTCTCTAAGACCTTTACCACCTCACTTTGCATCTGATAGACCATATAACACCTTCATACAACCTTTGAAGCTCACTCACTAGTCCATGCAAGTTGAACCATGCCCTAAACCATGCATATTCACCAAGACACCATGTTATATGACCAATGCAACACCTTATGAAAACATCATGCAATATCCTAAACACACTAAAAATCCCTTTGACATCAATAAAAATAAATAATGACATGTGTCCAACGCACATAAGGTTCCCTTGCATGACATTGAGACCCATAGTGAACACTCCTATGATTATGACCATAATGAGGACAAAAATGTAGATCAAGACCAAGTAGAACTCTTATCTAATTTTTGTGCTCAACTCCATGCTAATCCACATCATATTGAGCATATTATCAAGATTATACTTGTTACTAAGATTTCTCATGATCAACAATCTAATGATACATCTTTTACAGATAGATCTCATCCAACATTTACTATACCCACATCTGTTGTGCCTACCTCCTTGGGGGCACCTCACATTTCTATGAAAAATATGTCTATGCCTATTCCTACAACGTCTATTTCTACTACATCTCTTATTTATCATCATAATATCTCGTATGCATCTTTATTTAGCACACAGAATCTTGAGTCCTTTGTTCATTCTTTACAAGTTTTTTTACAATTGCAACAAGGTGTCTCTCATAATTCTAATGTTATGGAATCTTCTAAATTATTACATAATCCACTTACACCTAAAGTTGTCTCATATCCTTTTCCTATTGGTTTTGTTGCACCTAAGCTTCCTATCTATGATGGCAAGGGTGATCCCCAAGAGCATCTTAGATCATTCCATGTTGTTTGTTTTGACTATGCATCTAATGATATATTGCTTACTAAGCTATTCCTAGAGTCTTAAGGAATTTTCCTTTGCAATGATTTTGTGATCTCCCAACACATTATGTGTGCTCTTTTACTACTTTGGTGAATCAAAATTTTGGCACAATTTTTATGTTTGGAAAGGGTCTATGAGGAAACATTTATAACTATAGAATATCAAATCCAAAACATGTAAATACGAATCTAACAATCCCCACAAAATCTACAGCAATGGAAGTATAAACAAGAATAATCCAAATCACATAAAAGTACACACACATAACACAACATGTACCGTGGTTCACCCAATGTGGGCTATGTCCACCAAAGATAGAGATCTCATATATATAATATAATAAGAGATTACAAACCAACTCTTCTGCACAAGAGTACATGTATCTCTACAAGAGTATCTCTTCCTCCCAGATCTCCAACTGGATCTTCCTGAGTACACTAAACTGTGCCTCCATACCACCACCTATGTCTCCTCCAGATCTCTAACCAGATCTACCTGAGTGCACTACAACCGTGCCTCTGAAACACCACCAGATCTCACATACCTGAAGCTACCCTACATCTGCCACTGTGCAACCAAGCTCTCATTGTACTTTGTGAATCTGCAAACAAGACCTCTAGAAGGGTCTACCAATGTGCAAAGGTAACCATGCGCCAAGAAGTAAGTCTCTCCTCCATCATTGCATCAATCTGTGCAAACATGAAGACAACTTCCTCTACAATACTAGATTCATATGGATCAACAATACATCACGATCTCATGGATCATAATACAAGATCTCACAACAACTGTGGATCTAATAAAAGAAAAACTAAGTGATTTGCATACTATGCAAGCCATTACATGAGACTAAATAATACAAAGGAAATACATTAGAAGATAATACCATCTTCTTGCTAATAATGTACCCGCACTTTCCTTTTGTTTAATTTCTCTCTATAAAAGCTCTTGTCTTCATGCAATCTCTTTTTCTTCTTCATCCTTTAAACCAAACATTATGCTTTTCTTCTCATCTCCTTATTCCCTATGTTCTAACCCTAGTTTTCTAGCTTATATAAGCTTAGAAAAACTTAGGGCAACTTAGCCATGCATTTAAATCCTTTAAATCAACTTTAAAACAAAAGCTAGATTAAATTTCAGTGAGTTAAATATAAAATTTCACGCACGAATGGCAACATTACCCGATGACCGATGATGGTTACACAATGGGCGGTTTCTTGTGTAAACCAACAAGGTGTAAATTATGCTAATTGTGAAGTAATTCAGCTCCACAATCCTAACAATATCCCACTTGGAGATAAATTTCTAAACCTGTACCTATACCTATACATCACCATCCTCTACATACCGTGAAGACCGTCTATTATTTATATCAAAAATTCTCTCAAATGAAATCAGGAAGATTAAACCATCTTCTAAAACCAAGAAGATAACAAACCCGTGACTTACCATATACCTACACGAAGCTACTCCTAATCTGCGTGATACATGAGCTATCTATACATCAAGCTCCCATTGAATCATAAGTCCAAGCCTCTCATGCAAATAAGATGCCATGACTAACACACATGTAAGAGATCCCACTCAAACTGAAGTACTGAGCTTCTATCGCATCCATATCCATACCTGTAAAACCAACCATGTTCTCCATCCATCTATCCATGTCTCCATGCAACCACCAATGCAACTAACCAAGACAAGTCAAACTGGAATATGTGAAAGCAAAAAAAGATCCTGGGTAAAGACATCCCAAATGAGTTCTACCTACAACAATGGGTGATCAATCCACAAACCTACATAACTCAAAGAATCCAAACACTGCAATCTACAAATCGAACCCTATATAAACAACTAACATGTTCAAGACAATATTATGTAGATAGCATCTCCGATGGAGTAACATAGTAATCAAGAGTAAATAAAAATATCCCTACTCATGCTCAAGGAATCCATGTGCAAATCAAACATTTGAATCATCATAGACTCACAAAATCGAATCTATCCACATGTACAAACTCACCATGTACATCTATCCATATCACTAGGCTCTCCATAAGCTCCAAGGTTTCCATTGACTAACTATAAATACTAATATGAATCCTGTGTTCATCAATGTCAATAAAAACATCCATGTTAAACCATGTCACTAATACCAAGTGCAAATACCAAAAACATGTCATCAACATGCTCTACACAATCAACCAAGATGAAAGCAAAACAAGGGTACAATCTAAATATGGTAAATAAACACTACTATTAAACCTGTGACCAAACCGACCATGGTTTCCTAACTGACTCTAGTCACTACATGACCGACCACTTTGTTGCCAAATGACCGACCATGGTTAACCCTAACCTACACTAGTCTCTGTAATAGTATATTTTCTCCTTTTTAACACTTCAAACTCTAAAAATTGTGCTTTCATCTAAAACTAGCTGAATCAACCATCAAATTCCTTACCTAAGGAATATCCAGGCACCATAAAATAAACCAGATGTGACATCACAAAGCAATAAAGTCAAAATACCTGCAAAGCCATGACTGCCCTCCAAAACCAACATGTGCCTCCTGCCACTTTGAATAGTAGCAATCTTCTCTCACTCCGCATTTGAATCACGTATCCAATCTTGCAATGCCAACAATCATGGCTTGCTCCCACTAAACACGAAATCCCCTACACTTCCTCTAACACCAAGCTCAAAAGCTAATATGTCAGTGAGAAATAAAACCAGATGAAATAACTATAAAATTGATTACCTTTCTTCTCTGAAAAATACTTCTACACCACGAAGTTTGAACTACTTATGAAGTAGGTGAATCTCCTTCTTTCCATTCATGTGTAATCAACATATCTCGTTACTTACTGACCATGTCTAATCATAAATTTTCATTGAGGATATCATCCTTAGACTAGAAACCCTTGTCCTCAAGATTCCACACAATTGGGAAATAAAAGTCAAACAACACCAAAAAAACCATGGTGTAAATATGTGCACACTATCCAAACATAATATCAGTTACTCCAAACAAAAGAAATAAAACATGAATCATATAGAGATACCTGAATCAAATTCTCAATGGACTAACCAAGATAACACTTGTCCTCTTTCTAATCTAAACCATGAAGTGATCTACACCGTCTCTGCCATGTACACTCTGTGCAAGAAACTCGATCCTCCAAACCAAGACAAAAAACCATCTACCCTCTCCTATTGCAAAAAACCCTGTACATATAAGTTACCATAGAGACTGATCACGGTCATCCCCTAACCGACCATGGTTAACTAACTAATACTAGTTCCTTTATGATCGACCTCGGTTCTCGACCGATGTCGATCTTTGTTGAACGAGCCCAATGCCACACAATTTGGAAACACCACACCAAGTGCCTAGTTTGATTGAAGTCGATAATTGAGTGAGCCAGTCATTTCAAGAAGCATTCAAATCATACAAAACCACTACAACAATAATACATGCAAATAAATTACACTAAGATGAAACATGCCACCTTACCAAACACCAAGATACTTAGCCGCATCTTCAACTGAACTAAAGTACATGCTTCTCTGATGGAAGCCCCATCTTCATTCTGTGCAACAACCTCTCTACCAAAGCATGTGCATGTAAGCACACCAAGGATGCATACCTAATCCTTTTCTCTATTTAGATCGTAATCCAAAACCATGCATGTGCAATTAAATCATACACTGCAAAATGCGGATAAAACCATACCTCAATAACGGGATATCTAATATAACTACCATGCTTGTGCCTCTAAGAACTAGGGACACCTCAGAAAACAAGATACATTTCATACATCTCTCCACTTATTCAGATATGTGATTTTTTGTTTAAAACCAGGATGCCCGATGAATCGAAAAAGTCACCCTTTAACCGATCATAGTCACCACCGCCGATGCAGTTGCCACTTAACCGATGCTGGTCACTGTAATTTCCAGCAACCTTACTCTTCCAGCTCCCACTTGAGATTTAATCTCTTCCTATGATTTTCTCATCAAGAAAAAAAACACTGCTCTCATCCATGTCAGTAACAACCACTATCAAAACCATGAAGCAAACACTTACTTTGAAATAACCAAGCTAACCAAGCTCTGATACCAGTTGTTGGGAATGGGTCTATGTGGAAACATTTATAAATATAGAATATCAAATCCAAAACATGAAAATATGAATCTAACAATCCCCACAAAATCTACAACAGTGGAAGTATAAACAAGAATAATCCAAATCACACAAAAGTACACACACATAACACAACATGTACCATGGTTCACCCAATGTGGCTACATCCACCAAAGATAGAGATCTCATATATATAATATAACAAGAGATTACAAACCAACTCTTACACAAGAGTACACATATCTCTACAAAAGTATCTCTTCCTCCCATATCTCTAACTGGATCTGCCCGAGTACACTAAAGCGTGACATCATACCACCACCTGTGTCTCCTCCAGGATCTCTAACCGGATATACTTGAGTGCACTACAACTATGCCTCGAAACACTACGAGATCTCACATACACTGAAGCTACCTGTATCTTCCAGTGTGTAACCAAGTTCTCACTGTACTATGAATCTACAAACAAGGCTTCTAGAAGGGTCTACCAATGTGCAAACATAACCATGCACCAAGAAGTAAGTCTCTCCTCCATCACTTTGCATCAACTCGTGAAAACATGAAGACATCTTCCTCTACAATACTAGATTCCTTTGGATCAACAATACATCATGATCTCATGGACATGTAATACAAGATCTCACAACATGTGGATCTACAAGAATGAGAAATAATAAGATCTCACAACAACCCGTAGATCTTACAAGAAGAAACACTAAGTGAATTGCATACTATACAAGCCATTGCATGAGACTAAATAATACAAAGGAAATACGGTAGAAGATAATACCATCTTCTCACCAACAATGTACTTGCACTTTCCTTCCATTTTAACTTCTCTAAATGAAATTTCCCATCTTCATGCAATCTGATTTTTCGTCTTCTTCTTCATCCTTTCAACCAAGGATTATGCTCTTCTTCTCATCTCATTATCCTTATGTTCTAACCCTAGTTTTCTAGCTTATATAAGCTTAGACAAACTTAGGGCACCTTAGTCATGCATTTACATCCTTTAAATCAGCTTTAAAACAAAAGATAGATTAAATTCCCGTGAGTTAAATATAAAATTTCACGCACGCATTGTAATCGCGATGGTTAACCTGATTGGCGAAGGTTACTTGGTCAGCGTCGGTTACCACGATTGGCGCTGAGTTACTGTGTAAACCAACAAGGTGTAAATCATGCTAACTGTGAAGTAATTCAGCTCCACAATCCTAACATTTTAGTCAACATTGGGGATAAGGTACCTTATACACAAATTTTCAAACTCAAACAAGGATTTTATGAACATAACAATGATTATGTCTTTGGTTACAAAACACTTACTAAAATGAACAACATATTAGCTAAAATGAGTTACAAGACCTTTTTATGTAAAGTTTGCTTCCTCTATTACAAGAATCAATCATGTTTGATAAGTTTCAATCTTTTGACCATCTATGTCATACATGAAAGAGTGTGAAGCTAAACAATAATACATGAAAAAATCCAAAGTATGTTCTTTAGCTCCCTAATCCATCAAATGCCAAGTTTTAAAGTAAATATATTGACCCTAAGGTTGCTTCGAAAGAGACTATCAATGTTATTGATCAACCTACTAAGTGACAATTATAACCTACAAGCCAAAAATTTACATGATCACCTTATCCTCTGCACATGGTTTTAAAGCAATTATTTGAGTGTAATCTTGTGTCTCTCCCTCCACCATTTGAGTTTGATACGAGAAAGCCTAAAAGTAATATCTTCGATGCTAATGATTATTGTGATTATCATATATGTATTGGTCACTCTATAGATAGATGTATTAAGTTATGACACATCATTCAGGATCTCATTGACTATAATACAATTAAATGGGATGAGCTCACCAAATCTTCTAAGCATACCTAATAACAATGTTAAGTTGAAAATATTCAATGATCCACTTCCTAAGCATACTAATGACACATCTACTTCAGAATTTCATAACATTCATCATGTGGTGCCACCACCACCTTCTTATGATCATCCACTTGATGCTATGATTGACACTATTACTCGCACATCATCTTCTACACCAATCATTTCCTTTGATGATTTTGATATAGATGACTCACTTATCTCTGACACATTATCTATTCTGGTCTTTATTCATCGATTCCTATTTAGGGTGTCTTGGTTATTCCACATAGAAAGGATAATGTTTTTGCATGGCCATTAATTTAGTCTCTTGGCATTCCTTTTGAGAGTCTTGTGCTTGATTTTTATCCACACTTTTGATGCATTACACTACCAGTTACAATTGGATCTATCACTACACAAACTTCATTATTGGTTGCTAAATCTATTTCTATTGGGGTATTACATCTAGGTCTCCCTTGGCTACATGAATTTAGGGTTGTCCCATTCAATGTTTATTAGTGTATTAAGTTTTTCATCACCAACAAGTATTTACTATTCAAGGTATTCCTTTTAGGGATTTCTCTCTAGCGTGCCTAGTTCTTCTACATTTTTTATCCCTATAGTGTATCTGTGGATATGACTATTGTTTCACACTTTATTTCATATAGCACTAGCCCTTCTCATTTTCATGATAGACATTTGGTTGTACATGTTACATCACACAATTCTAGGGCCTTTAAGTATCCTCCTAGGCCTTAATTTTCTCACATTTTCTCTAGTGGCTCACACTCTCACAAGACTTTATGCACGTCTTCTAGATTTATGGCTCACTCTATAGTTTCTCATAGGTACTAGTCTACCTGTGCGTATATAAAGTATTATATTTTACTTAGTGCTCTACTATTTTTGGTTATCCTCATAGGCCTTTTTTTGGAACAAATTACCTTAATGGTTCCACTTGCACTTGAGTCACATCCTATGACACAATTGAGGCTTAACCCTCCATCATCTTTGGTTGTCACATTCTATTTTGTGATCCCCAAATTCAATGTTTATGCATACCGTCAATAGGCTTGATTATATTATTAAAGGTGATATCAAACAATACACCAATTAAATATTAATCTAAGCTTAGCTTAATAATGTTGATTAAGCGCCAAGAGTTTTAACTCACACCGGAATTGTATATTAAATTATTGTAATCTTATTTATTATGGTGTTATGCTCTCAAGCAATATGATGATGTATAGTTGATTCTGGTGTATGATGTTAACCATGAAGGTCTCACCTACGTGTTATTGAAACAAGATGTTTATTATATGCATCAAGTATGATAATCTCATTAGCAAGATACCTTGGACTGGTAAACATTTATCTTACCTTTAAACAAGTACGTCCTAAGAAGAGCTATCTATAACCACAAAACATTATTGTGTGAAAGGATAAATGGTCACATCGTTAACTTTTTCACTTATATTATCATTACGTGTATGATATGTACGTGTACATATTATACTTATAACATTGACACTAGTAGATAGTTAGAATGCCTTAGTGTTTAAAAAGGCGGATATGGTAATTTGTTATAGTGCGCACTTCGTAAATATATTGTTTGCCTCATCTAGAATGATAAATGATTGACATAAAAGTTAACACATGTTGTCATAACTATAATGATGTCAAATTTGCATGATGGTATATAAAAATCCATGTTGTCGAGGTTATAATATGGTATTATGCGTATTATAAAAGGCATTATTATTACGACTAATTTGTCAAAAGAGGTATGACCATTATAACTTCAAAGTCGGTATGATTTATTTGAATTGGATTTTGGTATTTATCCTTAGTATATAAGGGTCGTATGATCCTTGGTTTGATTTTAACGATATGATTGGTTGATGTGTTCAAAGAAAGATTAATCGAACTTGGGAGGCGACGAGGCTTTGTGCTCAATCTTCACCTTACGTGAAGCTTGGTAATAAGGTCACCATGAATCACCAAGTGGCTTGGATGGGTCTCCTTTAATGGTGTTATGATGGTGGCCGTAGTAGAAGCATACCCTACATTAAAAGGGTTATCCATGTCTAAGAGGGACCTTTGTTCTTTTGTTTTATGGTTAATGACCTTAGTTTCCGCTTTGCACTCTTGCGGAAGCTTAGCCCCTAGTTCCAAGACTCTTACGAGTACTTGATCTCTTGTTGTAAAAAGGAGTTCGTCAAAGTGACCTAAGTCTAATTGGTGTTGTTCTTCAGAAGAGTCAGACTCCTCTCCGCTATGATCGATCAATGGCTCTGTGTCCTTGACTTGTGAGAATAGAGGCGCTAAGTTGTTTTTGCTAAATGGGAATGATTCAAAAGGATTTTCTCCTAAGTTGTGATCGGTTGGTTTGGATGCCATCTTTGTGATTCTAGGCATCACTAGCCAAAAGTTATACTAAGTTCCATCTAAATGTCTTTGAAGTTTATGTGAAACCTAGGCATATGTTTGTGTCAATTACTTGATGTGATGTTGAAATAACCTAGTGCACTCTAGAAGTAACGTTATGTAGTTGTCTTTATGACTCAAAGAACACTCACATGAACACTCAAATGCAATGATCACTCAAATTGTTGTTTTGCCAAGTTTATACCCTAACTAGGATTTCGTGAAAGGCTCAAAGTGGATAGTGCCAATATCATATCAATACGTAGGTTGAATTAGAATTCTAACAAGGCCTAAATATTAAAGTAGTACTAACGCACTCTCTGACGAGGTATACTAAAAGTAGTTTGAATGCCGATGAAAGCTAAGTTTTCTGAAAATGGAAGTTGTGAGTATGTATAGCGTAACAACACTATCCTGACACATTAACTAAGAAAGTAAGGTGTTAGTATCAAGATGATGTTATTTCAGTATATATAAGGTAATATCGACACTATGAAAAAAGGGTTAGATGATGTCGGAATTGAAACGAAGTAAGAGTATAACAAGAAGTTGCTAGTTGTGCAAGCAGCGTAACCACACAATAAAGGGACTTATATAAATTTTTCAAGAAACTGAAAACCCAATGTAAGTACCAAAATTGTGTGATTAGAATGTGATAAAAAACTATCAACCTAAGGAGAGATAAAAAGATGAACCGAAATTGCGGTAGCGAAGACGATCTTGAAATCAAGATCAAAGACTTTACCAAAGATACGAAAATGTACCTACACACTTTAGATGTTTAACAACCTAGTCACAAACATGGATGGGTGTAAACAGACAAAAAAGTGGTGAGTACTATCTTTGATAAAACACACGAGGTATGCTTCCTTCTCACCCCGAAAAATGGGCGGTGAGAACGCAAGGGTATAGATCAAAAAGATGAAAATAAACTAAGTGCCACTTGGGTAGAGTTTCACCTTGTCTGAAGATGAGAATAAAAATGAGCTAAGTGGGATGTAGTTTAATTCCATGATGAAAGACACTTAGGTCAAACTTACGTGGGTTATTTGCCTTATTTGAGAAACAAGGTTTAGAATCCAAGTGAGTCATCACTTCATGATGGCTTGACACGATAACGGACTAGTAAAGTGGGCTCCAAGCCGTAATAACATCCTTAATAGGTCATCTCAACTAGGTGTCAGAAGAATATCTAATGTGAGCGCAATTTTCCCAAAGAGTCACAATGACTGATTTGGCAGTATCTCGGCTCTATTATACCCCCTTCCAATACAATGAGAAACTAGTGCGTTCAATTATACAGTCATTGGAACCACGATATATAAAATCTTTGATCTAACTCACAAGGCATACTAGTCAGTGGGTAAGAGGAGCACTTCCTATTTCATCCACGAGGTTACTCAATTGTGGATTGCTTTAGGGTTCCTAGAACCACCCCCATTGTTGTAGCTTAAGGCATTATGCCAAAGGGGTTATGTTCCAATTGAGTGGATAGGGATGTACCCTTTTCCAAAACCTGTAATATAGTGTGAAGTGAAATGGTGTGTTTTTATCTTACTTAACTTAATGTGGTTTTAAGTAGCACACCGTTTGGAAACCTACATGAAAACATGTGTATTAGAAGGTTTTTGTTTCATTTTAACACCTTTTCTTTGACAAGCGTTAGGACCTATATGAAAAGAGTTAGTAATTTTCCATAAAAAGAATAAAACGTCATTTCTGATTCTCAAGATCACCCTAAGATGCAAGAGAAGAGCATACACGATGCAAAATCCAAGAAATCAATAAATGGAAACACTTAATTTAAACATGAAATATACCTTTGCTCAATTTAGACATTCAACACATTCTCAAAGAAACAAAAGACATAAGAATCGTTTATGATTCCCAAGATCACCCCAAAAGACACGAGGGAAGAGCATACACGACCTTATTCTTATAATTAAACATGCAAGGTTTATCCAATGTCTAGTCTAGTATACCCATGCAAAAATAAAACTTGCAATGATGTTAGCACCTTAGGAAACAAATTTTTAGAAACCTGAAATTAATATGCCAACTCGAATCGAAGCACTTGCGCGTGGGTCAGGGCATGTGCACGTGGTTTAGTGTGGTTGCGTGTCTCTGTGTAATTTTAGATCCACAGGGGCACTGTGCCACCCAAGAGATGTCTGCACCTGGGGTAAGTGTGCATGTGCTTAGGGTTTGGGCGTGTGCGCCAGGTTTAGCGTGTGCATTAGGGTTTAGGCATGTGCACCAAGGTAAATTTTTCGATAGAGGGCTGAAAGTACATAGGGTTCTTGCACATGGGTTTGGGTACCTACGTTCTTAGTAGAAATGATGGTTGTGAAAGTGTGTATGCCTTGATTTGGGCATGTGTGCCGGGGTTTGGGCATGTGCGCGAGGTAAAGGTGTGTGCGCGAAGGTAAATTTTTACGACGAGAGAGGCCGAGAGTACATAGGGTGCTTACGCGTGGGTTTGGGTACCTTCACACATAGTATAAATGATAGCTAACAGAGTGTGTGTGACCTGATTTGGGTATGTGTGCTAGGGTTTGGCCATGTGCGCCAAGGTTTTGGGTGCTGCGTGCCTTTGCTAATAAATAATAGTTGAAGGTGCCTGTCTTGTGAAAGGTGTGTGTGCCTCGATTGGAAAACCACCAAAAAACATAGAAAATGAAATTTCAAAAGTTTCAACAGGTTAGAAATTAGCCATTAAATGCAATTTTTAGTATAATCTTAATAAAGAAGCATGAAAATGAGTGTTAACTACCTAAAACCTGGCCAAAATGCCCAAGGAAAAATATTTAACACCATAAAAAAACATGTAAAAGTTAAAAACTGAAATAAAAGCTTTAAAAAGACCCCATTAATGGGGATGGACTAAGTGTCCCACTAGGTGTGCCAAATGTGTTCAAAGAAATGTTAAAAGCTATGGAGCGGGGTTAGAACACTCGAAAAACCCCAAAGCTTAGTGAAAAACGATCAATGGACCATCGGTTAAAAAAGTAAACAAGGATTCCTACTTTGCATGCATTAGTTTGAAGTAAACAAACAAACTTAACAAATGTAATTACCCTCTATTCTTGAAAGCTTAAGTGAGCTTAATAATGATCTAAGTAATCGGTTTGTGCTTAAGAGAATGGGATCTCACCATTAATGGCTTGAGGCCAATGATTCTTCCCATTTACTCCATGGTGTGTGGTTTGATACAAAGGATAAAGCAAATAGCTTAATAAGATGAAATAAAATTCCTAATCCTAGCAATAATACTATAGTTTATGTTAGAGGGAAGAAGTGTTCTTGAAAATGAGAGGGGGAGGTAGTGGGCTATTTATAGTTTTCCATTTGGGAAAGTGGGGGAATTTTGGTGCATGTGGGACTAAAGGATAAGTCAAAAAGTTAATTAGGGAGTCAAAGTAAGGTTTGACTAGGTTTAGAAGAAGTTAATCAGGGTTAGGACTAGTTAAACTAGGTTAGGCTAGTTAATCCTATTTAGAGAGGAATTAGGGTTTTGAGAGGGCTTTGAGAGGTCTAATCAATCTAATAAAATGGATTGATAGTCTAGGAAGCTAGTAGAAGTAGTCTAGAAGGGAACTCGAAGATGGTTTAGCCAATAAAGGACTTATATTAGCCTGTTTAATTGACTTATAAGAGGAATACGACCAACAGGGTGAAGTAAGAGGGGAGTTAGATAGGTCTAACTGATGATATGTTGTCAATTTATGAGGAGGTGAATAGTTAGTGTATTATTAGGAATAATAGTGCTTTGACCAAACTACAAGTGTCTACATTTTCCCCTCTTTGGGGTGACGTAAGCTACGTCACTTCAAAGAAAGTAGACAAGCATAAATGAGTAGAAAATTTTGAAGAAAAATTAGTTAGCTAAAGGGATTCCACCTTGAGTGTTGATGGGGTGATGGAAGAACGTGATCGAAAATAGAATAGAATAAAGAAAAGTGTGAAGAAAAGATTAGAGAACAATAAGAAAGAGGGATATTGAGCTATCCACAAACCAGTGCAAACAATTTTTAATCATCATTTTGCTTAGAATCCTCATCATCAACCCTTATTAAAATGTAAGCATACAACATAAGCATAAAATGCCATGAAAAGACAAGATATAAACAACCGTACCTTACTAAAACAAAACTCCATGCAACATACAAACATGTAATGCAATACGAGAAGTAAACAAACTCAATTTAACAGGGAAATAAGTATAATCACACACACTTAAACCAACATGTCCAAGATAGTTGCACGAATAATTTGTTATTGAGATGTAGTCCCAAATGTTTTGATAAACAAAAAGGGTTTAAAATTATGCCCCAAGCAATTTTTATATGTAAGGGAAAGGATGGAGGACACTTGGGTCCAATGGAAAAGTAATGTGCATGATGAAAGCTGTGCAGGGCAGCGATAGTGCCCAGTACGGATGAAGTAAGCAACATAGCTTTTGTAAAATGATTGTAGAGTTAAGTGATCCATGAGTCGTTGTTTAAAAACATGTGAAAACATTAGCAAGATATGAGATGAGTGCCATGTGAGGGACACAAATTTCAGCTGCGAATGAGATTTTTACCAATTTTAGTCCATTTTTGAAGTTTTATGATGTTTTTGGCTTTGTGAATGGTTTTATGATTTTTAAATTTTTGATTGGTTATAGGAATTTAGGAAATGGAAGGTCACCTAAAAGCACGTGAAAATGCCCCAAGGAAAATAGAATGGGCATCAGGTGGCAATAGAATGCCCTGATGAGAAGAAAAATGAGCCAACAATAATTATTTAAAAATAATCATGGTGCTAGATAAAAATAGAAGACATGAAGCATTTAGAAATATATAAAAATGCCCAGGAGTGATTGAGATGATATCATACATTTTGTACATAAGATATTGTGGTTATGGAGAATTTTATTGAAGAGGCATTCAAGGCATATGAGAAAATTGCCAAGATTCAACTGAAGTTTTCTACGACACTCAGTGGGCTGGATAGAGAATTGAAGTTATGGAGTGAGTGCATTCAAGACCTCAAATTGATGAGCGAGACCGATGTGCAGATCCTCTTGGCTAATAAGGTTTTTGATGATGTTAAACAAAATTTGTCCAAACAGTGGGTTTTCAGCATTGACTAGAAAATAAAGGTTTTGGAAGAAGCCATTGGTGAACTTAGAAATATGTTGCAAAAAGGAGAAGCTTTTAAAGCTTGTGTCTCTTCTACCTTCTCAGATATACACTGCCAAATCTTCAAAGAAAGTTCAAGTGATAAATTCACTGTTCAAGAGATCAAATCTCAATTCAAGAATTTTGTCAGAGAAGACTTGTTTAAACAAGATACCATGTCCAAGGAGAAAATGAAAGAGATTTGCACACTGCAGGCTACCATCACGATGCCAACAAAGAGTTCTTGGAAAATGTAGAATTTGAGAAAGACATGGAGAAGTGTTTGGGTAGTTGGACTCATGCCACTTCCAATACAACAATTCCTCAAGGAATGGATATAGCGGCAACATTAAAATGATTCGAAATAAAGTGCTAAAGGCAAAGGGGCCTACAAGTGCTTCTACTAGTGTCTCAACTTCCTAGTTCAATATTTTCCTTTCTTATTGTAAAAATATCTAATTAAGGTGACTTTATCCCCTTTAAGTCATGTGTTATAAAAGCAAGGGATAAGCCAAGATTGTAATATTTAATTAGATATTAGCTTTGGAGATAAAAACATGAGCTCCACTCACTAAGGAGAGCATACAAAGAGAAAAGAAATGGAAGAAGAAAACACTAAAAGATCTCACCCCATGTGCTTCATAAGAAAAATAGAGTCATTGAGAACCCTGTTGAAGATATTGAGCAAGGTGAGATTAATCCTTCTCAACATCTAGTCTTGCATCAATCCCTAAGTGTTTCCTCTTCAGTAGCCGAGTCATCTCATCAAGTATAAGATATAATCCCTCATCGTGAACTTGAAATTTCCATCATGCCTAATGTTGAGCCCACAACAACCAAACATTTTCACGGGATCTAAGAGCTGATTAGAAGTGAACCGAGGGACAGCGCAACATGAATCAAAACCATATTTCCAAGCTAACTTAAGGATTGTGAGGACAAAATGAGGTAAAAAATCATAGGTTACTTCTCTCTTTTTAATGGAGATTCTGGTAATCAATATGTAGAAGTTTCTCGGCTAAAATTTGTGAAACCCATAGAAGAGATGGCTTAGGAAGACTATAAAATGATAGAAATATCTTTGGGACAAGTAACACATGAGGGTGATGTGTTAAAAGCACAGTGACTAAGAGGGGGTGAATCAATCATACAAAAACTTTAACTTCATTTACCATGTCATACATTCATCATTCAAATCAACCATTCATCATACATAACCACATGTGAGCTTATTAAGTGTGTTATAACCATCCACAAATGTAAAAGACAAGAGAGAACACAATAACACTAGATATAAAGTGGGAAACCCTCAAGGGAAGAAAACCCACTGAAACCTCTGCTAATATTACTCATAACAAAGGACTTGCATGAATATTACACATCACACAAGATTTTTAGTGAGGCACAAACCCCTTAAGGAGCACCAACCTCTAGTTGAGTACGAAACTAATCCTACAAGGAGCATACATCCCCCAAGATGACCAAGAAATAACTCAGCCACCTAAAATGGATGATCACTGAAGATATGTTTCTCCTGCAATAGATTGTAATCATAAGTTCAGAGCCATACACACCAAACCCTCTTAAACAAGTTCTTCTCCTACTTCGCTCAAATCTGGTCCTTCGTTGGCCGATTAGGTCTATTGAACTTGAACATATCCTCCTCAATATTTCTCGGGTATTCTTACATATCCTTGAATATTTCCTTAACCCCTCTTACTCTTATTATTCCTTCTCTAGCTTTCTCACATCCTAATCATTACAACTAGTACAAATGAGTCATTATAACTCACTTATATACACGAAACTTGCACATGACACCTTAGGTTGGCCAAGACCATATAGGTCGGTATTCTCAACTTGAAAACTAATGCAACACCCATCACATTTGTATGTATTCATCCATTCAAAATAAAAATTCATTCATTCTACATGATATCAAAAATTAATATTATTAATTTATACAAGAACTCTATTTTAAGCGATTTGTTCTAGTAGTCTAGATTAGCCAGGGTGCAATTTTTTTGATCTTCCAAACTAAATCTCATTCTCTATCACCTTACCCTATTTTATAACCTTAAGAAATGGTAAATCATCCACCAAGGTGGTTGCATTTCATGAATAGTCACCATTCACTCTCTCTTTATCCCTATTTGCCTTTCTTAGCTTCTTAATCTAACAAGAACAAGATTGCTCTTTTGGCCTTCTATGGAACCTCTCAATGCTTACAACCTGTCAAGCACTTCAACAAGTATTAATATCACCATCTCCTTGATTCCCAAGGTCCCACATATCACTCTTCAACCTAACTACTCAAGCTTGCAAACTTTTTGTGTCCTTAAGTCTATATCTACTTGAAATGTTCTTGATTTAGATCTTCTACATATGCTCAGAAGAAAATTTTCATAGATTCTAATTCCCTTCATCATGAATATGAAGTCCTTAAAGTTTCAAAACCCAATTCAAAACCCTTTTCTTGAAGTCACACTCTCACTCTTTTGTCAAATTATCTACTTTGTGCTTCTCAATACCATATAGTTACATTAACCATGCATCTGGAGTTCGGGGTACCCAAAAGTTTAACCAACTTCCTTAGTTTACCCTTTCTAATCTCGAGGTTTTCTTAAAATCTTAGAAATCTACTCAACATACAACTTCCATTAACTCACTTTTTGCAATTTGGATTCTATATACTCACTAGGTCTACCTCTAAGGACTGTCATGCATTTTCCTTTATATGAGGTACTAAGGTGCATTGTACATATTTTTGAATACCCATTAAGGGCTTACCACTTTCCTAGAAATTTCCCTTTCCAAATCTTAGTCAAAGGTGTGGTTCCTTTGTAAAATACTCCCTCTAATTAGGGTAGTAATCGTGTCTCAATGTCTTCATGAAAATTGTAAGGAAATATAATATTTGGAAGCTTTGTTTGGTCCTAAACCTTCTCCAACACTTGACCGACTCTAAGATAGACATTATTATCAATTTTCAGGAATATTCATTGTGAAAACAAAAGATATTGCCATTTCATTCTTCAAACCCTAACTAGTACATAGTAGAACCCGAGAAACTAAATCTAACCACAACTTTCACAAAATTCCATTTCAAGGACCTAGATTTGACCCTAAGGTCTATATAAACATGATATTTATGGAGAAATTACTAGTAGCTTACAAAACATCCCTTAAAATCCCAATATTATCTTCTTTCTTTCCAAACCTGACTTGTACATGCTCATGGAGGCAAGGGATTTAGATCAAAGGCACCTGTGTTAGAAATTGTATGCAAGTTAAAGAGTATTAATATTCATTACTAAATGGTAACCCTTGATTATCATATCTTTTTAAGAACCTCTCATGATACACCATGCAAGAACTCAAAAAACTTGATACTCTATATTAGTCACGATAGAATAAGCCAAGAAAGACCTACATTCCATTATATCACAAATAGATCAAGTATTACACATTCTTCACCTTCTTCCTCCGAGATATAAAACCTTCCTAAAGTCTTTTAATAATTCATTTTTAGTGACCATTCAATGTTACCTTGCATTAATTCTCCATATTTTCTCTCTCCAAACCCTTAAGGCAAGGTGTCTAAAATCGTGACAATATTTCTTGTTTGCTTCCTACCTAATGGCTTCAAATGAACTTCTTGATGCTTGCAATAGTATTTTTAGAGTCCAAAAAAATTACTCTCCCTATACTTCCTATGATAAGTAAATATTGTTTATTCATACCTTCTCAAAGGTTCTCAACCCAAAATACATTGTTATTACACAGGTCTCATTAAGTCCTTAACTTATTTGCATGATCATCTCCTCGTTAATAGTTTCGAACTCAATTCTTCAAGGTTTCAAAGGGATTCCTACAGTTTACATTCATTCACAATTTTTTCTTCTTCTTGATGGATGAAATATAATCTTACTTCAGTTAAGCATACAATCAAATAGGCTTTACAGATAGTTATCTCCTTATGATTCTCACTCCCAAAACTTTCTTCATATCATATTAAGTCTGCAAAGTCAATTAAACACCTCGTAGATCATATATATGTAGAATTCATATGAGATTCATCCTTATTTATTAAGTATTTCATACACAATAACACAATAAAATTTCAAATAAAGTCTTACTCAAGTCTAAGAATCCATATTTTATTAATAAACCATTATGTTCATAGCTTCATGAGCCTCTTAGGCTTTGATACACAAGTATGTTTCCTCTCAAACCTCTCTACCTACCCATCCAACCACACTCTCCCTTTCATATTCAAATTCCTCTTTCTTTTTAACAAAATGAGAAGGTAATTCAACCAACTCCTAGGGTTTAAGATGACTATAGTCTAAATAACTTAACCTAAAGGTGCAATCACCTTATTTACTTCCCTATGAGGTCTAAAATGACCTATTTACAAGATTTGATAATCCTTATTCTTGAATTTAGTCCTCTCTTACAAGCTTAGACATTCAAATTCTTAAATATTACATTTTGGAGGGAAAGCCCATGATTTCACTTTTACATTACAAAGGAGGTCGATGAGGCCTCAAACTTCCCAAAGACAACTTAAAAGACTCCTAGCATCTATATCACCCTAAAAACCTTGGTTTATTCCTCTTTACAATTGATGCTACTTTGCATCAAAAACACACCTAAAACAACATATAAAATACCCCAAGAGCTCCAAGTAGGTCGGCAAGGGTCACACCAAAAAGAACTAGCACAAGACATCTTAATTAGGTCTTAAACATAACTCTCCATATCCAACGAATGCATAAGAACCTTCAAGGGCACACTCCAGATTTTCAAATCATCAAAACTCCATACATGTTAGGAACAACCACTCAACTCCTTCTACTAGCTTAGGAATCTCTCGTATCATTAACCATCATCATGAAGCACACCAAGATGCAAGCTATCTTAACAAGGTCTTCAAGCACCAAGAAATCAGTCCTAGAAAACAAGCAACTTCACATATAAAAAATATTCATCATGGATCATGTGTAGCATACCATTGGAAATTTCTCTGAGTCTACTATCTGAAACAACTCACTTGATGACCAAAACATAACACAAAGCATCCAAATACTTTAATTTATAAAATAGGTCAAAACGCCAATATGGACTATAAAACAAGTCTTGATAGAATCATTATCCATAACCTCCAAGGATACTTCCAAGCACTACCACCACTTGGAAAAAATCAAGGGAAACTTTTTAACATCCTCTCCAAGCATTCACAATCATATCTCATATAGAGAAAACTGATCCAACACACTGTTTGATCAACTATCTTGGTAAGCCTAATAGGGCCAATTAGGTTGTTATGGATTAAAATAGAAACCACTTCTTCAAATAATTACATGAGCTAAATCCCATCATTTCAGATGCCAAAACTCTATTCAATACCAAATATCTCAGCTATAACATGTAAAATAACTATGCTCAACTCAAACCTCCATGACTAGGTTTTAGCCCTTAAGGCCAAAAGCGGTAGGGTGACTTGGAGGACTGTAACTCAAAAATTCTTCACACAATTTTTTTAAAACTTTCCATGGAAATATATTACACCTCCCAATATTTCTGGAACAACTTACTTTGCTTCATGAAACTTCCATCTCAAACTTGAAATTGTAAATATCCACAAAACAAGGGTTTTCTCCTACTTCCCAACTGACCCGGATCATGAAACAACCAAAAAAATGATCTCAAACAAATTATATATAACCTTGATGTATCACATTAGCTTTACCAAACTATTTGGAGCCCAAATGATTCATATTTCCTCCATCACTCCAATGTTAGGGTTTTAGACCTCCTTAACTTGTTAACGATTGTTCATAAATTTATGACAACCAAATCAATCCATTATTTTTGAAAAATATCTTAGCTCAATGAAAAAACATCCCCCAAAGACTCATGATCCCATGCTCAACTCACATGTGTGGGTGAGCAAATGAACTTCACCTATTGAGCTGATTTTTCCTTCTCAAGAGCCCGCTTTTGCAAAAAACTCATTTTCTTGCTTTATATTCAATAACTTGACTTGAAATTTGACCCAAAGCATCATGATAACCTTATAAAACCATCCCAAGTATTATTTTAGCCTAAAAACTTCTATATATCTCTAGAAACTAAAAATTACTTGTGTCTACATGCATTGTTCTTAAGAAAATTTCTTCAATGAACCTTGATAAATACTCTTCACTGAGATATGACCTAATAATCCTTCTAAAAATTTTATGCCATGTTACAACACATTTCTCATTCTCATATTAGACTGCCCTGCTCCATACTTCATGCCACCAACTCATCCTTCTTGACCTAGGTCTAGGACTAGGCCTAAAATGACCATACTCAACACATACTTCTCCCAGAAATGACCATGACGACCTCTTAAAAAATCATTAACACCTCTTAAACATCAATATAACCATGTTAGACCTCATAATAATCTTTAAAAATCATTCTATGACCATATAAGCTCGAACCATGCACTAGACCATGCTAAGGCATCATAAAAACTACACCGAGAACTAGAGTCTACCAATCAACCTTCATATTTGAACATGGATAACACTTCATGGAGATACCTAAACCACCTTGACATCCTTTTACATCAATGTGGTACTTGGGATCAATGAAAACCATAGACATAATAACAGACAATCTCCCCCTTTTCATTGATGGCAACCACCTTTAGAAGAAGTTATGGTAACCATGAATGTAAACACCTACAAGACCTCTTTTTCATGTTTCTAAGCCTACTCTCCCCCTTTGACATCTATGAAAAAATCTACATGAAAAATTGACATGAAAAAGATTCAAAATGCACAATAACAACAATGCACAAACAAACTTACTTGCTCACAAGCTCCACCTTAGATTGTACTCGATTTCTTTGACTTCACACCGCAATAAGATCCATAGAATTGATATGATCATGAACATAGCTCCCTCTGAGATTATATTCAATTTGGATTACTGAATCATGCTTAACTACCCCTAAATAATACACTCAATCTTTGTTTCAGATCCATACTACACAACTTCTCAAGCTTCATGAACTTAACTCACAGTTGTATGACATCACAGACCACTGTATCAACATCTCTCAACCCTTGAAGCATATAAAAAAACCTTTGAACATATTTTTACCTCTTTATGAAATTAATATCTCCTTTTTCTAGGAATCACATAACATCAAACTGACTAAATCCTACTCTAAACAGGTTGATAATACATTTTAGGACCAAGATCCTTAAAGCTCTCCTTCGACCAATTTAGCCAAATTTCTCACTGCTATAAGAGTAAACCAACTATATGAAACACCATCTAAAATATCCTCCTATAATGGATATAGATCAAAATCAACACCATAGTCCTAAAGCACCTTTTTAGTTTACTCTACCTTATTTCCATGACATCTCAGCTACTAGAGCATATAACTAGCTCCCCCTTTCAATGTGCCTTGAATCAATCTACAAGTCTGCTAAACAAGCCTTTCTAAACACCTTAGACACCTTAGATAGTAGGATGAAGGATTATTATCAGTTCTTTTAGACAAATGAGGTCTTTATATACCATGTTACACGCCATAACAATACACCATGACATATTATACCTGTTATGATATATTATTCAAACATAATTGTCATGCTATAATCCTAACTTCATATCACAAGGATGATATCACAATCATGCTTCAAAATAGAACACACATATTTCATAGCAGCATCGACCTTAAGTTTTACACATACAATCCTTCTATCATCATCATTAATATGAATCTTCATTTTTCCTGCAATCCTTCAACTTCCTTCTTTGAGCCATGTAACTTCAAGGTTATTAAATAGACCATTAGCTCAACATATATTATATTCATATCATAGAGAACAATATTGCTTTCCCTTGATTCATACCCTTGATGATTTGATCTAATCAAATCAATTTTTGATCAACACCATCGAGATCACTCTTGTCTCTAATCAGTTTAGACTAAGAACTTCAACTTCTGAAAATATTGTGTCTTTGGATAACTTAGAATATCATTTCTCGGAAAACCACCTTTGAGAACACACTTAATACTAAATAATTTTATAGTACCAAGACCATGCATTTGTATAAGAGCCATTTGAGTCCACTTTTGATCATCACACTCTTGAGACCACATTCATAGTTATGATTTCTAAACATCCTTTATTACTAATATAAACATCAAACCACGACCATCATCTTTATCCATAGTTCTCATCATCAAATAAAACATCAATCCTTGGGAAATGATAAGCACACACAAACAATCCTTCTAAAATGCTTGAAAAAAATGTAAGAACACAAGATACAAATCTACGCCTTATGAAGTATCAATATAATTCTATCTTCTATCCTCAAGCTTTAAGCCATCAAGAAGTTTTTTCAACACCGCCACATAAATCTTCAAGCTAGACGTGAAAAATATGTGCTTTGGAACATACTTAGACCATGATGACACAAATCCAAGCTTTTTCAGGATAATCACAAACATACCCTACATGGATAGACCTTTTGATAATATACTAACTCTCATTGGAATAGGAATTAATTCTCAGCTACTTGGGACCGCCATTTCTCCCCTAGAATAATACTCTCTTTCACCTTTGGGTGACGGTAGAACTTCTTCTCATTAATCGAGAATGAACAAAACATGCCTATGTATATGAAAGACTGTGCAAGAGACCTCTAAGATGCTCATGACTAGAAAACATACTCCAATTTAATTGTACTTATCTTGTAAACCTTTTTAAGAGTTATAGCCACAAACAAAGTAACAAAACTCTACACACCAACATAGACTACGAGACATAAAAACAACTTTTGAGAATTTCATGATCACCAAACAGACTTTAAGATATCCAGGATACTTAAATCATATGTATTAGCAAAGTCTTGAGACCCAACAGTTAATACACATCTTTGGAAATAAAAATTCTTTATCAATGATATAGAGTAATGAAAGACACAACCATACCTTTGATGGATAAAATACTTGAAACCTCCTTCAGCATATGCACACACCTTTGACTATACACATACTAGTCTTGGATTCAAACTGATGAAATTTTCACAACATAGACCTTCAACATGAAAATGAACCTACATTGCTTCTTATAAGATATGAATGCCTTAATGAAGCATATTGAAGACACCCATGCATATTAGGACACTAAAACACCCAAAACTTAGGAGATTCCCAAATCTTTGTTTTCCTCTTATCCAAATTGCTATCAATTTTTAGAACCCTTTTGCTCTTCATTAGCTCACCAAGCTTGAGATCCAATTTGTCTATCTTTTACTCATTATTTTCTATATTTGTCTGATTTACCTTTAAATCCTTCTTAACTATCTCTTTTGACTGAAAACCTAATAAACATATGTGATTTTCCTCAAACATAGGCTCATTCTCAACTAGAGATAACAAACCTCTTTCACTCGTATTCGATTTAGGCTTAGCCAGACTGATTTCATCCTCTTTGACCTTATCACCAAAGCTTGGCTTCTTTTTTGAACAAAAATCTCCTTTTAACTGGATTTTATATCTTTGATTCTTTCTCCTTTATCTCATAAATCATCTTGATTTGTCATATCATGCTTAATTGTTCTTTACTTGATTTTATAGGGTTAGAATTGACATTTGTTTTTCTATTGTAGTTGTTTGCCTTCTGTTGGCAATTATGCCTATAGTGTTTTTATTTATGTCAAAGGTCATTGATGGAAAAGGGAGTCAAGTGTGTTTAGGAGTCTCCATGAGGTGTCAATGAAGGCCAAACATGAAGGTTGATTGATAGTGTCGAGATCATGTTGTCTTATGATGGTGTCTAGGCATGGTTTTAGACACGGTCAATATAGTATGAGCTATAAAATTTTTGTTGAAGTATGTATGGGTTCAATAATGGTCAATATGATATGGCAAAGTGTCTTAGTGTTTGCAATTGGTCAACAAGGTTAGTTCATGTGATGTCATGATTGAGTTAGGTCATTTTAGGCCTATTTTTAGACCTAGTGCATTGGGTTTGGCATGGTAACATGAGAAATGGAGAAGGAAAAAAATTGGTGAAGCATTTTGAGTATATGTTGATGTTGTAAAGCATGTGTATGAGGAGTATTAGGTCATTATTCGGAGGGTTAGTGCATGTATGAGGTCCTTGAGAAGTGAGATAGTGAAGACAAGTCTAAAGGTAAGTCTTGGTGGTGACAAAATTTTAGGTGTATTTGAGCATGGATGAGAGTTTAAAATAATTTAGGAGGTTTCTATGGTTCTTCAGGTCAAATTTCAAGTCCGGGTGATGAAGGTTTTTGAGATATTGAGTTTTAACCAACACCCGGTTTTCAAAGGTGTGTTTTAGAGCTAAATCTTGACTTTCAGATGCTCGTTGTGGGCTGTATGATTTGAATGGGAACCTGAGATCCTTGGAATAGTTAATTAGGATTGTTATAAATATTTTACAAGAAGAATGAGGTTGTTTGATCATCACATTTTTATGAACGATTGTTAAGAAGGTAAACAAGTTTGAAACCCTCCTAAAACCCTAGTTAAGCAACGAATTGGGAAAAATTTCTTGTACATATATAGAAATGATTCCTTTTGATAATTTTATGATTTTATGATTGAGAGGACTCCTTTAACTTTTGAATGATGTATTTTGGATCTTGTGACGGTTTTGGACCCCACCCAAAAAGGAAAGTTTCTGGAAAGTTTTAGTTTTTGCAAAATTTTCCCATTGAACCTATTGACTAAATTACCATTTATTGAATCATGGGAGTTTTAATACATTTACATTATGGTTTCAGATCATGTTTATTCCTTTAAAGTGTAAAGTGTTCCCTATTTATGAGGACTAGTTTTTAGGCAATTTTGAGTTGTCTAGTAATAGATTAGTTTTGGAGGTACTACAAGTGGAGTTATGACTTAGTTTGATTTTTTCCATGATCTTGGCTCTAAGATATTTCCAATGATATATCACACTTTAGTTTTTGATAAGGTATGAGAAAGTTATGACTTGTTCTTTGAAGGTCAATTTTGAGGGTGCTTGGTTGAGCATGGTTTCAAGTGAGTTCATGGTGTGATGCTTGTTCTGAGTGTGTTTCATGATTTCTAGAGATTTTTGAGGGCTTAGAACACATGTATAACTATGTGTCATGCCTTGGTGAAGTTGGTTTTGTCTTGTTCATTCATCCTATGTCGAGTTGCCTTTTTGGGGTTTCAGGACTTGTTATGTCCCAAAGGTGGTCTTGAAGGCTCTAGGTGTTTGTGGTGACCTACATGGACCTTTTTGTGATATTTTATGATTCTCTTATGATGTGGAAATGATTTTTACACTATGGTGGCTAACCTAGGTGATTTGGGGAAAAGAAACATGTATAAAAGCAAATTAGAAGGCTCATTATGACTAGTTGTTGGTGTGGATGAAAATTACGACTTAAGAGGCATATTGAGGAATGTGATGAAGGCCCTTCTAAAAATTTTAAGAGGAAATATGTGTGTGATGATTTTCTAGATAGAGAGAAGGTGATGGTGAGCTAGGAAGCTATGAAATCAACTTGAAGAAGAGGTAGATTTGAGCAAAGAAGAAGAAAGTGTGTTTGAGAGGTGCTTTTAGAGAGAAGAGCTGAATTCGTAATCACCATCAGTTGTTGTGGAAACATATTTTTAGTGATCATTGATTTTAGGTGGTTGAGGTTGTGCTTGGTCACCTTGGGGGTTGTATCCTCCTTGTAGGATTGGTGTCCTACTAAATTAGGGGTTGGTGTTGTTTATGGGTTTGGTGTCTCACCAAAAAAATCTCGCTTGATGTGTAATATTCTTGCAAGTCCTTTGTTATGAGTAATATTAGTAGAGGTTTTAGTGGGTTTCCTTCCCCTTGAGGATTTTCCAATTAAAATTGGTGTTCTTGTGTTCTATTTTATATCATGATCTTATGTATAGTTGTTTAATGGTTAATAAACACACAATGGTTAATGAATGATGAATGGATGTTTGATATGATGCATACAAACTAAGTTAAATGAGGTAAATGTTTTGAAGTACTGATTCATCCCCCTCATTCTATTGTGCTTCTAACAATTAGTATCAAAGCTAGGTTCTTGTGAATCAAGTCTAACAGTTTGAACGAGATCCTAGAAGCATAAGATGGCTAAGAAAATAAGGAAAGAGAACCAGGAGTTGAGATTCATGGCCAAGAAGGATGAAGAAATAATCATGTGTCTCAAAAATCAATTGAAGGATGTAATTGCAAATTTGAAGTCAAAGGAATATGAGTTGAAGAAAAAACCATGTGAGGTTAGTATGCATGATCAAAATGACATTGAAGAAGGTATGGTAGATCTACAAGATGAGTTAGTATTATATAAAAAGGAAAACATCAAGTTGAAATAAGAGATTAAGGGTTATGAAGAACAAGTCAAAGGTATGGAAAAGGAGCATGAAAAGATTATCAAGAAGCTGTAATGTCAGATTGAGACTATGAAAACAAGCTTGCATACTAAGGAGGATGGATACACCAAGCTTGAAGTAGATATTGATTCCTTGAAGTGTAATTTTGATCATATATCTAGTAGGTTGAAGACCTATGACATGTTTGAGAAGAGTACATGTACTATTGATTACATTTTGAGTTTTCAAAAGCCATTAGATGACAAATCAGGTCTTGGATTCTTTGAATACCAAAAGAAGAACAATGAATGTGATAAGAAGGCTGAAGTACCAAGTCAAGGAGCAATTCAAGCCAAGAAGGACCATGAGAATGTCAAGAAGATAAAAGAGATCAACTTCAGAGGTATCATTCCATAAGACAACCAAATGCAATAAGGCATATAAATTTTTTTCAAGGCTATTATTATGCTTGTAATGAACATGGTCATAGAGAAAGGGATTGTAGGAGGTTCTTCAAGGAGTATCCATGGAGTAATGGAAGAGGTCATAGTCTTCATCAATCAAGAGGTAAGAACATCATTTGCTATATATTGCAAGAAATTGTCATCATGTTGCTCCAAGTCAAGATAAGAAGATGGTTACTCCCAAAATAAAAAAGGTATGAATGCCAAATAAAGTTGATCATGTAAAATTAACTAATGAGGATGAAAAAATATGGATAAACCCAATTATAATATGCAAAAAGGTATGTGTTCCATTGTTAAGCCTGAACCAAAGGTTGAATTAAATCATATGTGTTTGACTATAATCTAGTTACCAATGCTTGAGAAGTTAAGGAGTCTAAATATGATTTGGAAGAAGTTAAAGGTTATAAGTTATGCATGAGTTTATGCATCATGAGTCCTAACGAGTTAGTGGGATGTCTAGTTTTTGGGGAAGCAAAGTGAAGTCTGAATCTATGATAGTAGGTGTTCCATCATGACTAAGGTTTTGATAGGTATGTTAGGACATGTGAGTATATTCCTAGTTAAAGTCACATTTTGATGTTTTGTAGTGTCTCATAGGTCTCATCTAGGTTTGAGATTATCATACCTGCGGGAGTTAGAGTAAGTTCAAGGAAGCATATATCATCTTGATACTTTTTCACAAAAAGTGTATTAATGGTGAAACTTGTAAGTACTTATGAACCTCAAGGTCTGTTAAAACAATTAGTATGTGTCATGTCATGGCCATGTTCTAAGATGTCTGGTTGAGATAAAAGGATCATGAAGTTATGAGTCATCATGTTGAAGGTATATCATAGAGTTATTTTTATAAGTAATGAAGGATTGTGAAGCTTCATGAGCTATTTGCTATGATAGGAGAAATGGTGTCCTTGTTTTATAAGAAGGTTTGATAGATGCTTATAGATTTTGTGCTTACTTGCACTATTCATGAAGAATCACGTGCTTAGGAAAAGTTTGAAGTGTATCAAGGTTGCTGAATAGTGTCTGATTCTCCTTGATAGCATAGTAAAGTTATGAAATATTGCATGGTTATACATTATAATGCTAAATGTTTAAAGCATGATGTGTGCTTCATGGAGACATGTTAGATGATCTTGTTTGAAGGTTTGGATGATAGATTAGGGGTTTGTGATAACATGACTATATTCATATAATCAAAGTATGTAATCAAATTTTCTCACCAATGATCTATGACAAGCTCAAAAACATGAGTCTAGGGTGACTATATCTAGATATTAAAAAATTAAGGTGGAAAGTCCAAGAGGATGATAAGAGTTCGGGTACATTGTGTTAAGTATCAAGAGTTGGATAAAATTGAATATAACAATAGGTATAAAGTCTTTTTAATTATTTATTCTTATTAAAGATGGTTTATGATAATATTTTGAGACAATTGAAGGGCTCAAGATTTAGGTCTATGGATAGATGATAGACTATTTGAAGGATCCGAAAAAACAAGTTGATTGGACTAAAGATGTGCTACTGAGGTCAAAGTTAAGTCGGTTCTTAATCATGACATGGCATAATCATGTGCTCCTAGATGAAGGTTGATAGTCTACTATGTTTTTGACAGTTTGAGCATGTTCCCTGTACCTCGAGACCATGTTTTAAAGATAATTAAGAAATTTGAAGGACCATCAAAGAGGTTCAAGGTATGTTTGTTATTGATTTTTTGTTGAATGAGATGAAACAATCTTGATTGTACAATCTAGGCAAAAATAGTGCTTGCCTTTGTCATTGAAACTACAAGTTTGTCAAAAGAAGTAATACTCATAGGTAGTAGAGATTAAAAAGATCCTAAAGATGGAGTATATGTTGATATAAAACCTTGAAGTGGAAAATATGCATAGAGATTCTTGATGTTATGATGTGATCACTATTATATCTGTAGATACTAGTAATTTTGACCAAGAAGGTATGTGAAGATTTGATAGGGTGTGATTAGTGATATTTAATAAAGGTTAAACTTTGATGCATCAAGATGTATTTATACATTTGTGTGAAGGGAAGTTCTTCTACATTGTGTGGTATATTGTTCTTAGTTTACTTAAAGTTTGAAATTCCTTGATCCGAGTTGAAAATAAGTACGAGGTTTGATATGTATGATGGTCAAGAAATCAAATTTAAAGTTAAAATATAGGAAGTGCATAATACTAATTGGTATTTTGAGTATGAAGTCTGTGACATCTTATATGGTAGATGTGCAAGATAAGGTTGCAGGTATGTAGCTTATGGTTGAGTCACTTGAAGATATGACCTAATTTTACTTTTTCCTAATTGGATTGAGCATAATGTGTAGAAGTGAAAAGAAGCGAGTTCAATCTTAAGGGGAGTCATTCTCAAGGAGATATGTTTGGTATTAAAGGAATCTTAAGTTATGAACAAGTTGACAGAGTAAGCTGTCACATTGTTGAGTGCTTAAAATTATGAGAAAATGCATTAATCCAGGAGGATTTTAGTTGATTTGAGTTGAAGCTTAAAGGGGAGAAAAATTATGTCATGAAATTTGGTAAGAAGAATATTTGCGGTATAAAGGCATATGATATGATACAATGTCTTAATGTAGCTAATTTTTTTGATTTTATCAAAAGATGATGGTCGATCTTAGGAGGCACTGTGTGTCAATAAATAGGAAGCCTTGAAGTTTGTATCGAGTCCCTCAAGATGTCATGTAGGTCATATGGTGGCATAACTAAGTTGATTATTGTGTACAATAATTCCAGGGGAGTAAACATTTTGTAAAGAGTATAAGAGGTATGCTCTAAGGTCTATAATGGTGTTTTGAAGATATAATGTCTTTTTTTATTTATTAAAGAAGGTCCAACTTTACATCTAGAGGTAGATATCACTCGAAGAATTAATTAGGTACCATGACATTTGAGTTGATCCATCTCATGGCATGTGTTCAGGTATGAGACTTTATATTTAATTTTGATAGTGAGAGAATGATGAGATGTTGTCGAGGAGAATTTATAAGATGTTTCATATGCTTGGTTTGCTTCTATTATGTTGAGAAATTTGGCAAATTTTTTTCGAAGAGGTGCTTTAGGAATTTTGGTCCAAAAAGATGAAATGCTAGTGATTGGAGGTAGAACTTGTGGAATTAAGCATGATACAGACCTATAAGATGATGTTTAGCATAAATGAAGACAAAAAATTATGTATTAGTTCAGGGGGAGCTATTTTTCATGATTATTTCAGATCCATGGATCTCATTTATTGTTGTTGAAGATAAGAAAAAAGAGTACGAGTCCAAGGGGAACTTGTGAACAAGTAAGTTGTCTTGTGCATTGTTGTCATTTTTTCATGTCAATTTATTATTGTGCCTTTGTCATAGATGTAAAATGGGGAGAGTGGGCTCGAAACTTGAAAAATGGAGTCATTTAGGTGTTTGGTCCCATGGTTGCCATCAACATTTACGAAGGTGGTTGTCATAAATGATAAAGGGGAGATTGTTATCCATTATGTATATAGTGTTGTCATTGATATCAAAGGTCATATATGGAAAAATGGATTCAAGTGTGTTTAGGAGTCTTCATGAGGTGTCAATTAAGGTAAAACATGAAAGTTGATTGGTAGTGTCCAATCAAGTTGTCTTATGATGGTGTCTAGGCATGGTTTTAGGCATGGTCAAGGTAGTATGAGCTATCCAAAGTTGGTTGAAGTATGTATGAGATCAAGCATGGTCAATCTAATGTGTTAAAGGCATCTCCATGTCTACAAGTGGTCAACAAGGTCATCTCATGTGAAGTCATGGTTGAGTCAAATCATTCTAGGCCTATTCTTAGACCTACTGCACAGGGTTTGGTATGGTAACATTAGAAATGGAGAAGAGAATACTTGGTGAAGCATGTGGAGTACATGTTGAGGTTTTGAAACATGTATGTGAGGAGTACCAGGTTAGTATTTAGAGGTTTAATGCATGTATGAGGTGCTTGAGAAGTAAGATAGTGAAGGCAAGTCTAGAAGACACATGTAAGTCTTCGAGGTGAGGGAATTTTAGGTATAGTTAAGAATGTATGAGAGTTAGAAAGTATTGAGGAGGTTTCTATGGTGCTTAAGGTCAAATTTCAAGTCTAGGTGATGAATATTTTTAAAGATATTGAGTTTTTTTTTCCAAAATTAGGTTTTCAAAGGTGTGTTTTAGAGCTAAATATTGAATTTTAGATGCTCGTTGTGGGTGTATGCTTTGTATGGGACTTGGAATCCTTGGAATAGTTAATTAGGGTCATTATGAAGATTTTAGAAGAATAATGAGGTTGTTTTATTGTCACATTTTTATGAATGATCATTAAGAAGGTAAACATGTTTGAAACACTCTTAAAACCCTAATTAAGCAACGACTTGGGAGAAATTACTTGTACAGGTTCAGAATTGATTCATTTTCTAATGTGATGATTTTATGATGAAGAGGACTCCTTCATATTTCCAATGATGTGTTTTAGAGATTGTGATAGTTTGTGGGCCCCATCCAAAAAGGAAAGTTGGAAAGTTTTGGTTTTTGCAAAAGTTTCCCATTGAACCTATTAACTAAATTACAATTTATTGAAGCATGGTATTTTAATACATGTCCATG
Organism: Taxus wallichiana var. yunnanensis; assembly: GCA_018340775.1. NCBI lineage: Eukaryota > Viridiplantae > Streptophyta > Pinopsida > Cupressales > Taxaceae > Taxus > Taxus wallichiana. The sequence goes on along the minus strand of CM031242.1, from coordinate 757,584,285 downwards.
ATGGTTTCAGATCATGGTTATGCATTTAAATTTAAAAGTGTGCCCTATTTATGAGGACTTATTTTAAATAAATTTTGGGCTAGTTTTTTGGAGGTGCTACAAGTGGAGTTATCACTTTGTTTGATTTTTTCATGATCCTAATTCCAAGATATTTCCAATGATATATCACACTTTGGAGGAATTTATAAGATATGAGAAAGTTATGACATGTTATTTGAAGGTCAATTTTGAGGGTGCTTGGTTGAGCATGGTCTCAAGTGAGTTTCATGGTGTGATGCTTGGTCTGAGTGTGTTTCTTGATTTTTGAGATTGTTTAGGACTTTAAAAATATTTCTAAGTGTGTGGCATGCCTTGGTGAAGTTTTTTTGTATTTTTCATTAATTCTATGGTGAGTTGTTTGTTTTGGGGTTTTAAGACTTGTTGTGTCCCAAAGGTGGTCTTGGAGGCTCTAGGTGTTTGTGGTGACATGGACATTTGTGTGATATTTTTATGATGCTACTATGATGTGAAATTGTAATTTTACACTATGGTGTCTCGACCCAGGTGATTTGTGGAAAAGAAACATGTATAAAATCAAATTAGAAGGCTCATTATGACTAGTTGTTGGTGTGGATGAAAAGTGTGACCTAGGAGGAATATTGAGGAATGTGATGAAGGTCCTTGTGACCTTTTTGAGAGGGAAATAAGTGTGTGATGCTATGCTTTGTAGAGAGACAAGGTGATGGCAAGCTAGGGAAGGTATGAAATCAACTTAAAGAAGATGTAGATTTGAGAAAAGAAGAATAAGGTGTGTTTGAGAGGGGTTTTGAGAGAGAGGAGATAAATTTGTGATCACCATCAGTTGTTGTAGCAACATATTTTCAGTGATCATCTTAGGGGGTTGCATAGCCTCCTTGTAGGATTGGTGTCCTACTAAATTATGGGTTGGTGCTCCTTGTGGGATTGGTGTCTCACTAAACAAATCTTGCTTGATGTGTAATATTCATGCAAGTCCTTTGTTATGAGTAATATTAGTAGAGGTTTTAGTGGGTTTTCTTCCCCTTGAGGGTTTCCCACTTAAAAATGGTGTTATTGTGTTCTATCTTGTATCTTGATCTTGTGTATAAATGTTCAATGATTAATAAGCACACAATGGTTAATGAATGATGAATGGATGTTTGATATGATGCATGCAAACTAATTTAAATGAGGAAAATTATTTGAAGGATTGATTCACCCCCAGTACATTGTGCTTCAAATACTTCCTTGTACAATACCTTGCAATATAAACAACAATATTACATTTGAAACATTTAACAATATTCATACCTTTAGGAGATCCATCCTTCCAACTTTGTCTAAATGGTCCTTGGTAGAAGTGTCTAACAATATAGCCAACAATATTTCAGTTGTAACACACAACCTCATTCTTACCTTCATTCTTCCAACTTTTTCTTGATGATTAATGAAAACAATACCTAGCTATATGGCCCTTCTTGTGGTAGTTGTAGTAGGTAATTTCTCTCTACTGATATGAGTTATCATCCCTACCATTGCTCCATGGAAATGCATTCTTGACTGTCCTTCTACATTCCCTAGCTCTATGACCAAAAGTATTGTAAGAATAACAAACACCATTGAACTTACTTGTGAAATTCATATCATTAAGATGTATTATCATGTTCCTTTGAGTCTTTTTATCTTCCTTGGATTTAGTAGGTCCTTGACTTGACTCATCATGTTGTTCATCCTTCTTTGATTCTTATTTGTAGAACAAACCAAATCATGTCACTAGAGAGTCTTTGATTACTTAGATAATTATCAAGATTTTTATAACTCTTCTCAAACCTTTGATGCATCTTCACTTTGCTTGATGATTTTTATAACTTTGTTTGTATATTAGTACATTCCTCCTTTTTGGTTTCTAGACAAGATGTGATCTGCTCAACATGATCTTCAAGTTATTTGTTGATTTCTTCAAACTCCTTAGCATCCTGGTTTAAGTTCCTTTCAAGAAGACTAACCTGTTCTTTGTATTCCATGTTTAATGCAATAAAATTCATATTATTCTTTCTTTTAAGATTTAAATCCTATAGGACCTTTTCAAATTTATTTTTGAGGATAAATTTCTTCTCTTCCTCATTCGAATTAGTCATATCATCTTTCTTGGTTCTTGCCTTTTGAGCTGCTTACAACATCATCTTTAATGAAATTAGAAGGACTAATTTCATCTTCATACAAGTACTCCAACTTCTTCCATAATTCCTTGGATGAGTCACAATCCACTAGCATGACACATACAAATTATTCCAATACACTCAAAATAACATCCTTAGCAATTTCTTCCATGGGGTCTAATGAATCGGTGTAATCAATATCAACATCATACCCAAGATAACTTAGGTAGACCTTCATCCTAAATTTGCAAAGGGCATAATCAGCTCCATTAAACATAGGACTCTAATATGACCAAATCTCTTCTCTCATTTGATCAAACAACTTGTGCTTCAAGAGGATCTCCTTCATGTAGTTAAACTTGCTTCATAAGGACCTTGCTCGATACCAATAATTAGAAGCAAAATGACTGAGAGGGGGAAAATTAGTCATAAAAACTTTAACTTAATTTACCATGTCATAGGTTCATCATTGAAATCAACCATTCATCATACATAACCACATGTAAGCTTATTAAGTGTATTACAACCACCCATAAATGCAAAAGATAAGAGAGAACATAATAACACTAGGTATAAAGTGGGAAACCCTCAAGGGGAGAAAATATACCGAAACCTCTGCTAATATTACTCATAACAAAGGACTTGCATGAATATTACACATCACACAAGATTTTTTTAGTGAGGCACCAATCCCACAAGGAGCACCAACCCCTAGTTTAGTAGGACACTAATCCTACAAGGAGGATACAACCCCACAAGATGACCAAACACCAACTCAACCACCTAAAATGGATGATCACTAAAGATATTTTTCTCCAACAGATTGTGATCATAATTTTAACTCCATATACACAAAACCCTCTCAAACAAGCGATTCTCCTACTTCGCTCAAATCTGGTCCTTCATTTGCTAATTAGGTCTATTGACCTTGAAAATATTCTCCTCAATATTTCTTAGGTCTTCATACCTCTCCTCAACTCTTTCCTTGACCCCTTTTTACTCTTCTTATTCCTTCTCTAGCTCACTTACATCCCCATCATCACAACTAGTACAAATGAGTCATTACATCTCACTTATATACATGAAACTTGCACATTACACCATTAGGTCGGCCAAGACCATATAGGCCAAGTATTCTCAAATTGAAAACACACCTAAAACACTCCAAGAGCCCCAAGTAGGCCGATAAGGGTCACACAACCAAGAACTAGCACAAGACATCTTAATTAGGCATAAAACATAGCTCTCCATCTCCAACGAATGCATAAGGAACTTCAAGGGAAAATTATAGATTTGTCAAAGTACTAATAAGTCCATACATGTTAGGAAAAACCTATCAAATCCTTCTACTAGCTCATGAACCTCAAAGCATCGAACCCATCATCATGATGCACACCAAACAACAAAGCCGCCTCAATAAGGTCTTGAGCACCCAAAAATCAGTCCCGAAAACAAACAACTTCACATATCAAAAATATTCATCATGGCTCATGTAGCATACCATTAGGAATTTCTTTGAGTCAGTTATCTGAAACAACTCACTTCAATCACCAAAACATAACATAAGGCATCCAAATACTTCAATCTCTAAAATAGGTCAAAGCGCCAATATGGAATTAACAACTAGTCTTGATAAAATCATGATCCATCACATCTAATGATAATTACAAGAACTACCACCACTGGGAACACATCAAGGGAAATCTAATGCACCTCTACAAGAATTCACAAACATAGTTCATATGGAGAAAAATGATCCAACACACCTATTTCAATAACTTATCTTGGCAAGCCTAATAGGGCCAATTAGGCCATTAGGGCTTAAATAAGAAACCACTTATTATACAATCATATGAACTCAATAACATCATTTCAGATACCAATAAGCTATTCAAGACTAAATATCTCAACTACAATATGTAAAACAACTCGCTCAACTCAAACCTCCATGACTAGGTTTTAGTCCTTAAGGCCAAAAGCGGTACGATGAATTGGAGGACCAGTAACTCAAAAATTATTCCCACAACCTTTCTAAAAATTTCCATGTCCATTTATTACACCTCCAAATATTTCTATAACAACTTACTTTACTTCATGAAACTTCAATCTCGGACTTGAAATTGTAAATCTCCATAAAACAACAGTTTTTCTCCTACTTCCCAACCGACCTGGAACATGAAACCACCACAAAAATGAGCTCAAAAAAATTCTCTACAACCTTGATACATAAAATTAGCTTAACCAAATCATTTTGAGCCCAAAAAATTCATCTTTCCTCCATCGCTCTGCTTCTTTAAGGTTTTAGGAGGGTTTTGGACCTCCTTAGCTTGTTAACAAATGTTGATAACTTTATGACGACCAAATCAATCCATTATTTTTGAAAAAATATCTTAGCTTGATACAAAAAATCCCCTAAAGCCTCATGTTCCCATGCTCAACCCACATGTGTGGGTGAGCAAATGAAATTCACCTATTGAGCTAGTTTTTCATTCTCAAGAGCTCACTTTTGACAAAAACTCATTTTATTTCTTTGTATTCAATACGTTAACTATAAATTTGACCCAAAGCATCATGAAAACCTTATACAACTATATTAAGTCTCATTTTTACATGCACACTTTTGTATCTCTCTAGAAACTAAGACTTACCTCTGCTTACATGCCTTGTTCTCAAGAAACTTTCTTGATGAACCTCGATATGTACTTTCCACTTGAGATATGACGCAATACTCCTCCTACACATGCTAAGCCATGTCACAAAATTTTTATCATGCTCATATTAGACTACCTTGATTCATAATTCATGCCACCAACTCATCCTGCTTGACCTAGGTCTAGGACTAGGCCTAGAATGACCTAACTCAACACATACTTCTCATGAACTGATCATGATGATGTCTTACAAAATATTTAATACCTCGTACACATCACTATGACCATGTTATACCTAATACAAATCTTTAGAACTCATTTCATGACCATAAGAGCTAGAACCATGCACTAGACCATGCTAAGATATTATAAAAACTACACCAAAACTAGACACTACTAATCAACCTTCATGTTTGAACATGGATAACACTTCATGGAGACACCTAAACCACCTTGACACCCTTTGACATCAATGTTCTACTTGACATCAAAGGCAACTTAGACATAATGCCCAAAAATAGCTCCCCTTTTTTATTGATGACAACCACCATGAATGCAAACACCTACAAGACCTCATTTTTATGTTTTTAAGCCTACTCCCCCTTTGAAATCTACGAAAAATCTACATGACAACTTGACAAGAAAAATAATGACAATTCACAATGCCAATAATGCAAAAAGAAATTTACTTTCTCACAAGATTCCCTTTGGATTATACTCTAATTTATTGACTTCAACACTGCAATAAAACAACCTTAGAACACGGTTGTACATCTTTATGCGCTTAAAATATCCTTTTTCTAGGAATCACATAACATCAAACCCGACTAAATCCTACTCTAACCAGACCGATAATACCTTTTAGGACCAATATCCCTAAAGCTCTCCTTCGACCAGTTTAGCCAAATTTCTCATTGCTATAGAAGTAAACCAAGTACATGAAACACTATCTAAAAGCTCCTCCTAACAACATATCATCATAATCTCACTATTTATGCAAATATACAATCACGTACCTTGAGCAAATGTTATGGATATAGGTCACAATCAACACCATAGTCCTGAAGCACTTTTTCGTGTAGTCTCCTTATTCTCATGAGATATCAACTACTAGAGCATATGACTAGCTCCCCCTTTCAATGTTCCTTCAATAAATCTACAAGTCTGCTAAACAAGCCTTTCTAGACACCTTGGACACCTTAGATAGTAGGAAAAATAATATTTATTAGTTCTTTCAGACAAATGAGGTCTTCATATACCAGTTACACGCCATAACAATACACCATGGCATACTTGTACCTATCATGATATATTATTCAAACATACTTGTCCTGCTTTACATTAATAACTTCATATCACAAGGATGATATCACAATCATGCTTTAAAATATAACACACATATTTCATGGTAGCATCAAACCTTAAGATTTGCACATACAAATTTTATTATAATCACTAATACAATTTTTCATTCTTCCTACAATCCTTCAACTTACTTCTTTTATCCATGCAAATTTAAGGTTATAAAATAGATTATTAACTCAACATCTACCGTATTCATCTCATAGATACCAATATTGCTTTCCATTAAATCATACTCTTGATGATTTCATGTAATCAAATCAATTTTTGATCAACACCATCGAATCACTCTATCTCCTGATCATTTTAGACTCAGAACTTCAACTCCTGAAAATACTACGTCTTTGGATAACTTAGACTATCATTGCTTAGGAAAACCATGATTGAGAACACATTTAAAACTAAATAACTTGATAGTACCAAGACCATGCCTTTGTATAAGAGCCATTTGATTCAACTTTTGATCATTACACTCTTGGGACCACATTCATAGTTACAACTACTAAACCTCCTTTGTTACCGATCTAACCATAAAACCCTAAACATGATTTTTATGCATAGTCCTTCTCATCATCAAGTAAAAATTCAATCCTTCTGAAATGATAAGAGTACACAAGAAATCCTTCTTCTCAAATGCTTGAAATACATTGTAAGAACACAAGATACCAATATTTGCGTTATGAAGTCTCAATATACTTTTATCCTCAAGCTTTGAGCCATCAAGAAGTTTTGTCAACACTTTGCCTACATAACTCTTCAAGCTAGATGTGAACAATATGTGCTATGGAACATACGAGACCATTGTTAGGAATTAGTCCTAACATGGAAATATTAATTAGTCGAGAGGTCTATTCATTAAAGAGGCGAGTTTATTAATGTAAGTGATTTGTTACAAAAAATAACATATTAATTTAGGAGTTTATTATTTGTTAGCGTTAGTGGTTAGTTGTTGGATAAACTAACCTATTTGTAGAGTGAATGGTTATACTACCATTCTTATATATTTGTAAAGTTCCTCTTTAATAATGTTGATTTTGAATTATTTTTAAGCTTGTGCTCATTCCCGAATATGGGGTAGCCCCCAAATTTGGTATTAGAACAGTATTTGTGTGGCCTCTCTAAGCATTATGGCTCCTTCCATTCATTGTTTTCCTTCCTCACAACATAATGATCAAGCGTGTAGACCACTTTCTGATATCATTGGTTTTTGTTCAATCTCGCTTGCATATTTCCAATTTTCTAACAATCTGGACCACGTGTGAAACCCCTGGCTCCATCATCCACCTGCATACTTCTCCCTATCCACCTCTTCCACTCCATTCACAGTTTTTCACTCCATTTTGTTTATTGTTTACATTTCAAAATCAGAAAGATTAAAAAAATTGTTCATTTTTTTCTTGAGAAAATCAACAGTTCTGACAGATCTATTTGAATTTTATTTTGCATGTAAATTATAGAAAGAATATTTAATTTGAAGGATCTGTTTTGCAATTGATATCAACACCTTTGAATTGTATTATCGAGATTTATGTTTGTCTACACATTCGAGATCTTATTTTGGGTCTCATTTTTGCATCAACTGCACCATTGCATGCATCATCGATCTCCGGATTCAACACTATGAAAAATTCTAGATTGGCTCTGTGGGATCCTCTTGGAAAATTTAGATTCTTTTTTCATTTCTTGGTTATTACATTCAAATAGCTCAATGTATTAACATTGTAAACCAACAATCCAACTCAACATTAAATCTAGATCAATAGATTGGGTGATGTGCTTTTCAAATCTATTGCTTAGTCTTCTTCATCGGATCGAGATAGATTAGTGAATATATTGATCAAATCATTGATTCATTTACAAAACATACCTGTCTCTCTTTGAGCTATCTGTTTAGCTCCCTATGGTGGTGAAAACCTTTGGATTCTGATTTGTGTCAACATAAACATCTTGCACTTATTTCATGGCTCCTCATTTGGATCCCAACTCGCCGAGATCTCATGAGCTTTAGATATAACTCGAACCGTTTGCATTCATGCTCAAATCCCTCTCAAATTTTTGTAGTCACCTCCTTTTGAGCCCCCAATAAGTATGAAGGTGAATACAATGAAATCTCCAACTCATAGATCAATACAAAGTGGCTTTGGATTGTCAAAAAACCATTATATTGCTTGGATCTTGTTTGATAGGATTTATCCGGGCATATGAGTTATTTAGAAAACCACCACATCTCGATTTCCATTCGACTAATTCCCTAACCCTAGAGCTTGGTAAAATAAAAGTAAGCCTAAGTTTTTAATTAGAAATGTAGCCTAAGTGGCTATGCTTAAGGTGAGGCTAGTTTAGAAATTGAACTCCTCCAAGGACCACCTATTATAATTTTTATTTTTATATTAAGGGGGAACTTTTTAAAATAAGAATGTATCTTAAAGGAGAAAACATTTATTAAGGGAGAATATGCCTTTTTTGAAAAGGGGGAAGAGATATAATTTAGTTTTGAAAAATTGTAAAGAGGATTAATTTTTAGTTGGATGCATTTTTGGTTGAAACCAACATGCAATCTAGTTATTTATCTTGAGGGGGAAATTATGAAACATCTCAAACAATAGATGTAATGGATGATGTTCCTCACCCCATGTTAGCACTAAAGGGGGAATGTTAGGAATTAGTCCTAACATCGAAATATTAATTAGTCGAGAGGTCTATTCATTAAATAGGTTAGTTTATTAATGTAAGTGATTTGTTACAACAAATCATGTATTAATTTTAGGAGTATATTATTTGTTAGCATTAGTGGTTAGTTGTTGGATCAAATAACCTATTTATAGAGTGAATGGTTATATTACCATTCTTATATATTTGTAAAGTTCCTCTTTACTAATGTTAATTTTGAATTATTATTGAGTTTGTGCTCGTTCCCAAATATGGGGTAGCCCCACACACCATGATGACATAGATCCAATATTTTTCAGGATAATCACAAACATACCCTACACGGATAGACCTTTTGACAACATAATAACTCCCCTTGGAATATGAATTACTTCTTAGATACTTGGAACCACCATTGCTCCCCTAGAACAATACTCTCTATCACCTTTAGACCGTCTCTAGAACTTCTTCTCATTAATCGAGAATGAAAAAAACATGCTTTTATATATGAAAGATTGTGCAAGAGACCTCTAAGATGCTCATGACTCAAAACCATAATTTAACTTACTTTTACTTATCTTGTAACCCATTTTAAGAATTATAGCCATAGACCAAGTAACAAAAACTTTACACAACAACATAGACTACAGAGACAAAATACAACTTTTGAGCATTTCATGATCACTAAACAAACTTTAAGATATCCAAGACACTTCAACCATATGCATTAGCAACTTTTTGAGACCTGAAAATCAATAGACATATTTGGAAATACATAATTCTTGATGAATTATATAGAGAAATGAAAGACACAACCATACCTTTGATGGATAAAATACTTGAAAACCTCTTTGAGCATATGCACACACCTTTGACTTGTACACACACTAGTCTTGGCTTCAAACCGATGACATTTTTAGAGTAACATAGACCTTTAACATGAAAATTGAACCTAAATTACTTCTCATAAGATATGAATTATTTCAAGAAGCATGTTGAAGACACCCATGCATCTTAAGAAACTAAAACACCAAAACTAAGGAGATTCCCAAATCTCCATCTTCCTCTTATCCAAATTCTTTGTCAATTTTAGAACCCTTTTGCTCTTCATTGGCTTGTTAAGATTGAGATCCACTTTTTATATCTTCTCCTCATTGGATTTATTTTTATTATTTACATTTAAATTCTTATTAACTATCTCATTTGACTGAAAACCTAATAAACATATGTGATTTACCTCAAACATAGGCTCATTCAAAACTAGATCTAACAAACCTCTTTCACTCATATCTCGATTTAGGCTTGACAGACCTGATTTCATCCTTTTTGACCTTATCACCAATGCTTGGCATATTGTTTGAAAAAGACTCTAATTTGACTAGATTTTATGTCTTTGATTCTTTCTCCTTTATCTCATCAATCATCTTGACTGTCATGACCGTGCCCGATTCTTCTTTACTTGATTCTATGGGGTTAGAATTGACATTTGTTTTTCTATTGTAGTTGTTCACCTTACTTTTCTAAATTGTGTCTATAGTGTTTTCATTGATGTCAAAGGTAATTGATGGAAAAGGGAGTCAAGTTTTTTATGGAGTCTCCATGAGGTGTCAATCAAGTTTAAACATGAAGGTTGATTGGTAGTGTCTAATCATATGTTATCTTATGATGGTGTCTAGGCATGGTAAAGCTAGTATGAGATCTAAAAAGTTGGTTGAAGTATGTATGATTTAAATCATGTTCAATCTGATGCGGAAAAGGTGTCTCGGTGTCTGTAAGTTATTAACAAGGTTAGTTCATGTGATTTCATGTTTGAGTCAGGTCATTCTAGGCCTATTCTTAGACCTAGTGCATGGGGTTTGACATGGTAACATGAGAAATGGAGAAGGGAAGAATTGATGAAGTTTGTGGAGTATATGTTGAGGTTTTAAAACATGTGTATGAGGATTATCAAGTCATTATTCATAGGTTTAGGGATGTATGAGGTCCTTGAGAAGTAAGATAACAAAGACAAGGCTAAAGATAAGTCTTGGAGGTGACAAAATTTTAGGTATATTTGATCATGAATGAGAGTTGAAAATCATGGAGGAGGTTTCTATGGTTCTTAAGGTCAAATTGAAATTCCAGGTGATGAATATTTTTGAAGATATTGAGTTTTTGCCAAAATCATGTTTTCAAAGATGTGTTTTAGAGCTAAATCTTGACTTTTAGGCGCTCGTTGTGGGCTGTATGATTTTAATGGGGACTTGAGATCCTTGAAATAGTTAATTATGAAATTTAAGAAGATTTTACAAGAAGAAAAAGGTTTTTTGATCGTCATGTTTTTATGAATGATCGTTAAGAAGGTAAATAAGTTTGAAACCCTCCTAAACCCCTAGTTAAGCAACAACTTGGGAGAAATTGCTTGTACATGTCCAAAATTGATTCCTTTTGCTAATTTGATGATTTTATGATGAAGAGTACTCCTATAGATTTAAAATTATGTAGTTTAGAGCTTGTGATAGTTTGTGGGCCCCACCTAAAAGGTAAGTTTCTAGAAATTTTTAGTTTTTGAAAAAGTTTCCCATTGAACCTATTGTATAAATTACCATTTATTGAAGCATGTGAGTTTTAATAAATGTATATTATGGGTTAAGATCATGGTTATTCCTTTAAAGTTTAAATCATACCCTATTTATGAGGAATGATTTTTAGGTAGTTTTTGGGAAGTTTTGAGTAGTCTAGGAACAAAGTGGTTTTGGAGGTTCTATAGGTGGAGTTATGACTTGGTTTGAATTTTTTCATGATCCTGATTCCAAGATATTTCCAATGATATATCAAACTTTATTTTTTTCTAAGGTATGAGAAAGTTATGACCTGTTCTTTGAAGGTCAATTTTGAGGGTGCTTAGTTGAGCATGGTCTCAAGTGAGTTCATGGTGTGATGCTTGTTACGAGTATTTTTCACGATTTCTAGATATTTTTAAGGACTTAGAAAACATATATAACTATGTGGCATGCCTTGGTGAAGTTGTTTTTGTCTTGTTAATTCCTTCTATGGAAATTTGCTTATTTTGGGGTTTCAGGACTTGTGGGTTGAGAAGATTATGGAAGAGCTAGTGACAAGTGGGTTGAGAAGAGCTAGTGACAGTGGGTTTCATGTCACAAAATACAAGGAATATCTAGTTACAGGTAGGTCAAGAAGATTATAGAGAAAGGGAAAACACTATTTCCTGAAATCATTTCATTATTTGAGTTTGATCTCATCAACATTACAAAAGTAAAGATGACTAAAGAGGAAATTGAGAAGGAAAAGGATCATTGGGACATTGTGTTTCCACTGGTGTCAGAGATGAGTACTTTTGACTCTTTTGTATTGATGGGTAAAAATGTATTCACTTCCATAATTGAGAACTTGTCCCTATTTGGTCTCACACACTAAGTGCTTGGTACGAAATGTTGGATGAGGCTATCTCTGAGCTCAATTCTTGTGAAGAGTTTAGATCAATTTTTTTGGAAAGTATATGTAATAGTGTGTAGAGGCTTGGATATCCTCCAATCAACGAGAGTTAATCAGTGGAAGATATTTAATGTCATTCAAGGAATTGGTGAAGAAAGAATCAGGGGATCCCTTCTTGTTTAATGAAGAAACCTTGGAATTCCTCCCGAAAATTAGATGTACGGATTTCCAACATTGCCAAAGATAATCTAGTTTGGTTCAATTAATGCAAGAGCATTAGTAATACTTTCAAGACTTGGATGTATGCCTTGATATTCATTCACATTCCTTAGGCAAAAAAAGATAACACATGTGACATCCCGCTTGAAAAAGAACTCAAAGGTGAAGAGATATTTCCTAGCATACTCCCACATGGTTCATCGACATTCGGTTCTTTGTCGATAGAAGCTTCATCTCCTCTATTAGAGTGATCTCCTCTCTCTTGTTTCCTCCACTCTCATGTTCTAATTACTCATTAAGGAGGCTATTTTCTCTTTTTCATCTTATTCACTTAAGTGACCTATAATCTAAAATTGTAATGAGTTCCTTTTAATTAATGAAAATTTGGCTCAATTTTGTTTCTTAGGGATATGAAAGGTCACAAGTGATAAGGGGAAGTGAAAAGTCATGTGGGGGTAGATGAAAAGACTCTTTATAAAGCTATATATTTGGACAACCTCTTCATTCCAGGGGCTCAATTTTAAGTTTCTAAGTAGATAGATTTGCACTACTAAGATAAAAACAAGACCCCAAAAACCCCAAAACCCCAAAAATGATTAGAAACTTAATCATTTATGGAGGTAGTTTTGGCTTTGTAGAGGTGGATGCAAGTACGAACAAACATACAAATCTACTTGAAATCTGCCCCAACAAGAAAGAAGGTCCAAAAAAACTATTTTAGGGTTTTTTGAGTTCAGCACTAGTTTTTTCTTATGTTTTATAGAGTTTTTGTGGGGTAAGGATAAAAAATATTGGATCAGGTGAATTTATTGTTTTCTTTATGCATGCGGATTCCTATGTTCGGGCCGTGTAAATTTGGATGCTCGGAGGTTGCTAGTTTTGGGTGCTACAAGTCATTTTCACCACATTCTAGAAATGGAAAGTGTTTCTAGAAGAGGTAATCTAATGTGACTTTCTTGGGAATAAACATCACACCCTAAAATAAAAATAAGTGCAACATAAGCGGGACCCATAAAAATCCTTAGCCCTTAGTCATATGAGGGCTTAAGATTGTGATTCATACTAGTAGGTGCTTAAGTCCAACCCCTTGGTTTTAATTTATGTGGTGAAGGAAAAAGGAATTTTATATATATATATAAGCACGAGTAAAAAGTTTGTAACTTTTGATGGGCAACTCAAAATTGAGTGCCATTTTTTAAAAGTGCTTATTTTTTCATGCTTGTTCCATTAGAACTGTTTATTTTGAGAAACACACTAAAATTATAAAGTGTCATTATTGTAACATGCACTCAATTATAAAGTGCCAAATTTGGGGGCATCTTGCATTCTTTTTTTTACATTCCTTTTCTCTTTGATGATTTTTTTTGAGAATGGCGTCTTTATCTTCTTATGCATTAGATCAACTTGAGCCATTAACAACACATAATTACCACACATGGAAACCAAGAATGAAAAAAATAATTAAATTTGAATGATTATGGGCTTTAACTTATGTAAAAAAACTAATGTTCACTAGAGAATATGAGAAATTTCAGTATCAATGTAAATTTGATGAGTGTATGGGTTTGATGGGAATTTATGTAAGTGATAGTCTTTTGTTTCATTTGGAAAATTTGAATCTCCTTTAAAAATATGGGAGAAATTAGAGAACTTATTTAGTAAGGTGGATCACATGAGAGCCATGTAACTTGAAATTGAGATCACCTCTCTTAGTCCTGAAGATTTTCCATCAATTATAGACTATCTTACTAAGTTCAAGAATTTTTGACACAATTGAAGGGGAGTGGAAGAGATAAGAAATATGAAGAGTGTGTTTACCTAATTCTATCCAATTTGAGAGGTCCATTCCAAATATTTTCTTCTACCTTTTTCTCTAGCATGGATGCATTAGGTGACACATTCCAAATGTCTACCTTAGAAATATTTTGTGAAAGACTTACTAGGGAAGAATCCAAAATGTATAAGCTTGAGTCTTCCACATCTCACAAGGCATTAATAACATCTAATCCTTAGGGAAAGGGAAAAATAAAAGGTAAATCCACATTCACTCCTCCATCTCAAAACATCCCTAAACCCAAAGAAAACAACTCTAAACCCAAAAGTATTCTAAATCCAAGAATAATTCTAGCATTTCATGCTCTTTTTGTGGGGTTAGTGGTCATAAAGAACATAGGTGTTACAAGAAAATGCAATCCTTAGAGGATGTAGTCAAGAAACAAAAATATCTATCTCCAATCCACCTTCTTTCAATGAGCATGACAAATCACTTAATGTTGTTGGGATATCTCAAATCAACTCATGCCGATAGTTGGATTATAGATTCTGGTGCTTCTCATCACATGACTTCTTCCAGGAGTCTTTTTTTCTCAAGTTGGAGTTCTACTTCTAAAATTAAGGTTGAAGATTCTTTATTTATTTATTTTAAAGGAAAAGGTTATATACACCTTGATTGTGGAAGTATCCAATATGCACGGTATTTTCCTAGCATCACTACAAATTTATTTTCTATGTATCAAATTTTTAATTCTCGTCAAGGTAAAACATTGAATTTTACACCACAAGGGGTAGAAGTATGAACCTTGTTGGAGCCTCATTCACTTGTTTCTCAAGGTATTATTGATCATAGTTCTAGACTATATCACTTTGAGGGTTTTGATGACACTTCCTCCATAGGGAAAAACTTGGTTTCTCATGCAAATTCAGAGAGTAAGCTTTGACATGAGAGATTTGGACATATCAATTTCATATATTTTAAGGAGTTGAACACTCATGGTATGGTTGATTTTCTTCCTAGAGTTTCTTGTCTTGAGGGAGTTTTCCCTAGATGTGCATTAGGGAAACACCACTAAGATCCATTCCTTGAGAATTTGTCCAAGAGATCTTCTTCACCACTTGAGCTTGTGTATAGTGACTTGATGGTTTTTCCTACCCCTTCTTTCAATGGAACTAAGTATGTACTTACCTTTATTGATAATTTATTGATGTGTACTTGGGTTTATTTTCTCAAGTAAAAAAGTGATGTTTTTTCACACTTAAAAGTCTTTAAGGATTTGGTTGAGAAACAATCTTCTAGTTGTATAAAGAAACTTCACACTAATAATGGGGGAGTACTTCAGCATAGAGTTTTTTGATTTTTTGGCAGCTCATGGAATTATTCACCAACATTTTGTTCTTCATACTCCACAACAAAATGAATTAGTAAAATGGAAGAACCAAAATTTGAAGGAAATGGATAACTACATGATGCATTATAGAGATTTACCTCTTATATATTGGGCAAAAGAAGTTAATTTTGCTAAATACATTCATAATCATACACCACACGTAGAACACTTGAGCATTTGACTCTAGAGGAATCTTGGTCCAAAAATAAGCATGATATCTCATTTTTTCAAGCCTTTGGGATCCATGTTTGAGCCTTTGTGCCAAAAAAAAAGACTAGGAAAGCATTGGATAAGAAGAGAAAACCCTTGACCTTTGTAGGGTATTATGAGGACATGAGAGCTTATCAAATTTTAGATCTTGATACTCATAAGGTTATTTTTTAAAATGTTTTTCGTTACATGAGCACTTCTCTCCTCATGATTTGTCATCTTCTTCCATGAATACTTCTTCTTTATGTCATCTCGAGTATCCCTTATTTGAGGAGGTAACTGAGGAGGTTATAGATGCCAACGAGGATCCTATTCCCACTAATGTTGTCACTTTGCCTAAGTGGGCTTGTACTACAGTATCCGAGGTAACAATTTTCATACATGATCTTCCACCCACTAGGCATCATCTTGCACATTCTACAGGTTCTAGACTTTTGCTTTAGGAATTTTATAAGGATTCATATTATTTTTCACAAGCACATGGGATATAGGAGTGGGATGATGTGATGATAGTTGATTCTTCTTCTTTGATGAAGAATAATACTTGGGATTTGGTGTCTCTTCCTAAAGGAAGAAATATGATTAGGTGTAAGTGGGTATACCAAACCAAATATGCGATTGATGGGTCTATTGACAAATATAAGGCCTATCTTGTTGCAAAGGGTTTTTCACATGTTAAACATATTGATTACAAGGATTCATATTATTTTCACAAGCACATGGGATATAGGAGTGGGATGATGTGATGATAGATGATTCTTCTTCTTTGATGAAGAATAATACTTGGGATTTGGTCTCTCTTCCTAAAGGAAGAAAGATGATTAGGTGTAAGTGGGTATACCAAACCAAATATGTAGCTGATGGGTCTATTGACAAATATAAGGCCTATCTTGTTGCAAAGGGTTTTTCACATGTTAAACATCTTGATTACTATGAGAATTTTGCACCCATTTCTAAGATGGATTTAGTATGCCTTGTACTTTTTATTTCGTATCACATGGGTGTCTCGTATACCGGATGGACGTGAAGAGTACCTTCTTACATAGATATTTACATGAGAAAATATACATGGAGAAATATGTTAGATTTGTTCATGACTCTTCTCTTGTTTGTAGACTCTAAAGGTATCTCTAAGGTCTCAAACATGCCCCTTAGTCTTGGTATGAGAAGATGGATTCTTTTATTCTATCTCTTGGTTTTGTTATTTGCCACTCTCGATCCTACAATATATTTCCAACATGTTGGTGAGGCTATTGTGATACTTGTCTTGCATGTTAATTATTTTATACTTACTAAAAACTCTTCTTCCCACATTAAGAATATTCAGATATCTCTTTCCACACAATTTGACATGATAGATATCGGGTTATTACATTATTTCCTTAGTTTGAAAATTTCTCAAATAGATTTAGGGATTCATTTAAGTTAGTAAAAGTACACCCATAATCTTCTTTAGTGTTTTGATATGGCTTATTGCAAGCCAAGTCCATCTCCTTTCTAGTATGGGGTTACTCTTACTTCCACATGTACCACTCCACTTTGTGATCCTACATTGTATAGGTAGCTGGTTGAAAGTCTCATGTACTTGAATTATGCTCGCCCGATATTTCATTTGCAATAAGGCTTGTATCTTGGTTTGCACATTCTCCTCATAGCAGATCACTTTGAAAAGATGCTAAAAGGATTTTGTGCTATTTACAGGAGCTTACCACTTTAGACTACACTACACCGAGAGGTTATTCTTAGTTGGTTGAATATATGAATTCAGATTGGGCATGTTCTATTGATGACAAACATTCTAATTTTGGCTACCTTTTTTGTCTTGGTTATTCTCCAGTTTCTTATGAGTGTTATTTCATCTTCAGAGGTAGAGTACATGGTAGTAGTTACAGAGATTCAACAAATTCTTTGGCTTTGAAAGGTATTAAAGTTTGGATTCCCATAGATTCATCGATTGTACTTTGGTGTGTTAACCAAAATTGTAATTCACATTTCTTGTAACCATGTTGAGCACCAACGGACCAAACATATTGAGATTCACATACACTTCATTCATCAACACATTCAAGATGAAGTTCTTTTCTTGGAGTACATTCTAACTCAACAAAAGGTTTCCGACATATTTATGAAGCCTTTTGCATCACATCACTACCTTGCATTACATGACATGCTTGGGGTTTTGGAATTTGTTCTTGGGGGGTGTTCGTGAGAACATATTCCTTATTCTTCTTTATCTTTCCTTATAGTAGGATTCTTTCTTAATTTTGATTTGAGATTTCTTCATGGATATATTGTACATGAGTACTTGATCAGGCTTTGTTTTCGGGACTCATACTGTGGATATGTCACTTTTATTTTGGGCCCCTAGCTTCACTTGAGGTGGGGTGTTAGAGTAGGTTGTTTACCTTAGCTCATGTTCACCTAGGTAATTTATTTACCTTCTCTTTTATTTATCCTCACCCACTTATGTGTGGATATTTCTTTTATCTTATTTAGATATTAGGAAGATATTATCTAGTTATTAGGTATAGTTCTTTCCTTGATCTATGGTCTTGACTAGTTCTTTGTTGTCTAGTTCTTTCCTTGATTTATGGCTTGATCTATGGCCTTGACTAGTTCTTAGATTGATCTTCCTTGCTTATATAAGCAAGGCCCCTTCTCATTATACTGCATAGAGTTCCATAATAATATATGATATTGTTGTTCATTTGTTTGCAAATGTTTTTGTAAAGTTATTCTAGAAAATGTCTTTTAGCTTTTTGAATGTGATGTTTTATTAGCTAGAGAAAAAATAACCGAAAAGTTTTTATCTTAGTCATGGGAGTAAAATTATCCTCATATTTAATGCCTTCTTTTTGAGAATATCCCTTAACATCTAGTCTAGCATTGTGTTTATCAATTATGTCATTTTCTTTATACTTTGTTTTGAAGATCCATCTACATCCAATCAACTTTTTCCCTGGTGGAAGATCTGTAAGTTGCCATGTATTATTCTTCATAAGTGACTTATATTTTACATACATAGAATATTTACAAGGTTTCAATGGTAAGGCTTTTGAAACAGGTGGATGATTCAAGAGATTCAAGAAATTTACTCATTAAGGCCAAATTGACCTCATTTAGAGCCATATTGTGAGTCCTCATTCTAGTGGTAGATGTGTCGTCCCTATATCTAATTTTACATCTTGTATTATACTTGTATACCAATTAGGAATATGTTTAGTGGTTCCTATGGGTGGTTTATTTTCGTGATTCAAGGTGTTCACCATTATCTGTGTTTACTATAGGACTTATTTTTTCATCATGCGAGTGTATAGAAGGAGCATGCACTTCTTTCTTCTCAAATAACTCAACATCCAAACTAGTATAAATGTTTCTTGTTTTTAGATCTATGAGTCTATAGGCAAGTTCTTTATCACTGTATCCTAAGAAGATAAGTTTTTCTATTTAATATCAAGCTTAGTTCTATGTTTCTTATGAATGTGCATACTAGCCTTACATCCAAAAAATATAAGGTATGAAATCGATGGCTAATGTCTTGACCATGCTTACTATGGTGTTACCCCATCAAGAGTTGTAGTGAGAACTTTGTTTAGTGGATAGATTTTCGTTTTAGTTGTTTCAGCCCAAAATGTTTTTGACAAAATTGCATTGTTAATCATACATCGCACCATATCCATGATAATATGATTTCACCTTTTAACAACACCATTTTGTTGCGGTGTGTGAGGAGGTGCCATTTGACGACAAATTCCACTCATTTCTAAATGATCATTGAACTCATTATTGGTGTATCCTCCCCCTCAATATGAGCGGAGTGTTTTAATGTTCCTACTAGTCTCGATTTCAACAAGGGATTTAAACTTCTTGAAATTTTCAAAAGCTTGATCTTTTGTACGAAGAAAATATATCCAAATTTTTATTAAAAATTCATCAATAAAGAGCAAAAATTATTGAAACCCGTGAGTGGCTAGGTCTCATTGGTCTGCATAGATCGGTATGCACAAAGTCAAGTTTTGACTTAGCCTCGAAATGTAAGTATGTTTGAATGGTGCTTGATGTTGTTTTCCTACCAAATAATGTTGACACTTATCTGTACCATTTTTAAGAGGTGGTAAACCCCTTACCATTTCGTATCGATGAAGTGTGTCGAGATAACCGAAACTAACATGACCAAGTCTTTTGTGCCATAATTGTGTTGATGTTGTATCCTTGGATACACGTGCTTGATCATCCCTTTGAAAATAATATAATTGAAACATTACGCCCATGTTCAAGATTTTGCAACAATTTTTGAGCTTCGTGACTTATATTAAATTAGGAACATATTTTTACCACCTTTAAAATCAAATTCAATTTTAATATTTTGATCTAATAATTGACTTACGCATAATAAATTTTTGGTTAAACTAGGGACATAGAACATCTATAATTTTGTAACTGTGTTTACTGAGTGGAAGTGAAATTGAACCAATGCCTTCAACATTAAATGATGTATCATCACCTAAAGCTACATGGTTTTTTGTGGGTGTGTCATTCAACATGAAGAACCAATCTTTCCTTTTGGTTATATGTCGGGTTGTACCCAAGTTGACATACCAAATATGATTTTTAGAATTAGACATTTCATTTGAATGTATAATATACAAGAAGTCATCATTATAAAATTGATCTTCATGTTTGGCTATATTTCCTTGTTGAATTGGTTTCCTTTTCCAGCTTTTACGTATTTTTCCTTTTTATTCTATATATATATATATATATATTTTTGACTTATTGGTTATCACTCTTCTTAGCACTTAACAATCCATTTTGGAATGTGTTGTACTAAAAATATTTTAACTTGTGTCATTTTTGACCACAAATAGGACATTTTGTTGGGATTTTGGCCTTGTTGAGTGTTACCTTGCTTTGGAGGATGTTTACGAGAGTTAGCTTGTTTCTTGCCTTTCTAATTACAAGCAAGTGTTTTCTCTTCAATTTAAGTAGTTGAATGAATAACTTCCTCTTGTTGTAGCATATTCACTAGTTGTTCAAAAGTTGTTGTTTGACCAGGTATATTTAATGTGGTCACAAAATCCCTATATGAATGAGGAAGAAATCTCAACACAATGGGCACAAATGATGTTTTAGTAACTTATTTTTCCAGAGCTTGAAGAAATGCTCGCAAAGTTGCAATTCATATAAAAACATTTCAAATTTTTCATGGTTGCATTTTCAAGTTCAATAATTAACTCTAGAGATGAAGTCTTACGTTCTTGTTTTTCGACTCATATATAATTTTTAGTTTGTCCCAAGCTTCTTTTATTGTTGTGGCCTCACAAATATGAGCTTAAAACTCATTTGAAACACCAAACAAGATCATTAATTTTTTTTTTGCATGATCAAATTAATGTTGATGTGTAATATCATTTCTATATCTTGTTAATGTACCAGAAACAATGAGCCATATATATTTGAATTCAAGTTGTGCACAAATTTTTGTTTTCCACACTAGATAATTATCAAAACGTAGAAGTTGTGAATCTCGAAAAATTAATTGGTTTCCATATTTGTGTCCATAGTGAAAAATGGAAAATGAATGAAGAGTAGAAAAAATTGAACACTTTGTCCCCTGAAAGATGTACACACACCCCCAAAAAAAAAAAAAATTTTTTTATTGATTTTGGGCTAGTTTTTTTGTCCGTTTACAATTTGTGGCACTATCGGATGATTTACAATAATTAATAAATTTGGAACTATTGGCCAATTTTACAAATAGTTCATCTTATAGAAAAAATCCTCCTTCTTTCACATTGAAAAATTGAAAACTTTGCAAATTTCATTTTTAATTTCGGGCTCTTTTGGCATCTTTTTGTGTGACAATGTGATAATGAGATTTTTCATTAAAAAATCAACTAATTGGGCACTTTGGCCTCTTTAGATTTTACAATGCAATAATATTCTAAATTTCATGGATTTATTTTTTTGAATTTTTTTGTTTTAAACTCCTTTTAAGAATATTTCCGCTAGATAAATTTAGAAAGGCTCTAAATTACTTTGAAGGTGGTTTAAATTGATCAATGCCTCTAAAATATGGAGAAAGCCTTGTTAAATTTTATTCTAAGCTTTATTTTGTTTTGAAGAAAATA
This sequence comes from Taxus wallichiana var. yunnanensis, assembly GCA_018340775.1. Taxonomy (NCBI): domain Eukaryota; kingdom Viridiplantae; phylum Streptophyta; class Pinopsida; order Cupressales; family Taxaceae; genus Taxus; species Taxus wallichiana. The sequence goes on along the minus strand of CM031242.1, from coordinate 757,562,308 downwards.
TTAGGCACATTTTAGTAGTTTCTTAGACTTATGCGCCTATGTTCATGAATGGCTTGTAAAGTAAAATGGTAGAGAGGAGGGTTTTAACCTTTCTCCTCCACCTTAGTAAATATTTGTGACATATATTCCAACCATCATAGCACACTAAATACTTAAAAATGCAATGAGCTAATTTTATTTAAATATAAATATCTCTGTTTGATTGTTTTTTAAAGAAATCTATAGTCATGGGGAAGGAATGGACCTCATACCTTCTAAACTTAAGCTCTTTACCTAACCAACATACCAAGCTAAGTGATTTGGCATGTATTTAAATGAAATGTATTTTAAAGACTTGTTAAGTCTGTATTTAAAAATAAAATAAAAAATAAAACGATCTGGTATTCCAATAGGTGTTTGGTACCGGAGTTGTATGTGTATGTGCATGATATTTTATTGAATGAAGGATTTTAATAATGTCCATGAGACCAAACAATATATGAGACCTAGAGTCACCAAAAGAATCATCCAGATAAAAACAAAACATCAAATCACGAGACATGCTTGCTGATATTGCAAAAAGTTAACTCATTTCTCGATGTTAGCTCTTCTACTATGTATCTTGATTAAAAAACTTGATATTTTGGTTAGCCTTTCCTCTTGAAATAGGTCCGTTAACTTGACAATGCTTAAACTATCCCTGTAACTGCTCTAAATTTCATTATAAGTTGCACACTCCATAATGAAGTGCCATTCTATCTCCACTACCCCCTTGACATAGAATAAACAAGTTCTTGTTTCCCATTCTTCTTTGGGTATTGTCCACCTACCGGTTTCACATCTAAGATGATGCGAGCTGGTTCTCAGTTGGGAAATTAACATCTTTGCTTTCCATTTAATTTCTGCTCCTATGTATGCCTTTTCTTTGTGCTCCCAGGTGGGGTTAAAATGATTGATGTAGTATGCTTTCTTCCATCCTATTTGTTTTGTCCACATGGTGTCTTGAATTTCTCTTTCACATACTTTTTTATTTCCTCATTGGTATTTGGACATTCTTACATGTTGATGTCCCATTTACTCATCCACTTGTTGTTTTGCTTCATCCACATGCTTTTCCTTTTGCTTAGTTCTTCTTCAACTACTATTTTGGGCCATCAATGATTCTCCATTCCTTAAAATTTTTAGAAATAATTTAGAGTTCGAATCATTGTCGATGCTTCCAGTGGAAAGGTACCAGATTCGACCAAAAGAATCTCATATGGAACTAAGGCTTTAACTTTGAGGCTACTATTTATTAAGTGCTTTTGGACCCTCTCTATCTGTCTCCAATTTAAGTCAAAAACACTGCTGCCCCAAACTTCGCACCCATATAGAATCACTGGTGTGACTAGCAGGCCAAACAAGGTATTTTTGGTTTTCCAATCCCACAATTTTACATTCCTGCACCTATTTTGCAATGAGTATAAGGCCTTCCACCCCCCTTGGATTCTTTTTGCCTTGCATGTCTCCCAACTAAGCTTATTGTGAAAGTCAAGCCCAAGATATTTGTATTGTTCCACTATTTCTAATGCATTTCCTTAAAAAAAAAAAAACTCATATTGCCTCTTTTTTCTCCGTAGAGAAAAGATCATGATTTTTTTCTTACTAGTATTCACTTGCATTCCCACCTCTTGGAAAAAAAAATCTAGAGCTTTCAAATGTTCTCTCAAAATTTGGGCCATTTTTGCAATTAGAATAAGATCATCTACATATAAAAGTAACTTTACAACATAACTAGCTAGATGGATGCCCCCTCCACCAACATTATCAATCCACTCCTCTAGTTTATCAATGTAGATACCAAACAAGGTTGGAGATAGAGGGCAGCCTTGTTTGACTCCAATGTCACTTCCAAAGCATTCTGACATACCATCACTTGTTCTGATTTTGGCCCTAACTTGCTCATAAAGCATATGCACTGCTGCTCTATACTCATATGGAACACTAAGATCCTACATCCTGCTCTAGAGTTTACCTATATGGACCATGTCAAATGATTTCTTAAAGTCAACAAAGAAACAAAAGCTCTCTCCCTGATTATCCCATATTTTTTCTACCAAGTGTTTAAGAGTAATGCAATGATCAATAATGGAGTGTTTTGGCCTAAAACTTGCTTATTGTGAAAGTCAAGCCCGAGATATTTGTATTGTTCCACTATTTCTAATGTGTTTCCTTAAAAAAGAAACTCATATTGCCTCTTTTTTTCCATAGAGAAAATATCATGATTTTTGTCTTGCTAGTATTCACTTGCATTCCCACCTCTTGCAAAAAAATCTAGAGATTTCAAATGTTCTCTCAAACTTTGGGTTGTTTTTGCAATTAGAATAAGATCATCTACATATAGAAGTAGCTTTACAACATAGCTAACTAGATGGATGCCCCCTCCACCAACGTTATCAATCCACTCCTCTAGTTTATCAATGTAGAGACCAAACAAGGTTGGAGATAGAGGGAACCTTGTTTGACTCCAATGTCACTTCCAAAGCATTCTGACATACCATCACTTGTTCTGATTTTGGCCTTGACTTGCTCATAAAGCCTATGAACTACTGCTCTATACTCATTTGGAACACCAAGCTCCTCCATTCTGCTCCAGAGTTTACCTCTAGGGACCATGTCAAATGCTTTCTTGAAGTCAACAAAGCAACATAAAGCTTCCTCTCCCTGATTATCCCATATTTTTTCCACCAAGTGTCTAAGAGTAATGCAATGATCAATAGTGGAGTGTTTCAGCCTAAAACCGATTATCCCTAATTGGATATGAACTACAAATCACTCCTCTTTAAAACCCCTTCAAACACTATTGAAAAATGCATCCATCTTGCATGAAAACTCCCAGAAATCTACAAATTACAAGAACAATGTAAAATGCCTTGTCTAGTATGAAGATTTCAAATTAAAGAAAAATTTCGAAGGAAAATGCGTTGTAGAAGGTTGTAGGTACAAGGTGCCTCCAGATTGGACAAAGAAGACACAAAATTTAGGTCAAATATCTACCAAAAATTGTAAAAAATTTGAATGCCTCCAAACTTTGAACCATCCTACCAAATTTAGTAGTTAGACAGATTTAGTTGTAGATAAGCAAATTCGCTAAATTTAGCGACAAACTCCTATTGGAGGGGAATTGATTTTTAAAAAATTTCACTTAGAATTCGTTACAAACTATTCTAGTGTAGGAGGTAGTGCTTGGGTGGCTCCTCCTTTCCTAGAACCTAATTAAAACACTAAATTCTTGTTATGTGTTTCTAAGAAGTAATTTGATCTGCCGAACTCGATTCCAACGGTGGTGTGGAACACGGGTAAGGGTTGTGAAAAGGTCAGGGGGTTGTAAAGGCTTCTCCTAGCTCCAAGTTTTCTACGAGATCTCCCAAAAACTCCCTAAATCTTCCAACACTCCCGGGATCATAAACAACTTTGATACCAAATGTTACGGCACAAACAAATCGAGCACGATAGTTTTATCACTCACGCAAAACCTAACATAAAATATGATGACACAAAAAACATAAATAAAAACTAGCAAAATCAAAATTTAAAACTCTAACACAATATATTCTCATCACAAAGTGTCACAAAAATATACTTAGCTATAGCTAAATTTTTCATGCTCACTGGAGAGTCTTCCATTCATTGAATGTAATCAATGTAAAATATAATGAAAATGTCAACAATACATATATAGTTGTCATATTATATGCTTATCTCAAGAAATAAATTCAGCTGTCATACTTCTTACATGTCGAGTCAAATATGTCAACATTATAATAGTGCAAAGGAAAAGAAATTAAGAGGTGGTTGATGAATGCATTATTAATAATGAACAAAGGTGTAGCTTGTTATATAAAGCTACAACACCCTTTATAACGTTTGCATTATCGATTGGGTATGTCAAGTGAGTGAGGTCACCGTTGGTGTGTGGTATCCTATGTGTCCTCCACTCACATATGGAGGGTCATCTCACATGGGTTAGGTTTAGGGTTTGCTTGTGTGTCATGCACTAGGGTTACTTAGTACCCTATATGTACCCTTTCATTTCTAATTTATGAGTATGCCAAGACACTCTGCTTTGTCTTTCCTCTATGTGCAAGCTTTGTTTCTGTTATGCAAGTTCTTACATTGATTGATTGATTCTTCCTTGTGATTACGATGGAGCCATTTTGATTCTGTTGGAGTGCAACTACTTCTTCATGGTGCATCGTTTTTGATTGATTCTCATGAAAATATTTCATCGTATCGAGCGAGATCAAGTAAACATGCATTTGTCATTTGAGTTTTGATTACTCTTGGTTTTATTTTTACTCCTTGTGTAAGTTTTTTGATCATTAGATTCTGGAATTTTATTTCTAACGTATTTAACAAGCCATTCTTGGAAACTTTGTCATTTTGCTATGTTCTTCGTGCATGTGTGCAGATCTCCTTGAGTTTTTAGGGGTTTTATAGCTACATTTAGCTAGCTGTGGATAAATTTAGTAGATCAGCTAAAAATAGAGGTTATTTTCTAGTTTTTAATTTTTTATTAAACTAGAATTTTTTTAGATCTTTGTTTTCTGGTTTCTCTGTGTTTTTCTATTTTTTTGTAGAATATAGTTTCAAAATTTCAAGTTTGAAGTCTTTGGTGTTTTGGTGTTCTTCTCCACCGAGCACCTTGAGCTCCTCTTCTCTACCCCGAGATCCTGCTTGCGAGCTCCTTTAAACTCATGCCCATCCTTCCCACAACGGCCAAGATTTGGTATGGCCGAGCTCACTCTAGCCTACATGCTTGTGTTTCCAACCTGGCTGAGTCGTTTTGGTGAGTTCGAGTTCAAACCCTATGAGCTATGAGTCATGTTTTTACTTATGGCTTAGGCGAGTCCTTCTCCTCTTTGGCTCACATTTTTTTGGGTCATGACCCTGCTCCAATCTCAAGCTCTTGCAAACTCATGCTCAAATTCTAGACTGCGTCCTCGGCTCCTTGTGGTTTGTGTTCTCGCTAGGGTGATCCTTGCTTTGTCCCCCGGTTCCCGCTCCCACCTCGAGCTTCAACCCCACCCACCTGCATTCCCGTGTGCCCTGCTCCCCACATGCCTCGTGTCCCGAGCTCATCTACACCTTGGCCCACTCTCTAATGGCTTCAAACCACAAAGCTCGGCCGTGATCTCACTTTTCTCTCAACTTCTAAGCCCAACTCGGGATCCTCCAATGGTCTCCACAAAGCTCAGCCTCCAAACGGCATTTCCCGACCTTTTTCCACCCAACTCGGATCCACCCAAACCGTTTCCACTAAGCTAAGTTCCTTTTTTGGTAAGTTGATTAATTTTTCATTTATTTCATTCAAACCGTAAGTGGGCAGTTACATTCATTTACGATAAGATATATTTGGTAAGTTTTTTAAATTTTATTTCGTGTTTTTTTATATAACGTAAGTTTCTAAAATTTCAAATTTGAGGTGTCTTTTTATAAGGTGGGAATTTATTTTAAAAGGGAAAGTATTTGATTTTTAATTAGGATTTAATATTTTTAATAGATCTTAATTAGTTTTTCATAATTAATTAGATTTAATTATATTAAATCTATTCCTATTAATTATGAATCTCATTTACGATTAGTAATAATTTAAATCATCTTTTAAATTAACGTTAATTATCATTTTTAAAACTCCCATAGCTTTAAAATTAGCTAAATTAGGCATTTCAAAACGATAATTTTTAGGCGTTATTGTCAATTTTTTTACTAATCGTGCGCTCAAGTGTGTAGTGACACTCTGAGCACCTATTTGTCTTCCGCGTGCCTTTTCGGTGTTTTGAAGATCATCGGGACTCATCTTGAGTTCGTCTAAAACTTGTATTTACCCTTATTATTGCTTACGACTAGTGAGCGCATCCGCCACAATTTGTAGCAAGGGGGTATCCATTGCGACGTGAGATGTTTTTCTCACAACCAGGATTTGATTTCACCTCCTTCCTAGTTTTTTGCAAATTATGCTTGTACGATGTCACTTTTCCACACTCCACAAAACACGATTGTGGTCTCCTCTCTTGTGTGTTATTACGTGATTGCAAGGTGAGTTACCAACTGTTTCAAGACGCACGCTCAAACCCAATTGTATTCAACACACTAAACTATAAAGTGCCAAAAGTAGGGGTTATTATATTGTCCTGGGTGGTTGTGTTTCTTTTCTGCATTCCTTCTCTCTCTCTCACTATGGATGCACTTTCAATTCCTTTGCTTATGTCGTTCAAATTCTTCGAATGGAGATCAAAAATGATTATGAAACTAAGGGGTAAAGGGTTATTCCACATCACCATGGGAATTGAGATTGAACCAGATGATGACCCTAAAAAATCTAAGTGGTTAAACCATAGTGATGAAGCTTTAGGTCTTCTTTGCATGTTTGTTTCTCCTGACTTTCTCTTCCACATTGATTATCTCGAAACACCTAATTCTACGTGGAAAATGTTAGATGGAATGTTTGGACAACAAGATGACATGAGAGCGCATGAGTTGGAAAACAAACTACTAGGGTTAAATCCTAGTGATTTTGAATACCTATAAGCATTCTTCTTTAAGTTTGTCTATACTAGATTGTTGTTAAAGGAATGTCAAGTAGAGAAGAAAGATTCTCAACTGATCTTGTCAATTCTCTCTAAGTTAGGTCCTGAATATTATGTCTTTGTGTCAACTTTTTACGCTACAAAAGCTACCTTGGGTAAGGATTGGAATATTTCCTCCATCGTTTTTCATCCCAACTCATTCGAGAACAGGAAAAAATCATTCAAATGGGGTATCTCAAGTCCAAGTCACATGCCCTTGTAGCAAGTACTAGTAAGGAAAATAAGATTGAAAAGAAGAAAGAAAAAAAGGATCAACCTAAGAAGGAAACCAAGACCAAAACTAAATTTAACACGAATGCTTCAACTTCTGAGCTTAGAGCACAAAAAGACAAGTTTTTGTTCCTATTACAAGAAGCCTGGTCATAAAGAGCATATGTGTATGAGAAAAAAAATTGATCACCTTACTCATTTACTTGAGAAAAATCAAATAGGTGTTCCTGAGTCTATCAAACAAAATGCTCCAAAGGCCAAGTATTCCACTGAAAAAGGGTCTAAGTCTGATAAGAAGAAAGGAAAGGCCCTTGTAGCCAAATTTTCTCCTTCATTGATGTGGATTATATATTCTAGTGCCTCGCACCACATGGCTTCTTCGCATGTTGAGTTCTCCAACATCGAGCCTTGTGGTATTTCCCAAATCATGATGGGTAATGACACGACAATGTTGGTTTCCGGTAGTGGATCGACAGAGATGGATGGGGAACATTCAACCAAGTGTTGAGTGTCCCCGATCTCTATATCAATATCCTATCGGTTTACCAAATTACTCACCTTGGTGAAGGAATGCGAGTAGAATTTGGTCCTAACTTGGTGATTATTCATGAGCTTAACAATGAAACTACATAAGTGGTGAGGGAAGGCATATCACCATTCACGGTTGTATACCTTTTCCCACTTTACTTCTAATTCTACTCTCTACCTTGCTCACTCATACAAATGAGGTTAATAAGCTATGGCATGAGCATTTCGAGACATCTAAATTATTGCTACCTTGAATAATTGAGCCAAAACAAAATGGTAAATGGGTTACCCCTAAGGGTCAATTTTTCTAAGGGTATTTGTGAGGAAAATCCTGAGAGCTACTCATCCCTTGGATCTTGTTCACAACGATATTTTTGGTCCATTTCCGTATCCTTATTTTACTAGATATCTTTATGTGCTCACCTTAATTGATGACTATTTGTGATATACTTTGGTATATTTTCTTAAGCTTAAGTATGAAGTCTTTGAACATTTTCAAGACTTTAAGGCTCTTCTTGAGAAACAAACAAATGAATGGTCTATTAAGGTTCTTCAAACCAACAATGGAGATGAATATGTAAACAATAGGTTCATGGATTTCTGTACTTCTAAAGGGATCTCTTTGTGGCATACGATTGTTTATAGCCCTTCGCGAGAATGGAGTAGCGAGAAGAAATAACCGTACTCTTAAGGAGATGACCACTTGTATGATTCACTCGAAGTCTCTTCCTCCGTAATATTGGGCTGAAGTAGTGAATTATGCTAATTACATTCAAAACCATGTTCCACACAAGGCAGTAAGAGGGATGACACCCTTTGAATCTTGGTTTGGATGCAAGGATGATGTTGAGTACTTTTGAGTCTTCAGATCCAAGGCTATGGCTTAGATTCCTAAGAAGAAACACAAGGCATTATAACCAAAATCCAGGCCTTGTATCTTTGTAGGGTATCCTGATGGTGTGAAGGGATATCGATTGTTGAATCCTACTTCTCATGAGCTTTATATTGAGATAAGTGTTAAGTTTGATGAGTCTTCTTCAACTTCTACTTCTCTACCTATTGAGGTTCTTGACTTGCTTGATTCAAATTCTGACTCATCAGATGATGATGTTTTTGAGCATGCTTCTCTTCCTGATCCTCCCGACCATCAAACCTTTGAGTCTTTTGATTCTAATAGTAGTGATGATGAGGAATATGTCCCTTCTCACTCGAGTGATGAATCTTCTAACTCAGATCCTGATCCTCTTAGTCCTCTTTGGGATAGGAAAAATTTGCAAAGCACTAGAGATTTAGATGGAGATACTTTGGATATGAGACGTACTCACTCATATTTCATTGGACCCCACTCTTTCTTCACCTCTGCTTCTAATCCATAGTCTTTTCGGGAGGCTTCTGGTATTCTGAGTGGGATTCTACCATGGATGAGGAGTATTCCTCTCTCATGAAGAATGATACTTGGGATCTCACCCCTCTTCCAAAAGGAAGAAAAATCATTCGGTGTAAGTGGGTGTTTCGAACAAAGTATGGAGTAGATGGAGACGTCAAAAATTTTAAAGCGCGATTAGTAGATAAGGGTTTCTCCCAGATAGTTGGGGTTGATTATACTGAAACCTTTGCTTCGGTTGTAAAGATGACTTCTATTCGATTGACCCTTACCATTGCCGGCAAAAATAAATGGAAAGTCCATCAAATGGACATTAAGAGTGCCTTCCTTCATGGTGACCTAGAGGAAGAGATCTACATGGAGAAACCTCCAGGTTATGTCCATGATCCCTCCCTCATTTGTAAGTTAAAGAAGTCTCTTTATGGCCTTAAACAAGCTCCTCGAGCTTGGTATGCCAAGATGGACTCATTTTTACCTACATCAGGGTTTACTAGGTGTCACTTTGATTCAAATGTTTATATTCTATAGCAAGATGACTCCATACTCATCCTTGTTCTATATGTTGATGACTTATTGATCACAGGAAGCTCTTCCTCTATCATTGATTATGTGAAGATCGCCTTGACCAATAGGTTTTCCATGACTGACTTAGGTCTACTTCATTACTTTCTTGGGATCTAAAATTCACAATTTGACTTGGGAATTTTGATTTCATAACCTAAGTATGATATTGACTTGCTTGCTCATTTTCAGATGTTTGATTGCAAGTCTTCTCCTAATCCTTTTCTTTTTGGGATTAAGTTGGTTTTTGATTGCTCTACTCCCTTGGTTGATGGTACCCTTTATCGATAGTTTGTGGGGAGCTAGATTTACTTGACTCACACTTGACCGGATTTATCTCATGCTATTGGGATCATGTCCAAATTCATGCAGGATCCACATGAGTTACATTAGAAAGCAACTAAGTAGATCCTTCATTATGTTTGTGGCACCTATACTTGATGGAATTCACTATTATGGAGGGGTGGATATTGGCTTGATTGGGTTCACAGATTCTGATTGGGCCGATGACTTAAATCATCGAAAATATACCTTTGGCTACAATTTATCTCTTGGTTTAGGTCTTGTTAGTTGGTCTAGCAAGAAGTAGAATGTAATTACGATATCTTCTACAAAGGTAGAATACAAAGGAGCAAGATTAACGCAGCCACAAAGGCTATTTGGCTACAGGGTATTCTGATAGAGTTTGGCATCCACTTTCGGCAACCTACCATTATCTATTGTGATAACATGAGCACTATCTCAATTTGTAGAAATCTAGTTCAGCATCAACGGACAAAGCACATTGAGATCCATATGCACTTCATACAAGAGCTTATTCATGATGGTATCATTGACATTTAGTACATTTAGATAGCTAATCAGATTGTAGATATATTCACCAAGCCCTTCACTGAAGTGAAGTTTCTTCACTTATGGTCTCTTCTTGGGGTGAGGTCTTATGCAACTTCTCATCTTCTTCGGGATATATAGTCCTTCTCTTCTTCTTCTTCTTCTAGGAAGATGTTGTTTGTATATGGGCACCTTATTAGGCCTTTAGTTTCCAGGCCCCATTGACACATCTTTCTTAGTTGTTTAGGAGTGTCTTCTTTCTTCGACTCATCATAGCCGCTACCCTAGCTTTGATGAAGGGAGGGGGTGTTGGTGTGTGGGATCCTATGTGTCCTCCACTCACATATGGAGGGTCATATCACATGAGTTAGGTTTAGGGTTAGGATTAGGGTTATGTTTAGGGTTTGCTTGTGTGTCATGCACCCTATATGTACTCTTTCATTTCTGATTTATGAGTATGCCAAGACACTCCACTTGTCTTTCCTCTATGTGCAAGCTTTGTTTCTATTATGCAAGTTCTTCCATTGATTGATCGATTCTTCCTTGCGATTGCACTAGAGCCATTTTGATTCCATTGAAGTGCAACTACTTCATGGTGCATTGTTTCTAATTCGATTCTTGCAAAATATTTCATTAAAATCATAACTATTATGGTTGTAATTAGCGTCTTTGACATGGCACACCTACATTGGCATTTATGGGATGGAAGGGCAGGTGGGGCCATAACAAGAGGTAATTAAATAATTTAAGTGACAATGTTTTTTTCTAGGCTTGTACCTCTCCTCCCTTATGGTTTCATAATTTTAAAAAACCATTCAATTTCATCTATATACATGCATTACAAACTCAAGTCGAATGTGCCTCATCATTGCATCTCAAAATTCTTTCTCCAACTTTTAAAGCCTCATTAAATCAAAATATTAATGTCACATTAACTGGTAAGTTTAGTTTGTGGAAACATATAAACATTGATATAACTTGATCCTTATGTTAATGGGAGTGATGCCACAATGGAAGTGGCCCTCTTACTAACATAATAGTTTGGTTTTGTGGGTATGAGTGTGTTTTATTTCTCGATTCAGTCCTCCTTTATGAATTCATAACCCTAAAAATATTCATTTAATTTTCTATCAACACAAGCCTCATTATCCCAAGTTAGATATGAATCATCAAGGCATCTCAAAAAACCCCACTATAATATAAAATTTATGCCAATGAAGTTGACACCACAATGGATGAGGCCCTCACTATGGGATATGTATGTTTGCTTGCTCAACCTTCTAGTCTCCTTCATGGTCTTTAGTCTAGGATATTATTTTCCTTCTTGTTGTTTATATACTTGGAATGTTTCCTACACACATGGAGTATCCATACTCTCATGTGTAAGCTTGGTTAGGTTTCATATGTCATACTTGAGTGGCATGTGTCATATCTAGGTGTCATATGTCATAGGAGTTTCTTAACTCTCATTATTAGATTAGTGTGTCATAGGAGTTACATTAGGTTGGTTGATCATTTGATTAGCTATTTTGGGATTGTAACTCTCATTCCTTTTCATGGAGTGTTGTCCACTATTCTAGGAGCAGTTACAAATTCACTCTCCTATATGTACACCTCTATTGTGAGCTATTTAGGTGGTCAGTAGAGTTATTGGAATACATTCATATTGCATCAATCTTCTATGTTGGTTTCTCACTTACAACATCTCTTAGTGCAATTGCTTGACTCTTTCTGAACTATGTATTCATTGATCCAATTATCCTCCCAATCTTGGACCTCACTCCAATATGGTATTATATCTTGTTTGGTATACATTTATCTAGTCATTTCATTGTAAGATATATTTGAAATCCCATTTTTTAATCATTATGAAATTTTATGTGCAAAGTTTGTTATTTTTTATTTGGGGGTTTAGTGTATTATGAGGCATTTTGTTAAGGGTTTACAAAAATTCCAAGGTGTTTTAAAAAAATCAAAATTATTGGGACTTATTATGAGCGAAATCATCTCGGCCCACCTCTTGCTCAAATTTAGTGCATGGTCTCAAATTGGTTCGGGTTCAACACAACTTAGTTTACCTCGGTGACTAGCTCTCGATCTGCATTGCTAACCAACTCACCTCATCCAACTCGGACAACTTGGCCAACTCACCATAGTTAGCTCAACTCGAGTTGTTTATTGCCTAGCATTTCAGCTAACTCATCAACTGGCTCAGGTTTGCATTTGCCATATTGACTCAACTCTCATCATTAACTCAGCCCTTACGACCTTGGCTCAGCTCTCCGAATCAATGATTTTCAAAAATTACTCATGGTGGTATGCTAATGAGTCTCCCATTTGAACTAGTTTGCATCATGCCCATTTTTATATGATCTCGAAGGTTTGTTCATAGTTACACTTTTGTTCATCCCTATGACCTCATGCAACAATCTCCAAGCTTGTCTCCTTGTCTTGCTCTTGGAACACTACTCATCCCTCTTGGCCCCTATCCATCATTGTTAACTTTCTTATGGCTTTACTCTAGCTCATTATTAGACATCACGTGGGCTCGTCACCTATCACCCATTTGGTCTCTCACACTTGTTCATAGCGAACTCACCTCACTTGAACCTCATAACAACCTTAACTCAATTTGGGCTCGAAGCCCAACCCACATGCCCCCAACTCACTTTGAAATTCTTGGCTTGGTTCCACTCACATCCTTTGTGATCTTTCCTGGCTAGCTCAACTTGTCGGCTTGATCTTTGGCTGAGTTAGATTTGTTTATGTCTATTTTGAGTGCAAGTAGTGTTGTAGATGAGTTGGCTTAATGTATTGTGTTGTATGTAATAGGTCATGTTTTTTTTTCTAAAACCACTTTAGGAGAGCATTTAAATTTGTAAGCGCATATGCTTTAATTGGGCAAAATAAAAAACAAATACGATTGTATCTTTTGAATGGAAACTTAGAATAGAGTGACGCTTTTTTCAAAAGTGTGTGATTTTTGGTAATCTATCCATTAAGCCTATCCATTTTGCAATAGCACATAAATTATGAAGTGCCTAAAATTGGGGTTAAAACACAAATTTCGGGGGTTTATAAATTTTCACACTAAATTATAAAGTGTCACAACCGGGATCTTTGGGGTTTTTTTCATCATGTCTATTATTTTCCATTGTTCTATTGTTCACTTACATTTAAAGATTTATTTTTCCTATAAATAAGGGACAATGGATAATTACATCATGCATGATTTAATGCCCAATCTCCTTGGACTGTTCTGAAATAAGTGATTCTTTACAACAAAATGAGTGCTAGAATAAAAATGACATGGTATATGGACTAATATGTTTGATAATATCTAAGGATCCTCAACATCAACTTGAGCACACTGAGATCCCTTTCACCACTTGGAACTTCATTTGGTAGTTGTATGAAGATATTTATTCTTCATATGAAAGTGATACTTATTCGGATAGCCCCTCACTTATGGATGATATTGATATTGTTGTTGATTCTCGTCCTTGAAACATTGAGTGCTTTCATGTTATGCATGTTTCCACTTTAGAGTTCAGTGTTTCTCCTTCAAGAGTTTCTAGAGATTCTTCACAAAAAAGTCTATAGTTGAGTGCTTTCTTCCCATACTTATTGCTTCAGAGTTCAAAATCTCTCCTTTGAGAGCTTCCAGGGATTATTTGCACTAGGATTTTATCAAAGAGGTTATTCCATCACATGTTGTTACTTCAAAGTTCAATGTTACTTCTTCAAAATATTCCAATGATTCTCTACAAAAGGATTATTCATTTATTCAATATCCAATTCCTTAGGAGCTCCACTTACCTAAAAATGCAATTATTTTGTGGATTCTCACCTTTCGATATTGATAGAATTTTCTATGCATCTCTTGATTATTCTCTTCACCTCTTGTTAAGAAACATCTTGAGACATCACTCATTTCCTCTTCTTCCAATACTGAGTGCATACTTTTGCGTCCACCAAATTCTTTGGGAGTTCATCGGACATCATCTTGTGGAGAGGTTGGATAGTTCTCTCCTTTTCTCTCTTTATTTTTGGGAGCTTCTCTATGTAATTTTAGGGGATTTTTCTCTAAAGTAGAAATAATTTTTACTTATCTTTCTCTCTTTTGGGGAGGAGTTTTTCCCACTGGGTTTTCTCCTTTTCTCCACTTTGTGAGAATTGTTTGTATGTGGGTATGTCCTCAAAGTTATTTTTGGGACCCACACCTTACTACACACGTGATATAAGTTTAAGGTAGGGTGTTAGTGTAGGATATTATTTTCCTTTCATTTTTTTATATGTATGGAATGTTTTCTACACATGGAGTATTCATATTCTCATGTGTAAGATTGCTTAGATGTCATATGTCATTCTTGAGTAACATATGTCATATCTAGGTGTCTTATGTCATAGGAGTTTCTTAACTCTCATTATCAAATTAGTGTTTCATAGGAGTTACATTAGGTTGGTTGATCATTTGATTAGCTATTTCGAGATTGTAACCCTCATTCCTTTTCATGAAGTGTTGTCCACACTTCTAGGAGAAATTACACATTCACTCTCATATATGTACACCTCTATTGTGAGATATTTTGGTGGTCGGTAGAGTTATAGGAATAATTTAATATTGCATAGAGATTATGTGTTGGTTTCTCACTTAAAACATCTCTTAGTGCAATCTCTTGAATTTTACCTGAACTATGCATTCATTGATCTATTGATCCCCTCAATCTTGGACCTCACTCGACAATGGATTCATAATTCAAAAAAATAAACCGAGGTTGGTTAAATTTCTCCAGTCCATCTTGGAATTGCTTCTACAACTCTAAACACATCATACATTCAAAAATTAATTCCACATTAGCTACAAGATTTACACTACTTATACAAATATTAAAGCCTAATTCATTCAAAAACTTAATCCCATCATAAAAAGGTTTCTCCTATGACAACATATAAACCCCAATATACAATGATCATTATAGTGTCAAGAAAGAGCCTTTTAAATATCTGAATTGGGTATATAAATTGTGTATCATATGTAAAAATCCAATATAAATTGTAATTTTAGGCATGCACAATATTTTTGTAATTCTCTATGAATATTTAGATTTGTAAATTAATATAATATTCAAACTTTTCAAGTATTAACCAAAAGATAGAGTACAAAAGACAATCCTTATGTAAATATAATGCCTGCAATGTTGAAAGTTTATCTATATTTATTGGTATTGCCCCATGCCAATACTATTGTAATTGTTTATTCTTATCTAGTGATTAACTATTACAAGTTTTAGCTAATCAAAAATTATTATTTTCTTATTTTTGTGAATCTCTAATGTTCACAATTTAAAGTTAATTTTTTTACCGTGACAATTACAATTTTTTTAACTCGAGCTTCTAGTAGATGGAAGAAGTTGAGATCTTATTATAACCTTCATGTCTTTTAATGCACTTAAAGTCAACAATAATTATGAAACACAATGAAATTAATTACCTTACAAGGCTATTTATATTACATAATCTTTGTATCTAATATGTTTTTAAAATCATTTTTAAGAGATTAACCTCCATTGTCACATTTATATTGAGGAGATGCAAATTGTATACACTCATTTTAGTAATTCATGTCTTACAACAACACAAATTGTACAATGCCTTTGCACTAGTTCACACTTGGTCAATCATGTTATCCATAATTATATCCCATTCATTCTTTCTTACACAAACAACTCATTTATTCACACAATGGTCATATTATTCCATAAAATCAGGCTAAACCCTTGCACAATACAATCCCATTTTTCAAAGAATTCACACATGCATCCTAGATCAAAGCACCCAAAAGGGGCCATAGTGTTCGTACATTATGGCCCTTCCCATTCACTTTGGTCCCTTTCCCTTCAATGAAACTTTTCTTAATTCAAGATCCATTTGGTACACTTATAGCCGATCTTATCTAAATTTTCTAGATCCAAAATGCATATATAAGCTAGTTATTCATCCATTATCAAGGAGGAGATCATACACACTTGACACCTAAAGATCCTAATGAGCATACACTAAGAGAAATCATAAGAAAATCCATTCCAAGACTCCCTTGAGCTTCATATACTTTGCATATTCATTCTAGGGAAGTCATCCACTCAGATATGCAAATACAAGGAACATATCATCATTCCAAGTCAAGCTAGGGAAAATGTGCAAGTACAATCTCATTGTTGCAAGATCATGGTTATCTATTTGGTTGCATACATTCTAGAGATCACATGCTAGGAAAGAATGACATGAGGTTTGAGCCCTATTCTAAGTAGTGACGACCTCGACAAAGGCATAAGGGTACCCAAAATCCACCTAATGTTTGTTTTGCATGAATTCTTGGACATCTAGGGTTTTTAAGGATCAATCAATTACATAATGAACATCACACAATTTTAGAGGTCTAGATTCCATACAAGAGCATATCGAAGATAATACACAAACCCACAATGTATAAGGAGGAGAGGATTTGAAGGGATAAGATCATATGGAAAGGGCCATAGAGGGGGTACACTTTGGTCCATGTCATCCTCTTTGGTCCATGAAATAGTTCAAGACATATTTTTAACAATGAGGCTCTGTCATGTCATTTCTAACCTATTTCAATCATTAACCAACCCAGGATAGTCACACGAGAGCGGGATATCACTAAGTCATCTTTTGTCTCTCTCATTGCGAGTGCTTTATCTATTATTTCTTATCATTACTTATAATTTCTTAATGTTTGTTCCTGATATTGTTGTAATTAGCTTTGGAAACTAATTGATTAGAATACTCTACCATCAGTCACTACCCCTATAATATATTAACTAGTTTAGGTTAAATCATTTGGTGAACATGATATTATTCATGTATAGGATTTATCCTTTTGCATCCCTATTCTAAGGTTATGGAAAATCCTTCTTCTTTCACCCTTACCTACGTATATTCCTAAGTCTGCTATTCAATATAAATATATACATGTTGTCACTTAATTCCCTTTATGGTTCAATCCTCTTCTTGTTTCTTCCACTTTGATTAATGTTGTGACTACTCAACACAATATGAAACTAATGGGAGTCCCTACACCACTCCTTCCACCTACTAACACAACCATCTCGACCCACCGAATCATCCAAAAGCTACAATATCATTGATTAATTAAAGGTCGCTTGTGGTAAGTGATGACCACACACTTATACTGATAGGGGGGTGAATTAATATAATATAATATTTTACTTATTTACAAACTTAATAACCAAAATAAAAACAATCATACAAGATATAAAATTTATGAAACACAAGATTTATGTGGAAACCCTTTAGGGACAAAACCATGAAGAAAATACTGTTCGGATCTCTTTGTAAAAATCTAGTCATAAAATAATAAAAGTATCTTAAATTTTTGTAAGAATCAACCCACTTTGGAGACACCAATCCCCACCTCCAAGCAATTTTTAGGAACCAACCTATTGGAGACACCAATCTCTAGTTCTAAGCATTAACTTAACAAGAGACACCGATCTCTTCTCTTAGGAGACGCTAACCTAAAAAAATTCTTTAATGGATGACAATTAAATAGATCTCCTTCACAAAAATTTTCTTTGAATGATCTCTTATATTTCTCTCCTTTAGAAATATTCTTGAGTTTGAATGATATATATTTATTACTCCTTGTATGCTTTCTTTTCAACTACATCTCCTTTTATACCTTCTCATGTCACTAAAGGGGTGTGATTTATCCCAAGGGATAATATTTATTTTCTTGGGTGCTAGAAATAGGTCGACACATAATTTAAATACTATCACCAAAATAGAGGGCCCCACCAACATTCTAAACTTGTCTTTAATACTTTTAATCTACCCTTGAATAATGTAGATTCAAAACTAATTTTGTTTGGACAACGATTAGTGGCCTTTGGCCTTCAACGATAAGATAATGATTTCCTTTGACATTAATGACAATTAATCCAACAATCTCCCCTTTTTCATTGATGACAACCTTGCATAGAAATAACTTGTGAATATAGCAAGAACATAATGCTCCCCTTTGACATCAATGGAAAAGAAACCACAAAGACTGTAAAATAATGTAGTGATTATATCTCCCTGACATAATTCTTCTCCTTAAGAACTTAATGACTAGATGAAAAGGATATCACCCCAACTTCTATATGAGATATTCAAAAGTTTATTTTGGAACGGGTTTTGTGAAAATATTTGTAATTTGTTCTTGTGTGACAATGTATTTTGTAGACACCTTAAATCCACTAATGCCTAGCATTAGATTTAATTCAGTTGATTAATGACACTTCGTTAATTAGCTATTCTTCGTTCCATTCTTGAATGCCCATTCACGACACCTTCTTGGTTGTATTCCTCCTATAATCAACTAATTTGGCTAATAAACCCCTTGTATTAGCTAAACATATCCATATTCCCCTCTAGATCACTTCTGCAAGCTTCCTAGGTTATTAATCAATCACATATGATTAATCGACTCCTCCCAACTCTCAATGAGTCACTAATCACTTGTTAATCAAGTTTAACTAGCCTAAACCAAGCTTAGCTCTTCTAAAGCATGTTTATTCACTCCTAATCATAAAGTGCATTTTGGCTTACCTTTTTTCCCACATGCACCAAAATTCCAAACTCTCTTAAAGAGAAAACTATAGATATAAGGCTAAGCCCTCCCTTTCAACCAGACAACTCATTTGTATTAGCCCAAGCTATAAACATCTGATCTTGAGCTTACTTCCTCCATTGGAATAACTTCTTCATCCATTTATTCATGCTAGGTTAGTAATGAAAGATCTAAACTTGGCCTTGTAGCCATTTTAGTGAGATTCATTCACCTTCTTGAAGTAAACAACAAATCACCCTTTGATTACTAAATTTATCTTCATAGTTAGTGATCTAAAGAGTATGGATCACTTAGGCATGTTAGTTTAGATTTAATCTAGTTTCATGCAATGATAGAAGTTGTTCCTTTAAGCTCTTATCTTGGTGTTTTAGCGTATATTTGATCAACGCTTTGAGATGATTAGAAATTAGCTTCTTTTGGTTAGCATTCCTAATTTATACATGAACACATTTGACACGCCTGGTGGGACTTACTCCATAGTCCATAGAAGTTGATTTCAAGTTTTATCATTTGCATCATTTTTCTAACCATTTCCATGCATTTTGAGGATTGAATAGATTTTTCTAACCTTATATGTGTTAAAATCTTCCTTTTGCATGCAAAATTAATGGGTTTCTGTTAGAAAATGATTTAAATGATAAATTTCTGACCTGTTTACATTTTTAGAAATCGGTTTTCCATCATTTTTTGTTCACTTTCAGTGTACACACGTAGGCATTTAAAGGGGATGTGCATACATCCTTACTTACACACACTTGTTTTCTAGGGCATGCATACATTCCCAAGTGTGCATATACGCTACTAAACGCACGCATGCGCTTTATTGTGTTTTTTGACCCTCTGTGCTAAAATTAACCAGGTGTGTGGGTGTGCATATGCCAAGAAGGGTATGCATACACTTTCAAACATGCACATACATCTCTTGGGACGTGTATACACTAATACCCTTATGTGTTATCTTGCTTTTAACAGATGCACACATATGTCAAAAGGGTGTGTAAACATCTCTTGGGACCCACATACGCAAAATACTAACCGCATTTTTACATAGGCATGCATACATTATAAACCACATGCATACACTACTAGGGGTGCACATAAATCATAAAGGGTGCACAAGCGTCATAGTACAAAGTTGAAAAATTTCTTAAAATTTGCAAAGATTGTTTTCTTGGTTTTTCTAACACTTTACAGGGTCTGTGTGAGACTAATCAGTGGTTTACAGGGTATTTTAGAGTTTATTTTGTGATAATTTTATTAGTCAAAACTGATGAATGTTGCATTATTTTTACTTATAGGATTTGGATCGTGTATGCTCTTCCCTCACACCTTCTAGGTGATCTTGGGAATAAAAAATGGTTCAATACCTTTCTCATACTTTCAAAACAACATTACATTAAAGATTGCTAAGGGAATGAAATAAAAATTTGGATAAAAGGAATGAGTTGTGTGTTTGGTTTATAGGCTTTCATCATTATTTTATAAATAGTCAGGTTTTACGTTGCGTATGCTCTTCCTCCGCATCTTAGGAATATAAAGTAATGTTTAATCCTCTTTTTATATAATGCCTTGAACTACTAATCTTTGTGTGAAGGACCATATCACTTGTGAAAGAATTGGGATCTAAACGAAGGCTAACACGTTTGTTGTAGGTTGCCAAATGGTGTGCGACAAAAACCACATTAAGTTTAAAGATAAAAAAACACACCATATTCAAAACACTTGATTTGCAAGTTTGGATAAGGGTAAACCCATATGCTTTAAACTAAGAGAAACTCCCCTTGGCATAAGCCTTAAGCTACAACAGATGGTATGCTCCTAGGAACCCCAAAGTAGTCCATGCAAGAGGGAACCTTGTGGATGAAATGGGAAGCACTTGCTTACCTACTTGACTAGTTATGCACTTGTGAGTTTAGAGTCAAAAATATCTCCATTGCGACCCCCAAGAAAAAACAACTGCGCACGTATTTTTATGCTCATTGTGTCGAAAGGGGTAAAGAAAAGCCAGGATACTCTAAGATTAGTTAGTGTGAATTTCTTGGAAAACCAAGATCGCAGAGGTAATTGGTGACACCTAGTTGAGAGAACCAAATAGGAAGCCATTTCATCTTGGAACCAACTTTACCATATCAAGCCATCATGTTTTAAAGAGCCTTTATGAAGTGAGAACATTTTTGGAGTCAAAACCTTATTTGTTGAACAAGGGGAGAGTCCCTCAAAGTTTGAGCCAAGCGTCATTCATCACAAAATTTGTGAAGTGTTACTTTGTTTTAGTTTTTCACTCGTCATAAGACGAGGAAAAACTTTGCCGAAGTGATGCCAAGTATTTTTCAACCCCATTTTGATCTACTCCTTTTCTATCTTATTGATATTTTTGATCAAAAGAGGAGCATCATACATGTGTTATTGATTGATCGTGTCCACCAATTTTACACCCGTTTACATTCGTCCTTGCTTGAGACTGGATGGTAAACATTGAAAGTGTGTTGGTACATCTTCGCATCTTGATAGCCTTGTCTTGATACCCACATCAAGACATATCATTTGTATCTAGGCTTTCTCATCATCGATATTCCTTTGAGGTGTTACTTTTCTTACATCACCTTGATACAATTTTGATACTTATATCTTGTTTCTCGTAAAACTAGGTTTAAGTTTCAAGATTGTAGCATTACGTTGCTTGCACAATAACAAATCCTTGATATAATTTGACTTTTTCCTTTTCCAAACATTGCCTCAACCTTGAAAAGTGTCGTTGTTACTTTGTTTGCGTCGTGTCAATATCATTTCGATACTAATATCATGCTTTTCTGTAAAGCTTGATTAAACGTATCTAAGTGGAATTGTTGCGTTGCTCGCACTTGTAACTTCCACCTTTTGAGATTCAAGCCTTGTTTGTATCTAGACTCGTTATAGTATACCTTGATTAGAAATCACTTCAACCCTTGTTAATACTTATGCCTTGTTTGTTTTTAAACTTGACATAAGTGTTGACATTGTGTTGATCATTTTTTCGTCGAATTATCATTGAGACACACATTTGCATAGGGAGTATTTCCTTATTTGGCTTTGTGTTTTGAACTTACATGATTGTTCCTTGTAATCGGTCATCTTGTAAACTTGTTTGTCTAGGGACAATCCTTTTTGATCCTTTGATCCTTCACACTCATGTTTTCCAAACCTTGATTGGATTGTTGAAATTATTTCAATTACAATGTCTATTTTCCTTAGACCTTCTTCCGAAAATCACACAAGCATCCTCTATTTATCCACAAAATGTCTAGTTGGTTTTCATTATGCTCTGAATCAACATGGAACTTCCTTCCCTTTGAAGGAGTTCAATTATGCTATTTAGGTCTAGGCATTCAGACCCAACGATGCCAACCATGATTGAATATCACATGATTCCTCACACTTATGACAATAGGGAACCTAGGTTTAGGAATTTACCTCAAAATACGCCCATCACGACTAAACCACGGTTGATTCCTCACGCTAGAAAAATCGTTTGGGTACCCTGTTCCCCACCTTCATCTCATAGTCGGTGGTATGGTTTAGATGATTCTGATCCAAATTATTATTTGGGTTCCCTCCACTCTTCTTCTAATTCTGATCCAAACTATTATTCTGATTCTCCTCAATCTCCTGATGATTATGATCTGAACTATTATTCAGATGCAAATCCTATGTCACAGTCCTCCCTTTCTTTGTAGGGCCCTCTTCATCAATCATCTAAAAAAACTCATGTCATTGTCCTCCCTTCCTTTGCAGGACCCCCTTTATCCATTGCCTTAATGACCTCTTCCTCTGTTGAAGATTCGTGCGACTCAAATTCCTTCTAGTCAATCATCTAAGTTGACTCCGACGTCACAATCCACTAATTAGATGCACCATCCTCTATTTATATCAGCACTATATCATCTTATAGGTAAGCCCATGCCATCTTATTCTACTCACAAGACATCTAGATCCAAATCTACTTTGTCTCTTAAGTCATCATCTTCTCAATCTTCCACACCAGTTGGACCTATTTCTTCTAATCAACCTCCCATGGTTGAAAAAAAACACCCATACCGATTGATTCATTTCAGAATGAAGAAGTGATCACATAATTCCTAGGGTCACATGATGACATTCCCCTAGAGGATCACGAGAAAGGATTCAATTTTGACTTCGATGCGCTCGCATATTGGGAGGAAGAAATTGATTATTTTTGTCAAAAAATAGAGGAAGATCCTAAGACCATTGAACTTGATCCTCCTCTTATTCATCCATCTTCACATCCCTCATCACATGATGACACACTTGGTTTGGGCATCGATCCATGGCCTATATTTTCATCACTCAATCATTCTTTACATATCACAATTCCTCAATCACAACCTCTCATTGGGTCACCTCTGGGTATCCCTTCATCTTCTTCTATATGTGGGTCACCACTGAGTAGCCCATCATCTTCTATTCTTAGACCACATCCTAGAAGCTCATTTTCATCTATACTTGGGCCACATCCTAGTATCCCTTCATGTTCCCTCTATGGGTTGTTGCTAAGTAACTCATCATCTTCTATTCTTGAGCCACATCCTAGTAGCCTTCCATCTTCTATCTATGGCTCACCTCCTGATATCCCATCCTCTTCAATTATTGGACCGTATCATTTTCCTCACATCAATCATAAATGTCTGATTTATTCTCCCATTTCTCAGGATCGGATAAGTCATGCATTAGTTTTATTGGTCCAAAAAACAATAGGTTAGGCAAGTCATGGGGAAATAGACCAACAGTGTGGAGGGCATAGCCCCTCTTTGAGACAACAAAGTGAAATTGGTTTATTACTAATCTATTAAGTAGGAATTTGTGCAAATCTACACTATTCTAACTTCGGGGGGTTTGGGATCTCATCCCAAAGTAGAAATAGTTCCAAAATGAATAGAAAGATAGGAGGGAAGGAAAGAAGGAAGATAAATCTGAAGGAAGAAAAGAAATGAATTCCAAGACAGAAAGGTCGGAAGGTTTATGCTTTGGGCTACTAGTAGTAATAGAGCCAAACCTACTTCGCATAAATAAAAAAGCAATACTTGATAAACATATGACGATAATAGGGATGAATCCAACAGAATAAAAACATAGATCTAACTTAAGAAAGATCTGATGCAAATAACACATATATTGAGCACAAAGTTTGAGCATATGTATTAATATTTCTTATGTTACAAGAAAACACAAAGTTTTTCTCTCTTCACTTCTCTTTTCATACAAAAATGTCCACCCTTGAATACAACAAGTATTCAAGTATTTATAGAAGGAGAGGAGGAAAGAAGACAAAAGCAAACCAACAACTACAAAATATCTTACAAGATATTTACAAAATATCTAAAAAGTCAAAGGTTGACTTTGGGCAAGTTTTTGGAGGGAAACATCCCATGATGTAACATGGATGATGTCATCGTAAATGCCAACAAGCTTTTTAAATATTTTTTAAAAAATGATCAAAGCATACATAAGAGGAGAAACTATTCCTCATCATCCCTTTGCTTAAACTTAGTGTCTTGCTTTTGATCAGGGAGAGTCGATGTGACATCAAGCTGCTCATATTCCATAAATTGGTGATCATTGCCTAAATTTGATCATGATCTAGACCTTTCGCAATGGTTGCCAATTACTTTGCAAGTTTATTTTTCATTCTTGAGCTTGTTAGATAATCCGGTGAACTCCTCGCATGCATCAATCAAGAAGCCAATGAAGTCATGGCAGGCCAAAAGGTTATTAATTGACTCTCGGTTGAAAGTGACCTCTGGTGCCAAACCTTGAGTGACTATAGCTTCAAAGCACTGGAATGTATCGTCTACTTCCCTCAAGGTGAATGATTCACTGAGCATCCCTAAAGACATCTTTGTAACTGTCTGCTCCATGTTGTATCGTGTATGATTTTATCTATCCTCTCTAGGATATATTCCATTTGATTGACCCAGTAATCTAATGTAATGAGAGCTTTATTATGTGCCCGCGGGTGATCGATGATGTCAACCTTCAATAGGTTGTCAGCTGAGCAGTTAGCCATTACTTGGAATGTTTCATGTTGCAACCTGGCATTATCCAACTCCTCGGAGAGGGAACCTGCTACTACTTGTAGCTCCTTATTTGCTTGATCTATATCTTAGTAGAGCACTGTGAATTTCTTAATCATTTCCTCACTATCTCTGAGGATTCACTCAATCTAGGAGGATACTACTGTACCTTATTCACCAATCTTAGCATATTCATTTATTTTATCCTGACTGAGAACTTGGTGGGTTCGGTGGCGATCCACAGTGGGCGTTGCCCATTCTCTGCAATGCTTGGAGGAGATGTTTGTTTTTTCCTTGAGTATTATTTTCTCCTCTTTTGCTTCTTGGAGATTCTTGCAGAGAGCATCCATAGTAGACAAGGCCTCTCTTTGTAAGCTTTCAGATGAGGTTCCCATTGTGACTTGAGTCACTGTGAAGTCTGTGGGAGATAGATCCTTCTTTTCTTTGGTGGGATCCGAGTATGCAATCTCCATGACTCTCTCCCCCGAAGTGATTTTTGAAAAGCGAGTTATTGCTTTCTGCTTCTTGGGTCCCTTCTTTAGAATGACAGAGAATTCCATGGGTGTGATGGGAACCTTTCTCTTGTGCTTGACCTAGATGGTCAGAAATCTAGCTAGGACTTATGGGAGAGGGAGTAGAGGGAATAGAAGAAGAAACAGGAGTGAAAGGGGAAGCAACTGTAGAGGCCTCAGGGAAGTATGTTGAAACACTTGGTGGTGGCATCGACAAGGAGTCCAATGCACTGCTGCTTGTGGGGCCTGGAGTTACTACAGGAGAAGAAAAGGACATGGAAATGAAAGGGATCTATAATTGGATGGAGGGAATATTGGGTGACAGATCCGTGAGAGAGGAGAAGATGGAAGAGGTGGGAGATATAAGGGAGGAAGGAAGAGAAGAAGACACATCCATAGGAATAGATGCTTGAATGAAATGAGGAGGGGAAGAAATGGAAGAAGGGACGCTGGGTACCTCGAAGTTGTAGTTGTGACAACATCTTGAGTGGATGTATCCGTTGAAACTTCATTGTCTCTTATTCTTTACCCGAGACACCAGTCGACCACTTGTTTCTCTGAAATAGTAGTAGGGATTTGAGGAGCTTCTTCTTGTTTTCTTGATAAGCCCTCCTTGTCCTTTCCTTTTCCTTTCGGCACTTAGGCCGGTCTTGGAGGTGCTCTTCTTGAAGGAGAAGTAGAGAAATCTACTCCAAGGTAGGTGAGACCATTCTGTTTGCACCAATGCTCAATGTCTTGAAACGTGGGCTTAACCCTTTCTGAATGGTCTTAGGTGTTTTGGCTCTGTCGACATCTGCGAATGGCTAATTGTTCTCGTCTGCAGTGTCAAGGTAAACTTGATCAATTTCTTGATCAGTCTCTTGGAATCCCTTTGGGACAATAGCAATGCCATAGTGGACAATTTCCTCTAGAGTCAGCGGGAGTGATCCTTTTGCTTGATGTCTATCTCATGTGTCAGGTCGATCTAAATGTCCTCGATTTTGGGAACATGGATGGGATCAATTTTCACCCTTGGGAGGCAGCTTTGGTAGTCAAAGGTCGGCCTTGCTGGGAAGTTGTGCTTTAGATTCAGCAACTCAAGCTCAACATACATCTCTTGTGTTTTGGCAAGTGTGGTGCAGGTGTATTAGCCAACTATAAGGGGGAATGGAGTTCCTCCTTTCTTTCTCTTCATGCACTTCTCATGGTAAGTGATCAATTGCCTTGACAAATCCAAGAGGATCAGTTTTGGCCCTGCATATCTTGGTAGCTTTTTTGGTTTGCCCTTGAAATTCATAGCTCTGAGGTATGTGAATGTGGGGAATTGTGTGAACAATGCTCCCCATTTCTTCATGGTAGCAATCACACTCGGGATGGTTCGACCGTGTCTCATATTTGGTCTCAGCAAGCAGATCACCTCATAGAAGAAGGCATCATTAATCTTGGATAACTAGGAGATGCTAGCCTCGAGCTTTAGCTCTAGCTAGAATTCTTATATTTTTACCTGGGGCCATACCCCATTTCGAGCCAAGCCTACGAAATCTCTTGTTGATCTTCTTTGCGTATACAACGTAGGAATTCATGTAGAAATTCGCAGTTGTTGGAACTTATTGAAGCTCTTTGGGAGATGGTGTCATGATGATTTCACCCACCAAAACAATGATTAGGCACATTCTTGCTCATGGTTTCCGGTACCTCAACATCCATTTGTGGAAATAATGAGCATCAGGAAGCCCAATTACTCTATTTAGGAAGGTGATTGTATCACTCAACTCCTCATTGAAGTCACTACGGTGGATGGTCTGTGGCCATTTGCTTACTGGCTTCTTGTTTTTCAGATAAAGCTCATTCATCATTTACATGCATTTATCCTCATTGTCGTCCCAGGCCTTCTTGCAGTCTTCTAGACTTATTTCTACATATTACCTGTGATGAGGAATTCCTAGGGTCAGTTCAAAGTGACAGGCTATGAGGTTAATGATCATATTTTGCTCTTTGTCTTTGACACATCTAGTGTCCTTGTTGTAACACTGAGCAACCAACATAATAAATTCATTGTTTACAACACTTACTAGCAACCCAACTGCAAAGTGCAATCCACTGCCCACTAGTTTGTTCATCCATGGGCCACTGCTTTCCTGGTTGGTCCTGGCCCAAAAGTCATCCATATCAATATGCCCTAGCTCAGAGTCTCTGATGTTGAGGTTACTCTCTGCATATGAGTCAGGCATCCTGACTTTCTGATATTTTTACTTCATCTCTTGTTCCATTGCTTAGCTTTAGCTTTATACTTTGTTGGTTTCTTGCTTGATGAAGACATGTGTGAGCTCAAGGATGGTTGTTGTTGTTCTGCAAGAAGGATCAAGGAGGTCCAACATAGAAGAGCCATGTCAACCATCATGTTATTCATAATGAAATCTTACAGAATGAAGAATGAGAAATTATAAGGCTTAGGGCGTAAGGTGTAGGTTTATAACATGATGCAGAGGCCTTTTATTATTGGGCACACTTTCTGAGGTGTTGACATGAGTAAAAATGTGCTCAATTTTTATAGGAGAAAAGTTGTGCTTAGTAGAAGGGGTACGGTTTTCTGGATGTTAACATGCAATTTTGGGTGCCAAAGGGTAAAGTGCATTTAGTAAGGTGTCGATATGAGGAAAATTACGCTTGGTGTTGAATGAAAAGTTTTAGCACCTAAAGACAAGGCGCGGGGCACGAGTTAGCAACACACACATGACATGTTGTTATTAAGGAAGATGCACTGTGCCTTAGGAAATTTTGCTTTGGCGGGGCAGAGGGAAAGTCTGTGTTGCGTGGGTCAGAGTGCGCCAAGGCGTAACTTTGAGAAATACTGCAAAAAGAAATAACGTGCCAAGGGAAAAAATGCGGCGCGAGTTTTTCAATACATAACATCCAATGTTGATGTTGCACAAGTGGCACCTGCGCCTTAGGAAAAACTACTAAGTGTTCTTTATACTGGGTGCGGGTTTAGGTTATGTTGCAAGAAGGTAAAGTGCACCAAGGCACAATTTTGGTAGATGTTGTAGGGAAGGATAATGTGCCATGCTTTTAATTAGTTTAACAGCTTAGCTTATTTTCTTTCTTTCTCTTTCTCTCTTTTTTGGATATCTTAGATGGTAAAGAGAGGGTTTTTTTTAGCAAGGTAACAAGTAGGAAAAGATGAGTTTTTAGTTTCTTCAGAGGTAGGGGCCTTCCAGATTTGTAGATCTGGAAGGAGAGGAAAAGGGGTTTCAGGTTGGTTATAGATTGTTAGGTTCCTCTTTTTAGATTTAATCTTTTTATACAAGCCCTAAGCCTAACACAACCAAAAACAAAAACCACAACAACAACAAGGATGACAGAAGCCACTTACTCGGATTTATAAAGGACGAAGGATGACGTTGGGGTCCACAAGCTCAAAAAATGGCATGTGGGGGTGACAAGGATGGCTGATAGGTGTAGAGAAAACACTTTTTTCAATTTTCAAATTGTGAAAATGACAGGTGTTAGGTACCTATTTATAGGAAAACTGGCATTTATTGTCTCACCAACTTCTTTTGGCACACCTTTGGGAGTGTCGACACGACAAAAAGTATGCCTTAGCACAACCTTATCGATGTTGACACAACGCTTCCAGTGCCTAAGTGCATATTTTTGGATGTTGTTATGATAATTTCAATGCCAAAGGGGCACAACTTCATTGATGTCGACACAACAATGAGTGCACCGAAGGATTTTAAGGTGGCACAAATTTGGGTATGTCAACATGACATTTCCCATGCCAAAGGGATTTCTAAGGGGCGTACATTTTTAATGTCAACACGAGAATTCCTGCGCCTAGTTCAAAAAGGCATGTTTTTGAGAGTGTTGACACAGTGAAAATGCGCCGAGGGAAAAAGCTAAAAATGGCTAAGTTCATAAATAACTTGATTTTCAAAAGGGAGTTTTAGGCCATTTTTAACACTAACTGACTTCTCCCAGGTACCAAAATGGAATTTTTGCATGGCTACCTAAAAATTCCATTGTGAATTTCGCAGTAACATTTGGCTCTTTCTAGGGACTATCTTTGAGTGAAACTCAAGGGTAGAGAATCCCAGATTTCTAGGTGTCTATCCATTGGGTTATAGAGAGTAAAAAAAAAAAGGGTGACGAAAAAGAAAAAGAAAGGGAAACACAACAAACGAAACAGAAAGCAAACACACAACAAAAGAAAAGCAGTACAAAGAATAGAGTAAGCTCTACTTCCTAAAAATCTTCGAGTACTTCCCGCTATAGGGAAGCGGAGCTCGGTTCTATCCAGGATATGAGACATAGAAGCTATTCTCTCTATCGAGCTACTTGATCTTGTATGGCAATCTCTAAAGAGAGTCAAACTTCCAGTGCATACCTTTCGGTTCTCTTCGTTTGTCCCATAGAAGAACGAGATCTCCTACTTGGAAATCTCTCTGCTTAGCCTTCTTGTCAAACAACCTCTTAACTTGATTATGATGTTCAGTGATCTTGTCGACCACTTTTACTTGCTTTTCTTCAAGTTTTGTCAGGTACATAATCCTCTTTTCAAGAGAATTCTGAAAGTTTCATCTTCAATTGCTCGAGCTAAGCATAAAGCGGGAAGTTCTACGGAGATAGGGATTTCAGCATTGATCCCATACAACACCTGGAAAGGTGACATGCTGAGAGACCTCTTTGGAGTGATACGATCTACCCACAAAGCATCATACAATGACTTGTGCTAGGACCGCTGGTTTTCATCAACTAGCTTCCGTATGATAGTTACTAGGTTCTTGTTGCTGGATTCTACCTGACCATTTCCCTGAGGATAATAATCAGAAGCATGAGCAAAGGTTATCCCGTATCCATAACAAAAACCAATAACTTCCTATGAAGATAAGTTGGAAGCGTTATCAACAATGATTTTGTGTGGAATGCCAAATCTCACAATAATATTCTCTTTGATGAAGTTGCAAACAACTTCAGAAGTGGCATGCTTGACAGGTATGGCCTCCACCCATTTCGTGAAGTAATCCGTTGCTGTTAGGACGTAACTATGTCCAGCACTCGACTGAGGATTGAATGCTCCAATTAAATCAATTCCCCATTGCCTGAATGGTTTGTCAATAATGACGGGCATGAGGGAAACGCAATGACTTTGGTTTGTCAACAAACCGTTGGCAAAGTTCACACTTTGCTACCCAAGTGGCTGCATCTTGAAATATCGTCGGCTAGTAGTACTGAGCTCGGATGATTTTATGTGCTATCACTAATGAGGAGAAGTGACCATTGCAGAATGAGTCATGAATTTTTTTTAACAATTTTACTTGTTGCGGCTTGTCAACACATCGTAGGAAAATGCCATCAATTCCACGTTTGTACAATCCATTATCCCATATGACATATCTCGTGGCTCGAGCTTCACCATTTGCTTCTCCTTCATGGTTAGGTGAGTTGGGCACTCTCCATAGGTGAGAAAGAATGCGATGTCAGAATACCATTCGTCGTTGGTCGCAACAAACATAACCATGGGAAAAGAACTCACTTGCTCTAGTTCATTCTTTTCTCCATCAATGTGATCAACTTTATGGTCGGTACCTCGAGTCTTTATTTTTAGCCATTAGCTTACACATGGCCTTACCTCTTACCAACTTAGTTGGTCTGATGTCTAGGTCATATTATTGGACCTTTGTGATCCAATTCCCTCGTAAGCTCCCTAACTCCTGTTGAGTCAGGATAGACTTAATAGCCGTGTCTAGAACTAGTACTACTATATGAGAATTTAGAATGTAGTAGCGGAAATTTTTGACTACTTTTACCATGACAAAGGCATGCTTTTCCAATTGTGACATTTTTAGTTCATGAGGCTTAAGAGGAGAGCTCATGAAAGCAATTGGGGATTCTATATCTTCGGAGTTCTTTTGCATCAAGATAGCTGATACAGTATGTGCATATGCATAACTGTACATGATGAAGTCTTTGCTGAAGTTAGGACACACCAGAACAGGTGCGTGAGCGACGAGTTTTTTTATGTCTTCAAATGATGTCTTGCCTTCCTCACTCCATTAGAATGTTTGGGACCCTTTCATCATATTAGATATATGATGAGTCTTCTCAACAAAATTAGGAACAAAACGTCTCAGAAAATTTACCTTTCCGAAGAAAGAGTGAATGCCAATCTTACTTGTAGGAAAAGTAAGGCTCTAAATAGCCTTGACTCTTTTGACATCTATCTTAGTTCCTTCTCTGCTGATGACATGTCCTAACAGCTTTCCTTTTGTGACCCCAAAAACTGACTTCTTAGGATTTAGCAAAATCCCGTGCTTTTAACATCTGATCAAGACTTGTTCCAAATGATCACAGCAATCACTTCGTTTTTGGAGAACACGGTCAGGTCATCTAGGTAAACTACGATGACCTTTCCCATCATACCTTTGAATGTAAAGTCCATTGCTCATTGGAAGGTAGCACCGGTGTTGATCAAACCGAATGACATTCTGCTGTAGGCGAAAGTACCCCAAGGAGTGGTGAATGTTGTCTTGAACTGATCTTCAGGCGTGACTTGAATTTGATTGTAACCTGAAAAACTGTCAAGCATAGACAACATTTCGAACCGGCATTACTACTCAGCACTTGATCCATTATGGGTAGTGGATAGTTATCTTTTAAGGATGACTAGTTTAAGTTGTGAAAGTCCATGCATATGCGTATCTCGCCATTCTTCTTCCACACAGGCATAATATTCACAACCTAGGTACTGTGATGAATTGGAAAAATAATTCTTGCATCCAGCATCTTCTGAATTTCAGCCTAGATGGTACCTAAGATTTTGGGGTTGTAATGCCTTTGCTTTTGACGAAAAGGCTTGACATCATCCTTGAGCGGAATGTCGTGCCAAATGTCCTTTGGCTTGAAATATTTCAGGTCAATATAAGACCATGCTAATGTACTTTTTAGCAACTTAACGAATTTTCACTTTTCCTCGGGTGTACAACACTTCCCGATATTCATGGAACGAGGATGTTCCGTAATACCCAGATTGACGGATTCAGTTTCTAGAGAAGAGGAAGGATCATCCTGTCACTTTTTCTTGACAAAACGGTCATGATTATCAAATAATTGTTCTAAGGAAACCAAAACTTTCAATTTTATTTCTTTTGAGTGTATCACCGTATCTTTTTTCGATTCATGTGCTTGGCCAGTGAGAGACTCATGACATGTAGAAGTTGATCCATCGAAATGAGGTTCTTTGAAATTGTCAGCTTTCTCGAAAAAAGTGATAAGTTGGTTGTCATCATTGAACGCTTGCCAGTGTTGTGAATTATCTGACACACTTGGGTGAAAAAACACCTCAATGGTATATGTATCTATTTTTAATCTTGGGTGAGGGAGCATGAGAGAGGCTGAGACGGCCAATGAATCAGCCATGTCATTTTGAGCTTGCGGAACTGCTTTGATTGAGAAAGCGTCAAACTCTTCGATGCTATCCCACACTGCATTGTGGTAGTGTCTGAGTCGGTCATTCTTTACTTGATATATCCCTTTTACCTGATTGACAATTAACTCAGCATCACCTTGCACTTTTAGATTCTTGATCTCTTTCTCTTTTGCGCAGCTTGCATGCCAAGCAACAAGGATTTATACTCTGATATTATTCATATTGAATAACCGCAACTTGAAAAAAAGAGGGAAAATCTCCTCTTCGGAGATATTAGAACAACCCCAAGATCGCATCCACTTGTTGCACACCGCCATCAAACTACAATGTCCATACTTTGTTGAGATATTCTTTTGGATGAGAATGTCCATCCTATCTCGAGTCGGCGAACAAGAAATAATTTCTCATCCCTGATGATTTGAAGAGAATCTGAGCCTTGGGGTCATCAGAATTGGTGACTAGATATTTCTTTTGTGATTCTAGTTCCAATGTCTACATCACCCCTTTGACAGGAATTCTGGCTTTGGACCAGTCCATATGAATTTCCCCACCAACTTCTTTGCGTGAAGCTCCTCCTAGCAGTGATATCCCGTAGGCTACTAGAATATCAACTACGAGAATAGTCATTTTTACCCTTTTCTCAGGAAATGCTGCGAATGTGAACTACGCATCCTTGATCTGACCAATCAATGGTACCTGTTTGGTTTCCATGGAGTAACATCTGCCAAAAGGTTTAGTAAGTGTGAGGCCCAAAGCATGGGAAACCTTTGCTGGCATGACATTATCAGAAGCTCTAGAATCAATTATATAGTTGCTTAGTTTATGACCATTGATCAGGAGAGATAGGTAAAAAGGTTCAATTTTCCTTGATGCGGAAGTCAAGGCAACATTTACATGAGATGTAGGAGGAGTGGGAAGAATTCCTTTTGGGGAAATGGGAGGAAGGACGACAGCCTGGCTTTGGATATACTTAGTTAATCTTACAAGTTGTTCTAGGTTGGACTGAAGGTACTCAGCTTCAGACATCTGGATCTTGGTCTTTTTAGCGTGATCAATTATATTAAATGCAACCAATGGTGCGCTAACGCAGTAATGAGTCCTTCATTTTGTGTTTGTGGAGGAGGATTACTAGTCTTTATGGAATTAGAGGAAGGCTGAATTGGAGGAGAAATGGGAGGAAAAAATTTCTTTACAAAAGGTTTAATAGGAGGTTGAGTAGGAAGGGGATTACCTCTTTTAGCGATCATTAGAGGAGGAGTTACCACATCCTTTTCTTTTTATTTTTCAGCAGCAACTTTTTCTTATTTTCCTTGCGGCGAGTGAAAACTACGTATGATTGTCCACTCGCATACCCTTGGGTGCCCTCTTCTTCATCGATTCCTCATCTTCAAATTCCATATACACGATAGTAGAGTCACAAGTCAGTTCACCGACATCTTGATCATCTTCGCCTTGTAATGAAGGTTCTTCATAATTTGGATCATCTTCTTCGATTTCAACTAAAGCGTTAACTGAGGGGCTTCAATTGCTAACCTTAGAGAAGAAGTAGGAAAACACGACCTTTGGGGGGTGTTATTGGGAGTGAATTTCCTCCTTGGGATATCCCAGATGCGGAGTAGTAGACGATGTCCGGGCCAATTGTTTCTTTAATGAGAGCAAGTCATTCGGCATCTTTTGGAATGCTTTGGATTTGATGAGGTAGTTTGAGAAGAAGTTGGAGCGTTTTATTTTGATGGCTCTCATCTTAACTCGCTAGATATAAGGAGGTTATCCTCTATCCGAATGGCCATAGCCTGGGCAAGGACCAAGGTGGGTATCTGTTCCTATAAAAGTAAGAAACCTACTTTCAAACTCATGGCATTCAAGAAGAAACACTTTTGATTTTCTAATGTTGGCATCATGGCAAGCGAGAACACGGTTGATTAGTGAATTGAAATGGGTGATAAAATTGTGCATGGTTTCATTGGCTTCCTTCTTCATGTGAGTGATTTGCGATAATAACACGAATGCATCCTCTGAAGGCTTGTATCTGTCTTCAAATGTAGTCTGTAATGTGGCCCAACTAGTGATGGATCCGGTTGGTAAATGCTGGAACCATTTTGATGCAGGCCCTTGCAAGGTCTCAAGAAAGAGATGTACCGATACGTCTTCATGAGTCACGTCCAAAATATTGCATGACATAATAAACGCAGCTATATGCATGTTTGTGCTTTGATTTCTACTCCCATTAAATTTTGAGAAATTCTTGTGATTCCCACTGGGGAGGGGGTGTACTGGATGTGGCAGTGCTAGAGGACCCATGGCATTTCCCCATGGTACAGGTAAATTAATTTCCATTTGAAAAGTGAGAAAAATAATGTGGATAGGGAGTGTGGTTCCACTTAGCAAAAGAGCACTGTAAGTCGATGTCGAGGCACCCTGTGAAATCCGGCTCTTTCATGGAGGTGAGGCACTTCTTGCTGATCGATCCACTGAACTTAGTGATGTGAATCGTGCTAGAGTGATATTGAAATTGTGCCTTTGAAGTAGTTCAAATATTGGATCAACTTCTCCACGAGCTATTCTACTCGAGTAAATTGTTCACCCGCCAGCGCATCCATTCGATTCTGCAACAATTAAGAGTAGATTTGCAACAATCTTTTGTTTGGACTTGCTGATTTTCTGATTTTTGGCAAAAATCAGCAGCATGTACTTTTTCTTTTTTAATTTTATCCTTTTAAATGACAACCGATTGTTGTTTTCTCGACAAATATTAACAAGGATAAAAAGGGTGGGTCAATTTAGAAAGCTGATTTTCGATCTTTGACTTGAATTTTGCAAGGTTTTGAAAATAACATAAAATGTCGAATCTCGAGATCTATTGAAATATACAAGTTTTTGTAAAAACTCGGTGAACTAAAAGCTCCTATCTAGTCTAGATCTATGGAATTGTATAAGGAAATTTTCAATTTTGATCTTCTACAAAATTTTTAATTTTTTAACAAAGAGTTAAAATTTTGCAATTTGGTAGTGATTTTTATAGTTTTTAGTTATTTCCTTAGTTAGTTCCCAAAGAGTCGCCAAAAATGTTGTTCGAAAAACTATAGGTTAGGAAGGTTGTGGGGAAACAGACCAATAGTGTGCGGGGCATAGCCCTCTTTAAGACATCAAAGTGAAACTGGTTTATTGCTAATATATCAAGTAGGAATCTGCAAATCTACACTATTCTAACTTCAGGGGGTTTGGGATCTCATCCCAGTAGAGGGAGTTCCAACAATGAATAGAAAGATAGGAGGGAAGGAATGAAGGAAGATATACTCCAAGGAAGAAAAGAAATGAATTCCAAGACAGAAAGTTCAGAAGGTTTATGCTTTGGGCTGGTAGTAAATAGAGCCAAACTTACTTGCATAAACAAATAAAGCAATACTGATGAACATATGACGATAATAGGAATGAATCCAATAGAATAAAAACATAGATCTAACTTAAGAAAGATCTGATGCAAATAACACATATATTGAGCACAAAGTCTGAGCATATGTATTAATATTTCTTTTGTTACAAGAAAACACAAAGTTTTTCTCTCTTCACTTCTCTTTTCATACAAAAATGTCCACTCTTGAATACAACAAGTATTCAAGTATTTATAGAAGGAGAGGAGGAAAGAAGACAAAAGCAAACCAACAACTACAAAATATCTTACAATATATTTACAAAATATCTAAAAAGTCAAAGGTTGACTTTGGGCAAGTTTTGGAGGAAACATCCCATGATGCAACATGGATGATGTCATCGTAAATGCCAACAAGCTTTTTAAATATTTTTAAAAAATGATCAAAGCATACATAAGAGGAGAAACTATTCCTCGTCATCCCTTTGCTTAAACTTAGTGTCTTGCTTCGATCGGGAGAGTCGATGTGACATCTGCGCTCGCTATTCCATAAACCGGCTGATCATTGCCTAAAGTTGATCATGATCTAGACCTTTGCAATGGTTTCCAATTACTTTGCAAGTTTATTTTTCATTCTTGAGCTTGTCAGGTAACCCGTGAACTCCTCGCATGCATCGATCAAGAAGCCAATGAAATCGTGGCCAGGCCAAAAGGTTATTGATTGACTCTCGGTCGAAAGTGACCTCTGGTGCCAAACCTTGAGTGACTATAGCTTTGAAGCACTTTGGAATGTATCGTCTACTTCCCTCAAGGTGAACGATTCACTGAGCATCCCTAGAGACATCTTTGTAACTATCTGCTCCATGTTGTATCGTGCATCTAGGGCTTCATCCTTGATTTTATCTATCCTCTCTAGGATATATTCCATTTGATCGACCCAATAATCTAATGCAACGAGAGCTTTATTATGTGCCCACGGGTGATCGATGATGTCGACCTTCAATAGGTTGTCAGCTGAGCAGTTAGCCATTGCTTGGAATGTTTCATGTTGCAACTGGCGTTATCCAAATCTTCGAGAGGGGAACTCACTACTCGCTTGTAGCTCCTTATTAGCTTGATCTATATCCTGGTAGAGCACTGTGAATTTCTTAATCATTTCCTCACTATCTCTGAGGATTCACTCAATCCAGGAGGATATTACCGCACCTTGTTCACCAATCTTAGCATATTCATTTATTTTATCCTAACTGAGAACTTCAAGGGGGTTCAATGGCGATCACGATCCACGAGGAGCGTTGCCCATTCTCTGTAATGCTTGGAGGAGATGTTTGTTTTGTTCCTTGAGTATTATCTTCTCCTCTTTTGCTTCTTGGAGCTTCTTGCAGAGAGCATCCACAACAAACAAGGCCTCTCCTTGTAAGCTTTCAGATGAGGTTCCCATTGTGACTTGAGTCACTATGAAGTTTGTGGGAGACAGATCTTTCTTTTCTTTGGTGGGATTCGGGTATGCAATCTCCATGACTCTCTCCCCAAGTGATTTTTGAAAAGCGAGTTATTACTTTCTGCTTCTTGGGTCCCTTCTTTAGAATGATGGAGAAGTCCATGGGTGCGATGGGAACCTTTCTCTTGTGCTTGACCCAGATGGTCAAAAATCTAGCTAGGACTTATGGGAGAGGGAGTAGAGGGAATAGAAGAAGAAACAGGAGTGAAAGGGGAAGAAACTGAGGAGGCCTCAGGGAAGTATGTTGAAACACTTGGTGGTGGCATCGATAAGGAGTGCAATGCACCGCTGCTTGTGGGGCCTGGAGTTACTACAGGAGAAGAAAAGGACATGGAAACAAAAGGGATCTGTAATTGGATGGAGGGAATACTGGGTGAAAAATCTATGAGAGAGGAGAAGATGGAAGAGGTGGGAGATGGAAGGGAGGAAGGAAGAGGAGAAGACACATCCATAGGAATAGATGCTTGAATGATAGGAGGAGGGGAAGAAATGGAAGAAGGGATGCTGGGTACCTTGGCAGTTGTAGTTGTGACAACATCCTGAGTGGATGTATCTGTTGAAACTTTTGTTGTCTCTTCTTCTTTACCTAGAGACACCAGGTCGACCACTTGTTTCTCAGAAATGGTAGGAGGGATTTGAGAAGCTTCTTCTTGTTTGCTTGATTCACCCTCCTTTGTCCTTTCCTTTTCCTTTCGGCACTTGGGCCGATCTTGGAGGTGCTCTACCTGAAGGAGAAGTAGAGAAATCTACTCCAAGGTAGGTGAGACCATTCTGTTTGCACCAATGCTTGGTGCACTGCAACGTGGGCTTAACCCTTTCCTGAATGGTCTTAGGTGCTTTGGCTCTGTCGACCTCTGCGAACAACCAATCGTTTTCATTTGTGTCAAGGTAAACTTGATCAATTTCTTGATCAGTCTCTTGGAATCCCTTTGGGATAATAGCAACACCATAGTGGATGATTTCAAAGAGCTTATTACACTATCTCATGATGTCTATCTCATGTGTTAGGTTAATCCAAATGTCCTTGATTTCAGGAACATGGATGGGATCAATTCTTACCCTTGGGAGGCAGCTTCAACAGTCGAAGGTCGGCCTTACTAGGAAGTTGTGCTTTAGATTTAGCAACTCAAGCTCAACGCATACATCTCCCGTGCTTTGGCAAGTGTGGTGCAGTGTATCAGCCAACTTTAAGGGGAATGGAGTTCCTCCTTTCTTTCTCTTCATGCACTTCTCATGGTAAATGATCAGTTGCCTTGACAACTCCAAGAGGATCAGCTTTGGCCTTGCATATCTTGGCAACTTTGTTGGTTCACCCTTGAAATTCATAGCTCTGAGGTATGTGAATGTGGGGAATTTTGTGAACAATGCTCCCCATTTCTTTGTGGTAGCAATCACACTCATTCCGTCCATTGTGTCTCATATTTGGTCTCAGCAAGCAGATCACCTCATAGAAGAAGGCATCATTAATCTTGGAGAACTGAGAGATGCTGGCCTTGAGCTTTAGCTCTGGGTAGAATTCATATATTTTGACCTGGGGCCATACCCCATTTCGAGCCAAGCCTGCAAAATCTCTTGTTGATGCTGCAATGTATACAACATAGGAATTCATGTAGAACTTCCCAGTTGTTAGAACTTATTGAAGCTGCTGGGAGATGGTGTCACTGATGATTTCACCCCAGCCAAAACAATGATTAGGCACATTCTTGCTCATGGTCTCTAGGTACCTCAGTATCCATTTGTGGAAATAATGGGCATCAGAAGCCCAAATACTCTGTTTAGGAAGGTGATTGTATCACTCAACTCCTCATTGAAGTCACTATGGTGGATGGTCTGTGGCCATCTACTTACCAAATTCTTATTTTTAGATAAAGTTTGTTCATCATTTGCATGCATTTATCCTCATTATCGTCCCAGGCCTTCTTGTAGTCTTCTAGACTTATTTCTACATATTGCCTGTGATGAGGAATGCCCAGGGTTAGTTCAAAGTGATGGGTTATGTGAGGTCAATGATCGTATTTTTCTCTTTGTCTTTGACACATCTAGTGTCCTTGTTATAACACCGAGCAACCAACATAATAAATTCATTGTTTACAACACTTACTGGTAGCCCAACTACAAAGTGCAATCCACTGCCCACTAGTTTGTTCATCCATGGGCCACTGCTTGCTGGTTGGTCCTTGCCCAAAAGTCATCCATATCAATATGCCCTAGCTCAGAGTCTCTGATGTCGAGGTTGCTCTCTGCATATGAGTCAGGCATCCTGACTTTCTGATATTTGTACTTCATCTCTTGTTCCGACTGCTTTGCTTTAGCTTTAGACTTTGTTGGTTTCTTGCTTGATGAAGACATGTGTGAGCTCAAGGATGGTTGTTGTTGTTCTGCAAGAAGGATCAAGGAGGTCCAACATAGAAGAGCCATGTCAACCATCATGTTATTCATAATAAAATCTTACAGAATGAAGAATGAGCAATTATAAGGCTTAGGGTGCAAGGTGCAGGTTCATAGCATGTTGCAGAGGCCTTTTATTGTTGGGTGCACTTTCTGAGGTGTTGACATGAGTAAAAATGTGCTCAATGTTTATAGGAGAAAATTTGCACTCAGCAGAAGGGCGTGGTTTTTTGATGTTAACATGCAATTTTGGGTGCCAAAGGGTAAAGCACATTTAGGAAGGTGTCAACATGAGGAAGATTGTGCTTGTTGTTGCATGAAAAGTTTCAGCACCTAAAGACAAGGCGCAGGTGTGAGTTAGCAACACACAACATGGCATGTTGATGTCAAGGAAGATGCACCTGCACCTTAGGAAATTTTGCTTTTGTGGGGTGCATGGAAAGTTTGTGTTGCATGGGTTTAGAGTGCGCCAAGGCGTAACTTTGAGAAATGCTACAAGAAGAAACAACACACCAAGGAAAAAAACACGTGGCATAGTTTTTCAGTACATAACATCCAATGTTGATGTTGCACAAGTGGCGCCTGCGCCTTAGGAAAAACTGCTAAGTGCTCTTTATACTTGGGCATGGGTTTAGGTTATGCTTTGCAAGAAGGTAAAGTGTGCCAAGGTGCAATTTTGGTAGATGTTGCAGGGAAGGACAATGCGCCATACTTTTAATCAGTTTAACAACTTAGCTTATTTTCTTTCTTTCTCTTTCTCTCTTTTTTGGATATCTCAGATGGTAAAGAGAGGGTTTGTTTTAGCAAGGTAACAGGTAGGAAAAGATGAGTTTTTAGTTTCTTCAGAGGTAGGGGCCTTCCAGATTTGCAGATCTGGAAAGAGAGGAAAAGGGGTTTCCAGTTGGTTATAGATTGTTAGGTTCCACTTTTTTAGATTTAATATTTTTATACAAGCCCTCAGCCTAACACAACCAAAAACAAAAACCACAACATCAACAAGGATGACAAAAGCCACTTACCTAGATTTATAAAGGACGAAGGATGACATTGGGGTCCACAAGCTCGAAAAACAAAGACGCGGGGTGACAAGGATGGTGACAGTGTGCAGAAAACACATTTTTCAATTTTTAAATCGTGAAAATGACAGTGTCGACGCCTTTATTTATAGGAAAACTGGCATTTGTTGTCTCACCAACTTCTTTTGGCGCACCTTTGGGAGTATCAACACGAAAAAAGTGTGCCTTAGCACAACCTTATGGATGTCAACACAACGCTTCCAAAGGCCTAAGTGCATATTTTTGGATGTTGTTATGATAATTTTAGTGCAAATGAGAGCAACTTCATTGATGTCGACACAACAATGAGTGTGCCGAAGGATTTTTAAGGTGGAAAAAATTTGGGTATGTCGACACGACATTTCCCATGCCAAAGGGATTTTTAAGGGGCACACATTTCTTAATGTCGACATGAGAATTCCTGCACCTAGTTCAAAAAGGCACGTTTTGAGAGCTGTTGACACGAGTGAAAATGCGCCGAGGGAAAAAGCTAAAAAATGGCTCTGTTTAGAAATAACTTGATTTTCAAAAGGGAGTTTTAGGCCATTTTTAACGCTAACAGACTTATCTAGGGGACCAAAACGAAATTTTTGGTATGGTTACTTGAAAATTACCCTTGTCAATTTCGCAGATAACAAGCTTATAAGAAACCCAAACGATTTCTTCATTAAGCTCAGATAAAAAATTCCAAGAGCTCCAAAGATCCAAATAAGTCAAACAACCATAAGGTTCAAAATCAAACGTAATTCAAGAATGCATATCAACGT
The DNA here is from genome assembly GCA_018340775.1 of Taxus wallichiana var. yunnanensis. Classification (NCBI taxonomy): domain Eukaryota; kingdom Viridiplantae; phylum Streptophyta; class Pinopsida; order Cupressales; family Taxaceae; genus Taxus; species Taxus wallichiana. Next base: position 757,520,458 of record CM031242.1, on the reverse strand, counting down.
AATCATCAAGTATGGCACAAAGTGCATAAACCTCTAGATAGGGAACTCAAGCTCTCGCATTCAAAATCCACATTTCAAGATAAATCATAGTCATTTCTTGAATATGATCTCAAAGACAATCATCGAGATCAAAGATAATATGAATATTGATAAGAAAACACACTTAATGTACCTTATCAAGTAAATCATGAACATTGTTGTTGGATCTTTTCATGCTGAGTGACCTTGTTGATCCCACCTTTTAGAAAAAATAAAATACAAAAAAAAGAGAATTTAAAAAAAAAAAGGTAAACGATCAAACATTGCAATCAAGTATTGCGTATACACATACATATTATTTCTTCACTTTCTTACTATTCCTATGTAATTATTCCACCATTTTCATCCCTTCGATGATATTTTGGTTACCCTATTCACACACGTTTTGTGACATTTATCTCTATGGTACCCATTTGACCTTGGTATTTCATCACCTTGGTAAATTAAAGAACGACTGACCTTGTAGAGATCCTATCATAATCAACATCTAATAAAATTATTGTGAAGAAAGTTTGGACGTATTTGTTGACACTATCCAATATCATCATCACAATCACTTCTATATCCTTCCATCAAGCCATCTGTGGTCCTTAACCCCTTGTCAAACAAGAGAGCTGAATTACATTTTTAGAAAGTAAAAAAATCAAATCAAACAACAAAAGCTAAAAGTAAAAGCAAATTGATATATATAAATCTCTCTTGGGGTATTTCCAATAATCTCTACTAGGGATATGAGCACTGACTAATAGTAGAGCAATGTTGCGATTAGAATCAAATGCATCTCCATTGAGGCTATGGTTTCTTGGATGGCAGCGAGCAATGTACGACTCTCCTTCCACAATCCATTCATAAATCAACTTTGAAAATCAATCATTCCTACACATTGGCTAGTGTGTCTTCACTTGTTGTCTATCAAATATTCACTTTGAGAGGTAATTAATTTCCACGTGCACACACTGGATCTCTATGAGCAAACAAGATTAGTATGTTACCAAGTTTATTTTTTTGGACCTTGTTTAGACTCTTACTCTAGTCCGTATCTTGTCTCATGATTCGTGCCTTTTGATAATCACTTCTTCATTGCAAGGATTCTAAGTTACATTCATAACATTCACATCGTTCTTCTACTTTGTTCAGAACATCCATGTGTATAAGATTTCCTTTTTTCCATGTTTGTGGACACCTTTGTCCCCTTTCACAAAAATAATCTTCTACTTCCTTTCTATCATGTGTTTCTTGGCCAGCTTACGCTGGGGCATCCTTTCTCCTTCCTAACACATCATTAGTTTATGTTCATCATCATGATTGAACCTATCCATATTGGCCTTGATCCAGCCTCTGCGTGTGAAGATTTTTCCTTTGAATACTCCCACCTAACACTAGGGAATTTTTGCATCTTCACTTTCTTGTGCATACGCGTGGAATTCTACCCTTGTACATCCCATCTATCACTAGGGGAATCCATGCTTCTTTTTCTTCCTGTACATAGCTTCAGAAAACTTTCAAAATCACAAAAACATTCAAATATGTTAGAAAAATAAAAACATTCAAATATGTTTTAGAAAAATTCTAAAAATAAAAATCATCCTAAAAAACGTCACTCTTTGGTTCTCTCCCGTTCATGTGCGCGACTTGCAGATTATCTGGATCTACCCCCATTAACAAATCTGGTTTGCTTACTATGTTTGTACTTTGAGGCAAAATGAGTTTCTTGGTACTGTTTCATAGTGCATGATTGAGTTTCATAGGACCCAAGTGTCCTCTATTATTCCCCTTGTATGTATCCTTTCTTGGGGCACCATTTTTAACCCTTTTCATTAATTCACATAGGTCGAATTGAATCTCGATAACAAAAACATTGGTACAACTATCTTAGACATTGTTGGTTTAAGTATGTGTGTTTGTACTTGTTTCTTTATTAGGTTAGCTTGTTTACTTTCTTGTATTGCATTACATTATGTATGTTGCATGGAGTTAGGCATCGTTTTAATTTCTCGTATTGCATTGCATTCTATATGTTGCATGGAGTTGGTGTTTTAGCATAGACATTTGTTCGTACTATGGATTTTCATGTCATTCTACACTTTTGTCATATGCTTACATTTTTAATAAGGACCGATGATGAAGATCACTGCAATATGATGAAAATTAAGTTGTTTACATGGCACTGGATGGATGTTATCTCATTCCCCCTTCCTCATACTCATTTTCTTCTATATTCCCTTTCTTCTCTTCACACTATTCTGCTCTTTTTCTAGGGGCATATTACATCCTTCACATTCTATTTGTTTCCTTCATCTTTTTGATCGTTGATCAACCTCTTTCATCACCTCATCGACACTCGAGGGGAATCCTTCATTCTACTAAATTTTTTCCTACCCCTTCAAAATTTTTACTTGTTTATACTTTTCTACTATCTTTGAAGTGGTGTAGCTTATGCCACCCCAAAGAGGGGCAAATGTAGACACCTAAAATCTGCTTATGCCTAGCATTTCCTCTAATTCGGTCGATTAACGACACTTTGTTAATTAGATATTCTTTGCTCCATTCTTGGATGCCCATTCATGACACCTTCTTGGTCGTATTCCTCCTATAATAAACTAATTTGGCTAATAAACCCCTTGTATTAGCTAAACATCTCCCTATTCACTTCTGCAAGCTTCCTAGGCTATTAATCAATCACATATGATTAATCGACTCCTCCCAACTCTCAATGAGTCACTAATCACTTGCTAATCAAGTTTAACTAGCCTAAACCAAACTTAGCTCTTCTAAAGCATGTTTATCCACTCCTAATCATAAAGTGCTTTTTGGATTACCTTTTGTCCCACATGCACCAAAATTCCAAACTCTCCCAAAGAGAAAACTATAAATACAAGGCTAAGCCCTCCCTTTCAACCTTACAACTCATTTGTATTAGCCCAAGCTATAAACATCTGATCTTGAGCTTACTTCCTCCATTGGAATAGCTTCTTCATCCATTTATTCATGATAGGTTAGTAATGAAAGATATAAACTTGGCCTTGTAGCCATTTTAGTGAGATTCATTCACCTTCTTGAAGTAAACAACAAATCACCCTTTGATTGCTAAATTGATCTTCATAGGTTCATGTTTTAGTTAGTGATCTAAAGAGTAGGGATAACTTAGGCATGTTAGTTTGATTTAATCTTGTTTCATGCAATGATAGAAGTTGTTCCTTTAAGTTCTTATCTTGATGGTTTAGTGTAGATTTGATCAATGCTTTGAGGTTATTATATTTTAGCTTCTTTTGATTAACATTCCTAATTTATACATGAACACATATTCCATCTTGACTTGTTATTCTGCCACATGTTCTCTAAAGAAGTGATATTTGATTGGAATATGATTCATTCTGGAGTGCATAACAAGATTCTTCAAAATGTTTATTACACTTGTTTTATCAAAAACTATTGAAATTGGATGAATATATGTGACCATGGGCTTTGTGTATTTTATCAATGTGGTTCCTTGTTTTATTAGTGATGTGCCCCTTTCTTTTATTTAATTAAATTGTGGTAGATTAATGGGAGAAAACATATGGTTAAAAGTTAAATAAATAAAATTGGGATATGAGAAAGTAATTATAGAAGTTGTTGGCTTTTGTATTTAATGTGTAAGTATGTGTAAGAGTTGTGTAAGTCAGATTTTGGAGTATGAAACACTCCACCTCCTTGGAAATTCGAATTTGTCCTTGGGGGCTGTTTTGGAGGCTTATGGGACAAGTAAAACTTGTCCCATACCTCTTAAGTTTATTTACCAACTATACCTATGGTTGGAGGGTTGATTTTAGACATTTTTAATGCATTTTATAAATCATGTTGCATGTTTTAATTGCACTCTTCTTACAGTTTATTTAATTCAGTCCTTTGGGGTGTGGGCTTTTGGAGTGTGCAAGTAATGTGTCATATTTTCACCCACCTCTTTATTGTGCTTTGGAGAATGAAATTTTTACTTTTGTGTTGGATTTGAGGATGTGTGATGTGGCATCCTACATGGATCCACATCATCCTCTTCTCTTCCCACTTCTATAAAATTCAAACTCATTTCCTTGTTTTGGGTTGTTGAGATTTTGCATACTTCCTTTTGGGGCACATTTTCTTGCTGTTGGGAGATCTTGCTTGGAGAATATTTGGAGAACTTTTCATGCTTGTTGGTTGCTGATTTTGGGACTGTGTTTTTGGCATTGAAAGCTTGTTGTTTGGAAACAAAAGCTACCATGGAGAGGTAGGAGCTTAGCTCTTCTCTTATGCTATTATTTCTTGTTGTGTTTGTGTGAATGGTGTATGTTTTTTTATTTGTTGGCTATTTGGGTAGACTACCATAGGAATGGTGTAGGATAAGGATATGGGGAATTCATGTGGGGGCATAAGGGAATGCTAATGGCATCAAAATTCTTGTGGAGGGAGTTTGGGTTTGGGATCCACCATGGAAAAGAAATAGCTTGCATTTCTTACTTTGTGGGGGCATAAGGAAAATATGTGGGGGCATAAGGAGGGATTGTGGGGGCAATAAGGATATGTGTGATGAATTATTTTGGCAGTTTGTTACAGGTGGATTCCTAATTCCCATTGGGAGGCATAAGTAGCTTCCCCCATAATTCTTGCTTCTTTGGCTTGCATGATAAAGCTTGAGTTCTGTTTGAATGTTTTCCAATGCAGTTGTAAACTATTGTCTTGTGTTGAACTGACTTTCTAAATTGAAATGTGCATGTTGAAAGAATGCTTTGTGTGTTTTGTGGAAGCCAGTTGTTGTCATGGGTTGAATCACACCTTTTATTGCATTGTGGTTGGGGCTCGGGGCCAATGATGAAGGATGGCTTCTCCTTTCATTAGATGTCTTGGTTGGGTGGAGAGTGTTGCCTTTCCCCCACTTTTGTTGTGATCAAATTGGAAGAAAAAGGGAACTTGCATGTTGCTGTTCTGGAGCAGAGGAAAATTCAGTTTGATAGTCCCTTGTGAAATATATTTTATTGTAACCTTTCCCACTTTGAAGTGGATGAAATTGTAATGTATTTTGTGAAGAAAAGATGTATGTAATTGGTTATGAAAGTTGTATATTCGAAATGTGAAAGATATTTATACTCTGTTCTATTTATTGGAAAGAAAGAAATAGAAATATGTTATTTGCATTCAAACATTGAAAGATGTAAAGTTGTATAATTGAAGTCAATAAAGGATTGCAATACCTTTCTTCATATGCATTGTTGTTTTGAATTGGAACATCAAATTGTGATTGGAATCCCTATTTTGGAAAGTGGAAAAGGAAGAAACATGTGAGATGAAATTGTATTATTCTGCCTTGTTTAAAATGTATGATTTTGGAAAGGATAGAAAACTGCATTCTTATTTTAATGTTTGATTGAAGAAGGAAAAACATTTAAGGCTAGCATGGAATGAATTCAATGTTTTATTGCATGGCAAAAGAGATAGTTTAATCTCTGCATTTCGAAATGTATAAGTTCTTTTACTTCACTGTATACTTTGTAAAATTCCTTAATCAAATGTTCAAATAACCTGCAAATAGATAAAAGACAAATGCAATATTAAATTGAACTTAGTATGACCAAAATGACCCCAAACAGACTAAAAACTCTTAAGAAATCTTTAAGAAACCTTTCAATTGAACAAAGGAAAATTTTGCAGATTTCAAATTGGAAATCAATCAAGCAAAATCACCTTCCAAAAACATCCCAAATCCTTCTTAGAATAATCCTCCATGTCAGTTTGGCATGTTGAGTGAAGGAGGAGATCAAATTGAACCAAATTTATAAGTTAAAATTTTATCAGTTTTCCTTTTAAAATCCTATAGGCCATTTTCATAAAATTTACCCCTTAAATTTTATCAAAATCTAAAATTTATGATTTCTATATAAAGAGGGCATTGAGAGCTTTCCAGAAAGTCCTTGTTTGCCCAAAATTGAGCTTCCTAGCAAAAGTTATGGCCCTTTGAAGTTTTCCTTGGCCGGAAAATTTGGGAAAATTTTCCCTGGCTGGCCCACAGCCTGAAATTTTCCCTAAAACCCTTAGAAAATTTTTGGAAATTTTTTTGGAAAATTTTTAAATCTTCCCCTATCACCCCACCACGTCATGACCAATCGTAGGGCGCCACATGGCCTCATGAGGAAACGCGAAGGCACGAAATAAAATTCTTCCTTGGTACCTTTTTAATTTTTTTGGAAAATTTTACCATTTTCCTCTGCCAGCCCACAATCCCACATCCATCAGGTACTACCACGTGGCAATGTGGGGTGATAGCAGAGGGAGTGAAACCCACGTGAATTTATCATTTAACAAAATTTTTGTTTTGGATTTTTTTATATTTTCCTTCCACAGCCCCACACTCCCACCCCTGCATTGGAAAAATCTCCTCTCTGACGGGCCATTTACGAACCGCATGAAAAACTTACTCCTTTCACACTCCCCTAGGTGAAATCTCCTAAACACCTCTACCACCCCACGCTTCCCTCATTCTTTCCTACATGAGCTTGGAGCTCGACATGTGTCCTTGGCGGCATAGCGGAGGCACGGGCGCAAGTTGGATTTTCTCCCGCGCAAAGGAAAAAATTGCTAAGTCACCCCGCGACCCGCCAACTTGCCCTTTTGGGCAATTTTTCATCCCTGGGCCCATAGGCCCACCCTTGGGGAAAATTTTCACCCCAAGGCCCGCCGGCCCATAACTGGAGTTTTATAAGGAGTTAGGAGGACTTCTTTATATCATCGAAAGGTGAGAAAATTTCCTATCCAATGGGAATGATTTAGGGAAATTTTGAATGTGTTAAGTATGAGAAAAATCAAGTTAAAACTCTGAGCCTGTTAGAGAGTGGGTATGGTGATAATTTACCCCCTGAACCTAACTAAAACTTCTAGCCTAATTTTTGGACCTTGTGACCTCTGATAATTGCTAATAAAAGAAAAGTATGTTCTAGTAGATTAAATTTGTTTGAACTTGTTAGTGACAACTGTTGTATTGTAACCTAGTTGTAGACACTTCTAATTAAAAAATTATTCCATAATTTTCCTAACCCACCGTAGGTTGTTTCTTGGGTCTCATGTGGGTTGTTTTAGCAGGGAATCACATATAGTAGACTCCTAATCATTAACCTTTATAGAGTTTGATTTGATTATGGGGATTCATCATCTTTACTTGATTTACAGCTTGTGACCATGGGAATGCCCACTGGTTTGAAATCTTCCATCGTATTTTTTTTCAAAATCTACTTGATATACTTGGTTTTTGAGATGAAAATGTCTTTGTCATATTGATAAATTTGTAACCCAAGGAATAATGATAACTCACCAAGCATGGACATCTCAAACTCCTTTTGCATTTCCATAGAAAAATCTTGACATATTTTGTCACTACTACCTCCAAAAATAATATTATCATATAAAACACAACAATTAACCGATCATCATATCCTGTCTTGATGTAAATATTTATATCAACAATTACCCTTTTGAAACCTTTTTGTTGTAGATACTTGTCAAGTCTTGAGTACCAAGCTCTGGGGCTTGTTTCAGCCCATAAAGTGCTTTCTTCAACTTGCACACATAATCCTTATCTTCTGATAAGAGGAAACCTTCTGGTGTTCAATATATACTTGTTCCTCTAAATTTCCATCAAGAAATGATGACTTGACATCAATACCTTCAACTTGAGCATACCCCTTACAAACTAATCTTTCTTTATTTCTCACCACTTGTCCATCTTCATTTAGCTTGTTCCTCGAAAACCCACTTGGTGCCAATCAATTTTTTGTCTTTTGGTCTTGGGAAAAGTTCCCAAGTTTCATTATTTTCAATTTGATTCAACTCTTCTTCTATAGCCCCAATCCAATGTTTGTCTTCACTTGCTTCTGCAAAATTCTTAGGTTCTATTTTAGATAGTAAGGACATGTTTGCATGTTTTGATACATATGACAATCTTCTTCTAATATATACTCCATTGTCTTTATCACCAAGAATTTTTATTTTTGAATGGTTATTTTGGAAAAATCTAGATGGTTCCTTTGTATCTTTTGTTCAATCACTTCTTTTTCATCTTCTTCTTCTCCTTTTTCTTCTTTACAGCTTGTTTCCTTTGGGTAATCAATTTCTTGTGCTCTTTCCTTTTAATACCTTAATTCATCCACTTTTACATTTTCACTCTAAAAATCTTGTGTAATGTTTTATTATAGCATCTATAGGCCTCGCTTCTTGAAGAGTAACCAAGGAAGATACCTTCATTAGATATGGAGTCAAATTTTCCCAAATCCTCATCATCTCTTCTTATGTAGCATTTTCTTCCAAAAACTTTGAAGTACTTAACTGTAGCTAGTCTACCCTTCCATAGTTCATAAGGTGTTTTACTATTGTTGATTCTTATTTTCCCTCTGTTCAGAATGTAGAATGTTGTATTAGCTAATTCTCTCCAAAATTTGTCTAACAACTTAGATTCATCCTACATTATTCTTGCCATCTATTGAATAGTTTGATTCTTTATTTTTACAACTGTATTCTACTATGGAGTCCTAGAAGTTGAGAGATGTATCCTTATTCCATGATTCTTAAAAAATATTAATATTCATTTGAAGTAAATTCTCCTCCTTGATCCGATCTCAGGCACTTGATTTTCAGACCAGTTTCATTTTCAACTAAGGCTTTGAATGCCTTAAACTTCTCAAATGCTTCAGATTTCTCCTTTAGAAAAGTAACCCATGTCATTCTAGAATAATCATCAATTAGCAACATAAAATAACTCTCACCTTGCAAAATTTATGTCCTTGTAGGCCCAAAAAGGTTTTTATGGACAAGTTCTAATGGTTTTGATGTTGAGTACTCCTTTGATTTGAAGCTTTCCTTGTTTGTTTCCCGTGTTGACATTGCTTGCAGATAGTGTTTGAAGGCTTAAAAATCCTTGGCATATCCCTTACAGCTTTCTTAGTACTAATTTTTACTAGATTATCAAAGTTTATATGACCCATTCTTCTATGTCATAACCAACTCTCATCTGCTTGTCCCATGTAGCATTTTTCTCCTTTGATCTCACTAAGGATGTAAAGGTTATTAGTTGTTTTGCTTGCATCTGCAACTAGTTTTCCTGTACTCGCCTTCTTGATTTCACAACCTTCATCATGAAATGTGAGGGTGTGTCCTTGATCACACATTTAAATAACACTTAGAATATTATGCTTCAATCCTTCAACATACAAGACATTCTCAGTTTTTGTTTTTCCATTGTCAAGGCTAAGAGTACCTTTACCAGTTATCCTTGTTGTAGCATTGTCTCCAAATTTTATTGTACCTCCATTTACTTCTTTCAAAGTGAGGAATTTTCTCTTGTCCCATGTCATGTGACTTGAGAAACCACTATCAATGTACCATTTATTTCCTTCATTTTGAGCATGAAAGGAAATTTGTACAAGCATGGATTTATCCTTATTTTCTTGCTCCTTCTTTTTCCAAACTTTTGCAGTTTCTTCCTTTTGTTTATCCATGGCTTCCACTTTCTTGTTCTGCCTAGGAGGTTCCACAAAACCACTTCTATAGAAGCATGTTGTATGTCCATAGTTGTTGCACTTATAACATATAACATTGTAATCCACTAAAGGAGAAAATGAATTATAGTTCCTATTTGAGGACCCATAAGGACTTATGTTCTTGTTCCAACCAAAATTTCTTGCACGAGTCCTACAATCTATTGCTTTATGACCAAAGTGATTACACGAAAAGCAATAACCAAAGAAAGAGTTTTGAAACTTGGTCATGTGATACTACCTTGGAGGAAAAGATCTTTTGATTTTGTCCTTGTTGTCTTTGGGAGGAATGTTGGTATTTTGTGGAACATGATTTTATTTCTTCTTATTGCTTTCATTTTGATGGGACTTTTGAGAGCATCTGCATAGCTTTTTGGCTTTTCTTCATTTACCTTATTTGGTGGCTCTTTGGGATCTTCTTTGGTATTCATATGATTTTCTTTATACCCAAGACCAATCTTGATAAATGGTGACCTCCGACCATTAATGATATCATCTAATATTTCAATACTTTTTTCAAACTTACGGATTCTATTCAAATAATTAGTTTTTTTCTATATTTCCTTAAGGAAAAAATTTCAGATCGTGGTCTCTCAAATTTTTCTTCTTTTGTCTTCAATTTGATTATTACCTCTTCCTCTATTATTTTTCCTCTTCAAGTTGAATATTTAGGTTAATGATCATTTATTATTTTGAATCACAATCCTCTTCTTCATATTTCTGAAGCTGTAACTTTTGTTTTAGATTCTTTTTCTTAAGCTTCTTGATCTCATTTAGGGAACAAATGATTTCTTCTTCTAGATCCACTTCCTATCTATTTCAACATTTTATTCCTCTTCTAAATCCTTCTCTTCTTTTATTTTTTCTTCACTTTCCAAGATATCCCCTTTTGATTCTATTTCCATGAATATAATTTCTTCTCCATCATTAGAGGAGATACTTTCATTACTCTCTTCGATGAGCTACTTTCCTCTTTGAATAAAGGTTTTTCTTGTGCTTATGAAAGTTCTTTTTCTCGGAGTTTTCCTTATTTGTAGCTCTTTATATATTGATGATGTTTAATAATTTTCTTCATGTTATGATCTTATTCATCATCACTATTTTCACTTTCTGCATATGGAAATTTAGCGAAAAATTTCGTACTTTTCCACAATTAAATCATTTAAAGGAAACTTACCTTTAACATGTCGATCATTTCTTAATATTCTTTATAAAATGAGCTTCGTCTTCGTCCGATTAATTGTTAGAGCTATTACATGGCACGTAATTTTTATTATTCATCTTCTTTGAGGCTTTGAAGGCTTCCTCTCGCTTTGATGATTTCTCCTTTTCGGTTCTCATTTCATATGCTTTGTTAGGATCCCATGCAATCCATCCATTGTTAGAGTATCTAGATCCTTCATTTCTTCAATGATGGAAACTTTGGCATCAAACCTCAAGGGAAGGGACCTTAACACCTTTTGCACAATCATTGCATCTTCAAATTTTTCTCCAAGACCTCTAATGGTGTTGATGATTTCATCCACATGAAGAAGATAGGTTGCAATGTTTTCTTCATCTTTCATTTTCAAACTCTCAAATTGTCTTCTATGAGTTTAAAGCTTGAATTTTCTTCACTTTTTCATATCCTTCATAGATGTTCTTAAGTTTTTCCCAAATTTCTTTCATTGATTCACAATGCATCACCTTCATAAACTCGATTCTTATAAACCACACAATATTGCTTTCATATATTTGTATTGTTTTCACTATCCTTTTGTCCATCTCAGTATCTGGTATTGGACATGATGGAGCTACATAACCGCTCACAAATGATTGCCAAATATCAAAGCCAAGATCCATTAGATAAGTTTGCATTCTTATGCTCCAAAATGCATAGTTTGTTCTATCAAATAATGGAGCCCTATTTGAGGAGAAACCTTCTTGACTAGCCATGTGTGCTCTCAAGATCTACCTTCTAATGGTTAGACTATTTTAAAAGGAACCTACTATGATACCAAATGATGAATACACACTTATACTAAGAGGGGGTGAATCAATATAAGATAATCATTAACTTATTTAAAAACTTAATAACCATAAAATCAAAAATCATACAAGATTTAAAAATTATGAAATAAAATATTTATGTGGAAACTCTTTCGGGAGAAAACCACAGAGAAAATACTTCTCGATCTATTGTCTAAATCCAGGTCATAAAATAATAAAATTATCTTACAAAATTTGTAATTACTAACCCATTGGAGACACCAATCCCCACCGTTAAGCAATTTGTAGGCACTAACCTATTGGAGACACCAATCCCCACTTCTAAGCACCAACTTAGCAAGAGACACTAATATATTATTTTAGGAAGGACCAACCTCCAAAAAAATTCTTCAATGGATGACAATTGAATAGATATCCTTCACAAAAATCTACCTAGAATGATCTCATATTTTTCTCTCCTTCAAAAATCTGATTCAGCTTTTAATGATATATATTTATTTCTCCTCATATGCTTTCTTTTCAACTACATCTCCTTTTATACCTTCCGATGTCACTTTGATGAGGTGTGATTTATCCCAAGGGACAATCTTTATTTTATTAGATATTAGACATGGGTCAACCCATAATCTAAATATTAACACAAAAATAGAGAGGGTTTGGATATGATTCTAAACTTGTTTTTAATGCCTTAGATGTGCCCTTGAATAATAGATATTTGAAAATAATTTTTTTGGAAAGCGATTAGTAGAATTTGGATTTTAATAATAAGATAATGTTTTCCTTTGATAAAGCAAGTTCATTTGACATCAATGATATTTAATCCAACAATAAGATCTCTTTTCGGTCTCCTTCGTCGGATCCCGATTTTCACCGCACATTAGAAGAGGCATTACACTCTATTCAGCTTAAAAATTGAAAATATTCTCTACTATGCTCTTGCATCTATCATGGAATCTTTTAAGCTCATGAATAAATCCATTACATTCAATGATGAGGGAATTCTCATCACCATAACTAATGATCCTTCTCCTTATCTTCTCGATTATGGATCACATCTAAAATTTTATCATCAAGCATGTAATCATTGAAAATGAATCTTCCATGAACATGCCCCTTATCATTATTAACACAATTGAACATCCTTGATTCAACCATTGAAAAATATACCCTTACTGTGTGAGGCTATGAAACTACCACTCTAACATCTATAGATACACTCACATTAGACTTATAGCTCAGGGCCCCACACACTCCCCACTCTTTTTCACATTATGGATGCTCCACTTCAATTCAATCTTATTCTTGGTCTCCCTTGGATCCATGCCATACGTGCAATCCCATCCATAATACATCGATTTATTAAATTCACTCACTATGGGCATTAGCATATTATTTTGGCTGACCTTGAACCATTCAAATATTATAACATTGACTTTGTTACTTCTATGGTGATCCCACCACTACAATTAATTCCCCCTCACCATATCAATAATTATGCTCTTGTGGAATCAAGTACCACTATTAACCGAACATCATCTCCTCCTCTTTCTCCCACCCCATCTACCATTACTAATTGTATATCTATACCTCTATCTTCCTCCATTCCATCTTCTACTCATATTCAAAATATTCTAGAGAATTTCGTTTAACACTTTTATGTTCAAACTAACAAATTTGATGATGGCGATGATTCCTTTAAAATTATCAATGATCATTTGTGTACTTTATATTTCAACCCTATCGATGAGGATGAATCCATGTTCCATTATCTTTATACTGCATTTGGCCCTAGTGAATATTAGTTTCGTCCTACTACTCCGCTGATACTACTAATGTCATGGTTCCTTTTCACAATGTTATTAATTCTCTTGATTCTATTCATACTTCTAGCTTTGTCAACATTCCAACACACCGAGATACCCACTGGATATTTTACCCATTCTCTTGGATCATGACCTACCGACTTCCCCCACTACACACCATTATTCCACCAAAAACATTCTCACCACCAAGAAAATCCCTTTTGTGATTACCATTGTGTCTCTAGGCATATGAATAATTACTTGACCAGCCCCATTATGCAACACATTTGCACCCCGAGGGATAATGGAATCATTACCATATCTAAAAGTATAAATCCATACGTACCTTGTCTACTTCTATAAATGAACACCTGCCACACATACAACATTTTCATGATGCATTCACCCTGTACACTCTACATTCATCTAAATTATTGGAAACATGCACCTTTCGATCATACTATCACCGAAACTATGTGTACATATGATGCATTGAAACAATTGGGACTTATTCCATCAAACATTACCCCTATTTCATGACCATATTATGATTACCAAGGCTACATTATGTGACTCATTGATTTCAAAGTGCATGATTCCTAGCCACAAATGTGTGGGTCTCTCTCGAACCCAACCTTCTCCACCTACACTTGACCGATCTTGGTTACAACACATCGAGGTAAAATTGCCAAACATAATAATACTATCACCTACAATCTTCACAGTATAGAGTTACCATTTATAATGATTCATGCCTTTATTACATGCCTAATGTTGGTTGGATTTTATGTCGCTGAGTATACCCAATGGAAGCACATAAAGAACATCAACAGTTAGGGACAATCACCTATTGACATGGTGATGTTACTTTGCATTTGAGAGGGGAAATTCCCTCATATGATGAGATGTTTGTATTTTTGGGTGCTTTTAACCGGAAATAACGAAAGGGAAAAAAATTTGGGAAAGGAAAGGAAGGAGAGAAAAGAGGAACAAGAGGTAAAGGAAGGGAGGAATACAAAAATGTAAGCATCGAAAAGACTGATAAAATTAGGACACAAATTTTTGTAAATTTATCTATCAAGGATGCACCATTCCTTCTTGGTCATACAAGATTGCCATACTTACAAATTTGGAAAGATAAAAAAGAGAAGTGCAAGTTGCAAGCAAAAAAATGCACAAAAGGGAACCTTTCTATATGGCACAAAGGTATATAATGAACGTGAAATCGGGAAGCACAAATTCTTTATCTTCTTTAGAATATGGTTATATGGCACAAAGTCCAAATACCACGACACCAACACAAAGTCTGATCACCTAGGCATCAATCACACTATGAAGGAACAACAACATTAATAATTCAATCACAAGAAGAATGATAGATTTTGCAATTGAGAACCATTAACACAACAATAGATAAAACATTGTATTCATGAGGGAAAATTTGTGTACACAAAGTTACAACAACATTATCCAACAAAGGCAGATAAAATAATTCCCCAAAATATTGGTGAGAAGAAGACCCATTAATAATTATAACTTAGCCTTTATAGGCTTATGATCAAGAATTACACAATCTTCATTGCTCTTAATTGCTATGTGGGGTCGAAATCTCCATCAAATAAAAATAATCCTTAAGAGGAACTTTCCCTTTCTTGAAATAATTTATTTCCTCAAGTATATTTCTTCAATGATGCTATAATAATGGTTCATGTATAGGAATTCCACATGATAACATTCTGAATGCCACATGATATTTGTCTAGACTTTCATGTTTCTTTACAACTTTTAAAGCTTTTATTCTATCATGAAACTCATTTTGTATATGACTAAAAGCTTCATGTTTGAGTTCAATGAAAAAATCCTTTAAGCACCCCCATAATAAAGAAATGTAATCAAATAGTGTGAAAGGCATGCGAGAATTGGCTTGTGGCTTGTTGTGTACATTTCTAACAAATTGAAGGTTTTCTAACCAACAATATATACATCTTGCTGAAATATAATCATAAAATCATGAACTTTGTATTTATTTGCAAGGAAAATTTCTATTATCAAGCAATGTTCCTTTATTTGCATAGCCTTCGTAGAAAATCGACATTTAATTAGCAAGGGATAAAACTTGGAATCTTCATTATATTTCTTTCCTTTGTATATATTCATTGGACATTTCAAAGCCAAATCTTCTTATATGAACCCAGTGCCATTAGTTTGTATCAAAGGTTCCCCATTAACATCTCAAACTTCTTTCTTTTTGTCACCCATACAAGACGTGTCTTAAATATGTACAATCTCTACATTTGAGATATCACCTTCAAAGCAAATACTATTTGAAAGAATTAATGAAAACCATGACACATATTTATTTTAATTCAAACTTTGACATGAGGATTAAAAATTTCCTATTTTCCCATTTACACTGGCCCATATTTCATGTGAGTGTGGATTAGGTATAACAATGGCCACAAGAAAGGACTCAAAGTTGTTACCATGAACCCATATGGAAGCAATAGAAGAGCAATGATTGCATACGTTCTCTATATTTTCCATGACCACATATTCACCTTGTGAAGGTCTAAAAAATAGTCTTCTTCAATGATTTTTAATTACCCATCTAATTTCCATTCACCAATATCACCTCGTGTGGAATTTGACATGGACCATAACTTCACTTTTCATATTCACATGTTTATGATACCTAGAAAATAAAGTTTTTTTGACCAATATCTCCATAAGGTGTTTTGAAAGTGCATCATAGACCATTTTAGGAACAAATTTGAGTTTCACTTCAATAGATGTGATAGGTGGTCCAACTGTTCCAATCGTTGAAAAGACATTGGCCATCAAAGTGAAAAATTTTACACAAGTTTCACTCAATGCATATCCTTGAATTACACCACTACAACTAAAATTATTCCACATGTTTAGCAAGTGGAGCTGCTCCATAAAGGATTATACACACATGACCTCCAAGACCTTGTTAAATACAAGTTTATCAAAAGTGGTTTAGCTTTATCCTATTTCGAACCCTTTTACTGATTCATTGGCTCAAATATGTAGGAACAAAGAACATCCATGATGGTTTCTTATCCTCCATTATTTCATATATCAATGTGCATGCTACAGTTCCATTTAAAATGTTTGATTCATCTAAACCGATCAAAAGAAGGGTGCTATTTAGTTTTCTTACTTGAACATTTGATGAGAGAGGAAATAATACACAGATCCTCAGAGGACTTGCTGAATAATTTAAAGCAATTTTTTCTATTGAGAGTGCAACTCAATTTTGATCCCAAACCATTTTACTGTGTTGTAACTTGGAAACTCTTGTGCCCTTTTTAGACACCTACAATTTGGATCGAGCAATTCAAATACTTAAATTGCGCTAATTATCCCCTTTCCCTGCAAATTGACGACATATTGTCAATAACACATCATTTCTCCTCCACCATCGCTAATTCATTACATTACGACAATTAATTAGCCCTTCTATCACTCAAAACAATGATTAACAACCTTATGTTAATTAATACCCCTTTCTATCTAGATTAATTAATTATTCTTAATTGATAATTATCTCTTCTATTTAAGCAATAAATCATAATTTATTTGATTAAAATCCTCTCATAGCATAGATAATCTCAAATGCTTCTAAAATCTACATCTACCCGTTAGTTGATCACTTTTGATTAATTAATATACCCCATTCAGCTCTTATGGATCACTAATGAAATATTAATCTCTTCTAAAGTAAACTTAAAGTGTGCTTATCCTAACTAACCTAGATTTTCTATTATCCCACATGTAATAAAATGCAAAGCTTCTTCAAACCATTGGGTTATAAAAGGGAACCTCCTCCAACCTTTCTACTGACACCTTTGCATGCTTATAACATGAACTATAGGAATTTTCATCTTTAAGCATCTTCCATTAGTGTTGAGCTAGGTATCTTCATCTTGCATTCATCCATCCAAGCATTTTGAGTCATATGGAGAAGATCAAGGAGGTCTTGTAGCCAAGTCTTGATTGAGATCCATTCTCAAACCCTTGGGATCAAACAAACTATCACATTTTGATAGCTAATGATCTACATAGGTCCATCTCTTGTTTATCTTTCAAAGAGTAGAGGATAAATGTTTAACATGTTAGTTTGAGTTTCCTTCAAACTTGTAATGTATAGTGTTGATATTTACTCTCTTTAAGCTCTTAGCATGATGATCTAGGTATAGTTTAGCTTTGTTTTGAAACTATTAGGTGTTAGTTTCAATTCTCTTTACTTAGCTAACTAATACATGGATACATATGGCATGCCGGTGGGACGGATTCATAGTCTCTTTGATTTTAATGAGTTTTACTAGTTTTTCTCAAGTTTTTCTAACCCAAATCATGCACATGTGAAATAGGTTAAGATTCTTAGGTTATTTCACTAACTTTACATGCATTGAGTTTATCTTATGGCATTTATTGTGATGGGTTGTCATTGGATTTGAGCTAAATTACTTGTTGGTGAGAAAATTTGTTGGGTGGCCAAACTTGTGGATTTCTTACCAATGCTCTGGGAATCTATATCCCTCTACTTAACCGGTGCAGCTGCCGTATGTGCATGTGCATGAAAAGGTGGATTTCTATGGTGGCCTTTCGATCGGGGATCCAACAGGGGCACTCCACTGACCTTGTGGCAAAGCTAGCAATCTCTTGTTAAGGAAGACTTTGTCTGAAAGTGGGAAAGGGAGTGAGAAAAGAGGTAGGAGAACTAATGCTACAGGTAGATAATCAAATTCCTACACACACACTAGTTAGAAACTTCAACACATGCATTCATGAGAAGAAACAACTTTATAAATAACAACAAGACCAAATAGAATTTATTGATCACAAAGTATCAAGAAACCCCTTAGTCAAAGAAAGCTTTGAAACTCCTTCTTCTTGTATTGATTGCTCAAACCAAAGTTGTACATAATGGAGAAATAGAGGAAATTTGAGAATGAGGGGAATGGAAGAATTTGGCTATCTCCTTTGTTCTCTCAAGGTACAATATACTCTTGAGTTTACAAGATCAATCACCAACCCTTTGCAATGGGAATGGCGTTACAATTTATAGAATGAGAGGTGACTTATCATCTTCCTCATGACCCTCCATATGCCTTAATATGACTTAAGACTGTTCATATTCCACTTTAAATATTTAAGTCCCTTTTATAATAACAAGGTGACTTAATTTACATTATGTTTCTAAATTCACTTTTAAGTGACTTAAAGGCATATCAAAAAGTGTAAACCCCAACGAAGAATTAGAACATTTGAAAGCAAGAGAAAGTTGGGGGAAGAGGAGAGAGAAAGAGAGAGAGAAGAAGAAGAGGAGATGTCACCCGATGAATTCCGTTGATCCTCATTGATGGAAAGCTCCAAATGCAGTGAAACTTTGAATCTTCAAACTCCTTGCACACTGTGAAACTCCTCCAAATTAGCTCCCGAATGCTCACCCAGTTGAATGAACTAAGGTGGATCTTGAATTCCCTGTGAAAAATGGCTAGGATGCTCCCAAACAATGATGTCCCCCTGAATGATTAGCCTTGTACATCCCATTGTGCCAAAACTTCTCTTTGAGTGTAACTTACTATTTTTAGTAAGTGTGAAAAAAGTAACTCCCTCGATCCTTAGCTGAGTGTTGTGACCTTGATTCCCCTTTCTCCCTGGTTTCTCACTTCTTTGGATAAAATTTCTATTTTTAGCAGGTGCTCGAGGGCCCACTTACTATTTTTAGTAAGTGCCAAAAATTTTGTTCTGGTGAATTCTCAGCTATAGTGCACCTCCGATATCTTCATCTCCTTCGCAGGTTCTTCTGTTAATGACTTTCCCGAAATAGCAGTTCCTATGTAGGAGAGTGCTTTATTTTTAGAAATTTGACCTCGAGATTCAAATTGACGTGGAATGAAATTTTTTGATATGGATTTTTTCCCAATATCACCCCTCTGGAATTTCGGGCCCGTCCGCTTAATAATCCAGGAGATTTTAAAGTTTTAATTTTCAGACCTGACAATGCTTCTGGGTACAACAACCATTAATGGACCTCAAAATTACAGGTCTGGTTTTCTCCTCCTTTTATGAAGAAAATTATATTTTTGATGTGGGTTTTTTCTTTTGGTGCTTCATGTGCAATCTTACTTTAATCCAAGATGGTGGTTTGTGGAAATCCCACTTCTTTCTTCGTTGAGCCGGAAAGGAGATTTCTTCATTGTGGATGCTCTGTCGCATGAGGGGGAGTTTGAAGGTGTATTTTTTATGGTCTTGGGAAAAGGAATGAACAGCAACAAATATTTTGTTGTTTCATGCACCGGCTTGCAATATTTCTTTAGATCTTCATTTTTAGGCTATGGAGATTTTCACTTGTTTTCTTCCTCTTGTTCTTCATTTCTCCTTCTCGTTTCGATGAAAAATCCTTTTGAGACCTACACATAGCTATGGGGAATGTGTTTCAGTTCTTGGGTTGAGCAGGTCTGAGCATTTGCAATGGTGTAATGATGGTAGAATGTTGCAGAGGAAGGATGAAGATTGTTTGTGCACGGGAGTGGAAGCAGCTGGAAGCACTGAGCGACAGTTAGATTTTTTGAATTTTTTGAAATCATGGAAGGAGAAGCTTGTGAAATTTTTCATTACTTGATGTCCCTAACCTTAGGGATGTGAGGGACATAAAATTCCATGGTGGTCAAGAGGACGACACGTGGCGGCGATCCGACGACAGGGAATGAAGGTGGAAAAAGCTGCTTTAAAGCACTTGGGGTTGGAAATTGGTCACATGGGTGTCCAAATGACTCCATATGGGGTCTGGGTGCATTTTTCCATGTTTGATGTCCCCCACCTCAGGTACATAAGGGAAATCAGTTTCCATGGTGGTCCTGGAGGTGACACGTGGCGCCCGATCCAACGGCAGGGAATGGATGCTCCAAAAATGCACCTGGGGGCTGAAACTCGGTCACGTGGGTGTCCAAATGACTCCCCATAGGGGCTGGGTGAATTTTTCAAGGTCTGATGTCCCCCACCTTAGGTGCATAAGGGACATCAGTTTCCACGGTGGTCTTGGAGGTGACACATGGCGCCCAATCCAATGACAGGGAATGTATGCTCCAAATAAGCACCTAGGGGCTGAACTGTTGAGTCTAGAGGTCATATGAGGGTCCAAGAGGTCATATGAGGGCTGAGAGGGATTCAAGGGGGCTGGGAAAATTTTCCAACCTTGATTTCCTTGACCTTGGGGGACATGAGGGACACAAAATCCCGCCAGGCTCCTGGTGCTGACACTTGTCCTCCCAAAAATTTGGCTAAGTCCTGAACTTGTGACAATGATAACTTGAGCTCCCAATGGACCTTTTTGGAAAAATTTTATATGATACTAACTGAAATGGAATTATAAATCCAATGGTGGGGGTATCATGTCTTTATTATTCCATTTTATCCCTAAAAATTGGATTTTTGAGTTTTTACTCCACCTATGCCTAAGAAAAAGCTGCTGCAGACATGATGCACCAAAGTGTTGTGAAAAATATTATTTCACCATAATGTAGGTCTTGGAATCATATTTCTAGATATATTTCATTTTTCTTCTAACTCCATCTGGAGCTCCTGAAATCTTCTTCCGAAGCCCAACAATCTGTTTTAGGCTTGTGTACCGCCTAGGCTTGTGAACCCTGTTTTTTACTCAGATTACTCCAAGTCTTGCAGAACTTCCCTAGACCTTCCAAAATAATTTCCATGATGTTCCAAGGTCTTAGATTCACCTCCATGTTGAATTTTTCCTTTTTTTTCCGCTCCAGGGGTTGATCCATTCCTGGGAAGGCCAACGATAGCCCTTCCCAATACTGCCAGAAGATAGTATCTTTTTAGAACTCCCTAAAATCACCTAGGGGTGATGAATAGACTTACCTAAATCACCTAGGGGGATGAGATTACATTATTTAGGAGGTCATTTGGACTGATTGGATAGATCAGGGTGTCTTGGAATGATGAGACTTGAAAAAATTAACACTGGGGTATCGTTGTCGTGCTTGGAAATTGTCAATTTCCCTGTTGCACATTTGCACGACAACAATTAGAAAACATTTGAGCTTTTTGAAGTTGCATATGTTAGATTCATGTGTTTTTACGTCATCTACAGTACATGCGTAGGTAAAAATTTACAAGGGGCACATAACATCAAAAATCATGCATAGGTACAAAAGGCTTGTGTACATGCTATAAGTTACGTGTACACCTTCTAGCTGCTACTTGTACTCCATGTCAACTTTTTTAGGCTCACACATGCATTAAAAGGTTCACGTATATGTCTTTCTTCCCATGCACATAAAATTTTCCCTCTGTATTTTTCTATAGTCTACTCGACACATGTATGCACTAAGATTGACACATAGACATCCATATCCATGCACACACACCTTATAATCATTCTACATTGAACTTGTTAGATAGGCGTGCACACACATTCATAAGCCCACGTACACAACTCTTTGGCCGCGTACATATTTAGTCCACTGTTAGTTTTCACGAGAGGTAAGTACACATTGATAGAGGTGTGTACACATTGATAAAGGCGCGTACACACCCAAAAATGTGTAGGCGTTACAATGTGGATTTGAGGTCTACTCTAAAATTTGTAAAATCTTGTTTTTGGACGAACTAACTCCTTGCAGGTTTATCCGAGTTTAGCTTCTGCTTTCTGGGAATATTTACATGCTTTTTTCTAACTTGGTTTGTTTAAGGTTAATGGATGTTGTTTATTTGTCTATAAGATTAGAGTCACATATGCTCTTCCCTCGCACCTTTTAGGTGATCTTGGGAATCATAAATGATTTCGTATCTTTGTCATGCTTTGAATTTTTTTATTATACTTATTTCATTTTTAAGGGAATGAATGCCAAAATTGGTTAAAATGAACTATCTTACACTCTAAATTTTGCAAAAGTGTTTTCCATTTCTTATTATAGTTGGGTTTTTGCATTGTGTATGCTCTTCCCTCGCACCTTTTAGGTGATCTTGGGAATCAAAAAAAACACTTAAACCCTCTTTCATGATATTTTGATCTTGTGGAAAATTACTAATCTTTCATGCAGGACCTAATTCGCTTGTCAAAGAAAGGAGGTTTGAAACAAAAAACTACTAATACACGTGTGATTGCAGGTTGCCAAATGGTGAACAACTAAACCACATTAAGTCTAAAAGATTAAAAAAATACACCACAATCATCACATTGTATTTACAGGTTCGGATAAGGGTACGCCTCATCTACTTTAACTAGGACATAACCCCTTTGGCATAAGCCTTAAGCTACAACAATGGGGGTGGTCCTAGGAACCCTAAATTAGTCCACGCAAGAGGGAACCTTATGGATGAAACGGGAAGCACTCTGCTTGCACACTTGACTAGTTTTACCTTTGTGAGTTAGAGTCAAAGTTATTCGTATCATGACCCTAGTGAGAACACATGATGAATACATTTATTTCTCACTGTGTTTGAAGGGGGTAAAGTAAAGCCGAGATAATCCAAGGGTAACTCCTTGGAAAATCACACTCACATTTAGATAACTTGTGACACCTAGTTGAGCAAACCACCTAGGAAGCTATCTTGACTTGGAGCCAACTTATTTGTACCAATTGTTGTGAGAGCCTTCATAAAGGGAGAACTTTCTCGAGTTCAAAAATTTGTTTATCGAACAAAGGGAGAGTCCATTAAAGTTCAAACTATGCGTTATTCATCACAAAATTTGTGTGACGTTACTTTTTTAGTTTTTCACTCACCATAAGATGAGGTGAAACTCTGCCAAAGTGAGGCCAAACACTTTTCAACCCCACTTAATCTACTTCCTTTGTTTTCTTTTGACACTTTGTTGATCAAAAGAAGAACAACTATATGTGTGTTATCAATCAATTATGTTCACCACTTTTATGTCTGTTTACGCTCATCCATGTTTTGGGTGAGTTGTTAAACATCTAAAGTGTGTGGGTGCATTTTTACATCATTGATAGCCATTTAATCTTGATACCCAAGTCAAGATTGTCATTGTAGTTAGGCTTGTTTCTTCACTTTATTCTCCTTTGAAGTGTTATGTTGTTTGTATCGTATCACAAAAATTTCAATACTTACATCTTATTTCTTGTAAACTTGACCTAAGTATTTAGATTGTAATGTTACACTATGTGCATCTTAACAATTCCTTGGTATACTTTAGCCTTGGTTTGCTTTTAAAAATTACCTCGATTTTGAAAGGTGTTGTTGTTACTTTGTGCACGTCATACTAATATTATTTCAATATAATACCTTAATTTCCTAAAATTTTGGTTAATGTATCTTAGTGGTATTGTTATGTTGTTCATATTCATAACCCCCACTTTTTGAGATATAGGTCTTGTTTGGACTTAAACTTTCTTTGACTATACTTTGTTTGGAAATCACTTTAACTTCTTGTTATTACTTACTCCTTATTCATTTTTTTCTTGACATAAGTGGTGACATTTAGTTGATTATATTAAACACCAAAATATCATTTGGAAACAACTTAGGAAGTGTTTCATTGATTGATTGGTTTATAATGCTTGTGTGATTTTGTTTTATGATTTATTCATCATTTTGACTTATCCATTTGAGACAATCACTTTGATTTTTTGACATTTTCTATTCTTTGGACATTTGGCATTCTTTTTGTGACCTTAGAAAAAATCTCATTCTAGGTCTTCACTTAGGTTTGATTGTACTTTCAAAAATTCAAACAAAAACACCTTAGTGAAATCTTCATTTGTTATGGCCCTACAACAAGAATGGGAGCTAAGAGACAAGCATGGGAAACATCGGCCAAACAAGGGTCAAATCCCTTTATTGGTAATGATCTAGGACCTCTCTTCTCCACAAAAAAGGAAGAAGAGGAGATGGTAGACCATAGTGGTGACGAATTGGGATCACCACACATGGAGTTTGAATTTGACCCCACCCAATTAGATGAGTTCCTATTTTTAAACAAAGATAGGTACTCACAAGAGTTGTGGAATTAGGTGCTAGAATGCCAATATAAACATGAAACTATTCCACCTAAAAATAATGCTAATGAGGAAGAACACCCCCTCATTAACATGGATGAAATTTTAGGTCATGGACAAGCTTCCACATCAAACACTCAACATGACAACATAGGTGGTTTTAAAATGCCACTCATAAGAATGCCATGTAGGATAAGGGTGGAACATGAAAACATGGAACAACCTCCTCAACATGAAAATGAAGAGGAACCTCCAAATGAAGAAACCACTATACAACAAAAATTCAACACCTTAGTCAACAATTAGCTTTCCTAGCATCCCATGTGTAAAAAGAGACAAAAAAAATGCACGTGAAAAACCTAAGGTTAGAAATATGAATTTCACAAAAAATATCAAGAGGGAGAAATGTCAAAAATAGTCACGTGTATATGCCAGCTTCCCCCACTAAGGAGAAACTTCTTACACAAGAAATACAATCTATGAAAGCAACACTTACAAGTCTTCAAGAAAGCAACGTAGGACATAGAAAAAAGTATCAATACGAAGAGTTATGCCCTTATCCATTTGATAAGACTATGTTGCTCCAAATCTTTCCTAAGAAATTTGACATTCCAAAATTTGACAAATATAAAGGAAAGGGAGATCCACAAGATCATGTGAAAGATTTTTACATGGCATGTCAAGAAGTGGCATACAACGACAACTACCTCATACGACTATTCCAAAAATTCTAGGAGGGAAAACACTAGAGTGGTTCATTTGTTTACCTAGAGGGTCTATCTTCACATGGCCTAAACTAGTGGAAAGATTTGTGTGAAACTTTTCCTTTAATGTGGAAAGTGACATAACCATGGCTGACTTATGTAATGCTAAACAAAAACAAAATGAAACCTTTGCAAGTTTCCTACAGAGATGGTGGGCCTAGCTAGCCACTTCCCTTGCTCGATCCCGAAAAAAAACTTGTTAGCATATTCATACCAAACCTAAATCCATACATTACATTTCATTTATAAATGCATTGTGTTTGGAAATTTGAAGAGGTCATCGAGAAGGGCACACAAATAGAAAAATTCCTAATTGCAAAAGGGACACTCAAACCATATTCAAAAGACAATCAGTCTTCCAAACCTATAGACAAGCCCAAGATCTTTAATAAAAACAAGAATGTCGTAGGTGATGGAATCACAAATTCCAAACATATACAAGTGGTCCAAGTTGGTCCACCTTTTAAACTAACCAAAGGGCCCATCCAACCACCGGTAAAATGAAGGGAGTTCACTCCCTTGATAGACTCATTGTCCATGATCTTAAAACAAGCTAGATGTGGTCAACCTAGTGACATATCCCACAATGAACACCTTTTGATGACAACACACCTAAACCTTCGTGGTATAAGGAGCATGAGTATTGTGATTTTCATCATGTAAAAGGACATAAAATAGATAAATGTCTAAGACTGTGCCATTTCATCCATAATATCTCATTGATAGTGGGGAGATAGAAGTCGATTCACCAGAATCAAACCAAATGCCCAATCAAAGATGGGTATATTTAAAGACCTTTCCCTAAACATGGTAAACCAAGTGAGAAAAATCTGGATCGGGAGAGTCTTCCCAAAGTTTATAAAACCACAAATTATGTTTATACCAAAAAAGATAACAATCAATATGATTCATTAATTGGATGTGTTCACTCTTCTGATGACTAGCGTATCAATACTATTAGGATCAAGGGTAGAGATTTCGCTATGGTAACAAGGCACGCTCATCTCGTGATCCCAAAACCTCCTTTATCTCCCCTCGGATAGTCAATACAATCTCATAGACCAACTTG
The DNA here is from genome assembly GCA_018340775.1 of Taxus wallichiana var. yunnanensis. NCBI lineage: Eukaryota > Viridiplantae > Streptophyta > Pinopsida > Cupressales > Taxaceae > Taxus > Taxus wallichiana. Next base: position 757,494,244 of record CM031242.1, on the reverse strand, counting down.
AGAAGACATATGTTAAGATTTCAATCTTAGACCTTCTTAAGATATCAAACACACATAAGGACATCCTTTACAAAACTCTCTAGGGTCAAGAGTGTCAACTGAGGTAGATCCTCTCACTTACATGTTGTGGTGGAAAATATTGCACCAAGTGAACACATTGCCTTCAACCACAAAGAGATCCCTAATGAAGATATATGCATAACCTTCCTCTTTATATAGAATTATTTGTTACTCGTCCGAAAAATAAAGAGGGTGTTTATGGACAACGGTTAGGTTTAAACATATGCACATTGAAGTTAATTAAATAGTTGGGACACACAGAAGAAGATATAGAGTCCCACATCATCACCATAACCACATACAAAAACAAATGAAGGGAATCAATGGGTACCATAACACTACCGATGGAGGTAGGGCCCACTTGTCACAAACATGAAGTTTCATGTCTTAGACTTGGAAATTCCATACAATATGCTTCTGGACTCCCATGGATTCATGCCATGCAGACCATACCATCAATATTTCACCAGTGTATCAAATTAAAGCACAAGGGACACACTATTACTATTGAAGGAGATCCAAAACCCTTCACCCACTGTAGAGCTCTCAATAGCTTTGCGTGTAGGGGTGCATATGAATGTCCCTCTATAGATATAGTTGTCCCCCTTCATTCTGAGGCTCTTGAGTCATGGGTAGATTTCGGACTCCCTAATTTCTTGTGCTCATGGTGCTACTACTTCTTCCTCTCCCTTTGATTCATGGGAGATGAAAATTCTTGAGTATGGTTGTGGAGAATACAATATCCAACATGCTCTCCTAGTCTCGGATTTTTCCTTGTCACCTAAAACAAGAGGCAGAATCAACTATCGTTCAAAAACCTCAACATGAAGATAATATTGGGATGTTCTTATTTGGTGGTCTTTATTGAAGAGAAATCGCTTTGACCCACCTATAACTTGGCTCCCCAAAGACACTAGGCCTATATGTTATGAAACACTAAAATATACAAAATCCAATAATGATGTACTCCATGGGTTACAAAGGCTTAGGGATGTGGAAATTTAAACAAGGGATGAGGGAACCAGTCCCACTTCCACATTTCAAAATAGAGAGATATGGTGTTGACATTCGACCCTATGGATCTCACCCCATGGATCAAGATGCTACCTACTCTGAATGCAAGGATAGCTCTATTTATTCGATACAAACACAGATTCCCATCATAGTCAATATGAGGATCTTATCTCATGAACCTTTTCATGGATACCATTTGTCCTTACCATAACCCCCACCAACCCAAATTTTGACCTTGTATACCCTACCCTTGTCGATTGGGACCAAAAACATCACGTGCCCCTAGATCTCTTTGAGAATGATGAGGCTATTACAGAATTTATGGGCATACAAGATACTATTCCTATTGGAGATCACAAGAAGGGTTTCTTCATTGACTTGGATACCTACATACTTTGAAGAGAGGAGGCTGAGCTTCATGGACAAAAATTTAAGAAAAAGTGAGGGAAAATTTTCTTCTACAAAGCCTCGGAAAAAACATAAGTCCAAGTCACACAGTGAAAACCTCTTTGAGGCTGGCCAAAAATAAATACAAAAATCAATGGACAAAAGAAGTGACCATGCTTAAAGGTGAAAATATCATTGAGACCCTTAGAAGAAGATCTCAACCTTCCTCTTATCCTACACGTATGGAGGATATGTCAAAAATTATTGTGGAAGAAACCATTGATGTAAATATTGGAACATAAGAAGAACCAAAGATAGTCAAGTTAGGAGCTTTTCTTTCAAAAAAGAACAAAAACATTCACTATGCTTCTAAGATAATTTTTGGACATATTCACATGGTCTTATGTGGATATGTTGGGCTTAGATCCATCATTGGTGGTACACAACTTAGTGTGCATGCATCCAGATGCAAAGCCCATTAAACAGAAGCTAAGGAAAATGCATCCATGAGTGGCCCTTCTAGTCAAAGAGGAGTTAGAGAGACTGTTAGCAATAGGGTTTATCAGACCCATTGACTACTTAGAGTGGATATCAAACATAGTTCTAGTTCAAAAGAAACCTATTGGAATCAAATTTGCACTGACTTTTGAGACATCAATAAGGCATGTCCCAAAGATGATTTTCCTTTTCCTAACATCGACATGATTGTTGATTCAACTGCAGGTTATGAAATTTTATCTCTTATGGATGGATTTTCTAGTTACAATCAAATCAAAATAGTAGAGGAAGATCAGCACAAGACTACCTTTACAACCCCTTGGGGAACATTCTGATTATTAGGTAATGCCCTTTGGCCTTAAAAATGTTGGTGCAACATATCAAAGGGAAATGACCATTATATTCCATGATATGCTTAATGACATCATGGAGGACTATGTGGATGATATCCTTTGGAAAATTGAAAACAAGAGAAGACCATCCTGAGGTTTTGAGGAACATTTTTAGCATTTATGAGAATATAAAGTAAGATTAAATCCAAAGAAGTGTGTTTTTGGGGTGTTATCAGGGAAGCTATTGGGCTTCATTATATCAAGACGAGGGGATCGAGGTAGACCCTGCCAAAGTCACTACAATTACTGAAATGCCTCCACCCAAAAACATCAAGCAATTGCATGTAGCTTACAAGGAAAATACAAGCCATTCATCGCTTCATCTCACAACTTGTTGAAAAGTGTCACTCCTTCACCCATTTTCTCAAAAAGGATGTTGACTTCATTTGGGGACCATAAAATAGTAGGCCTTTTCATTCCTCAAACAATACTTGGAAAATCTTCCAATCCTCATGCCACCACCCCAGGTGAGCCGCTTTTGTTATACATATTTGCAACCCAATTTGCTATTGGTGCTTTACTTGCTCAGTATGACCTAAGCCAGAAAGAAAAAGCAATGTACTATATCAGTCATACTTTAATTGCATATGAGCTCAACTATCCCCAAATTGAAAATCTTGTTTGGTTGTTGTTTTTACCTTCCAAAAATTTGTCATTATTTGTTGAATACTAAAACCAAGCTTATATCCAAAGTTGACCCACTCAAATATCTATTGTAAAAACCCACCCTTACCAGGTAGAATGGCTAATTAGATCATTATACTTAGTGAATTTGACATTGAGTATGTACACCAAAGTCAGTAAAAGGAAAAGTACTCACATATTCAGCTAGCAAAGCACCATTACTTGGAATGGAGCTGGTGTGTTTGGACCTACTAGATGCATCATTGATGTACATTAAAGAATATTCATGTGGCAAATGCATTTTGATGGATCATTTACTTTCCATGGTTTAGGGCAGGTGTAGTGCTAATCACTCCTACAGGAGACCCCATACCTCAAGCTTTCCATCTTGGGTTTCCATGCACAAATAATATAGCAGAGTATGAAGCGCTCATCACTGGGATGAATTTGGCTATAAAATGGAATATCCACCATCTTAAAGTCATTGGTGACTCACAACTGATTATCAAACAAGTCAATGATGAGTATAAAGTCAAGGATGAAAAACTCATCCCATATAAAAAGTTGGTGGAAACTCTAAAAGAATATTTTGTGCGCATCACCTTTGAAAAATTCCAAGGGCATAAAACAGATCTGCAGATGCAATGAAAACAATGGGTTCTATGCTATGGATTCCACCAAAAAGTAATGATATGTCATTTTTTGTTGAAAATATATGTCAACATGCATATGACATGCCGAAATCATTCCTGACATGTGAGGTTGTTGGTCCTTTCTCCCCATGGTATGAGCCCATATTTAATATCTCAACAACATGGTACCTTTCCTCCCAACATCACCCATTCTGAAAAACAAAGCCTTATCATAAAATATCTCATTACACCCTCTAGGAGGCACCCTCTATCGTTCGTGGCTATGATGGGAACTCTGTTGCATTGTTTAGATGTAGTAGAGTCAGTCAAAGTGATCAAAGAGGTACACAAAGGAGTATGGAGCCCATACAAATGGGATGGTTTTGGCAAAGAAATTTACGAGTAGGTATTACTGGCCTACCATGGAAATAGATTGTTGTAATCATGTAAAAAATGTGTGTTGTTATGCCAAATATGGAAAATTCATATATGCACCATCATGAACCATTAGATTTGATCAAAACACCATGGCCATTCTCTAAATGGGGATTAGACCTAATAGGAAAGCTTACCCCTACCTCATCCAATGGTCATACACACATCATAATGACCACAAAATACTTCACCAAGTGGGTGGAGGTTGTTCCATTAACGTATGTTACATGTGCTCAAATATCAAAGTTCATCATGAATCACCTCATCTTCCGCTATGGTATTCCAACCACCATTTTTACTGACAATGGAAAATATTTCAAGAACAAGACAATAAAATCTCTATGTCAGCACTTTTAGATATGATTAAAGTGGTTCACACCATATTACCCTCAAGGTAATGGGCAAGAAGAAGCCAATAATAAAACACTTGTTTGAATCATGGAAAATATGGTGAGTAAAACATGTCACAATTGGCATTTGTCAAATTCACCCTACCCTCTAGGGGATTATAGACCTCCATTCACACCCTACTGGTGTGACACCTTATTCCTTAGTATTTGGAATTGATTCCATCATCCCCATGGAAATAGATCTTCCTCCCTGAGAATATCTCTTAGGGACTATCTAGATAAAGATGAGGATTACAGAGTGGCTAGATTGGAAGAATTAGAACTCCTAGATGAAAGGCGCATCCACGCACTCAACCATCTTCAAGTGTATCAAAAAAGAGTGTCACATAGCTACAAAAAGAGAATTATACCTCATCAATTCGAGGTTGGAGATTTGGTGATGAAGGAAAATCAATTCAACACAAGGGCGGAAAGAGAAAAGAAAGGCAAGTTCAAACCTCATTGGTTAGGACCCTATGTCATTATGGCCAAATTTGGGTCAGGAGCATATAAACTTTCCCATCTTGACAGAGATGAGCTGCGAGATCCCATGAACTCCATGCACCTCAAGTGGTTTTATGCTTGAACATGGCACAAAAATAAAAAATAACCAAAAAGTAAAAAAAAAAAACAAAAAAAAAAAAAAAAAAGAGAAAATAGGTCATCCAAATGTGAAAACCATGCAATTGTGGCACTTTGGATAGGTCCCTTGGTGAAAACCAGTTTTGGCACCTTGGGAGGATTCATTTTCAAAAGCATCTTATGTCTAGGGGGTACCTTTACTTAGCTTTGAGATAGTTCTACACCTGCATCTAGAGATTCTTTGTGAGCATATCCTGTCAAAGCCTTGATCCGGATGGTTCTCCTCTTGTTTTTCTATGAAGGATTTACCTTTGTATATTCCCATCTCATGATGGGGAATCTTCACAACTTCATCTTCTTGTGTATAGCATGTGGCATCTACCTTTGTATATTCCCATCTCATGCTGGGGGCATCCACATTTCTTGGTTTCCTGTACATAGCTTGAAAAACTTTGGAAAATAAAAAACATTCAAATATGTTGAAAAGCAAAAAATATAAAAATATGATTGAAAAACACAAAAACATTAGAAAACCTAGAAAATGCAAAAACAATAGAACATTGTTTCACAAAACTCCCAAAAACAACGCAAAATGCATTGAAAATAAGTCTTACAAAAACATAGTAATAATTTTCTTGCTTTGTTTCCTTGTTTGTTTCTTGCTTCATTGTTTGTATAGTTTTTCTTGCTTGTACATTTGTATAGTGTGTTGCTTAAACATGCATTTTAGATTGATCTTTTCTTAGATTAGATTCATTCTTGTTTTTACATATTGAGTGTGTTTGGCATGCTTGTGAATAATTTGTACTTAGTTGCATTGTTAAGTTGATTAGTGTGTTTATTTGGTAGATTTTGTTTGCTTTTGTGCTTGTTTGTTTGTTACTTGTACATTGTTTTGTTATCACCTCTATCATCTATCATCCATATTATCACATCTAAACATCATCTATACATCATATATCAATAAAATGCTAAGTCTACATCATACATGTATACTAACCTAATCATCACATATCATATCATCAATGGGGGAAGGGGGTCACAAATATCAAAATATATCCCCCTTGAACCAATATCATCATATCATCCTATCCACTAGTCTAAAACATCGCATGTACATAAAAATGATATCATCTACAAAATCTATCATAAAATAAAAACATGTGATACATCACCAACATCCATCATGATACATACATAAAAAGTAAATCAAACAACATCATAACCATAATCATCATCATGAATCATATAAATACATGACAAGTATAACATCGAATGTCCATATACATGTATATAATGTCTGTCTCATAAAGATATACATATTCATACAAAATATGCCATCAAGGGCATGAATCAAAATAATCCTTCATCACGAGGCATAAATCAAAATGATACATCAATACATCATCGATCAAAACTAAGCCTTCATAAGAGGCATACATTAGTAGTAAGTACATATGTGTCTAATCAAACAAGAGTCATGTCTAGAATTGATCCCTCATGAGGAATCGAGGCCTACGATCCGGGGAGGAAGCATCGCTGTGTACTCTACTCTCTTGTCTTTCGCCTTGTCAGGATCTCATGGCTCCTCTACAAATCTAATTGCTGATGCCTTCGGTATCTGTGATCTCTCCCTTCCCATCAAATGCACATTGAAGTTGGGTACTCTCGACCCTCTGGAACCACATCATAATACATGGCCTTGTAGAAGGAGTCCCTACCATTGGCCATAGCCAAGTCCATGTATATCCTCGGTGTCATAGTGGCTCCATCGGTCTACCGAAAAGAATCCACCTCTACTTGTAAATAGGCAAGCTCAGTTGACCCACTGCCATCTCGGATACTACCAATCGGTCCCTCTCGGTAGTAATGGCACTGCACTTTGTGCCTAGGAATGTTGTAATAGGCTCATGATATGTATACTCTGTAGCTAACTATTGTATCTTTTGAAACCAAGTGCCTCCATATCCACCACCTCCCTAGCTGGCCAATGCTCTAACCTAGTCTCATTCCGCAATAAGGACATGTATCTAGGCTCAAGCCTGGTCCCTGTCGGCCGCTACTTGAAGTTGGATAGTTATGGCTCTTTATAATCATGTTGTGATCACAATGCAGTGTCCTCTATCTCCACCATCATATCCACCCCTCTACCTCTCGGCGGACTATGTGGCAGGCCATACATTGACCCCTACTATAAACTTGGATGTGAAGGAGGACCCTGCGGTGTTGTTCTCTATGCTAGCACCTGATGTTGAGGAAAATTAACACTAACTAGTATGCCCACTCAAGGCATTTGTATGTGTTTAATGAGAGGGACCTACCTATGCATCTATCACCGTAAGGGCAGAGGATCCTATCCACCACCACCATCATGACCTATGCCATCAAAACCATCATCATCATCACCATCCTCCTCATCATCATCATCATTTTCCTCATCGAAATCAAGCTTGACTCGATATCCCATAAAGACTGTAGAATAGTAAGGCGGCATGGTAAAACTATAAAGTACCAAGGCTCCTACTCAAGAGTGATCTCAATATCTCCGATCTATCTCATATGTGCCCATACCTATGGCACCATCCCATCAAAACTACCTCGGGCCCTATCCGGCCGAATGAGTGGTCCCATGTTGAACCTCTCAAAGAACTCTCGTGTGTGTACTACATAGTTAGACTAGGTACATCTTATGTTATGATAAACTATCTTTGACATCTATCAACCCTAGAAAAATCCATGATATAACCTCGAATGCCAATTAAAAAGTGCTCCACCATAGCTATGCCGAGCTCGAGGGCATCCTCTCGTCCTAATGGTAATGACGGTAAGGCTGCCACACTACGTCGTGCTATTGAATTTCATAAAAAAATGTGATAATAGTAACTATCACACCTTGGTGACCATGGATATCATTACCAATGGGGACCCATCCCATGACTGATGGATCCTATGGATCACACACTCGAAATGTACCTACAGAATCCCACACTTGAAATGTGCCTACAGGGTGACCAATAGCTATGTGGTCCCATGCCAAAATTTGTAGTAGTGTGGCGAGACCCACGGTCTTCTAACCATGGTAAGTAATAAGGTCTAGATCCCAATACAAATGTGCCAGTATGCACTGGCCCCAACATTATCGCTCACCACGGAATATACCCTGTATCACATTAATCAAGTTAAGAGGAAATGTGGCACCTGTCTTGTCAGTGAGAAAAAAACTATTGACAAGAGCCATTAAATAAACTACCATACAATGAAATATCAAATTTTCTATACATCGGTGTGTAGGTACACTTTGTCATAACTTTGTGTGGTATATCAACACGACCAAAAACCTTGATCAATCAATCCATAATGTCCTCCTCCCTGCTAATGTACTCAATCAACTATGATGCAACCTAGAATTAACCAAGTAATAGCCCGGACATGCCGACACATCACTTAACCTAGATTGAGTGCTCACTGATGCCCGCAGCGTACTAAGCCCCTCTTTAGGGTTGTTATTGCAAGATGTTAGCATGATGAATACTTGTTGCATTCAGATCCATAATTAATATAACATTCTACAGAGCATATTCAGATCTAGATCTTAAAGTATCATGAATCAAACAATAATCATAGTGAAATCATTCATGTAGTAATAAAATATAACCATGATTAACACCTTGATTCAGTCAATAACCTCCATTATATTAAATGTAGTAATACATAGAAGCTTCTTACAATAATGGCATCATATTCTTATGCACGTACAGATCTGATAGTAAAATCTCACAGTAATCTAGTTCTTACATACTATTCTCTACTACATAGTTCATTACATATTTATAAGGGTGGGGACTTGCCATTCACCACTTATCTAATCCCAAAATAGGTTGTATGCTATTATTAGCCATACACCATTACAATAATAGCCACACATGCAAGTGCGCTAACAATAGACTTCTTCTAGTTAACTGTCAGTAGTAAATCTATTCTCATCTTGTACCCATGCAAAGCACTTCGTAGCTCCTCTTCCAAAAATAGCCCATTGCGTGTTGTGAAATTCTTCATCCCATTTATGTGTTCAGCACACTATCTCCAAAAATAGCTCATCACCGCGAAAATGGCTAAGTCATGAACCTGTCTCTATCCTTAGCGCGTGATTCCTTTCCGATCATCCCGCACTTTTGAATGCACACTTCTCTTCTGCATGAACCTTCTGTATGTTCTTTGCTAATTGCTATATTTTGACTAACCAACATTACCCCACACTAACCGCATTGCCACCCGTGATGGTTGTCTCAAAATGAATCAAAGAATATGAATAGAAGAATATAAATTTTTTATGAAAAGAATGAATTTACCTGCGGCATCTTTACTTCAACCTCGAAGGATAAATTCTAAATATTCTTCTTTTATTTCCTCCTCTAAATCCTACCTATCATTGAGCTCGACCTCTACCTTTTCTAGGATATCCACCGCAATGATTCTAGCTCATCTTTTGCAATCTCTCCCTTCTCATTTTGCAAGACCAAAACAATGATGGACATTACGGTCATTCCTCCTAATAAGCCCATCTTCTTTGTGATGAGTTTCCCAAGCTCATCTAGCATTTCCTTGTGTGGTTCTTGTGCTGATGTAAGGGCCTCATGCTTCTACTTTACAAGCGCTAATCTTTCTGCACTGCCCAAGGTCTCATATTTTATGGATTTTAGGACTTCATTGTCCTCTATAATGGTCTTGGTTCTTATAATGGATTATGGGGCTATACAAATATTTAGCACTTGATCTTCTTTCTTGATTCCTCCCCGTAAGCCACCGGAGAAATGCCTTATATGATGTAATCTTCCTCATCACCGAATCATTTTCCCACTTTGCTTGCTGCTCAAGATTATTTGGTACTAGCATGTGCAAAGGTCCATCCTCAAACAACAAATCTACAAAGGTTTGTACATAATGCATTTCCGAAGGAAACATTTTGGGTACCTTAGGCTCTAAGTGTGGCTTTGCTTTCACGACATTGTTCCCAATTTCCTCTGCCACACCGATGAAAATAGTTTTCTTCTTACTCTTGCTAGGTCTTTTTCTTTATTTAGGCGCACTATTTCTACATCCTTAGTTTTGATTTCTTCTCTTAGTGCCTGAATTGTTGCAGCCTTATCCACATTTTTCCGTGCCACCTTTTTTCGAGAACTTTACCAAAGCATTTCTCACTTGTTCATATGACATAACAGAAGGATTTACTATTATGTGTCTTGCTTGAGGTGTCTTCTTGAACCTCATTGATACACATGACTCTTCACATACATTAAAGTCTAGTTTTTCCGTGTGCATGTGGATAGACCATGAAAATCGCTTCCTTGTGTGCATGGTTGCCATTGTAGACACCAAAATTGGGTCACACTCCCCTTGGTCCCCTTTCAAATAACCAACTTACACACATTCACCTTACCTTGAACCTTATACCCCACATTAACATTAATTTAATTATTTATAATTAAATTAATACCCATCCTCACCCCATTATTAATTTAATTACTTTAATTAAATGAATAGACACCTCACCGAGACACCTCACCTAGACACCTCACCATAGACCTATTCATAGCATGTTTCCATAAATGAATAAGACTTGGTCCAAACCTAAAAATCAAGGCCTATTATTCCTCTAATCACCTTCTCACTCATAAAAAGGTAACGTCCATTCGGATTCGGGATACGGGAATGAACTTGATCCAAAGGACGTGAGATCTACCATTTTTAATAAACATAGGCAATCCCACCTTAACCAATGCTGGTCATCCCTAAACCGACATCGGTAAACCCGAACCATCATCGGTTACCATTTATTAACCTTAGTAACCATGTTTTTGGGTTGGCACATTCTGAGATCAAAGGGACAAAAGAGAAGCGCATGCAAGTAGAACCAATGCCTTTTCGCACCTACTGAGACATCCATATCAACACCAAGAAAATCCGAAGCATTGCACTCACGATGAAATTCAGGAAGCATCGATATTGCACCAAGCTCCATCCCACCAATCAATAATCACCACCACACAACCATTGGACCTGCAACACCCGGTAAGTACATTTATCACCTATTATTTTAGTCTTGTCTTGTTTTAGAGGTTTTTATTACCCTTTTTTCATTTTCTACTTACATTTCCTTTTCCCCACTATTACTCTTTTTGTAAACCCAACTATTCCTCCACCCACACCATAAAACCATATATACCCAACCTCTGCATATTTTTGAGTGTTCCTAAGATGCCCATATACCTCGTTTTGCCCTCTATCATCTCTACCTAACCTCAACTCAACCCCACTAACAAATCCAATTGAATCTTATCATCTCGCCTCTACCAAAGCCGATTACCCATAGCAGTTTAGCCGTCGGTTACGACTAATCATGATTGGTCATACCTCGACCAATGCCGGTCTCTGTGTTTTCCAACACTATGTAAACCAAAGAACCACTCACCTACCAAAAAACCCAAACACCTCACCCAACCCTTTTAAGACCCTATTTGTAATTGCGGACCACTCGAACAACTGCAACCGGTTTGAAGACCTTGACCCACATAGTTTTAATATTTAATTGGATTGACATTGATAGTGATCTGAGGTACCCAAATCAGAATACTAGCACTAGATTCATTTATGTATGTATTTCAGTTATTTCACATTTGTTTTATAAAATAGTGGATTGACAGCCTTCTAGGGAGTATCACACTTCCCAGATCTAGCATATGCTAGGCAGTCCACTATCCTATATTGTTTCTCTTCTTTGGTGGTCTTGCTTTCTATTTTAGGTAGTTCCTCCTAGCCAAAATGAAGCTTGCACGATCAACATTTGATTGATAAGTCGAACATGTGCATCAACCTCTAAACCAACACAAAAGGTATTCCTCCTTGGCCCATACCCTTATCTATTTTGTCACATTCCAATAATGTAAAGAAAGCGGTGAAACATTTTGGCATGCCGTGGGACCCATCTGAGGTTCCTTGCATTTTTATTCATTCCTAGGTAAATATTGTGTGTTTGTTTATTTTCTAAATGTATTCACACTAAATCTCTTTCCTCGTAATACTATCTTCTTCTAACTGTCTAAAGCAACATCTATTTTTGGTGCTCAAAACGAACCGTTTCTTATATCTTGTATTCGCATAAAAAGTGAAAGAGTATGTTCCTACATGTTCATCATTTACTTCATCAAATGTAATTTGTCAATTTGAGTTTAAAATCAGTTGCATTTCATCCTTGTATGTTGCATTTAGCTCACATTAAAATGAGGGAAAACTATATGCTTTGGAAGTCATGCCCAACCGATGGTTGACACAAAGAATCATAGAAAAGCCCTCTCTTTTGTCTTCCTCTACCAAAATGCACAAAATTGAAAAAAATACATCTTCTTAAAAAAACATATCAATTGGAAGAATATGTCAACGATCACATGATTAGTGGATTGACGGTGGGCACCCAATTTGTTACTTATGTGTAGTCATTACCTCAGAGGACGGCCCGCCCCTACCATAACATAACTTGAAACCTCTCCTTGTAGATATCCTTCTTTGTAAGAAGCCTTCCTCACCAAAAACTCTACTCTAAATTCATGACTCGGTCTTCTAAATAGCATAAGCTCAACACATTAAAAATCATGTTGGATATGTGTTTTTAGCATTTGATTGACGTGCGTTTTGAGGTATGAGGATACATTTCTTCATTTTCCATTATTTTGCCTTGCACACTCCACAATCATAGTTGGAGTATTCTGACTTCTTTTGAGTGTGTCAGGACCTCATTATATCATCTCCAGGCTTCTGGGTTGATCATTCATCTGATCTTAGTTCACAATAATCTATTTTCCTACATTCTTTAAATTTTCATATTAACCGGCATCGGTTTATCTCCGGTGTTGGTTTACACCTCACCATCATCGGTTCTACCTAACCACAGTTGGTTCCCTGTCCTTTTGGTTAACTTGCCCAAGGGACACCTATTCTCATCTTCTTCACTATTTTTATTTTTTTCTGATTCTTTGTACTCTTTGTATTCTCATAAACGGTCATCATACAACTTACCTATATGACATTCATCAATTTTTACCCCTTTTGGTCAAACGGTTCTTTTCTCACAATAATCGATTGTGGTTACCCTTGAACCGTCATCGGTCATCCATAACCAGCATCGATTACCCTATGCTGATTCTCAATTGATACATTACCCAAATCCACCTACAAACACCTATTTTTCTCATTCTTACTACTTTCTGTGTCATCTGCAGCTACAACATCACCTGATATACATTCATTCACATGGTGTTGACTCACAACCAAGCTAACACTCTTATATTCCATGCTAGTCGTCAACCACTCCCACCTAGTCCTTCACCACCCTTTGTCTTGTCACCCATGGATCCAACCCTGCCTACCACCATTGCTACAGGTGATGAGGAGTTCACACGACTCCTTGATTAGAATCCCACAGCCTTACAATTCTACCTTTCCCACTCTTCCACCTGGGACTCCTCAGGTCAATTGATATATGACATGCATGTATCCATCTCTCCTACCCTTATCCCCACTTTTGCATCAGCCCCTACTAGTTCAACATTACCTTCACCTGCTTTACCCCCAGTGATTTCGCAGCCGGTCCCATACTCGTTATGACCGCCGCATCTACAATGTCGATCGCACTTGTAGTATCTGTTATTCATTCATCGACCACCTAGACCATCAACCCATACGCACCCATTGTCTCACATATACCAATTGTAACACAACCACTCATGGTGTCAGTGACCCCTACCCCATTCTAGAATCTTACCCTCTCCATCCCGTAGTCCCTGCCCCAATTACTAGTTGAGTCACTGCGACTCGACCCCCTACATATACATATTATCAATAACCCCCTAGCTCATCTTTTATTCATTACGGATATATGCCCTCTATGACAGGTCCCTATTCTCAAGCTTCCTATTCAAGATCGCCACACACTTTGGAATGCCACCCACATCACATGTTCAGTACCAGCCCTCTTATGCCACAAGAGGATCCCTTCCATCACAACCTACCAATGACCTCATAAAATTAATGATGGAAAGGATGTAAACACTAGAAGCATCAATTTTTGGCTCACATAATTCTCTCACCTATGATGAAATCTGTAATGAGCCCATTCATCCATCCATTCCTATTCTCCCATACCATGTACATTGGGAAATGCCAAAATTCAACCACTTCAATAGTAAAGAAGACCCAAAACAACATTTGCGGTCTTTTAGACATGGGTGTTACTTGATCGCCCATGATGACACTTTACTCCTACGAACCTTCCCGATTTCCCTCACAAGACCTGTATTGGACTAGTATAGTGGGCTACCCAAACATTCCATCTACTCATTTAATCAAGTAGCCCAAGCCTTCTTAGACCACTTCTCAATAAATGTTGTTAAGAAAGTCACCATGAATGATATTTACTCCACACATTAGTATGACAACAAGTTTATTGCTGACTTTGTCACTCATTGGTGCAGCCTAATTAACCAACTCACATTTCAATTACCTCAAACTGATCTCATAGATTTGTTTACCTAGGCTTGCGCTAGACACATTTCACCAACCCTACAGTGCATGGACCTTTTGCACCTTTGACAAGGCATTCACCATGACACATAAATTAGAGATTTGTGCTATCAAAGAGAAGAAAATTCAGCTATGTAACAAGAATGTCACGTTCAAATCAAATGATGATTCTTCATCTTCGAAACCCCAAAAAAACCATTCAAAACCCAAAGGATCTACCAACTCCATAGTTATCAAGGCTAGACCCTCTCACCCATCAAACCAAGCCAAACCTTCTTCTAATCTATCTCCTGTGCAAGCTTTCCAGTTCAGATGAGAACAACAAAAATACACTTCAATAGGAGAACCTTATTCTTCTATTTTGGAAAATATTATTAAGGATGGTGTCATTACCCATCCACCTATAAAACCACACACTGGTTTTGACGTTGATCACCCCATGCCTCGCATGGTATAAAGAACATGACTTTTGTAACTATCATCATGTCAAAGGATATAGTGACGGTAACTACATCACCTTCAAGAATATCATCCAAGGAATCTTAGACAGTGGAGATTTAGTCCTGGATAACCCGAATGCAACAGCTAACCAAAACCTATATATATTCAAGAATCCATTCTCTAATCATGCCCCATCTTCCAGCCAAGTTGGTGACGCTTCAACCAATGATAGCAATGTCCGTGAGGTCCACGCTATTTTTGATGACATACCAATTACTTCCCAATTACCCCATGTTCCTTCCATAGATGAAATCTTAGCTGAGCTCCCTTACCTACACAAAAACCTATTTCATCTAATCATCCACCCACAGAGGAACCCCCTTCATTTTCTCCTTCACCCGTGGAAGAGCCTATAATTAGCATTCAACCTTTTGCCCCTCAAATTACCGGACAGATCATTAGTGGCACCTCTCCTACTCATAGGAGATACATTTCCACAACCTACACCATCACATGAAGAGTCCACCTTACCCGGTTCATCATCTCTTCTACCTATAGAGGATCTTGTAAAAACACCATTTCCCTTAGATGACCATTCTCCATCAGACCTCCAAGATCCTGCTAATCTTCTTTCAGCTCTCTTACCCACGTAGAGTCTAAAGTTAGCCATTTCCCTATTTCTCAAACACATTTTATGGGGATTGCTACTCCATCCATGTCGGCCCCGCCTGTGAGTACCATTTTCATGTTTGGTCGATTTCTAGACTATGTTGATAGTGTTTCACCCGATTCTAGAGTGTTTCTTTGAATGTTGTGAAATAGATAAGGGTAAAGGGCTAGGAGGAATACCTGTTAAGATGCTAGTTAAAGGTTGTTATGCACGTATGACTTCGGATCTATAGCTGATCACGAGAGCTTCCTTTCTACTTGGAGGAAGTACGAAATGGAAAACAAGATTACCAAATAATAGTTAAACAAGTATATGCGGTGGACTTTGCCTAAAGATGTGCTAAATCTAGGAAGTGCGATACTTCCTAGGTGGTTGTCAATCCACTATTTAAAACAACTTAATGCTAACAATAAAGGAAATCCTACTGTAGTTAAAATGATTTAGGTATCTCATTCATCTACAATAAGAAAATTTTTTCACAATAGGCTAAGCTATGACTAAATCTAAAGGTCAAGGTCTTGGTTAGGGTACTGCTTTGAGTGCAGTCGGAGTGAGGTTCTAGGCTGTTTTGGGTATTTGGTGGAGGTTTTAAGTGCTGTTATTGGTTTCTAGTCAAAAACACGGAGACCAAAGTCGATGCAGGTATGAATGATGTTGGCTTAGGTTAACCGATGATGGTTTTGGGTAACCGGCATCGATATGGTCGGGGTACAGAAACTCAATAAAAACTTGTCAAGGTGATAGATCTGAGGCTAGGTGGAAATGGAAGGGCAATGGTCAGATTTGGGTGGGTCCCAGTATGCACAAGAATGATTGGAATCTAGATATGGGCAGTTCAAGGGTGTGGGTAAAGGGATGGTCAAGTTTGCATGGAGGTAAAATGGTGGGGCATGGGAATGGGAGTAGAAACTAACAACAAAAGTAAAAGGATCTGCTCAAATGATAATGAACCAGTGCAGGTTAACAAAACTTACTATTTATACGAGCTTGATGTCTAGTTGGAAATGGTGGGTGATCAAATGGAAGGAACTCGGTGTGGTGCTAGCACTTCCTCGGATGCTCTGTGAAGGAAAATGGCTCTGTAGTTGCTTTTGGTGTTGGCTATGGATGCTCTGATGCATGTACGGATACTAGTTCTGCTTGCATGCAGCTCTGGTTTCGTCACTTGTTCTCAGAAGATGTCTCTAACCTCTTAGAAATGTACCAATGTTAAACAATGTGCCCACCTTGAAATAAGGTTGTTTTGGGGTTAAATGGTAACCGACGATGGTTCCGAGATGACTGGCATCAATTAGGGCAGGATTTCCTAGGTTTTCTAAAATGGGTAGATCCTTTTGATTTTCTTGGATCTCACCCATTTTCTCCATAGAATAGAATGGAAGCTTCCTTCTAATGGATAGGAATGTGGTTAGAGGGAATATAGGCTTTGATTTTTAGGGTTTGGGTAGGTCTTAGTTAGTTATGGTAACTTACTAAGAATAGGTCTTAGGGTGAGGTGGCTAGATGAGGTGGATATGTGGGCATTATCCCAATTAGGATATTTACTTAATAAATATTGTGAGGACAATGAATTAAATTAATATTAGAGTGGGGTGAAGGGGGCCATGGTTAGGTAAATGTGTTCAAGGTGTTTATTTGATGAGGGACCAAGGAGAGTGTGACCCATTTTTAGTGTCTACATTTTCCCCCTTTTGTCATGTAGCTTGGTAAGTGACGCCGACAAAAATAAGATGTGGTTGCCCCATGTGAGGTGAAGGTGATTCTAGAGAATTTATTTGAATGTTGATGAAACAGATAAGGGTAAAGGGCTAGGAGGAATACTTGTTAAGATGTTGGTTGAAAGCTTTTGCACATGTATGACTTCTGGATCCACAAACATCATGAGAGCTATGGGCGTATAAGAGGCTCCGTAGGTTTAGTCTGTGTTGCACTTTTATTCTACATTGTTGGGCCTATGAGCACATAGTATGTGTGCATCTAGTGGGTATGCCTTGAGTAGATGCATTTGAGCCAGGTTTTATATGGGTGGAATACAGGTGGTGGGTGCCTTTATTGGAGAGTGGCTATCGACAGGGCTACACATCATCTAGCATACTACCGGTGACTATTGGAGGGATTGTCCGGAGTAGACATTATTTGGAGACCGTATGTGGGTTATCCCTCATACAGATAGATGGTTGAGGAGTTATCTCGCCTTCATCTACTCGAGATGGATAAAGGGGTCTGCCTCAGGAGCACGAGATGATCCTCGTAGACAGGTGGTCGATGGAAGTTCATATTACTATAGGATATACCACCACCCTTCCCACAGTAGCACTGGGGGATGATGTGGAGAGACCACTGCCACTTCCAAAACTAACAATACCTATTGGGTAGGAGGATCAGGTTATAGACCGGTGGATTGATGATGCCGACGTTACGGATGGGTATAGAAAGTGGTGGGAAGCCTAGCTACGAGTAGTACCTCCCAGGCCCAAGCATCCAGATTTAGCCATCATCATTGTGTAGAGATACACCATACAAGGGCAGGTGGTGACCCTAATTACATAGTTAGGGATGGTATAGGGGAAGCTAACATCATCAGAGGTAGAGGTCGCCACATTGCATGCACATGTGGCTAGTCTACAGGCCTAGATGGCCCAGGGTGGAGACAGAGAGGGTGATGATGAGAAGGTGGCCACCCTAAAGGTGTAGTTTATAGATTTGTAGGGTTAATTGGCCACCGCACATGCGTAGATCGAGCACTACGGTGGTCGGGCATAGGCACGAGCACCGAGACAGGGTCCCGAGTTCATAAGCACATGTAGGAGCCAGTGCAGGGGCCGAGGCCTATGGGGGGCACCACAGGCTACCCTATATCTAAGTTATGGGATTCCTTAGGGAGGCCGATACTATCAAGATCGAGTTGATAGTGGCCGGATATATTTTCTATCCTATGGAGAGTACAAGGCACACTAGGCATCTAGTGAGAGGACTAGATCCCATACTTACAGTCTAGAGAGCACATGGGGCCATCGAGCCCCGAGACATGATCAGGGTAAGTCCACTAGCTCATAGAGGCCAACTCTAGGTGATGTACCAAAAGGGGGCCAACCGCGACCTATGGCGGGTGGTGAGATGTTATCAAGCCGTCGCACTAGAGCTGAGGAGGAGACAGGTGAGACTGAGATGGAGGATATCTGATAGGATGATGCCTGATGCACATCCCTTCATTTTGATGTATTTTGGTCATTTTTGATATATACCAGCTTGCATGCCAAAGAGAGTGAGGATGTATGAGAGTTTTGTATATTTTTGAGCATATACCGGCCTGCGTGCCAAAGATGGTGAGGCTGTATATGAGATTTTGAGAGATTTGATTATATGTACCGGCTGCGTGCCAAAGATAATTGAGATGATGTATATAGAGACACACGTTTGGGTATTTTTATTTATAGAGATGATGATGATGATGGTCATTATGTGCTTGTGTTGATACAATTTTATTATTATGCATAGATGGATTTAGGATAGGTGTGTTAGGCATGGATGGAGTCAGGTTATAGGCATGGATCGAGTTAGGTTGTAGGCATGGTTGAGTTAGGTTGTAGGCATGGATTGAGTTAGGTTGTAGGCATGGTTGAGTCAGGTTGTGGTCTAGGCATGGATTGAGTCAGGTTTTAGGCATGGTGGAGTTAGGTTGTAGGCATGGTGGAGTTAGGTCATAGGCATGGTGGAGTTTAAATTGGTTGAGGTTTTAATTCATTAATTTGTGCAATGAATGATGATATGGGTCATGTTTAAGATGTTTTATAATACATGCATGATGATGGTAAAGAAATGGTAGTCATAATAAATGTATGTTTTGATGATGATAAAAATGTGAAGAAACTTGTTGTTTGTGTGGTTTAATTTCCAATTTTGATATAAAAAGGAAACTAAGTAGGGTAGAATGTGATTTAGGAAAATTAAAGATGAATTGGTTAGGGTAGAGAGTGGTGAGCTAACCTCCAAGGGCCCCATGCCCTCGGAGTGCTGCCTACATAGTCTCGGCTAAAAGGGACCTCAGGCCGATGTAGTTCTTCCATTTGCTAGGGAAGAATGTGAGGAGGTATAAGAATGAATTGGTAGGTTTTATGCATGATTGAGTCTAGGTCTGATTAGGTATGGGTGAATTGTGGGCTCATTGGTAGAGGTGATGTTGAGTTTGGTGGAAGAAGAAGATGACCCAAAGGTAAGCGTCGAGGACTAAGTCCTGTATAAGGTAATCAATACGTAATAAGGAAGGTTAAAAGATAAGAGGAGGAAAGAAAGCCACCGATTGGTTATGATCATAATGAGTAAGTCATACCAAAGATAGGCTGATGAACATAAGACCCTAAAGACATTACATAATTGATTATTCTAAATGTGTAAAGTCGTCACATGACCATCAAATGTCACGGTTCCACGAGGTCCCTTGAGGCGGTAGGAAATGAGAGTGCGAATGGTGAGAGGGTGAAAAGTGGTTAGTTTTTATATGGTACTAGGTAGCATGCCTTTGTGGCAAGAGATCCAAGGTCATAATGGGAAAGTCCATCACTAAAAGGATGTTTGTTTTGACTGATGTTTGAGATAGAATGATTGATGTTGGAAGTCTATATGGGATGAGGAAATTAACTCCTTGAGGTCTTCGTGAAGCTGATCGATGCGAGAAGCTTCAGATTCTCTCTTTGTTTTTTTTTAAAGAGCTTTACATAGCTGTCCTTTGAGGGAGCAGTTTATTTATAGCAGTGATTGTAGAGAGAAAGATGTCCTTTTGAGGGAGTCATCTCTACATTGGAAGTTTGACTCAAGGAGTTGGATCCCATGTGAGGGCTTTTAAGTCATGGACAAGACTAAGGTGAAGAATAGGATTCTTGTTCAGAAAGAAAGGTGAAACGACCATGGGATCTCATCTGAAAACAGACGAAAAGTATCCATGAGAATCATGTCATGTGCAGTGCCGTGGTACACATATTTAAGAGAAGATAAAAGAGTGATGGGTACACACATGATTCTTGTTTAATCATTGGTGATGACAGAGGAATTGGATAATGCTTAAGGGACGAGCATGGATAGAGACATAAGATGAGGTAGGACTAAAAGTCAACAATAGAATGGTCAAAGATGTGCGGCGTTAAGGGGTTCGAGTTCGGGTTTACCATCGAGTGAAGATAAATGATAAGCACCTGATCCATAAGTATGAGTCACGATGTATAGTCCAAGCTAATAAGGAGAAAATTTTCCCGTTTACTTTTTTTCTACTTTGGTTACATGTTGATTTTCTTTTAGGATAAGGTCACTGACTTGGAAGGTTTACTCATGGACAAGTTTGATACGTTTTTGGTAAACTTGAAGATGGTCAAGAGCATTAAGACAACATTCATCTAATTACTCAAATTATGCTAAACAGTCTTGGTGAAAGTCATCATCATTGAGCATGTCATGGAGAGAAATGCGGAGTGAGAGAATCTGGACTTCGAGAGGTAGAACAACCTCTGTACCATAGACCAGAGAAAAAGGTGTGGCAATAATGGAAGTATGGATACTAGTGTGGTACGCCCATAGGGTGAAAGGAATGTGCATATGCCAGTCCTTCCCAAAGATCGTTAATCACTTTCTTGAGAATTTTGTTCAAGGTTTTGTTGGTGGATTTATCTTGACCATTGGTTTGTGGGTAATAAGGTGATGAGAAACTTAGTTGAATGCCGAAGGCATCGCAAAGTTTTCGCAAGGTTTTGTTTTTGAATTGTTTTCCATTATCAGTGATGAGGCGATGTGGGACACCAAAGCGACAGATGATGTGATGATTGATAAACTCACATATTTTATCAACTTTTGTGGAAATGAGCGGTATGACCTCAACCCATTTTATGTAGTATTCGATAGCGGTGATGATTCATTGATGTCATTGGGAAGAATGGGGATTGATCTCTCCGACAAGATCCAAACCCCATTGAGAAAAGGGCCAAAGGTCACGAGCGACCTGTAAGGCATGACTGAGTGTATGATGAAGGTTGACATGTTGTTGGCATTTTACACAACACTTGATGTAGTCACAACAATCATGATTGAGGGTCGGCCAATAATAACCTAGGTGAAGAATATGCTTAGCAATAGCGAGGCCACTGAAGTGACCTCCACATATGCCATCATTAACTTCCTTAACGGTATAAGGAATTTCAGAACTCGTAAGGCACTGTAAGATAATGCCTTCAAAGCCACATTTGTAGAGCAGACCACCCATGATGACATAATGAGAGACCTTTTTAAGAAAGGCCCATTGTCCATTATGAGTGAGGTCAGGAGGTAAGATGGAATGGGAAAGGTAGTCTGAGTATTGTTTATACCAAAGGTCACTCGGGTTAGGGGTAGTGGTTCCAATGGAGTAAACCTCGTGAGGTAAATAAGAGGGTGATTAGAGTCTTTGTATGGTGACAAATATTTTAGAATCGGTAGGTGAAGTGGGGATTTGAGAAGACAAGCAGGCCATGGTATCTGCAAATTTTTTGGTTGAGTGTGGGACAGTTTGAAGGCGTAGCAATCAAGGTGGTCAAAAGTATGTCTATGTGATGTTTATACTTTTGAAGTGTCTCATTATGACACTAGTATATACCATTGACTTGGTTTACAACCAATTGGGAATCACCAAAGATGTTGATGGATTTGACATCCAAGGCATATGCATCTTGGAGACCTAATACGAGCACTTCGTATTCAGAAATATTGTTTATACAATCAAAATATACTTTGAAAGACAAAGGCATGGGTTCACCATCAAGTCGAATGAGGATAACACCTGCCCCACCCCCATGTTGACACTTGGAGCGGTCGAAGAAGAAGAGTGTCATTTGGTATGTGTGCTTATCCAAGAAAGGGAAGTAATTGACTCATTTAGAAAGTCAAAATTAAGAGGTTGATCCCATGAAAGAGGGCATTGGCCAATTGGTCGGTGATGGCTTGGCCCTTGATGGATTGTTGGTGGATAAATTTGAGGTCGAGGTCGGCCAAAAACATGAGCCAACATGCGGCATGTTGATTTTGGTAAGGTTTGGCATACATGAAGTGTAAGGGGTTGGTGTTGTTCATAATATAAGTTTTGTGATTAAGTAGGTAATGGCGGAGTTTCATGGCAATGAAAACTAGGGCTAAGCAGAGTTTTTCAGCATGGGTGTATCGGGTTTCATAGTCTAAAAGAGTATGGATTATGTAATAAACCACATGCTCCCCGTGTTATTCATTACGATGAGTGAGCATAGCCCCAAGGAGTAATCGGTAGTGGAGATGTATAGGTAGAAGGGTTGATCATCTTTAGGTGGAATGAGCATGGGTGGTTGGAGAAGATATTGTTTTAAGGCCTCAAAATCTTTGTGGCAGTCATTATCCCATTTAAAAGAGACATCCTTCTTGAGAAGATGATGAAATGGTTGACACCGATCAGACAATTATGAAATGAAGCGGTGAATAGACTGCAACTTTCCTGTAGGCTACGGAGTTGCCTAAGATTAGTGGGTGGAGGCATTTCAAGAATGGCCTTGACTTTAGTAGGGTCAACTTCTATACCATGTAAGGAAACGATAAATCCCAGGAGCTTTCCTGAGAGAACCACGAAGACACACTTCTTGGGCTGAAGGTGAACACAATATTTAATAAGGTGGTCAAAGATGGTTTTTAGGATGGCGAGGTGCTCGGAGCGATGTTTATATTTGGCCAAGATATCATCCACATAATCTTCTAATATATGATGCATGATGTCATGGAAGATATAAGTCATAGCCCGCTGATAGGTGGCCCCAACGTTTTTAAGGCCAAAAGGCATGACTCGATAGCAGAAGGTCCCCCAAGGGGTGATGAATGTAGTTTTGTGTTGATCCTCTAGGGCAAGCAAGATTTGGTTATAACCCGAGAAACCATCCATGAGTGACAGCATCTCATGACCAGCAGTAAGGTCAACTAGTTGGTCAATACCGGGTAGAGGAAGTCATCTTTTGGGAAAGCTAGGTTGAGGTCACTAAAGTCTCATGCAAATATGAATTCCCCTTATTTCCTTAGTGATAGGAACAATGTTAGAAATCTAACAAGGATAATTAATGGGTAAGATGAAGGAAACCGAAAGGAGGAGCTGAAGTTCTTCTTTGACCAAGAAGCAATGCGAGGGTGTATTTTCCTCAGCTTTTGTTTGACGGGTTTTACATCGGGAATGGTTACGATATTGTGTACCACTATAGTGGGGTCAATACAGGGCATATCTGCATAAGACCAAGTGAAAAAGTGGTTATGGTTTTTAAGAAAAGAAGTGATGGCTTCCTGTTCAGTAGCATCTAAAGATTGTCCTATCTTTAGAATGTGCGGGTCATCCTGAGTATGAATGTTGATCTCGATAGTCAATTCATTCCACATGGTTTGCATCTCAGAGGGTATCGACTGATGAATATATGAGTCTTCTGCACTAAGGAAGGTGAGTATAGATTCATCATCCTAACATTGAATGATGTTAATCGAAGGTGTATCATCGTCGATCATTTTAGGATACAGGAAGGGAAGAGAGGAAGGAGCCTCGCCCTCATGTTGATAAGTTAGAGGCCCCAAGGAGATGGTGTTTATGAAAAAAAAAAGTTAGGAGGAATGGATTCTAGATCCATCGACTCTGTCGATGAAGGTGGTGATGGTGGTGAAGGGCTAATTTCCTCAATGAATTCAATGCGTGCCTTCTTGGTAGGTGGTTCCGTAAAGCCGATACCACTACTATCATTATGTTTGTGGGTAGTACATGGAATAACAATATGACAACCTTGTTCATAAAATCCAAATCCAAAATCTTTCCACGTACATTGAGTGCAGGAAGGTGTGGGTGAAACGGTGATTGGTGAGTGATTAGAGGTCGGTAGAAAATGGGTGGGTTTGTGATGGTGGTTTAGGTGTGTAAGTGGTAGTATCAAGTCCCCCATAGGTGAGATTGGTACAAAGGTGGGGAGGACCATAAAGGAGGCACTCTCTTATACGGTGATCATAATGAGGGTGCTTTGGTGTAGACTTCCATAATCTTGTGGAGTAAGGAATGTGTTAACACTATATAGGTGATATTCCCCTAGAGTGAGGCGTTGAAAAATTCCTTCCAAGGGATTGGTGGTTGGTATGTGGGTAGATGGAATAGATTATGTGTCAGAGGTTGGTTCGTAGGTGGAGCTAATGGATTGGGAGGCAATGGTTTGGCTGTGGAGGTTGTGGTAGTGGTGGGAATGGAGGATGTAGGTGCGATTGAAGTAGCGGCTACACTAGTGGGTGGAGGTGTAGGTGAAGAGGTAGTGGTCATGGAGGTAGATGCTTTAATGGGTATAAGCATGTCATTGGGTCGGTAAAGCATGTTGCACATTTTGAAAGGTGGTGGATAACCGAGAATGGTATAGGTGTGTCTTTCATGCTCAAACTTTACATAACGATGCAAAGTGGAAGAAACACAACCCATGACACAAATCTAGGGTCTACTGAGCAACAAGTTATATTGAAATTCCCCCTCCAAGACAAAAAACAACTTTGGAACAGTGCGGGGGCCCAAGCGAATGTGGAGGATGACAAAGTGCAAGTGTAGAGGTAATAACGTCATTGAATAAACGCAACATGACATCATGTTTATGCATGCAATTGTAAGGTATGTGCATTTTAGCGAATGCATGGGAGGAAATGGTATTAATTCTAGCACCCCCATCGATCATAACACATCGTACACGTATATCATCGATGTGAACAAAGATGAAGAGAGATAGGTCTGGGTCATTAGTTTGGTGCGGTGTGATCTCTTCCTCTGAGAAGCTAAGGGTGGCTACTTGGTGAGTAGGTGGAGGTGCGAGATAAAGGTGGTAATTTGGTGAGAGAGGCTACATGATGGGGTGAAATAATGGAGGCTACGGGTGTTAGGTCATTGGGTAAAACCTCAATAGATTGTAGGACCTCCATGAGAGCTTGACAATGGGATCCCGAGGTTTAAATGAGGTCATACAAAGACATTTTGAGGGGGGATTGGTGCAACTATTTGAGCATGGCGCGATGTGTAAACTCTGTTAGAAATAGGATATGTGGGGCCGCGGATAGTGATTTTAGGTGTAGGTGCAGATGGTATGTTGGGTATAGGGTTGTTTGGTGGGTGGTTTCCTTTTTTCCTTTCCTTTGTGCTTCGAGCATGGGTAGCAATGTGGATCATGTTGATATGAGGTGGGGAGGCAGGCAAGGTAGGTGATCCATGAAAGGTATAGCGACATGAATGGAAAAATCCCAGTGGCGGGAAGGAACCTTGTGAGAAGAATTGAGCACACCAACATTTGGGTGGAGGTTTGGAAAGTTCTCTGATGCAAACCATGTTAATTACAAATCTTGGGGGTGGCTCTAGGAGTTTTGGGGGTGAAGGTTTGGGTCGTTGAGTAGGTAGTGAGGGAAGAGCTATGGGAATGGGTGTTGGTGAAATGGGGTCCTCATTAAGAAGGTCATCATCGTCAAAGTTTTCTTCGGGAGGACAAAATTGGATAAGAATGACTTTTAAAGCTTTGCAGTTCTCCACATCGTGCCCTGACACACGATGGTAGGAAAAATTTTGGTGTTGTCAAACCCTTTAGGTTTGGGTTTGAGTGGGTCATAAGGTTTGAGAGGTGGTAATGTGATGACAGAAGTTTCAAAGAGGTTAGTTAAGATTTTGGCATAGGACCCCACTAAGGATCATAATGGGAAGTGAAGGTGGGTTTGGGTGTAGGTGCGAGATGACCGTAGATGAAGGGTCTTTACATGAGGGGAGTGGGTCGAGCTATGGTTTTAGGTGCTGGTATGATCTTGGGTGTTGGTCATGTTTTCTTGGGTAGGGGTATGGTAGATGAACTAGCAGGAGAGTGTGTGGTTGTTTTGACTACCTTATTGGAGGGTAGCAGATTTTTGTCTTTATGTTGCACCTTCTTGGGTAAAGGCAATACGGGAACATGAGCTCTAGAGGGAAAGGCGGATGATAAAGGGGGCGAGTTACCCACGGGATAAGCGAGGTGTCTTTGTGAAGGTAGATGGCGTGGGTCATGTAGGAGGTGTGAGGGAAAGAGACTGAAGTGTCATGGGTAGTGAAGAAGTTGTCGATGGTATCGGAGGTATGGGTGGTAAAGTGCTGCGGTGTGGGTGAAAGTCGTGTCGTGTGCTTGGGTATGTTAGATGTCTACGAGGGAAGAATGGGCTCTTTGTGTTTTTGGTTTATCGGCTTGTGGAGGTTTCTTAACCGTCTTTGGAAGGGTGAGGTCCTAGGATAGACGGAAAGGGTGAAGGTGATGAAGGTGTGATTGGTGAGGTTGGAGTATGAGATTTATGGGATTGGTTCTTCTGTTTGGGGGCCAGAGTAGGTTTGGTGTTGAATTTGGAGGATGTAGCTAAATCTAATTTGATGGGTGGATGAGTAAGGCTAGCGATTGGGATGACCCCTAAGTTAGTAATAGGTTTAGGCAAGGAAGATGATGTAGGTGTGGGCTTGGATGTAGATGCATGTTGGGTTATGGGTAGGGGTGTGAGTTGAGCCATGAGTGGTATCGTGGTGGAATTTGTGATAGTTGTGGTTGTGTTTGGTTTGATTGGCTGAAATATTTTAGGGTAGATAGTGGAAGTGTCAGCAAGTGACCTCTACATTTGTGTTGAGACAGAAGCGAGAAGACCCTCCTAAAGTAAGGTTTTATCCACATAATCTAGGTGATCGACTAAGTGTGAGAAAGGAACTGTTGTAGGTGAGGTTGATGAGGATCCAATGGTGATTCCCATAAAATGTGTCTTAGAGACAGGGAATTTGCTAGCTTGATTTCGTGGGTAAGAGAGACGAAAGTAAGTCTGTAGGATCTTGGGTAGCTGGTGGAGAATGATCACTTAGAGGCAAAGGTATCTCTACTAGATCCTTGATAGGTGGAGGAGAAAATGGGTTCTCCTCTGTGGGTGGAGGAGATAATGGGTGCTCCTTTGTGGGTGGAGGAGATAAACAAGCCTCTTCCATGGGTCGAGATGTACTGCAGGTGACGGATCTCTAGGTGGAGAAGCCAAAGGTGAAATGATCTCAATGTTAACAGGAGGCTCCTTCATAGGTGAGGGAGGGGACAAAGGGTGTTCCTCTATGGGTGGAGGAATAGGTGAGGTGGGTTCAAGTGCAGGTGGAGGACTTTGGGCTAGGATTTCCTTGATGGAAGGAATATGAGGTAATTGGGTAGCAATGGATGTATCGCTGAAAATAGCATGGACCTCGCGGGTATGGCTATCATGAGTTGAGGTCTCTCCAGTTTGATTGGAAGGAGCATGATTAGGAAATGAATTCTTGAAGATGTGTAGGTTTTGATTGGTAGGTACATTGGGATTATCCAAGGTTAACTCACCTTACTCGAGCATTTCTTGGACAATGTTTTTGAAAGTGATGCAATTCTGTCACTATGACCCTTTACTTGATGATAGTTGCAGAATTCGTGCTCTTTATACCATGCAGGTGTGGGGTGAGTAGGGTCAAAACTAGTGTGTGGTTTTATGGGAGGAAGGGTGATGGTAAGACAAAATAATAAGGTTCCCCAATTGAGGTGTATTTCCATTGTTCCCATCTGAATTGAAAATTATGGACAAGAGAAAGATTAGATGAGGGACTAGCTTGATTTGATGGATGAGTTGGGCTGGCCTTGAGTACCATTACGTTAGCGGTTCCCTTGGATTTTGAATAATTTTTCTATGGTTTTGAAGCATAAGAGGTATCATTTGGTTTGAATTTTGAATTCTTATTGCGTAGTTGGATTTTCTTCTCTTCGATGGCCCAAATCTCTAGCTTTTGTGCCATGGTGAATGCTTCATCAAAGGTTCGAAAAGTTTGGACCTACAAGGTCGGCGAGATATGTCTAGCACAAGCCCACATGAAGATCTCTATGAGTTTAGTTTGTGGTAGTTGGAATGTGAGTTGATTGATCAGGCTACACCAACGAGCAACAAAATCTGCGATAGATTCGTCGTCATACTGATGCGTAGAGTAGAGGTCAGTCATGGTAACCTTCTTAACAACGTTAATGGAGAAGTGATCCAAGAAGGCTTGGGCTACCTGATTAAATGAGAATATAGAGTGTCTAGGTGACCCACTATACCAATCTAATGTGGGCTCGGTTAGAGACATAGGAAAGGTCCTTAGGAGCAGAGCATCATCATGGGTGATCAGATAACACCCATGTTTGAAAGACCAAAAATGTTATTGTGCGTCTTCTTTGCTATTGAAGCGGTTAAATTTAGGCATTTCCCAATGCATGGGATATGGGAAGATATGAATGGATGGGTGGATAGGCTCATTACAAATATCTTCATAGGTGAGAGTGTTGTGGGAGCTAGAAACCGATGCTTCCAATGTTTGCATCTTGTCCATCATTAACTTGATTAGGTCGTTGGTAGGTTGTGATGGTTGGGTGACTCCTATAGTGTAAGAGGGTTGGTGTTGGGCATATGACGAGGGTGGAATTCTAGTATATGGCATTGCCATATAGGTAGATTGAGAAGGAGGGAATGAAATAGGGGGTATGTACCTAGAATGAATGATAGATGAAACGGGAGGATGCTGATAGTACGTATATGGAGGTGGAAGGGTCATGGTGACCCTGGTGGCAATGGGGGCTAAGGATTGTGGAATAGAAAGAACAACATTTTGAAAAGGGGTAGGGGTCACCGACACCGGGGGTGGTTATGTAGCTATGGGTATATATGAAACAATAGGTGTGGATGAGGTTATGTTCTGGTGGTTGGTGAAGGTATAGTGGATGTGGTGGGTGCAACAGATGTGGTAGACACGCGGTCATAGCAGGTATGGGGCCTAGCTAAGAAATGACTGGGGGCAAGGTAGGTGTGGGTAGCATGGAGCCAGAGGAGGTTGGAGCAAAAGTAGGAGTGAGTGTCGGGGAATAGATACGGGCATGCTGTATATCAACTAACATGAGGCATCTCGAGTGGATGAGTGGGAAAGATAAAAATGCAAGGTAGTAGGGTTCTGGTTAAGGAGTCGTGTGAACTCCTCGTCTCCTGTGGTGATAGTGATAGGTTGGGTAGGATCCATGGGTGATAAAATAGAAGGTGGTTAAGGACTATGTGGGAGTGGTTGAAAAATGACATGGAATATGAGGGCGTTTGCTTGGCTTCGGTTCGAAAAAATGTGAACAAGCACTGACATGGTAGGACTACTTTCTGTAAATGACATAGAAATACAACAGAGATAGGATAAATAGGTGGTGGTAGGTGAATTGGGGTTAAAATGTCAGCTGGAAAATTACACAAGCTAACCAATGTTGGTTAGGTTAAACCAATCTCCAGTCATAGGTAACCATGGTCGGTCACTGTGGAAAGTGGACAGTTGGTCAAAACAAGGTAAAGGCCAATAATTTTCCAAGTATGCAAGATGTTGATGGAATTACTAGGTCAGTGAATATGATAAGAGTGACAGAGACTCTAAATAATCAAAGAAGGTGAATAGGTGTCCTTTTGGGTAGGTTAACCAAAAAAATAAGTGAACCGACGCTTGCGGTTGAGTGACCAACCGATGATGGTGAGGGTAACCGATAATGGTCACCGGACCAACACCTTACTTCTTATGAAATTGAAAAAATGATGAAGAAAATGTGGTTGTGAGTTAAAATTAAGTGTTGAATCAAACCCATAATTCTGAGAATGATGAGAATATGGTCCGTGCACACTCGGATGAAGTTGGAATACACCAACCGTGATGAGGAGCGTGCGAGGGAAATAAGAAAAATGAATAAAGTGACCTCTCACCTCAAAACGTAAGCTGAAGCGAAACACTAAGAAAAATATGATCCTAAGAGTGCTTTTCCTATTATGTTTGTTTAGCTTATACTATTTAAGGACTGACTCATAAACTTTAGAATAATTTTTTTGTGTGAGGATGGCTTCCTATGAAGAAGGAGATCTACAAGGAGGGGTTTCAAGTATGTTATGGTGGGGGCGAGGCCATTCTCGATGGGGTCTTGGACAAAGATAACCAACGGGGGTGCCCACTGTGCCGTGATTGTGTGATCACCTACAACTTCTTTCGGTAAGATGTTGTTTAAGAATGTGTATATATTTTTAATTTTGTGATTTTTGGTAAGACTCAGAGAGAGAAAGAGAAAGGAAGTGCTTTTCTAAGATTCATTTGTCAACCATCAGCTAGGAATGACTTCTAGCATATAGGTTTCCCTCAATTAATGTGAGCTAATGCAGAGAAGTAGAATGAAATGAAACGAGTTTTAAACCCAAATCGAAATGTTGAATTCGATGACACTAAAAGATGAATAGGAGAAGGGATGCTCTTTCACTAATGTGATACTAATGAAAGGGAAGAAGTGTTCTTTTAAAGCACCAAAATATGATTACTTTTAGACAATAGAAGAAGAGAAGGTTCCAGGGGAGAAAATTTAATGTAAGAACTTTTTAGAAAAGAAACAAACATACAACCTTTTCACCTAGAAATGAAAGAATGCAAAGAACCCCAAATGGGTCCCACCAGGTGTGCCAAAATGTTTCACTTGATTCTAGAGCATTTCTTTGAATGTTGACGAAACAGATAAGGGTAAAGGGCTAGGAGGAATACATGTTAAGATGTTGGTTGAAGGTTTTTGCACGCGTATGACTTCTGGATCCATAGCTAATTGTGAGAGCTTTCTTTTTCTTGGAGGAACTACCTGAAATGGAAAACAAGACCACTAAATAACAGTTAAATAGTATATGTAGTGGAATTCCTAGCGTGTGCTAGATCCGGGAAGTGTGATACTTCCTAGATGGATGTCAATCCACTATTTAAAACAACTTAATGCTAACAATAAAGGAAATCCTACTATAGTTAAAATGATTTAGGTATCTCATTTGTCTACAATAAGAAAATTCGTTCACAATAGGCTAAGATATGACTGAATTTGAAGGTCGAGGTCTTGGTCAGAGTATCTTGGTATAGGTCGAGTGAGGTTCTGGGATGTTTTAGGTATTTGGTGGAGGTTTTAAGCTCTGTTCTTGGTTTCTCGTAAAAAACATAAAGACCAACATTGGTTTTGTATGATTGATGTCGGTTTAGATTAACCGGTGATGGTTGTGGGTAACTGGCATCGGTATGGTCGGGGTACAGGAAACTCAATAAAAACTTGTCAAGGTGATAGATCTGAGGCTAGGTGGAAATGGAAGGGAAATGGTCAGATTCGGGTGGGTCCCAGGTATGTACAGAATGATTGGAATCTAGATATGGGTAGTTCAAGGGTGTGGGTAAAGGGATGGTTAATTTTGCATGGAGGTAAAATGGTGGGGCATGGGAATGGGAGCAGAAACTAACAACATAAGTAAAAGGATCTAGCTCAAATGATAATGAACTAGTGTAGGTTAACAAAACTTACTATTTGTATGAGCTTGATGTATGGTTGGCAATGGTGGGTGATCAAATGGAAGGAACTCAATGTGGTGTTGGTGCTTCCTTAGATGCTCCCGTGAAGGAAAATGGCTCTGTAGTTACTTTTGGTGTTGGCTATGGATGCTCTGATGCGTGTACGGATACTAGTTTTGCTTGTAAACAACTCTAGTTTCTTCACTTGTTCTCAAAAGATGTCTCTAACCTCTTAGAAATGTGCCAACACTAAAAATGTGCCAACCTCGAAATAAGGTTGTTTTGGGGGTTAAATGGTAACTGACGGTGGTTCCGGGCGGTGGCGGTGGTTTAGGGTGACCAAAGCATCGGTTAGGGAGGGATTTCCTAGGTTTTCGAAAATGGTAGATCCTTTTGATTTTCTTGGATCTCACCCGTTTCTCTCTATGGAATAGAATAGAATTTGCCTTCTAATAGATAGGAATGTGGTTGGAGAGAATATACGCTTTAATTTTTAGGGTTTGGGTAGGTCTTAGTTAGTTATGACAACTTACTAAGAATAGGTCTTAGGGTGAGGTGGCTAGATGAGGTGGATATGTGGGCATTATCCCAATTAGGATATTTACATAATAAATATTGTGAGGACAATGAATTAATTAAATTAAATTAATTAAATTAATATTAGAGTGGGGTGAAGGGGGCCATGGTTAGGTAAATGTGTTCAAGGTGTTTATTTGACAAGGGACCAAGGAGAGTGTGACCTAATTTTGGTGTCTACAGATAGAGCCTTACTTTGGGGTCATCTTCTACTTCCTGCTTGACCCCAAATGTAGTTGTCACTCACCGACACCTCCATAATCTATACAAAATTATTTCAAGAAATCAAACCAAACACAACCATGGCTATTGGAACACCTTACATGTCATCACCCATAACCCAACACACACCTCCCCATAACCCAACATACATCTACACCCAAACACCTACCCACACCTATATCATCTCCCTTACCTAAACCCATCACTACCTTAGGGGTAATGCCAACATTGAACCTTAGTCACCCACCCATCAAATTAGATTTAGCCACATCTTCCCAAACCAACCCCTAAAAAGAAGACCAATCTCCTAGGCCTCATACATCAACCTTGCTTACCACACCGTTATCACCTTCGCCTCTCCCGTCCATCCTAGGACCTCACCCCTTGACCCTGGCCAAGCAACCTTCTTCCACCGGAAAACCAAGAACGCAACATCCCACCTCTTCATCATGAACCTCTAATATACCCATGCAATCTACACAACCTCCACCATCACCCATAACCTTCTTACCACCCATAACACCATTACCTTCCATAACTTCTTCACTACCCATGACACTCTCTTCTCTTCCACTCACACCTTTTACCCAACCTCTACCAACCACCTCTACCATAATTTGGTTACCCCAGGTGGGTAACCCGTCCTCTTCCACCATTTGATTTTACCTCTACATCTCTTACTCCCCCGTGTCACCTTTTCCCAAGAAGGTGAACCTAAACCTAAAAATCTACTACCCTCCAATAAGGTAGTTAAACCAACAAAACCTTCTATCACCAGCTCTTCTACCATGCCCGTACCCAAGTAGATGTAACCAAGACCTAAGACCAATCCACACCCCAAACTAGTGGAACAACCCATTCCCCCTCCTGTAAATCCTCTTCCTCCATAATCAACCACACCTATACCCAAACCCACACTCACCTCCCATTGCGATCCATTAGTAGGGTCCTACACCAAAATCTTAACCAATCTCCTTGAAACCTCTATCATCACATTACCACCTCTTAGAACTTATGACCCGCTCAAACCCAAACCAAAAGGGTTTGACAAAACTAAAATTTGCACCTACCATCGTGTGCTATGACATGATGCGATAATGTAAGGCTTTAAAAAATGCTCTTGTTCAATTGTGTCCTCCCGAAGAAAATTTTGATGACAATGATCTTCTTGATGAGGACCCCATCTCGCCTTCACTAATTTCCCCATATCTTCTTCCATTACCTACTCAGCGACTAATATCTCCACCCTCATAACTCTTTGATCCACCCCTGAGATTTGAAATCAACATGGTCAACATTGCCACCCACACCCAAAAGGAAAAAGGCAAGGAAAAGGAAACCAGACCTATCAACCAACCCTATACCCAACATACCACCAACACCCACACCCAAAGTCACCATTCGAGGTCCTATCTATCGTATTTCCGATGGAGTCACACATCGCACAATGCTCAAAAAATTACCTCAATTCCCCTCAAAATGTCTTTATATGACCACATCTAAACCTCCGAGTCACATCATTGAAGCCCTCACGGAGGTCCTTTAATCTATTGAGGTTTTACCAAATGACCCCACACCCGTGGCCTCTATCATTACCCCTCACCACGTAGCCTCTCTCACTAAGTCATCACCTTCCTCTACGCCTCCACCTACTCTGCAAGTAATCGCCTTAGTTTTTCGGAGGAAGAGATTGCTCCCTTCTAGTATAATGACCCCGACCCTACTTTTTTCATCTCCATATTTATCAATAATATATACATACGACACGTTATGATTGATGGTGGTGATAGTATTAACATCATCTCCTCCCATGCATACGACCAAATGCACATACATGCCAACTACATGCATGGTAACCTAGTTATGCTACGCTCCTTCAATGATGTCATGACCTCTACCATGGGTACCGTTGTTCTCCATGTCTGTGTGGGTCCCCGCACTATCCCGAACTTTTCTATGTCCTAGAAGGGGAGTTCTAGTATAATTTGTTGCTTGGCTGGCCTTGGATCCATGCCATGGGTTGTGTCCCTTCAACTTTACACCGCTGCCTCAAATTTGAACATGAGGGACATAATTACACCATCCCTACCAACCCATCACCTTTTAAGACCTATAACATGCTATACCGGCCCAATGATGTGCTTGTACCAGTCAAGGCATCTACCACTATCCCTAATTCACCTTCACCTACAAGCCCATCTGCCAAGACTACCACCACCTCTCTCACATCTAACCTTGTTATCCCTACTGTCGTTGCAGCCTCTACCGCTGACTCACCTATTTCCCCATCATCTAGCGAGTCATCTATCCCCACTACCCACATATCAACTACTGATCCCTTAGAAGGTGTTTTTCAACTTATCACTCTAGGGAATATCAGCTATATAATAATGACACCTTCCTCACCTCACAAGAATATGGAACTAGCGTCAACACCCCCAGTTATGACATCCACATAGGTGAGGTTTTTCCTTATGGTCCTCCCCACCTTTGCACTAATCTAACATATGGGGGACTTGATATCACCACTTATAAACCTGAACCTCCATCCTAAACACAACCATTTTCATCCGACCTACACTCCCTCACTAACCACCACTTCACTCACACTTTCCTCCATCGGTGCATGTGGAAAGGATTTGGCTTTGGATTTTACAAACATGGCCACCATACTTTTATTTCATGTAACTCTCATAAACAAAATGACCGTAGTGGCATTGGTTTTCACGCACCACCTTCCAAGAAGGCTCACATCAACCTCATTTAGAATGGAAAACCTTCCCCACCTCATTCACCCACGTTACTATCTTCACCCACGGAGTCCATAAATCCTAAATCTATTCCTCCTAAATTTTTTTTTGTAAACACCATTTCCCTGGGACCTCTGACCTATCAACATGATGGTGAGGTTCCCTCTTCTCTCACATTCATGTACCTTGACATGTTCAATGATGATACACCTTTTATTAATGTCATTCAATGTCAAGATGATGAATCCATCCTCACCCACCTTGGTGCAAAAGATTATTATATTCACAGTCATTACCTTCTGAGACACAAACCATGTTGAATGAATTGAACATCAAAATCAACATTAACACTCAAGACGATCTGCACACTCTAAAGATTGGCCAATCCTTAGATGTTACTAAATAGGAAGCCTTCACCTCTTTCCTTCGGGACCATAACAATGTATTTTCCTGTTCCTATGCCAATATGCCCGGTATTGACCCAAAAATCATGGTCCACAATATCGTAACCATTCTTGATGCCAAACCCATCAAACAAAATTTGTGGAAAATGCATCCTCGCATTACTTTTCTAGTCAAAGAAGAGCTTCAGTGCCTTCTCTCAATTTCCTTCATCCTACCCATTGAATATCCCCAATGGATTTCTAACATTGTTCCTATCACAAATGTGATAGGGGGACTCTGCATTTACATGGAATTCCATGACCTCAACCTAGCTTGTCCAAAAGATGATTTTTCCCTACTAGGCATTGACCAACTAGTTGATCTCACCGTTGGCCATGAAATGATATCACTCATGGACGGTTTCTCGAGTTACAATAAAATATTAATAGCTCCAGAAGATCTACACAAGACTTCCTTCATCACCCCTTGGGGGACTTTATGCTATCAAGTCATCCCATTTGGTCTTAAAAATGTCAACGCTACATACCAACAAGCCATGACTTACATCTTCCATGACATCATGCATCACATATTATAAGATTACATAGATGATATTATTTCCAAATCCAAACATCAAACTGAACACCTTCTTGTCCTTAAGGTCATCTTTGACCGCCTCATCAAGTATTATGTTCACCTTCAACTAGAGAAGTGTGTATTTGCAGTTCTTTCCGAAAAATTTCTAGGTTTCATCATTTCTTTGCATGGAATAGAAGTTGATCTTGCTAAAGTCAAGGTTATTCTAGAAATTTCTCTGCCCACTAATCTCCATCAACTTTGAAGCCTACAAGGTAAGATGCAATCTATTTGTCATTTTATCGCACAACTTTCCGACCGTTGTCAACCATTTCATCATCTTCTCAAGAAAGATATGTCATTCAAATGGGATGATGAATTCCATAAATCCTTCAAAGCCTTAAAACAATACCTCCTTCAACCACCAGTGCTCATTCCTCTTAAAGATGACCAACCCTTTTACCTATATATTTCACATCGACCATTCCTTAGGTGCCATGCCTATCATCATGATGAGAAACATAGAGAGAAAATTATTTTATTACATAAGTCTTACCCTTCTAGACTACAAAATATATATACCCACGCCAAAAACTTTCTTTAGCCTTATTTTTCATTGCCACCAAACTCTTCCATTACCTACTCAACCACAAAACCTTCTTCATTACTAACATTGACCCATTGCACTATATATATGCCAAATCCTATAAACATCAACGTGCCTCACATTGGCTTATGCTTCTTGCAGACCTCAACCTTGAATTGACTCATCAAAAGTCTATCAAGGGCCAGGCTATCACCGACCAACTAGCTAAGACACCTCTTTCCAAGAATTAACCCTCTAACTTTGATTTCCCGGATGAGTCTATAACTACCCTCTCCCTAGACGAACCCGCTTACCAAATGACACTCTTCTTCGATAGCTCCAAGTGTCAGCGTGGGGGTGGGACTGGTGTTATCCTCATTCCTCTTGATGGTGAACCTATGCCTTTTTTTTTCAAACTCAATTTTGATTATACAAAAATATTTCTGAATATGAAGTACTCGTATTGGGTCTTCAGCAAAGCTTTATGCCTTAGATGTTAAGTCAAACAATATATTTGGTGATTCTCGGTTGGTCATAAACCAAGTCAATGGTATATACCAAAGTTGTCGTAATGAGATAATTCAAAAGTATAAGCATCACGTAGACATACTTTTGACCACCTTTGATCGCTACGAACTTCAAACCACCCCACGTTCTACCAATAAATTTGTGGATACCATGGCCTGCTTGTCTTCTAAGATACCTACTTCACTGTTAACTCTAAAATATTTGTCACAATACAAAAGATACAATACACCTCTTATTTACCTCAAAAGGTCTACTCCGTCGAACCGCTGCACCCGACCCATGTGACCTTTGGTATAAGCAAAATGCTGAGACTACCTTTCTCTTTCCATTCTACTCGCCGATCTCACTCACAATGGAAAACGTTCCTTTGTTAAAAGTGTCTCTCGCTATGTCAGCATGGGTGGTCTCCTTTATAAGCGTGGTTTCAACGGTATTATCTTACGATGCCTTACAAGTTCTGAAATTCCCTAAACCATTAAGGAAGTTCACGATGGAATTTGTGGAGGCCACTTTAGTGGTTTAGCTATCACAAAACACATTCTTCACTTGGCTATTATTGGCCAACCTTAAACCGCGATTGTTGTGATTATGTCAAACGTTATGTGAAATGCCGAAACATGCTAATCTTTGTCACACACCTAGTCATGCCTTACAGTCGCACAAGACATTTGGCCTTTCTCTCAATGGGGTTTAGATCTTTTCGGTGAGATTAACCCCATTCTTCACAATGCCACCAATAGATCATAACCAATATTGAATATTACACTAAATGGGTAGAGGCCATTCCCTCATTTCTACAAAAGCTAAGAAAATATGTGAATTCATCAACCATCACATCATTTTTCACTTTAGTGCTACTCACCACCTCATCACCGATATTGGAAAGCAATTCAAAAATAAAACCCTATGCAAAGCTATGCGATGCTTTCAGCATTCAACTTAGTTTCTCATCACCTTATTACCCACAAACCAATGGCCAAGCCAAATCAACCACTAAAACCTTGAACAAAATTCTAATGAAGGTAGTCAACGATACTGGGAAGGATTGACATATGCACATTCCTTTCACCTTGTGGGATTATCGCACTAGTATTCACAGTTCAACTACTGCCACACCCTTTTCTCTGGTCTATGGTATCGAGGTTGTCTTACCACTCAAAGTCTAGATTCCATCTCTTCGCATCTCACTACAAGACATGCTCAATGACGATGACTTTCGATAAGATCGTTTGGCACAACTTGAGTTATTAGATGAATGCCATCTCAATGCTCTTGACCATCTCCAAATCTACCAAAAATGTATCAAACGTGCTTATGACAAATGTGTTCACGAATGCACCTTTCAGGTCAGCAACCTCGTCTTGAAAGAAAATCAACATGTAACCAGAGAGGAGAAAAGTAAATGGGGAAAATTGTCTCCTAATTGGCTCAGACCCTATATCATTACCCATGCCTATGGATTAGGTGCTTATCATTTGTCTTCAATCGAAGGTAAGCCCAAACCTGAGCCCCTCAATGCCTTGCATCTTTGACCATTTTATTGTTGACGATAAGTCCTATATCACTTTCTATCATTTTCTCACTCTTCCCATGAGCGCTATCCACCTTCCATATTACCCATTTTGAGGATCCACGACTAAACACGAATCATGTGATTACCCATCACCTTTTAGTTTTGTCTTCAATATGAGTACCATGGCTCTACTCATAACATGATTCTCATGGATACTTTTCATCTTCTCTAAGGTGGAATCCCATGGTCGTTCATCACTCGAAACCACTTCTTTCATAATTACCCTTTGTGTGCTATAGTCTTATTTTTAAAACAAGAACCTAATCTTCCTCTATAGTCTTTTCCTTGAATTAAACATTCAAAAACAAAAGAGATACAACTCCTTGAGTTAAACTTCCAAAAAAATATGACTCCTCGAAAGGGACATCTCTTCACTCTATTTCCACCGCCATAAATAGACTGCTCCTTTGAAGGACAACTAGATAAAACCATTTCAAAAATATGATAAAAATATCCATAAGCTTCCCGCATCGATCATCTTCATGAAGACCTCAAGGAGATACTATACTCATCCCATATAGACTTCCCGCATCGATTAGTCTATTAAAAATAAACAAATGAAGAAAATGATACATTTTTCATCATGGACTTGCCTATTTTTGATCCTGGGTTTCTTGCTAGGAAAAACATGTTGTAGTACACTAGGTTATGCTAAACCACCCATTCTCACCTCATTACCTTTTTATCCTAATTCCCTCCTTATTCAAGGGACTTTCAATAACCACGTCACTTCATGATTATGTGACTTTCTTCACCCTTAGAATGGTCCATTATGCAATGCCTTTAGGGTCTTACGTTCATAAGCCCATCTGGGATATGGTAGACTCATTAGGGTCCTTATCAATTAAATGGCTCTTTTTCCACCTCTTACCATTTTCCTTCCTCCTTAATTATTGATTATCTTATACGGGACAGACCGCATCCTCGACACCTATATTCAAAACAACTCAACCATGCCTATGCCCTACACCCACTCATGCCTATGATCTATATTCAACCATGCCTAACACCTACCAACCCATTCCTCTACTTCATCATAATATTCCCTAGCTTATGGGAGAACTACATTGGCCTGAGGCCCTTTTCGTTGGGGCTATATAGGTAGCACTTTGAGGGCATGTGGCCCTTAGAGGTTAGCTCGGACACTCTTTACCCTAACCAATTCCCTCTTTCCACTTTCCTATTTGTATTCTGCCTTAGTTAGTTTCCATTTTATATTAATAACTAGAACTTAAACCCAACAAGCATCAATTAATACACATTTTTACCACATCATCAAATCACCAATTTATCATTTCATGTTTCCACATATAGCAAATATTTGGGAATTTAAGCCATAACCTATATATACATCACCATTTATCTCCCATACTACCAACAACTTAGACATTAAATCAGAATTAAATCCACCATACAAAACCATTTTATTATCTAACCTGACTCCACCATGCCTAAACCAACCTAACTCAATCATGTCTAAATTGACCTAACTCCACCCCGCCACCCGTTTATTCTTGCTACATTGCCTTTTTCCTATCACCATTCGTGCCCACGTCCCTTTTATCATCCCAGACACCCATTGAACCATACCTACAAACCCAACCTACCCTTACCTTGCCTTTGCTGCATCTTAGGGGTTGTTATTTTCCCTATACCTTGGCATTACCCGTGTCGTTACCTATATACCTTGACCTGAACCAATTTTTGTGACCTTTGACCCTCCGTGCTCACTGTACCTTGCGACGTGTTTACCCGTATTTTTTTGGCCTACCGACCTTACCTTGCCTATTGTCATGTCATTGTTTATCCCGACCTAGCCTTTGGTGTACTAGAACATACCTAAACATTCATGTACCTAACCTTTGCTTGTGTTTTCACACCATACCCTATACCTTGGATAACATAACCACTTTAAAAATATTTGGATAGACCTATCGACCTTAGCTGATGTAAAGTTTGAAAGCTTCTTAACCCGATACCATGCCACGCTTTCCAATGTGTGTGTGCGTTCCACTACCACTACCTTTGACCCTAGCCCATGTTCCCGACTTGGCCTTTTCCCTTTACCCAATGTGCCCAATGATCTTCATTTTCCCACCTACTCATTTTATCAAACCACTCACCGCTTTCGTATCTCACCTCATTAGTTCCTAGTTTGGGGGTTTACCTTCACCCACACTTGGGAAACACCACCATCACTTACACTCGACACAACCATTTCCTATTTTTTTCAAATATTACTTACCAATACAAGCCATGTGACAAAAGGCAAAAATGTAGACACTAAAATTGGGTCACACTCCCCTTAGTCCCCTTTCAAATAACCAACTTACACACATTCACCTAACCATGACCCTTATACCCCACATTAACATTAATTTAATTATTTATAATTAAATTAATACCCATCCTCACCCCATTATTAATTTAATTACTTTAATTAAATGAATAGACACCTCACCTAGATACCTCACCATAGACCTATTCATAGTATGTTTCCATAAATGAATAAGACTTGGTCCAAACCTAAAAATCAAGGCCTATTATTCCTCTAACCACCTTCCCGCTCATAAAAAGGTAACATCCATTCGATCCGAGATAAAGGAACGAACCTGATCCAAAGGATATGAGATCTGCCATTTTTAGTAAACCTAGGGAATCCCACCTTAATTGATGTCGGTCATCCCTAAACCGATGCTGGTAAACCCGAAACCGTCATCAGTTACCATTTATTCACCTTAGCAACCTTTTTTGGGTTGTCACATTCTAAGATCAAAGGATGAAAAGAGAACCGTATGTAAGCAGCAACCGTGCAGCCTTTTCACACCTACAGACATCCATAGCCAGCACTAGGATAGATCCAGAAGCATTGCACTCACGGTGACATTCCGGAAGCATCACTATTGCACCAAGCTCCATCCCACCAATAAATCATCACCACCACACAACCATTGGACATGCAACACCAATAAGTACATTTATCACCTGTTATTTTAGTATTGTCTTGTTTTAGAGGTTTTTATTACCTTTGTTGTCATTTCCTACTTGCATTTCCTTTTCCCCACTATTCCTCTTTCTGTAAACCCAACTATTCCTCCACCCACACCATAAAATCATCTATACCCAAACCTCTCGTATATTTATGAGTGTTCTTAAGATCCCCATACACCTTGTTATGCCCTCTATCATCTCTACCTAACCTCAACTCAAACCCCACTAACAAATCCTATTGAATCTTATCAATCCACCTCTACTAATGCCGGTTACCCATAACCGCATGTCCTGCTTACCTAACCATAATCGGTCATACCTCGAATGACGCCGATATCTATGTTTTCCAACATTGTGTAAACCAGTGACCACTCACCTACCAAAACAACCCAAACACCTCACCCAACCCTATTAAGACCGTGTCATGACTTACAGCACCACTTGAACAACTTGTAACCCGATTTGAAGACCTTGACCCACATAGTTTTAACATTTAATCATTTTGGCACCGATAGTGATCTCGAGGTAACCAAATCGAATACTAGCACTAGATTCATTTATGTACCTATCTCAGTTATTTCATATTTGTTTTATAAAACAGTGGATTGACAGCCTTCTAGGGAGTATCACACTTCCCAGATCCGGCATACGCTAGGCAGTCCATTGTCCTATATTTTTTAACACTTCTTTGGTGGTATTCCTTTCTATTTCAGGTAGTTCCTCCTATCCAAAAGGAATCTCTCACAAATCGACATCAGATCGAGAAGTCGAACGCACGCATCAACCTCCAAACCAACACAACAGTATTCCTCCTTGGCCCATAACCCTTATCTATTTCACCACTTTCTAAAAGCATAAAGAAAATGGTAAAATAACCATATCTTCATTCATCACTCCCAACTATACAAATCCTTTAGTGTTATTGTGATTTGAAAACGGGCACAAAAATTTTTACTTGTGTCCTCGGCGTGGCCCATTACCGGTGTAGCATATTCTCCACTTGTTCTTTTCAATCTTGCCCCTTAGAACCTCGAGCGTTAAGATTCAAAGATTGTTCTATTGTACCCGAGTAGTCTCTTGTGTTGTCTCATATGCCTCCTTTTCTCCTTATTCTCCATCCTTAATTTCTTCATCCTTTGTTTCTTCCACGTCCTCTCGAAGGTGTAGGAGATTTGGGCAAGCTCTCCTCAGAATCTTCCACCTCCTCATTCAGCTTCAACTTCCTTCTTCTCTTCTCAGTGTCTCCTTCTATGGAGAGAGTCAAGGTGATTTGTGCACTGATTGTGGAGTAGCACCTTGGGTTCTTGTTCTCCTAAATAACCTTTTGAAGCGATGATCTCCTTATACTGCATCTAGGTCCTCATCATCTCCTTGTGGTTGGGGTGGAGTAGTTGCGTGCTCATTTTCTTCCCTATTTGTAGGTTGCCTCTTGCCTCTATGCTCCAAACCACCACTATCTTCATGCTCCTCTTCTTCATCATCTACTTCTATTGTCTTTGTGGGCTTAGGTGCTTGAACATTTTCCATTGTATGCTTACCTTTTGGTGGCCCTGGGAGTGCAAACTCATTCTCCACATACTTATTGTTCTCCACTCAGCTTGAGTTAAAGGTACACAAGCATTGCTCTGGTGTGCCCAACTACCAAGCTTACAGGCTTCATAATTAATACATCTGAGATAAGCCTCTTAATGTAGGCAGTCCGTCCTAGATATACATATGTATTTCTTAGTGTATGGTAGTCGCAATCTACCTTGTCTACATTGAAGCTTATGTGGCACGCATTTGTGAACCAAGTGAATTGATGCCTGGAAATATCGTGCTGTGAAGGCATATGGTAATTTTCACCATGGGCTCCAAGCCCCATCTTTCATGGCAAACTACGTAATGCAAAATCTGTTGGTATATCACTAATCGCATTCCCTTCCTACTACCAAAGGTAACTCCTTGGGTATGCATCATTCTTCTTTGAATGTTACGCGGAGTCTGTCATACCACTTCTCCACCCTCTCGCTTGACTAGTCCACTCATTGATCCTTCGCACAAGTACTTGCTAAACCTTTTCTCATGTGACTTATTCTCCATAGGGTATTCCTATATTTTATCCTTTAGCCCATGAGGCACCCCAATTTCCATAAACACCAGAGACGATAAAACAGCCCTAAAACTGATTTTCTCTCCTGTGCACACTTCTATAATGATAGTTTCGTGATGTAATTTGAGATGTTATAAACCACTCCTGTGACATCTTCTTCACAATGTGTAGCCAAA
The DNA here is from genome assembly GCA_018340775.1 of Taxus wallichiana var. yunnanensis. Classification (NCBI taxonomy): domain Eukaryota; kingdom Viridiplantae; phylum Streptophyta; class Pinopsida; order Cupressales; family Taxaceae; genus Taxus; species Taxus wallichiana. The sequence goes on along the minus strand of CM031242.1, from coordinate 757,449,715 downwards.
TTGTGTTTACTTGTGACCATATTTCTTGGTCATTCAAATTTGTCACTAAGTGCATTGCTTGTATGATTGGGTACTTCTTTAATTTATCAATGTCCATGCCGTGCAGAACCTTGGTAAACCCCAACTCCTTCCTTGTCTCCGTGATTTCAGCTTTATCAATTAAATCACCATTTAGATCTAACCCCGTGCCTTTTAATCCTGTTACTATTGAGATCAACGCGGCCGTGATCCTTACCCCGCTGCGTCCCGCAAAGTAAAAGAAATATTCATGTACTCCACTGCTCATCAACCAATGATACAATGGTTCATATTTGCCAAAGTAGGGGAGCTTATATAATCGGTAAACTCCAATCCACTTCAACAATTTCTCCCCAACATTGTTATACACCAACATGTCTTATGTTGTGTGCTTACTTGTCTTTGTGTTTGATAATGCATCCAACTCATTCTTATTTTTAGTCATACGATGGTTAGTCTCACTAATCTTGCTCTTCCGGATGTGGGAATCCCATTATTGACCCACAATCACACCCTTTGATACTGCATTTCTAATAAATTACTCTCGAGTCATTTCAACCTCTACTTCCACTTTATTCTTCCCCTTAGCTCCTGTAGTAGGTGTTTTCTTTGGTGCCATCTATAACCTCCAATCTTCTCACTTCAAATACTCACCTTTTATCTCCCGAAACGTGCAAACCCAAACCCTATCTCAATTCAAGTGCCCTAGTTGAAATTACATTCCCTAACTCTTTTGAAATGCCTCACTTTTCTCAAACCCTTCAAAACTGGGGATGCAAGCTTACTCTTTGCATAAATCTGCTCCTCATGTCTTGATTCACACTCTTCGCACCTAAATACTCTTCTCGTAGCTTGGTCGCACTTGGCTCTTTCAAATTATTATGATTGTAATGGTAAAAATGAACTCACATCCCGTCCTTGTATAGATTTTTAAAAATTAGTGCATTTATTACTTCTTCACCTACCAACTATCCTCTCATTAATCAACCATTTTCATTCTTTCTGCATGGTACATCTTCACACACAAGCTATAACCTTCTAAATACGCCTTCCTACCTTCTAGGCTTGTGGACTTCTCATTAGCGTGCCTCCATGTGCCCGAGTAGCTCACCACCGAGCCTTCCTTGGTAGATCCCATGGACCATGCTTACCTCACGTTATACTTGTTTCTTGATTCATCTCCATCTATGGTCATCTTGTCTAGAAGCAATCTCTTTTCTAACACTTCTCCAACTTTGAATAGCACCCGTAGCAGTTTGTTCCTTTCATGTGTACTTATTTTCAACATTCATGTACCTAGATATCAATAACCACCCCATACTAAGGGTATGTGCAGTCCTCTGTGCATATAAATTCTTCAAATAGTAATTAGATTACGCACGTATATGCAATTATTACGCAAAAACACCAACTAAATTGACAAAGCATAGCAACAAAGAAGGAAATACAAAATTGAAAACCTAATCTAAATGGAAACACTACATTATTACAAACACCGAGAAGACTTATTTATAGTAGGGCTTCAACATACTCCCGTTGAAGTATCTGGGTAACCGTATTCCATCAAGCGCCTCTAATTGACAAGCACTGTTTCAAGTATGTGAGTGACAATATACAGCCCCAACCAATGTACTTTGAGTTTTCCTGGATGGCAAAAAAACTTAGAATCATAAAGGAGCACCATCTGTCTAATTGTGAACTTTTTATCCCTAATGTTCCTATCATGCCATGATTTCTGCCTGGTCTTTTCTTGTTTTTGACTCCAACATGCTATTTCTCGTCGCTTATCCATCTTGATTAACTTTTCAATCCTTTTTCTAATGCTTGCTCATCATCTAGACCTCCAACATGCGTAATACACAAATAAGGTAACATGAATTCCATAGGAAGAACTGCTTCTGTGCCAAACACTAACTAAAATGGTGTGGCTTTATTCAACCTTTTATATGTTGTTCGATATGCCCAAAACACTGTAAACACTTTATCATCCCAATCCTTTCTTCCAACATCACTGATTTTTGTCAATGTTTGGCTCAAATTTTTTTGAAAGCCTCAGCAGTTCCATTAGCCCGAGGATGATAGGGTGTTGTCTTATGGTGTGTAATCATGAATTCATCTAATAAGATTCGATTGTATCATTCAAAAAATGTGTGCCCCTATCATTGGTCAAACTCAATGGACATCCATACCTTGTAATAATATTTTCCCATAGAAACTTGGCATGTTGTATCCACTGCATAAATCCTTTATAGGTATTGCTTCTTCCCACCTTGTCGATAGTCTCATGCAAGTGAGGATATAGCGCGATCCATTCCTACTCATAACTAGTGAAATAGGACCCACAAAATCTATAGCCCATTTCTCAAACGGTTCTACACTAGTAATAGGTCTTAAAGGCATTTCATCTCGTTGACTTGGTTTCCCAAGACGTTGACAATGATCACAAGCCTTGTAATAATCCTTACAATCTTTATACATGGTTTCCCACCATAATCTAACAAGTAAAATCTTATATGCAGTGGCGTCACCTGTATAGTGGCCACTTGCAATACCACCATGAGCTTCCTCCATTATATCTATGTGCTCATGTTCCAAGACACACAACGACACAATAATTCATCCTGGCCTAACTTATACATGTCATCACTAATCAAAATATAGGGTGCCACGTGTATAACAAGTTATTTCTTCTCCAAGGATTTCATTCCTTCTAGTTTCATGCCTTTTTGTAGAAAGACAACAATGTCCATTAATTCCAATGGCACTCATTGCAACCTATATAACCGTACATCGGGCATGGTATTTTCAATGGCTCGTGCTTTTTATCTTGACTATATTATGGATAAATGGTCTGGTCCATAATTACTTTTCCCTAGTTTTACCACAACTGTGAAATAAAATTCTTGAAATAAGAGTACCCATATGCATATGCACCCCTATAAAACAAGATTGTTTACCAAATACTTCAATGCCATGTGATCTGTATAAAAGACAAATGGTGTAACTAGTAGGTACTTGCCTAAATTTATGTAGCACATAGATCATTGACAAAGCTTCGTGCTCTGTAGTTGTGTAATTTTGTTCTGCAGGATTCAACTTTCTACTAGAAAAATAGATAGGATGATCTATAATACCTTCTTCTAGCTGAGCCAACATTGTGCAAATGGTTGTGCTAGAGGCGTCCACATGTACATGAAATGGTTGGTCCCATGAAGGAAAACACATAATAGGCACGGTAGTAATTTTCTCTTTTAATATCTCAAATGCGTGTTGTTGCGGTTCTCCCCAGTACACTGTACCTTTTCCTTTCAGCAACTCATCCAAAGGTGCGGAAACCTTGGCATATCCTTTAATATACTTCATGTAATATCCTGTATGACCCAAAAATCTACGCACCTCACTCTGACAGTTAGGTCGTTTTTCAAATCTATAATGACTACAACCTTATCTGGATCGACCAACAAACCTTCCTTACTGCAGATTATGTGTCCTAACAATATTCCAAATGGTGTAGCAAATATGCACTTCTTGATGTTCAAAGAGATACTCAATTGTATAAATATTTCAAAAATTAAGCGAAAATTGTCACAATGATATTTAACTAATCCATACACCATCTAATCACAAAATAGACCTGCAAGAAGTTGTGAATAAAGTCCTTGAACGCTTGAACAACCATGCGTGAAAATACAGTAGGCACATTTTTCAAACCAAAAGGCATCATAGTATAGGAAAAGCTACCCCATTTAGTAGTAAAAGTATTCTTTTCATGATCCTCCCGGGAAATCCTAACCTGATGATACCTAGATAAACCATCTGTAAACGAATAGATTTCACGCCCTGCAACGCCTTCTAGTATTTCCTTAGTGAATGGCGTAGGAAAGGGATCAGCCACACATGCAGCATTTAGCTCCTTGTATTCCACATAGATCCTAATCCATCCATCCTTCTTGATACTGATCACCATTGGACTAACCCATTCTGACTTGTCCAGGGGATTGATGATTCTAGACTTCAACATTTTTCAATATCTTCTTTGACCTTTTCACACAAGTTGGGGTTCATCATGTAGGGTCTCTTTCTAACTGGGCACACACTCTCTTTAAGCTTTATCTTCATCTCTCCTAATAATTCATGCATGCCTTTAAGTTCATGGTACCCCTGAGGGACTAAATCCCGATAATCCCGTAGTAACTTTGATTTTTTCCACTTCAGATTCTCACCAATAGTCCCCAATTATGGACTCCTTAGGCTCGATTCGATCCAATATTCACTTTCTTTGTCTTCATAGGTTCATGATAGGCGCACGTGGTATTATTTGCACTATCCAACACCTCACGCCTACTGTTGAATGGTTTAAATCCAAATTTTCTACTTCTTTGTCATCCACTAAGTAAACCATTTTCCCTTTTTCTTTCTCAAGGCAAGTGTGCTTTGAAGTAGTGTGGTATCGACCTCTGTTTCTTCAAAAACCACGCTCTTGAGTTTCTTCCATCCAATAAACCCTAAATTATTTCTTCACCTTGAGCTATCTCCCATAGTTCAACGCTTTATGAATTTTAATACTTCTTCCACCGGAGGTTTGGTAGAGAAGAAGTCAAATGTATGAGTCATTCTTGCAATTAAATCCTGCCCAATTTCCGGTCTCTCTATGGAGTTCTACATAGACATACCAAACACGTGCGTAACCTTGTAATGTGGAATAAAACTTGTGCACCCATAAAGAAGGTGGTAAAGCTTCATGCCCCTCTATCCAAAGTCTCTCACACTTTTGAACATGGTGTTGAACAAGTTGATTACCATGATAAACACATATTTGAGTAGGTGTATTTATCCTTAAGAACCTAGTGTCAAGAGAAATCCTAATTTCATTCCATCCTACAAGATTATCCTTGTGGGCCACCTACTCTTCGCACGCTGATGTCTCGCGTAGGGTATATGCTACCATATTCCTTCTCTCTAATTGGTCTATCCATTGTTCTTCCATGACATGTAGGAATACCATAGGATCTCCTTCTCTGGTGTAACAAGGCACCGAGTTGTTACCTATTCTCCTGATATAACACGGTTTTCTATCTTTAGAAAATAGACTCTTTACTTTGTACCCCACCAACTTATAAGTGTTATGAGCCCAGTTATCACAAACAACACTTGTAATATCGCTGATAAACTATGCATCCTCCCACTAAATGATTCCTTCTTTAGATGGCTCAAGAACCTCTAGATTCCGGATGACACATATGTAAATCTGATTGAGTCTTCTTCTACTCAAGGGCTCAACATAGGGAGTAGATTTTCCATCTGTTAAAGGGATATAAAATCTTTCCTCCTTGTTTTCAAAGCTGATATAACCCTTGTTGAACTAAAGATCAAGATTATTTTCATAGCACCATGGACACCCCAAAGAGAGTTGGGAAGCTATCTCGCCTTTCTAGCACTAAGAACTCAAAATCTCCAAAGAACTTAGCTCATTATATGGTAATCGATGCATCTTGTAAAAATATGATGGGAGTGGCCTTAGTTCGATTGGCCATGAAAAATACATTAGAGGATAGCTGCAATGGAGGTCTCCCCATTTGTACCCATGCATCAAAAGTAAGAACATTGAATTCCATGTCTCAGTATCAATCAATATATTACTCAATAGCCACCCATCCACAAAAACATTTAGAGTGATTTCCTTGTCATAATCTAGGCTATGAGGGGGAAGATTTACATGCAGGATCTACCGTCCAATCTCAATACTTGTACACAAAGTATTCCCTTTTAACCAATTCCCTAATAGTGAAATGATATTCTCCTGGCGCAAAATTTTGAACACTTCTCTCAAGTCATCCATATCATTTTAGACCATTTATGATTCTTTCTTTTGCTCCATCTTCTATGATTGCTCCTTTAAATAATGTATTTCACCCTAAAGATTTCTAAGTACTTCCATGGTTTCCTGATAAAGCTCCTTCTGATGGGTAGGATCTGGGTACTGTGTATGTAAAACCTCCTCCTTAGTGATGGTAGGATTCTACTATAATGCTTCTTTGGCGTGTGTCACCTAAACGCGGGTAGTGATCCTTACTTGCAATGCCTTGGATTCGCTTCTAACTTAGGAATCCATTGATTTTCCACAACGTGTTGTATTCTACCCATCCCCACACCTTTATTTTTTTATTTATGTTGCTTGCTAAGATGCTCATACAAGTCCATGCATTCATCATAACTATGATTCTTTCCACATAAAGAACACGTAATATTCTAAGGACATTCACACCTGTAGTGGTTAGGATATCTGCATGTATAACATGTTCCGTGAGGGAACTCTCTTCCTCCACCACCACAACCTTGTCCTCTCGCCACGACCAGCTTCAAAACTCCCTTTATTCCGATAATAGCATGCTTGATTGTGATCCTAATCCCGATGCTCATTATTTCCTTTATAGTTACTTGAAACTCTGTCTGTTATACACCAATATCTATAGCGTCATGGATTTGACCAATCACCGACAATATTCCATGTCATGAGTCGTGAACCTCACGATTTTACAAGGTAGCATGAAAAGTTCTTCCTTATTGCACGTTGTAACAATGGGAAGTGGGTGGAATCATGGTTTAAGTGACATATCTCACAATCTAGCAACAATGAGCGCACCGATCTGATGGGGACAACTATCCTTTGTGTGACCTTCCACTTCGTAATCTATGCACCAAATACCTATGCACGTCTCATGTGTTGAATCTTGCGATAGTTTCTCCAAATTCTTTGTCATAGCTACGATCTGTGCTTCTACAAATGGGCTCACCCCAGTGTCTATACTTCCAACTACTTTAGTGTGTAAGTCCACTTCAAGTGATTTACATGGATTAATGTATGTTTTAAGTGATAGTGCTCCTAAAAGGTGTAATCAGACCTCCAAAAAACCATTGTGCATGTTGGCTTGTATGAATATCATAAGACAACTTAGATAACAACATTTTGAAATGGGCATCATACTCTCTGACACTTTTAGTAGTGCCTTGCTTAATATCTTTGAGCGCACTTATATTCTTCTGCTCAAACTCGGGTTATGAAACTCTTTGAGGAAAGCATATTTTAAAGATGTATAGTCTACGCAAGTCTGATTAGGGTCAAAATTTTTGTACCAGTTGTGTGCGCGCCCTTGTAACGTAGTAGAAAATTGGATTTCCCTACACTCAGAAGCTATGATTCCTTTTGCGTGCCACAGTATTTCACACATGTGTACATGTTCAAAACATCTTCTATGCCCCTATACTTTGGGAGATGAAGAGACATCTCCATGTAAATATTCTAGGGGTTGGTGTGGACCTTGCCCACATGATCCAGAACCTCTTGTGTTTCCTCTACCTCCAAAACCACCAGATCTGATGGAACTAGAGCCACCTACACCTATTAATCCCAAACTCGTAGTTGGGATCGGACCGAGGATGTAACTCCATGTGTCCTAACAAGAGTATTAAATGTACCTCAACAGTCTACGAAGTGTTACTACTCCCAGAAGAGAGTCTAAAGATCTAGGTGCCTGAATTTTGTGTAGATGATACACACGAAAAATGTAATCCCATGTAAAAATGAAGCCATTTGTGTTGCCATCACGTGCTCTTATATGACTCACTCTTGCTCTCCCACTACTTGAGTTAGCTTGCGACTCCTTATACTAGATCTTTGGAAGACTAAGCGCAAGGGCAAAGTTTCCAGTGGATTTAGATGCATTCCTGTGGCCCAAGTCATATTTTCTAGCGCTCTTCTCGCATGAGGTTGAGGAGGGTTCCTGTCATACTTTCCCCAAATGGGGTAGTTCTTGATGCTCGGGTTCCACGCCTTATGCGTGAACTTCAAATCCTTCCCAAACTATCTTTCTCCACAATGTCATTCACTCGCAACATCCTATTGCTTCTCTACCTCCCTCTCACATGCCTCATTATAATTAAGTTTTCTTTCCTCTCTCCACCTCTCTGCCGCTAGGTCTGCCATATTTCACCAAGCCCGCTCTTACCCTTGTGCATGGTGGGGTTTAGTTAGCCATCGATTTACTCTCCAATTTTAGGGTTACCAGTAAAATTTTGATTGCTACTAGAATGCCTTATAGGTAAGTTCCTCTGGGATATCATAAAAACTTTAATTCATCTACCTTTGGGAATTCATACATGGAAATTGAGTACTCCAAGATATAACTGTTCAAAAAACCATGGAACCACGTATCTACAATGTGATTCCAAATCAGTTCAGCATCATACAGGGTCTGAAATTCTTCCTGTGTCCAGAAAATTGTGTGATACCTCGAATTATGTTTAGATGAATAAACAACTAGCCACTTGTATAATTCTACTAGAAAAATAGTGAAGAAGATTTTGTACAAACACTCATACAGATTATGCTCCACCCATGTGCATGTGTCAAAATCAGATCAGTGTTGAACCTTCGTGCATATTCTTCTTCTAGGTCATGTATCCACTCCTCAACACTTGCTAGGGTCAACTGATATGTCTTCATTGTGAATCATCCTGAAAATAACTGAAAAAGAGGTCCCGGAAATGGAACCAATGATGCAACCTAGAATTCACTAGTAAAATCCCAGGTGCGTTGACACATCACTCATCCTAGACTGAGCACTCACCAAGCATGCAAAGGTACCAGGACCCTCTTTAGGGTTGTTGTTATAGGATGTTAACATGATGAAGACTTGTTACATTCAGATCCATAATTAATATAACATTCTACAGAGCATATTTAAATCTAGATCTTAAAGTATCATGAATCAAATAATAATCATAGTGAAATCATTCATGCAGTAATAAACTATAACCATGATTAACACCTTGATTCAGTCAATAACCTCCATTATATTAAATGCAGTAATACACAAAAGCTTCTTACAATAATGGCATCATATGCTCATGCACATATAGATTTGATAGTGTAATCTCATAGTAATCCAGTCCTTACATATTATTCTCTACTGCACAGTTCATTACATATTTATAAGGGTGGGGACTTGCCTTTCACCGCTTATCTAATCCAAAAATAGACCGCAAGATATTATTAGCCACACGCCGGTACAATAATAGCCACACATGCAAGTGCACTAACAACAAACTTCTTCTAGTTAACTGATAATAGTAAATCTATTCTTAGCTTGTACCCATGCAAAGCACTTCGTATCCGCTCTTCCAAAAATAGCACGTGCGTGTTGCGCAATTATTCATCCCGCTTGTGTGTTCAACACACTACCTCCAAAAATAGCTCATCATCATGAAAACGGCTAGGTCTCGAACCTATCTCTATCCTTGGCGTGTGATTCCTTTTCGATCCTCCCGCACTTTTGAATGCAATCTACTATTCTACGTGAACCTTCTATATGTTCTTCTCTAAGTTCCATATTTTGACTAACCAAAAATCTATCCCTAAATATGCACATGAATAATACACCAAACATCGTCAAGAGTCACTGTCATCTCCCGTCGGGAGTCGGAAGCACTAACTCTTGCTATGCCACCACTCCACCAAGGGTGTCAGGAGACCATGGTCCAAGGTAATCAGAGGCATCCTCACCACGTGAGCTAACCTCGGTCACCTCCAGGAGGATGTCCATCATCCACTTGTGTCATGTATGGAAGGTCACCTCTATGGCCGCAAGATGACCATGATGCTCCTTGTCTCTAATCTTTTGTGAATCGTCTCTCGTAAAATAACACAACATGTGTTAGAACTAACATTTCTTCTATCTTCTTCTATTCTTCTATCACTCAAAACACTAATTTCATCTACACTATCCTTTTCATCTATTCATATTTCTTCGAGAAACTCCTACATTTTTCTTCTAAAAGTGCAACATTTTCTCTCTTCGATGCCTATGTGTCCTTTTGGACATGTACACGCTCATCCTCATGTGTATGGACCTAGATGCATACACACTCTTTTCTATGCATACATGCTCATATAAGTATGTACACACATTCCTCTATGTATTTGGCTAATCGACATGCATGGGACCTTTATCCCACATATGTGTGTGTTTGTGTGTATATGCTAAGACGTATGTATGCTTTGATCAATGGTGTGTACACTAGATTTTTAATGCCTACGCGTGCACGTACACATACTATGATATGTACGCATGTGCATACACATAATTTGAATGTGTACAAAGCCACCATGAGTTCCTATGCACCCTTAGGGTGAATGTACACATTTTTGACACCTAGTATAACCATACTAAATGCTAATTAATGTTGATAAATGTGATATTTTACAAGAAGGGTTGTGTACTCATAAATGATGCATCGCCCTCCTCCTGGTGTACTCCCAAACCCCGTCGCTCACCTCCATCACCTCTAGACTTATGCCATCTTGCTCGCCACTCGTTGTAACTCACGATAAAACTCAAGCAACACTTCGGTAACAAATGAACTCATCACGATGATTTACCCCCACATGAGTGGTATATTAAGTTGTTTTAGCTCGCCGTGATGCCCTCAAGCACATTTTGACTTCCGTGATCACTCTAACATTTCTTCTACCCGTCGTAATAATTTTTTAAAATTATTTTTCACTATGTTGGGGCATTGTTTTCCGCCTAACACTCTTTTCTTATCCTTGGGGAATTTTTGTTACTTCCAGTGATATTTTTCATTTTTATTTCTTCTACTAACCATCGTAATAATTATTTTTGACTCTTTTAGTTGCACTAAGACATATTTTTTCCACTCGGTGCCCATTTCTTCTCCTCGAAGCATTTTTCTAGCTTTCAGTGAGTCTCCATCATCTCATTTCTTCTAACAATGTCAAAAATCTAAAAATTACAAAATCACAAAATTCACAAAAATTTAAAAAAAGATTATAAAATTAATCAACAAAATCCTAAAAATTGTAAAAAAATTCAAAACATTACTAAAATTGGTAAAGAGCTTGTACACGGCTGAAATTTGTGTCACACTCATGGTATTTATCCCATATCTTACTGACATTTTCACGTGTTTTCAAACTAAATGACTTGCAAATCACTTGGATCTACAATCATTTACAAAGCTAGTCTACTTGCTTCATCTATACTCTGGGGCACATCGAGTTGTCTGGTATTGTTTCTTCGTACACAAAGCTTTATCATTCGACCCTATGTCTTTCATCAACTCCCCTCGCATGTATCCTTGCTTGTGGCATCATTTTAAACTCTTTTTGTTAATCACAAACATTTGGGATCTTCAACTTGATAACAAAACATTTGTGTAACCGTCTTGACCATTGTTGGTTTGAGTATGTGTGTTTGTACTTGTTTCCCTATTAGATGAGCTTGTTTACTTCTTGTATTGCATTGCATTTTGTATGTTGCATTGAGTTGGTGTTTTCAGCACTAGAAAATTGATTCGTATTATGGATTTTCAAATTATTCTATGCTTTTTCGTGTGTTTATATTTTTAATAAGGACAGATGACATAAATCATTGGCTATATGATGAAATCTTTCTCTTTTCCTTCCATCTTCATTCCTCTTCTATATCATTCTCCTATCAACGTTATTCTTCTAATTCACCTGGGGCATCCTACCCCTACCCTTTTCTTCTTTCTATTATATTCATATTTTTTATTGTTGATCGACCTATTTCATCACCCCATCGACACTCGAGGGGGCATTCCTTCACTCCACTCATTTTTCTTCTATCTCTTCAAAATTCACGTGTTTTTACTTATCTACTATCTTTGAAGTGGCGTCACTTACGCCACCCCAAAGAGGGGCAAATGTAGACACTGTAATTTGGATCGAGAAATTTAAATACTTAAATTGCGCTAATTATCCCCTTTCCTATAAATTGACAACATATCATCAATAACACACCATTTATCCTCCACCACCACTAATTAATTACATTACGATAATTAATTAGCCCTTATATCACTCAAAACAATGATTAACGACCTTCATTAATTAATACCCCTTTCTATCTAGATTAATTAATTAATTCTCTCTTCTATTTAATCAATAAATTGTCATTTATTTGATTAAAATCCTCTCATAGCATAGATCATACTAACTTTCTTCTCAAATGCTTCTAAAAGCTACATCTACCTATTAGTTGATCACTTTTGATTAATTAATATACCCCCTCAACTCCCATGGATCACTAATGAAATATTAATCTCTTCTAAAGAAAACTTAAAGTGTGCTTATCCTAACTAACCTAGCTTTGTTATTATCCCACATGTAATAGGATGTAAAGCTTCTTCAAACCATTGGGTTATAAAAGGAACCCTCCTCCAACCTTTCTACTTACACCTTTGCATGCTTATAACATAAACTATAGGAATTTTCATCTTTGAGCATCTTCCATTAGTGTTGAGCTAGGTATCTTCATCTTGCATTCATCCATCCAATCCTTTTGAGTCATATGGAGAAGATCAAGGAGGTCTTGTAGCCAAGTCTTGATTGAGATCCATTCTCAAACCCTTGGGATCAAACAAACTATCACATTTTGATAGCTAAGGATCTACATAGGTCCATCTCTTGTTTAGCTTTCAAAGAGTAGAGGATAAATGTTTAGCATGTTAGTTTGAGTTTCCTTCAAAGTTATAATGCATAGTGTTGATATTTACTCTCTTTAAGATCTTAACATGATGATCTAGGTATAGTTTAGCTTTGTTTTGGAACTATTAGGTGTTAGTTTCAATTCTCTTTACTTAGCTAACTAATACATGGGTACACCTTTACTTATATTATGTTAGAGACCTTTATATATAGCTTTCACAACTGGCTTAGACAATTTGTGGGCATGTCTTGAAGATTTTGATGCAAAGCAAGTATTATGTGGCTTATTATTCTAGATTCGAGAGCCAACCATTGAATAGAAAATACCAAGTCCTTGGGACATAAATTCATATATATTTTATCCTTCCGCACTTGTACTATACATAGAGACCTCAATTCACATAATTCAATTATGAATGATTAAATTCACTTCATTTGGGATAACTTTGCATCGACAATGTTGTCACATTGTTTATTAAGCATGGTTGATCTCGACTTGACTGGTATAACATATCCTTGTTTCCATTCATATCCTGGTTGAAGAACACCCTTCTTCAATTTTTTATGTCTTGAAACTTATATGATTTTTGGAAAATATCTCGTTGTAATTTATTTTACAAAACTTATTTCTTCGGCATGGGTAGACAGGACCTCATAGGATGAATCAAGATCTAGGGAAGTCATAGAACTTGGGAACATTCCCTTAGTTCCCTGAAAACTAACTTAGCCAACATGCACATTTTAAACCTCGCATCGGCTGCATAGGAGAAATAATGAACTCACATAACTTGTGGAGTTGTTCAATTTGCTCATTGTAAATCCACATAATTAGTAAATATCATACCATCAGGTGAATCGATGATCGAGCACCAATAGAATGTGAGAACCATTCCCGTGGTTCCCAAAGAGGTGACTTCACCGATATAGTGCCTAATTTCCACATGCCTCTATGACCTTTAAATGTACCACATGACAAGGGAGAATCAAATACTCAAATGAGATAATTTGAGTAAATTGAGTAGTGGAAAACTATAGGTATTTTGCAAATAAATGGTGAGGAGGCTTAAAAAAGGATATTTAAAGTTTTCTTATGAAAATTGCCCCAAACAAACCAACCCAAAATATAATAATGAATTATAATTCAAGGGTAAATGTGCCATGATCAAAATGAGATAGGCTACAATTATTTTCCAATTATGATATATTAATACTCAAAGCTTGTCATATGGGGTCAATTTTGACATGATGGATTCAAAACTCGAAAAGTTTGAGCATCCAATTTTTCAAAGAAAATAGTTGGATTTAGTAAGGGGGTTGAATTAGTCCTACAAAACTTTAATTTCATTTTCCATTACATACGTTCATCATTTAAACCATTCATTCAATCATCCATGAACCATGTGAGCTTATTAAGTGTGTATTAGACATTCACAAGAGTATATAAAAAAACACCAAATGTAAGTGGGAAACCCTCAAGGGGAAGAAAACCCACTGAAAACCTCTAATTATATTACACAAAACAAAGGACTTGCAAGAATATTACACATCTTGCAAGATTTATTAGTGAAGCACCCACTTCATAAGGAGCACCCACTCCTAAACCTTTGTTGATATTGTTAAAAAAAGGACTTGTATGAATATTACTCATCACATAAGATTTTATAAATGAACGATCACAAAAAATATGCTAATCACACAACTGATTGTGATCCAAGTTCAACTCCTAACACACCAAACCCTATCCAAAATAAGCTCACTTAAACTCACTCAAATATGTCCTCTCATGGGCTGACTAGGTCAATTTCCTAGAATTTATGATTGTAAAATTTTATCATGTCTTCATACCTCTTCTAGGCTCTTTCCATTACCTCTTTAAACTATTATTCAACTTCCTATGGGTCGCTCATAACCCCATAGGTTCAACTAGTCCCGCAAAACTATCATTTCATTTTCCATTACATACATTCATCATTCAAACCATTCATTCAATCATCCATGAACCATGTGAGCTTATTAAGTGTGTATTAGACATTCACAAGTGCATATAACAAGAGAGAGAACAAAAGACACTAGATGTAAGTGGGAAACCCTCAAGGGGAAGAAAACCCACTGAAAACCTTTGCTTATATTACACAAAACAAGGGAATTGCAAGAATATTACACATCTTGCAAGATTTTTTTAGTGAAGCACCCACTTCACAAGGATCACCTACTCCTAAACCTTTGATGATATTGATAAAAAAGAAATTTTATGAATATTAATCATCACATAATATTTTATAAATGAATGATAAAAATAATATGCTGATCTCACAACTATTTGTGATCTAATTTTAACTCCAAACACACCAAACCCTCTTCAAAACAAGCTCTTCTTCAACTCACTCAAATATGTCCTCTTATGGGTTGATTACATAAATTTCCATAGAATTTATGATCCTAAAAATTTATTAGGTCTTTATACTTCTTTTAGGATCTTTCCATTACCTCTTTACACTCTTCTTCAACTTCCTATAGATCGCTCATAACCCTATAGGCTCAACTAGTCATAAATGAATAAACATACTAGCATATATACATTACACTATCTCAAATCACTCCTAGGTCGGCCATGACCATATAGGTCAGTCATACCAAATAAAAAATATAACAACATTATATAAACATCACCAAAAGATCCAATTAGGTTAGCAAGGGTCATCTTCACCAAGCACCAAAACACACCAACTAGCTCAAAATGCACTTTCCAAGATCTAGCGAATATCATATTATCTTCAAGGGCATAAGGAATATTTTTCATGGCTCAAAATATCCACACAAGTCAAGGAAATCCTTTAAAACATTAAAAATCCCAAAACCTCTGCATTATCTCTAAACATCACGAAGTATGCCAATAAGCAAGAAAACCCTACAAGATCTTCAAGCACCTTAGAAAATAATCTTGAATAACGACCGAATTATTATAAAAATATCATCATCATGGATCAAGTAATATATCAACGAAAGGTATCTAAATATAATTTTTGTAAGAACTCACTTTATCATCCAAATCATAGTGCAAGTCCTCCAACCACCAAATCTCTAAAACTGCTCAAATCTACCAAACTAGACTCAAGAACCAGTCTTAAGATAAATTAGCACAAACACCTCCAAATAAAATTCCAAGCTCAACTAAAGCTTGGAACACACCAAGGAGACCTAAAAACATCTTCAAACACTAAGAATCATATGTCTCATGGAGAATTCTCGATCCAACACACATGTTTTAGACATCTTCTTGAAAAGCCTAATAGGGTTAATAAGGCCATTAGGGATTATGCAAGAACAAAAATTCCAAATCAAACCAAAGATCCAAATACATCATACCAGGTTCCAACATGCTATCCATGACCAAAAACATCAGCTCCATTAAGTAAAATGATCAAACTCAACTCAAACCACAAGACTAACATTTTAGCCCTTAAGGCCAAAATCGGTAGTGCAACTTTGAGGACCTATATCTTCCATTTTATCCAATGAAGCATCCTAATTTTTTTATGGATGTCTAGAAAATATCCCTTGTATTTTGGAACATTTCAATTTTCATCCTAGAACTTCCATCTCAGCCCTGAAACTGTAAATCTCCATAAAACTAGGGTTTCTCTCTCTCCCTAAAATAGCTAGAACACCAAACCACCACAAAAATGATCTCTGAGGAATCTTATTAGACTCTAATGTATCACATTTTATTTCTAAGATCATTTGGAGACCATACACTACAAATATTCTAAGTAGCTATAGAAGGAGGGTTTCACTAGGGTTTAAAAGCAATTTGACTTCTTAACGATTGTTCATAAAAATCTGATGATCAATCCACCTCATTATTTTTGAAAAAAATCTTAGTTCAATGAAAAATTATCCCCCAAATTTGAAAGGTCCCATGCATAGTGTGTGTGAGTGGGTGAGAAAAACAAGTTGACATATCGAGTTGATTTCACCTTCTCTAGAACTCAATTTTACCAAAAACATCATAACTTGAATTTCCTAAAAAATTTGACCCAAAACTTATCATGAAGCATAATGAATACCTCATCTATGCATGCTAACTCTCATCCAAGATCATATACTTTTTAATCTTTCCAGCCATAAAAATTACTTGTGTGTTCTAGATCGTTCTTCACCTTCTTATTTCCCAAGGACAATGAAACATCATCAAATAAATGAAAAAAAAACCTGAAACACCTCATAAACCTCATATGAAATATTAATATTCTTTAGCCATGCTTGACTATGACTTACCTACTTCATTTCTCAAGCCACCATGATATACCACATGCTCTAGGTCTAGAAATAGGCCTAGAATGACCTGACTCAACCCATACATCTCATGAAATGATCACAATGACTCATTACAAACACTTAAACACCTATTACACATATCTTGGACCATGTATGGCCTCATGAATACCTCCAATCAACATTGGAGTGCACATACCATGTCCATTTCTACTAGACCATGCTCTAGAACATCATAACAACTCACCAAACTCGGACACTACAATCAACCCGCATGATTAACCTTGGTTGACACCTCATGGAGACTCACATGACACCATGAAAACATTTTCCATTAATGGAATTTAACATCAATGAAAATCTAAGACACAATGGCCCATAACATGACTCAGATTGGGCATAAAAAAAACAAGTCATAGCTCATACTTCAAAATCTCATGGTTTTAAATTGACCAAAGGCCTTATCAAAAGCTAAGTCTTAATAAAAATTCAAAGAGACACTCTCAACACTCCCATGTACCAATGGAACATGCACACAGCACCCACATAGGGAAATGGAAAGGAAATTAATCCAAAATTGGGAAGATATTTATAAACAAGAAAGAGTATTTACAAAGAGAGAAGAGAATGTAAAAGTTTACAAAAATTCATAAACATGCTGGGAAAAGTAAGTGCCTTTGTGAAATAGCACCCTAGAAGTATGGGGCATTCAAAAACTAAAAATGAACAACTGAGAAAACCAAATATTTGTGGGATCATCACGTGGCTTGAAACGAAAAATAGAAGAAACTATATATGATCCACATAGTGATACTCCATTATACAATTACCTAGTTCCGTGAAAATATGGATATCTTCCTAAAACTTATACTTTTCTGTCATAGATATCTACTTTCACAGCGTGAAAAGGTGAAAATATGGTATGATATCAAAAACCACATGGACTTCACGGACATTGTTGTCATTTGGATGAAGGTTCACTATTTTGATTAAATGTAGTTTATGGTTATGGAACGACTTCTTAAGATGTGCAAACTTTGATTTGTTGGTGCATTTGGGTTGTCCATGCCGAGGTCTCCATTATCTATCATATCTTGGACAATGTTCTTAAAAGTTATGCAATTTCCCTCACTATGGCGTTTGACACGATGATACTTACAGTAGTCGTGTTCCTTATACCATGTAGGCATAGGACGACCGAGATCAAAACTAGTATGAGGTTTTATGGGCGGAAGTGTAATGGCTCCAGCTTTAAGAAGCTTTTCCAAGACTGAATAATAGGGCTCTCCAATTAAAGTGTACTTTTGTTTCTTTTACCGAACCGAAAGATTTGGACAGGGAAATATTAGAAGAAGGTTGGGCTTGATTAGAGGGATGAGTTGGGCCCACTTTGAGAAATACCACATTGGAAGATCCTTTGGCTTTTGAATAATTATTTTACAGCTTTTAAATGAAGAAGAATCATTTGGTTTGAATGGGGAATTATTGTTTCGTAATTGGATTTTCTTTTCTTCAATGGCACAAATTTCCATCTTTTGTGCCATGATGAATGCTTCATTGAAGGTTCGTAGGTTTTTACCTACGAGTTGGTGAGATGTGTCTAGCACAAGATGTAGTAAACAACTCAATAAGTTCAGTTTGAGGTAACTAGAACGTTAATTGGTGATAAGACTTCTCGCCAAAGAAGCAATGAAATCTATGATAGATTCATTGTCATACTATCTATCGGTCAAATATAGGTCACTCATGGTGACTTTTTGACTAAATTTATCGAGAAGTGGTCCAGAATGCTTGAGCCACTTGGTTAAGGTGTAGATGGAATGTCTAGGTAAATGGCTATACCAATCTAAGGTGGGTCTTGTTAGGGACATGGTAAGTGTTTGTAAGAGAAAAGCATTGTCATGGGAAATTAGGTAGTACCCATGTTTGAATGACCGCAAGTCTTTATCACGAGTCCTCTTTAATCTTCTGCTGAAATAGTTGAACTTGGGCATTTCCCAATGCATAGGTATGGGTGAATAGGAATGGATGGATGAATAGGATCATTACATATTTCATCATAGGTCAAGGAGTTACGAGAGTTGAAAACTGATGCTTCTAATGTTTGCATCTTTTCCATCATCATCCTAATGAGGTCATTGGTGGGTTGTGAGGAATGGGTGCCTCCTGTAGTAAAGGGAGGTTGATAATGGGTGTATGATGTGGATGGCATCCCGTACATGGGGGCATTGAATATGAAAACTTCGAAGGGGGAATAGATACAGGTGGAATGTACCCCAAATAAGTGATATACGAGATTGGGGGTTGCTGGTGATGCGTGTAAATAGGTGGGGTGGTTGCAATGACTCTCGTGGTAATGGGTGGTAGAGACTGAGGGATGGAAAGAACTAGATTTTGGAATGGGGTGTGGGTTGTCGACACTGGAGGTGGTTGTGATGCAACTGGTATATATGAGGAAAAGGGAACAGATGGGGATATGTTTAAGGCGGTTGATGAAGGAATGGTTGACAACACATGTGCAATGAGACATCATTGGGGCAACAGCTTAGAGGTAGAGGTGGGACCTAACTGAGAGACCAAAGGGGGTAATGTGGATGAGGGCAGCGCCGAGCTAGTGGTAGATGATGTGGAAGTGGGTGCGAGGGCAGGAGGAATAGATACATGCATGTCTTATATTAACTGTCTTGAGGAGTCCGGGTAGATGAGTGGGTGAGATAGTATTGTAAGGTCGCAGGATTATAATCAAGGAGTGTTGCAAACTTCTCATCACCGATAGTAATAGGGATAGGTTGAGTTGGATCAATAGGTGATAGTATGAATGATGATGATGGGCTAGGTGGGATTGGTTGATGGCTGACATGAAATATAAGGGCGTTAGTTTGGCTGTGATTCAACACCATGTGAATTAGTGTTGACTTGGTAAAACTGTATTTTGTAAATGACACATAAAATAATAGAAGCAAAGAAGGATGAAGTCCGGGGGTAAATCTGGTTAGTGTTTTGATTAAAAAGCAAACACAAAAATTGACGATGATCGATCGTATGACCGATGATGGTTAAAGGGGAACCGATGGCGCTTATGATAAGCAATACCGGTCACTATGAGAAATACTAGTTTCAGAAAATGAAACATAATTGATGAATGTGAAATGGGGAAACTGTATCTGATAGAGATATCAAAATGTTGGGGATATGATGGTGTCCTAAGGACAAAAATAGAAAATAATAGATGATGAAGTTTGTTTTGGTAAAATAAGAAAAAGAGCCGGAAGCCAACACCGCTTAGGTAAATCGATGTGATCGATGTAAGCGACAGCGGTCATTAGACCAATGTTGGTTACTATGAAATTAGAAGAAATGAAGAAAATGGATTTTTGGTGAATTAAACTAGATGAAGGATCAACCTAGAAATCTAAGAATGATAAGATGAGGTCTTGACACACTAAAAAATAGTCGAATACTCCAACTATGATGGGGAGTGTGAAAGGAAGAAGAAAAATGAATAAACGTAATCCTCACAACTCAAAACGCAAGTCAAGAACAAAGCTAAGAAAAACACGCAATCCTAAAAGTGAATTTATGTTTGTTTTAGATTATGATATTTAAGACTGACTTGTGGATTTAGAACAAAGTTTTTGGTTGGGAAGGCGTCCTATGAAGAGGTAGTCTAAAGGTGAGGTTTCGAGTTATGGTTTGTAAGGGCGGTCCTTTCTCTAAGGTGATGACTGGACAGAGATAACCAACTGGGCACCCACTGTCAATCCTCTGATTGTGTGATCATTGATAGCTTCTTCTGGGTGGGATGTTGTTTAAGAAGATGTGTAAATTCAAATTTTTGCGCTTAACAAAGAGAGAGAGAGAGAGAAGAAAGTGCTTTCTATGGTTCAATTGTGTCAACCATCAGTTGGGCATGACTTCTAGCATATAGGTTGCCCTCATTTTTAAATGTGAGCTAATAATGCAACATACAAGGATGAAATGCAACAAATTTTATAACCCAAATCAACAATTATATTCGATGAAGCAAATGATGAATAGGTCAAGAACGTGTTCTTTTGCTACTATGCAAATGCAAGAAAAAAGAATTGGTTAGTTTTAAACACCAAATGACAAATGTCGTTTAGACAATTAGTAGAAAAGAATATTACTAGGAGAAGATTAAATATGTATTTTTCAAAAGGAAAGAAACACACAAAAGTTTCCTATATGAAGAAAATGCAATGAACCCAAGTGAGGGTCCCACTGATCATGCCAAAATGTTTCACCGACAAGTTGCATACATATGAGCAAAACAGATAGGGTAAGGGTGAGGAGGAATACCTGTGAATGAAGGTGGAAGGTAGAGTGTGCATGTTCTGATTTCTTGATCCAGTGACGATTGCGAGAACTTCCTTTTTCTAGGAGGAACTACCTGCGAATACAAAACAAGTCCACAAGAAGAATATTAAACAATATATGTCAGTGGATTACCTAGCATATGCTAGATCCGAAAGTGTGATACTTCTTAAATGGTTGTCAATCCACTATTTAACACAACTTAATGCAAGAAATAATGTAAAACAATAATATCCTATTGTAGTTGATATGATTTAGGTGTCTCATTTAAGTACAATAAGCAAATATAATCTAACAGATAGGCTATGATCAGATCCGGAAGTTAGGCACGGGTGAATAAGGTGGTTGGGATAGGTCAAGGTCAAGTTTTGGGTGGTTTGGGTTATTTGGGTGAATGTAATGAAGTTGATGTTACGGTAAATTTACCAGATACAAAGACTGACATCGGTCTAGTATGAAGAGATGCTAGTTGATAGGAGACCAATGACGGTTTAGGTTAACCAACGTCGGTAGGGTCGGCTATTAGAGAATCAATAATGTTTGGTTTTGATGATTCTCTTTAATTTCCAAGAGAATAGGCAAAGAATGGTGAGGTTGATAATAGTGTTGGGAATACGCAGAGATGTCTAGAGTTGGGTTTGGAGAGTTGGGAGGTTATAGGTGATTAGATGGAGGGATTAGCAGGAAGGTGAGAGGTGATGATATGCAAAGGAGAATAGGACTCCTAAATAGAGATAAAGAAACTAATCTAAGTATGGAAAGATGCATATCTAAATGTACTTACTTGTACTTACAAACCTGGTGGTTGGATGGAGGTGATGGTTGATCTCAGAGACTAGTGGTCGTGTGTCTTGGCCTTGCTTCCCGAGTTACTTGTGAGTGCTTTCCCTTTAGATCAATAATTGCTGGTTCAGGGATGTATAGATGTGCAAGAGTGCTCTGGTGCATGCTTACATGTAGATCTCTCTTCTCCAAAACTCAAATAATTCTTCCAACCTTTGGAACAAGGTTACCAAAGTGAATATATGGTAACCAATGACGGTTTAGGGTGACCAACATCGGTTTTAGGTTGACCAGCATCGGTTAAGGTGGGATATCCTAGGTTGCCAAAATAAGCAGGTCTTGACTATCTTTTGGCCGATCCTGTCCATTGTTTGCAGATCCAAAATGGTATTTTCCGCATAAATAAGTGTGCATGCGGTTAGAGGAAGAATATGCATTTAGTGTTAAGGTTGGATTGAGTCTTAGTTAGTTATGGTAAGTAGAGATTGAGTCATAGTTAAAAGGAAACATACTAATAATAGGTCTATGATGAGGTGTCTAGGTGATGTGGTGGGGTCAGGTGTCTAGGTGAGGTGGAAATTAATTTAATTAAGGTATTTATTATTGGAGATCAGTAAGAATGGGCATTAATTTAATTTTAGGTGATTAAATTAATATACATGTGGGGTGAAGGGGAGTGTGACCCAATTTTGGTGCCTACATTTTTACCCTTTTTGTCACGTAGCTTGTATTGGTAAGCGATGCTTGACAAAAACATGAAGTAATTGCCCCATGTGTGGGTGAAGGTGATTCCCCTCAAACCAAGCAAGCGATGAGTTGTAATACTAAATCAATGAGTGGATTGATAAATTTGTGGTTGGTGGAAGTGAATGTAGGGGGATGAGTACTATGGGAAAGGGTGATGGTCAATTTGGGTAATAGGTAATAGGTCAAGGTCAAATTGGGTAATGGGTAATGGAAATAAAATACACACACACGTATAGATTGCAACACGGTACCAGGTTGAAGAGCTTGCAAACTCTACATCATCCAAGGTCGATAGGTTTATCCAAACAAGGGTGAAGTGATTTAGGTATCCAAGGCATAGGATATGGTCCGAAAACACAATGTAGGTTAGGTGTAGGAACATTTAGGTATGTTCTGGTACACCAAAGGTTTGGTCGGGATAAATGGCATGACAATAGGAAAGGTATGGTTGTTAGGCTAAAACAACATAGGTAACAACATCACAAGGTATAATGAGTACATAAGGTCAATGGTCACACCAAGTAGGCCAGGTTCAAGAAAATAGGTCATGGCATAGGTAAGGCCAAGGTATAGGTAAAATGACAAGTCCCTAAATGTAATTAAGGAAATGTGCAAGTAGTGTAGGCTAGTGGGTAAGGTTCAATAGATGTCCGTAATGATAAAAGGTGTTTAAGCACTAATGGTTATAGGTAAAAGAATCCTAGCATGGGCAAACAACTATAAGGGTTCA
Source organism: Taxus wallichiana var. yunnanensis (assembly GCA_018340775.1). Lineage (NCBI taxonomy): Eukaryota > Viridiplantae > Streptophyta > Pinopsida > Cupressales > Taxaceae > Taxus > Taxus wallichiana. The sequence continues at coordinate 757,426,298 of CM031242.1, read as the reverse complement.
CCGATGTCGGTTATATGGTAACCGACATTAGTTGGATAGGGCATGAAATGACCAACATCGGTCATGTCGAATTGGGGATAAAAAAGGAAAATTTTGTTTTTACAGAATCATTTTTCTTGTAGCTATTTATGGAAAATGACAGAGAGGAGGAGAGAAGAAAGTTGTTAAAGAATAGGACAAGGTGTAGAGATGAGGTGGCAAGCTATGTGGTGGGTGATTGACATTTGATTGATGGGTCGGCGAGATCGGTTCAAGTGGTTTCATTGGTTGCGAGGTGGGGAGTTGATTTGGTGATGGAATAGATGGGAGAGGGTTCAGTGGACCACCAACGTAAAGGCTAGACATACCATCACGTCGACGGCACCGAGATGAGGTAGGATTCTATCTTATCTACATATTGGTTGTTGAAATAGTTTGTTGAAATCATTTTTGTGTAAAATTTGGGTGTAAAGTTAATTTTTTGAAATTTTGGGTAAAAATGAAGGAAATGAGGGGTGGGAAGGTCCAATGTAGGTTAAATAGGGTTAGGAATGAAGCTAGGATAGGGTTGCATGCGTTAGAGTAGGTTATTAGGTCAGATTTGGGAATTTTTGAAAAGTAGGGTAGGGGTTTGCGGATTTTGATGCCGCGACAGTGACCGATGATGGTCAAGGGTTAGATGACGTTGGTTGGCCTTGGCCGGCATCGATCAAGTATTAGGTGATTGATTCCAGCTTATGATGGACCGATGTTGATCAACTTGGGGAAAATAGGTCAATTAAATGAGATAGGGTGGGAGGGAAAGATAGGAAATGAGATATAAAGGCAGTTTAAGGAGAATGGGTAGGGTAATAGGTACAAATAGGTACGAGTTGAGGGATGTGAAATTAGGATGGGGAAAAAGGGGTAGTCTTTAGGGTTGGGGTGTGGTTATGGGGTAGTAAGTAGTGAGGGTCTTGGGAATACATTGATTGGTTAAGAGTTATGGTGGGTATGGTCAAGGCTTAACAATATTGTGGTTTTTAAGATGCAAACAAAGGACCAACTATGGATGAGAGACAAAGTACTACCTCTATTGCTAACGGTATAGTCAAGCATGACTACAGAGCATTGGAGGCACGTGAAATATGTCAGAAGCTTGATTGGGATCGACGGTATAGGCATATAGTTCGAGAGCCAAGCTTGATGGTCACACTCATTGATAGATGGGATTCAACAACCAATACATTCCGCCTACCAATGGGTGAGATCACTGTCACCCTGGAGGATGTATACAAGATCATATGGCTACCTATAGTGGGAGAGAAAGTTTATTTTATTTCCTCAGAGGAATCAGAGGAGTTGATGTTGGTGGTGTTTGGAGAGGGGATGATAGAGATGAGGTACCATAGCGTGAGCTTGAGCTATGGGGACATGTATGTGGCCCATCCTTAGGAGATGAGATTGGTTGTCCTAATCATAGAGGTAGTGTGTTACTTTGCATTACCAAATGCGGAGGGTGGGAGATTCCCATGAGCACTAATGGGGTTCTCAATGACATGATGGAGGATAGGACCCATTTTTCTTGGGCACCAACATTCTTGGTGTAGTTATACAGAGAGTTATGGGCCTATGGGAGGCTACAAAGGTTTAGTTTGTGTTGTACCTTTCTTCTTCACTACTTGGGCATATAAGCACATTGTATGTGTGCATACAGTTGGTATGTCCTGGCCTAATGCATTCAATGCGGGCTTGGTTCAAGTTGGCTACAAGCATTGGGTTCTTACTAGTGGAGAGCATATGGTCATTTGGGCTACACACGATGTAGAATACTAATGGCATGTATAAGAGAGTTTGTCAGGAGTTGACATCATTTTGAGGCCATATGTTGGTTATCCTTCATATATAGCGAGATGGTAGTGGAATTAGATGAACCACATCTGCTCAAATGAATAGAGGGATGTCGTGCTTGATGAGCACAAGATGATACATGTTGATAGGGTCGACACAGGTAGTTTGGGGTACCTTAGGATGTGCCTCCACCATTCCCACAATACAGGAGAGACAACATGGAGGGTTCTATGCCTCTACCACAACCGACGGTGACAAAAGGGAAGGAAGAGCGGCGATGGACCAAAAATTGATGACATTGGGGTTATGGATAGATACAGCAGGCGGTGGTGGGCGGTGCGGTATGGGAAGAACCACCGAGGCCAAGGCATACTAACCTAGCCATGATTACAATTTAGAGGGACACATTACAAGGGCAAGTGGATACCCTTTTGACACAATAGGAGTAGTGCGAGGACAATCGACAGGAGCAAAGGCACAGTTACCACGTTACAGGGCACAAGTGGTAGCCACAGTAGGCCCAAGTTTCACAGGGGATAGGTACCGCACAGGTGAGGATTGTGATGGGGACATGTGTCCACCTTATATGTGCAGATAGTATATTTGTAGGGTTATTTGGTCACCGAAAAGGCTCGAGATCACAACATAGGCACCCTCACAGCCTAGGGATAGGGTCTCATTTTACAACAACAGGGATAGGGTCCCACGATATAGGGAGGAGGGTAGGGTTCATAGGTATATGGGCCAAGGCCATTAGTAGTAGGACAAAGCTCACATCTTACTCAGTGAGACTTATGAAACCACCCCACACAAGACCGATGGTGAGATTCAGGATGCCCTAAATGAGGCCATATACTATTAGGATCATTTGACTACTATCAAGATAAATTTCCCCTCCTATGTAGAATACGGGGTATACCCCTCGAGTGAGAGGACGAGATCCCGGACACATAGTTTAGAGAGAGCAGGGGATTCGATGAGCCTCGAGATAGGGTCAAGGTGAGGCCACTAGTTCATGGAGGCTTGACCCGATTTGTAGGTTAGGTGGAGGCTAGACCAAGACCCATAAAGGGTGGAGAGATGGTGGCAGGGCATCAGGCTGGAGGAGAGGAGGAGGAGATATATGAGACAAGCATGTCCATTAGATGGGCCAATGATTGATGTCTCTATATATGATTATTATTGTTTTGATATATACCGGCCTCATGCGTCTTGATGATAGTGAGGTTGTACATGAGATTTTCTGAGATTGTTGATCATATACCGTATTCTACATGTCGAAGATGGTGAGGTTATATATGAGATTTTGAGATATTTAATATTATTTTGTATTAGTGTATATTTGATGGATACACGAAATTTCATAGTGATATATATGATGATATTTATGGGCTAAGTGATGTACTTGTGTCATAATTTTGTTTGTTGTTTGTATGTGATGGAAATTAGGTGGATCGGCATGATAGATTCAAGTCGGTTTAGGTATGATGGAGTCGGTCATTTTAGGCATGATGGAATCAGTTAGTTCAGAATGGTTAAGTTAGGTCATTTAGGCATGGTTGAGTTAGGTCCTTTAAACAAGGTGGAGTCGGGTCGAAAGTCACCTAGGAAGTGTGGAGTTAGGTCGGTTTAGGCATGGTGGAGTCGAGGTCGGTTTAGGCATGATGGAGTCTCAGTCGGTTAAGGCATGATGGAGTCGGGTTGGTTTAGGAATGATGGAGTTAGGTCGCGTTAGGCATGGTTGAGTCGGTCGGTTTAGGCATGGGTATTAGGTTGTGGAGCCTGTTTTCATGTGTGAAAGTGTTGAAGACTGTACACTAAGAGGACTATACTATACTTGGGAAACGTTCTTTTCTTGTATGGGTGGGATTTTGACCCATATGTTTATGGGACAGCTTTGGCCCATGGTTTTAATACCCACGGTTGTAAAACTGCTTAAGCGATTGCCTATTTATATGGTTTTATGCATATGTTAGGTATAATGTAACATTACAGATGTGTTTTGAATTCAAGTGTGAATTACTCAGAGTTTATTAAGCATAGCTCGAAATAGATTTGGGTATTATATTGAGAGAGTGGTGGCTTGTAATAAAATATGAGCAAGTGATTCTTGGTGGACGTAGCCCAAATTGGGTGAACCACATTAAATACTATCTCTTTGTGTTGTGTTATTTTATTCTACACTTTTATTTGAGATATGTAATATTTTTTGCATATTAGTTTCTACTGTTGCGATTCTATGAGGGATTATTCCACATATTTTATACCTTATTTCCTAACAATTAATATCGAGCTGGTTTGGTTTGCTGAAGTGTTGAGTCACATGGAAAGTTTTATCTTGAGTGACAACAACTATGGCGAGATGATGGAAAATCTAGGGTTGATAAATTCAATAGGCAGAATTTCGAGTCTTTAGAAGATGCAGATGGAAGATTACCTTTATTAGAAGGATCTTTATATTCTGCTTGATAAGAAGGTGAACAAACCCTCGAGCATGATGGATGTAAAATGGGATTTGTTGGATAGGAAGGCACTTGGGACAATTCATCTGTGTCTTGCATCTTCGGTATTATATAATGTTTCAAAGGAAAAGACTACAAAAGAACTGATGGATGCATTAGGGAAGTTGTATGAAAAATCCTCTGCCTCTAATAAGACATTTTTAATGATTTTTTTAATATGAAGATGTCTGAGAATGGTTCAGTAGAAGATCATTTAAATGATTTTAATATAGTTGTAAATATGCTAGCTTCGATTATAATAAAATTTGATGAAGAAGTTAGGGATTTATTAGTTCATGCTCTTTGCACGAGAGTTGGAATAACTCGATAATGGTGGTAAGCAACTCGGTTCCAACTAACTCAAAGTTGAAGTTTGAGGATGTTGTAGGGGTGATTCTAAGAGAGGAAATGTGAAGAAAAAGCTCTGGTGAATCTTTTACTTCAGGGAATGCTTTGACAATGGAAACTAGAGGGAAACAAAAGAATAGAGGAAGTCATGGAAAATCAAAGGATCGGGCAAGGTCAAAATCCAAAAGAAAGATAGTATGTTAGCACTGTGGAAAGTCTGGGCATGCAAATAAGGACTGTTGGGAGCTTCGGGACAAGAAGAAACAACAGAAGAAAACAAGGAGGTAAATGTGGCAAAGGATAATGTATGTCAGGATGCTTTGATTCTTTCTTTGCACAATATTATTGAATCTTGGGTTTTAGATTCAGGGGCTTCTTTCCATGCTACTCCACATAGGCATTATTTTGTTGATTATGTTCAAGGAGATTTTGGGCATGTTTTGCTTAGTGATGATTAGCCTTGCAGCATATTTGGAAAAGGTTCTGCTTCGAGTTAAGATGCAAAATGGGAATACTTGGCTATTGAAGGATGTCGACATGTGCCTACATTAAAATGAAATTTGATATCGCGAGGAAGTTGGGAAGTGATGGTTATACTGTGATATTTACATCAGACTCTTGGAAGGTTAACAAGGGTGCTCTTGTGGTGGCAAGAGGTAAGAAGGTTGGAACCTTGTATTTAACCACTTATAACACTAATGTTTGTAATCTTGTGGCTTCGTAAAATAGATACAACATTATGGCACTATAGGCTCGGTCGATGAGCCATAAGGGCATGAAGATCATAAAGAAGGATTTTCTTGGATATACAGAAACATGTTTGGATTTCTGTGAGGACTGCATATATGGGAAACAAAAGCGAGTAAGGTTTCTCAAGGTTGGACCTATAAAAAAAAGTGTAAGTTAGCGCTGGTGCATTCTAATGTGTGGGGGCCATCTCAGGTATCATCTCTTGGGGGTTCAAGTTATTATGTTACTTTTATTGATGATGCAACAAGGAAAGTTTGGGTTTATTTTATTAGAAACAAATTTGATGTATTTGACACTTTTGTTAAATGGAAAGCCTTGGTAGAGAATGAAACATGTCTTAAGCTAAAATGTCTCAGGTCAGATAATGGAGGGGAGTATTGCAACAATGAATTTGATGATTACTATTCTAAGAATGGAATCATGAGGAAAAATATAGTTCCAGGGAACTCCGCAATGTAAATGGGGTGTCGAAAGGATGAATAAAACAATAATGGAACCTATTAGAGCATGAGGTTACATGCAAGATTGCCTCTTTCTTTTTGGGCAGAAGCGGTGAGCACAAATATGTACTTGATAAACAGAGGACCCTCAAGTGCCTTGGATGGAGGCATACCTGAGGAGGCTTGGTATGGTAAGAAAGTTGATTATTCATTTCTTATAGTCTTTGGATGTGAGGTGTTTGTCCATATAGACAAGGATGATAGGAAAAACTATAGGCTAAATTAGAAAAAATTACTTTCATTGGTTATGGTGGTGATGACTTTGGATATAGATTTTGGAGTATTAAGGACAAGAAAATCATTCGATCTAGGGATGTGGTCTTTAATAAGAAAGTCATGTATAAGTAGCGATTGCGGGAAAATAAGGAAGAATCCAAGAAAGAATATGTAGCAATAGAGAATATTCCAGGATGGGAAAGTTACACATGAATTATTTTAGTAACCTCCTCAACAGAACCCCAAACTTCTATATTGAGGAGGTCTTCTAGGGTAAGAAGAGAACCTAAACATTTTTCTCCTTCTCTTTATTATTTATTACTCACTTTGATAATGGAGAGCCAAAGAGCTTAGATGAAACAATGCGGGTAGATTCCAGGAAGAAGTGGGAGCAATCCATGGACGAGGAGCATTCGGCTCTCATGGAGAACCAAACATGGGATTTTGTGAAGATACCCAAGGAAAAGAGCATTACTGAAACAAGTGGGTGTTCGAGTCAAAGAGGAAGGAGGCAAGAAAAGATACAAGGCCCTATTGGTGGTCAAGGGGTTTGCATCTATTTAAAGAACCTATTTCTACTAATATTTGTTACCAATATTCATCTAACATCACATTGCTTTAAACTAGGTGACATAGGACAACACAACCAACAACTTGTGATACTTTGGCCAAATATTTTCAACATATTGTTCATGTTACTATTCCTAGATGGCATACTCATCATTCTAGAATACATCCTTCACCTCACTCTTCTGTTATCTAGAATGGTCTTTACTTGACTACCATCAGTCCACTTGCCCAAGGTTTAACCCTAGCCCGGTTAGAAACATAATTTATTATAGGAAGATGCTCACGATGACTTAGGGTATATGGGCATACTCGGTTGACCTAAGTCAACCGGATGTGCCGAGGTACCCTGAGTCATTGAAAGCTACTACCTATCCTAAACATGCTACTAACTTGACCTAGAGAGAAACTAAGTTCAAGTCTAGATGTGCATAAATCTAGATGAACAAATATGGAAGGGTGTTGCCACATGTCAACTACAACATTGTATCCTCGAGAAGTCCTAGGACTTCTCATGGGTATAGTCCTACAGTAGTTGGCATGTGCCAACATCCATTAGAACTGATTCATCAAGATGTACATACCCCCTTAGTGGTCATTAATCATAATTAAATTGGATTAAGATTCAGATTACAACAACCATGCCTAACCCTAATTCCAACATTCATTAAGTTCTTTACCCATACTTATCCTGATTAGGTATGGAGAACTTCATTAAACCATGTTTGCATTATTGTTCATTAACATGGCATAACAAGCAGTTATCCCAAAATAGGACAACAAACATCAACGTTTAATTCCTAATGCAACTTAGCTGTCCAAATCAAGTGTGACATCCACCTAGATTCAGCTAGTGTTTACTTTATAAATGAAGTTATAAAGATTAAGAATCATAACCACTATTCATTTTCTTTCTTTCATCTTTTGGAGAGGAAGAGTCTTCCTCTACATGGTTAAATGTTAGGTTCCTCATAACCTTTTTATCATTCATTACACATATAGTTTAATTGTATGTCCCATGCATATTTCATTATTAAACTATAGTTGTGTAGTTAAAGAATGACATATTTTGCAATTTAACAAGTTCATTATAATAGGGGAGATTATACTATCTCCTTAATCCTACTCAATATCTGTTAACAACAATAGTATATAAATATATAAATAAAAACCACAAAGATATCACTATTATTTCCGGCATACAAGTTCAAAATAATTCACATTACAAATTGAAGTCCAACACAAACCCTTCAATTCATGATTTAAAATGTACATTTACAAGACAATGCAATTCAAACATTCTTGCATGTCAATCATAATTAAGATCTTAAAAGAACATCACTTTTCTTTTCCAATACAACTCAAGAATGATTCAAAACTCTTTACATAAGATCCAAAATTAAATAAACCAATACATCATGAAAGTTCTTGTCTTCTTTTATCACTTACGATGTCCATCTACAAAAATTTCTAGCATGGGTCAGTTCAATGAACTGAGCATGATAAGCACTAAGCATTAAAGTAAAGTGCATTCCACTAATTGTTTCATTAAACAACTCTTTTAATAATGAAACAATTAATATACATCATACAAACAATCATAAGTAATAACATCTAGAAAAGAAGTACAATTAAGAGAATCTGAATTCACTTTTAAGAAAAGAGCATAATATAATCTGCAACATCAAAATTATATCACAAGATTTAATTGATCCTATCAATTACTTTAAAAAATCAACAAGTCTTGTCATCCAATTGTTTCATAATTCCATAAGAATAGAAATACACATTTATCTTTTCTAAGCAAAAAAGAGTTAGTTACAACATAGCTCATATATAGTATGCTTCATCTTTCCATATAAACAAAAGAAGAGAATCAATACATACTATTCCTCTACACACAATCATCTGAGGATAGAATCAGGTTTAGAACACACAACACTACCTCAGTCCAAAGATAACAATATAAGGAGTCCATAAATAAAGAGGCAACATCTAAACAAGAATCCCAATTCAATCCAAGAAGATTAGGAAACAAAATAGTCTAACTAAAGTCTTACTAACTTCTATATGTTAGTAGATTATAATTCAAAGGTCTAAAACCAAACTTTCCACAAATCCAAGCTATACTCAAGAAAAATAAATCTCTTAACCAATCCACAAGAAGTTCCCATCTCAGAAGAGAATTAATTAAAGAGAAGTTCAGTCAATGAACTTATACAATCAACAAAAAAAGGATCTCAAATAGAAAAGGACCCAATCCATATTTCATTTCATTTATACTATGAAATGAAATCCCTTATCTAATACAAACTTAGAAATTCTTTAGCTAGTTCCCAAAAGAGAACTCAAAACCGAATGCACAATCAAGAATGCACACTACTACAACTTTTCCATTACAAAACTTACAAACTGGTTACCTATTTCCATTCACCAAGCTCAAGTTCAATTCAAATCTCAAAATGAAATTCACAATATAGACTCCCTAAATAGTAACTGTCCCCAAGAGATCATATTCATTCTCTTTTAAAACTTGGAGGTTCAATCAATGAAACCATAAAGGAGTAGAAATCCTCCATCATAAAAGATTACAAGGGTCAATACATCTCACGACTCAAAGACTGAATTCCCATTACAAATCATCAACAACAAAATGCAAATGAGAAAGTAGTTTGTAATCCCAAATAAGAGAAACATTACCAAGCATTTAGATCAGTGATATTGTATCCTTTCATACTACACTCAGTATAATAGGTTTATATTCAACATTCTATTAAAACCCATGAATCAGATGAAAGATCAGAAGAGAGTAAGAAAACTAAACAATTCATTTAAGACAAGCACTTGTCCCAAACTTCTTCCAACTCGACTAAACAGAATCACCACAAGCCTCTCAAGTTCCAGTTAAAATCTTATGACAGGTAAGATTTGTTCAACATCAAAACAAAAGGAAGTAAATAATACATTCCATAAACCCTCTTAAAAATATACGACTGTTCCAAATGAACTAAAATCATCAATACCCATAACAAGATATAATTCCAGTCCATTTATTTCTATGAACAAAAAATCAAGCTTTCCACAAGACACGGGTTCACTCAGGGAAGAGAAGAATAGGAAACACTTCATTTTCACATGCCCTGTCAAGTTTGAAGAGAGGCAATGCTCTCCTAAAAGATAGAAGTAATACAACCATTCCCTCTCAAGAATCAAAATAGAGGAGATCTCAAAAAGAAGTTACATGGTCTACTTCTTACAAAAACAAAACTCATAAGACCCCTTTCGAGTAGATAATCCAAAATGATTTAAAGCTTTACAAATCCTTAAAACCAACAAAACCCAGCTCACATACAAGTAAATAATTCAACACGTCGATTCCAACACAAAGTTCAAAACTTCACAATAATGGAATACATGTATAGTGTCAAATACAAGCTTCAACATAAGTTCAGAACCCCACAAGGCTCTAACACCGGCTCAAACAAACACAAGATCAAATACGAGCCTAAAATAAACCCAAGGCCCTAAATACAAGCTCATAAATAAACACCAATGCTCTATTACAGGTTCAAGCATTTCCAATTCCATAAAGAAGAATAAAACTCCAGTTCAGAGCGTAAGTACAAAACAAAACTCAACAACTCAATAGTAAGTTCAACATTCAAGAACTGAATACGAGTACAATTGTTGAATACAAAGATTCAACCAAAATTTTAGAACTACACCAAGTTCCAACTCAGTCCAAAACTAACACAAGTCCCATTAAAATCTCAAACAAATCACGAAGCTTCAATACAAGCTTAGAACAACCACGAAGCTCCACTATAAGCTCAATGAAACACAAGACTAAAAATAGAGATTCAGAACCAAACAAGAAACAAGCCAGTTCATTCAACATTAGTCTCAATGCAAGAAACAAAGCTTTGAATACAAGCTACAAAGCTTCAAATACAAATTTCAGAGCTTCAAGTACAAGTTACAAAGCTTCAATACAAATTTGCATGAATACCACTAATAACTAGTACAGAGAAAGTTCCCAAAAACTACCATTAACAACAAAGGATTCACATTCCAAAACCACATAGATTTCATGAAAACATGCAAGTAAATAACTAGACACATCATGCAAAAAAATATATCTCAAGTGAGTAGAATTGTTTTAATGAATCATTTAGAAGAAAGCAAGAAATCTTAATGGGTAGAGCCTATCATGCCTGATAGTGCCTCTGCCAATTCAAAGAGACTTCTAGCCGAGTTTCCAACACCTCTTCTTCTCCAAGAAGATCAACCAACAATAATATTTTTCCACAATGCCTCATATACTTTCCTCGAATCGAAAATAGATCAGAGAAATCAAAAATAGCCACAAAGTGAAGATCAAACTACTTGGTTCAAGAACCAGATAGCTCCATGCAGAGAAAAAATCATGAAGCATGCAAAACAAAACAACCCCCAAAAAATCCACCAGCATGCCTTCCAAGATGGTTTTCTCACCAAAACCGAGGTGAATTAATGACATTAAATTGCATATTCCCACCTATCTCTCCTTGCCACCACCATCCAAAGTTGGCGAGACCAAATTGAACTTCAACATGCATTTCCAAACTTAGTGATGCCTCCACGTAGGTTCCACTAAATTTCCATGTAATTACCAAGTCTGGTAGTACTCTACCCTATTAAATCAAAATCACATCTCATTAATAGCTTAGGAACCACCGCTTAGCTCCCACTTACCAATCGACCCATAGGTTCCCTTTCATACCCCATTAGTTTAGGATAGATACAATTTTCTTAGGTTAGATCTTAGGTTAATTTAAAAGTATAACCTTAGGATATAACCTTCAAACAAATAGATTGCCACCTTAGGTTAGGACATAGCTTAACCAAATAGTATAGGCAATAGGTTAGAAATAACTTAGCATCCCTTAGGTTATTTCCCTTCATACTAACTTAGTATTAACAACTTAGGTTAGGATGTCATCCCATAGAGTGGCGTAGAAAGAGTTAGGAAAATTTACCTAGTCTTGAATCCTATTAGGATAGACCTTATTAGATATAGGACACATTTATATTTCTCTCTTTCTCAAGAATCCTGAAGCAGGTTTCTATTTCCCTTAATGCCATTAAGCACCCTACAAAGGTCAATCAAGAAGAGCCGAGCACAACACACACAACAAAATGCAAGCATGGTCTTTCAAGATAATAAAGAATTTTAACAAACACAAGTTCAATCCATTATGTCTCTTAACCAATGAATGTCAGTTTACCATTCAGTCTTGTTAAGAAGATTTAAAACATTCCTTGGATCACTGAAATTGATCCAAGGATGAGTCAGTAAAAAGAGATAAGTTTGCAACTCTAAAAATCTGATTGCACAACTTATCAACAAGAAGTGAAAATGGATTCTTGAAAGCCATATCATTTCAGTCCAATGAATCCAAGAGCAGAGATGATTTATCCATAACAAGCATGATTTTCAACAATCAAGGAAACACACCTCATTCAAGAAAATCACATGCCAACGCTTGTAATGCAAAGAGAAATATAACAGTTTGTTCAAGGTGTTACATACTTCCCTCCTAAAAAGAATCATCATCCCGATGATTATCTCATTTTAATCATTGCATTCAGATAATCAATTTATTCACTTTCTTAACATATGTTTGCAACAATATCCAATTTAAAGTTCCAGAAATCAGCATTCACATAGTTGTTTATTCAAAAACAATAGTTTTCTTGTCCATAACTGGTAGACTTATTGTCATATAAAGATAAAATCACAAATTTTATCATCATCATCCTAGTCAATTCTGATCAAATAAATATGGAAAAGTAGTTTTCATATCATCCAGTTTTCCCAAGTTTACTTTCTTCATTAAACTGGTCCCACTGGACCTTACATTGACTTATCTCATGATTTCTTAAATGCAACTAGTGAGTTTCCAACACTCGTATGGGTTTAACCATGATTATTCTTGGGTCTTGGACCTACAAGGAATTCCAATTTAACACATGTGATAAATCTGAAATGTATTTCTTAAGCAAAGAAATATGGAAAACATCATGCATTCATGACAAAGTAGGAGGTAATGCTAAATGGTAAGCTACAGGGTTGATTACTTCAACTATCTCAAAAGGTCCCACATAATGAGGTGATAACTTGGTAGCCTTGCCAAAAGTTATAGAGATCTTTTTTTGGTTTAACCCAAAGAAAGACTTTCTCACCAAGTTCAAATTTCCTGTCAACCCACTTTAAATCAGCATAACTCTTTTTCCTATCTGTTGCTTCTTTCAAGCGCTCACGAATCATTTTAACTTGTTGTTCCATTTCAGTAAGAATTTCAGGTCCAATTACCTCTCTATCCTCAATGTTGTCCCAACTAACAGGGTTTACATTTTCTTCCATATAATGCTTCGAAAGGTGCCATCTTAAGAGAGGCATGATATGTGTTATTATATGCAAACTCAACTAGTGGAAGGTACTCTTCCCACTTATACTGCTGGTCCATACAATACATTCATAACATATCCTCTAAAACTTGATTAACTCTTTCAGTCTATCCATCCATTTTTCGGATGATACGCAGAACTGAAATTCAGCTTAGTTCCTAGAGCTGCATTAAGCATTTGCCAAAACCTTGATGTCATTCTAGGATCTCTATCCGATATGATTAATTCAGGTACTCCATGTAATCTAAAAATTTCATGTACAAATATTTTAGCTAACACAGGAGAATCATCCTTCAGATTACCAACAATAAAATGTGCTACCTTTGTTAGTTTATCCACAACTACTAAAATAACATCATGTTTATTTCTTGACATAGGCAACCCTTGTACAAAGTCCATGCTTATCACTTGCCATTTGTACTATGGTATGCTATGAGGATACAATAAACCGGCTGGGTGCATATGTTCCACTTTAACACGTTGACATTCAAGGCAATGTGTCACAAAATCAATAACATCCTTTTTCATTCCTTTCCAGAAATATTGTTGTTTTATATCAGCAAGCATTTTTGTAATACCAGGGTGTCCAAAAAGGTGAATTGTGAAATTCTGCTAACAATTTCTTTCTTAAATCATTTAGCGAAGGTATGTATACCTGTTTTCAAATCTTAAGATTCCTTCATTATCAAAGTGAAAACCTTTATACCTCAAATCATTAGGATCTATAGCAAGCGTTGTCTTTACTTGCTTGAAAAGTAAGAAGAATCAGATTCCATAACACTTTTTACTTCATCCTTAAATTGAGTTCTCAATGTTATAAGCAGCAAAATGTGCTTCCTACGACTTAGAGCATCAGCCACTCTATTTTCTTTACCCTTGATATAATTGATGTCAAAATCATATTGAGACAAAAACTCTAACCACCTTCATTGTCTTGCATTAAGATTTGGCTGAGTGAAGATATACTTTAGCCCAAGATGATCAGTTTTCAATTCAAAAGGTTTACCAAGTAGGTAATGCCTCCAAACTTGTAGTGCATGAACAATGGCAAACAAGCTCTAAATCATGTGGAGCATAATTCAACTCATGTAACTTTAGTTTTCTACTTTTGTAAGCTATGACATGATCATTTTGTAACAAAATACCTCCTAGACCTTCACCAGATGCATCAGTTACCACCATAAAATCTCCATTAGGATCTGGTACTACTAGAATAGGTGTTGAAGTTAATTGTTCCTTCAAATTTTGAATGCAATTTCACATTTCTCACTCCAAACAAACTTTTTATCCTTCTTCTATAAAGAAGTTATTGGTGCAACCACCTTAGAAAAATATTTTACAAATTTTCTATAGTAACCAACAAGCCCCATGAAGCTTCTAACTTCATGTACATTCTTTAGTGTAGGCCACTCAGTTATAGCTACAATTTTAGAAGGATCTACAACAATTCCATTCTTACTTATTACATGTCCCAAATAGTGCACTTATGTGTCATAGAAAGAACATTTAGATAGCTTACCATATAACCGTCTCTTTCTCAAAATTTCCAAAACTATCTTCAAATGCTCATGGTGTTCCTCAATACTTTTAGAATATATGAGAATGTCATCCAAGAATACGAGCACAAATTTGTCCAAGTATTCTTGAAAGATATTATTCATTAAGTTCATAAATGTTGCAGGTGCATTTGTTAATCCAAAAGGTAAAACCGTGAACTCATAATGTCCATACCTTGTTCTAAAAGTTGTTTTATGAATGTCCTCATCCTTAATCCACAATTGATGATATCCAGATCAAAGATCTATCTTAGAATATACCGATGCTCCACGCATCTGATCAAATAGATCATCAATCCTAGGGAGTGGGTATCTATTCTTGATTGTTGCTTTGTTTAACATTCTGTAATCAATGCACAATCTAAGTGTTCCATCCTTCTTTTTCACAAAAATTACAGGTGCTCCCCAAGGTGAAACACTTGGTCTAATCAAACCTTTAGAAAAATTTCTTGCAACTGAGCCTTAAGCTCTACTAATTCTATAGTAGTCATTCGATATGGTGCCTTAGAAATAGGTTCGGTTCCAGGCTTGATCTCTATTGTGAAATCAAACTCCCTTTTGGGTGGAAGACCTAGTAATTCTTCCAGAAATATGTCACTAAAGTCTCATAACAACGGATATCATTCCATGACATCATTTTCTCTTTAGTTGTTTCTATAATTTTTACTACATATAAGGTACAACCTTTATTTTTGGCCTTTTTAAGTTGCATAGTGATAGTTTCTAACAGAAATCTCACGTTTCACACCCTAATCTCTGTTGTTTTCTAGGTCATCTAAACAACTAATGTGTTTTTCAAAATAGTCCACTTTAGCCTTATGTTATGCTAACCAATTAACACCTATGATTACATCATAAGACCCCAAAGGTGCAACATAAAGATCAACTTCAGTGGAAAAGTTAGGTAAATCAAGGACTACTCCAAAAAGACACATACTAACAGTATGAACAACATTGTTTCCATACTATACAGTCCATGTTTTATCCATGTTTCCAGCTTTTCTTTTTAGTTTTGATGCTAATTTACTAGAAATAAAACATTCAGTAGCTCTGGTGTCAAAAATAATAGTTATAGGTAAACCAAATAACTTACCCGAAACTTCTATAGGCGTGGCCTATTTCTCCTTTTTTATCAAAAAACTTGTTACTCTACTCGCATTGTGTATCTTGTGTTGTTGATTACGATCATCCTTTTTCAAAGGGCATTGATTTGCATAATGATCTTTTCCATAGTTATAACAGCCTCCTATAGGTCCCTTTCTAGGCTCGGGTTTATTTCCAGCCTTAGAGTTATCATTCTGACCCCCATAGGACTTATGTCCATTATTATTGTTCTTGAAAAAGTTGTTCCATGCATTTCCAACAAACTTGTTTGTTGTTTCTTTCTTATTAGTATCAGATGAAAACTTACTTTTCATTCCAATTTCTTCCATGGTCCTTTCTTAGGTGCAAGAGATGATGAAGAGGAGTTGGGGATTTTCTTCCTTACTTCCTCCTTATGAGTAGAAATTGCCTTCAATTTTTTTCCTTTATGGCCTTTTCAACAACCCCTTCCATCATGGTTGGGCTGTGAACATCCACCTCTCCTCCTATAATGGGATTCAATCCCATGATGAATTTCCATATCCTAAACTTCTCATTAGTTTGGTACTATTGAGGTACATACTTAAGGAGTTTAGTAAACCACTCCCAATACTCAATTATAGTTAGCTTTCCTTGAGCTAAGTTATGAATTCAGTCATTTTCTGATCATAGTAAAGTTGTGGCAGCCAACATTGCCTAAAGTAACCTTTAAATTGATCCCATGTGATATTAGTTTCATCAATATTTAACTCAGCCTTACGGTTGTCCCACCATGAAGATGCCTCATGGGAAAGCTGATATGCTCCCCATATCACCTTTGTTTCTTCTGAGAAATTCCTTATTGCAAAGTATTTCTCCATTTCACTGAGCCAATTCTCAGCCCCATCTCCTAATGTGGTGCCATCAAACTTGGGTGGACTTATCCTTTTTATATCATTAGTGAGTTCAACTGCCAACCTAGCCTTTTTGTTCTCAGGATAGGATGATCGGTATGTTCACATTGTTATTATCAACACCTACATTGGCATTGTCCCCAGGAGGTGGCTGATTATTGTTATCAACATCTTCTTCCTCCTCATTTCCCATTACTTGTTGTTCAAGTACAACCAAATGATCTCTTGTGTCCAACAGGGCAGAAAAGGATCTCATCAGTTTTTAGGTAGTTGCTACTCTCCTTCCTCAGGCGGAGGATTATTTGCAACATTTCCTCTTGTTCTAACCATTTTTTGTTAACAAGAAAATTTAAGTTTCATCAGATTATGGACACAATAGGTCCAAGAGCTGCAACCTTCACTCTCGATACCAAGATGTAACATTCCCATTTTAAGACTTTAGAAACAAGGGAATTTTTTTTTAAACATAATGTTCTCTATTCTAAATAAAACATCATTTAGAACACACATTCCATGCCAATCAATCTCATAACAGATAACCATATGCAGTTGTAATGACTCGGTATGCTACCGATCTCTCATTCCATGACTCGGTTACCAACCGATCTCTCATGTTAACTTAAAGTATAGAATACTTTATGTATACTACATATACTTGGTTCTCCTACCCTATTCCGGTATTGAGTGATCTATTTAAAGAACCTATCTAAATATTTGTTACCAATATTCATCTGACATCATGTTGCTTTAAACTAGGTGACATAGGACAACACAACCAGTAGCTTGTGATACTTTGGCCAAATATTTTCAACATATTATTCATGTTACTATTCCTAGATGGCATACTCGTCATCATTCCGAATACATCCTTCACCTCACTCTTTTCTTTATCTAGAATGGTCTTTACTTGACTACCATCAGTCCACTTGCCCAAGGTTTAACCCTAGCCCAGGTTAGAAACATAATTTATTATAGGAAGATGCTCACGATGACTTAGGGTATATGGGCATACTCGGTTGACCTAAGTCAACCAGGATGTGCCGAGGTACCTGAGTCATTGAAAGCTACTACCTATCCTAAACATGCTACTAACTTGACCTAGAGAGAAACTAAGTTCAAGTCTAGATGTGCATAAATCTAGATGAACAAATATGGAAGGGTGTTGCCACATGTCAACTACAACACTGATATCCTCGAGAAGTCCCAGGACTTCTCATGTGGGTATAATCCTATAGTTGGCATGTGCCAACATCCGTTAGAACTGATTCATCAAGATGTACATACCCCCTTAGTGGTCATTAATCATAATTAAATTGGATTAAGATTCAGATTACAACAACCATGCCTAACCCTAATTCCAACATTCATTAAGTTCTTTACCCATACTTATCCTATTAGGTATGGAGAACTTCATTAAACCATGTTTGCATTATTGTTCATTAACGTGGCATAACAAGTAGTTATCCCAAAAACAGACAACAAACATCAACGTTTAATTCCTAATGCAACTTAGTTGTCCAAATCAAGTGTGACATCCACCTAGATTCAGCTAGTGTTTACTTTATAAATGAAGTTATAAAGATTAAGGATCATAACCACTAATCATCTTATCTTTCATTCTTTGGGAGAGGAAGAGTCTTCCTCTACATGGTTAAATGTTAGGTTCAACATAACCTTTTTATCATTCATTACACATATAGTTTAATTGTATGTCCCAAACATATTTCATTATTAAACTATAGTTGTGTAGTTAAAGAATGACATATTTTACAATTTAACAAGTTCATTATAATAGGGGAGATTATACTATCTCCTTAATCCTACTCAATATCTGATAACAACAATAGTATATAAATAGATATAAAGAATACCACAAAGATATCACTATTATTTCCGGCATATAAGTACAAAGATTTCACTTCACAAATTGAAGTCCAACACAAACCTTTCAATTCATGATTTAAAATATACATTTACAAGACTATGCAATTCAGACATTCTACATGTCAATCATAATTAAGATCTTAAAAGAACATCACTTTTCTTTTCCAATACAACTCAAGAATGATTCAAAACTCTTTACATAAGATCCAAAATTAAATAAGCCAATACATCATGAAAGTTCTTGTCTTCTTTTATCACTTACGATGTCCATCTACAAAATTGCTAGCATGGTCAGTTCAATGAACTGAGCATGATAAGCACTAAGCATTAAAGTAAAGTGCATTCCACTAATTGTTTCATTAAACAACTCTTCTTTAATGAAACAATTAATATACATCATACAAACAATCATAAGTAATAACATCTAGAAAAAGAAGTACCATAAAGAGAATATGAATTCACTTTTAAGAAAAGAGCATAATATAATCTACAACATCAGAATTATATCACAAGATTTAATTGATCCTATCAATTACTTTAAAAACAATCAACAAGTCTTGTCATCCAATTGTTTCATAATTCCATAAGAATAGAAATACACATTTATCTTTTCTAAGCAAAAAAAGAAGTTAGTTACAACATAGCTCATATTAGTATGCTTCATCTTTCCATATAAACAAAAGAAGAGAATC
This sequence comes from Taxus wallichiana var. yunnanensis, assembly GCA_018340775.1. Taxonomy (NCBI): domain Eukaryota; kingdom Viridiplantae; phylum Streptophyta; class Pinopsida; order Cupressales; family Taxaceae; genus Taxus; species Taxus wallichiana. The sequence goes on along the minus strand of CM031242.1, from coordinate 757,407,049 downwards.
AATACATACCTATTCCTCTATACACATTCATCTGAAGGATAGAATCAGGTTTAGAACACACAACACTACCTCAATCCAAAGATAACAATAAGGAGTCCATAAATAAAGAGACAACATCTAAACAAGAATCCCAATTCAATCCAAGAAGATTAGGAAACAAAACAGTCTAACTAAAGTCTTACTAACTTCTATATGTTAGTAGATTATAATTCAAAGGTCTAAAACCAGACTGTCCACAAATCCAAGCTATACTCAAGAAAATAAATCTCTTAACCAATCCACAAGAAGTTCCCATCTCAGAAGAGAATTAATTAAAGAGAAGTTCAGTTAATGAACTTATACAATCAACAAAAAAAAGGATCTCAAATAAAAAGGACCCATCCATATTTCATTTCATTTATACTATGAAATGAAATCCCTTATCTAATACAAACTTAGAAATTCTTTAGCTAGTTCCCAAAAGAGAACTCAAAACCAAATGCACAGTCAAAGAATGCACACTACAAACTTTCCATCACAAATCTTACAAATGGTTACCTATTTCCATTCACCAAACTCAAGTTCAATTCAAAACTCTCAAACAAAATTCACAGTACAGTCTCTAACAATATATTGTCCCCAAGAGATCATATTCATTTCTCTTTATAAAACTTGGAGATTCATTCAATGAAACCAACAAGGAATAGAAATCCTCCAATCGTAAAAGATTACAAGGGTCAATACAACTCATGACTCAAAGACTGAATTCCCATTACAAAGCATCAACAACAAAATGCAAATGAGAAAGTAGTTCATAATCCCAAATAAGAGAAATATTACCAAGCATTTAGAATAGTGATATTGTATCCCTTCATACTACACTCAGAATATAATAGGTTTTATATTCAACATTCTATTAAAACCCACGAATCAGATGAAAGATCAGAAGAGAGTAAGAAAACTAAACAATTCATTTAAGACAAGTACTATCCCAAACTTCTTCCAACTCGACTTGAATAGAATCACCACAAGCCTCTCAAGTTCCAGTTAAAAGCTTATGATAGGTAAGAATTTTTTTCAACATCAATGAAAAAAGGAAAGTAAATAATACATTCCATAAACCTCTCTAAAAACTGATATGACTGTTCCAAATGAACTAAAATCATCAATACCCATAACAAGATAGTTCCAGTCCATTTATTTAATCCTTCTACAACAAAATAGTAAGTCAAGCTTTCCACAAGACACGGGTTCACTTCGGGAGAGAAGAATAGGATACACACTTCATTTTCACATGCCTTGTCATGTTCAAGAGAACACAGGTGCATGAAAAAAAGAAGAAGTACCACACCATTCCCTCTCAAGAATCAAAATAGAGGAGATCTCAAAAAGAAGTTACACGGTCTACTTCCAACCAAAAAAACTCTCAAGACCCCCTTCGAAATAACAATCCAAATGAGATTAAAGCTTTACAAAAATCCTTAAAACCAACAAAACCCAACTCACAATACAAGTAAAGAATCAACACATCGATTCCAACACAAGTTCAAAACTTCATAATAATGGAATACCTATACAGTGTCAAAAATACGAGCTTCAAACATAAGTTCAGAACCCCACAAGGCTCTAACACTAGCTCAGACAAACACAAGATCAAATACGAGCCTATAACAAAACCCAAGGCCCTAAATACAAGCTCAAATAAACACCAATGCTCTATTATGGGTTCAAGCATTTCCAATTCCATAAAGAAGAATAAAACTCCAGTTCAGAGCGTAAGTACAAAAAAAACTCAACAACTCAACAATAAGTTCAGCATTCACAAGAACTGAATACGAGTACAGTTGTTGAATACGAAGATTCAACCAAAAGTTCAGAACTACACCAAGTTCCAACTCAGTCCAAAAAAAACACAAAGTCCCAATAAAAGCTCAAAGCAAATCACGAAGCTTCAATACAAGCTTAGAACAACCACGAAGCTCCACTATAAGCTCAACGAAACACAAGACTAAAACAGATTTCAGAACCATACAAGCAACAAGCCAATTCATTCAACATTAGTCTCAATGCAAGAAACAAAGCTTCAATACAAGCTACAGAGCTTCAAATACAAATTTTAGAGCTTCAAGTACAAGTTACAAGCTTCAATACAAATTCACATGAATACCTACTAATAACTAGTACAGAGAAAGTTCCCAAAAACTACCATTAATAGCCAAGGATTCACATTCCAAAACCCACATAGATTTCATGAAAACATGCAAGTAAATAACTAGACACATCATGCAAAAATATATCTCAAGTGAGCAAAATTGTTTTAATGAATCATTTAGAAGAAAGCAAGAAATCTTAATGGGTAGAGCCTATCATGCCTGATAGTGCCTCTGTTGATTCGAAGAAGACTTCTAGCCGAGTTTCCAACACCTCTTCTTCTCCAAGAAGATCAACCAACAATAATATTTTTCCACAATGCCTCATATACTTTCCTCGAATCAAAAATAGATCAGAGAAATCAAAAATAGCCACAAAGTGTAGATCAAACTACTAGTTCAAAGAACCAGATAGCTCCATGCAGAGAAAAAATCATGAAGCATGCAAAACAAAAAAACCCCCAACAAATCCACCAACATGCCTTCCAAGATGGTTTTCTCACCAAAACCGAGGTGAATTAATGACATTAAATTGCATATTCCCACCTATCTCTCCTTGCCACCGCCATCCAAAGTTGGTGAGACCAAATTGAACTTCAACATGCATTTCCAAACTTAGTGATGCCTCCACGTAGGTTCCACTAAATTTCCATGTAATTACCAAGTCTGGTAGTACTCCCTATTAAATCAAAATCACATCTCATTAATAGCTTAGGAACCACCACTTAGCTCCCACTTACCAATCGACCCATAGGTTCCCTTTCATACCCCATTAGTTTAGGATAGATACAATTTTCTTAGGTTAGATCTTAGGTTAATTTAAAAGTATAACCTTAGGATATAACCTTCAAATAAATAGATTGCCACCTTAGGTTAGGACATAGCTTAACCAAATAGTATAGGCAATAGGTTAGAAATAACTTAGCATCCCTTAGGTTATTTCCTTCATACTAACTTAGTATTAACAACTTAGGTTAGGATGTCATCCCATGTAGAGTGGCGTAGAAAGAGTTAGGAAAATTTACCTGAGTCTTGAATCCCATTAGGATAGACCTTATTAGATATAACACATTTATATTCTCTCTTTCTCAAGAATCCTGAAGTAGGTTTCTATTTCCCTTAACGCCATTAAGCACCCTACAAAGGTCAATCAAGAAGAGCCGAGCACAACACACAAAAAATGTGGCACATGGTCTTTCAAGATAATAAAGAATTTGTAACAAACACAAGTTCAGTCCATTATGTCTCTTAACCAATGAATGTCATTTTACCATTTAGTTTGTTAAGAAGATTTAAAACATTCCTTGGATCACTAAAATTGATCCAAGGATGAGTCAGTCAAAAGAGATAAGTTTTAACTCTAAAAATCTGATTGCGCACTTATCAACAAGAAGTTTGGGGGTAGCCAAAAAAATCCTTGGTATGAGGATATCTCGAGATAGAAAGGAATGGAAGTTGACTTTATCTCAGGAAGAGTACATTAAGAAAGTCTTGGAGAGGTTTAATATGCAAGATGCTAAACCGATTGGGACTCCTTTGGCAGCCATTTCAAGTTATCAAAGGAGTAGTTTCCCAAGACAAAGCAAGAGAGAAACTAGATGTCCAAGGTACCTTACTCATCAGTGGTTGGAAGTTTGATGTATGTCATGGTGTGCACCAGGCCTGATATTGCCCATGTAGTGGGAGCAGTGAGTAGATTTATGAGTGATCTAGGTAGAGATCACTAACAGGTAGTAAAGTGGATCCTTCAGTATTTGAGAGGGACCATGGGGACATTTTTTTGCTACAGTGGATTAGACACCACTTTGTGTGGTTATGTAGATTTAGATATGGCTGGAGATGTAGACAGCATGAGGAGCACGATAGGTTATGTTTACACTATAGGTGGGACAGCAGTAAGCTAGATTTCACGACTACATAAGCTAGTGGCTTTGTCAACCACGGAGGCTAAGTATGTTGTTGCTACAGAGGCAAGCAAAGAAATGATTTGGTTACAAAAATTTCTTGAGGATTTTTGCATAAGCATGAGGAAGGAAAGCTACATAGTGATAGTCGAGTGTTATACACCTAGCTAAGAACTCGATTTCCACTCTAGGACGAAGCATATACGCTTAAGGTACCATTTCATCAAGACAACTTTGGAGGAAGAGAAGTTTAAGCTGGAGAAGATTCATACCATTGTGAATCATTCAAACATGATGAACAAAGTGGTCACAAGGGAAAAAAATGAAGCTGTGTTCGAGATTTGGTTGGTCTTCATGGTAACTAGTGAAGGGTTGAGAAGCTTGCTCGAGGAAAACTACTTTCCAAATGGTAGATTGTTAGGTTGTGGAGCTGTTTTAATGTGTGAAAGTGTTGAAGACTGTACACTAAGAGTACCTTATAGTTTCCATAGTTGTCTCGCCAAGGTTCGGGCCGAGGCCAGCCCCGAGCGGGATTCAAGGGCGGCAGCCACCAATTTTTTTCTTGGCCTTAAAATGTGCCTGATATACCGGGAAACGTGCTTTTCTCATATGGGTGGGATTTTGACCCATAGGTTTATGGGATGGTTTTGGCCCATAGTTTTAATACCCACGATTTTGTAAAACTGCTTAAGTAGTTGTCTACTTATATGGTTTTATGCATATGGTAGGTATAATGTAACATTACAGATGTGTTTTGTATTCGGGTGTGAATTTCAGATTTTGTTGAGCATAGCTCCAAATGAGATCTCGGGTAATGTATTGAGAGAGCATTGGCTTGTAATAAAATTTGAGCAAGTGATTCTTGGTGGACATAGCCCAAATTGGGTGAACCATGTTAAATATTATCTCTTTGTGTTGTGTTATTTTATTCTGCACTTTTATTTGAGATCTGTAATATTTTCTACATATTAGTTTCTATTGTTGTGATTATGTGAGGGATTATTCCACATATTTTATCCCTTATTTCCTAACAATGGGTGAGTTAGGTCAATTTCGACATGGTTGAGTCTTGTTTTTAGTTTTGATTTAATTTCCAAGTTATTGGTAACATGGGAAATAAATGATGAGTTATATGTATGTTATGGTGTAAATTTCCAAAATCTTTGATATCATGGAAATGTGAAATGATTGATTGGATGTTTTTATGATGTGATAACATGGTAGATATGTATGTGTGGTAATTTTCCAAGTGTTATAAAAATTGTAAATTAATTACGGTAGAATGATAATATAAAAACATGTGGGAGAAATTGGGTTATGGTAAAAGTGGTCAAGCTAACCTCTAAGGACCCCACACCCTCAAAGTGTTGCCTACATAGCCCTCGGTGAAAAGGGGCCTCGGGATTTGATGTAGTTTTCCCATAATCTAGGGAATAATATTATGAGGTAAAGGAATGGGTTGGTAGGTTTCAGGCATGATTGAGTCTAGGTCATAGGCATGGTTGAGTCTTAGGTGAAAGTGGAAATCTTTAAAATGTAGATATCAATGGTTTGGTCCTGTATAGGGTAATCAATAAGTAATGGAGAAGGTGAATGGTAAGAGGTGACAAAAAGAGCCACCTAATTGATAAGAACCATAACAATTCTTCCATACCAGAGATTGGCTTATGAACATAAGACCCTAAAGGCGTTGCATGTTTGACTATGTTAAGGGTGAAGAAAGTCACATGATCACGAAATTTTGTGTTTGTGGAAAGTCCCTTGAGAAGATAGAAAATTAGGGTGAAAAGGAAATGAGGTGAAAATGGGTGGTTTTAGCGTAACTTAGTGTACTGACGACATGTTTACCTGGCAAGAAACCCATGATAAAAATAGGCAATTCCATGACGAAAAATTTATCATTTTCTTCTTGTTTTTTTGTTTTGTTTTTGTTTGTGATAGACTGATTGATGCAGGAAGTCTATATGGGATGAGTATATTATCTCCTTAAGGTCTTCGTCGAGTTGATCAATGTGGGAAGCTTCTGAATATTTTATTGTATTTTTAAAATGACTTTATATAGTTGTCCTTCAAGGCGCAATCTATTTATAATGACGAGATAGAGAGAAGAGATGTCCCTTTTGAGGGAGTCATTTTTTTGCTAGAAGCTTAACTTAAGGATTTGAATCCCATTTTTCTTTTGGATGTTTAAGTCATGGACCAGACTACGAGAGGAAAATTAGGTTCTTGTTGAGAAGACAAAACCATAGCACACAGAGGTTAACTATGAAATATATGGTTTTAAGTGATGAACGACCATGGGATTCCATCTTTGAAAAAGACAAAAATTATCCATGAGAATCATGTCATGAGTAGAGTCATGGTACTCATATTGAAGATAAGGATGAAAGGTGACGGGTAACCACATGATTCTTGTTTAGTTGTTGATCCTCAAAATAGGTTTAACATGGAAGGTGAAAGGGTTCTCAAAGGACGAGTGGTCAATAGAAAAAGGTGATATAGGACTTGATTTCAAAAATAAAATGGTCTAAGATACAAGGCATTGAGGGGCTTAGGTTCAAGTTTACCTTCGAGTGAAGACAAATGATAAGCACCTGATCCATAGGTATGAGTAACGATATAAGGTCCAATCCAATTAGGATAAAATTTGCCCCGTTTACTTTTATATTCTTTGGTTACATGTTGATTTTCCTTCAGGATGAGGTCACCGACTTGGAAGGTTCGTTCATGGACACATTTATCGTAAGCACATTTGACATACTTTTGGTAGATTTGGAGATGATCAAGAGCATTGAGACGACATTCATCTAACAACGCAAGTTGTACTAAATGGTCATGGTGAAATTCATCATCGTTGATCATGTCTTGTAGTGAGATGTAGAGAGATGGAATCTAGAATTTGAGAGGCAAGACAACCTCGGTATTGTAGACCAAAGAGAAATTTGTGACGAGTCGAAGTGTGAATACTAGTATGGTAATCCCACAAGGTAAAAGGAATGTGTGTATGCTAATCCTTTCCAAAGTCGTCAACTACTTTCATAAGAATTTTATTTAAGGTCTTATTGGTTTATTCTACTTGGCCATTTGTTTGTGGTAATAAGGTGACAAGAAACTGAGTTGAATGCCAAAAGCGTCATAAAGTTTTCGTAGAGTTTTTTTGAATTGCTTGTCATTATTAGTGATGAAGTGGTGAGGAACACCAAAGTGACAAATGATGTGATGGTTGATGAACTCACAAATTTTATCGATTTTGTAGAAATGAGGGGAATGGATTCTAACCATTTAGTGTAGTATTCGATAGCTATTATAATCCATTGATGGCATTGTGAAGAATGAGGATTGATCTCTCCAACAAGATCCAAACCCCTTGAGAGAAAGGACAAAGGTCTCGTGTGACTTGTAAGGCATGAATATGTGTGTGATGAAGATTAACATGTTTTTGACATTTCACACAACGTTTGACATAGTCACAATAGTCATAGTTTAAGTTTGGCCAATAATAGCCTAGGTGAAGAATATCTTTAATGAAAGATAAGCCACTAAAGTGACCTCCACAAATTCCTTCGTGAACTTCCTTGATGGTGTAAGGAATTTAAAAACTTGTAAGGCATCGTAAGATAATACCATCGAAGCTACATTTATAAAGAAGGCCACCCATGATGACATAGCGAGAGACACCTTTAAGAAAGACATTTTGTCCATTACGAGTAAGATCGAGAGGTAGGATGGAAAGGGAAAGGTAGTTTGCAAACTACTTATACCAGAGGTCATGTGGATTAGGCACAAATGTTCGAAAGAGTTGACTTCTCGAGATAAATAAGAGGGTGATTGAAACCTTTGTATTGTGACAAATATTTTGGATTTGGCGGAGCAAAGTGGATATCCGAGAAGCCGGAAGGCCATGGTATCTGCAAATTTATTAGTAGAATGTGGGGTGGATTAAAGTTCATCACGATCAAAGGTAGTCAAAATTATGTCGATGTGACATTTGTACTTTTGGAGTATTTCATTACGACACTGGTATATACCATTGACTTGGTTTATAACCAGTTGGGAATCACCAAAGATATTAATTGATTTAACATCTAGGGAGATGGAGGTTTGAAGGCCTAATACAAGTACTTCATATTCAACGATGTTATTAGTGCAATCAAAATCTAGTTTGAAAGATAAAGGCACAGATTCACCATCAAGAGGAATGAGGATAACACTTGCACCACCTCCACGCTGACATTTAAAACCATCAAAGAATAAAATCATCTGTAAGTGGTATTTTCCAAAGAGAGGGTATCAATGAATTCGTCTAGGAAATCGAAGTTAGAGGGTTGATCTCTAGAAAGAGGTGCATCTGCTAGTTGGTTAGCAATGACTTGGCCTTTGACATACCTTTGATGGATGAATTTGAGGTCAAGGTCTACAAGAAAAATGAGACAAAGTGCAACACATTGATGTTGGTAGGGTTTGACAAATATGTAATGTAGGGGATCATTGTTAGTGATGACAAAGGGTTTGTGGTTGAGTATGTAATGATGAAGTTTAGTGGCAAAACTAAGGCTAAGCAAAAAAATCAGCATGGGTGTACCTAGTTTTGTAGTCCAAAAGGGTACTTATGTAATAAAATGCTTGTTCCTCATGTTGCTCGTCACAATGAGCGAGCATGGAACCTAAAGAATGATTAGTAATATAAATGTATAGGTAAAAGAAATTGGTCATCTTTAGGGGAATGAGCACCGATGGTTGAAGGAAGTCTTGTTTTAAGGCATCAAAGGATTTGTGGCATTCATCATCCCATTTGAAGGAGACATCATTTTTTAGAACATGATGAAATGGTTGACATGGTCATAAACTTGTGAAATAAACCGACAGATAGATTGTAACTTACCTTGTAAAATTTGAAGTTGATGGAGATTAGTAGGGGGGGAATTTCAAGAATAGCCTTTACTTTAGCATGATTGACCTCTTTGCCACACAAAGAAACAATGAAACCAAGGAGTTTACTGAAAGAACCACGAAGACATGATTCTTAGGTTGAAGGTGAACAAAATACTTGATGAGGTGGTCAAAGATGACCTTAAGGACTATCGGTGTGTTCAACTCGATGTTTGTATTTGGCAAGAAGGTCATCCACGTAATATTCCAATATGTGATGCATAATGTCGGGAAGATATAAGTCATGGCTTGCTGATATGTAGCACCAGTATTTTTAAGGCCAAAATACATGACTTGATAGAAGAAGATCCCCAAGGAGTGATGAAGGTAGTTTTGTGTTGATCTTTTGGAGCAAGTAATATTTTATTATAACCCGAGAAACCATCCATGAGTGATAACATCTCATGGTTGGTGGTGAGATCAACCAGTTGGTCAATGCCTGGTAGAGGAAAGTCATCTTTGGGGAAAGCTAGGTTGAGGTCACGAAAATCCATGCAAATGCGAGTCCCCATGTCACTTTTATGATAGGAATGATGTTAGAAATCCATTAGGGATAGTCAATGGGTAGGATGAAGGAAACTAAGAGAAGGTGCTAAAGTTCTTCTTTGACAATAAGAGCAATGTGAGGATGCATTTTCTGCAACTTTTATTTTATGGGTTTGGCATCAGAAATGGTTACGATATTGTGGACCACAATGTTTGGGTCAATACTGAGCATATCAACATAGGACCAAGCAAAAGTGTTGCTATGGTCCCGGAGGAAAGAAGTAAAATCTTCATGTTCAACAACATCTAAAGATTGGCCTATCTTTAGAATGTGTGGGTCGTCTGAGTGTTAATGTTGATTTCGATGGTCAATTCGTTCAACATGGTTTGCGTCTCAAAAGGTAACAACCGGTGAATATAAGAATATTCCGCACCAAGGTAGGTGAGGATGGACTCATCATCCTAACATTGAATGATGTTAATAGAAGGTGTATCATCATCGATCATGTCAAGATACAGGAAGAGAAGAGAAGAGGGAGCCTCGCCATCGCGTTGATAAGTCAGAGGTCCCAGGGAAATCATGTTTACGAAAAAAGTTAGGACGAATAGATTTGGGATCTATGGACTCTGTGGGTGAAGGTGGTGACATTGGTGAATGGGGTGGAGAAGGTTTATCATCCTCAATGAGGTTGATGCAAGCCTTCTTGGAAGATGGTGTGGAAAATCCAATACCACCGCGATATTTATGTTTACGGGTGATACATGGAATGATGGTATGACAACCTTGTTTGTAAAAAATGAAGCCAAAGTCTTTCCATGTGTAGCGATGAAGGAAAGTGTGGGAAAAGTAGTAATTAGTGAGGGATTAGAGGTCGATGAAAATGATCGTATTTGGTATGGAGGTTTGGGTGAATAAGTGGTAATATAAATTCCCCCATACGTTAATTTAGTGCGAACGTGGCGAGGACTATAAGGAAACCCTCCTATGCGATAGTCACAATGAGGGTGTTGGCACGGGTTTCCATACTCTTGCGGAGTGAGGAATGTGTTGATATTATAGAGGTAGTACTCCCCAAAGTGAGGCATTGAAAAACACCTTCTAAGGGATCGGTAGTAGATATGTGGGTAGCGGGGATAGATGAATTACTAGGAAATTAGGTAGGAGGGGTATTAGTTGGTTGGGAAGTAGATGGGTCAATTGCAGAGGCTGTGGCAATAGTAGGAATAAAAGAGTTAGGTGTGGGAGAGGTGGCAGCAACATTGGTGGATGGGGTTGTGGGTGAAGGAGAAGTGGGGGTAATGGTAGATGCCTTGGTAGTACAAGGACATCGTTAGGTTGGTATAACATGTTAGAGGTTTTGAATGGTGACGAGTCGGTTGGGATGGTATAGTTATGCCTTTCATGTTTGAATTTTACACAGTGGTGTAAAGTTGAAGGGACACACCCCATGATGCGAATCCAAGGTCTGCTCGAGCAATAGGTTATATTGGAACTCTCCCTCTAAGACATAGAATAATTCTGGGACAGTGTGAGGGCCCACACGAATGTGGAGAATAATGGTGTCAAGGGTGGAGGTGACGGCGTTGTTGAAGGAGTGCAACATAAGCTGGTTATTATGCATGTATTTGGAAGGGCTGCACATTTCATTGTATGCGTGGGAGGAGATGATGCTAATACTAGCACCACCATCTATCATGACACGTCGTACACATATGTTATCGATATAGATGGAAATGAAAATGGTGGGATCAAGTTTATCATTTGGAAAGGTAAAATCTCCTCATCGAGAGAAACTAAGGGTGGAGACTTGATGAGTGGGTATGGGGGTAAAATAAGGAGATGATTTGGTAAGCGAGGCCACATGGTGAGGGGTGATAATGGAGGCCATTGGTGTGGGGTCATTGGGAAAAAATTCAATGGATTGTAAAACTCCCATAAGGGCTTGTATATAAGATTCGAAGTTTAGATGAGATCGTACAAAGACATTTTTAGAGGGGATTGATGTAATTGTTTTATCATTGTACGATGGGTGACCTTGTCAGAGATAGGGTATGTGGGTCCTTGAATGGTGATTTTTGGCATAGGTGTAGATGGTATATTAGGCATGGGGTTGGTTGATGGGCTAGTTGATTTTCCTTTTCCCTTGTCCTTCTGGGCGTGGGTGGAAACTTGGACCATGTTAATCGAGGAGGTGGTAAATGGAGAAGGTGTGTGATGAGTAGTGTAATAGCATAATGGGAAAAAACATAATGGGGAAAACCTTGTGAAGTGTGTATGGCACATTGGGATTTGGTTGGTGGTTTGGCCAACTCTCCGATATGGACCATGTTGATCTTGAATTTTGGAGGTGTAAAAAAGGGTTTTGGGGGTGGAGATGTAGGTCATTGAAGAAGAAAGTGATGATGATGTACGACGACAAGTGAAGGTGGAACATGGTCCTCATTAAGAAGGTCATCATCATCGAAATTTTTTTAGCACAAAAATGTTGGAGAAAAACAGTTTTAGAGCCATAAGATGATAGGCAAAAATCTTGGTTTCATCAAACCCTTTTGGTTTGGGTTTGAGAGGGTCGTAAGGTTAAAGCGGCAGTAATGTGATGACAGAAGTCTCTAAGAGGTTGGTTAGAATGTTGGCGTAGGACCCTGCTAATGGATCACAATGGGAAGTGAGTGTGGGTTTGGGTAAAGGTGTGGATGATTGTGAGGGAAGAGGCATTATAGGAGGAGGAATGGGTTGGACCACTAGTTTGGTAAGTGGTATTGTCTTAGGTTTTGATGGCATCTTCTTGGGTAAAGGTGTGGTAGAATAGCTAGCGATGGAAGGTTTTTTTGGTTTAACTAATTTATTGGAGGGTAGTGGGTTCTTATCTTTGGGTTGCACCTTATTGGGTAAATGTGATATGGGAGTGCATGGTGTAGAAGAGAAATCGAGACGGTGGAAGAGGATAGGTTACCCATGGGGAAAATAGAGTTGCAGTGGAAGTGGTTGGTAGAGGTTGGGTGGATGGTATGGATTGAAGTCATATAGGAAAATTTGGGGTTATAGTAACTGGTGGAGATATAGGTGGTAATAAATGCATAGGTGAGGGCGATGGTGTTTGTCATGCGGGTAAATGAGGTGTAACAAAGGCTCGTGATGAAGCAGTAGGTTGCTTAGCTTTTGAATGGCCTTGGGTAGGAGACTGTTTGGCCAAGGTTGATGGGTGAGGCCCTAGGATGGACGGAAGGGGAGAAGGTGACAAAGGTGTGGTAGGTGAGACTGGTGTATGTGGCCTAGAAGGTTGGGTCTTCCTTTTAGGTGGAGGAATAACTTTGGTGTGGGTTTGGGAAGATGTGGCTAAGTCCAATTTGACAGGTGGATGGGTAAGGCTTGACGTCGGCATGACACCCAAGGTAGTGATGGGTCTAGATACAGACGAAGATATAGGTGTGGGTAGGTTCTTAGGTATTGGAATGGTTTTAGTCATGGGTAAAGGTTCAGATGTAGGTAGATGGGATGAGGAAGAAGCCATTTCGATAGGCATGATCAAGGTTGATCTAGTTGTTGGAAATACCTTTGGATAGATCATGGAGGTATCCTCAGGAAACATTTACATTTGAGTCAAAAATGGGATCCAAAGACGTCCCTAGAGCATGGAATTTTCAACGTAATCCAAGTGATCATCTAGCTTTGAAAATGGGACTGTTGTAGGAGGAGATGCAGTTAGTTTAGTGGAAATCCCTATAAAATATGTCTATAAGACAGGAATTGGCTAGCCTCGGACTCGTGGGTAAAAGAGCAAGATCGGTTAGCGAGGTCTGAGATGCCGAGGGGAATTTCCCCCAACATGTAGTTTAATGTCTCAAGAATCTCCCATGGGTAGGAGAGATGGTAGGTGGGGTGAGGTAGACTTATTCCTTGGTGGAGGAGAAGGCGATGTGACAATTCTCCTATTGATGGGAGAGTTAATATTGTTCATTGTTAGGTAGGTTGTGAGGTATACTTTGTGTAATGACATCAACGAAAACGTGGGTTCCTCCGTGAGAGAAAGGGGATATGAAGGGGACTCCTCTGTAGGTGAATGAGTAGAAGAGGTATGCTCCTCTATGGGTGAGGAGCTTGTGCTGACTTCCTCAATAGATGAAATGGGTGGAATTTGAGGAACGGTCGGTCGATGCGATATCAAAAACCATGTGGAATTGAAAGACATTGTTGTCCTTTGGATGAAGGTTCACTATTTTGATTAGACAATGGTTTATGATTAGGGAGCGAATTCTTAAATATGTGTAAATTTTGATTTTCTAGCGCATTCGGTTGTCCACAATGAGGTCTCCATTATCTATCATCTCTTGACAATGTTCTTAAAAGTTATGCGATTCTACCGTCACTATGGCCTTTGACACAATGATAATTACATTAGTCATGTTCCTTATACTATGTAGGAATAGGGCGAGCGGGATCAAAACCAGAGATGATGTTTTATGGACGGAAGTGTAATGGCTCTAGCTTTAAGAAGCCTTTCCAAGGCGAAGAATAGGGCTCTCCAATTGAAGTGTACTACCGTGTCGAATATAGGTCGGTCATGGTGACTTTTTTACTACATTGATCGAGAAGTGGTCCAAGAATGCTTGAGCCACTTGGTTGAAGGAGTAGATGGAATGTTTAAGTAAACTACTATACCAATCTAAGGCGAGTCCTATTAGGGACATGGTAAATGTTCATAAGAGAAAAAAATCATCATGGGAAATTAGGTAGTACCCATGTTTGAATGACTGCAAGTGCTATTGTGGTCCTCTTTACTTTGTTGAAACAGATTAAACTTGGGCATTTCCCAATGCACGGTATGGGCGAATAGGAATGGATGGATGAATAGGCTCATTACAGATTTCGTCATAGGTCAAGGAGTTACGAGAGCCGGAAAATGATGCTTCTAATTTCTACATATTTTCCATCATCATCCTAATGAAGTCATTGGTGGGTTGTGAGGAATGGGTGCCTCTTATAGTAAAGGGAGGTTAATAATGGGTGTATGATGTGGATGGCATCCCGATACATGGGGCACTAAGTATGAAAACTGCGAAGGGGAATAGATACAAGTGGAATGTACCCTGAATAAGCAACAAACGAGATTGGGGGTTGTTGGTGATGTGTGTAAATAGGTGGGGTGGTCGCAACGACTCTCGTGGTAATGGGTGGTAGAGACTGAGGGATGGAAAGAACCATATTTTGGAACGGAGTGTGGGTTGCCGACACTGGAGGTGGTTGTGATGTAACTGGTATATACGAGGAAAAGGGGGCAAATGGGGCTATGCTCTGGCGGTTGGTGAAGGATTAGTTGACAACACAAATGCAATAGACATCGTTAGGGCAGCAATTATAGTAGAGGTGGGACCTAACTAAGAGACCACATGGGATAATGTGGATGAGGGCAACGCCGAGCTATTGGTAGCTGACACAGAAGTGGGTGGGAGGGAAAGAGGAATAGATACATGCATGTTGTATATTAACTGTCATGAGGAGTCCCGAGTAGATGAGTGGGTGAGATAGTATTGTAAGGTCACGGGATTCACCAGGAGTTTTGCAAACTCCTCATCATCGGTAGTAATAGGGATAGGTTGAGTTAGATCCATAGGCGTCAGGATGGATGTCAGCGATGGACTAGGAGGAAGTGGCTAACGGCTAGCGTGAAATACAAGGGTGTTAGTTTGGTTGCGAGTCAACACCATGTGAATTAGTGTTGACTTGGTAAAACTGTATTCTCGAAATGACACGAAAACAATAGAAGCGAGAGAAGGATGAAGTTCAGGGTAAATATGGTCAATGTTTTGATTAAAAATCAAACACAAAGAATCGACGACAATCAAGATATGTCCAATGACAAGATTATGATAAGCGATACTTGTTCACATGTGGGAAATACCGGTTTAAAGCAATCGAAAGAAAATTGATGAATGTGAAATGGGGAAACTGTATCTGATAGAGATATCAAAATGTTGGGGATATGATGGTGTCCTGAGGACCAAAAATAGAAAAGAATAGGTGATGAAGGTTGTTTCAAGTAAAATAACCAAAAGAGCTAGAAGTCGACACCGGTTAGGTAAACTAACGATGGTCGATGTAAACCAATTTGTATGTTAACTTGGTGAATGTTTTACATACTGTTATAGCTCTTGAAATGAAAGCAAACATGTTAAGATATGTTTTGATCTTAAGAGAATGTGTTGCTAATTTGGATTCTTGCATACTGTGGCTTATTGCATGGACAACAAATATTGTACTTGTATGTTTGCTGATGTGACGACAGATTGTCGTATAATTGCTTGCTCTTGTGCTGATTGACAGCATACCCTGAATCAATTCCATTGATTCAAGTATGCTGAGGTCCTCTTGTGTTTTCTATGTTAATTCACACTTGAACTGGACTAGGATTATTATAAGCGTGCAGCGTCTGATTACAGGTGTGAATAGCTAGCACGAAAATGCCAACGACAGGGGTTCGATTCTTGAACCTGTCTTTGTCCGTCGGGACCTCGTGGGGCGAAAACGCACTGACACGGGTGGCCTTGGCATGTAATCGGAAGGGCGGGCGTCTGCTCTGCGTTAACGTGGATGTTAGCAAGGGGCTGGAAGGAAGTTGTTAGTGTTAGTGGTTAGTGTGAATTAAACCTAAACTAACCCTAAGACCTAACATACATCCTACACTACTATCCTAGTGGATTTTTAAATTATAAAAAAAAAAAAGGGAAAAATAAATCTAAATCCAAAAACCTAAGGTCTAACTAAGACCTAGGTCGAATGAGTTATATAACCTAAAACTAATCCTAAGCAAAAGGGGTACGCAGACCCTTGGGAAGAAAAGGATAAGGATGGATAGGAGGCATTCATTGGCATTTATGAACTGTCCCTTCGGGGACGGCGCCAGTTTTGGCGGGGCAGGTAGGAAATAGAGGTATCCATTTGGAAGCTTGGCTAAATTCATTTGCATGGAAAAAAATTTGAAAATTGGAGACTTGCCAACCCAAGTGGAGGTGGCGTAGAAAATAAGGAAAAAGGGCGAGCCTTTATTGCATTAATGGTTCTTGGTCCTCGCGACCAGCTTGCCTTGGAAACAGCATGAGGAAAAATTGGTTTTCATTTTGTTGGTTCGAGCCTTTTGTAAAGTTGCTCTGCATTTGGTTTCTTTGGTCTGGTTCGGTCGAACCAGCTCTTGCATTTGGCATTTTCTTGGAAGTTTTGAGGCCGTTGATCAGCCAGAAGAAGGAAGAAAGTGCTGGGAATATTGTGTTGCCGTTGTGGAAGAAAAACGCGGCAAACAACGTTTTCTTCGAATTTTGGAAGAGAGAATACAGGCACGTTAAGCCCTTCTCTTTAAAATCTTTGCTTGATTTAAATGTTTCATTAAAACAACCCTGCTCTTGGGTTGGGATTGTTTGATTGTTTTTGAGTTGATTTGGAAATGGATTTGTTGATTCTTGCCTTCTTTTCCTTGGAAAATGATATGAAACGGCTCTGGTTGCTCGGCCTTGATTTGTTGTTGCTTAAATTTGGTTGGAATAGGAATTACCGTTGTGGTTGCTGACAGTGTTGTAGAAAGAAATAAACATTTTCTTCCTCTGTACATGTGGTATGGAGTGGACAGGCTGTTTAAACTTTTTCTTATGATGTAATCGTTCTCCTTGATGTTGTGCTTGGAACTGCTATTACATGTGAAGAGAAAAATGGAATTTCAGTCATGTTATGTTGCTATGATTCGGGTTTCCTCCCTTTCTTGCTGTCATTTTTGGAAATAATGGGGTACAGTCGTCCCCTTGCTGTTGTGGTTAATCCGTCCTTGCATTTGATTGGTTGGAAACACTTCCACGACGTGCTGGTTTGTTGACAGTATGGTGTTTGAAATAGATATAATTCCTTCACTGTTCGTGTTGTTTGAAAGTGGAACAGGTGTGTAATCGTTCCTTATGGTGTAAAGGTTTTCCATTTAGTGTAATCGTTTCTTTATTGTGTATGTGGAACTGTCTTTGCAAGAAAAGAGGAAATGGAAATACAGTCGCATATATTGCTGTAATTTGGGTTCATTGAATCTTGTTGTCATTTTGGAAATGATACAAAATCTTTCATATTAGTCATTATTGAGTTCAATTTTGTCCTTGTATTTCTTGAATGAAATGCTTTCCTGTTGTGCTGGTTGTTTAACAGTATTGGGAAAAATTGTCATATGTATCACGGGTCTGTACGTGTTAATTGAGTTGTTTCTCTTTTGAAACCATAAGTTCTTTTGCTGATGAACTGGAATGAAAGAAGCGATGGTTGTTGAAGTTGTTTCATATTGAAATTTTTAAAGGAAATAGATTCTCTTCCTTCTACTGTCTTGGATTCTGATGAAAGTGGCATTCGGGTTCTCTACGAGTAATTGGACTCGAATTGAATTCAAGTATTAGCAACATTTCCATGGCTGTGCCTTTTCTTGTATAGGAAATGAGCAATTACGTTTTGGTATCCGTGAAAATAGGAAAAGTAGACTGTTTTTCCTTCTGAAGTTATTGATGGATTATATTTTCTCCTTGCTGTGAAAATAGGATGGTTTTATTGTGTTTTCTTGATACTGTTCGGTCTTCTTAATCAGACTATTGACGCAATTATAAACTAGTTTTGTATTCTGTGCAATGAATGATTATAATTTCTTCTTGCTGTAATGAAGGATGACCCCATTGCGTCTGGCAGTCGAAGTTTGACCTTCTGATATTATTTTGTTTTTACTATCTTGAGAATGCAAATTTGGCTGGAATGTTCATTGCTGTAGCTTGTTGGATTGCAGCTGTACTGGCTATGTGAGATGCTTATCAATGAGAACGCGTTCTGTTGTTATCTGTCTAAGTTGAGTTGTCTTGCTTAGAAAAACGTGATTGAATGTTTTTACTTCATTAAAAAACAATGATTGTTCTTAATGAAATAGTAGAGAATGAATTCTTCTCTTTTTGCTATTTGGGACTCACGAAAGTGACATTGGAATTATAGTGTCTAAGACTCGGTCTTCTTTGTAGTATGACCATGTACCATTTGTTATTAAGAACTATATGTGTTCGGAGGTATAAAAGATTATATGAATATATATACTTGCGTGGTTGCAAATTTGTTGTTGGTTAGCTATACGATGTAAGAAGTAAGGAATCTTCTAGTATAGCAAATACCTAGTATACATATTGATATGGCTTGCTCCACGATAATTATAATGTCTTACTAACTTTGTTTGGCATTCATATGAACTGAAATGAATGAAATTATTCTTGCTGCCAGAAAGTGAATTCCGAGTGGATTTTGTAAGTTTCACTCTGAACTGTTATATTGATTTGTCTTTCGTCTGGATTCCACTGTTAGGACAGTCATGTGGAAAGAGATAGAGATATGAATTAATGTTTTAGAAAGATGATCTTTCTTCTTTCATTCCGTTAGGAACCTGGAATTCGTGAATGAAGAATTTTATGGTGCTTAGATGAGAGCTACTATATGCATTGCTGTTCGCTTTCTTGTTTGTACTTGAATGCTTTAAAACTTAATGTGCTTCATGAACGGAAAGGGAAGTAATGGATTTATATTCAGTTAGTTTCATCCTTTGCATTTGTTATTAATGAAAGGCGTGGAAAAGATAACTGTATGCTGTATAGGCAGCAAGCTACTTGAATTCCTAACTTTACAAATTTTGTAAATTGATACTTGCAATGATTATGTGGAAACGGGACAGCAGTTCCTTGGCTGGTTGTGATGATATTTTGATAGTTAGTGGTTATGCTGATCTCTCTTTTGTGCTTTTCGAGATTGATGTTTTGTTGTTGTTTCATAAAAGCAGGGTTCTTTTATTGAAACAGTTAGTTGAAGCATCTTATTTTAAGGATAAGTGCTTAATGTGCTCAGTTCATTGAACTGACCCGTGCAATTCATTTTGCAGATGGAATTTGATTAGAATGAAGGCTTGGCTGTTTTCTGATGCCTCTTGATTAAATGTAAATTAAATTGTAACTGTTGCTTTTATTCCTCTTTGAGGAATTGTGAGCGAAGAAAATATATTCTTACCATGAGTTGTATGGATGCTTTGTATAAACTACACCCAATCAGTTGGATTGGCAAATGTACAAATTATGACTTGAAATATTGAATACAGTTACAAGTGTGATATTTTCAATAATTATATCAGTTTGATATTGTTATATAAATTGGGAATAAGATGTTAATTCTTGATTTGGAATTGTTTCATAGTCCTTGGATGGATGCTGAATTGAAACTGATATCTATTCTTACTTAAATACAACTTTTAAGTTGAACAATGCAATTAATTCATACTTGGGTAAAGATGAATTTTGAATTGACATTTAAAAGGATTAAGAAGAATATGATTTTATAATCAGAGGGTATTCAGGATTAGCTTAGGAGCTAAGGAATATCAATTTAAATTTGGAGTATTCGAACTTCGTTTTCGAACTCCATCATTGATCCCGTTTGATAAAAATTCAGATTAAAGGATATAGGATACATATATCCATAACTAATGATCCTTAACTATATAATGTTAAGGGGAACAAATGAGTTCATTTCTTGAAGTTTAGACCTCGTTTGAATGACGTCTAATAAGTTAATATTACGAAATAAGTTGCGATTTGAAACATCTTGGTTAAGTTTAATAGGTTAAACTTATTATGTCCGTCGGTACGGACTGCTTAATCTAATGATTAAGAAATAAACCAAGTAAGGAAATGTAGCTCTTCGATACGAAGGAGACGATACATAACGAACTAATGGACAGTTTAGTCCCTTTTAGTTATATACAACTGCTGCAACGAAACTTGAGGATCGAGGATCGCGTGGACGCTGAAAATTGCTTAAACTATTAACTCGTGGCTAAGTCACTTGGGCAGGATGTGTATTCTCGTTGGGAGAATTCTGCAGGACATTGGCATACGCCAGCTACAGCAAGGTGTCTTCATGAAGACGGGGTCTTCATGACGACACAATGTTGCAGCTGACATATAGCAATGCCCTCCCGAATTAAAACATTGAGAATACATAGGCTGAAAGTGTAGATCTTAGCTGGGGTGGAGATAGGGTATGATTTGGTATACGGAGTGACTCCGGAATACTAAAGATAATCAGACACACGGAGTCGTGGGGTAACGACACCGTATGTCTGCGTATCTTTAGTTACCTGGAGTGCCTTCCTATACCCGCTCATATTACTGGCTGGAATCGAAAGTTTAAAACGGAACTTAAACGATGAGGACTGGTAGGAACCAGGAAAGACCATTCTAGATAACAGGTGAAGTGAAGTGAAGGACGTATTCCGTAGATGTGTATCACATTCAGGAATATGATCATGCAAAGCATGTGAAAATCTTTGGCCAAAGTATCGCAATTGCTGGTTGCGTTGTCCTTATCACTTAATTTAAGATGCAGGATGTCAGATGAATATCAGTAACAGATATTCAGATAGGCTTCTTAAATGGATCACTTCGATAACCGGGGAAGGTTATGAGAACAAGTATATAAAATATACTATGCATAAACAAACATGAAGGATCGGTTGTTGCCGAGTCATGAAATGAAGGATCGTTGAAACTCCGAGCCATGAAAATGGAAGATCGGCAGTTCATCGAGTCATTTACAAAGACATATAGAATCATTATGAGATTGAATGGCATTGAATGTGTGTTCCATATTGTAAATATGTGAACAGGGAACATTCGTTTTTAAAAGAAATTGTATGATCCAAACTGTGTGTTTTGGGCAGAGAACAATTATTAAATCTTGAACGTGTGTTTGAATTTTATAATTCATAACAGAGAACGTATATATAAAAAAAAAAAAAAAAAAAAATTCCCTTGTTATGGTGTTTTAAAATGGGGATGTTACAAAAATGCAATCCTAGAAGTGAATTTATGTTTGTTTCACTTATGTTTTGGCGGGGGTGGTCTTTTCTCTACAAGTGATGACTAGATAGGGATAACCAGCCTAGGTGCCCACTATCAATCCTCTAATTTTGTGATTGTTGACAACTTCTTCTAGGTGGGATGTTGTTTAAGAAGATGTGTAAATTCAAATTTGTGTAGTTTGGCAAAGAGAGAGAGAAGAAAGTGCTTTCTACGGTTCAATTGTGTCAACCATCAGCGGGTATGACTTCCAATATAGGTTTCCCTCATTTTTAAATGTGAGCTAATAATGCAACATACATGGATGAAATGCAACAAATTTTATAACCCAAATAGACAATTATATTTGATGAAGCAAATGATGAATAGGTCAAGAACATGCTCTTTCACTACTATGTAAATGCAAAGAGAATTGGTTCGTTTTAAACACCAAATGAAAAATTTCGTTTAGACAATTAGAAGAAAATAATATTACTAGGGAGAAGATTAAATGTGTATTTTTCAAAAGGAGAAAAACACAAAAAAATTCCCTATATGAAGAAAATGCAATGAACCCAAGATAGGGTCCCACTGGTCATGCCAAAAATTTCACCGACAAGTTGCATGTACATATGAGCAAAACAAATAGGGTAAGGGTGAGGAGGAATACACATGAATGAAGGTGGAAGGTAGAGTACACATGTTCGATTTCCCGATCCAGTGTTGATTGTGAGAACTTCCTTTTTCTAAGAGGAACTACCTGTGAATACAAAACAAGACCACAAGAAGAATATTAAACAATATATGTTAGTGGATTACCTAGCGTATGCTAGATCCGGGAGGTGTGATACTTCCTAAAGGTGTCAATTCAACTGCTTAACGTGAACTTAATGCAAGAAATAACGTAAACCAATAATATCCTACTATAGTTGATATGATTTAGGTGTCTCATTCAAGTACAATAAGAAAATATAATCTAACAGTGCTAGGCTATGATCAGATCTAGAAGTTAGACAGGTGAATAAGGTGGTTGGGACAGTCAAGGTCAAGTTTGGTTGGTTTGGGTTATTTGGGTGAATGTTATGAAGTTGTTATTACGGGCATATTTATTAGATACGAGACCGACATCGGTCCAGTTATGACTGATCTTGGTTGAGAGGAGACCAAAGATGGTTTAGGTTAACCGACATCGGTAGGGTTGGGTTGATAGAGACTCAATAAGGTTTGGTTTTGATGATTCTTTGTGATTGCATAGAGAATAGACAGAGAATGGTGAGGTTGATAACAGTGTTGGGAATATACAGAGATGTCTAGAGTCAAGTATGGAGAGTTGGGAGGGTATAGGTGATTAGGTGGAGGGATTGGTAGGAAGGTGAGAGGTGAAGATATGCAAAGGAGACTAGGACTCCTAAACGAGAGAAATAAAACTAATATAAGTATGGAAAGATGCAAATCCAAATGTACTTACTTGTACTTGCAGAACTAGTGGTTGGATGGAGGTGATGGTTGATCTGTGAGATTGATGGTCGAGTGTCGCGCGTCGTGCTTCCCAAAAAGTTACCGTGAGTGTTTTCCCTTCGAGATCAGTACTTGGTGTTGGTTTAGGATGTCTGGATATGCAAGAGTGCTTTGGTGCATGCTTGCATGCAGATATCTCTTCTCCAAAACTTGAATAATTCTTCCAAACTCTAGAACAAGGTTACCAAAGTGAATATATGGTAACCAATGACAGTTTAGGGTGACCGGCGTCGGTTAAGGTGGGATATCCTAGGTTGCCAAAATAACATATCTTGGCTATCTTTTGGCCAATTTTGTCCATTGTTGTGGATCCAAAATGGCATTTACGCATAAGTGTGTATGTGGTTAGAGGAAAAATATGCATTTAGTGTTAGGGTTAGAATGAGTCTTAATTAGTTATGGTAAGTGGAGATTGAGTCTTAGTTAAAAGGAAACATGCTAAGAATAGGTCTATGATGAGGTGTCTAGGTGATGTGGTGGGGTGAGGTGTCTAGGTGAGGTGGAAATTAATTTAATTAAGGTATTTATTAATGGATATTGTGAGAATGGGCATTAATGTAATTGTAGGTAATTAAATTAATATGCATGTGGGGTGAAGGGGAAGTGTGACCCAAATTTGGTATCTACACACAAAGTTACAACGAAATTATCCATCGAGGTAGATAAAATAATTCCCCAAAATATCGATGAGAAGAAGACCCATTAACAATTAGAACTTAGCCTTTATAGGCTTATGTTCTAAGACGTAGTTATAAAACTATTTTCTAACCTAACCCATCACCAATCCTCAAGTTGACTCAACTTGAGGTTTTTACAAAATATGATATTTAATTAATTTGGTAAACAAATTAATTAAACACATTTAACATTATAACTTGTACAAACTTGATATTAACTAATTTGTGTCAACAAATCAATTAAATATATTTTGACCTTTATTTCCAAGACCCAAACACAAAAATGCCTTCAACATCTTTTCTTAAGAAATCCTCAACATATGTTGCCTTAAACATGTATATATCTCCAAAATGTAAACCAAGATTCCTATACACCAATACCTTGTCACATACTTGCCCATGATCAAATATTACACAATCTTCATTGCTCTTAATTTCTTTGTGGCGTCAACAAGCTCCATCAAATAAAAATAATCCTTAAGAGGAACCTTCCCTTTCTTGAAAGAACTTATTTCCTCAAGCATATTTCTTCAGTTGATGCTGTAATAATGATTCATGTTGAGGAATTCCACATGATAACATTACGAGTGCCACATGATATTCATATAGACTTTCATGCTTCTTTCTACACTTTCAATGTTTTTCTTCTATCATGAAACTCATTTTGTATCTTACTAAAACCTTCAAGTTTGAGTTCAATGAAGAAATCCTTTGGCACCCCCATAATGAAGAAACGTAATCAAGTAGCGTGAAAGGCATGTTGGACTCGGCTTGTGGCTTTTTGTGCAAATTTCTAACAAATTGAAGGTTTTGTAACCAACAAGATCTACATCTTGCTGAACTTTAATCATAGAATCATGAACATGTATTGATTTGCAAGGCAACTTTCTATTAACAAGCAATGTTCCTTTGACTTGCATAGCCTTCGTAGAAAAGCCGACATTGACTTAGCAAGGGACAAATCTTGGGATTTTCATTATATTTCTTTCCTTTGTATATATTCATTGGACACTAGCCAAATCTTATGATATGACCCGGTGCCATTAATTTGTATCAAATGTTCCCCATTAACGTCTCAAACTTCTTTCTTTTCGTCACCCATACAAGCCATGTCTTACATATGTTTAATCTCTACATTTGAGATATCACCTTCAAAACAAATATTATTTGAAAGAATTAATGAAAACCATGCCGCGCATTTATTTGCCTTCAGACTTTGACATAAGGATTAATAAATTTCCTATTTACCCATTTGCATTGGCCCAGATCTCAAGTGAGTGCGGATTAGGTATAACAATGGCCACAAGAAAGGACTGAGAGTTGTTACCATGAACACATATGAAAGCAATAGAAGAGCAACGACTGCATACGTTCTCTATATTTTCCACAACCACATATTCACCTTGTGAAGGTTTAAAACATATTCTTCTTATTGTCAATGATTTTTAATGACCCATCCAATTGCCATTCACCAATATCACCTGAGTGGAATCGGCCGTCGACCAGAACTTCGTTTGTCATATTCTCATGTTTATGATACCCAGAAAATTTTTTTGTGCCAATCTCTCCACGATGTGTTCTCGAAAGTGCATCATAGCCCATTTTAGGAACAAATTTGAGTTTCACTTCAATAGATGTGATAGGTGGCCAACTGTTCCAATCATTGAGAAGACATTGGCCAACAAAGTGAGATTTTTTGCACAAGTTTCAGTCAAGACATATCCTCGAATTACAACGCTGCAACTTGTAACCCTCAAAAAAATTATTCCACATGTTTAGCATGTGGAGCTGCTCCAGACAGAATTATACGCACATGACCTCCAAGACCTTGCTAAATACAAGTTTATCAAAAAGTGGTTTAGCTTTATCCTATTTGGAACCCTTTTGTAGACTCCTTAGCTCGCATCTGCAGGAACAAAGAACATCCATTATGGCTTCTTATCCTCTATTATTTTATATATCAATGTGCATGCTACCTGATCCATTTAAAATGTTTGATTCATCTAAAGCGATAGCCGAAAGAAGGGTGTTCTTTAGTTTTGTTACTTGAACATTTGATGAGAGAGGAAATAGTACACGGATCCTCGGAGGACTTGTCGAACAATTTGAAGCACGTTTTTCTACCAAGAGTGCAGCTCGCTTTTGATCCCGGACCATTTTACCATGTTGTAACCTGACAACTCTTGCACCTTTACTTATATTATGCTGGTGAACTTTGGATATAGCTTTCGCAGCTGGCTCAGACGATTTGTGGGCATGTCTCGAAGATTTTGATGCAAAGCAAGTATTATGTGGCTCATTATTCTGGATTTGAGAGCCAACCATTGGATCGAAAAGACCAAGTCACTGGGACATAAATTCATATACATTTTCTCCTTCTACACTCGTACTATCCCCAGATACCTCAATTTGCTTAATTCAGTTGTCAATGATTAAATTCACTTCATCTGGTATAACCTGCATCGACAATATTGTCGCATTGTTTGTTAAGCATGGTTGATCTTGAATTGAACTGGTATAACAGATCCATTCATATCCTGGTTGAAGAACACCTTTCTTCAACTTCTGATGTATTGAAAGATACTCTCATCGGCCACATCGGAGAAATAAAGAACTCTTGTAACTTGTGAAGTTGTTCAAGTTGACCATTGCAAAGCCACATAACTAGAAAATACTATACCATAGGGTGAATCGGCTGATCGAAGCACTAATAGAATGTGAGAACCGTTCCCATTGTTCCCAAAAGAGGCAACTTTAAATGTACCATGTGGCAAGGGTCCAAATGAGATAATTTGAGTAAATTGAGTAGTGGAAAACTATAGGTATTTTGTAAAAAAACGGTGACGAGGCTTAAAAAAATGATATTTAAAATTTTCTTACGAAAATAGCTCCAAACAAACCAACCCAAAATATAATTATGAATTAGAATTCAAGGGTAAATGTGCAATGATCAAAATGAGATGGAATACAACGATTTTACAGCCATGACATATTAATACTCGAAGCTTGTCATACGGGGTCAATTTTGACATGATGGATTCAAAATTGAAAAGTTTTGGAGCATCTAATTTTTCGTGAGAACACCTAACATGATACAAAGATGGAATCAACACATGGCCAAGCTTCAACCAACTTACACCGATAAGGAATATATCATGGCTATGTACCACATGTGTATGACAAGATATTATATGGGCACCACAAACCTTTCACCTATTATGCGGTGAACCCAGTGCCCTATAGGCTTTGATCCAAACTCCGATGATACTCTTGATCGAGTCTTTATGCTACTCACATTGGGGGCATCCTCTTCCCCCTTATTTCCGATGACATGTTCTTTTTATAGGTTCACCTTAACTGTTGAGGGAGTGACTACACACACGAACCTCACTTTGCGCACACTAAAGGGCAACCTTGCTTCCCATCTCTAATTACATAGTCTATATTCCTCAAAAGCACTAAAAATATATATTCCCCTTCCCATGGACATTGTTAGATCACCCTTCTCTTCAGAGAATAGGTTTTCATCTAAGCCCTTAGGGGGCCTAAAACCTAAAAACATTCAAATATGCTAAAAATTCAAAAACAGTTGCATTTCTCTTGCTTGATTGTTTCTATTGCACGCTTATACTTTTCATGTTACATTTTACCTATCATGTTAGCTTGATACATAGTTGATTAAGCAAATATTGGAATAAATAAATTCCTAAATCTAACTATGTAACAACATTGAATATAAAAAATTAAGTACATATTTGATCCAAGAAAATAAGCAATTTGAATGTAAAACCCTAGTTGCAAAATGAAAATCTAAAGGACTTAGTTGATTTGCAATGATGCCGAAGATGTGCGAGTTGGAAAAATACTAAAACCTCAAGGCAAGATGTCACAATCGACCCAAAAATTGTAGAGGTGTCGGAAATTCCAGGACCGTGGTGTCTATGGAGGGTCGGGGCGCACAGGGTGTCAAAGACCTATTCTAAGCGCCCATGACCGCTTAGAAGCCATGTGCAACCCAACTTTGTAGGGTCATGAGATGTTCACTATTTTTCACATTTGATCACCTATATGTCGTTGGACTTCGGCGTTGTTCACTTGAAACCCGCAATCGAAAGAAGCACCTACAAAATCCTTAAACCATATCAAATCCTAAAAAATAAAGATGTAAAAAGAGGGTTCAGACTATCCTCGACTGTCAACAAAGTGAACTTACTATTAGTGTGAAATCAAAGCACCCCCAAATGAGTTATGGATATGCTTTTCTAAGGTAGGGTCGTTTGGTGTGATTTGCATAACATGGGACCATCAAGCTATGGGACTTGCGGACTTGAGATGGCCCTCCGGAGAAATCTGACTTCTTCTTCCTGATCCTAATGCTAAACTACTCCTAATGCAGAAATGACATCTAACTACACCTATCCTAATAATGCCAAGGAGACAGGGAGAGAGAAAGTGCATAAAGAGGGAAATCCTACACTAACGAGGTGATAACACCAAGAAAAGGGAAATGTTGATCATCTACCCAGACTGCCATGAAACGAATAGAGGTGAGCAATGGAGAGGATGGACAACAACATCACAGACCAAAGATCAGATTTCACACAGGAAATGTTTCAACCCAATGAACACAACTCCCAGATTTGCAAATGAAACGTCCAAAACATGCATAGAATACTCCAGAACTATGAGAGGTAAGAAGATGCAATGAAAACAAGCGAAGGATGGACAAACGTGTCATAAAAATGAGTTTTATTGCTTCAAAAATTTGCATAGAGTATCATACATGAGCAAGAGGTGAAAAATTCCATTTACAGAGCGTGTGAAGAGCTTCGAACTCCATTTCGACCACAGGGGAAGAAAAGAAGGGAGAGGCAGAGAAGAAAAATGAACAACAACTTTTTACAATGAATCCTGCCCCTGTATTTATAGATTCAATCAGAGAGAAGAAAGAGGGAGAGAGAAGGGAAAAGTAGGTCGAACTCAACCACTATTGTTAATGCTTTTGATAAAATATGCCCCCAAATCCATCTTTACTGCATCAATCCTTGGTTCGGCACCTTGAAGGAAGAGGAAACGGTGGAAACAGATTGAATCTGATCTGGTTGTTGAGACAGATGGATCCTACATTAAAGGCCTGAAGATGTTTCCTCCATCTGGTTGGTGAGGCTGAGATCTTTCCAATGGCATTAGATTTGCAATATTTTGAGCCTTGAGTCAAAAGATATGCCCCTTCGAAGTTTGTATCGATCCGTATGAATAGATAGGGAAAACAGCTTTGAAAAATGGGCCCCACTTTGGTTTTGGGACATGTGGCACCCTTTTTAGAGCAAAAATCAAGGCAAATTTTCACCTTTCCTTCTAACTCCCGCTTTCCTCCATGGGACACATGTCGATCTGGCGCTGTTTGAGCTTATCTCTTTTAGATTCACCTTTTGAGGAGTGCCATTAGTACACGTGGTTCCCTCTGTTGGCTCTTCCATACCTAGTCGATTCTCGGATCCTTTCCCGAATGGTTTTGAGCCCGAAGACCTCTAATCCTTGCCATTTTTTCTTTCTTACTTCGCCTCTCTTTTATTCTGCCCCTTCATTTCCGACCTTGTTATTTCATTGTTGAGTCCTCCTCAACCCTTTAAATATATTTAAGACATGGAAATTCTCGGAAGAACCGCTTTCTTCTATTTCTTCTTGTGTAGGGTTGAATTTGACTTTCTCGTAGCCTCTGTTTATACTTTGCTTGGTTCTAGAACTTGTGAGCTCATGGGTCCGAATCATTTCCCTTCATGTTTTATTTATGTGCGGGTTGTCTTGACCAAATTTGGTGGGGGAAATTTGGGATAATAATTTGCGACTCATGGGACATCTTCCCGTTAGATGAAGAGACCAAGGGCCTTGAAGCATCTATTGGGCATGTAGTCCAACTTTATAAACTGATTCTGATCTGAACTCTAAAATTCTGACCTTTGAGCCTCTTGGAAACCTGCTGAAACTTGAAGTTGAACTTCACCAAAATCCAACTGAAATAGACTGTGCAAGAGCAATACAATAGCACCAAAAACTATGTACAAACTGAAAATCATACATGCTCCAAATGGAACATGCAAAGTGTGCAAAAGAACTTCTTCTACTGAAAAAACAAACCTACCTACTCTACTCTAACCAAGAGTAAAGAGAACTCAAACAAAACCTGCAATTGACATGGAGAAATAGCTTCCTTTCTCAAAAATGAAAGCCATGCAACTGATTTGGCAGTGAACATGGCTGGTTGGATGAGTGAAAAACTAACAATAAGCCGGTCCTCAACCCAAATCATCAAGGTGTCAACATTAATGGAAAATACCTCCTCAAGCTTACCTGTATTGGACTCCTAGAGGTATTGATGGTGACCCTTGGTACTTTGATGTTCATCCTCATGCCCTAAAGTAGACATGACTGGTTTTAGTTTTTCCTTTGGCTCTAATGAAGCCAAGTACACGATCGTGCACGGTCGATCCTTTGGATGTGCCCATTTCTCTGAAATTCAACTCCAAAAATGGAGTCTTCTTGTGGACCTTCTTGGATGGATGGCATGAGAGGGATGATGACATCCTCCTGCCTTTTGCCTTCCTCCTCTTTTAAAGAACATGGAAGATCAAGATCTTCCAACCTTGGTTCCAGAGGGCTGTTATGAAGTGCAGGCTGTTGTTCCTGAATGTTCTCCTCCATGGCAGTAGGCTCATGTTCTTGGAAGGTGGATGATGGAGGAGAAAATGATGTGATCTCCTTGGGCTCCTCTCCATCAAGACAATCCTCCAAGTCAAACAGATAATCTACCTCCTTGTTGTCCTGTTGTGTGTGTTCGACCTCCTCCATGGTGTCCTTCAAATATGAAATTTTCTCACCATGGTTCCCCTCATCCTCAAACATGAAGTTTGAAAGATCAAACTCTTCCTCAACATTAGATCTTGAAGGGGATGAAGTGGGAGGAAGAATTGAAGGTTCTTCTATGGCCTGCTCCGCACTTGGAGCCTCTGAAACTATATGGTCCTCCTCCACAACCGGAATGTACTCCTCTTCTTTTGGATTAGGAGTAGCTCCTTCTTCCCCTACTTGTGCTATAGCTAGAGCTTCCACCACTTGTGGCTTGACCTCAGCCTCCTCCATAGGCTTAACCAACAAGGGAACCTTTGAAAACTCAAATTTAGCAGCCCAACTCTTTAGATTTTCTATCATTTCTTCTCTGTTGGGTTCCTCTACTTGTTGTCCTTGATTGGATTCTTGAGGATCTTCCCAACATGGGCTTGAGACAAAGAAGAGGAGTGGCAAGTTGGGGTTTAACCATCTTTGCAATTGTTTGTGGTGTAGGGGAAGGTGTTGCTTTTGGCTCTTGTAGAGGGGAATTGGATTTGGAAGGGAAAATGGCAGAGAAAATGAGGTGAGGTGGAAGACTAGGGGATGGAGAAATGGATTTCACACTTGAGGAAGCATTCAATGGGAAGCTTGGAAATTGAATCCCAAATTGAGATGGTGTTGCTTGAGGAGTAGAGAGAAAATTACCAGATAATGGTGTAGGATTTACCCATTGATAAGGCTATTTGGCACCAAGTTCATAGGCCTCTATCTCTTCCTGTCCATTGTGTAAGTTGGGCAGCATTCCAATCATGAAGTCCAACTTCTCCTGAGGGTTGTAGTGTCTTGGAAAAGGGCCTTCCCATGGACAGGCTGCCCTGAAACCAATCTGGAATGCCTTCATTTGTGCTATTTCCCTTGATTGAACCATGCTAGCCTCTATTTTTGGATTTTTTCCAATAAACCAGCATCCTCTCGCATAACTATCACCATTATATGCATCCCCTTATCCTTGATAAGCTTCATAGTCAAACTAGTTTTGACACTGCTCATATGGGTAAGCATAATGGTCCTAGATCTTATTATAATGCTGATCTAGAGGAGTTCGGAAATTCATTGGAGGTGGACTGTATTGTTGTAAGTGTGAGTTCCATGAAGGGAATGAAGTCATGATTGCACAACCCCATGGAATGGGAGAAAATGAAAGAGATGGAAGAAGGAAATGGATGAAATGAGTGGAAATGGATGGAAAAGGTCTGCAACTTAGAGAATGATTTTTGACCAGGATGGATTCCCTAGATGTGCTTGAAAGTGCTTTTAAAGGCTGAAACCTTCACCAAAAGCACATCGAACTCCGATGAAGTGAAGTGGTAAGGTGCTTCAGACCTGTCCCACTGGGCGTGCCAAAACTATTAGTGCGAAATCACAACACCCCCAAATGAGTTATGGATTTTCTTTTCTAAGGCATGGTCATTTGGTGTGATTTGCATAACATGGGACCATCTCTCAAGCTGTGGGACTTGTGGACTTGAGATGGCCCTCCGAATAAATCCGGCTTCTTCTTCCTGATCCTAATGTTAAACTACTTCTAATGCAAAAATGACGTCTAACTACACCTATCCTAATAATGCCAAGGAGACAGGAGAGAGAAAGTGCATAAAGAGGGAAATCCTACACTAACGAGGTGATAACACCAAGAAAAGAGAAATGTTGATCATCTACCCAGACTGCCATGAAATGAATAGAGATGAGCAATGGAGAGGATGGATAGCAGCATCACAGACCAAAGATCAGATTTCACATAGGAAATGTTTCATCCCAATGAACACAACTCCCAGATCTACAAATGAAACGTCCAAAACATGCATAGAATACTCCAGAACGATGAGAGGAAAGAAGATGCAATGAAAACAAGTGAAGGATGGAAAAATGCATCATAAAAATGAGTTTTATTGCTTCATAAATTTGCACAGAGCATCATACACGAGCAAGAGGTGAAAAACTCCATTTACAGAGTGTGGGAAGAGGTTTGAACTCCATATCGACCCTAGGGAAGAAAAGAAGGGAGAGGCAAAGAAGAAAAATTAACAACTTTTTACAATGAATCATGCTCATGTATTTATAGATTCGATCCGAGAGAAGAAAGAGGGAGAGAGAAGAAGGAAAAGCAAGTCGAAACTCAACCACTGAGATATTAAATGCTTCTGATAAAATCTTCCCCCAAATCAGTCTTTATTGCATCAATCCTTAGTTACGCACTTCAAGGAAGAGGAAACATTGGAAACAGATCAAATCTGATCTAGTTGTTGAGACAAATGGATCCTACATTGAAGGCCCAAAGACGTTTCCTTCATCTACCTACCATTGGTGAGGCCGAGATCTTTTCAACGGTGTTAGATTTACTATACTTCGAGCCCTGAGTTGAAAGATATGCCCCTTCAAAGTTTGTATCAGATCCGTACGAATGGATGGGGAAAACAGTTGAAAAATGGGCCCCCCTTTGGTTTGGGACACGTGGCACCCTTTTTAGAGCAAAAATCAGACTCATGGGTCCACAATTTATCTTTTCCCCTTTGAACGAAAGGCAAATTTTCACCTTTCCTTCCGACTCCCCACTTTCCTCTGGGACACGCGTCGATCAGTCGGCGCTCGTTTGAGCTTCTCTTTTAGATTCACCTTTGGAGGAGCACCATTAGGACACGTGGTTCCCTCTGCTGGCTCTTCCATACCTAGTCGATTCTGGATTCTTTCCTAGAATGCAGTTTTGAGCCCGAAGACCTTGGATCCTTGCCATTTTTTCTTTCTTGCTCCTAGCCTCTCTTTTGGCACTGCCCCTTCATTTCCGACCCTGTTATTTCATTGTTGAGTCCTCCCTCGACCCTTTAAATAGATTTAAGACATGGAAATTCCCGAAGAACTGTTTATTCTATTTATTCTTGTGCAGGGTCAAATTTGAATTTCTCGGCCTCTCATTATACTTTGCTTGGTTCTAGAACTCAAGCTCATGGGTCTATGAATCATTTCCCTTCATGTTTTCTTTATGTGTGGGGTTGTTTTGACCAAATTTTCTGGGGGGGAATTTGGGATAACACTTACATCCGATCATTGCACTACATCTCGGACTCAATGTAGTTCTGTGTGTGTGTGTGTCAAAATCGTGCCCTAGGTGGATCTTATGTGTGTCACACTTGATAGCGAGCAAATAGCTAGATGTAAAAGATGTAAATAGATGTGTGAATGAAAGAATGGAATTCCTCCTATGAAGTGTATACGTTAAGATGCAATCCCTTGTCCCTTATATGGATGCTAGATGGATGCTTGAATGCTCTTGATAATGTCTTTATACAACCTTAGGTGGCGATAGATAATGCTTCGTTCTTGGTGCCTTATTATGATCACATAGCTTTGTATTTATATGATTCCCTTGTTGAAATTTTTAATTAACCACTAAAATTCCGAATAGTAAGAAAGTAAGATGCCCAAATGGCTAGAAAGGACCCAAAATATGTGAATAAAGTACAAAGAGTTCGGGGGCACCCAGAGGGAACGAGGGCACTCTGCCGACATCCTAGTTGGGCGCTGTCGAGAATGAGAAATGTTGAAGTATGAAAAGACAAACTAGGCAAGGAGTGTAAGACCAAGAGAGCAAACAGAAAGCAAGTAAAGATGGCCAAAGACAATGGTCAATTAGTACTTTTCTCGCTTAGGAATCATATGAATAGTGGTATGTGATCAAGACTAGAAATATACCCAAAGTGTGTGATTTAGTGTCT
Organism: Taxus wallichiana var. yunnanensis; assembly: GCA_018340775.1. Lineage (NCBI taxonomy): Eukaryota > Viridiplantae > Streptophyta > Pinopsida > Cupressales > Taxaceae > Taxus > Taxus wallichiana. The sequence goes on along the minus strand of CM031242.1, from coordinate 757,372,934 downwards.
ACAATAGTATGTTATATATTTTTCTATACATATGTGTATTCACGTGGTACATTGAGTTAAATGTAGGAAACACATAGAGTGTTACATAATGCAGATGCTCGACAATGACCCAATTATTCTACGTCAACTCGGAGGCATTCACTTTACACTTTCTTACATATAAGTGTTAACATTTCCAATATTTACGACTTTACTTCCTCTTACCTCATTTACTCAATACATACATAGTGTCATAGTCTAACATGTTAATGGGTGATTCATGTGTATTATATATTTTCATAAATAAACCAAGTCACTTCTAACACAAGCTCATTTTCATCTCTAACTTGTTTCTTGTTTTACATGTTTAATCTACGCTTTCACTTGTTTGTGGGTGATGCTTTATGTTACTTGTTTTTTCTTGTTGGCCTTAAGTGTCTCAATTGTCTTTTTAGACAACCTAAGTGGTATCCTATGTATGTAGCATATTGTTTCCGTGATTTTTCTACTTGTGTGTCTTTGCATGCTTTTGTTTACATCTACCGTGTTTATTATTGCTTAACAATAACACCGCTAGATTTTCTATTATACTATAATGTATGTGCCATGGTATACACCATGCACACTCAGAATTCCCATGTAGGAATCCTACACCACATGCATATACTCTATAGGACCTCTTATCCGGGCCACATTCAAATTACTCTATCTCACGCACCCCAAATAAGGGGGAAACTATCGATAATGTTTCATCCTCACAACAACTCAAAACCCGAAAATAAAATAACATGTACAAAATCAAACATTGGAAAGGTTCGAAAAAAAAACTTGGGTTAGAAACACACAGGACCAAATGTAAAAGGACCATATCGTATGGACATTATGGCCCATTCCATATGCTTCCATCTTGGGGAAGATTCAATAAAATTCTCGGTCAGATAATTTTTCAAGAACATCTATATTTTTTTACTTAGGTTCAATCACAAAATTCATGGTACATGTTAGATTATGGTGACACCAAGGGTACGTGCAAGTTAGCATTTCCTGGTACATTGTGTCATCATTTAAAAATTAATTGGTTTCTTTTCATCTATAATGACACTTATCTATGGTTCTTGGGAAGTGTCGAGGTGGTTGTTATCCTCGTACGCTTGAATTCTCATTTCTCAAATTTTAGTGAAGGGATGTTGAACAACTACAACCCTCCCCATACATTTCTCTTCACCATGTGAGGTGCATTTGCACTTATTTCTATTCTCTTTGGCACATTCCACTTGGGTATTGATTACCCCCAAGTCCTTCCAACCAGCTTTGTTACAAGGTAAGTGCACCAAGTTGGGGGGGCAAAAGGGGGTCTTAAGTGGACGCATTTTTCTGAAAAAAAAAAACTTCAACTTGTACGAGTTTTTCGAAATAGTTACACTCAAAATTGGAAGATGTTGTAGAAATATGAATCGTAGCATTTTGAGTCTAGTTTCTAAGATACTAAATTTTATTGAAAATAGATAAGTTTAAGTGGGTCAAACAACTAAAATACCAATAGATGCTCCTATTTTTGTTAAAAATATAATAGAGTGACTTTCGTGCCCCCCACCATTTTTTTAGCACTATTTAGTATTTTTGAAAACCCTTTGGTAGAAAGATAGCTAGGAGCATCTAGTTTGGGTTCCATTTTTTTATTTTTTTAGCAAATAATTTTTTATTTATGATTTTTCTAGTACAAATTTTATGTTTTGAAAAATAACAGAGTTCCAATCGTGCCCCCCCAACTACCTCAAAAATATCGAAAATTAGATTTTTTTGAATATGTATAGAATTATGCCTAGTTTGGGGTAGTATAATTTTTTAAAAATTTCAATCACCCAAAAAAAAGATACACCATGAAAGATAGACATATTTACACTTCAAAAAATAGCTATAAAAAGGCATAGTTAGAAAATAAATACTATGAAAACCTTATATTAGTCAAAAAATTTGAAAAATTATATTTTTAGAAAGAAGAGACTCTTCTCTATGTTGTGGTATAATTTTTTTAAAATGGATCAATTTTTTATTTTGATTTATCATAGAGGAAGTGGCATTTTTACATTTTCTTGTAAAAACACGTTGTTTGTTGTGTTTGTGCAAGTCCATGCCTCAGGCTTGGGATCCAAACGGATCCCAAGCCTTGAGGCATGGCTTGGGAAAAGAGAAAACACAAAACATGTACGTGTTACATAACGCGTACGCGTTTTGTGTAGTATAAACATAACACGTACACGTCATAACACGTACACGTTCTGTGTAGTATAAACATTATGTATGCTTTTGACATGATTCTATTTAAATAAATAAATGTTTAAGTATAAGTTTTTCATTTATTATTATTTATATTTTATTATTTCTTTAAATTTATACTTATACTTTAGTATAAACATTATGTATGCTTTTGACATGCTTCTATTTACATAAATAATAATAAATGAAAAACTTATACTTTAAATTTATTTATGTAAATATAAGAAATTAGGGTCACTCTACACCTTATGGAATTAGTCTCACAGCTCCATGAGTCATGGTTTAGGAGATAGTTTTTAAAAGTATAATCTGAGTCAGTACATAGGTAATTTTTCAAGATTTCAGCATTCAACCTAAATCTTTTAGCATTTAACTTCTACAATCGAAACCCTAAACCATAGGCCATAAACCTAAACACTAAACTGTAAACCTTGAGCCCTAAACCCTAAACCCTAAACCATAAAACTTTAACCATGATTCCTAGACCCTAAAACCTAAACCCTAAACCCTAAACCTTAAACATTCAGCCCTTACCCGTGAGCCCTAAACCCTGAGCCTTAAGCCCTAAACCCTAAGCCATAAGCCCTAAACCCTAAACCATGAACCATGAGCCCTAAATGCTAAACCCTAAACCATGAACCGTAAAAACTAAATCCTAAACCCTAAACCCTAAACCTTAAACACCGAATCCTAAACCCTAAACCCTAATCCTTGAACCCTACACCCTTATCCCTGAGCCCTAAAATCTAAACCCTAAACCCTAGACCATATACCCTAAGCCCTAAACCCTAAACCCCAAGCCCTAAACCATAAACCCTAAACCTTAATCCCTAAACATTAAATCCTAAACCCTAAACCCTAAACGTGAACCATAAACCCTAAACCCTACCGAACCGTAAACCATAAACCCTTATCCTTAAACACTAAATCCTTAACCTAAAACCCTAAACCCTAAATCCTTAACCTTGATTCGTAAACCTTAACCATAAACACTAAACCCTAAACCCTAAACCTAAAACCTAAATCCTAAACCATAACCCCGAACCCTAAACCTTAAACCTTAAACCATGATCCCTAAACCCTAAACCCTAAACCATATTTCATCAATATTTCCTAGTCTCATGCCTAGAACTATCATTGAGTCCGATTATAGAACTACCTTGTTTATGAGAGGTGGGACAAGTAACTAAATGGATATGACATCTACCTTATGCCTTGTAATGCATATATTACACATCTCTTCCAAACATATTTCTCCCCACATATACTTGCGCTCTTGAATGTAAATTTATTCACACTCAAAACAAATTTCACATTTCTCATATTTCCATGTATGGTATTATGTAAGCCAAGATGACCCATTAGAAGTTGGAAAAAATAACCATCACAACAAAAAAATTAATCTTAAAGGAAACAAAAGAAACATAGAGAATATATCAATGCAGAGGTGTAGGATCATAATTGAATTTCCTGTAGTATCCTCTCCTCTGGAGAAAGATAAAGTTCAAGTGTTCTACTTAGAATGGATAGTAAATTTGATAGAACTTCCTAAAGTGTTCAAAATAAGCATAGAAACAGGGGAATGTCTAATAACACTAAGGGGTTATCAATTGCCTAGTAAATATTTCTTGTTTAGTTCTAAATGGGAGTTACCTGGCCTATGACTTAGTGACCTTCCATTCATTGATAATTCCTTATATGATAAACCCATGGATGTTTTCAAAATCCCCTGAACAAAAAGATAGGGGTAGTCATCAATCCTAGAGAAGGGTGTGGTGTGATTTCTAAGCAACTTGAAACTCATATAGATTTAGAGGTCGTAACACGAATTTACAAATATCTCTATCATTATAAATGGAAGCCAAGTATGTGATCTCTCCTCTGTACATCCAAGGATTTAAGACTGTTGGGGTCTTTGGAAGGATTGGATAGTCGGGAATATTACATTTCCCTCCTTCAAAATATCAACGAGATGAAAAACATCAAATTTTGATGACTCTATTTGAATGTTTTGCCTACAAATCCGATGAACCCCGAACTCGTGACCTAAATCCTTAACCCTCAACCATGAGACCTAAACCCTAAACTCACATAAAAGAGAGACTTGGTGCCCGCGCATGCCTCGGTGAGTGCCCAACTCCCGTTGGGTGATAGGCCGGTGTGCATAGGGTTCCCTTGTTCTTTGGTGGGTGTAAAAGGACTACAAGAATATCGGTTTCAAGAACAAGGAAGAATGGATCATCATCCCTTTAACAGATGGGAAGTCGGTTGCCTATACTTTGAGCCCTTATGAGAAGAATTCCTTGATAGAATCTATGTACGCTCTATTAGAGACCCTAAAGTAATTCATCCTACTGAAGGAGCTATTAAATTTGAAGGTGCTCAATCGGTTAGTGATACAACCAATGTAGCATGCAACAATTGGGCACATAGGACCTATGAGTTAATTGGGTGATAGTTAAGAGGATCTATAACAAGGGTGACAAAGGTGTGCTTAGTCAAGCCCTGATGATTTCTTGTGAGATATGGAGGTGCAATGGAAAATGAGGATGAAAGGAGACGTATGATTAGTTATAACTTTCTTGGGACTTCAGCACGTTAGTGAGTAACACATCATGAGAGTCTTCTAGAGTGGCATGAGGTAAGAATCACATTCTTTGTTAGGTTCTCCAAAATCAACGTGCCCACTGTTATCCAAGACTACCATGGAAAGGAACCTGCCTCTTCCCATATCCAAACATGTGAGAAGGCTTGGATGGAAGGAATAGAAGCTTTACCACCTTTACTATGGGTGCATAAGTTATATTCCACCTTACAAGGTTGTGCGCGTGCATGGTACATTCACTCAAAGATGCACCCTTAGACAGAAATTTCCAGAGTTGGCGGCCAATCTCATTCAAGAATTTGAGTATCAAAGTATAAATCCATCAATGGATAAGGTGTTGCAAGTGGTCAAGTACCTTACAATGGGTGATGGTATTATGGCGAAAGATAGCATACATCGGGAGTTATTGGGTGAACCTAGTTTGGAGACACGTTTTGATGAAGACGAATCTAAAGAGATACAGTTTGAGCGCTCGTGATTTGAAAAAGAAAAAGGAAAAATGGTCTATGTGATAGATGGAGAATCTGGATGCTAACCATTCTGAAGGTACGCGTGAAGTCATGGATAGTGTTACTAAGAAGGCACGTTCTGTCGTGATCCCTTGAAAATGAATAAGGTTAACATTGGTTCTGAAGCATAACCTAAGGAAGCTATCATTGGGGATTATTGGTCAAAGAAATAGGTTTCTAAGATCATTGACCTTTTGCGTAAGTTTCAAGATTTGTTCCCATGTGGGTACCATGAGCTCAAAGGCGTTCACCACTCCTTGGGGAAATGCGGATCAAATTTAAGGAAGCTACGTGCACGATCTCGAAAGAGACCATATCGGATGAATCCAAACTTGTGTGTACGGGTCAAGGAGGAGATAGACAAGATGATAGCATCAAAAATCATTGAGGCTATTGAAGAATCATAATGGGTGAGTCCAATGGTCATAAACATTAAGAAGGAAGGAAGGATAAGGATATGTGTTGATTACTGGACTTGAATGCGGTGTGTGTCATTGACCCTTTTCTAACCCCCTTCACTGAAGAAATTTTGGAAGGAGTAGCCGTGTGAGGTCTATTCTTTTACGGATGGGTTATCGTGGTATAACCAAGTTAGAATTGTGTTGTCGTGCAAATGTGCAACGACTAAATTGGAAGTTTCCAAGCACGACAACTATACCCCTATGCCAAAATTTTCATGTTTTATCATTCCTAGAAACCCTGGCTCCATCCAGTCAGTCCAAATGACCTCCCAAAAAAATTTATAACATCCCCCTAGGTGATTTAGGAAATTCATTGAAAATGAAAATTTTGGGCAATCACGGGAAGGGCTATCGCTAGCCTTCCCAGGACTGGATTCAACCCCCTGGAGTGGAACGAAAGGGAAAAATTCAACAAGGAGATGAAATGAAGACCCCAAAACATAATAGAAATTATTTTTGAAGGTTTGGGGAAGTTTTGCAAGACTTGAAGCAGTCTAAGTAAAAACAAGGTTCACAAGCCTAGGCTGTACACACACCTAAAACAGCTACTCTTGGGCTTGAAGAAGATTCCAGGAGCTCCAAATGGAGTTAGGAGAAAAACAAAATATATCCAGAAATAGTATTCCAAGGCCTACATTATGGTGAAATAATATTTTTCACAACACTTTGGCACATCGATTCTGCATGAAGTTTTTCTCGAGCATAGGTGGAGTACAAAATAACAAATCCGATTTTTAGAACCAAATGAAATAATCAAGACATTATACCCCCACCATTTGATTCAAAAGGCCATTTATAGTTGGGATCATATAAAAAATTTCCAAAAAGTTCATCGAGCTCAAGTTATCACAGTTACAAGTTCAAGACTTAGCCAAATTTTTGGGAGGACACGTGTCGCCACAGGGCCCGGTGGGATTTTATGTCCCTCACATCCCCCAAGGTCAGGTACACTAAGATTTGAAAAGTGATCCCAGCCCCCTTGAAGCCCTCTCAGCCCTCATATGACCTCTTGGACCCTCATGTGACCTCCAGACTTGACAATTCAGCCCCCAAGTGCTTTTTTGAAGCATTCATCCCCTACCGTCGGATCGGGTGCCACATGTCGGCTCCTTGACCATCGTGGAATTTGATGTCCCTTATGTACCTAAGGTGGGGGACATAAGACCTTGAAAAATGCACCCAACCCCCATAGGGAGTCATTTGGACACCCGTGTGACCTCCTTTCAGCTCCCAGTGCTTCAAATCAGCTTTTTCCTCCTTACCAAGGCCTTGGATGTTTAAATTTTCATTTTGAGAGTTAAAGGATAGGAATATAGCTATGATGCAGAATTCGGTCCCTTTTTGTGATGCTCAGTAATGAATCTAATAAATGTAATGAGGTTACCAAGTTAATTGAATATGGTCCTTCTTGGTTCGGATTCATATATGATTCTTCATAGTTCATTTTCATGTATGTTTATAATATGAATATGAATTCCTATGCATTTTCCTTTCCATTTTGATTCGAGTTCTTTAAGCCTCGTTAAATTATCTCTATTTTTAATGAATGCAATGATCTAGATCTTTTCTCAAAACTCTAGATCATTGCATTGAAAACTTTTATTAATTCAAATCCCTTTAGTACACTTCTAGTTGGCCTTATCAAAAGTTTCTAGATCCAGAACAAATATAGAAGCTAGTTATTCATCCATTATCAAAGAGGAGATCATGCACACTTGACACCCAAATATCCTAATGAACATACACTAAGAGAAATCATAAGAAAATCCATTCTAAGACTCCTTGAGCTTCATATACTTTTCATATTCATTCTAGGGCAATCATCCACTCAGATTTGCAAATACAAGGAACATATCATCATTCCAAGTCAAGCTAGGGAAAAGGTGCAAGTATAATCTCATTATTGCAAGATCATGGTTATCTATTTGGTTTCATACATTCTATAGATCACATGCTAAGTGAGAACGATGTGAGGTTTGAGCCCTCTTCGGAGTAGTGGCGAGGTCGACGGTGTAATGTTTGTTTTGTAGGACTTCTTGGTCATCTAGGGTTTTGAAGGATCAATCAATTGCACAATGAGCATCACACACTTTCGTAGGTTCATATTCCATAAAGGAGCATATCGAAGACAATACACATACCCATAAAGTATTAGGAGAAGAGGATTTGAAGGGACATGAGTGTACGTAAATGACTATATCGGGGTATGTTATCATGTGCCTTCACTTTGGCCCGTGTAGAAATTCAAGAAGCGCTTTCAATAACAAAGCTCTGTTAGGGTATTTCCATCTTGTTTCAATCATCAAACCAACCTAGATAATCACACAAAGCAGGATATCAACTAAGATGTCTTCTCTCTTTCGTTGCAAGTGCTTTATATATTGTTGTTTATCATTGTTTATCATTACTTAATGGTTATTCCTGATATTTCTACAATTATCTTTAGAAACTAATTGATTAGGATAATCTACCATTAGTTACTACCCCTTATAGGATATTAACCATTTATGTTAAATCACAAAGTTATACTTATTTTGTTAATGATTATGATTAAAAAGATAACATTGCACACCAAATCATAACTCTTGTTTGCATACTAGGGTGACGCCATGTATATATATTATATATAAAGGAAAACAATTAATTGTTCACCATCCACTTTATGCACAACATGAGCTCGCAAAAACGAGGTGAAAACTATTTTGTATACAAAATGCATATGATGGAATGCATGGAACATAAACCCCATCAAGTCCCCCACTTTACACTATTTTTTCCAATGCCTTAGTTTTTTTCTATTGTTTCATTGAAAAACACACTTTGTGTTCTTATTTATATTGAAAATACGTGTTTTTCAACCAAAAACTCTCTTACGAATTGTTATTTGAACCAATGACCAACTCAATTACAACTCAAGCATTACAAATCTTTGATGTGAATTTTATTTATAAAAAAAAGTCTTTTTTGGACTAACATGATAGATGACAACATGTTAGAGTTGTCACATCATCATATGCATGTATTTGGTCTTCTATGGGTATGGTGCATTTTGTATAGATCATTGCATTCATTACAAATAGAGATAATTGCATTGAAAACTGGGATTGTATTGTGCAAGGGTTTAGCTTGATTTTATGGACTAATATGAACATTGTGTGAATAAATAAGTTGTGTGTGCAAGAAAGAATGAATGAGATATAACTAGGGATAACATGATTGAACAATTTGGACAAGTGTATAGGTGTTGTATAATTTGTGTTGTTGCAAGACATGAATAAGTAAGATGAGTGTCTACATTTTCCCCCTTTAAGTATAAAATTGAAAATTGCACCCTTAAAGGAAAGGTCACCTAAGTGTGTAGACATACTTTGTTTTCACTACGAGTGCCTTATGCTTGTGCTTAGAAATTTGTCTTCATTCCATTTTGTTTGATTTTCCAAGATGAATACAAGCGAGAGAAAAGTGTAGTCAATGTCCATAGTATATGAAATTGAACTTTAACTTGAAAATTTTGAATTTGCTTTATGAAAATGGAAATATGTGAATTGAAAAGAAAAATAAAGAAAAGTGTACACCTTATTGTTTTGTGAGAGAGGGGGAGAGAGTACTCCTGCTACCATTGACATGGAGATTTGTTGAACATTATAGGGTAAGTGCACGAAGTTGGGGGGCCAAAAAGTGGACAAAAACCTGAAAAACAGATGAAACGCATACGCATTTTACTAAAACGTGCTCGCGTTTTAATTTTTTTGGCTCAGTAATCACCAAACCTATAACGCGTACATGTTTCAAAGAAGTCAAAATGCGTACATGTTTTGTGTAGTATGGACCATGCATATGTGTTTTGGTGGTTTATACTTACAAAAATAAATGTTTAAGTATAAGAAATAATAAAAGAAATTAGGGTCATTCTGCACCTTATGGAAGTGGTCTCGTAGCTCCAACAGTTATAATCTAGAAGATAATTTTTCAAAATCTAATCTAGTCAGTACTTACTCATTTTCAAGATTTCAGCAAACGACCTAAAACTTTTAAGGTATATATATTGTAGTTGGTCTTTGTTTTGGAAAAGCAATATATAGTCATTTTCTAGGTTTTTGACCTTCTAAAATGGATTTGGCCCCTACCATTTCTTGAATTAGTACTAATTTTTAAATTTGGTCCATAATTCACTTTAGTGACCATGAATTAACTCTATAATGTTTGTCTACTTCTTACTAAAAAGAGATCCTCACTTTGTAGATAGAGGATTATTCCCTGAATGGGATTCTTGTCCTATGGCCAAAATGAGGTGATTGTAATGTGCCTCCTCCTTAAGGTGTGATAACACTACTAGGTGTTGAATGAGTTGTTACAAATAGTACCAAGTGAATTGCATCAAGTGAACTCAGATGATTGCTCATTCTTAGAAACATGGTGCTCCATATAAAGATCATCCCCTCACCTTTCCTAGCTCTAAAAGCATCCTTTCATGGAATCAAATTCATGATTCTCATACATGTTTTTGCTCATATATCTCTTATGGAGAAAAATGATGCCTTAATACTTCACAAATAATGGTCCTTGATAACTCGGTGACATGACTATCTCATTTCAGCTTGTTTTGAAGGGTGTTCAATTAACTACAAAATGGCCAAAAATGCCTTTTTAGGCCTTCAAAGGAAGTAGTCTCTCATAAAAACTAAATGAGTTAATTGATCACCTTAAACACTATTCCCTACACACTAAAACACGTCGAATGATATTTTTAGGACTTTCCTTTAGGTGAGGGTTTATGATTTAGGGTTTAGGGTTTAGGGCTAAGGGTTTAGAGTTTAGAGTTTAAGGTTTAGTGTTTAAGGCTCATAATTGAGATTTTAGGGTTTATGGTTTATGGCTCGAGCTTAGGGTTAATGGTTTAGGGTTTATGGTTTAGGGTTTAGAGTTTAGGGTTAAGGGTTAAGGGTTAAGGGTTAAGGGCTCAAGGTTCAAGGTCTAGGGTTTAGGGATCAAGGTTGAGGGTTTAGGGTTTATGGCTCAAGGTTTAGGGTTTAGGGTTTAGGGATCAAGGTTGAGGGTTTAGGGTTGAGGGTCCAGGTCCGGGGTTTAGTTTTTAGGGTTTAGGGTTGAGGTTTTATGTTAGAGGGTCTAACGTTTAGGGTTTTGGCTTAAGGCTTATGGCTTAGGGTTCGAGGATTAGGGTTTAGGGTTTAGGGTTTAGGGCTCGAGGTTTAGGGGTCGGCGTTTAGGTTTTAGGTTTTAGGGTTTAGGGTTTAGGGTTTAGGCTTAGAGTTTAGGGTTTAGGGCTTAGGTTTTATGGTATATGGTTAAGGGTTTAGGGCTCGGGGTTTAAGGTTTAAGGTTGAGGATTTAGGGTTTACGATTTAGGGTTTAGGAGTTAGGGTTTAAGGTTTAGGGTTTAGGGTTTAGGATTTAGGGTTTAAGGTTTAAAGGTCAGGGTTTAGGGTTTAGGGCAAAGGGTTCATGGTTTATGGTTTAGGGATCAGGGTTGAGGGTTTAGGGTTTAGGGTTTAGGGTTTAGGGCTCAGGGTTTAGTTTTTAGGGTTTAGGGTTGAGGGTTTATGTTTAAGGGTTCAAGGTTTAGGGTTTTGGCTTAGTGCTTATGGCTTAGGGCCTAGGGTTTAGGGCTTAGGGTTTAGGGTTTAGGGCTTAGGGTTTAGGGTTTAGGGGTCAAGGTTTAGGTTTTAGGTTTTAGGGTTTAGGGTTTAGGGTTTAGGGCTTAGAGTTTAGGGTTTAGGGCTTAGGGTTTAGGGTTTAGGACTTAGGTTTTAAGGTTTAGGGTTGAGGATTTAGGGTTTAGGGTTTAAGAGTTAGGGTTTAAGGTTTAAAGGTCAGGGTTTAGGGTTTAGGGCAAAGGGTTCAAGGTTTAGGGTTTAAGGCTCAAGGTTTAGGGTTTAGGTTTTAGGGTTAAGGGTTTAGGTCGCAGAGTTCAAGGTTTAGGGTTTAGTGTTTAGGGTTTAGGGCTTAGGGCTTAGGGTTTAGGGTTTAGTGTTTAGGGTTTAAATTTTAGGGTTTAGGGGTTAGGGTTTAGGGTTTATGATTTAGTTTTTAGGGTTTAGGGTTTAGGGACATTTAGGATTTAAAATTTAGGCCTTAAGGTTTAGGGTTTACGGTTTAGGGCTCAGGGCTCAGGGTTTAGGTTTAGGGGTTAGGGTGCATGGTTTAAGGTTTATAACTTAGGGTTCGGGTGCGAGTTACGGGTTTAAGGTTTAGGGGTTAGTTACGCTTTTAAGGTTTAGGGGTTAGAGATCGGGGGCTCTGAGACTTAGAGCTTAGGGCTCGGGTTTAAGGTTTATGGTTTAGGGCTCAAGGATTAGGGTGTAGGGTTCAAGGCTTAAGGTTTAGGGTTTATGGTTTAGGGATTAGGGTTTAGGGTTCATGGTTTATGGCTTAAGGTTCGAGGTTCAAAGTTACTTGTTTAAGGTTTAGGGGTTAGATCTTGGGGATCTGGATTTAGTATTTAGGGTTTAGGGCTTAGGGTTTAGGGTTTAGGATCAATGGTTTAGGGTCTATGGTTTAGGGTTATGGGTTTACGGTTTAGGTTTTAGGGTTACGTGTCGACATCTTGCTCATTATGGAAATTTATGTCCCTCATGTCCCTAAGGTTAGGGAAATCAAGCATTAAAAAATGTTCCCAAACCCTAATTGTGCATATCTTTTTAAAAATTTCCAAATGCCACTTTTTTCCACTTTTAGCTTCTAACAATTATAGGTGCACTCCATTCCTCCATTCTTCCTCTACAACATTATACCATCACTCCACCATTACAAATGCTCAGACCAGCTCGACCCAAACACTGAAACAAATTCCCCATAGCGATGTGTAGGTCTCAAAAGGATTTTTATCAAAACAAGAAGGAGAAATGAAGAATAAGAGGAAGAAGATGGTGAAAATCTCCATAACCTAAAAATGAAGATCTAAAGAAATATTGCAAGCCAATTACATAAAAAACAACAAACCATTTGTTTCTATTCATTCCTCTATCCAAGCCCATCAAAAAGACACCTTCAAACTTCCCCCTCATGCAACAAAGCATCCACACCAAAGAAATCTTGTTTCCAGCTCAACGAAGAAAGAAGTGGGATTTCCCATTAAACCAATTTTGCGGATTGAAGTAAGATCGCATGTGAAGCACCAGAAGAAAAAACCCACATAAAAAATATAATTTTCTTCACAAATGGAGGATATTTACAGACCTATAATTTCAAGGTCCATTAATGGTTGCCGTACCCAGAATCACTACCAGGTCCAAAAATTAAAACTTTAAAGTCTCTTGGACTATTAATCGAGCGGATCCAAAATTTCAGAGGGATGATATTGGGAAAAAACCCATATCAAAAATATTCATTCCACATCAATCTGACTCCCATAGGCCAACTTTCTAAAATAGCAGGTCTCCTACATAGGAACTGCTATTTTGGGAAAGTCAACAACAAAAGAACCTGTGAAGGAGACAAAGACATTGGAGGTGCACTACTGCTGAGAATTCACCAGAATGGACATTTTTGGCACTTACTAAAAATAGTAAGTGGGCCCTCAAGCACTTGCTAAAAATAGAAATTTGATCCAGAAGGAATGAAGAACTCAAGGAGAAAGAGGAAAACTAAGCCACAACATCCAGTTGAAGATCGGGACTTGCTTTTTCACACTTACTAAAAATAGTAAGTTTCTTTTTCAAAGGGAGATATGAAGACAAAATGGACGGGTCAGAAGCCGACACAACCCTTTTCCTGTGAGTATGATGTGGAAGACAGTGACGTCTTGTACATGGACCTGAACGACCTTAAGACTCACATGGCCTCCAAGGATCGAAGGAGGATTGAAGACTAGATATTCACAAGTGGCTTGTTTACCACTGCAGGGCATACAATGTCTGTGTAAAGTCTTGAGTTTTCCTAGCCTACTCTTTCCACTATGAGGCCGAGACGTGAACCATCCGAGCTAACAACGATGTAATGATGGTGGTCATCAGCCCTAGGACCATTTCAATCTCTTTGCAGATACCAACATCTCCCAACATGGTTGTCATTTCCAAGGAAAGGGTTGTGCACGATTGGGAGATAATGGATTCATATGTCCAAGGAGTAGCACTCAGCTCATGGTTGAAAATAGGAAGAAATCCTTCCAGGATACCCAAGAATCTACCAAGGTGTGAATTCTAAGAAGGGTATTATGATGTCATCACTCTCCTTAGTAGAGTAATGGGTGAAGCAAGCACGAGAGACTTCCAGGACTGGATGGGTCTTTTCATCCTGACATTGATAGAAGGAAAGCAGAGAATTGACTGGGGGTAGATCATCAGTGACAATCTCCATCTGTAACTACTCCAAGTATCTGCAACAAATAATTTCCACATGACTTCTTATCTAGTTTATCTCCTCGCAAGCTCACGATCATTCAAGGGATTGGCTCTCGCAGAACATTGCTTCCAAGGTACCTACATTCAAGAAACTTCTGTAATTGATATTGGAGGAGAGAAACAGAATTTCACCCACGTGAATGATGTGTTCACCATGTATGTGGTCTAAAGCTTGGAAGGGGACCTCGAAGCTAGGATGTCACCAAAAGCGGCATCCCTGATTAAGGAATATGGCTCATACTTCATACAATTCTCAACATTCTCCTACATACGAGTCGTTGGCTTCAACCAAGCTCCATTGAAACGCCTAAGTACCTCAGTGACTAGATTGTATTGTTCGAACTCTACAGGCAGATCACCCAAGTAAATAACAAGCTCAGAAGTAGGAGAAAGAAATTGATTTCATTCCCTATATCTCTAGGGGAGTTCACATGTAAAATCTCAAATGACGCATCTCACCTAGAGGCCACTTTCGCACACTTGACTTTGCATTCCTACATCGTCAGGCCCAACTTTGACATTCGAGAGGATCCCGACTCATTCTATGTCCCAGAATTGTAACATCAACTCAGATTAATGAGTTCAAGTACATAAAAAGATCACATGAGGATGACAATCAGTGAGATGAAGAAATTCAAGTTCTCTTGGTATGAAGACATCTTACATGATGATGGGACAGAGATTCTCGATCCTGAGTACACAACAGTCAAGATGTCCCCAATGCCCCAAATCAACTGGCATGTTCATGAATTAGGAGATATACTAGAGCAGACTGAAAAGGTGGTGAGGAGAATGAGGAACTAGTTTCAGAAGAAGAGGACTATGATCATTCGGTCACAAGGAATTTCTCCAAGCTAGAAGCAAGCTTCACATCATTCATCTTCCAAAGTAGTAGAGGTAACTTCCAGCTTCTAAACACTCGGAGTGAGTTCAAAAAGGAAGGCCTCAGAATTGAAGACATCCAAAAGATTCAGGGGAGAAAAATATTTGGTGGCGTTGCCGCAAGAGGAAGACGTGATCCCAGTGATGCAGATAGAAAAATCAGCAACATATGCACAAGTGAATGAGGAGCATATGACTCATGATCTAGTATTCGAGCCACTACAAGAGGTCTTGCATGTTGTTGATTTTGATGCTCCTCTCATTTAAGACTTGCCTCCTCCATTAGAACAAAGAATGGTTGATGCATCCATCATTGAGCCTGAATCTGGAAAGATGTTTCCATGGATCCGGGAAACAATCATCCTTGACACTCGTACTGTGCAACAAGTAGCATCCCCTAATCTATCAGCAATTATCTCGATGGCTAAATAAAAAAGGTCAAGAAATATTGTGTAGACAACATCACGATTCTATAGTGGGGAGATAGGTAATCGACATCAAGCAGCTCAACCAAAAGTAATCAAGCCAAATGTGAACGAGATGACACCAAAATTTACTATGAGATGAGCACAATCCAGTTGGGACTAGCTACTCATGAAGGTGATTTGCACATATACCAACAATCTTCTACTCACATGGTGGCAAGGAATAAAGAATATAAAGAGAAGATTGAGGTGCTAGAGGAAAAATTACGAACTCTTTCATCTTATGTACAACACCTAGTGGAACCAAGCACTATAACACTTCCTATTGAGAAAGTGGTACCCATCAATAGCTTCAATCTAGAATCTATCGGAGAACGCATGAGCTCACGATGCAGGGGTGAGAAAATAATGAATGGATCAACTCAATCTCTGAAAAAGGGAATTCAGCACTTCAAGAGGCAGTCAAGCTCTTTGCATACATGTGCGTAACCGCCAATAGAACGTGAGCACTCAAAAAGGATGTGGGGAAAGAAAGAGATTACTGGGAACCTCTGGGACCAATAGTGAGTGAGATGAGCAACACCCATCATTGAGAATTGATCAATAAGAAGGTTTTTGAAAATCCTACAGAATACTTGACACAGGTATGGGCTAGGGCCCTGGAAGTCAGATTTGAAGCAATCAATCGAGCCTTCACAGAGCTAGAGGAGAGAGAAGAACAAACATACAAGCTACATAGGATAGCATAAATCGAAAGTTCAAAAACTTGGAGTACCCGCAATGAGAAAACACTCAACTATTGATGAGTTGATCGGCCCTTTCAAGAATACATCAAGAAAGGGGTGGGCAACCCATTGTCCTTCACTAAGGATACTCTTGACTTCTTCTTAGAAATTTGAGCCTCCATTGCACTTATCGTAAAGAAGCATTCATCATGGTTTGGGAAGTGTAAGGACATCAATAGTGTGACCAATGGATGGACTGAAACCTTGAGCTACATTCGTATCCCTCATGCCAACAAAGTAGAACCAGTAGTGGCTCGTTTCAACCAAGAGCTTGGAAAGACAGAAGCCTTCTCAAGATCACAAAGTGGAGAGCAGTCAGAGACGGGGCTAAGTCCACCACAATAACCCATCCTTCAACATAATTCCTCTTCTTCTTCTTCTTCTTCCTCTTCTTTCTCTCTCTTTTCCCTTCTCATATAACACTCTCTCTCCTAAATGTTATATTTTACGTTGAGAGTTGCACTTTTTGATATGACTTAAGTGACTTTAGAAATATAATGTAAATTTAAGTCACCTTGCTATTATAAAAGGGACTTAAATATTTAAAGTGGAATGTGAATAGTCTTAAGTCACATTAAGGTATTCGAAAAGTCACTAGGAAGATGAAAAGTTTCCTCCTCTTCTATAAATTGTAAGAAGCTCCTCATTTGAGGGTCTTCTAAAAAGTCTTCTGAATTTTGCTTCTTAGATGTTGGAGCTGTTTTTTGTGAATTCATGAGAGAGTTATCCTTATGAAGAGAGAAAGAGATGGCAAGTTTCTTCCATTTCTCCTATTAAAAAATTTCTTCTATTTCTCACACTATGTACAAATTTTGATTGAGCTTCAATAAAGGAAGAAGAAATTTTAGCCTATTTGATTGAGGAGTTTGTTGGTAATTTGTGCCCATTAAGCTTCATTTGGTCTTATAGCTATTACATAGATTTGTTTTCTTCTATATTCAATTGCATGTAATGAAACTTCTGGCTGGTGTATACAAGTCTCTGATTTTCTACTTGTAGCATTAGTTTTTCTCTTTTCTAATTTTCTCATTCCCTTTCCCGCCTTCCTAGCAAAGTCATCTCTTATAGGTATATGCAAGCAATTTCCGCAGGGTCAGTGGAGTGCCCTTGTTAGATCCCCAGCTGAAAGGCCACCAGGATAAAACTCACATTTCACTCACGCATGCACATACGGCAGTTGCACCGGTTAAGTAGAGGGACTTAGACTCCCAGAGTGTTGGCAAGATAACCACCAATTTGGATAAGTGAATGTGTGACGCATTCGAGGTAGAATGGAGAATACTCAAATAGTTTCCCATGCTAGTAGATGGAGAGGCTAATTGTTTTGTATACCAACACTTCTGCATTGGTAAATTCACTCTAACAGATGGGACCAAAATTCCATGGTGCAAACTACCTTTCTCTTTCACCGCATAGTATTTCCAAGTAGGGGTTAACCGCTTCAAGGAAGCTAAAAGGCTAAGGTTTGACCTTAGTAAATTAGACTAGAACCACCGCAAACTACGCAGAAGCTCGTATACCCAAAGAAGTGCACATATGTGGAGAAGTATGTCTCTCACGAAGTATAGATGATGAAGCCCTCGATGCCTCCAATTATCGGAAGGACCACATCAAGGTTGATGAAAATTCTAGAGGCAAAAGGGATAAACCCGCTAGTAAATTCTTAGCAATTATCTGATGAACAATTACAGTAATGTGCTCAATAAGGTTTCAGTGGAAGTTGAGGTAAGACTTTTCAGAAGGATTGACCAGGTGAGATTCCTAGAAGAGGAATTGGAGAATAAAAAGGAGGAGCTCGTTGAAAAGAACAAGGACCTAAAGCAAGAAGAGCTTATAAGTGCACAACTAAGGTGCGAGCTATGAGAGGAGAAGACAAAGGTGCAAGAGGTCTACAAGAAGGTAGAAATGATTACATATGTTATTATCTTAAAGCATCCAGGACCTAGTACCACTCGGCAAGCATATGATTCAACCTGGTAATGCTTGGAAGACCTAATTTTCATCCTCACCATGGAGAGGCAGCCTCTCACTTTGGAATAAATAGAAAAAAATTAACACACCAGGAGAAAGAGGACAAGCTGAAGGTGATGGAGATAGTTGCTTGATACACTAAGCTCCTTGTCGATGTGAAGGCTACCACACAGATAGCTGAAGCTTCTTATGACAATTGTGTGTGCAGACAGAGATAGAGTGGAAAGCATTTTAGTTGCCACCCATGAAGCAGATCTCAAGGAGTTTTAGGAGAAGAATAAGGGGAATAGAGAAGAATAGGATAAGATCCTGGCCGAGGTGGAGAAGAATTCTAAAGCCATCGAGACCCTGAGAGGCTCGATCAAAACCATTTTAAGGAGTTATATCCCTAGATCACCTACAGGATGGATGCATTGGACAACCTTGGCAAACAACTAGAAGGGATCGTTGACACAATGGGTGCCAAGGGGGATGAGATGAGTTTCATGAGGTAAGCACTCTAGTGGGAGACCTACTCCAGGAAGTGCAGAATGAAGTAGATGCCTGGGAGAATATTGAGGTAGATATAAGGAAGGATTTCCCACTCCTTCTTCAAAGCAATAAACATATTCTTCTTCTTTCCTCCATTCTTTAATTCTTCCATTCTTCATTCCTTCATTCTTTGTTCCAACTATTCGAGTCCCCATTCTTTATTTCTTTGAAGGAAGGATTTTTTTAGGACGGAGAACAAGCTTAGTGTGGGGTGATGTTGGGCCTCAAAATATTGACTAAGTCCCCAAGGGTGCGTGCGCACATGGGACCAATATGAAGAAGAAGGCCGTGTAGGGAAAATCTTATAGGACAAGGGTCTTGTAGAAACCACGGCGCACACGCAAGACAAAGAAAAGGGTTTCAGGACTTAGCCATATTTGGCATTCTAGAAAGTACATGAGAAAAGCATGACCCAACTAAGCATGCAGAGTGGATAAGGTGTCAGCCTGCGACTTGGTGACCAAGAAAGGAATATTCCATGCGATGGAAGGATCCAGAAAGACATCATTACAAGAAGTGGAGAGCTTAGATCAGAGTAAGCATGCTCCATTGGAGGACCACATGGACACTTGGCAAGCAATCTACTCCTGAAGGAAGGCATGGCGATGGATGTTAAAGCTATATATAGAGATGCTCGGGTAGAAGAAAAGGGGTGCTTTATCAAGGGAGAGAAGAGGGATCAACATAGAGGGAATGAAGGGCAAAGCTTTGTAGAAATAATAGGAGGTTCCAAATGGTTTGGGTTCTCATTAAGAGGACTATAGGAGTGATAGCATACCTAGGGGATGGGTTTGTGATAATTTTTGTAATATGGAAAGCATAGCTAGGGATTTTGATGCATGAGTCTTATCTACATTAATGCATTAGTCTGTTATGGCCTTGGTGAATGTAATGTGGTTACTTGAACTATGATCAATATGAATATATGGTTCTATTCTAAGAATATAATGTTCATGGATGTAAACCCTAGTGCCATTTCTTTATGTTATGGATCAGATTTGTTATTTGTATGATGTTTCTTTTGATTCTAAATGAATGTATTGATATAATAACTCATCCTAGGCTCTCAGAATGAATGCATGGTCCTTTACATTTTTGCATCTAAGTTTCTGTCCTTAAGCAATGTATTCTCACAAAACTCACATAAAGGAGGGGCTCGGCGCCGCGCGCTGGCCTCGAGTGAGCACCTAGCGCCTATTGGGTGATAGGGCGGCACACATGGGATTAGAAGGTTATTATAAGGACATAAAAATTACTATAGTATCCATCCCTTTAAGTAACTTATTTTTCTTGAGTTGAATCACTTGGTCACCATAGTTGTGATGTAAATCAGCTTACATGCTTGATGAGAACTCACTTCATTTTGAATAAATCGCATAATTTACACATCACTATCAAACACTTGCCATCTGGTTTCATTATCTAGAATAGATGGCCGATCACTATCTTGATGTGTTGCACATTTCCTATGACAAAGTCCTCCGCAGGAGAAAATTGTGAACCCAGCGTGACCATTTGATCTGCTTCTTTGTTCATCTTCCTTGGTACCACCTGCAGATTTAGATCATCAAAGCTCTCGAGGAGGTCCCAAAATATATGTTTATAAGATTTGAGAAGATTATTCTTTGTCACGCACCTATTTATGACCTGGTGGATGACCAATTTTGTTTCCTCAAAGATCTGCAGTGCCTTAACTTGTCTCCTTTCAAAGAATGAGAAGACCATGCACCAATGCTTCATATTTTTCTATATTGTTGGAACATGCAAACTATAACCTATGCATGAAGAATAACTTCTCATCCTTGGAAGATATGTGAACAACACCTATGCCTGCACCATTTATGCTTCAAGAACCATCAAAATATAATTTCCACAAACCCACACTTTCTTCATTATGCTTGAGCACCTGAGGCGATCAACTTCTTCTTCAGGATACAATAAGTGTGAAGCCCGGTTAAGAGCTTGAAGCTCCTTAGCATATGGATCAAATTTTGTATGCCTTTGTACCCATTCATTTAGCACTAAATCAGGTAGAGGATGAGGAATAGGTTGCTCCTCTAAAACTTTTTCTTAGCCTTATTGGATTGGGAAATTGGCTTGGAGGAGATGGGTCATGTGACTCAACATGATAGGAAAATATTGGCTCAGCTTTTATAATAAACCAAGAGCCATACCTTGTTCTTAGTAATATATGGGACCAATCAGAAGACAAGTAACCACCCACTTTAGTAGTAAAATCTCTTGATAGGCATAAGGAAAAAAAAGGAGGTAGGTCAATGATTGACACATATTGAGTTATTGTGAGGCTTAGACATGCATGAAGGGTTAACTCAATATCCTTGATGAATCCTAGAGTGGTAATAGTTGAGCCATCAAGTTGCAAGACTCCTTTGGACAAAGGGCTGTACTTAAGACCTAGGACATCAGCAATTTTCTTAGGCATGACAGAAGTACTAACATCTAAGTCAATCATACAATTATGCATAAGGTCTTTACTTATGATCAAGGACATATAAAAGGGTGGGATTTTAACAACCTTACTTGTTTCTTCTCTTCATGACAGATATTGACAGCAATGCACACTTTGTGGATAATTGGATCAATCGTATGGATTGTGCAAAGCTTCATGCAATAGGTCACACTGAGATGGAATGGCTTGAGCATCCCACATTGTGACATTTACATTTGCCTTCTTCATCTGGTCCACAATGTTGAATATAAGGCCCATTGACTTTTACATTTTAGACACAACAACATCTTTTCTTAGTTGTTCGGGAGCAGTAGGTAGGAACCTTAGGCGACACGAGGCTTGATCTACCAAAGGAGGGGCACGTGCTACTTTAAGAGGGGTGTTACGCGGAACCTCATGCATAAGAACTTGTGTGCCATGAATCTTGGGTTGATGAGTTATATCCTTGTGCTTTTGAGGATAATCATGTATGATAGGAGCTAAAATTTGTGTGCTAGACTCGAGCATTATTTTCTTGTACGTTGTGTTATTAGTAACCTAGGTGTGTGGTCTATTTATATTATTTGTAGCTAGATTGACTACACTGAATTCTTCAAAGACCAAAGAACATAAGTTTAGCATTAGGAATTTCTATCTTTTCATGATTTTCAAACTTTTTACGCTTATGGAAGGTTCATAGTTAGAAATAGTTTGAAGCATGTAAGCTTGCTTTCGAGCGCAACATTAGCACAATGGTTCTAACTCATGTGAGGTATATTGCAAGGAAAGCACCATTTTGACTCTTGTGCCATATTTTTTTGAACTGGAACTAGTGTTTGGCTTGTGTTGAGCACTAGAAGAGGTTACATAGGAGGAACTACTTGTAATGGAAGGTGTGCGTTAGCATGCCATCTATCATTTTGTTGATTCTACCCATATCTACGATTTCCATATTGATTTCTAAAGAGTTAGTGGCTTTGGTATATCCTTGATTATAACTATTTAAAAATGCTTACTTTACTTTACTTCTCTAAAGATATGACTTTTTTGACAGTTTATAATCAAGGCCTCCATTTCATCATTTTTCTTTTGTTACGTTGGAGAATAGGATTTTGATGCAACGGGTTGACCTCTCTGCTCGGGAACAAGAGCAAAAAAATGCTAGGGTGCGTGAGGCATCTCTATGAATAAGGGAATGGGAGGTCTAAGAGATAACTTTCCCACCTATATGAGACTATTTTTTTCCTTATTACAATGTTATAAGCTACAAGAAAATCCCTACCCCCAATAGATGAATCATTACTAAGATGTCACTATTTAAAGCCCTAAGATAATACAAGAAAGCATGTTGGGCTATAGGCCTTACCACTTGAGGGACTCTCACACAAGTATTCTAGAATCGATATTGAAATCAGTCATCCACTCATTAGGCACTCTTTTCGTTGTTATCATTACTCCACTAAGGATAGATGATCGATTTATCTTCAAAGTAGTTGTAAGAGTCACTCTGGTGTACCCAAAAAATTCACTTGGAAATCTTGGGATACCCCTTTAGAAATTTTGTCTTTTTGAATTTTGTTGATTTACTCAGGATTCCTTCAAGAGATTACATGAGGTTGTTTGGTCTAAAAGGTGCAATAATGGATTGTATGAAAATAAGAAAAATACTACCACCAATGTGTATAGCTTGAGAAAATATGCAATTTTAGAAAGAAAAAAAAATGGCACCTAAAATGGAGCCACGGAATGAAAGTTATGGAACTTGCAAGTTTTTGCTACTACATCTTCCCATACCCTTTCCAAAAATGGAAAATTTTATTCTATACTTCTTAGACCAAAACGTAAAAGTGCAAGTTCTGCTAACACTTTCTATTTTCCACATAGATTCATTCCTCAAATTTCCATGCCAATTCCTTACGCAAGTCATAGTTTTTGGGGAAGTAATTCATTTGGAAAGTCGTATTTATTAAAGTTTCCCTTCTACTTGTCTTTTCACATTGGCAAAGTCAAAATGTATTTTTACAAGCTTTTTGTTGCTTCTTATTTTTACACTGCCATGACTTCATGTTTTTATGCCAAACTTAAGTGGAAAATCCAAAACAAGTCGCACATCCAAGTTGCCTACTTCTTGTTTTTACGTTGTCATGACTTCATGTTTTTTATGTCAAACTCAAGTGGAAAAGCCAAAACAAGTCACACATCCAAGATTTTTTTGCTTCTTGTTTTTACGTTGTCATGACTTCATGTTTTCACGCAAAACTTAAGTACAAATTGGGATTTTTACAAGTTGCCTGTTGCTTCTTATTTTCACGTTGCCTTTCCGCTCCAACTTCCTCGCAGCCCTTTTGCTATAAGTGAAAATTCACTTAAATTTTGTCGAGATTTTAAAAGTTTGCCTCCTATATTCCAAATGCATCCCATGTGGAAATTATTCATAAATTGCATGCAAAATTCTTCTAAAATCATGTGCATGTGTTTCCCAATCTTCCAGTTTAAACCCACATTGAGCTACTTATATTTGCTCACACCCAGTGATTTGCAAAATTCAAAATTGCTCATATGCAATTAAAAATAAAATATGATGAGCTTTTTCTAAATTATTTACGGTAAGAATTTCACCGGTACATATACTTTTGGAGAAGAACCGTAAAAGCTTCAAGGGTAAAAGGAGAAGACAAAGGTTAGTGGTAACACCCACAAAAAAATCACAGATACTTAACTTACAGATCCAATTTGGTGAGAATCAAAGGAAAGGATTCAACAACATATGGGAGAAAAATCATCTCAGATTCAAGGAAAATATATCATTCAGATAATTCATGAGGTGAAAGTGCAATACAAGTTGGATCAGCATGTAGATTAAGGAAGAAGAACAAGACTGGGAGTGTTGCGGCGGAATAACTTCTTTTCTTGTTTTTCTTTTTCTTCTTCTTTCTCTTATTTTCTCTAACAAATTAATTGAGTAATCAATTAAATTGTAAAACTTAAGTAATTGGTTTAAAATTCGTTACTTCAAGTTCTTAGAAAATTTAATTACTTGGAAATAGGTGGCGGACATGCAAAATAGAAGGTTTTATTTTCAATTGTAAAGCATGCATTTCATGCAAAAGAAAGTCTACAGAAAATATTGTCGATTGCTTCCTTTTTTATAGCTTCCACATGCAACAATTCATTAAAATATTTCTATTTGTAACTGCCCTCTATGCACTATAAATAGAGGAAGAGCCTACGGGTTAAAGGATCACAATTTGTTTTAGCAGAACTTGTTTAGCAAGAGCTTTTGTAATTTGAGCATTCTCGAGTCTTCAGACTTTGTGCTGGAACCCTTGGTGTGATTTCTACGAAGGCTTGGGATTGAATAAAAGGTGGATTTTCCGGAGAAATTTGTGTCTACGGTGCTTTGTTGATCACTTCTATTTAAGGTTTTAGATAAACTTTGTGTTATCTCGATCTAGGTTAGAAGTCATTTCTTTCCTGTTCTACTGAATGTTATGATTTATTTGTTTATTTAATTTGTGTGGATGAGACCAACTTTGTTAACTATTGGTTGATTCAACACATCTTCCTTTCTTCTTTCCTAAATTCTATTATTTCCCCCTTCTGCAAATATTCCAATCACAGTTGCTTAGGTGATGCCAAATTAGCCCTTTTATTCACGAGCTATGGGAATAAAAGTAAAACCCCTAAAAGTAGTTATTAGGATTCACCCTTGTAAAATAAGTAAACATCTTACACGGGAGCCTCACCATTAAATGAGGGATATTTATCTCATGACTGCCTAGGTTTAATGATGTGCATAAAATCTAGCAAACACACTCAAAGCTCATCCCAAATAGAAATAGATGTAGGTCTCAAGATTATGTACCATTGAATTATTTTTCCTTTAGATGAATCTGCGAGTAGCCTTGACTGCTATATCATCATATGTAATCAAATAGATAGAACACACATTGGCTACATCCTAGATATGCTTGACATGGGTGGCTTGATTCTCACTGGTGAAATATGGAATGCTTTTGAGTATGGCTATTAGCACATCATGTTGTGTATTAAGATTGAGAGGGCTTCTACCAATAAAGTGAGCAAAGTTTCTTGGAGGTGGTGGATTTGTCATGGTATCCTACACATGTCTACTAAGAGGAGGAGTAGAAAGTGCACGATGTATTGGAGATGGAGATGTGCACGTGGTAGCTTTGTTACGTGTTCTTCTTGCGAGAAAGATGGAGATACTCGAATGATTCTTTAGCTATTACATGTTGTGGTGTATGCACTCTTCTCATGAAAGGTGCTCGGCTACTAAAAATAGTAGATCTGAGTGTTAGGATTCACCATACGTGCTAAAACAAGCCTCCAAAGGCTGGAAATTACTAAATCACACACCAGAACTTAGCAATGATGAAATTTAATCTTTTAATGCTTGTCCCACCAGAGTGCCGAAACTGTTGGGGCTCAAACTTGCACCTACCTCAAATCAGGTTGAATTGAGTCATTGAGTCAACAATGGACCTGCTCTCAAGTTATGGGACCTTACATGCTTGAGAGACAGACCTGCAAGAAGGTCAATTCCTTTACATATTTCTACCGATACTACTACTCCTAATGTTGAAAGGGAAATCATAAGCTTAAAATGTCAAGGGACCATGGATATAAGGATATCCAATAATGAAAAACTAATCTAAGGGAGGTGATAGCACCGAAAGAAAGGGGGATGAACATGGTCATCTTTGAGCAAGGACGAAGAAGATTTGGACAGGAGGGTAGGCATGTTTACCACAGTCTAAAACACACTCAAACATTCATTCTCATGGGAAACAATGAAAAAATAACCTACAAGGGATGTGAGGATGCACAACAAGCTACCGACATCAAAGGAAAAGCAAGTAGATACAATAAAATGAGCTAAGATAGAGAATAGCCACAAAACAACTTCTATTGCTTCCAAAAATGCCAATCAATTAGAATGGTAGAAGAGGTGAGTATCCACATGTAGAGAACCATATCCAAAGGTCAGTGACTCAAAATGTAAGGTAATTCCTAAGAAATGTACTTGCAAGATTGAAATAATCCAACCCTTTACGATGAGCAATGCCCTTACATTTATAAATGAATTCATGAGAGAAGGGGAGGACAAGGAGGGAAAATCTGATTTGGAAACCCAACCACCAACAACCAGCAATGAATGCTTGTAAATACACCTACAAATTTGTCAAATGTGCTTCTCCATGTCTATTTAGCATGTAGGAGAAGGAAGGAGGCGAGATCTGAATCAAATCGGGTGGTTGGAGCAATTAGATCCTACATTAATGGCATGAAAGATGTTTTCCATCTTCTTACCTACCTAATCCCACCAAAATTTGAACTTGAGTGATCTGGAGTGTAACCCACATCATCAACTATTTTTGTCATTTTCTACCATGTGTCACACTTTATTTGGTTGTAAGGATTCGGCGCCCTATTGATGCACTTTAGTAGGTTGTGTTTGATACACTCATTCTAACAAGTTACCACATGGCATAGATTGGCACAAGAGAAGGCACAAAAGTGTGTATGAAAGGAAGGAGCATGGGAGAAGAAGGCAAGGAGAGGGTGTGCAAAAGTAACACACGCGACAAAAATGGAAATAATACTTACATGAGGAAAGTATGGAAAAGGGAAAAATCATGTAGAAGGTTATGCACATTAGTGAGAAAGAGGCATGCAATAATACCATGGACTTAACTAATTTGGAAGTAAGTCCAAGGCACACTAGGAGAATGAATGAACTATTGGGAGGAAGGTGAGTGCGCAAAGAGTGTGTGTAAGAGGAAATGAGGAAGATAGAGGAAGGGGAACAAGAAATTGAAAGGTGCAATGCCAAAGAAGAGCATGAAAGGGTGTGCGAAGGAACTATAGCCAATGTAACTATGTCATAAAAGCAATCAAAGAGCGTTCATCCTGTAATTTTTATATTTAGAGCTAGAATGGGGATGTAAGTTATCAAAATAACTAGGGGAGTTATTTTGGATAACATGATCATTATCCCCTACCTTCCATGGAATAAACTCTGCAAACCGGGCATGAGATGAAAGGTTTTTGATGTTTGATGGGTATTCAAATTTTAATCAAATCAAGGTTAGAGAGGACGATCAATAGAAAATTGTATTTACAACCAAATGGCGAACATATGCATATCGAAAATTCCTTTTAATTTATAAAATTTAAGTGCTACATTCCAAAGAGCAATAGACATTGCTTTCAAAGGGTATATCAATGAATTCATCCTTGTTTATTTGGATGATATTACCATTTTCTCAAAGCAGAGTAAAGATCATATCAGCCATCTTGAGAAAGTATTTGAGAGATGTAGGGAATATGGGGTGTCTCTTAACCCCAAGAAATGTAATTTTATAGTCCCTAAGATTAAGCTCTTGGGGCACATTATTTCAAAGGATGGCATTTTCATTGATCCAGAAAGAATCTCAGCCATCCTCTCTCTCTCTCTCTTTTCGTACTCAAAATAAATCCTTGTAATCATTTTTGGGAAAGATTAACTTTATTAGGATATTCATTCCTAATTTTACAAAGATTGGTTGGGCTATCACCCTCGTGCTTAAGAAGGATTCATCTTTCAAATGGACAAAAGAAGGGAAAGAGAGTTTTTCCAAGATCAAACAAGAAATTTCTCAAGCTCCTACGCTTATTAACCCTGACTATTCCAAATATTTCATCCTATATGCATATGGAGCTGAATCCAACATTGTTACTATTTTGACTCAGCAAAATGATCAAGGATTGGAGCAACCAGTGGCCTTCTTCAATAAAACACTGAAGGATTATGAATTGAAGTACAATCACATAGAAAAATAGGTCTTTGTTATCATGAGAGCTCTAAAGAATTTCAAGAATATGCTTTCCACTAATCATATCAAAGTTTTAGTCTCACATTCTAGTGTGATTTTACCAAAGAAGGAATGTACTCCCTTTTTACTTATCGGCAATGATAGTTCTTGAATGGATTTTATTATTTTGATATTTTCCCCTATTTATTCATGATGTGCCCAAGGATTTTTCCTTTAGCGACCCCAAAGATACCCTTCTTGGGATTCATGGATATCTCATGTTATCTACATCTTATGAGCACTTGTTCTAGATGGTGTATGTGGTCTCCTCACTTCTTCAAAAAGGTTTTGAGATCATCTAAGTAGATTGCAATACAATTCTTAAGTTTTTTTAATGCTAGGTCCATTTCCCTTTGAAAGGTTTCTCCCATGTTTATCAAATTGAAAGACATTTTGTTATATGTAAAAGTACCCCAAGGTGTCGTGAAGGTTGTCTTGGTTTTATCTTCCTCTGCCACTTCTATCTAATTAAACCCCAAGAAGCCATCAAGTAATGAGAGTATTTCATACCCTGTGACTTCCTACAAGATATGATCCATGATTGGGAGTAGGTAGTTGTCTTTCAGGGATGCATGGTTCAAGTTATGAAAGTCCACACAAATCCTTATCTCCCCATTTTTCTTTTACACTAGAACAATGTTTGCTACCCACATGGAGTGGTGGATAGGAAATATGATTCTTGCATTTAACATCTTCAATACCTCCTCCTTGATGGTATCTTCTATCTTCAATTATAGGGCCTTTTCTTTTTCCTTATACATTGGGCTTCAGATTTAGCGGAATAGAATGGTGCATTTATTTGGGCTAAAAATATTTGATTTAATCTAGGCCAAGACATTAGAATATTTCTTCAATAGTGAGATGAACCTTATTTTTTCTTCAGTGAGAAACATTTTCCAATATTCACCATTCAATTTTGTTCTATCATGTCAATGTTTTCTTTCTCAAACTTGACTATGAACCTTGACAAGTCTTTGGTTCTTTCCTTGATAAACTTGCCGTGTTTGTCGAACGCATCCTCCAGTGACACCAAGCCCTTTGGAATCTTGTTCCCTTTGAGCTTGATTACTCCCTCTAAATCAAATCCTTTAATTCCTTCTTTTTCCTCTTCTCATTATTGACTCTTGATAAGGATTTTCACTTCCCTCATAGAAGAGACTACTAAAGTTGTCTCTTTGTTCCAAAAAAGTGAGGAGATGATTATCGTCATTGAAGACTTTCCAATGGTTTAAATTTTCTGACAAACTTGGTCTGAAAACCATCTTGAAAGTTACTTAGTCCTTATTGAAGGATGGATGGGGAGTGACCAATGAAGGTGAGATGGTGAGTGAGTCGAATTTTCATTCTCGCTACGAGGAATGGCTTGAATGGAGAAAGCATCGAAAGATTCAATGCAGTCCCAAACTCTATTTCTATAGTGCTTGAATCTTGGGTTCTCACTTGCTTTACTATCACTTCAAAATCTCTGAGACACTTGAGCTTCTTGATACCAATGGACTCAGGTGATATCCATTCGAGGAGGATATCCTCGTACTCTGCAGTGTTGTAAGTATTTTTAAAATCATAGCTTGTATGTAAATGGGAAGAATTCACCTGAGGGAGAGGTCAAGATAATGCCGCTCTGGACCCTACACTTGAATGGATTCCATCAAATTCCATTATCCATAGTTTATTTTCTTCATCTTCAATTAGGAGAGGTGAGTTTTCATCTCTTTCGGATGTGAGGAAGTAGTTACCCATATCATTGTCCTAGAATAATATATTTGCCCTTGGGTCCTCCGAATTTTGAACTATATACTTAATTTTTCACGCGAGGAGAAACCTCTTCATTTTACCTTTTACTAGAATGGTCACAAAGGACCAATCCATTTTGATCTCACCACCCAGGTCTCTATAAAAACTTCTACTCAACAACATACCAAAGGATGTTGGGATGTCCACCACCAAGATAGTGAGCAAGACCTTTTTTTTTTGGAAGTCCGCCAAGGCCACTTGTGTATCTTTGATTCTCCCCACCAAGTGTACTTAAATTCTATAGAGTAACATGAGCTAATGAGTAATTCCTAAGGCATTGGAAACTTTTATGGGCATGACATTATCAAAGGTTGTTGAATCTATGATGTAATTGTTTAATTGGTAGCCTTTGATTATGAGGGATAGTTAGATGGGTTCCACCTTATTGGTTTTGGATGTACTAAGTGTCAGTATGTTTTGTGTAGGAGGTGTGGGTGTGTTAGCATATAGATTTTAATGCATGAAAATGAGATGCAATGGTGTGGGAATGAAGTCCCTCCTCAATGAAGGTGAGGTTGCCTTTATTGAAAACCAAAACTGTATTTACATTTGTACGTTCAAAATTGTATGTGGGGGGTGTTTTGGAACATCAATGGAAAGAAAATTGAATGAGGGGGATGGAATGGAATGAAGGAAAGGAATGGAAGGAATGAATAGAAGGAACATGCAAGAGTTAGGTAAAAACATAGCCTAATAATGCATAAAGAAGAAATATGAATAACTAACACAAATAAAACAGAGTTTGAGTTTGTTAAACAAAAATATGTAAAAGGAATACACATGAGCAAGTAAATAACAGAGCTTGATCATTGTGAACAAGAACAACTTAATAATGTTGACAATAATATCAAAGACAATATTTGCATGCAATATTCAAACATCTAACATCTAATGAACATAAGAACATAAAATGTTACAAGATACAATGAATGAGACACAAAGTTCGTATTTCATTAACTCCAAAATGTTTTCACAAAAGAACACAAAGTTTCTTCCCAAACAAAGCTTGTACATGAAAGTATTTTCTTCTCCTCTCTCAAACTCACCTTTAAAAATGATCCCCTCACTTCCTCTTATAACCCAAAAGTTGATTACAAAATAGTGAGGGTTTTACGTGATCATTAAATAAGGCACTTAAGTGACCTTTGACTTTTTCTAACAAACTTTATTAAAAACAACTAAAAATAGAAATCACTTAAGTTATCCATAGTTTCTTGAAAGCAAATAACAACATCCTTTTCTTAAAAATCCACTTTTTAAAAATATACAATAATAACCAGTGCCTTATCCATTGAAATGGGGTCCACCTATCTCAAGCGTATGAGAAATGGACTCTCCCACTTCGTTAGATACCAAGAAAATTATCTCCCTCAACCATTGGTGAAATTAGGATCTACCACTTTTTCCAGTTGAAAGGATCTAAACCTTCCCAAAGTTTTAAACATCTTTTCTTCTTCTGGAGGTTCATTTGGTCGAAGAATAGCCTCACAAAATACCTACAATTCAAGAATCCTACTTGGCATATCATTTAAAGTAATAATAGTTGATTGATCATTCTCAAATAATTTCTTTAATTTGATGCACCGCTCCATTAAAACTGATGAGAAATTGTTGGCGGGAGTGTACATGTCCTTAAATAATTGTGAAAATTTCTCTTCCACCTGTTCCGATGAACACCTTTGATTATGCTCACTTACGAGGTCACGAGGAATCTCGGATATGAAATCTTGATTCAAGGCGAGTGAAGTGAAGGCTTCATTGCATATGCCCTCATAGTGGATCATATAATCCTTGAGAAGTGTCTTCCTTTATTTGAGATGTAGACACCAAAGAAAATGTGTCCCTCGATGTTCAAATTCAAATTCCTTCAATGGCTAAAAATGAGGAATCTCTAAAAGCCAAGTTTTAGTGACATGGCCCAATGTGTTTATTTCCTTTGAAAAATTGAGAGTTTCTTCATCGGGGCAACCACTACATCGTGCATCTTGGGAAAGTGGATGATATGGGATTTATCGGATGTTGAACATATTCAACCAATTGATTCTTTTTCAGCCTTGAGCTAAGAGTTCGAGACTTATATTTCTCAAGTCTCCTTAAGACGATATCAATTGAATCTCAAGCCATCGCCATGTCACTTTCTAACTGGACCTCCCAAGTCCAAGTCCTGAAACTTCATAATCGGAAGGTGTCATGGCATCACGCTCCTTATCAACTTGTGGGATGGCGAGTTCTCAGAAATGCTGCTTCAATAATTATCCACCATTATTCGAGAAATCACCTCGGGCTTCTTAGGAATGACATCATTCAAAATTTTGAAAAGGGCATCAAAATCGGTTTCAATTTCCTCGACAACCCTCTTCCTTTTCTTAGCAACCTCTAATCAACCCAGAAGGAGTATCATGCACTATTTCTCGCATACAAAATCCTAGAGCTCGAATCAATATTCTCATTGTTCTCGACATCACAAGATCCTACAAGAATCCTATCCACAACCTCGATTTGAGGGTAAATAACCTCAATATCTACCTCCCAATCATTCGGAGATTTTGGGAAATTTCTTCATGAACTACATGCTCAAGTGTTTATTATTTGGACTACTCCGCACTGAGTGGATGCTTGTGCAAAGCATGGCTAAGGATCATTTGCAAAAGCTTCTGAGCACTATTAACAATGTGGGTAGAAGAATCTCTACTTGAAGTAGAAAATATTGATACATGCTCTCTTCCTTTGCCGAGGCTAGGGTCTTTAGATTTTTCTCCTCGTGGCACATTACTTGGCGAAGTGGATTTTGGCAACCACTCCTTTCTTGCTTGTTGTGTATGATTAGATGGTACGGAGATTGATCGAGAAGGGGCTTTGGTTGAATGAATAACTCCTCGTGTTGGCAATTTTTTTATCCCAAGTATGATCTTGAATTGATTGTAACTTGGCAAGTTCTCTCGTCCGTACCACGATATGCTTCTTTTAAGAATCGATTGATTCTTGTTATCAATAGAAAATTCATCTCTTTTGGTCTATTGGTACCCAAATTTGTTCTCCTTTTCAGTTTGAGTAGCATCAAAGATATGGCATGAAGCTTGAAGACAGATGGATCATGGTGTGTGTCATTTTATAGCTAGGGATATGATCTAACTGGCACTCAGATTTGTGGAGAGATGGATAGCACTCAAATAGGACTTGATCTTGTCCTAACTATTTTAGGTTATGCCTTTCAACCAAGGTAAGAGGACCTATTTTGTAACCCTCAAATGGTGAAGGAGATGAAGATATCCCTCAATTTGTACAAATAGTATGAAGGGGCCTTGGGAAAATATGATCAACACTCCAAATCTGACTTTCACAAGTTGTCACTTCCAGATTATGGAGATACTTTCAATGCAAGGCAAGGGTTACTGAAGACATTTTGAAATCCTGATTTGTTCTGCATACTTTAGCAAATGGATTTTGATCTTTTGTGGGTATACAAGTCAAAACAGGGGTAAAACAAGGTAGGATTAGTTGTTTTGAATGATTTTTTGGGTGGGAGTTTAGATAAGACAAACCAAGGTCTGCCAGACTCTTTGAGGATTTTAGCAAAATATGGAGAAACTTAATAGTAGAAAGTATCAAAATGGTTAATCATTCCTTCAACCAAGATATGTGCATCAAATGGAGGCCCAGATCTGCACTTTTCCACACAATATTTGATCATCTATCACAAAATCTTGAGTTAGAATGAACCAATGAAGCATTTAGCAATCACTATTTAATCATGACCTAAGGTGCACCCAAAGGTTTACAAACAATCTCTGAAGTCAAGGAAGGTAAAGTGATTTTAAATTTTTTATCTCTTTATCGATGAAATCTCTTCTGAATGTGAGATTGTAAATTCCACTAAACTATCACAAGAAAGGAGACCATGTATGATCAAGAGAGATTTTAAACACAAGACTGCAACAGGAAATAAGAAACACAAATTTGAAATGCATTCTAAAACATAAGTGTATGCAAATTTTTCCAAGAGACAACACAAAATAATCTAGAAATGATTAAATTTATCGTAGGGGAATGTTTCAAGAACAACCTCGAGCTTTGTTGATGGATTTACAACTAAAACCAACTCAACATGATACAAATCTGATGCAAAAAGGAATTAGAAATGGTTCTCAGGTGGTTTCTCAGAGAATGGGCTTCTTCCCAGATTTTCCCATGAAATTTTTAGTTTTCTAGGCTTTTTTAAACTCTTCCAACCCTTTGCATGAAAAATTCATGCAATATATAGCTTTCAATCTCCTCCGAGACTTCTTTCCCAAGAAAATAATATACCAAACAATCAAACTTGTTACAAAAATTCCTCATGATTAGCAGACAGGGACGTTTAACAGAACACGTCCAAAAAGTTGCCAGTTGTCTCAAAAAGAGATGAATCATTACAAAATTCACATCATTATCCATTGTGGAGGCACGTTTTTCATCTTTAAAGCATGCAGACCCCCTTCCTTTCATTATTTCATCCTTATCCCTCCAAAATTTGACTTTACAACTTTTGGATTTGATATTTCACATTTTTGGATGGGTTAGGGCAAAAATTCATTTCAAAAACATCTTTGATCTTCAAATTGATCCTCAAAACTGATTGCATTGGTCCTTGCAGGCACAAATGACACAAATTTGTCAAAAATTTGATCAAAATCGATGCAAAAAATGCATCTCCAAACTTCCTAGAGCTCAAATGGTGGCCAAACTGAAAAATGCATAGTTACCGTTGATCTTCCTTTATCCTTTAATCTGAGCCCTCCACGTGTCACAATGTGATTGGAAATGGGCTTGGGATCACCTTTTGACATTTTAACACTTTTGGAAAAATGTAAAAAATTTGACATTTTTCTCCGCCCCTCCGCCCTTTGAAAATGGGCCTGACACGTGTCCCAAAGTGGGCCCCATTGGAATCACGGACCGATTCTACACATTTCCACCTTTTTTGAAAAAGGAAATTTTCCAAATTATCCCCATGGGCCCG
The DNA here is from genome assembly GCA_018340775.1 of Taxus wallichiana var. yunnanensis. Classification (NCBI taxonomy): domain Eukaryota; kingdom Viridiplantae; phylum Streptophyta; class Pinopsida; order Cupressales; family Taxaceae; genus Taxus; species Taxus wallichiana. The sequence goes on along the minus strand of CM031242.1, from coordinate 757,338,029 downwards.
CATCTCTGATTCTATCCTTGATACGTGGCACAATATGACTGGATACGGAGTCGCGACTCAATTTTAAACATTTTGCCTCTTTTTGGAAAAAGGAAAAAAATTAATTTTCCTTCGCGGCTCCGCCCTCCCGCAAGACACGTGTCCTCATATGATTGGCTGAGGGGTAGTGCTTCTCATTTCATATTTTAATCATATTCCATGAAGGAAAATTTTTAACATTTCCTCCGCCATCCCACACCTCCGCCATTGACTCCTTAGATGAATCTTGACTTTTTACCTTTGGGCTCGCGGGTCCATTCAACAATTTTACCCTTTTGATAACTAGAGGCTAAAAATACAACTTGCCTCGAAGGCCCACCTCCTCGCCCTATTCTCTGATGCTGACACGTGTCTTCATCCCATTAGCTACGAGTTTACGGTCCAATTTTATACTTTAACTCTTTTTCACCAAAGGCCGAAAAGTATCAAACTCCTCTGCCTTTCCATCTCCCCGCCTGCCACGTGTCCTCCTCTGATTGGATGTAGGCCTTAGGGGATTTTATTCATTTCCACACATTTTCCAAAGTGCCCTAAGGCATAAAACAACCTTCCCATCTACCTTCACTTTTCCTGCGACACGGTATCTCCTCCGAGGCTTATGGAGTCAGGGGGCAAATTACACATTTTTCCAAAATCACAAAAATGTTAAGTTTTTAGAAATGACCTACCAATCCTTGTCCAATTAGAACAAGCCACATTTCCGATGAATGTTGAAGAAGAAATTGATGGGAAAATGATGCCCGTCTGACCATCAAAACACAAAAAATGCCAGGATGCCTTAGAATTCGATTTTTTTCACTAAGGACGACAAATTTCTCGAAATTAAACCAACTGAAACATGTTTTCAAAGAATTTTTTATCATGGAATTGGATTTTCAATGGCATACAAGTGAAAATCGATCAATTTTAAACTTCCATGATTGGGTAAAAGGAAAAAAGGCACACTTCATGATTTTGGAAAAATAGGGCACAAAACAGGGCACACATGCAGATTTCTTTCAAATTGGGGCAAAACAACAAGTTTGTGAGCATTTCAAGGCATTTGACTAGAGGGAAAATTTGCAGACCACCAATTTGAGAGAAAAATGTTTCAGAGCACGCAAAATGAAGGAAAATTTTAGGGCAAAATGGTGCAAGCTCAAAAATGGCACCAACATGGTCCAAATAGAGTTAATTTGAGGCAACGGGGTAAAAGCAAATGCATCATATGAGGGATCAATGACATCTTCATCATCATTTACGAATGAATCGGAAGGGTTATTGATGTGGAAGGCCTTGATCTGAGCAAGTGTTAGGCAAGAAAACTCTTGTCTTCTTACTTCATGTTCGTTCGAACAGGCAGCCCAAAAATATTCCATGGTAGGGTTATGTTGATACTTTCCTCCAAGAATCTTCTGCATATATCCATTGATATCAAACTAGGCTCTCTTCACATATGGATGAATTGTGATGTGGGAGAACTCTTTTTCCATGAGTTATGCAACTCCGAAAATATTTGGACGTTGGTATTCACCGATTTGGATTGGGAAATGAATTCCTGAATAGTGTTTGTCACTGAGAAGATAGTGAACTTGGAATAGTTTTTGCACAAGCTCCATTAACGCCCATATGTCACTGACATACTTAGGAATCTTCCATGGAGTACCAGAAAAACCACTCACACAAATGTAGGAAAAGGATGAAAATTGAATAAACCATGTTCCCCATTGGGAAATGACACTCACGACTTCTTTAGAAAATCTTTCCTATATATTCTGATTCAGGCTCCGAATCACGCAGAAGGTGAATGCATCATTGACTCTTATAAAATGGTGAGATCTATTTTTAACTTGAGTTGTGGGTAATAATGAAAACATTTCTTGATAGCCCTATGACTCCTCTTGTTTCGAGTTCAGAAAATAGCTTTCTTCTTGCTACTGCATAAGTCAAATACTATGTCATGTAGAAGCATCCAATCATCTTAACTTCTATCAATTGTTTGTGAAGGGTATTACTGATGATGGTGGCCCAATCCACAAACTCTTTCTTGGCAAGGATGATACAGATAAACTGATACATCCATGGGTGGAAAATCCTAGCAGAGGGTAAACCGAAAACTTGGCTTAGGAGAGTAATCATGTCCCCGATTTCTTCCATGAACTCAACGCAGTATAGTTCTTTGGGAAGCCATTCAATTCGAGGCCTCTTGGTCACTAACTAGTTTTTATTAACCATATTTCTCCATCTCATGGGTTCTTCATCCCAAAATCCTTGCGTTGACTGGCGAGTGATATCCGCATTCTCAAGAAATTCAGGTATGCCAAGAAATTCCTCAATGTGCTCCGATGTGATTAAGAGGAAAGGCTCATGATTATCTTTAAAAATTCCTCATCTCTCAGGATCATAATGCTTCACACAAGCAATAACCAGTTCTAGACACTGCACTGAGACAGGAAATGTTGTTGCTTGAGGTAGACCACTATGGTAAATCCTATCCGAGAATATGGTTTTTCCTTCAGTTTTCACACGTTCACAGAATTGTTGCACATTGATGTGACCCAGATTTTTATCAGTGATATTGTCGTATGGTGACTTAATGGAACTAGGAGGGACGATTCCTTGGATTTTGTACTTAAGTGTGGACTTATTCGATTTCTCCACCGGTTTCCTTGATCTTCCTTCGATTTGTTAGACTTCTCCTTCACAATTGTGTTCACGCTTTAAGGAATGTGATAAAAATATTATTATGTTTCTTAGAATAAGTAAGAAGCAATTTAGAAATACTCATACGACTCTTTCCAACGAGTTTGATAGAGGAATTTATGAGGGTTAACCCGACTTCCCTCTTCCCGGTAGTGGAATTAATTGCCATGGGGAAATGGGGAAAGCAACGCCAATAATTACCACGGGAATGGAAAAGTGGGCTGAAATCTACTCTTTTTATTTCCCCATTGGGAAATCGGAGATTTTTTGCCCATTTTCCAATTCATTAATTTGGCAATTGGGGAAGAAATTCCACGAATGCGGGATTTAAAACAATTTTGCCAAGAAAGGAGAAATCCAGGCCTGAAAACCAATTTGGCATCCCCGATAATGGGAAGCGGAAGGTAATTTTTCCCGAAAAAACTTTTCAAATGAATTTTAATTAATATGTATTTAATTAAATACTCCAAAGTTATTAAAAATTAATTTTATTAAACAAAGAGTAATTAATTAATTAATATTTAACACGATTTGAGACTAAATGGGAGGAGTTCTCGCCCAAAATGGATGAAACAAAGACCGGAATGATCACAAAAATGAGACACTCGTGATGAGAGTGATAAACCACACAAAGTAACACTAATAAAAATTTCAAATTTCCAATTTTATTTATTTTTAATCAATTTTGCAAAGTCAAAATTGGATGATAATAATTTGGATCTAATTGGGGACAAGGACTTGATGGACGCAGATAATAAACCCGGACTCAAAATATTCATGAACATGATCTCAAAATGATGGGGCACAAAAATGGTGATACAAAAGAGGAGACTGAAATATGGGGAAAAGAAACAAACAAAAATCCTAATTACTTATATACATATGGGGAACAAACCGTTTTTAATTTTGATAGTGCTTGAGATATTGCCCATTGTAGGGCGAAGGAAATTGAGTTCCATCGATACACCAAGTAATATGTACTATCTCAACAAAAATGTCTAATTTTAAAAGGGCCTAAGCATAGCGAATCAAACTTCCCATGCTTTCCTTTCGATTCATGTCTCTTGTCCTAGAGAAGAACCAAGTCATTGATTTGGAATTGCCTCTCTTTGGTTTTCATGTCAAACAACCTCTTTACCTTGGATTGATGTTCCTCGATCCTATTTGCCACTTGACTTCTTTGTTCCTCAAGCTTGCTTAGGAACATGATCCTTTTATCTAATACATTGGGGAAGCATTCATCATTAACTGTTTGGGCTAATTTTAATGTTGGTAACTCTAGTGTGAAGGGAATTTGAGCATCGGTTCCATACAAAAGTTGAAATGGAGACACCCCGATTGCTCTTTTGGGAGTTATGCGGTCAGCCCACAATGTGTCATGTAATATTTTGTGCCAAGTTCTTTGATTTTCTTCTACTAACTTGCGCATGATAGTAATGATGTTCTTGTTACTGGATTCTACTTATTTTATCGTTTCCCTGAGGGTAGTAATCTGACGAATGAGATAAAGATATCCCATACCCATAACAAAAACCTATCATCTCTGTAGAAGAAAAATTTGAGGCATTGTCTGTCACGATCTTGTGTGGAATTCCATAATGGACCAATATATTTTCTTTGATGAAGTCACATATTACCGCAGTAGATGTTTGTTTCACTGGTATAGCTTCTACCCACTTTGTAAAGTAGTCAGTTGCGGTGAGCACATGAGTATGACCAGCACTAGAATTAGGATTCAAAACCCCGATGAAATCTAAACCCCATTGTTGAAAGGGTTCTCCAATGACTACTGGATTTAAAGGAAAAGCTACCAATTTTGTTCTTCCAACAAATTGCTAACAGATTCATATTTTGTAGCCCATTTATGAGCATCGAAAAACATAGTGGGCTAGTAATAATGTGCTCATAAAATTTTATGGGTTTTCACTGGGCCAGAGAAATGACTACCGTAAGCATGATTGTGGAAGGCTTCCAACAACCTAGGTTGTTGCTCTTTATCAACACATATGAGGAACATGTCGTCAATTCCTTTCTTGAACAAAGTGTTGTCCCAAATGACGTACCTAGCAGCTCTTAGTTTGATATCTCTTTTTCCTTAGCTATCTAATTTTTTGGACACTCGCCATATGTGAGAAAGTAGGCTATATCAAGAATACCATTCATCTATGGTACTGACAAAAACTACCAGTGGTAAATTTTTCTCAACTGGTTCTTCTTCAGAGTCATCTCGTGGTTCATTTTCTGTGATGAGTTGGCAGAGTCCTCTTCCTTGAACCAATTTGGTAGGCTTGATATCCAAATCATATTCCTAGATCTTGAGACCCAATTACCTCTTTTAGATCATGGTTCTTGTTGTGTCAGCATCAATTTAACAGCGGTGTCTGGAACTAAGACTTTTGTGTGAGAAGTCAACACGTAGTACCTGAAGTGTTTCAAGGATCTCACCACTACGTACGCATGCCTCTTAAGGGGAGTGTAATTGAGTTCATGTTTCTTGAACCCGAACTCATGAATGCAATAGGAGATTCGATTCCCTCTTGATTGTGTTGAGTTAGGATGGCAAAGATTGTGTGCGGTGAAGCATAGCAATAAATTATGAAATCCTTTTTAAAATCGGGACACACCAATGTAGGAGATTTTGCAATAGCACCCTTGATTTGCTCAAATTCCTCTCTACCTTCCTTTGACCATTTGAAGGATTCTTTTCCTTTCATCATATCAGCGATTTCTTTAGTCAGCTCAAAAAATCTAGCACAAACCTTCTCAAAAATTTCACCTTCCCAAAGAAGGATTGGACTCCAAGCTTACTTGTAGTCAAGGAAAGATTCTTGATAGCTTGAACACGCTCAAAATCGATCTTAATTCATTCCTTAGAAACAATATGACCTAGGAGCTTCCCTTCAGTAACTTTGAACACAGATTTTTTGGATTCAGAGAGATCTTATGAAGTCTACACCTTTGCAATATGTTCTCTAAATCTCTTAGGTGATCTTCTCACTTCTTTGAGAACATTGTCAAGTCATCTAGGTATATCATGATGATCTTATCTTTATAATCTATGAATTCCATTTCCATAGCCCTTTGAAAAGTAGCGCCAACATTGATCAAACCAAAAGGCATTCTTCTATACGCAAACATACCTCGGGGGTGGTGAACGTGATATTATGTTGATCTTCTCTCGCCACTTCAATCGACTATAACTAGAGAGACCATCTAGCATGGATAGCATTTCCGATCCAGTTACTTCTTGTAGAATATGGTCCATGACTTTCGGTGGTTAGTTATCCTTCAAGGAATCCTGATTAAGATTGTGGAAATCCATGCAAATCCTAATTTCTCTATTTTTCTTGCGAACCAATACAATATTAGCTATCCAGGTCGAATGCTGAATAGGAAACACTATCTGTGCATCTAACATCTTTTGAACTTCATGGAATATTGTTCCTATAATCTTGGGATTATATTGTCTTTGATTTTTCTTGAAAGGAACTCGCACTTTAGATTCAAGGGTATGGCATGCTCCATTTCCCTGGGTTTGAAATACTTCAATTCTTCATATGAGTAAGCCAAGACATCAGAATATTTGGTAAGGAGGCTTATGAATTTCTTGCGCTCCTCAGGTGAGAAACACTTACCGATGTTGACCAGGTGAGGTTTATCCTTGGTACCAATGTTAACTTGCTCATAGTTAGCAGAATTTGTAGGTCATGCCTACTCTTTCTCTTTGATAAACATGTCATGTTTATCAAAAATTCTTCAAGTGAAACCAATCCTTTTGGAATTTTATTTCCTTTGAGTTAAATGATGCCATCACCAGGATATCCATTCTCAACCCCTTCTTGAAATAGGGAGGTCATTGATTCATGAAATGCAGAATCACTTCCTTTAAAGTAAAATTGTTCAAAATTATCCCTCTTTTCCAATAAAGCAATAATTTGTTGATCATCATTGAATACTTCCCAATTTTCTGCATTGTCGGAACACTTAGCCTAAAAACCATTTCAATGGTGTAATTGACTTGATCAAACTCTGAATGAGGAATCATTAATGAAGCTAAGACTGATAGAGAATCTACTTTGTCATTCTTTTTTGCAAAGGACAAATTTTATAGAAAAAGCATCAAAGGCTTCTATTGCATCCCACACTTTATTTCGTAGTGTCTCAAATGATCATTCTTTACTTGGAACTTATTTCTTACTTGTTTCACAATCAATTCCACATCTCCAAAGACTTCCAAATGTTTGATCCCTTTCTCCTCTGCAACTTGGAGGCCAAGGATTAGTGCCTCGTATTTTTCAAAGTTGTTAGTATTTGAAAATTCAAGTTTGTCGGAAAAAGGAAATATTTTACCATTTGATGATATGAGCACCACTCCTGCCCCAAAAAACCCTTCGAGGAACAACTTCCATCGAACTCAAGAGTCCGAGATATCATTGGAATATTGGCAAGTGATCTCGGGGGTATGAATTTCTATAGTCATCATATAATTACCCATACTTGATCCTTGGAAAAGGATTTGTGCGCGAGGATCTTCGGTTTTAATTACCGTGAAATTTTCTGAGCTTCCAAAGCATTAGCTTCTTCATTTCTCCATTTATATGGATCATGGCATAAGACCAATACATTTGAATTTCTCCACCTATATCTCTCTGCAGAATTTCCTACTCAATAACATACTATACTGAAGTGAGAATGTCAAAGAACTAAAATAGTTACCTTAACTCGCTTTTGAGGGAATTGGGCTAAAACCATTTGGGTGTCTTTGATCTACTTGATCGGAAGAACTTACTTAGTTTCCATGGAGTAACATGATCTCGAATGTTCTCGTATAAGTCAAACCAAGAGCATGTGCTACTTTTGCACGGCATCACATTATCCAAGGCTCCGAGTCTATAATGTAATTTCTTAATTTGCATCTGTTGATCAAAAAGGACACAAAAAAGGTTTAATCTTTTCATTTGAAGGTGTAGTGGTCGCCACAATATTTTGAGTCTTCCCATCTTTGGGAGTTATTAGAATTCCTTTGAAGGAATGAACAGAGAGTTACCTTTGATAAACCGGACCAATTTCTCGAGTTAATCCTTATTAGACTTCAATTTCTCTGCTGTGACATGGAAATTTTTGTTTTATTCATATATCAATGATATCTAATTTGGGAAAAGTAATTGTATTTGATGTCTCAGATAATAGTTCTTTCGAGCTTGATGATGGCACACTTTTGACCTTTGCTTTGGGCTTGGTTGATACTGATGTAGAAGAAGAAACTTTCTTCGTAGCTAATTCATCTATGGATTAACTCGACAAAGGTTCTCCTTTCTTTAAGATAGTTTTGACCTTAGGAGTCTCAACTATCTTTGATTCTTTGGAAGCTTCTTTAATTTTGGATTCTTTAGGAACTTCCTTGGAAACCTCTTTATCTCCCGCCTTAGTGGTATTTTGCTCCTTTTTCTGAGAGTGTGTGAAGACAATGAAAGACTGGTTATTCATATCTTATATAATTTCTTCATATTCGTCTTCTTCTTCTGAACGGTACTTGAAGAAATTATTATTACTTTCTCCCTCAGGATATTCAACTTTAGGTTCAGATGTTCCAGAATCCAGCTCTTCCTCATCAACCTCGATGACTTCAACTTCATCGTCGCTTTCTTCAATGACATCACATTTTGAGTTAGTTATGGGAGTTGCTTCAATAACAAGCCTCATCGAGGACCTATAATCCTAGCTTTGTTGGGAACGTAGCCTTTCCTTGGAATGTCTTTGTAAGGAGAGGGTTTACTACTCTGAGCAACTTGCTTTTTCAAAGCTAGCACATCATTAGCTAACTTAGTAAGTATAGCTTCTGAAGCATTGGGAGTTTCTTGACCCTTTCCCTTGAGGGAATTTTTCTTGAATTTTCCTTCCATGATTAAGTCATCCTCAATTTCTATGGCCAAGGATTGAGCAAGTTCCAAAGTAGCCACTCTAGCCCTTCTCAACTAATAGCACACTTCTAGTTGTTGTGCGTTAATAAAGAAACATTTTTTTCTGTCAGGATTTGGGTGAATCCGGCAGGAACTTTATTCACCATTTTCCTGAATTTAGCCACGAAGCTCCTCATGGGTTTGGTTGGCTTTTTCTTCACCTGAGATAGCTAGGCAAGAAAAGCATGTTCATCTTCTTCCGTTTTGAATCGATCTTCAAGCTTAGTTTTCATATCATTCCAATTCTTGATGCATCCATTGGGCAGATGATGAAACCAATCTGCAGCAACATCATGCAATGTTTCAACAAAGAGGTGAATAGAAAAATCTTCATATTCTACCGACAAAATAGCACATGAAGTAAAAAGGTAGAAATGTGGTCATCTAGTGATGTCTTCCCATCTCCATCAAACTTGGGAAGAATCTTTCTTGATCCTCTTGGGAGGTCATGTTGAGTGGTAAGGCTAATGGGCCTATGGCATTTCCCCATGGTACGTTGACTTCCATTTTGGGAAAGGTGGTATGTAAAGGTAAAACAATGTGAGCAAGGAAAAGTTCTTGACTAGTAGTGATTCCTTCCTTGCTTGCTCTTTCAGGACTTGATGTAAGGCTTGTAGATCTACGAGGCGTGTTCTTCTTTGGAGGAGATAACTTGAAACCAAACTTTCCTTGAAATTCAAAAATGGGATCAGATCAACCTTTAGCTTTTTCTCCTCGCGTAAACCTCTTTCCTTCCAGTTTGAAATCTTTATTGTGAAGGGATCACTGGCATGTTCTGATCAGCTCTATCCATTTCTCTTTGCTCTCTTTCTTGAGCTATTTGTGCCTGAATAATCCTAGGAACTCTCATGGATATCTATTCTTTGTTATCTAGTACTGATGTGGTGAGATGAAAATTATAGTTATTCGTGTGATTTTCCCAGATAGATTGTCTCAAATATGATGATATGTATTCTTGAGTATCTGCAAAAAGAAGATTTGGTTGCAAGATAGGTTGGTTACCTGTAATAGTCATAAAAATTATTACCTTGGTGGAAGAGGACCACGTCGGTGAACAACGATCAACACGCGTGTCCGGAGGTCTCCCGCCACAAGTGCAGGTGCTCTTCTTCTAAGGTCTTCAATGTAGATTTATCTCGTTAATGGATCTATCAATGACCAAAAATTGCTGCAAACTTCCATGATTTTCCCAATCTATTGTTCGAAGGTTGGCAGCAATTTCTCCTTGAAAATCTTCATCAAGAAAAAAAGGTTTGGTTGAAGAACCTGGAGCTTGTGCAGAGGGGATAGTCATAAAGTTTTAACCAAGCACCGGTTAGCAATTTCTAATTTCCCAAAGTAGAGTCACCAAAACTATTAGCATATGGATTTGCAAGGATGCAAATGAGATGCAACAAAGGTGGGAATGAAGTCCCTCCTCAATGAAGGTGAGGTTGCCTTTATTAAAAACCAAAATCGTATTTACATATGTACATTCAAAATTGTATGTGGGGGTGTTTTGGAACATCAATGGAAAGAAAAGTGAATGAGGGGGATGGAATGGAATGAAGGAAAGGAATGGAAGGAATGAATAGAAGGAACATGCAAGATTTAGGTAAAAACAAAGCCTAATATTTCACAAAGAAGAAAGATGAATAACTAACACAAATAAAATGGAGTTTGAGTTAGTTAAACAAGAATATGTAAAAGGGAACACACATGAGCAAGTAAATAACAGAGCTTGATCACTGTGAACAAGAACAACAACTTAATAATGTTGACAATAAGATCAAAGACAATATTTGCATGCAATATTCAAACATCTAACATCTAATGAACATAAGAACATCAAATGTTACAAGAGACAATGAATGAGACACAAAGTTCGTATTTCATTAACTCCAAAATGTTTTCACAAAATAACACAAAGTTTCTTCTTGAAAAAAATCTTGCACACGAAAGTATTTTCTTCTTATCTCTCAAATTCACCTTTAAAAATGATCCCCTCACTTCCTTTTATAACCCAAAATTTGATTACAAATTTGTTAGGGTTTACATGATCATTAAATAAGGAACTTAATTGACCTTTGACTTTTTCTAACAAACTTTATTAAAAACAACTAAAAATAGAAATCACTTAAGTTATCCATAGTTTCTTGAAAGCAAATAACAACATCCTTTTCTTAAAAATCCACTTTTTAAAAATATACAATAATAACCAATGCCTTATCCATTGAAATGGGGTCCACCTATCTCAAGCGTATGAGAAATGGACTCTCCCACTTCGTTAGATACCAAGAAAATTATATCCCTGAACCGCTGGTGAAATTAGGATCTACCACTTTTTCCAATTGAAAGGATCTAAACCTTCCCAAAGTTTCAAACATCTTTTCTTCTTCTGGAGGTTCATTTGGTCGAAGAATAGCCTCACAAAATACCTACAATTCAAGAATCCTACTTGGCATATCATTTAAAGTAATAATATTTGATTGATCATTCTCAAATAATTTCTTTAATTTGATGCACCGCTCCATTAAAACCGATGAGAGATTGTTGGCGGGAGTGTACATGTCCTTAAATAATTGTGAAAATTTCTCTTCCACTGTTCCGATGAACACCTTTGATTATGCTCATTTACGAGGTTGTAAGGAATCTCATATATGAATTCTTGAATCAAGGTGAGTGAAGTGAAGGATTTATTACATATGCTCTCATAATGGATCATAGAATCCTCAAGAAGCGTCTTCCTTTATATGAGATGCGACACCAAAGAAAATGTTTCCCTTGATGTTCAAATTCGAGAATTCCTTCAATGGCTAAAATTGACGATTCCATACTCATCGTCTCCTACTACAAACCGGGAAATATCTCATCCAAATTTGATATATTAGAAAAAAGGTTTCCTTGAAAGAAACAATTGGATCAAGATAGGCATTGACATCTTCATGAAACTTAACCATTGTTTTGATCGTCCTCGCCTAAAACAAGAATCTCTGAAAGCCAAGTTTTAGTGACATGGCCCAATGTGTTTATTTCCTTTGACAAATTGAGATTTTCTTCATCAAGGGCAGCCACCGCATCGTCTTGGGAAAGTCGATGATATGGGATTTATCATATGTTGAACATATTACACCAATTGATTCTTTTCAGCCTTAAGTGAGAGTTCGAGACTTGTATTTATCAAGTCTCCTTAAGACGATATCAATTGAATATCAAGCCATTGCCATGTCACTTTCTAATGTGGACCTCCCAAGTCCAAGTCTGAAAACTTCATAATCAGCAGGTGTCATGGCATCACGCTCCTTATCAACTTGTGGGATGGCGAGATCTACAAATCTATTTCCATCATTATCCACCATTATTCAAGAAAGAACCTTAGGCTTCTTTGGAATGACATCATTCAAAAGTTTGAAAAGGGCATCAAAATCAATGTCAATTGCCTTGACAACCCTCTTCCTTTTCTTAACCTTGGAATCAACCCAGAAAGAGTATCATGCACTATTTCCGCATACAAAATCCTAGAGCTCAAATCAATATTCTCATTGTTCTCGACATCATGAGATCCTACAAGAATCCTATCCATGACCTCAATTTGAGGATAAATAACCTCAATATCCACCTCCTGATCATTCGGGATATTTTGGGAAATTTCTTCATGAATTGCATGCTCCGAAGTGTTTGATATTTGGACTACCTACACCTAAGTGGACGCTTGTGCAAAGCATGGTCAAGGATCATTTGCCACAAGCTTCTGAGCACTATTAACAATGTGGATAGAAGAATCTCTACTTGAAGAATAAAATCTTGATATATGCTATCTTCCTTCACCAGGGCTAGGGTCTTTAGATTTTTCTCCTCGTGGTGAAGTGGATTTTGGTAACCACTCCTTTCTTGCTTGTTTTGTATGATTGGATGGTACAGAGGTTGATCGAGAAGGGGCTTTGGTTAAATGAAGACCTCCTCGTGTTGGTAATTTTTGTGATCCTGAAGTATGATCTTGAATTGATTGTAACTTGGAAAGTTCTCTGTTGTACCACGATATGCTTCTTTCAAGAATTGGTTGATTCTTGCTATCAAGAGAAAATTCATCTCTTTGGTCTAGTCAATTCGAGGCAACGGGGTAAAAGAAACTACATCATATGAGGGATCAATGACATCTTCATCATCATTTATGAATGAATCGAGAGGGTTCTTGATGCGGAAGGCCTTGATCTAAGCAAGTGTTAGGCAAGAAAACTCTCATCTTCTTACTTCATGTTCGTTTGAACAGGAAGCCTAGAAATCTTCCATGGTAGGGTTATGTTGATACTTTACTCCAAGAATCTTCTGCATATATCCATTGATATCAAACTAGGCTCTCTTCACATATGGATGAATTGTGATGAGGGTGAACTCTTTTTCCATGAGTTGTGCACTGAAAAGATTTGGACATTGGTATTCCCCGATTTGGATTGGGAAATGAATTCCTGAATGGTGCTTGTCACTGAGAAGACCGTGAACTTGGAATAGTTTTCATGCAAGCTCCATTAACACCCATCTGTCACTAACGTACTTAGGAAGCTTCCATGGAGTACCAAAGAAAAACACTCACACAAATGTAATAAAAAGAAGAAAATTGAATAAACCATGTTCCCCATTGGGAAATGACACTCACGGCTTCTTTAGAAAATCTTTCCTTCGTATTCGATTCAGTTCTCAATCACGTGGAAGGTGAATGCATCATTGACTCTTCTAAAATGGTGAGAGCTATTTTGAAACGAGTTACGAGTAATAATGAAAAACATTGTTTGACGGCCCCATGACTCCTCTTGTTTCGAGTCCAAAATAACTTTCTTCTTGCTACTCGTATACGTCCAAATACGATGTCATGTAGAAGCATCCAGTCATCTTAACTTCTATCAATTTTTGTTGAAGGGTATTACGATGATAGTGGCCTAATCCACAAACTCTTTCTTGGCAAGTATGATACGATAAACTGATACATCCATGGGTGGAAAATCCTAGGCGAGGGTAAACCGAAAACTCGGCTTAGGAGAGTAATCATGTCCCGATTTCTTCCACAAACTCAACACGGTACGAGTTCTTTGGGAGGTCGATGAAATTGAAGGCCTCTTGGTCGAGAACTAGTTGTTATTAACCATCTTGCTCCATCTTAGGGGTTCTTCATCCCAAAATCCTTGTGCTGACTGGCGAGTGATATCTGCATTCTCAAGAAAGTCAGGTATGTTAAGCAATTCCTCAATGTGCTCTGGTGTGATTAAGAGGAAAGGCTCATGGTTTTCTTTAAAAATTCCTTGTCTCTCAGGATCATAATGCTCGCATGACGATAACCAGATTCCGACATGGCACCAAGACAAGAAATGTTGTTGCTTGAGGTAGACCACTATGGTAAAGCCTATCCGAGAATATGGTTTTGCCTTCAATTTTCACCCGTTCACAGAATTGTTGCACATTGATGTGACCCAAATTTATATCAATGATATTGTCATATGCTGACTTAATGGAACTAGGAGGGATGATTCCTTGGAATTTGTACTTGAGTGCGGACTTATTCGATTTCTCCACTGGCTTCCTCGATCTTCCTACGGATTTGTTAGATTTCTCGGCCATTATGAATTTCACAGAAGAATGACTCATACACGCAAAACAATGCAAGCGGGTCGGTCTCAGTCTCTAAAACCCCAAATAATGCAAGGAAAATATAGCTCATCTTAATATTATTATTATTATTAATTTAAATATAATAATAATAATCAATCTCGAGTTACAATTTTTTTAACATCAATACATCATACCAAGACTAGGCTCGAGTTTCGAATCTGGTGACAAAATGATATTTATTTATTTATTAATTAAAATCTCCCAATTTTAATATTTCACGTGGATCAATTTAATTTATTTATTTTATTCACCTTGCTTGATCTTTTTTTATTGATGCGTGTTTTACTGGTAGTGGCCTTTCTTTCTCCTTTGCGTGGGAATCAAACTTGCTCAGGATGAAAGTTCTTTATTAATTTCCTTTGTCTTGTTGTCCCCATGTGGTTTCCTCCAAGCAAAAGAAAATAAACAAAAAAATTTAAATGGGTTGTTTGAATATCTTTCTCTGCCTAATGCATGGAGGTGTGGAGAGTCTTCATGTTGTTTTCTCCTCCTAAGACCAATGCGTGAAGCTCTAATGAAGACAAAACAAATGCCTTCTCACTTATGTGTTGGAAATTTGCTCTCTAAACCTGCATGGACAATATGTTTTTCTTTAAAAATGCGTTGGAAATTAGCTTAGAGCAAGGCGTTTAACAATTTCTCCTTTCCTCTGTTTGGTGTGGAGAATTTTCCAAACACTAATGCATTGAAAACAATATCTCTTAAACACTTGCGTGGTAATTTCCTTTCTCTTGCCTAGTGTTTAGTAGATTTCTGGTGAATACTCCTTGGGATGCATCGGTTCTTCTTCTTTGGCTGTCCTAGATTTTTGCTGATGCATTGAAATATGACTTTGTATTTTCTATATTTAAAAACAAAACTTGCGCAGCTTTTTGTTTAATGTTTTTGTCTTCTACCCCGCCTTCCAATGCGTGGATTCTTGTTTATTTTGGATTTTTCCTCCTTTGTTGTTGTTGTGGAAATTATTCTTTATTATCTTTTGTTGTCTCCTTGTTGTTTTGGACTATTTTACCTTACAGCTGGGAATGCGTGGCGCCTTGTTCTTTGATTGTGCACTTAATTGCTGCGCGCGGGCTCTTACTTTCTTCTCCCTCCCTTGGGCTGTGTGGGAGAGGTTCCTTGGACTGTTCCCTTTTGTTGTTGGTTTCCCACGTGGTGTTTTTCTTTCACCTTGTTGTTTTGGACTGTTGTCCTTCTCCAATGCATTGAAATCTGTTTCCTTTGGCTTTTGTTGTCTTTTTCCTATGCGTGGAAACTTGTTTATGTTGTCCCCCTTCTCCAATGGTAATGTGTTGGATTTCTATGACTGTCCTCTCCTTCACCAGCATGGAAAAATGATTTGGTTTGGACTATCCTCTTTCACCAATGCGTGAAAAATGATTTTGTTGTCCTCCTTGTATTTCTCCTTCACAATGGCATTCACAGTTTGAGGAATGTGATAAAAATATTATTATGTTTCTTAGAAGAAGTAAGAAGCAATTTAGAAAGCTTCATACGAATCTTTCCAATGAGTTCGATGGAGGAATTTATGAGGGTTAACCCGACTTCCCCTCTTCCCGGGTAGTAGAATTAATTCGGGGAAATGGGAAAGCGAATGGCCAATGCAATGGGAATGCAAAGTGGGTCGACAATCTCCGCTTTATTTCCCCTTGTGGGAAATCGGGATATTTTTTTCCCATTTACCAATTCATTAATTTGGCAATTGGGGGAAGAAATCCCACGAGTGGGGATTTAAAACAATTTTGCCAGGAAAGGGGAAATTCGGGCTGGAAGCCAATTTGGCATCCCCAACAATGGGAAGCGGAAGCTTATTTTTCCCTAAAAAAACTTGTCGAATGAATTTTAATTAATATTTATTTAATTAAATACTCCAAAGTTATTAAAAATTAATTTTATCAAACAAAGAGTAATTAATTAATTAAATATTAATTAATTAATATTTAACGCGATTTGAGACTGGCAGAGGAGTTCTCACCGAAATGGATGAAACGAAGACCGAAATGATCACAAAAATGAGATAGTCATGATGAGAGTGATAAACCATGCAAAGTAACACTAATAAAAAAATTCAAAATTTCAAATTTTATTTATTTTTATCAATTTTGTGAAGTAAAAATTGGCGATAACGAGGTGGTGTTGACAGAGACCCTTAGGATTAGGATTCACAGTGTTGGATTTTGGCTACCACCTTAGATAACATTGAAAAACCTCTTGAAATTCTCTCGAGTGTGTTTGTAAAAATTCAATTTTGGAAATCTAAACTTTGGTCTTTTTGCATGCTCAATGTAATTGAATGGAGCTAAGGTGGGTGAACTTGATGTTCCAAGGATAAAAAGGTTTTACATTGCAGGAGGTGGTGTTACTATAAGGGAATTACTTAGATAAATCGAACATCGGAAGAAATATAAAACCAAAGGAAAACAAAATGTACATAAATGATCTCAATATGAAAGTATAATAGCTTAGCCACTTCGAGGGGTTGGTGTGTGTTATTTTCCACATCATTAGGTGAGTCATCTCACTTAGGTGAGATCATAGGTCCATGTGTCATTTAAGATTCATTATGAGATTCTCTTACACGGTGCATCGGTGCATCGGTATCATCGCGTCGGTCACGTATATACGCTCATTGGGAGTTACACTTCTATTATGGGAATGTAACTCCCCCTCTCTACTTGAGTTGTCATGATTGCAAAGACTTGAAGTTACTCAATACCTCCTATATGTACACCCCATTTGATCTATGAGATAGAGGAGAGTTTTATGTCTTAACCAAGTTCTTCCCATGTTTCAAATCTTTACATGCACATTCGGTTGATGCTCGCTCCTCCCGAGATCTCTTCACGCTGTCATTCACACGTCCTGCTGATGTGCAAGTCATCCTCAGATCCTCACTTGTGGGTTTTAAACCCTCTTTCATGGTATCAGAGTGGATCTTGTGGATCCATGCACTCATCGGCATTTCTGTGCATGTTTTCCGGCTTCCGGCGATGATATACAGATCTCTCGCAGCGTGTGTCATAATGGAAATTCCGACCGTGCTCTACTTGCACTGATTTGGGCTTCATACCTTTTCGGTGTTTTCGGGCTTCATTTTTGGGGTTTAACAGTTTTTGCATCCTTGCATGCAGTTTTGGAGTGTTTACAGTTTCAGATCTGAGCTCTAGAAGTGCTGGTTTTACTGGGTTTATAGTGGTGTTGGGCTTGGACTCGTAGCTTCGTGCTTTGTTTGGGTTTTGGATAGTCTTCGACCGCTCGGCATCTTGCTTCTTCAGCGTTTCTTGCTCACTATTCATATTGTTGTGACCCTTGCATGGTCTTCATGGTTCCTTGCTACCTCTTGCTCCCTGTCGTGCTCCCACGCAATCTCTCCAGCACGTGGATCACCTCCTGCTCAGCACTCCAATGTTTGCTTCTGCACAGCCATCATCTCCAGTTCAACTCATTTTTTTGGCCTGAGTTATTCGTGGTTGAAAAGAAAAGGGAATAGTGTTAACTTTGTGTTGTTCCTGGTTCACAAGGCTTCATTTTCAGATCCTTGTGTTCACTTTTATTTACATGTAGAATATGGTTCGAGACTCTTGCTTGATGCACCACAACTCCAACGGCTCCCTTGACCTCCACGTGGAGCTCTCACTGCCTTCAGCACCTCCCACCTGTGAAGACTTCTAGGGACGTGGCCTTGGGCATTTTCAACCTCTACGACCTGTAGCACCAGCTCCACCTCCCTCCAGCTCCTCCACACGTGGATTTCTTTCTACCGCAACCAATGACTGCTTTGCTCACGTGGGCTCCATAAAGACGCATTCCCAAAGATCTTCAGTTTGGTCAAAGAGTATCTCCACGTGGGGCCTCCTATCACCTTCTTTTTAATGTTTTAGGGTGATTAAAAAACAAAACATTTCATTTATGGCATGTAATTAAATTTAGGTTGTTTTTGGCTAGTTTATTTAAACCTTCCTACGCTTGTCGAAGACGGAGGGCGAGGTCCGGGGTTGGCAGAGGATAATCCCGCTTCACACCAAAACAACCCCTACTAAAATTCTGTTTTGTTTCCAATGAGTACCCACACGATACCCTTTGCACTCATTTCGAGCACTTTTTTAACGCGTTTGCAGCATTTAGTGGCATTTTCCATTAGTTGCGGGAATCATTTTAATGCCGTAACTTTTGACTCGCAACTCGTTTTTGAGCACTTCCTTGGTCAAAGTTACATGATTTCTCGCACTTTACATGATGGCATTGTCAGTTTTGTAAATTCACTACTTTATAAAGTGCCACATTCTCGGGGTTTGACTATACTCTTGGGCCTTCACACGTAGATGCATTATTGGCCAAGTCCGATGTCTTGCTTTTGTGCATCTTGCATTTTGCATCATGGAGAGTGCTCTTTCTAGACTTGAGCATCATAGGAATGCCTTACAACCTCCACCACTTCTCACCGAGAGAGGGAACTATTCAGTTTGGCATGCTTCCATGGAACGTTACTTCGCCCACAAGGGTCTTTTAACCTTCTTGCTTGGGCCGTTGATGCACCCACCGATCATCGTCATCTAGAGGACTTCCTTGACACTTGTGACCATGTCTTTGGTCACATGATGATGCATGTCTCTAGATCTCTCTGGTTTCACATGGCACACTCAGATCCACCTCACCATGTCTAGAGCATTCTTCAGTCCCTCTATGGAGACCCTTCACATATTGTGGCCGCTATTGCTCATTTGTTAATTCATTGTCTCCTCCATTTCTTCGTGTGATGGCGCCCACCGACATAGACTCATTTGGTTCTACTTCTGATGACGAGGATTGTGCACCCAGTTATGATGCAGAGAGTACTACAAAGGAACCTTCTCCTCTTTCTCTCACTATTCCAGAGTGTTAACACATCCCACATCTCATCGGATATCAAGTAGTTTCATACTCAGTCTCACACCATCATTACACTAGCCTCCTTTCCACTTCTAGTTTGTGAGGCCCACTTCACTCCTCTACCTTCATTGGATGACTCATACCTATCTGACATCGCTCTTCTGTTTGTTGAGCCCCCTCATTGGGACGAGTATCTACCTGATCTTTGTCGTCTTTTTCAGAGTCTACTTGTGATGCACTACAAGTCCCTCATCCATCTACAGGTGTTTCAGAGGAGTTCATCATCTCTATTGTTGGGAGTGCCCCTTCCGGAATCATGTCACTTCCACATTTCCAGAGACCTTCATTGATCCACCCTTAGTTGTGGATCCCTTTTCTATTATGGAGGATGTTTTGTTCCATTCACATAACTTGGACATCCTTTCTATGGGTGTTCCTCTTTTCACTCTGATAGTTCTACGCACGTGGCATTACCTTCGGTTCCTTGGCACTCACTCGCTAGACCTATGTCACACTTCCATGCACCAAACTCAAAGTTCTTCATGTTGTTACCTTTAGTTTCCTTTTCTCGGCGTGGGCACTTCCAAAGACGACATTTATGTCCTTCCTAAGGGTAGGCACACACTCTCTTCTTTAGTCCAGAGGCAGAGGATCTCGTGATCGACATTCTTCTCGGGAGACTTCCTAGAGTTATAAAGTTTAGATCTGTCCATGGCATCTTCTCGCATTCCTCTCATCTCCCTCTTCTTCTCTCTTCTTCATCTTTCCGAGAGATTACCTCTTTGTACATGGGCACCCTTTCGTGCTCATCTATGGCCGGGACCCATATTTGGCATCTTTCTTATATTAGAGAGTGTTTTGATCTCTTGTGCTGGATGTTTTTCCCACTAGGTTTTCCTTCACTGCTTGGGACCTTTTTTGTGCATGGGTACCTCATCAAGCTTTGTGCTGGGACCCATTTCTCATTTCTGACTTGTCACCTCATCCTAAGTTATGATGAAGGGGGATGTTTGTGTGTGTTATTTTCCACGTCATTAGGTGAGTCATCTCACTTAGGTGAGATCATAGGTCCATGTGTCATTTAGGAGTCATTATGAGACTCTCTTATGCGTCAATGCATCAATGCGTCAACACGTCAGTGTGTCATTGCATCATATGTGTCATTGGGAGTTACACTTCTATTATGGGAATGTAACTCCCCCTCTCTACTCGAGTTGTCATGATTGCAGCACTAGGGGTTACTTAGCACCTCCTATACGTACACCCCATTTGATCTATGAGATAGAGGAGAGTTTTTATGGCTTAAACAAGTTCTGCCCATGTTTCAAATCTTTGCATGCACATTCAATTGATGCTCACTCCTCCCAAGATCTCTTCACGCCGCTGCTCGCACGCCTGCTGTGATGTGCACGTCGTCCCTCGTGATCCTTGCTTGTGGGTTTTAAACCCTCTTTCAGGGGCAACATCCAAACTATATAATAAGACTTGAGTGATCAATATATGCTTAACTACACACTATTATATCTTATTTATACCGTTATCCAAAATGAGCCCCTACTAATTTTGGCTAACTTGCTTTCATTATTTCATTCTTTGTGCTTCAACTTCAATTTTCACACATTACAAGCACTAAAAAGATTATGGAAATGGCTTCATCAGATAGGATTTTTCTTCCCCTTTCCAAAAAGGTAAATAAGTCCTCCTAACTCCTTTTATTTTTTGAGTTACGGCTCGGTGGAGTTTGGAGGGGAAATTTTCCTAAGGCAGGCCCGTGGAGCTTGGGAGAGTTTTTTGCCAAAGAGGCTCGGGCCGGCGGAGTGGGGGAAGAAATTTTGCCAAGGAAAATTGGTAGGTTGGTGGAGGTGCGGAGAGAAATTCGGCACTTAGCCCCTTTGGGGTTAAAAGGCACAAAGAAAAATTTTGGCCCACGCCCAATGAAGGAAGGAAGTAGACTCGGGCCAGGAGAAATTGTTGAGAACTTACTACTTTTTGGGCTAAAAGTGTAAAATTCATTTGTGCTCCTACAAGCCCGCAAAGGAGAATGGAGAAAATTTGGTTAAGGCCCCGCACCAATCATAATGCGCCACGTGTCCAAGTCAAGCAGGCGGCAGAGTCGGGGTCGAAGGATTTTTATTTTTGCCAAAACCATAAAAGTGCAAAGGTGAAAATAGAACCGCATCCTTGCAGCCTAATCACAAAGTTGCCACGTGTCCACATCGGTGGTGGGGAATTCACCGATGGAAGACCTGGAAAAATTTCCCTTGTGGGAAAATTGGGCAGAATGTGATTTTGAGACCCGCAGACCAATCAAGAAGTGCCACATGTCTCGGGAGCGTGGGGCCACTTGAGGATTTTTGGAAAAAAATTCAATTTCGTGAAAAGGGGAAAAAGGTCAAGTTTTGGTCCGTCGACTCAATTTTTGCCCGAATTTTGCCCTATTTTGTCATAAATCTTCGAGGGGGCATATCTTTCACACCAAAGCTCAGATTTTCGTGATTTTGGTATCAATGGAAAGTTGTTGAAATCCTCTACACAATGGACACTTTAATTTTAAATTTTGATGGAGTTTTATGGGAGAAAAATGGGAAAACATATCTGGCATGGAAAAATTACAGAAAATGACCCCAACCACCAAAATTAATGAAGTATGGGCCTCTTTCTTGCTCTACGAAGCAATGTACAATGAAGTATGGGCTTTTTCATGGAAACCCATCATTTTGCAGGCTAATTAAATGGATCTTGTTAGTGGTTGGAGTTTTAAAATTGATTTGCCCACATTTTCTCATTTCCTTCATTTTGTTCGAGCGATAAAAGCCAGTTTTGGCTCATTTTGAAAAAGGTTGTTCATCCTTCTTCTCTGCCTCTCCCTTCTTTTCTTCCCCAGGGTTGAAAATGGAGTTTGAACCTCCTCCCTTGCTCTATAATGGTATTTTTTCCTCTTACCCATGAAATGATGCACTATGTAAATTTTGAGCAATAAAAACGTGTTTTTGATACATTTATCCATCCTTGGCTCGTTTTCTTTGTTGTTTTCCTTACCTCTCTTCATTACAAGGTATTTGTGCATGTTTGGATGTTCATTACAAGTTTTGAAGTTGTGTTCATGGAGTTTTGGAACATTTTGTGTGTGAAATCGATCTTTGGTCTATGATGCACTTGTCCATCCTTTCCATTGCTCACCTCTTCTTGTTCCATGGCAGTTTTGATAGATAATCAACACTTTCCTTCTCAGTGTATCACCGTTTTAGTGTAGGCTTTGTTTTTCCTTGTTTTCTTCCTCTCCTTACCTCCTTGGAAGTTAGATTAGGTTATATTAGCTTGCTTGCACTGGAATAGCTTGTGGCAAGTAGTTTAGGAAGAGGAACCAACCTTCTCTGGAGAGCTTTCCCCATTTGCAAAGGTCCCACACTTTGGGAAAGCTCAATGTTGTGCAATCACACCAAATGACTTTGCCTTAGAAAAGTAGATCCATAACTCATTTGGGGGTGTTGTGAATTTGCACTAACAATACTCTTCCTATGTTATGGCCAATACTAAGGCTCACCTACTAATGATATGAATGAAATATAAAATGATAAGAACATATGAATAACCAAGGGAATGTGTGCCACATGTCAAAGCATCTCCATCTGATACACTATATATTATTAAGGGTGCCGCATGCCCTTTCCCTTCAAAGTAACATTTTCCACAATGTTGAGAAGATTCAGTGTTCTTTGTAAGAACGTTATATCCTCCCATGTTGCATCTTCATTGTCCATATTCTTCCACTTGATCAGGTACTCAATAATAACCCTTGTCCTCAATATTTTAGTGTGTGTTTGAAGGATGCATTCAGGTTCCAAGATGACTCTCCCCTCCTCATCGAGCTTAAGTAACACTATTTGGGCTGATATAATTTTTCCAATTACTTTCTTCAGCAAGAAATTGTTAGTGCAAATTCATAGCACCCCAAAATGAGCTCGGATCTACTATGACAAATGGCTAATTCGGTGTGAATGCACAACATTGAGTTTTCCCAAAGTGTGGGACCTTTGCAATTGGAGAAAATTCTCCAGATTGAATTTGGTTCTTACTCCTCTATTTAGGTGTATGAATGTAATTTTTGTAGAGGTTCTGATTCAAAATCCTACTCTAAAACTACCAAGGAGACAGGGTTGAGAGAAAACATGGAAATGGAAACAAAACTAAGCAAAAACAAAACGGTGATACACCAAAGGAGTGTTGAACTTCTTGTTTTGCAAAATAGACACAGATCATGGAGATATAGCATCAAAACATGCACAGATTGCTAAAATATAATGAAATATTAGAAGACAATAATAAATGCATGAGAGGATTGGAAAATCATTCACAGAACATGCATTATCATTCCCAAGTTTGATACAATGCATTACATGGGCAGAGAGGAAAAAACATGTTATGCAGTCTTCATGGGAGGTCTAAAACTCCTTCAAATCCACCTACTAAGGAGAAAAGAAGATCTTGCAAGAGCAAGGACGTCCAACCTTACAAAATGAGCCAAAACTGGCTTTTAACGATGAAAAACAGAACAGAGGAGAGAGAAATGTGGGAAATCCATTTTTGCACCCACCAACTAACAACATCCATTAAAACAGTAAGGGCACCTCTAAAATCTCATTTCCCAATGTTTTTAACCATGCTGGAGAAGAATGGGTACCATACCGCATTAAAATCTGGTAGTTGGATGTCATTTCTATGTTTTTCCCATGTTAGACACGTTTCTTCAATTTTCTCCCATCAAACTCCATCAAAATTCAAAATTTAGGGGTCCATTCTGTAGAGAATTTCAATAGCTTTCCAATGATACTAAAAATGTGAAAATCTGAGCTCTAGATCAAAAGATATGGCCCTCTAAAGATTTAAGGCAAACAGGCAAAATTAGGGGAAAATTCGGGTTCCCAAGCCAAAATTTAAATTTTTCCCTCTTTTTTCAAATTGGGAAAATTTCCCAAAAATCTCCACACCCCACTTCTCCCCTGACACGTGGCACCCTTTGGTTCGACCGCAGCTCAAAACAATATTTTGCCTCTTTTCACAAAATTGGGAAATTTTCCCAAAATTCTCCATGGGTGCGACTCCGCCGTGACGACATGGACACGTGGCACATCTTGATTCGATGCGGGGCCTTAACCAATTTTCTCCATTCTCCTCCACGGGCCCACGGCCGGTTTGTGACTTTGTGCCTTTTAGCCAAAAGTGCTAAGTGTTGAATTTCTCTCCATGCCTCCACTCGCCTTGACACGTGGCACTTTCTAATTGGTTGTGGGCCTACCTAGGGAAAATTTCCCCAAACTCTACCAAGCCATAACTCAAAAAATACAAGGAGTTAGGAGGACTTCTTTACCTTTCTGGAAAGGGGAAGAAAAATCCTATCTGATGAAGTCATTTCCAAAATATTTTGAGTGCTTGAAATGTGTAAAAATTTGACTGAGGCACAAGGAAGGAAAGAATGAAGGCAAGTTAGCCAAAATAAGCAGGGGCTCATTTTGGATAATAATTTTGGTGACTCAGAGGGGTCATCTACCTGCTAGATGAATGATCAATGGCCTTTGAAGCATCCATTAGGCATGGAGTCAAGCCTAATAACCAATTTTCATCAGAACCATGAAAATATGACCTCTAAGCCACTTGGAAACCCACTGAAACTTGAAATTGATCTTCACAACAATGCCACTGAAATGAATTGTGCAAGAGCAACCAAAACAACACCAAACAACTATGTACAAAATTGGAAATCATACATACCCCAAGTGGGATATGTAGAGTGTACACAAGCACTTATTATGCTGAAATCAAACCTACCTACACTACTCTAACCAAGAGCAAAGGGAGCTCAAACAAAGCCTCAGAATCGGTAGGGACAAATAGCTTCCCTTCCTCAAAATGGCAGCCATGCAACTGATTTGGCACTGAACATGGCTGGTTGGATGAGTGGAAAATCAATAAGAAGCTGGTCTTCTACCCAAATCAGCAAGGTGTCAACTGAAAGCAAATCAAATACCTCTTTTAGTTTCTCTGTATTTAGATTGAAGAGGTATTGCAGCTGATCCTTGGCACTTTACATATCATCCTCATGCTTAGAGGCAAGCATGACTGATTGTGGCTTCTCTTTTGGATCCAATGAAGCCAAATACCTAATTGGGCAAGGTCTGGTCCATTTGATATGCCCATAGCTCTGATTTTCATTCCAAAATGGAATCCTCTTGTAGACCTTCTTGGATGGATGGTGTGGAAGCAATGGTGGAACTCTTCTGTTGTTTTCCTTCCTCTTCCAGTGAAGAACATGGAAGATTAAAATCTTCCAATCTTGGCTCCAAAAGGTTGTTATAAAATGCAGGTTGCTGCAAATGAATGCTCTCCTTCATGGCAGTAGGTTCTTGTGTTTGGAAGATGGATGATGAAGGAGAAAACAATGGAAACTCAACTAGTTCCTCTCCATCAAAATAGTCCTCCAAATCTGACAGATAAACTACCTCATTGTTACCCTGCTGCAAATGTTCAACCTCCTCCATGGTGTTCTCTTGATCAGCAACTTGTTCACCATGGTTATCTTCATTCTCAAAGATGAAGTTTGAAATATCAAACTCTTCTTCAACGTTGGATTTTGAGAGAGATGAAGTGGAAGGAAGAACTGAAGGTTCTTCTATAGCCTTTTTTGTGCTCAAAGCTTTTAGATCTGCACTTTTCTCCTCCACAGCTAGAATTTGCTCCTCTTCTTTTGGGTTTGGGGCAGCTTCTCCTTCCTCTACTACTTGAAGACAATCTTGCTCTTGATTGAACTCTTCCCCTAGCATGAATTTTTTCAAATCAAAATCTTCAATCTACCGCTGAGAGGACAAGTTGGGGCTACAAGATCTCTTTTAGAGCTTTCCTCTTCCATGGTTGATTGTACAACTTGAATTGGATCAGCATTTTCTTCAAGCAGAGTGCCAACATGGAAACTACATTCTGAGCAAATTGATTGTTGATTTGCTTCTTCTTTTTTGCTCTTCTTTTGCTGCAACAAAATCAGCCTTGGCCACCACTTGTTCTTCAACCCTGACCTCCTCCATTGGTTTGACTAGCAAAGGGATCTTTGTAATCCCAAATTTAGCAACCCAACTCTTCGATTATCTGTCATTTCTTTTCTGTTAGGTTCCACTTCTTACCGCCCTTGACTGCATTTTGATTTCTATCTTCCTAACATGGATTTGGGAATGCAAGAGGAGGGGTGGGTTGTGACTCAACTATTTTTGTAATTATTTTTGGTGGTGAGGGAGGTGGAACTTCTTGTTTGTTTGGAGGGGATGATTTTTTGGAAGGGAAAAGGATAGAAGAATTGAAATGAGGTGGAAGATTAGGGGATGGAGAAATGAAATCAGCACTTGGGGCAGTATAGGCTAGATTTAGAATTTGGCATTCAAAATCAGGTGGTGTTGCTTGAGGAATGGAAAGAGAAAAACCAAATGATGGTGTAGAACTTACCCATTAACAAGGCTACCTAGCACCAAGTTTATAGGCCTCTATCTCTACTGTCCATTGTGCAAGTTGGGGCAGCATCTCAATCATGAAGTCCAACTTCTCTTGAGGGCTGAAGTGTCTTGGAAAAGGGCCTCCCCATGGACAGGGTGCTCTGAAACCAATTCAAAAGCCTCCATTTGAGTTGTTGCTCTTGATTGCACCATGCCAATCTCCATCTTTTGGATCTTCTCCAAGAAATCTACATTTTCTTCTTGACTTCCCTCATTGCATGCGTACCCTTTCTCTTGATATGTTTCATAACCAAACTAATTTTGGTATTGCTCATATGGGTAAGCATGATGATTTTGAATTTGTTCAAAATGCTGATTTGAAGGAGTTGTAAAACATGTTGGAGGTGGAATATACTATTGTTGTAAATGTGAATTCCATGATGGAAATGAATTCATGATTTCACAACTTCATGGAATGGAAAAGAGTGAAAGGGATGGAAAGAAGAATGGATGAAAATGAATGGAAAGAAGGTCTACAACTTCAAGAGATGGGTTGTTGATCGATGGAGTCACCAGATGTGTTTGCAAGTGCCTCCAAAGGCTGAAATTTTAAGCAGAAACACATCAACCTACAAAAATGAATTGGAAGACCTCTAAGGTCCCCTAAGCATGCCAAAACTATTAGTTCAAATTCACAAAGACCCCCAAAATGACCTTAGATTTGCTGTAGACAAATGGCCAATTCGGTGTGAATGCACAACATTGAGTTTTCCCAAAGTGTGGAACCTTTGCAATTGGGGTAAACTCTCCAGATTGAAGTTAGTTCTTACTCCTTTGTTTAGGTGTATGTATGCAATTTTTGCAAAGGTTCTGATTCAAAATCCTACTCTAAAACTACTAAGGAGACAGGGCTGAGAGAAAACATGGAAATGGAAACAAAACTAGAAAAAACAAAATGGTGATACACCAAAGGAGTGTTGAACTTCTTGTTTTGCAAAATAGACATAGATCATGGAGATGTAGCATCAAAACATGCACATATTGCTAAAATATAATGAAATATCAGAAGACAATAATAAACGCATGAGAGGATTGGAAAATCATTCACAGAACATGCATTATCATTCCCAAGTTTGATACAATGCATTACACTGGTAGAGAGACAAAAATGTGTTGTAGTCTTCATGGGAGGTCTAAAACTCCTTCAAATCTACCTGTTAAGGAGAAAATAAGAGCTTGCAAGAGCAAGGACGTCCAACCCTTACAAAATGAGCCAAAACTGGCTTTTAACGATGAAAAAACAAAACAGAGGAGAGAGAAACGGGAAATCCATTTTTTTCACCCACCAACTAATAGCATCCATTAAAATGGCAAGGGAACCTCTGTAATCTCATTTCCCAATGTTTTTTACCATGCTGGAGAAGAATGGGTACCATACCGCATTAAAATTTGGTAGTTGGATGTTGTTTCTACATTTTTCCCGTGCTTTGGAGACGTTTCTTCAATTTTTCCCATCAAAATCCATCAAAATTAAAATTGAGGGTTCCATTGTGTAGATAATTTTAATATCTTTCAAATGATACAAAAATGTGAAAATCGAGCTCTAGATCAAAAGATATGGCCCTCTCGAAGATTTACAAAGAAAACAGGAAATTAGGACAAAATTCGGGTTCGCAGTCAAATTTAAACTTTTCCCTCTTTTTCAAATTGGGAAAATTTCCCAAAAATCTCCACACCCCACTTCTCCCCGACACGTGGCACCCTCTCGGTTCGGCCGCAGCTCAAAACAACATTTTGCTTCTTTTCGCAAAATTGGGAAATTTTCCCAAAATTCTCCGCGGGCCCGACTCCCACCGACAACATAAACACATGGTGCTATCCTATTGGTCGATTAGACCAAGTGTTCAAGTTTTCATTTTTGTGCTTTTGTGGTTTTGGCAAAAAACAAAATCCTTCCCTTCCCCCGACTCCCGCTGACGACATGGACACGTGGCGCATCTTGATTCGATGCGGGGACCTTAACCAATTTTCTCCATTCTCCTCTGTGGGCCTATGGGCTAGTTTGTGACTTTGCACCTTTTAACCAAAAGGGCTAAGTGTCAAATTTATCTCCGTGCCTCCCTCCGCCTTGACACGTGGTACTTTCTAATTGGCTATGGGCCTGCCTAGGGAAAATTTCCCCTCCAAACTCCGCCGAGCCATAACTCAAAAACACAAGGAGTTAGGAGGACTTCTTTACCTTTCTAGAAAGAGGAAGAAAAATCCTATCTGATGAAGCCATTTCCAAAATCTTTTGAGTGCCTAAAATGTGTAAAATTTTTACTGAGGCACAAGGAAGGAAAGAATGAAGGCAAGTTAGCCAAAATAAGTAGGGCTCATTTTGGATAATAGAAACATGAGAGATTGGATGTATTCTGTTGTTTGTGGAAGTTCTAATTTTTATGTTATAGTACCAATCTTCTACAATAGTTGATAGGGGCCATAATACTTAGGTGAAATTTTTTTATCCTTCCTCTGTTGTTTCAAATACATTTTCTCGATATGGTTGTAAACACACAAAACCCACTCATTGACTTCAAAATGCCTTTTAGTGCGATGTTGATTAGCATGTTGCTTCATGTGGTATTGTGTTATGGCTAAGTTCTTCTTGAGACTAAAGAGGACCTCTTGCTGATGTTGAATGTGTTATACCACTGCTCTAACCCTTGGTTGTCCTCTCAATGATGATATGATGGATGGTGGATGGTACCCATGGAGTACCAAAAAAGGAGACATTTTGGATGAAGTATGGAAGGAATCATTATACCACCATTCTACAAGTGGTATTCATTGGACCCATCTCATTTGTTTATCTGAGGTGAAGCAACAGAGATATCCCTCCAAACACTTATTTAAAAATTCATTTTTCCCATCAGATTGGGGATGATAAGAAGAGCTACGAGCTAACTGAGTACCCAAACATGAGAATAAATCAGTCCAAAAATTATATTTAAATATAGGTTCCTCGTCACTTACTATAATCTTCGGTGTCCCGTATAGCTTCGAAATGTGTCCATGAAGGCTATTATTATCTGTTTTTGCATTAAATGGGTATGACAAGGCACAAAAATGAGCATATTTGGTCAATCTATCCACCACAACCATGATGACATTTTTTCTTTCAAATTTAGGA
This sequence comes from Taxus wallichiana var. yunnanensis, assembly GCA_018340775.1. NCBI lineage: Eukaryota > Viridiplantae > Streptophyta > Pinopsida > Cupressales > Taxaceae > Taxus > Taxus wallichiana. The sequence goes on along the minus strand of CM031242.1, from coordinate 757,308,192 downwards.
AATATTTTGATAAATTCCATGAAACCTCTTCCCACCATTGTTAGGAAGATAGAGGTTGTAGAAGATGAGGGGATTGAAATATTTCTCCCTTATTTTTCTTACAAACAATGTATTTGGCCAAAATTTTTAGACATTCCCTTTGAGCCCTTCCTAGAAGAAATCTTGTTTGATTTGATGATAAGTCTTCAAGAATCTAGAGTTCCCCATACTTTGGGAAGCGTGAATCTCATACAAAACCCTATTTTTAAGGGTGGAGTTCTTGCATAGGTGTAATCTATCTTTATACCATAAAGCATCCGATTTCCATACAAATTTTTCAAACATGTTTGGATCATTCTGGATATTATAAATGAGGTTTTATGTAGTTGGTTCATTACTCCATTTGGAATGAAGCCTCCTCTACCCAATCTTCCTGTAAGATGGATATGGCACATAACAATGTTGCAGTTGATTCATCTTTCCTAGACAAAGCATCCACAACTACATTCTCCTTCCCTTTCTTGTAGATAATCTCAAAATCATATCCCAACATCTTTGAGAGCCATTTTTGTTGTTCTTCATATGATAATCATTGCTTTAAAAGTATTTTTATCCATTTTTACCCCCTTATAAAAATGGAAAACTTAGGATAACCTGGACCCGGGAAGTTAACGGGGCTTCAGGTTGAATTCGAGAGAGAATCGGGTAATTTCTCCGTGTTTAGATCACTTACGCTTGTTTTGGGGGTTTAGAAGTGTTTGGGACATTTTTTCCTCTTCTAGGTTTCAAGAACTTGGTCAACTGGATTAAGAAGGGACAAATTTGAATAAAAATTTCCTTAGAACTTTTATTGGCATTTTCCTAACTCCCCATCCAAGGGAAAATTCTAGGAGTTAGTGAAAAAATGGGAAAAAATGGATACAAGGGGAAACAATTGGATTTGAGGAATTATTCTACACTTTCCCTAGTCTCTTCACTCTCTATTTTTCTTGGGGACTAAGGTTCTGGAACCTTCCTTTAACCCACAATGAATAAGTTTAGTGTAGTGCGGATGGCGGAGGTTGTGTGCATACTTTGGAGGATCACAGGAACTTGTTCCCTATGAGGTCAATGTCTCTAAATGGGTTTAAAACCTACAACTCAATCATCTAGAAACACATGGTAAGAGGAGGATGTTGTGGGTGGATCGGGGGTATAGGAACTTGAGGCACTAAGGGAACGGGTGTGGGAGGCATGATTTCTAGCTAAGCATTCGATGTCCACAAAGAAAGGATTTTGAGGTGGATAGGAGCCGCGAGCTCACCGAGCTCTCTCGGTGAGTTAGTTTAGGAGTTAAGTGATTCAAAGGAATAAAGAGCACAGGAACTAGTTCCCCATGTGGGAACTACTTCCACGCAAGGATGAAATGTCTCGCACCAATACCTAGTGGACATGTGGCCGAGGTGAAGGGTTAGCTCAAATAAGTTAACCAATCTCACCAAGCTGAATGAAGATTTGCGAGGAGTCATAAGGGGATGAGCCAAGCAAGGAGCTTGGTGAGCTATCTGAGCTCGGCTGAGTTTGAGATGTGGAGGTAGATGAGTTAGGTGTGGGTATGCAGATAGATTGGGCGCCCATGGAACCAAACACCCAATTCCATGTCCCCTATGCTCCCCACAGACACCAATTAAACCCGCAAGCCATAAAAAATTAGAAAACGTATAGGGGGCAAAAAAAATAAAAAAATTCTAAGTATGGGGGACTAAGATGAGAACACAGAGGCCGAAACTTTTGGAAATGTGCCTCCACAACCCGCAAAGATTGTATCTTCATTCACAATTATCCATTTTTATGAAATTAGTATGGACAAGATCATAATTTTCTCCCTTTCCCTTTGAATCAATAAAATATTGAAGTTAGATGGAGTAGGTAGGTGGAAAATGTAAAAAACTCACCCAATTCCAAATGATACATCCCAGAAAAGAGAATTGGAGTTAATGAGGTAGGGGTCAAATTTCTTCATCCATAAGGCACAAGTACATGAAATTATGGGTTTTACTGGGCCATCCCATCTCGTTTGCAGGTAAATTAATGGTTTTTGTTGGTGGTTGAAGTAGGATTTCGGGTTTCTCTCCCTCTCTCTCTCTCATTCTTCTAATAATATATGTAAAACATAGCTCATTTTTGTAGAGGAGGAGCTGGACAATTTTGCAATGTTGTTCTCTTCTTCTTCTTTGTTGGGTGGTTGTAGAGCTCCAAGCCTCCATTTTTAAGCTTTGTAATGGGGATTCATGCCTTCTTCCTCAACAATGATGTATTGTGCAACACTTTGGAGCAATAAAATCAGTGTTTATGATTGTTTCTCTATCCTTGCATTGGTTTCCATTGTCTTCTCATGCCTTTCTTCATGTCTGCAGTATTTTGTGCATATTTCATGTTCTCATTTCAATTTTATAGAATGTTGTGCTTAAATGAAATGGTGTATTGTATGTATCTTGGTCTTTGATGCTTTTCCATCCTCTTCATGCTCATTTTTCTCCATTTTCATGCATTTTGGATACCTGCCTAATGCCCCCTCTTTTCTTGGTGATTTCACCTTTTAGTGTAGGATTTCCTTGTTTGCATGCATTTTCCTTCTTCCTAGTCCTTGGAATTCATAGGATAGGTTAAGATAGGTGTATTTATACATTAGGAGTAGTTGTAGCATTAGATTAGGTAGAGGAACCAACCTTCTCTGGAGGGCCATCTCAAGTTTGCAAGTCCCATAACTTGAGATATGGTCCAATGTTAGCAAATTATTGTTCAACCCCAGTCATTGCTAGTGGTGTTGTCATTAATGTCATGTGGCATTGATGGAAAAAGGGCAAGCAATGGAGATTGAGTTACCAAGAAGTCAAGAAGATGAAGGTTAATTTGTAGTGTTAGCTCACGAGTAGTTCCAAGTGATTCCATTGTGTATCGTAGTCATGACAAGATTGTTATTAAATGACAAAGAGAGTTCGAGTTCGGTTTGGTTTCATGAAAGTGTCAAGGTAATGACATGTAAGTTCTTAGTGACAATGTGCATGGTCAAGCAAGCAAGGTATGTGAGAGGTGCATAGGTTTCATAAGGTCATACATAGTCAATCATTTATGGTTTAGGTATTATTCGAGGTTTCCCGAGTCAAATAGAGTCAATAATTTGTGGTTCGGTATTATTCGGTGTTAAGTGTGTATGGTCATCTCATGAAGGTGATTCAAAGGTTGTCGGGGTTGTCAAAGTTTTCGGGATGGTTATAGATACATTCGTGGTCAATTAGATGTGAAACAGGTGTCTCCAAGATATATGTGGTGTTTTAGCAAAAATACAATGGTCTCTCGGCTTACGTATTGTGGCATTCAAAAGGGTCCAAGATGATTTAGGATGGTTCTAAGGGTCTTAATCAAGTTTTTGAATGTCATGAACATAAGAATAAAGTTCTTGACATAAAGAAAAAAATCCATTGGTATAAAGAACAAAGTTGTGCGTAAAGAAGAAAAACCACGATAGACCGTAATGCTACATATAGTAGATCAAATCCGCAAGAGAAGAAGGAAAGTTGTATATAACTAGAAAAAATTGTAGGTAAAGAAGGAAGTCATTGAATATTGCAAAATCTGTGAGAAATGAAGGAAAGCCATGGATGGCTTGAAAAATCTGCCATAAAAGGGAAAATCCACGACTCAAAGGAAAAATCATGTAATACAAGGAAAGAGTAGAGTGTGGATATGTTATGTGATGGATGAACTTTGTCCATATGGAACAAATTCAATTTATTCAATTAATGAACGAAATGGCTAAATGTTTTTTAAAAATATCAAAAGATAGTATATTACAGAATGTGTACTTTTTCTCGATGAAAACACTGACACTGATCCGAAATATCTTGAGCTCAGTGTCGAATTTAATGTGCTTTGACTTTGTGGAAAATTGATTACATCCTCTAGATCATGAAATCTAAAATCTTGATTTCAAGGAACTATTAATTATTAGAGAGGAAATATGGATCATTCTTTTTAATTTGTTGAAAATCCTAGAATGATGAGAAATCTATTTTTAGAAATTTTTCCATAACCGCTCCACAAACAATGCATTGAATATTTAATGCACTCGAGAAAATTGAAAGGTCAAGTTTTAAAATCCGAATATAAAGAAAGTAAATGGAGTTGGTGGTATTCATTTTTAATAGATAGAATTTATAAACACATAGTGGAGAGATAGAATGCACAACACACCAAAGAAGTGATGGAGAGTGTTGATTGTCTATAAAATTAAAAATCCATACAAATATGTAGGCTACTCAAGCAAGAGGGGATGCATTCGATTTAAAGGAGCAATAGAGGAGAAATATCCATCCATGAATATTTGAAGTGATGAAAATCCATTGATGAGATGAGAAAAGAGTCTCGCATGGATAGGAGATATAGTTGCATAATGCAAATTTGTTGAAAAGAAGAGAAAGGAGGAATTTAGCCCATAGTTATTGCAGAAACAGAGAAATAAGAAAGTGTTATTAAATGATTATCTATTGAGAGGAAAGCTACGTGCTAAAGGAGACATTATTGTATGTTGTAGATCTATTGTTAGAAAAGAGGAGAGCTACATGCTGAGGAAATTGCAGTAGAAATAGAGAGGTGATACGACCATCAATGTGTTGAAATAAAAGAGAGTTGTGTATACTTTGAAGGGATAGAACCATCAAGAAGAAAATAATGTGCGACAAATGTGTGAGGGGAGAGACTAGAAAGAGGTAAGATGAATATTGTATATCTAAATTTGAAAAGTAATTGAAAATGAATGAAATAGTAAGGTGATCACAATTTGTTGTATGAGCAACAAGCATCTAGATGATCAAATACTGAGTGTATAATATACATCTAAGTTGTAGCTTAGATCTCAGGGGGTTGCAACCTCCTTGTGGGTATTAGCCTACGAGAAGATCGCTTATAGCTGATTAAATTCTAGGGGTTGAAGCTCCTTGTAAGTGGTGGCTTACTAAAAGATCAAAGTGGGTGTTGAATCAGAGTTGGGAGTTGTGGCTTCTAGGTAAGTTGTTACTTTTTGAATATTGGGTGGTGGCCTGGTTAAATTATTGGAGTTGTAGCTCCAGATTGAGTTGTAGCTCAATCGGGAAATCATTGTAACTACACAGGACAATTGTCCAGATAATGAACTAGTTTCCATGGGTTTTTATCTTGAAATGGTTTCCCACATTATATCTAGTCTCCTCATGTGCATGTGTGTATGCTTCTCATTTTATATCTTTCATAATTAATGTTGCATACTTATGTCAATCAATCAAGGTTAACAATAAATTTTTAACAAGGTGACAATTGATTGATAAGTTTTAATCTGACTCGATTCACCCCCTCCTCTTAGTTCCTTAAATTCCTAACAATTGGTATCAGAGCGATGGTTCTCCTGTGTTAAGCCTAAAATCTTGGTGGTGATCCTGAAGGCATAAGCATGGCAAGATCCACTTATAAAATCATTAGGATGAAGCTCGCAAAGAAAGGTTGATGATGGCAATAGAAAGTTGCAGCAGCTCTGAGACATGATTTAGATGATGAAAAATCTAAAGTAAATCTAGAACCTTAGTTGGAATGTGCTCTAGAAGAATTAGATAGGTCAAGGAAGAAAAATAAGAAATTGAAATCATAAATCAATGCCTATGAGAAGCACATAACCCTTCTAGAAAATAAATTAAGCAAGTAAGATCAACATGACAATCAAGAATGCAAAGAAACTGATTCTCAATCAGAGAAAGTGTTGAACTCTCTCAAACTCAATGAAGAAAAGGTAGAGGAACTTGAGGAACAAATAAATATGATCTCTAAAGCTCTCAAGGACAAAATTGAAGAGTGTGACAAAATCAGCTTAGCAATAAAGACACTTTAAGATGACCTTAATTAAGAAAATGTGAAGAACAACAAAGATAAAGAAGATGCCTGCTAGAAGCTTGAAGATGAACTAAAAACTCTAAAGACTGAGATGGAACAAGTTACTAATCAACATAATGACTTGATAAGCAAAAAAATATAGTCTAGTGAAATAAAGCATGAGGTATGTCAAGCATCCATCTAAGCCAAAAGTAAAGAATGTGAGAAATTAAATGCAGATTTGAATGCTCTCATAGAGGAACTCATACAAGAAAGAAAAATAAATGAAGGTTAAACCAAGTCATGTTTGTTGTCAAAGATGGTTAGAGAACAAAGTGGATGACAAGGTTGGTTCCATCATGCAAAAAAAAATGAATCTACATAAAGTGTTTCACCTATTCTTAGATCATTTCTTTGAAGTTGTGTGAAACAAATAGGGTAACAGGCGTAGGAGGAATACATGTTCAAGTGTTGGTTGATGGCTTGTTACACATGTATGAATTCCAGATCCACGGCTGATCGTGAGAGCTTCCTTTTGGCTAGGAGGAACTACCTATAATGAAAATAAGACCACCATAAGGAATTAAACAATATGGGCAGTGAACTGCCTAGCGTATGCTAGATCCGGAAGTATGATACTTCCTAGATGGTTGTCATCATCCTTGTTTTAAACAATTTAATGTTGTAAACAAAGTAAATCCTATTGTTATTAAAAATGATTGAGGTATATCACTTAAAAACATAATAAGAAATAGATCTAATCTAATAGGCTAAGCTAGAATAGAATCCAAAGGTCAAATGATTGGTTCTGGGTCTCTGCAGGTTTGATAGAGGTCTCGGGTAGATCACAGGTGAATGGGGGTGAGATGAAATTTGGTGGGTAGGTCTTTGTTCTAGGTTGTGTGGGAAAATACAGAGACCGGTGTTGGTCAAGGGTGACTGACGGTGGTTAGGTGTAACCGGTCTTTACTATGAGATCTGAAAATGTCACAGAACAAGTTGTGGTCTCCTTTGTGATTGCACAAAGGAATTTGGTGAGTTAGGGTGAAATATTGGGTTACTAGAGTAGGATTTTGCAAGGTTTTAATGGGTATATGGAGGTGAAAATGTCGGAGAAGGTCAATAGGGGGCAAGATAAATAATGGATGATAAAATGATGATGAAATGAAATAAACCAAGAAAGTATGATGTTATCCTTTCTTGGATTTCCTTCCTAAATGTCTCGTGTGTGAGAGATGGAGGTGCTTGATGAGGGATTTGAAGGATGCAAGTGATCACCAATCAAGAAAATCTTCTCGTATGGGTTGCATGTACACTCCTCTTTGCTGGATAGATCGGATCATGGCTAGGATGGCTGCACGGGAGAAGATGCTTAATCTCCTTCCTTGCATGTGGGTTTTCACCGGAATTTGCTCTCAAGATGTGTTATCTCTCTCGAGATGTGTTCTTTCTCGTCAACCTTCTCCCAATGTTTTCCAACCTTGAGAATAAGGTATTTTAGTGGTTAAAAGGGGTAACCGACAATGGTCGAACTTAACCGGCACGATTAGGGGTAACCGACGCGTCGGTCAAGGAAGGATTTCCTAGGTTTACTAAACTAGGGAGATCCTCCCGATTTCCTTGGATCTTGTATCATTATCCCACGGATTATCTGAAAGCCTCTTGTGAGCATGTGGGAATGTGGTTAGAGGGAATCTAGGCATTTATTTTTAGGGTTTGGGTAAGTCTTAGGTAGTTATGGCAACTTACGAAGAATAGGTCTTAGGTTGTGTTGTTGCAAACTCACAAAGCACCCCTAGATGCGAGATCGGCTTCTAGGTTGATGTTCGAGCATCAAGTGTGATTGCACAACATGGAATCCTTTCTCCAAGTGTGGGACTTGTAAAGATGAGAAAGGATTCTCCGAGAGAAGGCTGTTCCTATTCCTCTGTTCGATGCACACAAAAATGCGAGAGGTTTTACTAAAACCTAATCTAACTTGTCAAGGAGACAGGGTGAGAAAATGCATAGAATAAAACCTAAACTACAGAGGTGATGCACCAAGGAATGTTAGACACTCGTTTTGCAAATCTAACACAGACCACATAGATGCAATACAAACACTATGCACAGGTAACCAAACTGTAATAAGAGATCAAAATAACAACAATGAATACATGAGAGGGTTGAGAATCAATCACAAACATATATATATTGCTCAAGAGTCGATACAGTACATTGCAGTGGCCAAGAGGTAAAAACTGGCATTACAATCCATATGGGAGGTTTGAAAAGCTCCACAAATTCTCTTGCAAGCAGGGAAGAAGGGAGGATGCAAAACAAGAATGTCCGACCTCTTAAAAGGGCTCCTCTTTACAATATATATCGAAGAAATGAGAGGGGAAGAGAGGAAATCCAGAATCTGCCCCAACCACTTCTTGGTAGCATTTAAATCATCTCATTATGATCCAAGCGGCGGATCCTGGCAAAACGGCGGGCTGTCTAACAGGAGCGGCGAGCTGTCTGCTGCATTAAAGTTGGTAGTTGAAGCATTACACGTGTCAGAGACGTTTTCTTAATTTTCTCCCTCCAAACTACACCAAAATGCAAGATTGACCCCAAAATCATGTAGATAATTTCAACATCTTTCCGTTGATATAAAGAATGTGCAAATCCAAGCTCTGGATCGAAAGATATGATGATCTGAAGATTTAGGGCACAAAACAGGTGAAAATGGATTTTTAAATTTCTTTTCCCGCGCTCTGCCATCTGGACGACACGTGGCAGGCTCTGGTCCGCTGAGCAATTCCCTCTCTCCACCTTTTCGCGGGCTTTTCTTGTGGTCTCCTTAGACTCGGACACGTGGCACTATTTCATTGGTTCGGATCAGTGCTCGAAAACTCGCCCCTTTGACCTTTTGGACCTTTTTCCTTGGCGACACGTGTCATGCTGCGATTCATCCACGGGCCTGCCGGCTTTTCACGTCCTTTTGTCCCGGACGTCCCTTTACTTCGCGGGACAAAAACTTCCGATCCGCCCGAATGGGCTTCCATGTCCCTTTCTGCCGGTGACACGTGTCATGCTGTGATTGGCTTTCGGCTCCTTCGGCTATCCGCGTCCCGTGCGTCCCTTTGTCCCATTTGTCTTTGTGCTGAAATTTCCTATTTCGGCCGAACCAGCTGGTTTGCGCCCTTTTGTCCCTAATGTTTAGTACGAAAGTTCTCCATTTTGGCCGATCCAAGGCGGTTCAAGGCGTCCTTCGCGTCCAAATGTCCGGCGAGCAGCTAGCCATTTTTCTTCTCCTTCGGCCGAACCGGCTTTCGCGTCCCCGACGGCTTGATTGTTCCACTTGTCCCGGTGCTTCGCGGGCCACACAGGCATTTAGGCCGAACCGCCTTGGTGTCCCGAATGTTCCAAATATTTCTAAGACAAGGACTTAGCCGATTTTCATAATTTTTTCTCGTCCAGGCTTATTTTCTGTAACTTCTCGCATTCTCTCAGAGCTCGTTCTTTTTCAGCCTGGGACTTGAGAATCCTGATGTATGTTATCAATTCAACCCTGGGGGGGTGAAATTGGATAACAATTTGGCGACTCAGCGGGGTCATCTGCCTGCTAGATGAAAAGACCAGTTGCCTTTTTGCGATCCATTGGGCATGGAGTCATAAGCAATGACCTGAAATGAGCCTGATACTGCAACTCCTTCTACGAGAGCACGCTGAACTGTAAAAACTCAATCCAGGAGCAACAAAACCTGTGCCAAAGCACTTAGGGAAACTGAAACCTAACTACAACAAGACAATGTGCATACGCACTTAGAGGAATTGAAATCTAGACTAATATTTACAAGGGTGAACCTTTTACTTTCAGTAGCAATGTTTGAGATAGATTCCATTTACTGGAATCTGCAGTTCTTCACCGTCCAATGAGGCCAATTGGAAAGCATTGCTGCTCTTGCACTTTGTGACCATGTATGGGCCACTCCAAATGGCATCAAATTTTGAATGCCTTCCCGGTTTTGTCTCTGTCCGCATCCCATTTCAACACTAGATCTCCAACTTGAAAAGATCTATCCTTGGCCTTTCTATCGAAGGTCTTCTTGATCAAAGCTTGATCCTTTTCCATTGCTTGGGATGCCTGATTTCTGATCTCTTGCAGCTCCATCAACTCTGCATACCTCACCTCCATGGGCTCAAATTCAAGTAACTCCAACTGCTTCATGAGTTCCAATGTTGGCAACTCAAGTGACATGGGCAAGATTGCCTCTCTTCCATAGACAAGCCTGAATGGAGAGTTGCCTGTGGATCTTTTGGGAGTGATCCTATCAGCCCATAAGGCTGATTTCAGCTTGGTGTGCCAAGACCTCTGATTCTCATCAAGAGTTCTCCTAATGATCTTCAACAAGTTCTTGTTTGTAGACTCGGCCTGGCCATTACCCTGAGGGTAATAGTTCGATGAAGTGCTCAGGTAAATACCGTTCTTGACGGCCCACTCAGTCACCTTAGATCCAATGAATGCCAATGCATTATCAGAGATTATTGTGGTAGGTACACCAAATCTGGTTGTTATTCCCTCATAAAAGTCTAGGATGCTAGACTCATTTGCCTCTTTGAGTGCTCTTCCGTCATCCATTTGGTGAAGTAGTCTGTGGCTGTCAAAATCCATTTATGCCCTTGGCTTGAATTGGGATTAATGACTCCAATGAAGTCCAAACCCCATTGCATGAATGGCTGGTCAACTGAGATTGGATGCAATGGAAGGGCAGCAAGTCTTTCTTTTCCTATGAAGAATGCACAATTCTTACACCTCTTGATCCATGCATAGCAATCACTGAAAATTTTAGGCCAATAATAACCAGCCTTCATGATTTTTAGAGCTGTCACTCTTGGTGCAAAATGGCCACCAGCTGGTCCACCATGAAACTCTTCCAACACCCTTTGAATCTGATCTGTGCTAATGCATCTCAGCAACACTCCATTCACGTCTTTCTTGAACAAAACTCCATCAACAATGGCATACGGACAACCTGTAATCTGAAGTGTCTCCTTTGGGTCTTGTTCATTTCTGGGGGGCACTGGCCTGTACCTAGGAAGTGCATAATATCTTGGGTCCAGCAAGGAATGGGGAAAGCATTGTCTTCTTCATGATTGCCGCTTGGCTCATGGCTGTCCTGGACTATCAAAACAGCCTCTTCTTCGTTGCATACTTCCTTTTGCTTCCCTAAAACCAGCTGCTCACACAGTCCTTTCCCTCTTACCAGCTTGGTGATCTTGATATCAATGTCATACTCCATGACATGGGTGATCCAACCTGCCCTTTTCTCATTCAAATCTTTGTTGAGGAGGAAGTCCTTAACTCCAAAGATGTGAGACCAAAGAATGGACCTTGTTGTTTGAGACTAAATGCTTGAATTTCTTCAAGCTTCTGATTACTGCAAGTACATGTTTTTCAATAAAAGAGTACCTCACCTCGCAGTCATCTAAGCTCTGGCTGAAAAAGGCAATCGGCTGCTCATCATTATCTTTTTCTTGCACTGCAATGGCGAGAGATAGTGTCATTGCTCCCAAATGCGTAGAGGATGAAATCCTTGGAGAAGTCCAGGTTGATGAGGGTTGGTGCACGGGAGATAGCTTCTTTGATTACTTGAATCTCTCCTTGCCTTCTGCTTTGTCCACTTAAAAGCCATGCTCTTTTTAACATTTTGGTGATGGACTTGACAAGGGCTGCAAAATCTAGGATAAACTCTGCGGACAAAATTGATCCTTCCCAAGAAACTTTGCAAAGCCTTCTTGTGACTTGGCAATGGCAAAGTGCTCTTATGGCTTCAACCCTCTCCGGATCAATTGCCAGTCCCCTTTTCGAGACAATATGGCCAAGGATCTTTCCTTCATGAGCCAGGAATATGCATTTTTTGGGGTTCAATGATACTCCGAACTTTCTACACCTCTGAAACACTTGCCTGAGGTGAAAGAGATGGTCTGCTTTGCACTCTTTGAGAAGATAGTGATATCATCTAGATATATCAGCACTATCTTGTTGATCAAGCCTTTGAACGCCATGTCCATTGCCCTTTGGAAGGTAGCACCAGCGTTGGACAGCCCGAATGGCATCTTCTTGTAAGCATATGTGCCCCATTTAGTTGTGAAGGTTGTCTTGAATTGATCTTCTTCTTTCACCATCACCTGATTATACCCTGAGTAGCCATCTAGGAGAGAGAATCTCTCTGAACCGGATACTACTTGCAATATTTGTTCCATTGAAGGAAGTGGGTAATGATCTTTGAGAGATGCCCTATTGAGGTCTCGGAAGTCCACACACAACCTGATTTCTCCGCTCTTCTTCCTGACCGGAACCAAGTTAGCAACCCAGCTTGAGTGCTTGATCGGGAATATAATGCTTGCCTCTATTAGCTTATTTAGCTCTTTCTTCATCAGAGGCTCAATGTGAGGGTTGACTGGTCTCTGCTTCTGCCTAGTGGGCTTAGCATCTGGATCCAATTCTATGGTATGTTGTGCCAAATTTGGATTGAATCCTCTCAAGTTTTCATAGCTCCAAGTGAAGACATCTGGAAATTATTGGCAAAGCTGAACAAAATCAGATTTCTCTTGTGAGGTACTTACTTTTCCAATCTGCAATGTTTTGCCTTCTTCCACTAAAATAGGCTCTGAATCCTCACCCTTTACTTGAATGTTTGCCTTCTCCTTCCGGAACTGATCATTCGGGTTGAAGATTGACTCCAAGGTTATGAGGCCTTTTGGTAATTTGTTAGTTCTCAACTGCACCACTTGGTCACCATACTACTGATGCAACTTGTCTTGATTCCTAGCAGAGAACTCAGCTTCTTCTTGTAGGAAATTGATGATTTGTTGGTCATTCTCAAACACTTGCCAACTGACATTGTTATCCGGCACTGAAGGCCTCACAATCACGTGGATGTTTGGTTGTACCTTGTCTTGTTGAATGCTTTTCGTAATGTCAAAGGCTGCCCCTACTGCTACAAGCCTGTCAGCAACTTGATTCTCTTTCCTAGGAATGGATTCGATGCCAAAACCTTCAAAATCTTCCATGAGGTCCCACACCCTGTTCTTGTAGCACTTAAGTAGATCATTCTTGGCAAAGATGTCGTCCCTTGACTGATTTACAATCAATTCACTATTCCCAAAGACTTGCAGATTCTTTATCTTTCTCTTGATTACCCAATGCATCCCTTGCACCAAGGCTTCATATTCAGCAGTGTTATTGGAGCATGCAAATTGAAATATAAAATCTGAATAGTACTTTATTCCTTGAGGTGAAACAAGCATGGCTCCACCTCCTACACCTTGCCTACTCCTTGATCCATCAAAAAATAGCTGCCATACCTCGTTGTCATCATTATGGCTTGGCTTGGTGATGCTAGGAACAGGTTGATTTTCTTCGTGTATACAATAGACTCCTAGCTCAGATTCTTCTACTTCTTGATAGGGATCAAAAGCATGTATCTTGTTTGCCCATTCATCAAGAGTTAGGTCCAGGATACTTCCAACCTTGGTGTCAGCCTCATCAGTACTAGGGTGATCTTCTTGATCAAATGCTGAGCAATTGGCATTAATCTGACTTGGGGTGTAAGGCTCAATATGGAAGTTTGCAATGGGTTTGGACCTAATTGTAGCCTTAGTTCCATACCTTGTTCTAAATAGCATGTGAGACCAATCAGCAGACAAATACCCTCCAATCTTGGCTGTGAAGTCCCTTGACAAGCAAAGGGCAAAGAGTGGTGGAAGGTCTATGATTGATACATCTTGTAAGACAACAACATTTGGACATGCATGCAAGGTAAGACTCAAGTTTTTAATCACTCCAACTGATTGCTATTGTTGTCCCATCCAATTGCACTACTCCTTTAGATATCACTTCATATTCGAGACCCAGCTGATCAGCTATTTGCTTGGGCATCACGAGCTACTTGCCCCAGGAATCAATCATGCAATTGTGTACTAGTTTATCCCCAATGATTAATGAAACATAGAAAGGAGGGGGCTTCAACATTTTACCTTGTTGTCCTCCATGACTTCCTTCAGGCTGGGCAGCATTTGTAAGCACTTTGTCTTGCATCTCCGAACCCGCCCGATTCGAAATTGTCCAATCCTTCATGGCGTACTGCAAAGCATCTCTTTGGCCTGGGATAGATAGGGATTCCCACATTGATATGTTAACATTTGTATTCTTCATCTGATCAATGATACTGAATGGTGATGAAGAATCTCTCTGTTGTCCTTTGGTTTGCACGTTTACTCCCTGCACGTGGGCAACAACAAATTGCACTTGAGTTGGCCTAGGGCTATTTCTTAGCTGCCCTTGTGTATTTGAAACCGGACTCTACTTGCCAATCATTTGTGGAGTCGTGGAAGGTTGTGGATTGGTTGGGGCTAATGGCTATTCTTCACCCGATTCCTCCTTTTTGACCTTGTGTTGGCTCATGAACACCTTGAGAAACTACTCCGATTCATGCCACGAAAATCTTCTCGCTTGCCCGCCTCGCCAATGTAGTGTCATTTGGGGCTGATTGCTTTGTTGGAATGTTTTTGTTGTTGGTTGTTTCCTTGACCGCCTCGCCTCTCCACACCGTGTTGTCACCATTAGTGCTTGATTGAGAGCACCACCAAGCACATGGATTGGTTATGAGGCTCGTTCCATGGAAAGCACCAATCATATTCCTGGGCAATGTTATTCTGCGTTGGCACTAATGCCTTAGAGGCAGATATGGCATTTGGATTATAGGGCTAGAATGGTCTATTGGTAGGAGGCCTTACTTGGCTTTGATTTTGATTCATATTTGCAGCTAGATTAGGTGGTCTTTGTGGTTGGTATGGCTACCTATTAGGCTAAGCTTGGGGTTGATAGGAAGGTCTGAAACCTTGGGCTTGCTACCTCTTGAGAGTAACTAGCTCATTGCCTAGGTTTTGCAACTATTTCATGACCTCTTGAAGCTCATTTGGGGCACTTGGAGATGAAGTGGAAGCTTCATTTGAACTCTGGTTTCTAGGAGTGGGAACAGGAGCCAAAGTGGGTGCTTGACTAGTGCTTGGATTTTCTAAGTTTGGATACAAGGGCATGGGAGGCCTAGGAGCCAGTTACAAATTAATAAGACAGCTTTTCAGCCTAATGGCAATGCTATAAGCCATAGGGATTGTTGTGCCTCCCATGGACTGAATTTACATAGAAATATCGAATTCAAAGCTTTAAGGTAATATAGAAAAGCACCTCCCATTGGCTCGACCGCCACTGGGAATCCTATCCTAAGACCTTTGAAATCTGAAGTTAAAGTCGGTCAGCTGCTCGTTGGGAGCCCTCTTGATGGTTGTCAACTGCTCCAAAAGAGACAAGTTGTCTCCCTTCTCTCCAAATTACTCGTGAAGTGCAATGCACAACTGATTCCAGTTTGTAATAGAACCAGCTCCAAGGCTCCTAAACCATTGCAATGCTTTACCCTTGAATGAAGATGCCAGTAATTTGACAGCCACTTGCATTTCATCAATTTCATGGATTGCACAAAGGTTAGCAATATCTTTAACATGATCACCTGGAGTAGTCTGATTTTCTCCGAAGTAGGGAATTTTCTTCAAGGCTGCAATAGGAACTAGATGTTGTGCATTGAGAGCAAGTGGGCTGCTGTGAAGTTGACGTAGGGGTTGTTCTGAGCCATTCTGATTGGTCTTAAAACCCTTGTATATTGAAAGAAAGGCCTGTCAGGTGGAGGAGTTGAGAGAGTTCTGTTTGGTGGAGATGGAGACCTTTGAATCCTTCTTCCTCTTTGCCTTCTTCTGGAGATAACTACAGGTATTCAAACAACACCTCTTCTTCTCCGACTCTTGACCTTGTGGTGATTCTTCTCATGAGTTTTCAGGCCTGCACTGCTGAAACCAGTTGATTCTTCCCCTTGGAGTCACCAGATATGCAAATAATAGCTCTTATAAGCAAGAAAACTAAGCAGAGAGATGCATATCAACTTTGCTGCAATAAAAATGAGACCTCTAGTGTCCCACCAGGCATGCCAAAACTGTTGTTGTAGATTCACAGCACCCCTGGATGCAGATCAGGCTTCTAGGTTGATGTTCAAGCATCCAGTGTGATTACACAACATGGAATCCTTTCTCTAAGTGTGGGACTTGTAAAGATGAGAAAGGATTCTCCAGAGAAGGCTAGTTCCTATTCCTCTGTTCAGATGCACACAAAAATGTAGAGGTTTTACTAAAACCTAATCTAACTTGTCAAGGAGACAGGGTGAGAAAATGCATAGAATAAAACCTAAACTACGAGGTGATGCACCAAGGAATGTAAGACACTGCTTTTTACAAATCTAACGCAGACCACATAGATGCAATACAAACACTATGCACAGTAACCAAACTGCAATAAGAGATCAAAATATAAAAATGAATACATGAGAGGGTTGAGAATCAATCACAAACATATATATATATTGCTCAAGAGTCAATACAATACATTGCAGTGGCCAAGAGGTAAAAACGGCATTACAATCCATATGGGAGGTTTGAAAAGCTCCACAAATTCTCTTGCAAGCAGAGAAGAAGGGAGGAGGATGCAAAACAAGAATGTCTAACCTCTTAAAAGGGCTCCTCTTTACAATATATATCGAAGAAATGAGAGGGGAGAGAGAGGAAATCTAGAATCTACCCCAACCACTTCTTGGTAGCATTTAAATCATCTCATTATGATCCAAGCGGCGGATCCTGCAAAACGGCGGGTCATCCCTAACAGAGCGGCGAGTCATCTCTGCTACATTAAAGTTGGTAGTTGAAGCATTACACACGTCAGAGACGTTTTCTTAATTTTCTCCCTCCAAACTACACCAAAATGCAAGATTGACCCCAGAATCATGTAGATAATTTCAATAGCTTTCCGTTGATATAAAGAACATGCAAATCTGAGCTTTGGATCGAAAGATATGATGATCTGAAGATTTAGGGCACAAAACAGGGGAAAACAGATTTTTAAATTTCTTTTCCCGCACTCTGCCATCTGGATGACACGTGGCGAGCTCGTCCGCCGAGCAATTCCCTCTCTCCACCTTTTCGCGGGCTTTTCGTGGTCTCCTTAGACTCTGGACACGTGGCACTATTTCATTGTTCGATTAGTGCTCGAAAACTTCGCCTTTGACCTTTTTTCCTTGGCGACACGTGTCATGCCGCGATTCGACCACGGGCTGCGGCTTTTCACGTCCTTTTGTCCCAAACGTCCCTTTACTTCCCTTTAAAACTTCGATTCGTCCCTTTTACGCTGACACGTCATGCCTGGCTTTCACTCTTTTCGCGTCCCACGCGTCCCTCCTTTTGTCCCAAAGCGTCCCTTTACTTCCCTAATGTTTAACAAAAACTTTTCGGCGATCCACCCGAAATTCACGTCCAAATGTCAGCTTCCATGTCCCTTTTTCTCATGAAAAGGCCGACACGTGTCATCGTGATTGGCTGTTTCCGCGTCCCACGCGTCCCTTCTCCCATTTGTCTTTGTCTTGGGCCCCATTCGCGCCTTCACGTCCCTAATGTTTAGTCAATGTTCTCCATTTCGCCAGCGTTCGGCCGTTTTCTTCTCCTTGGCCGAACCGCTTTCCACGTCCCTCGCCCACGGCCCGATTGTCCTTGTGCTAAAATTTCCTTTTCACCCGAACTGTCCGGCCGGTTCGTGCCCTCCGCAGACACTTGTTCCACTTGTCCCAAGTGCTTGCGGGCCGCTGAGGCATTTCGCCGAACCGCGCCTAGTGTCCCGAATGTTCCAAATATTTCTGGACAAGGACTTAGCCGATTTTCACAATTTTTTTCGTCGGCTTATTATTTTCTCGCAACTTCTCGCATTCTCTCGAGCTCGTTCTCTTTTTCAGGCACGGGACTTGAGAATCTCGATGTATGTTATCAATTCAACCCCTGGGGTGAAATTGGATAACGATAAGTTGAGTTTGAGTTTGATGAGGTGTCTAAGTGAAGTGTATGTGTGGATATTATTTAAATAAAATATTCAAATAATAAATATAGTGAGGATAATGCATTAATTTAATTAAATTAATATTAGTGGGGTGAAGGGGGTCATGGCTAGGTAAATGTAATAAAGGGTGCTTATATGTCGAGGGACCAAAGGGGAGTGTGACCTAATTTTAGTGTCTACATTTTGCCCCTTTTTGTTGTGTAGCTTGTATTGGTAAGCGACGCTAACAAAAATAAGATGTGGTTGCCCCATGTGTGGGTGAAGGTGATCCCCCTCAAACCAGAACATGACAAGGCAAGGCTGAGGTCAAGCGGTGAGTGGTTTGATAAAAGGTAAATGTGAGGAAAAGGCAAGTGGGTACAGGGGAAAAGGGTGAAAGGTCTACTTGGGCAATCTAGGGAATGGGTTAGGGTCAAAGGTAGCAACAATCAAACACACGCACACGTATAAACTACAGCACACTACCGGGTTGAAGAGTAGGCAAACTCTACATCGTTTAAAGTCGATAGGTTTATCCAACAAGGTTGAAGTGAATCCGTATCCAAGGTATAGGATATGGTCAGAAACACAACATAGGTTAGGTGCAGAACATTTAGGTATGTTCCGTACACCAAAGGTAGGGTTAGGATAAACGGTCATGGCAATAGGCTAGGTAAGGTCATTAGGTCAATCAACACAGGTAACAATGCCACAAGGTATAGTGAACACATGAGGTCAAAGGTCACTAGCGATGGTCCAGGTCTAAATATCTAGGTCATGGCATGGGTAAGGCCAAGGTAGGGGTAAAAGAATAAGAAGTCCCCAAAGGAGGACAAATGGAGGTAGGAAGTGACGAGGTCAGGAAAGGTAAGGTAATGGGTTGGGTAAAGGTTGGATGGGGTAAAGGAGCAAGGTAAAGGGTGGGGTAAAATGGAAAAGTAAGGGCAATGTGTAGGTGAGGGTGACCGATGGTGGTCATGGATAACTAACATCGGTATAGGAAAACCGAGCGATAGTTAGGTAGGGCACGCGACCGATGCCAATCAATGGTAACCGACGCGGTTAGGTTGGGTGGGTTATAAAAACAAAAATCTATTTTTATTATTCATTTGTTATTTATGAAGTGAAGAAATGACAAAAAAAAGAGAGAGAAAAGAGAGAAAAGTGTCCGGAAGAAACGGGACAGTGAGCTGGCAGTCTGATTTGATGAGGGTTGGGTTGGTGAGTAGCGGGTCCACGGGATCAGGGTGAGAGAGTTGATTAGTCGAGGTTGCAAGTAGTTATTCGGTGATGGCAGAGGCTAGAGAGGGATCGGGTAGACCACCGACACAATGGCCAAACATGCCACCAGACAGCGGCAACGATGACGAGGTAAGCACCTAACTCTAGATTGGTGATTAGATAGATTAGAGGTTTTGGTATTTTTATTTGTAGGGTTTTGTGGGTTTTGGGTTTTTGTGGGTGGTTAAAAATAAAATGTGGGTATGGGGGGAATAACGGGCAAAAAAGAGGGGGGAGGGTAGTAAATTGTATAGGTGGGGTGGGTAGGGGTCTAAGGGGAGTTAGGTCATCTGTAGGTGGGGTAAAAGGGGCAAGGGGGAGGTTTATAGAAAAGGGGGGTTTGGGAAGTCACGGAATTTTCCACGATAGAAGGATGACCGTGCTTGGCCAAGCTCAAGCTTGAATCGACGTTGGTTAGGGTAGAATTCTAGTATCGGTCACCAAATAGGTGACCGATGTCAGTTTAAAGGTGACCAAAGTCGTTAGAATAAACCAAGACGGTGATTTTAGGCACAAGGGTGCAAAAAGTGATGTAGGTTAGGTAGTTGAGATGGGTAGGGTAAAAATAGGGTGGAGGGTAATGATAATTGGTGAATATGGTCATGGTAAATAGGGATTAATGTCATGTGCTTGGATTGGATGCAGGGAGAGCGCAGTTACACATGCGGGATAGGGTTCCACCTCTACTGGTGACATTACATGGCTTAGCGACCCCTTTGGAGCTGCAGCACACGTGGAGGCAGTGGGCTTGAGTGGGATTCGCACTACTACCGACATGTTGTTTGGTAGCCCAACTTGATGGTCACGCTCATCGATAGATGGGACTCCATGACCAACACGTTCCACCTTCCGATGGGTGAGATGACTATCACCCTGGAGGACATGTTCTGATTTTGCGGTTACCCATATTGGGTGCCCAGGTTTACTCTATCTCCTCCGAGGCCTCAGAGGAGCTGATCGGGATAGTTTTTGGTGAGGGGGTGGATCTGAGATTCCATAGCACTGCTAGTTTGAGCTATGGCGAGATGTACCTAGCCCATCCGGATGAGACGAGGCTAGTGGTTCTATTGATGGAGGTAGTGTGTTGCTATGCACTACGCCAGATGCAGAGGGTGGACACTTTCCCCGATCACTGATGGGGGTGCTCCATATGATGGTGCATGAGACATGCTTTTCCTGGCACCAACATTCTTGGTGCAGCTATACCGAGAGTTGTGGGCATATGGGTGGTTGTGCACAGGTTTAGCCTATGTGTTGTACATTTATACTACACTATTGGGCCTACGAGCACATAGTCTGTGTTCGACCTATAGGGATGCCCCGAGTAGATGCATTTCCCATGAGATGTGTGTGGGTGGGATACAGAGATGGGTGCCAGTGGCAGGAGAGCAGAGATCGGATAGGCCGACATATGATGTGGCCCATTTTCGGTAGTTGTTGGAGGGGTTTTTCGGAGTGGACATTATCTGGAGGCCATATGTGGGATTCCCCTCATATAGGCATATGCATGAGGAGCTAGCTGAGCTCCAGCTAGAGAGGTGGATATAGGTCACCATGCCGGGGAGGATGAGATGATCCCGGTAGACAGGGTCCGACGTGGTAGTTCAGCTTGTACAGATATTCCTCCATCCTTCCCACAAAGATCGAGAGAGATGACGGAGAGGCCTCTACCTCTACCACAACTACAAAGGCCTACAGGGGGAGGAGGAGCCAATGGATCGCGGATAGATGATGACATGCGATGTATGTACAGACAAGGTATAGGTAGTGGTGGGTGGCTCGCTTTACAGAGCCATACCACCTAGACCGGGGACAGCCTAACTTAGCTACCATTACAAGTGCAGCAGAGAGACCCTACAAAAGGTAGGTAATGACGCTTGATTACCCAGATAGGTATACTATAGACACAACTGGAGGGGTCAGAGGTAGAGGTAGTAGAGCTACGAGTACAGGTGGCCCATCTCCGCAGCCCAGATGGCGGGAGGGAGAGGAGGAGGAGATGGAGGAGAGATGGAGATAGAGATGGTCGAGGGCAGCCTTACTCGGCTCAGTGGTAGGTTTACAGGCCATTGGCCACAACCAGTGCATAGATTGGGGCCTTACAGCCCAGATACATAGCACATAGGCACCACCACAGTAGGGGAGGGGGCACCACCACAGCACAGAGGGAGCCGGTCCTCCTAGGTCACAGCAGCAGGTAGGTCAGGTGGTAGGTCAGGCAGGGGTATAGGCCGAGACCTATGGGACCACCACAGACCATGCCTATCTAGGTTACGGGATGCCCTAGGTGAGGTGAGATATTATCAAGATCAGCTCATGGTGGCTGGATAGACTTCCTATCCTACAGAGAGTACAGAGCACAACAGGCATCCAGTGAGAGGATGAGATCCCACACACATAGTGTGGAGAGCACAGAGGTCAATGAGCTCCGAGGCCCGATCAGGGAGAGGCCACCAGCACATGACGACTAGAGCTAGGTGATGTGCCAGCAGGGACACAGAGGCCGAGGGTACAGGTGACACAGAGATGGAGGACATCCGGTGAGATGCCTGAGATGTGGTCACCTAATTTTTGATGTATACTAGTGATTTTTTGATATATATGTCGCCTACCTGTGCCAAAAGGTAGTTGTATTTTTTATCACATACCAGCCTACGTGCCAAGACAAAGTGAGGATGTATGAGTGATTTTTGTATATTTTGAGCATATACCAGCCTACGTGCCAAAGATATTTTGTATTGATTCATTCATTCTTTTTGTATATATGAGACCGGCCTACGTGTGCCGATGACATTTTACATTTATATATATATATATATATATATTAGCTTATGTGCCGACATTTTTGAGATGATGGATAGGATGAGATAGACATGTATATTGAGATACACATTTATTGATTTGTATGATGAGATTCATGGTATTTCATGATTTGTTGATGTGTGTATGAGACATTGGTTTATGGCTTGTATTAGATGAGATATGGATTTGTTACTTTAATGTGGTTTGAAATTAGGTGAGTTAGGCATGATGGAGTTAGGTTGGTTTAGGCATGGATCGAGTCAGTTTAGTTAGGCATGGATCGAAAGTTAGGTTAGTAGGCATGGATCGATGAGTTAGGTTATTAGGCATGGATGGATCGAGTCAGGTTATTAGGCATGGATCGAGTCAGTTTATGGCATTTGGTTAGGCATGGATCGAGTCAGTCATGTTTATTAGGCATGGATCGAGTCAGTTTGGCATGGATCGAGTCAGGTTATAGGCATGGTTGAGTTAGGTTTTTAGGCATGGTTGAGTTGAAAGTAGGTTTAGTTATGATTCATTATTTTGCAATGAATGATACTATGGGTCATATGTGAAATGTTGTATAATCTATGCATAGTGATGATAGAGGGATGGTAGGTGTAATAAATGTATGTTGTGGTAAGCAACTTGTTATGTATGTGGCTTAATTTCCAATTTTGTTATAAAAGGGGAACTAAGTGAAATGTGATGTAAATGGTGAGTTAGGCATGGTTGATGAATTGTTTTAGGGTAGAGAATGGCCGAGCTAACCTCCAAGGGCCCCATGCCCTCGAGTGCTACCTATAGTCCCGGTGAAAAAAAGGGACCTCAAGCCGATGTAGTTCTCCCATGAGCTAGGGAAGAATATGAAAATGAGTTGGTAGGTTTTTGGGCATGTTGTGGGTTTAGGTTTAATAGGTGTGGGTAGATTATAGGTAAAAGGATGTAGGTGAAGGTGATTATGGTGAAAGGGGAGGATTACCTCAAAGGTAAGCGTCGAGGACCAAGTCCTGTATAAGGTAATCAAAACGTAAACAAAGATGGTTAAAAGATAAGAGGGGGGCAATAAAGCCACCTGATTGGGTAGGATCATACCGAGTAGATCATACCTTAGAGGGGGTGAGGAACATAAGACCCGAAAGGCATTGCACAATTAATGTTCTACGATGAAGGTAGTCACAGGATCACCAAATGTCTAAATTCCAAGATGTCCCTTGAGGCAATTGAGGAAATGAGAGTGGAAATGGTAAGGTGGGTGAAAGGTAGCTAATTTTATATGTTTTGAGTGACAGGGCCCTTGGGCAAGGGGTCCTAGGTCACAATGGGCAAGTCCATGACTAAAAAGTTTTTTTTTTTTTGATAGACTGATCGATGCGGAAGTCTATATGGGATAATGAATATGGTACTCCTTGAGGTCTTCATGAAGCTGATCGATGCGGAAGCTTCAGTTTCTCTCATTTTTTTTTTTTTTTTTAAAGCTTCACATAGCTGTCCTTCGAGGGAGCAAGTCTATTTATAGCAGCAATTTTGTCGAGAGGAAGATGTCCTTTTGAGGGAGTCATCTTTTTATTAGAAGTTTGACTCAAGGAGTTTGGTCCCATGTGAGGTCATTGAAGTCATGGACAAGACCAAGGTGGAGGATAGGACTCTTGTTCAAAAGGCAAGGTGGAATGACCATGGGATCTCATCTAAAGGTAGATGAAAAGTATCCATGAGAATCATGCTATGTGCAGTGTCGTGGTACACATATTCAAGAGAAGATAACAAGTGATGGGTACTCACATGATTCTTGTTTAATCATTAGGGAGGTGTATGGAGTGGATAGCACTCAAGGGATGAGCCTAGTAAAGAGACAAAGGGTGAGGTAGGACAACGAGTCAACAATAGAATGGTCAAGATGCAATGCGTTAAGGGGCTCAGGTTCAGGTTTACCATCAAGTGAGGATAAACGATAGGCACCCGATCCATAGGTATGAGTTACGATGTATGGTCCAAGCCAATTAGGAGTGAATTTTCCCGTTTACTTTTTTTTACTTTGGTTACGTGTTGATTTTCTTTCAAGACAAGGTCACCAACTTGGAAGGTTCATTCATGAACACGTTTGTCATAAGCACGTTTGATACATTGTTGGTAAACTTGAAGGTGATCCAGAGCATTAAGACGACGTTCATCTAATAACTCTAGTTGTGCTAAGTGGTCCTGATGAAAGTCATCATCAATAAGCATGTCATGGAGAGAAATGCAGAGTAAGGGGATCTGACTTTGAGAGGTAGAACAACCTCTATACCATAGACCAAAGAAAAAGGGTGTGGCCATAGTGGAAGTGTGAATACTAGTGCGGTATGCCCATAGGGAAAAGGAATGTGCGTATGCCAATCCTTCCCAATATCATCAACCACTTTCATGAGAATTTTGTTGAGGGTTTTGTTAGTGGATTCAGGCTTGGCCATTGGTTTGTGGGTAATAAGGTGATGAGAAACTAAGTTGAATGCCAAGGCATCACAAATTTTTTGCAATGTTTTGTTTTTGAATTGTTTTCCATTGTCAATGATGAGGCGATGAGGAACACCAAAGTGACAAATGATGTGATGGTTAATGAACTCACATATCTTCTCAGCTTTTGTGGAGATGAGTGGTATGGCTTCCACCCATTTTGTGTAGTATTCGGTAGCAGTTATGATCCATTGATGGCATTGGGAAGAATGAGGATTGATTTCTCCGACAAGATCCAAACCCCATTGAGAGAAGGGCCAAAGGTCACGAGTGACCTGTAAGGCATGACTGGGTGTATGATGAAGGTTGGAATGTTGTTGACATTTTACACAATGTTTGACATAGTCACAACAATCATGGTTAAGGGTCACCAAGAATAGCCTAGGTGAAGAATACACTTAGCAATAAGCAAGGCCACTAAAGTGACCTCCACATATGCCATCATGAACCTCCTTAATGGTATAAGGAATTTCAGAACTTGTGAGGCATCATAAGAGAATACCATCAAAGCCACATTTATAGAGGAGTCCCCAATGACAAAAATGAGAGACCTTTTTAAGGAAGGCACGTTGTCCATTACGGGTGAGATCAGGAGGTAAGATGGAGAGAGAAAGGTAGTCGAGTATTATTTATACCAAAGGTCACTCGGGTCAAGGGTGTCAGTTCCATTGAGTAAACATCATGAGGTAAATAAGAAGGTGAATGGAGGTGTTGTATGGTGACAAAGATTTTGGAATCGGCAGGGAAGCGGGTATTTGGGAAGCTAAGCAGGCCATGGTATCGGCAAATTTGTTGGTTGAACGTGGGATGGTTTGAAGGGTGTAATGATCAAAGGTGGTCAAAAGTATGTCTACATGATGTTTATACTTTTGAAGTATCTCATTACAACATTGGTACATACCATTGACTTGGTTGATGACCAATTGTGAATCACCAAAGATGTGGATTGATTTGACATCTAGGGCATATGTGGCTTGAGACCTAGTACGAGCGCTTTCATACTCGGCAAATATTGTTGGTGCATTCAAAGTCTAGTTTGAAAGACAAAGGCATGGGTTCTCCATCCAGAGGAATGAGGATAATACCAGCCCCACCCCCACACTGACACTTGGAACCATCAAAGAACAATGTCATTTGGTAAGGGGGTTCATCCAGGGAAAGAGTAGTAATTGACTCATCGGGAAAGTCAAAATTAGAGGGTTGATCCCCAAAAATAGGTGCATCAGCCAGTTGGTCGATAGCTTGGCCCTTGATGGACTTTTGATGAATGAATTCAAGGTCAAGATCAGCTAAAAGCATAAGCCATCACACGGCATGCTGCTGATTTTGATAAGGTTTGGCATACATGAAGTGTAAGGGATCGGTGTTGGTCACGACATAGGTTTTGTGGTTGAGTAGGTAATGGCGGAGTTTGGTGGCAATGAAAACTAAGGCTAAGAAAAGTTTTTCTGATGGTTGTATCGGGTTTCATAGTCCAAAAGAGTATGGCTTATGTAATAAACCACCTACTCCCTGTGTTGTTCATCACGATGAGCGAGCATGGCTCCCAAGGAATGATCGGTAGCTGATATGTATAGGTAAAAAGGTTGATCATCTTTAGGTGGAATGAGTACGGGTGGTTGGAGAAGGTATTGTTTTAGGGCCTCAAAAGCTTTTGTGATAGTCATCATCCCATTTAAAGGAGACATCCTTCCTAAGTAGATGATGAAATGGTTGACACCGATCAGATAATTGTGAAATGAAATGGTGAATGGACTGCAATTTACCTTACAGGCTACTGGAGATGGTGAAGGTTAGTAGGTGGAGGCATTTCGAGGATGGCCTTGACTTTAGTAGGGTCAACTTCTATACCACGGAGGGAAACAATAAATCCCAGAGCTTTCCTGAGAGAACCGTGAAGACACACTTTTTAGGTGAAGGCGGATGTAATATTTAATGAGGTGGTCAAAGATGGTTTTGAGGATGGTGAGGTGCTCAGAGCGAAACATTTAGATTTGGCCAAGAGATCATCCACGTAATCTTCCAATATGTGATGCATGATATCATGGAAGATGTAAGTCATAACACGCTTGATATGTAGCACCAACATTTTTAAGGCCAAAAGGCATGACTCGATAGCAAAAGGTTCCCCAAGGGGTGATGAATGCGGTCTTGTGTTGATCTTCTGGGGCAAGAAAATTTTGGTTATAACCCGAGAAGCCATCCATGAGTGAGAGCATCTCATGACCAGCGGTGAGGTCAACCAGTTGATCAATACTAGGCAAGGGAAAGTCATCTTTCGGGTAGGCTAGGTTGAGGTCACGGAAGTCCATGCAAATGTGGAGTCCCCCTATTGCTTTAGTAATAGGGACAATGTTAGAAATCCAATGAGGATAATCAATGGGTAAGATGAAGGAAATGGAAAGAAGGTGCTGAAGTTCTTCTTTGACGAGAAGAGCAATGCGAGGGTGCATTTTCCTCAGCTTTTGTTTGATAGGTTTGGCATCGGAATGGTTACGATATTGTGGACCACTATGGTGGGGTCAATACTGGCATGTCTCGTAAGACCAAGTGAAAGCATGGTTATGATCTCGAGAAAAGAAGTGATGGCTTCCTATTCAAGCAAGATCTAAAGATTGTCTGAATCTTTAGATGTGCGGGTCATCCTGAGTATGAATGTTGATCTCGATAGTCGATTCATTCAACATGGTTTATGTCTCATAGGGTAACGACCGATGAATATATGAGTCTTCTACACCAAGGTAGGTGAGTATGGATTCATCATCCTGACATTGAACATCATTAATTATAGGTGTGTCATCATCGATCATTTCAGGATACAGAATGGAAGAGTGGAAGGGGCCTCACCTTCACGTTGATAAGTCAAAGGCCCCAAGGAAATGGTGTTTATGAAAAAAAAAAGTTAGGGGGATAGATTCAGGATCCATCGACTCCATCGGTGAGGGTGGTGATGAAGGTGGAGCGGGTGAAGGTGGTGATGAAGATGAAGGTGGAGAAGGGCTAGGGTCCTCAATGAGTTCAATGCGGGCCTGTTTGGTAGGAGGTTCAGGGAAGCCGATACCACTACTGGTCATTATGTTTTTGGGGTGGTACATGGAATAATAATATGGCGGCCTTGCTCATAAAATCCAAAACCAAAACCCTTCCACGCACAACGGGGTGCAGAAGGTGTGGGTGAAATGGTGATTGGTAAGTGATTGGAAGTCAACGGAAAATGGGTGGGTTTGTGATGGTGGTTCAGGTGTGTAAGTGGTAGTATCAAGTCCCCCATAGGTGAGACTAGTACGAAGATGAGGAGGACCATAAAGGAGGCATTCTCCTATACGGTGATCATAACGAGGGTGTTGGTGAAGGCTTCCATACTCATGTGGAGTAAGGAATGTGTTGACACTATATAGGCGGTACTCCCCCAGAGTGAGGCATTGAAAAACACCTTCCAAGGGATCAATGGTTGGTATGTAGGTAGCTATGGAATGGATGATGTGTCGAGGTCGATGCGGAGGTGGAGTTAATGGATTGGGAAGCTAATGGGTCAGCCGTGGAGGTTATAGCAGGTAGGAATGGAGGAGGTATGTGTGGTGAAAGCAAAGGTCATACCTAGGTAGGTGGAGGTGTAGGTGAAGTGGTATTGGTCAGGAGGTAGATGGCTTGACAGGTATGAGCACATCATTAGGTCGGTAAAGCATGTTGCATGTTTTGAAAGGTGATGGGTCAGCCGAATGGTATAAGTGTGTCCTTCATGTTCAAACTTTACACAATGATGCAAAGTGGAAGGAACGCAACCCATGACATGGATCCAGGGTCTACCAAGCAACAAGTTATATTGGAATTCCCCCCAAAACATAAAACAATTCTGGAATAATGTGGGGGCCCACGCAAACGTGAAGGATGACAATGCCTAGTGTGGAGGTGATAGCATCATTGAATGAACGCAACATGACCGATGTTTATGCATGTAATTGTTAGGTATGCACATTTGAGAAAATGCATGGGATGAAATGATGTTAATGCTAGCACCTCCATCAATCATCACACAATGGCGTACCCATATGTCATCAATGTGGATGGAGATGAAGAGGGCTGGGTCCGGGTCATCATTTTGGTGTGGCGCGATCTCTCCTCTGAGAAGCTAAGGGAGGCCACTTGGTGAACAAGGTGGGGTGAAGATGAAGGTGGTAATTTGGTGAGAGAGGCTACATGATGGGGTGTGATAATGGAGGCTACGGGTGTAGGGTCATTGGGTAAAACCTCAATAGATTGAAGAACCTCCATGAGGGCTTGATGATGGGATTCCGAGGTTTGATGAGGTCATATAAGGACATTTTGAGGGGAGATTGGTGTAATTGTTTGAGCATGGTGCGATGTGTGACGCCATTAGAAATGGGGTACGTGGGGCCATGCGATAGTTATTTTAGGTATGGGTGCAGATGGTATGTTGGGTATAGGATTGGTTGGTAGGTCAGTTGCCTTTTCTTTTCCCTTCGCGCACACATGTAGTGACATGTATCATGTTGATTTGAGGGGAGTTGGAAAATGGAGAAGGTGTAGGATGAGTGGTATAATGACATGAAGGGAAAAAACCTACTGGAGGAGAAAAGCCTTGTGAGGTGAGCTGGGCACAATGACATTGGGGTGGTGGCATGGCAAGTTCTCTGATGCGAACCATGTTAATTTCAAATCTTGGGGGTGGCTCTAGAGTGGTGAGGGTGGAGGTTGTGGTTGTTGAGTGGGCAAGTGTGGGAATGGGTGTCAGTGAAGAAGATCCTCATCAAGAAGGTCATCATCATCAAAGTTGGTTTCTAGTGGACACAATTGATAAGGATGGTTTTCAAGGCCTTGCAGTTCTCCACATCATGCCCCGGCACACATGATGGTATGCATGCAAAATTTTAGTATCATCAAACCCTTTTGGCTTGGGTTTGAGGGGGTCAAGGTCGAGTGGCGGTAATGTGATAACAAAGGTCTCGAGGAGGTTGGTTAAAATTTTGGCATAGGACCCTACTAGTGGATCACAATGGGAAGTGAACGTGGGTTTGGGTGTAGGTGTGGTTGATTGTCGAGGAACTATTTTTGGAAGAGTAGGAATGGGTCGAGCTTATGGGTTTAGGTGCCGTGTGGTTTTAGGTATCGGTCATGTTTTTTTGGGTAGGGGTACAATAGATGAATGGGTAGGAGGGTGTGTGGTTGTTTTGACTACCTTATTGTGGGGTAGTGGGGTTTTGTTTTTGGGTTGCACCTTCTTGGGTAAAGGTGATGTGGGTGTACGAGGTCTAGAAGGAAAAGTAGATGGAGGAAGAGGGTGAGTTACCCATGGGGATAATGGGGTGCTGTGAAGGTAGATGACGTGGGTCATACTTGGGGTGTGAGGGACAATGACTGAAGTGTAGTGGGTAGTGAAGCAATAGCTGAGGGTATTGGAGGTATTGGTGGTAAAGAGACCGGTGTGTGTGGGTGTAAGTCATGTTGTGTGCCTGGGTAGGTTAGAGGTTTGTGAGGAAGGAATGGGTTGTTGTGTTATTGGTTTATGGATGGGTGAAGGTTGCTTGACCATGTTGGGCAGCTGAGGTCTTAAGATAGATGGGACAAGTGTGGGTGTGATTGGTGCGTGGTGGGTATGAGGTCGATGAGTTTGTTTCTTTGGTTTGGGTGTCGAGTAGGTGTGGTATTGACGTTGGAGGATGTAGCTAAATCTAGTTTAATAGGTGGATGAGTAAGGCTGGTGGTCGGGGTGACCCCTAAAGTGGTAATAGGTTTAGTTGAGGCAAAATGTTGTAGGTGTGGGTTTGGGTTTAGATGTAGGTTGGGTTATGGGTAAGGGTGTGGTTTGAGTGCTAACAGTATCATGGAAGGGGTTATGACAGAGGTGGTTGTATTTGGTTTGATTGGTCAAAATGTGTTTGGGTAGATAGTGGAGGTATCAATGAGGGATCTCTGCATCTATGTTGAGACAGGGAGTAAGAGGCCCCCCATAGTAAAGCCCTATCCACATAATCTAAGTGATCACCAAACATGAGAACGACACATGTCTATGGGTGGAGTTGGTGAGGACCTAATGGAAATTCCCGTAAAATGTGTCTTAGAGATGGGGAATTGGCTAGCTTCAGCTTCCGTGGGTAAGAGAGCCAAAAGTAGGTCTGGGATTCTGGGTAGCTGATGGAGAATGCTCACCAAGAGGCAAAGGTATCTCAACTGGGTCTATGATAGGTGGAGGAGATGATGGGAGCTCCTCT
The DNA here is from genome assembly GCA_018340775.1 of Taxus wallichiana var. yunnanensis. Taxonomy (NCBI): domain Eukaryota; kingdom Viridiplantae; phylum Streptophyta; class Pinopsida; order Cupressales; family Taxaceae; genus Taxus; species Taxus wallichiana. Next base: position 757,277,613 of record CM031242.1, on the reverse strand, counting down.
ATAAGTGGAGGAATGATGGGGTGCTCCTCCGGGGTGGAGGAGGAGGAATGGGTGCTCCTCTCGTGGGTGGAGGAGGAGATAATGGGAGCTCCTCTATGGGTGGAGGAGGTACTGTAGGTAAAGGTTCTCTAAGTGGTGAAGCTAGGGGTGAGATGGGCTCAATGTTAGCGAAAGACCCCTCCGTTGGTGATGAAGGAGATGAAAGGTGTTCCTCTATTGGTGAAGGAACAAGGAGGTTGGTTCCAATGCGGAAGGAGGATTTCAGGCTAGGATCTCCTCTATGGAAGGAATATGGGGTAATTGGGAGGTGACAGTACCTCATTAAAGATAGCGTGAACCTCATGCAGGGTATGGGTATCGTGAGTCGATGTCTCACCGGTTTGATTGGATGAAGGGGCATGGTTGGGAAATGGTTTTTTGAAGATTTGTAGATTTTGGTTGGGGGTGGCATTGGGATTATCCATAGTTAACTCACCTTTCTCGAGCATTTCTTGGACAATATTTTTGAAAGTGATGCAGTTTCCATCACTATGACCCTTTACTCGATGATAGTTACAAAAATCATGTTCTTTATACCATGCGGCATGGGGCGAGCAGGGTCAAAACCAAGTGTGTGGTTTTATAGGTGGAAGGGTGATGGCTCCAAGCTTTGATAAGATTTTCTAAGACAGAAGAGTAAGGTTCCCCAATTGGGGTATATTTTCACTGCTCTCATCTGAATTGAAAAGTCTGGACAGTGAGAGATTAGATGAGGGTGTAGCCTGATTTGATGGATGAGAGTCAGCCTTTGAGTACCACTACATTAGTGGTGCCCTTAGCTTTTGAATAATTGGTTTGTGGTTTGGAAGAAGAAGAGGTATCATTCAACTTGAATGCCAATTCTTATTGCGTAATTGGATTTTCTTCTCTTCGATGGCCCGAATCTCTAACTTTCATGCCATAGTGAATGCCTCATCAATGTTCGAAAGGTTTGGACCTGCAAGGTCGGGAGATATGTCTAGCGCAAGCCCATGTGAAGAGCTCGATGAGTTCAGTTTGTGGCAGTTGGAAGGTAAGTTGATTGATCAGGCTACACGCCAACGAGTGACAAAATCTGTGATAGATTCATCCTCATACTAACGTGTGGAATATAGATCGGTCATGGTAACCTTCTTGATGATATTGATAGAGAAATGATCCAAGAAGGCTTGGGCTACCTGATTGAATGAGAATATAGAGTGTTTAGGTAACCCACTATACCAATCTAATGCAGGTCCAGTGAGGGACATGGGAAAGGTTCTCAAAAGCAAGGCATCATCATGAGCGATCAGATAACACCCATGTTTGAACGACCACAAATGTTGTTGTGGGTCTTCTTTGCTATTGAAATGATTGAATTTAGGCATTTCCCAATGCACAGGTATGAACGGATAGGAATGGATGGGTGAATAGGCTCATTGCAAATCTCATCATAGGTGAGAGTGTTGGAGAGCTGAAACCGATGCCTCCAATGTTCTCACATCTCTTGTCCAACATCAATTTAATTAGGTCATTGGGGGTCAGTGATGATTGATGCCTCCCGTAGCATGAGAGGTTGGTTTTGGGCATATAATGGGGTGGCACTCCAATATGGGGCTGCCATGTAGGGTGGTGGAGAAGAAGGCAATGAAATAGGGGGTACGTACTCGAAATGAATAATGGATGAAACAAGAGGTTGTTGGTAGTATGTATATGGGGGTGGAAGGGTCATGGTAACCCTAGTGGCAATAGGGGCTAATGATTGTGGAATGGAAAGAACCACATTCTGAAATGGGGTAGGGGTCACTGACACTAGGAGGTGGTAATGTAGCTATAGGTATGTGTGAGACATTAGGGGTGGATGAGGTTGTGTTTGGGGTAGTCATCGAGGGTACAAAGGGTGGTGGATGTAATGGGGCCACAGAGGTAATGAGACATGGCATACATAATGGTATAGGACCTAACTATGAAATGACTAGGGGTAAGGTGGATGGGGGCAAGCACGAGCCGATGGGGCCGATGGCGGGGAGTGGGTGTGAGAGTCGGGGGATAGATATGGGCATGTCATATATCAACTGACCCGAGGCATCTCGAGTGGATGAGTGGGAAAGGTAAAACTGCAAGGCGGCAGGGTTCTGGTCAAGGAGTCATGCGAACTCCTCATCTCCGGTAGTAATAGTAATAGGTTGGATGGGATCCATGGCTGGTGATAAAATAGAAGGTGGTGAAGGACTAGGTGGGAGTGGTTGACAACCCATGCATGAAATACGAGGGCACTGCTTGTTGTCTTCGGTCAACACCATGTGAACCAAGATCGATCGTAGGGGGTCTGCTTCTCTCAGAAATGACACAGAGAACAACAGGAACAAGTGAATCTAGTGACAAAAAGTGGATTAAGTACCAAATGGTGGCTGAATGTGAAACAGATAACCGATGCCGGTTAGGGAAAACCACACCGGTGAGGGGGGTAACCACCGCTACACTATAGAAAATGACAAAGTGAGTAAACAATGAGGTAGAAGGTAAAATCTGATAGGTATGCCAAATCTAAGGATGTTTAAAATGTCAATGGGAATAATGACAGTGACAGAGACTATGAAAAGTGGAAGAAAGTGAAGTAAAAATGTCCTTTTGAGTAGGTTAGCAAAAGGACCTAGAACCGATGTCGGTTGGGTATAACCGATGGCGGTCAGAGGTAACCGATGACTGGTTACTGTGAAATTGAAATAGTGATGAAAGAAAGTGGTTGTGAATTAAAATCTGATGTAGAATCAGACCCAAAATTCTAGAATGATGATGATATGGCCCAGCACACTCAAGTGAAGCCGAAATACACCAGCTATGATGAGGAGCATGCAAGGATGAACAAAAAAAAGTGATGAACGTGATCTCTCACCTCAAAATGCAAGCCAAGCAAAAACACTAAGAAAATGTGATCCTAGGAGTGCCTTTTCTATTATGTTTGTTTAGCTTATGCTATTTAGGGACTGACACATGAATTGTGAAATAGAGTTTTTGGTGAGGATGGCTTCCTACAAAGAAGGAGATCTAAAAGGTGAGGTTTCAAGTATGTTATGGTGGGGGTGGGCTTCACTCTGAAGTATGACTCGACAGAGCAAGCGAGCTGGGGGTGCCCACTGTGTCGTGATCGTGTGATCACCTACAACTTCTTCCAGGTAGGATGTTGTTTAAGAATGTATGTATTTTGAATTTTTGTGTGGTTTGGTAAGACTCAGAGAAAGAGAAAAGGATAGAAGTGCTTTTCTATGATTCATTTGTCAACCATCAGCTGGGCATGACTTCCAACGATATAGGTTGCCCTCAATTAATGTGAGCTAATGCAATAAATCAGAATGGAATGCACTTATTTTTAAACCCAAATCAAAATGTGAAATTGGATGACACAATAAGATGAAGAGGAAGAGGGATGCTCTTTCACTACAATGCAAAAAACATGAAGAAATGGTTCTTTTTAATTACACCAAAAGAAAAGTTTCCTTTAGAGCAAATAGAAAGAAGAGGTGGATTACCAAGGAAGAAAATTAGTGTGTACACTTTTCAGAAGGGAAACAAACACACAATTTTTTTCCTAGGAATGAATGAAATGCAAGGAACCCCGATGGGTCCCACCGGCATGCCAAAATGTTTCACCTTTTTCTTAGATCATTTCTTTGAAGTGTTGATGAAACAGATAGGGTAACGGGCATAGGAGGAATACCTGTTCAAATGTTGGTTGATGGGTTGTTGCACGCACGTATGACTTCCAATCCACAACTGATCGTGAGAGCTTCCTTTTGGCTAGAGGAACTACCTATAATGAAAACAAGACCACCAGAAGGAATTAAACAATATGGGCAAGTGAACTGCCTAGCGTATGCTAGATCCGGAAGTATGATACTTCCTAGATGGCTATCAGTCCACTATTTTAAACAATTTAATGTTGTAAACAAAGTAAATCCTATTGTTATTTTAAAATGATTTAGGTATCTCACTTAAAAACACAATAAGAAATAGATCTAATCTAATAGGCTAAGCTAGAATAGAATCCAAAGGTCAAATGATTGGTTCTGGGTCTCTAGTTTGATAGAGGTCTCGGTAGATCACAGTGAATGGGGTGAGATGAAATTAGGTGGGTAGGTCTCTATTCTAGGCAGTGGGGGGAAAAATACAAGACCGGTGTCGGTGGGTGACCGACGATGGTTAGGTGTAACCGTGCCAGTTATTGTGAGATCTGAAATGTCACAAAACAAGTTTTGGTCTCCTTTGTGATTGCACAAAGGACTTTGGTGAGTCGAGGTGAAATATTGGGTTACTGAGTAGGCTTTTGTGAGGTTTTAATGGGTATATGGAGGTGAAAATGTTGAGAAGGTCAATAGGGGGCAAGATAAACAATGGATGATAAAATGATGATGAAATGAAATAAACCAGGAAAGTATGATGTTATACTTACTTGGATTCCATTCCTGAATGCCTGTGTGTGAGGGATGGAGGTGTTGATGATGATGGGTTTGAAGGTTAGCAAGTGATCACCAACTAAAGAAAAGCTTCTACATGGGCTGCATGTACACTCCTCTTTGCTTGATAGATCGATCATGGTCGGGATGGTCATGTGCAGAGAAGATGCTCAATCTCCTTCCTTGCATGCAAGTTTTCACTGAATTTTCTCTCTGAAGATGTGTTATCTCTCTGAGATGTGTTCTTTCTCGTCAACCTTCTCCCAATGTTTTCCAACCTTGAGAATAAGGTAGTTTAGGGGTTAAAAGGGGTAACCGATGGTGGTCCGGCTTAACCGGTGATGGTTAGGGGTAACCGACGTTCATCAAGGTGGGATTTCCTAGGTTTACTAAACTAGGGAGATCCTCCTGATTTCCTTGATCTCATGTCATTATCCCATGGATTAGACTGAGAGCTTCTTGTGAGCATGCGGAATGTGGTTAGAGGGAATGTAGGCATTGATTTTTAGGGTTTGGGTAAGTCTTAGTTAGTTATGGCAACTTACTAAGAATAGGTCTTAGGTTGAGTTGGTTTGATGAGGTGTCTAAGTGAAGTGTATGTGTGGATATTATTTAAATAAAATATTCAAATAATAAGATAGAAGTGAATATTAACAAAAGCAAGCGAGAAGGAAGACAATTTGATTGCAAATAATGAAGAATTTCTTCCTCAAATGGTATTAGAGTAGATGCAACATATGTGTCTCACACACACACAAATTGAAATGAAAATTCAAGTGATGTAATAATAACACAAAAGAATACATCCAAGGATACCGACAAGATAACGCAAACTAGGAAAGAGAATACTAATTCATCATGTTGTTTTGATGAATTCTTGTTGTTTTGACCAAACCTAAGAAGACATGATATACCTTCTCTAAGCTTATAGAAGGTATACCAAATCCAAAGGAAGCATAGTTTATTCTTTGTCTACCTATCACTCAAGAATTCTCATGATGAAGTTGAACAAGAAAGTCAAGGATGTTGGTTGGTGCTAGTGGTTGTTGTTAGCAGCCCCTAGCAAGTTGTTAAGGTATGTTATAGGTGATTTTCTTCATGTCATAGCATATGTGGAAGTCCTTGTGTATCCTTCATGAGAAAGCATAGAAAAAGAGAACATTGTCAATCATTTCTAGATTATGCATTTGTCTCCTTAAAATTGCCATTGGTATGGTCTAGTGAGAAGTGTTTTCATGAGAGAAATCTTAAGTCAATGAACAAGTTAATTGTCTAGTGGAAATGTGAATGTAAATGCTCATGTCATGATTTAATCATCTATTGCCTAGTTGTTAATAGCTTCACATATCCATGGTTGGAAATGAGTCATGTATTTGTATGATAGCTTGAGTGTGTGAGTGTTTGTTCCTTGTATTGTTAATATTCTTTCCTCATGCTATGAGTCCCGAAGTAGAGCTAATTCTATGTCAAAATTTGTCATGTATTGTTGAAGGTTTGCCAAGAAATGTCAAAATCTGATTTTAGCATGTGTTGGTCAAGTGTGACTCTTGATATCTAAAAGGTCCAGTCATAAGTGTCAAGTGTCAAAGTTTATTGTCATGATCCTTCAATGCAAACCGTGTGTGAAGAAGTAAATGTGTGTTTCTATGGTATGAGTACATTGGTTTTGTCCCACAACCCATTGATACAAGAAAAGTGATGCAAGATCTTCATAGTCCTCAAATTTGAGAGAAGGTGACATGATATATGTGAGTAATCAATGATGATAAAATTATTACAGATATCCGGAGATCTCCCCATGATAGGTTATAGGATATCAAGCAAGAGAGAAGATTCAGAAGCCCAATATCAAGGAATTAAAACCAAATCCAAAACCTAATGAAGTGAAGCTACTGGGTGATATCCAAGATTGAAACAAGAACATAAAGAATGTATCAATACATGTGAAGATGAAAGGCCCAATGAAATAGGTTCAAAATTAACATTGAAGCATCTAACAAGAAATTCATGCATTCATTCAAGCCTCTGTGACAGAGAGAATATGGAATACAATCCTAGGGGAGCCTATGAACAAGAATATCCAGCTGCAAATTCAAGACAAAATATGTGCGGCGTATCATGCAAAGAAAGAGAACTTTATTAGTCAAAAGCACAACATCATCCAAGGAGGAGCTTCTTCAAGTAAAATCATGTATTATCAAGTTTATTTACATATTTCTCACAAGTGTTATAAGGTTGGCCTTTTGTCCATGATGTCAAAGGGGAGAGATAAAGATTTTGTAGTCGAAACCCGGTATGCAATTCTTTTTCCATCAAAGTTTGTAGGCTTATTAGGTGTTGTCATCAATTATAAAGGGGAGTTTGTTGGACCCAGGTCATTGCTAGTAGTGTTTTCATTAACGTCAAGTGGCATTAATGGAAAAAAAGGGTGAGCAAAGTGGTGATTGAGTTTCTAATTCAAGAAGATGAATGTTGATTGGTAGTGTTCACTCATAGAGAAGTTCTAGGTGATTCCATTGTGCATCCGAGTCATGATAGTGATGGTTGTAGCTATAAAGAGAGTTCATGTTCGGTTTGGTTTCATGAAAGTGTCAAGGTAATGACATGTAAGCTCTCGGTGACAATGTGCATGGTCAAGAAAGCAAGGTATGTGTGAGGTGTAGAGGTTTCCCAAGGTCGATAAAGTGTCAATCATTTGTGGTTTAGGTATTATTTAGAGGTTTCCTAAGGTCAAAAAGAGTCAATCATTTGTGGTTCAGGTATTATTCAATGTTCAATGTTCATGGTCAGCTAATGAAGGTGATTCAATGGTGCTCATGGTTCTCAAAGGTTTTAGGATGGTTCTAGCTACATTTAGGGTCAATTACATGTGAAACAGTGTCTCCAAGATATATATGGTGTTTTAGCAAAGTACAATGGTCTTTGGCTTGGGTATTGTGGCATTCAAAAGGGTCCAGGATGATTCAGATGGTTTTAAGGGGCTTAGTCAAGTTTTGTGAATGTCGTGGACATAAAACCAAAGTTGTAGACAAAAGAACAAAGCCGCAGGAAGAAATATCAAAGCCATGGGTAAAGAAGAAAAGTCATGATAGATCGAATACCACGAATAGTAGAATGAATCCGTGAGAGAAGAAGGAAAACCGCATATAACTAGAAAAAGTTGCATGTAAAGAAGGGAAGCCGCAAAATATTGCAAAAGCCACGATAAATGAAAGAAATTCACAGATGGCTAGAAAAATCCACCATAAAAAGGGAAAATCCGTGGACCAAAGGACAAATATGCAATACAAGGAAAGAGTAAAGTGTGCATATGTTATGTGATGGGTGAACCTTGTTCATATAGAACAATTTCAATTTATTCGATCAATGAAGGAAATGGATAAATGTTTTTGAAAAAGATCAAAAGATAATATACTTGTGGAATGTGTAACTTGTGCTCCATGAAAACACCAGACCCGATCTGAAATATCTCGAGCTCCAGGTGTCAAAATTTAATGTTCTTTGACTTTGTGGAAAATTGATTACATCCTCTAGATTACAAAATCTAAAATCTTGATTTCAAGGCACTATTAAATATCAGAGAGGAAATGTGGATCGTTCTTTTTGATAGGTTGAAAATCCTAGAATGATGAGAATTTTTTTAGAAATTGTTGCATAACTAGCTCCGCAAATAATACATTGAATAGTTAATGCACTAAGAAAATAGAAAGATCGAGTTTTAAAAGTTGAATATAGGGAAAGTAAATCTGGAGTTGGTGGCATTCATTTTTAATAGACAAAATTTGTAAACACATAGCGGATTGATAGAGTGCATGACACACCAAGGAAGTGATGGAGAGTGTTGATTGTCTATAAAATCAAAAACTCTATGAAAATACGTAGGTTTCTCAAGCAAGGGGGATGCTTTTGAGTTGAAGGAGCGATAGAGGAGAAAGAGCCATCCATGAATATATGAAGGTCGATGAAAATCCATTTATGATATGAGAAGAGAGTCTCGCAGGCATAGGAGATACAATTGCATAATGTAAATGTGTTGAAGAGAAAATCAAGGAGCAAATTTAGACTAGAGTTGTTGCAGAAAGAGAGAAAGAAGAAAGTGTTATTTAATGAGGATCTATTGAGAGGAAAGCTACATGCTGAAGGAGACATTATTATATGATATTGTGCACTACCAAAACTCTTGCAAAGCTAAATAACTAGACTAACACCACATAGTCTAATAGAAAAGCTACAAATTTACAATAGTAACATCAAGATCATAGCTTATTGGAATGCTTAAGGAAACTAACATGATATCAATCATCTAAGTTAAAACATGCCTACTTAGTGTGAATTGCTAATTAAAATGGACCTATGAAGACCACAAGCAAATCAAATTGGGTTGTTGCTACTTCAAAATGGTGAAAGGATCTCTCTAACAATGGCTACAAGGCCATATTAGATATTCCTTTACTAACCAAGCATGAAGATTGGATGTAAAGATGAGCAAGCTATTCCATCAATGGAAGTAAGGCTCTTGATCATATGTCTTATATGATTAATACTATTCAAAGTATGGTGTAAAGTGTGAACATGTATGAGGGATCCTTTATATAGCTTTCTATTGTTAGAGAATCTTACATCTTGGTGCATGTGGGACTAAAGGATAAAGTAGATTAAGGATTGTTAATCTTGATTAGTGAAATTAACAAGTGATTAGCATGTGAGGTGCCTTAATTAACCAATTGGGATCAATTAAGAGGCTAGGATAAGAGTTTAAAGCTTTTAGATATGATTTGAAGGAAATGGGGTGATTTTGAATCGTTATAAGAGGGGTTTTAACCAATAATAAGGATTATTGATTAAATACAATGGTAAATAGGCTTAATTAGCTAATAATCGCTAATTGTTTGCTCATAAGAGGATTATAACTAACGACGTGTCATCAATTGGCATCTAGAATGTGATAGAGGTTAGTTAATCAACAAAGTGTTTTTAATTAACCAAAATAGAGGGAAACATTATTTAATTAGCGGAAACTCACTAATTATAATGAAAATGGTAAGAATGAGGGTAATTAGTGCACTTTTAGCAATAAAACTGCATAAGCAGATTTTAGGTGTCTACTGAGATGCAGATCTATTTCTAGGAAAAGAGGAGAGCTACATGCTGAGGAAATTGTAGTAGAAATATAGAGGTGATAGAGCCATCAATGTAGTGTACTAAAACAAAAGAGATTTTTTTATATTGAAGGGATAGAACCATCAAGAAGAAAATCAGTGTAACAAATGTGTGAGGGAGAGACCGAAAGAGGTAAGATGAATATTGTATATCTTAATTTGAAGAGTAATTGAAAATGAATGAAACAACAAGGTGATCATAATCATTTGTATGAGCAAAAACATCTAGATGATCAAATACCGAGTGTATAATATACATATAAGTTGTAGCTTAGATCTCAAGGGGTTACAACCTCCTTATGGGTAGTGGCTCACAAAGATCAAATTGTAGTTGATTTAAATCCAGGGGTTGAAGCTCCTTCTAAGTGGTGGCTTACTAAAATATAAGTGGGTGTTAAATCAAATTTGGGAGTTGTGGCTTCCATGCAAGTTGTTGCTTGTCGAAGACTGGGTGGTGGTCTGGTTAAATTATTGGAGTTGTAGTTCCAAATTGGTCAGAGCTTAATTAGGAAATCATTAATCGCACAGATAATTGTCCAAGATAGTGAACCAGCTTCCATGGGTTTTCATACCGAAAGGGTTTACCACATTATATCTAGTCTCCTCATGTGCATGCCTATATGCTTCTCATTTTATATCTTTAATAATTAATGTTGTATGCATATGTCAATCAATCAAGTTTAATAATGTGATAATTGATTGATAAGTTTTAATCAGTATTAATTCACCCCCACTCTTAGTTCCTAAAATTCACTAATAATTACATTGGTAGTTCATGCACACACACATGGAAAATCAAAGGGTGCTATAATTTTTCACTAACCGCTTTTACGCCCAAAGGGACAACACGAACTCATCTTACACAGAGTGCATTGCGCAATACATCTTTGCCACCGTGTTACCTACACTAACAGCTTTGCACACCCAAAGGGGAAAGGTTTGAAGCACCTTACCACTTCATTTCATCATTTTTGTTGTGATTTTGATGAAATTTAGCCTTTAAAGGCACATACCCAAGCACAACCGACGAGTCCACCGATCTAAATAACCCATTTTCTCGAGTAGTAGACTTTCTTTTCACCCATTTCCATCCATTTTTTCTTTCCATACCTTTCATTTTTCTTCCATCCATGAAGTTGTGCAATCATGACTTCATTCCCATCATGGAATTCTCACTTGCAATAGTAAAACCAATTCAATTCACCTCCAAACTTACAAAATTATTCTCCAGGATGTTTTAACACACCTCTAAAATAGTTTTATGATGAAAATCAATAGTATGCATATCCATGTGAGTAGGATTCAAGTCAGTTTGGCCATTCACCAAACTATGGAGCTAAATTTGAGAGTAGGGGTATACAAATTTTGGAGGCTATCCTACGCCTAAAGAGATTGGTTTTCAGAGAAAAGTTCAAAAATGGAGGCAAACATGGTGCAGACTAAGGCTACAAGTCAATTGAAAGCATTTAAGATTGGTTTCAGGGCCCCTTTTCCATGGGTTTTCCCTATTCCAAGACACTACAACCCTCAACAGAAGTTGGATTTCATGGTTGAGATGCTACCACAACTTGCAAAGTGGATTGAGGAGATAAAGGCTTATGAACTTGGTGCCAGAAAACCTTGTCAATGGGTAATTCCTACACCACCACCTCATAGTCTTTCCATTTCTCTTCCCCAATCTACATCATCTCAACCTGAGTTTCAATTTATTTTCTTCTTACATGTTTCCCCCATTGTGGATTCCACTTCTTCACCTTCTTCCCTTCCATCTCACCTTCTATCTTCTGTCATTTTCTCTTCTAAAACTCATTCCCCTCCACAAAAACAATAAATTGCACCTTCCCTTTCACTGCCAACATTGTAAGAACCAATTGAATCCTAACCCACCCCTACTCTTGCATTCCCAAACCCATTTTGGGAAGAACAGACACAAAAAATTAGTCAAGGAGGGAAGAAAATCGAGGACCTTAGTAGGAAAGAATCAACACAAAATTTGAGAAATTGGGCTACCAAGTTCAACATCACTCAAATTTCATTGATGACTAAGCCTTCTGAAGAGGTTGGAGTTCAAGAACAGTGGTGAAAACTAATTTTGTAGTAGCGATAGAGTAAGAACAGGAAGATGATGACCAGCAATATACTTGTTCTGAGTGTAGTGTTCACATTTGCACTATCTTCCCACATGTTTTTGATCCATCACCAAATTTCCATGGAATCAAGGAAGAGGAAGAATCAACTCCAATCTCAAATGAAGAGGATCATGTGTAAGTAAACGAAGAAAATATCCCAAGTGTGTAAGATGTTTCCATGGAATCTGGTGACCCTCATTGTCCTGCATGCCTAAAGCTTGTTATGTTGTTGGGAGGTTGCTTTAATCCACCAAAACCATCATCATCATCTGCAACCATTCAGGAAGAGCTTCATGTTATGGAGGAAGACAACACAAATTCATAGGTCTTGATTTTTAAGAAAGTCATGGAGGAAATTACAGTCCCTTCTTCCACTTCATCCTTATAATATTCTAATTTTTTGGATGAGTTCAAGCTCTCAAATTTCATGTTTGAGGATGAGGAGAACCACAGTGAACTAGTTGAAGAATCAGAAGCTACTATGGAAGAAGAATAATCCTTAACACACTTGAAGAATTAGGAGGTTGAGTATTTATCAAATTTGGAGGAGTGCATTGATGGAGAAGAGCCCATAGAAAATCACCACTTTTTCTACCCCATCATTTATCTTCTAACAAAAAGAGACTCGTACATATAGAGAGAACATTCAAGTAAAGCCTACACGCTCACAATAGTCCTCTTGAATCAATTTTGGAGAGTTCAATCTTCCAAACTTCACATTGTATAAGGAGGAAGAAGAGAACAAGGATGACACCACTCCCATATCAATCATCAAGGAAGAGGATCGATGTTTGTAGATGAGCAACAAGTCCAAGATCAGCCTACAAATAGTCATATTTTCTAGGAATGTCTATCACAAGACTTCTTTATTGGATTTGAGTTTCACAACAATGGGAAAACTTCATGGATTAGGCCATGCCCAATTAGATATCTGGATTCATTGGAGAAAGAATCAGATTTTCCACCAATCATGTTCACTTTTGAGCACGAGGATGAGCTTCAAAGTGTCAAAGATCAGCTACAATGCCTCTTCAATCTAAATGCATATCAACTAAAAGAGGTTCCTCTCTTATTTCTAGTTGATACCTTGATGATTTGGGTGGAAAATCAGCTTTTAGTCAGTTTTTCACTCATGTACAAGACCATGTTCAGTGTCGAATCAGTCACATGGTCCAAATTTGTGAGGAAGGGAAGCTACTTCTCCTTGTTAGTGTCAAGATTTGTTTGAGTTTTCCATTCCTCGAGTTAGAGTACAAAGAGGTAGGATTGATTTCAAGAGAAGAAGTGCGTGTGCACACTCGCATGATTCACTAAGGGCATGTATGATCTTTCATCTTTTGTACATAGTTTTTTGTGTGTGTTTTTTTCTCTTGCATAATCCATTTCAGTCAAGGCATGTCCATGGGAAAATCATATTTTAACAAGACTCCCATGTTCTTTCCAAAATCAAAGCATGTGTCTCTAAAATTCTGCATGTTTCACACTTATCAAGATATCATCGGTTCAAAGGTGCTTCTTACTTGGTAAGAAATCAGAATTTTGGGATGGTTTTAGACATTTTCATCCATTGTCTTAATTAGATTAGATTACAAAAGGAAAAAGAAAAGAAGTCCAGGATCAAAAAAAATTCTACTCATCTTAATTTCAAAAATTTCTTATAAAAAATGGAAAATTTGAGCAAAAGGGATCAACTCCAGTTCAACTGTGTTTTAGTGGCTTAAGGACAGGATCTCGTAGTTTCGAGATCATTTTTGAGGTGTATTAGGTCGACTCCATGCCCAATAGATGCTTCAAGGTCATTGGTCAACTCATCTAGTAGGCAGATGTCTATGTGAGTTACTAAACTATTATCCATTTTACACCCTTCTAAAAAATGGACAACTCAAGATAGCTAGACCCGTAGTTGATAGGGATTTAGGGTTGAATCTAGAGATAATCGTAATTTCTATGTTTTGGGAGAACTTTTAGTTGTTTTGGGAGGTTTGGAAGTGTTTGGGACATTTTTTCCTCTTATGGGTTTCATGAACTTGGTCAATTTGGGTTAAGAAGGGAGAAATTTGGATAAAATTGGCCTTAGAACTTTTATCGTCATTTTTCCTAATTCCCCATCCGAGGAAAAATTCTAGGAGTTAGTGAAAAAATGGAAAAAATTGGATATAAGGGGTAAAATTTGGCTTTGGGGCATTATTCTACACTTTCCTAGTCTCCTCACTCTATTTGGCTTGGGGACTTAGAAAAAATTGAAAAATTGGAGAAAAATGGCTAAGACATCAACTTTCAATGTATTGTGGACTTGGACAGTAAAGTGGAATAGGTTCAAAGCCACACTAAAGTTCTAGGCACCTCCCTTTGACCCACAATGAATGAGTTTAGTGTAGTGTGGATGGCGGAGGGTCTCAGTAGGGAGTAATGTCCCCTTTTCCAACGCCCAAGGCCTAAGGGCCAGGTCGAGTCCAAACCGTGGTCATACCCAAGGGGTTGTGGATGTTAGGAGCTATTGGGAAGGGATATTACAGTCCATGTGGTTCTAATATCCACGTTTTGCGTTTGGGGGTCACTTTTGGACCATGGCGACTTGAAATAGAAAAAGTAACTTTGGTTACTTTTTTTTTATTGGCCCCTCCATGGAATGAAATGTGCCTAGGGTTATTGGGGCTTGTTTGCCAAGGAGAAGTATATAAGGAGCAAGGAGAGTAAGGAAAGGAAATTTTTATCGCATACATTTTAGCCTCCTTCACGTGCAACTTTTGTTGTGCATCTACAACTTGTGGAGTGAAATCCCACAGGGACCCTAGCTTCGGTGGTGAGAGACCCATCCCTAGCTAGCAGGGCATTCTTTGGTAGTGAGAGATCTACCCTAGTCTATTATTTTTGGAGTTATTTTTAGGGTTGTGTCATAAAGATAATAATAGAGGGTTCATCTGAAGGGTTTGAGGATTTTGGGGGGCATTTTGGGAAGATAACATAGGGCTTTCTTGATCGATTCATGGCAAGTCATTTAGCAGGTGTGTGCAACTCATTAAAGGCATCTTCATCAATTTATAACCCTTTTCCCACTAGATGACTTGCAGCCTTTATTCGGAGGTTTTCCAGCTTGGTCCCCTTTGGATCTAAAGGTTGAAATGTCATTTCCTATACCTATTAATGTTATTTCCAAAGACCCTTAATTTTTGCTCTTATATTTGGAGAGTTACGAACCTCTGAAGTTTTCCAGCTTGCTAGGGCATCCGGCAAAGATTTTAATTTCTGTAAAACTCCAAAAATAGTGTTATTATGTCCTTTATAATAATATCAAGCTCTCTTTAAATTTTCATGTAATTCGAGTGGATATTTTGGGAGATTTTAATTTTCTTTAGTCCGTTGTCCTTATTGTAAAAATCTGCAAAAATTAGTATTTTATTTGGCTGTAAATTTTCAATATTTTGTGCATTTTTAAGTAGTATCCCATAAGGGATATTTTAATGGTATCAGAGTTGTTGTTCCTCCAGCCTGTGTAGGTTAAATATGGTAGTTTGCAAAGATCTCAAAGGGGGTTTTATGAAGGAAATGTTCACCAACATGGTGAAACAACAAGAAGCCACTAATTGTTATTTGAGTCACTCACTCATAATTTGAATCACAAGAAAATCTTGGGACAATAAGGAAAAAGGTGAGAACAATAATAAATGACACCCAATAGAGGTGATTGATGAGGATTCTTGTTGGAGGAAATACCAATCTTTGAGTATGGGTTTCAAGATAATATGTCCTTTCCATATTATCGCATGATGAATATTAGTAAGAAGCCCAAGCGAGGTCATCATATGTCGGTACCTGAATTACAAAAGAACTTATTTGAAGAAGAAGCTTCTAGACAAAAAGGTATGATTTCCATTGAGAAAAATAATTACATTAGTGAAACTTTGCTTGTTAGAGAAATTATTCCAGCTCAGGAGAAGAAATTTGTATATGCAAGCAAGGAGGATGTAATGGAAACTCTTAAAAAGTGTGAGGAATGGAATAGCAGAGCTAGAGCTACTAGGTTGATAGTGACTCAAGCAAGACAACACTTACAAGAGTTCAAGGAAATGATGAGGGAAATTGATGCAAGGAAGTCATTTTGGAGACCAAGCTTGATGAGGATACTCCAAGGGATGGTGTTTTGGAGGGTTCTAAATCAGCAATAGAAGGTGAACCTTTTGATGATATTCTTTATAAGGAGATTCAATTCATCATGAAGACAAAGAGTGATGATCTTCTTTATGAGGAGATACAAGAGAAGAAAAGATGGAAGACCTTACATGATACAAGGGTTCATGGGCATTATAAGGTATGGGATCCTGGTAGTATGTGGCAATCATCCAAAACTATCAATTCTGATTTTAAAAACTTTGTGACTGATTTCATAAGCAAAAGAAGGAATTCAAATGTGTCTTGTGGGATTACAAGTGTTGGCAAGCATGATTTCTTCATTGAGGTTCCGGTGCAAAAAGTGAGAGTACCTCTCAAGGTACTAGCGTTGGTTTTATGATTGCTAAAAAGGGTAAGAGAATATTTTTTAATCATCTTCAACCTATTGGACTGTGTATAACAGCAGTCATAATGAGAGGAGAAAATAGCAATATGGGACAACAGGGTCAAAGAGATGAGAGTGGGCATTCAAGGCAACAGCCTCCCATTCTTCTATCATGCCCTTGGGACTTCACAAACCTTCTTTCTTGAAGGATCCAGAAGTTTCACAGGTACAACAACCAATAGATATTTTGGATGAGGAGTCTTGTTGGGAGAGGTACCAAACCTTGAGAGAGGGCTTTCGTAACAACATGCCATTCCAGGAATATTGCAAAATGAAGATTGGCAGTAGACCCAAGAGAGATCATCAGATATAGGTACCAGAGTTATAAAGGAGATTGGGACATATTTCCATTCCACACTTCAATGGGTCTAAGAAGTGTACTGCACCATCTTGGGTTCAGAAGTTGAAGACATACTCCGACTTGAATCATATGCATGAGGAAGATGCAATTAATTTTGTAATATTACATCTCGAGGGAGACGCTCATGATTAGTGGCATCATGGGTTGATTACACATGGACACATACACATTACTACTTATGAAGATTTTGCGCAGAGGCTGGTGAGCGGATTTGATAGGAGGGACCCTGACAGGTATTTCAAGGAGTGGACTCATTTGATACAAACTGGTCCCCTAGATCAGTACATCGTAGATTTTTAGAGATTATCAATCATGGTACCTGATGTCATGGAGATGAGGTTGATTTCACTATTCATAGCAAGTTTGAGAGATGCTCTCGCTAGGTTTATGAAGGCATTTGAACCTTCTTCTTTGCACGAGGCTGTTAGGAGAGCTCGAGACTTGGAGTTATCCACTCCAAAGTCAAGGGTTCCACCTCACGTTCAGAAAAGGTAACCTCCATTTGGATCAAATGAACTTCAGCAGAGGGAGCCTTCACCGATGCAGGAGGTGGCTAAGAAGCCAATCATTTCCTAAGAGTACAGAGATGAGTTAAGGCGAAAAAACTATGTTTTGATTGCCACACACCTTGGGTTCCAGGACATGATTGCAGAGGTAGAGGGAAGGCCCAATTCATTGAGGTCTTCAAGGAGAGTGAGGGTGATAGAGGTGAGGAGTTAGAGACTTGTGAGATGGATGATGGAGATGGGGTTGTGTTGGATAGTGTTGATGTGGGGCAGGAGGAGGAGACTTTTCCTCGAGAGATTATAGCCACATTGTCTAGTAATCTGATGTACAAGGCATGTAGGATTAGAGGAGTTATGTAAGATCAACAAGTTGGGGTACTCATTGATAGTGGGGCAACCCAAAACTATATTGATTCCTCATTGGTTAAGAAGCAAGGATTACAGACATAGGATTTGGAGGGCCTCAATGGGGTTGTAGCCAATGGAGAGTCTATGAGGTGCACATGGTGGGTTCCCCAAGTGAGCATCATGATGGATAACTATACAATTACCGATGATTTCCACATCATTGGTATGGAAGTGACCAACATAGTGCTAGGAGTGTGGTGGCTTCACTCTCTTGCTGAGTTTCATCTAACTTTTAGATGATGAATCTAAAGTTTAAATCTGAGGGTAGGAATGTGATTTTGAGGGGATTATCTACATGAGCACCTAGGGTGGTTACAGCCAAGGGGATGGAGAGGACATTCCAGCATGGTGAGGAGTTTTATTATTGTGGATCAAGGTAGAGTATGATGGATGTGGATGTGACCAACAATGTTGCACATGAGACAGTTACAGAGATTGGGGTTACATGTTCAGATCATCTAAGTTTATCATTATGTTGGTTATCTAAGGGGTCGGTAAGCTAGAGATCTCATTTGCTTGTTAAGTACTCCAAGAACCGACACACTTATGAGATTCTGATGGTCACATACCAGATGACACCTATAGATTGGAGGATGAGATGATATTTTATCATGGCATATTATACCTTGTGTCAAAATCAGGGTTGAGGATGGAGATATTGCGACATGTGCATTGTTCTTTTGTGACCGAGACACCTGAGTTGTGATGAGACCTACAAGCTCATATCAGAGAGGTTCAGATGGCATGGGTTGAGGGAGGATATCCCCAACTTCATACATGGATGTATAATTTTTCGTTATAACAAATCAGAGCTTACAGTTCATCATGTTCTGAGTCAACATGGGATAACACTCCTATGTATTTTACTGCTTCTAGGCATGGTGGGCATTTCACCCATGTGCTAGTCAGTGGAGGGATGGAGTTGACTCAGTTACCAGTTATTCAGTAGGTTATCACTCATCACAGAGGTGAACTATGTGGAGTTGACATTGTTGGTTGACCATGTACTGGAATCTTGGGATTTTTCCCCCACGGGACACATTGAGATACATTATGAGGAGTTGTACTCTCACACCAATGCGGGTCATGTGGGAGAGTTGGCACACTTTGTGCATATACAAGTTATTTCACAGGTTGATCCAGGGAATTCTACAGGATTCAGAGTGGACTTTTGTACCCAGGAGTTGATCGAAGAGATAGTGACGAGTCCCAGGATGTGGGCATTAGAGTGGCAGGGATTGGACAGATTGGAAATCCCGATGTGGGTACCAGTGGAGAGTCGGTTTGGGTATCATTCTACTTCATGGACAACATTGCTCTCGATACAACTGGAGGTTGTGATGACTACATGGGGTTTCCTAGTTACTTGGATTACACCGAGTCCAAACGGTGGTCATACCCAAGGGGCCGTAGATGTTGGGAGCTATTGGGAAGGGATATTACACCCACGTGGTTCTAATATCCATGTGGTTAAAAGGGAAAAAGTAACTTTAGTTACTTTTATTTTATTGGCCCCTCCATGGAATGAAATGTGCCTAGGGTTATTGGGGCTCATTTTCCAAGGAGAAGTACATGAGGAGTGGGGAGAGTAAGGAAAATAACTTTTTGTCACATACATTTTAGCCTCCTTCATGTGCAGCTACTATTGTGCATCTACACTTGTGGAGTGAAATCCCACAAGGACCCTAGCTTTGGTGGTGAGAGACCCATCCCTAGCTAGCAGGGCATTCTTCGGTAGTGAGAGATCTACCCTAGTCTGTCATTTTTGGAGCCACTTTCAGGGTTGTGTCACAGAGATAATAACAGAGGGTTCAGAGGAAGGGTTTGAGGATTTTTGGGGGCATTTGGGGAAGATAACAGAGGGCTTTTGGATCAGATTCATGGCAGCCATTTGGGCAGGGCGTGGCAGCTCGTTGAAGGCATCTTCATCAATTTCTGACCCTTTTCCCAGCTAGGTGACTTGCAACCTTTATTTGGAGGGTTTTCTAGTTGGTCCCCTTTGGATCTAAAGGTTGAAATGTCATTTCCTATACCTGTTAATGTTATTTCCAAAGACCCTTAATTTTTTCTCTTGTATTTGGAGAGTTACGAACCTCTGAAGTTTTCCAGCTGGGCACGCTGTGCTTTTTCTGGCAAAGCATTTTAATTTCTGTAAAACTCCAAAAATAGTGTTATTATGTCCTTTATAATAATATCAAGCTCTCTTTAAATTTTCATGTAATTCGAGTGGATATTTTGGGAGATTTTAATTTTCTTTAGTCCGTTGTCCTTATTGTAAAAATCTATTAAAATTAGTATTTTATTTGGCTGCAAATTTTCAATATTTTGTGCATTTTTAAGTAGTATCCCATAAGGTATATTTTAGTAGCTACTGAGCACTGCAGGAACTTGTTCCCGTGGGGTCAAGTTCTCCAAATGGGTTCAAAACCCATAACTCAATCATCCAACAACACATGGCATGCAGAGGACGTTGCGGGTGGATTGGGGGTGCGAGAACTCAAGGCACTAAGGGAACAAACTACAGGAGGCACGAGTTCCCATAAGGCATTAAATGTCCAGTAGCAGTATTTTGAGGTGGGGAGGAGCCCAATGAGCTCACCGAGCTTTCCGGTGAGTTTGTACGGGATTCAAGTGGTTCGAAGGAACAAGGAGAATGGGGAACTAGTTCCCGTAGGGATGAAACATCTGTACCAATACCTAGTGGACTTAGACGAGAACTAGAGGCCAAAATTTTGGAAATGTGCTTCCACGACCCGCAACACTATATCTTCATCTACAATTATCCATTTTTGATGAAATTGGTGTGGACATGCTCGTAATTTTCTCCTTTACCCTATGAATCAATAAAATACCGGAGTTACATGGAGTAGTTAGGTGGAAAATGTAAAAACTCACCCATGTCCAAATGATACATCCTAGGTAAAGGAGAATTGGAGTTAATGAGGTAGGGCATTGAATTTCTTCATCCACAAGGCACAAGTACATGAAAGTATGGGTTTTGTAGGTCATTCCATCCCTTTTGCAGGTAAATGTGGTTGAAGCAGATTTCAGTTTCTCTCCCTCTCTCTCTCATTCTTCCAATATATGTAAAAGAGAACTCATTTTTGTAGAGGAGTTGGACAATTTTACAATGTTGTTCTCTTCTTCTTTTTTCTCGGGTGATCAGTAGAGCTCCAAACCTCCATTTTTTATCTTTGTAATGGGGATTCATGCCATCTTCCTCAACAATGATGTATTGTGCAACACATCGGAGCAATAAAATTAGTGTTTGTGATTGTTTCTCTATCCTTACATTGGTTTCTATTGTCTTCTCATGCCTTTCTTCATGCTTGCAGGTATTTTGTGCATATTTCATGTTCTTGTTGCAATTTTATGCTTAAATGAAATGGTGTATTGTATGAATCTTGATATGTGATGCTTGTCCATCCTCTCCATGCTCATTTTTCTCCATTTTCATGCATTATGGACTATCCAC
This sequence comes from Taxus wallichiana var. yunnanensis, assembly GCA_018340775.1. Classification (NCBI taxonomy): domain Eukaryota; kingdom Viridiplantae; phylum Streptophyta; class Pinopsida; order Cupressales; family Taxaceae; genus Taxus; species Taxus wallichiana. The sequence goes on along the minus strand of CM031242.1, from coordinate 757,256,569 downwards.
GACCCCCTTTTCTTGGTGTTATCAATTTTTAGTGTAGGATTTCCTTGTTTTCATGCATTCTCCTTCTCCCTGGTCCTTGGAATTGATAGGATAGGATTAGATAGGTGTATTTTTGCATTAGGAGTAGTTGTATCATTAGATTAGGTAGAGGAACCAACCTTCTTTGGAGGGCCATCTCAAGTTCACAAGTCCCACAACTTGAGAGATGGTCCAATGTTAGCAAATTACACTGAGAGCTCATGCACACACACATGGAAAATAAAAGGGTGTTGTAATTTTGCACTAACAAGTATTTCGACTATCATGATCCGTCTTCACTTTAAAGTGTCTTCCTATGAGATATGGTCTCCATTGTTTTACTGCATGAAGTATGGCTAGCATTTCCTTCTCATAAGTTGGTTTTGACAAATTATTACCTTTGAATTGACGGCTCAAAAGGGCAATAGAATGGCCTTCTTACATGAGAACTACCCCCATACTGCACTCGATGCATCACATTCAATAATGATTGTTTTGTAGAAATATGGAGTAGCCAAGACTGGATTGTTGCACATGGCCTCCTTTAACTTCTCAAATGCTTTGGTAGCATTCTCATTCCAATGGAAAGAGTCCTTAAATAAAGCTATGAGAGGTGTTGTTATACTTTCATAATGCCTTACAAATCTACGATAATAGTTTCAGTAAACCCCAAAAATCCCTCGTAGATTCTTTAGATTTTTCGAACTTTCCACTCCCTCATGGCCATGATCTTATTAAGATCCACTTTAACACCTTTGTGAGAGACACTGTGACCTAAATATTCAACCTCCTTGACTCCAAAAAACACTTAGAGGGATTTTCATAAAGTTTATGTTGCTCAAAGGTTTCTAAGACCTTATTTAAAAGATGTAAGTGTTCCTCTCATGTTTTGTTATAGATTAATATATCATCAAAGAACACTAAAGCAAACTTCCGTAGGAATGGCTTAAAAATAGAATTCATCAAACTTTGAAATGTAAAAGGTGCATTTGTGATTCCAAAAGGCATTACCAAGAATTCATAATGGTATTCATGTGTCTAAAAGGCAGTTTCATGAACATCCTCATCCTTGATTTTGATTTGGTGGTATCCGGAACGGAGAATGAGCTTTGTAAAGTAAACAACACCATGCAACTCACCAAGTAAATCATCAATTACATGAATAAGAAACTTATCTTTGATTGTGTACTTATTAAGTTCCCTATAATTGGGACACATGTTCCACATGTCATCTTTCTTACCCACCATCACTACCGGAGAAGACTAAGTACTCTAATTATGACGGATGATTCCAGCTTCCAACATCTCTTTTACAATCTTCTCGATCTCACTCTTTTGCACATATGGATACCTATAAGGTCCGATGCTGGGTGGTTGGCTCCTGGTACTTGTTTCACCACTTTCTTTATGGATTTGATGAAATAGATAAGGTGATGGGCCAAGGAGGAATACCTGTTGTGATGGTCGGTTTAAAGGTCGTGCACACATTCGACTTCTTGATCCAATGCTTGACTGTGAGAGCTTCCTTTTGGCTAGGAGGAACTACTTGAAATACACAACAAGACCACAAAAGAGAGTTAAACAATATATGTTAGTGGGTTGCCTAGCATGTGCTAGATCTAGGAAGTGTGGTACTTCCTTGGTGGTAGTCAACCCACTATTTAATATAACTTAATGTAAGAAATGTCATAAATAAATAATGTCCTCTCAGTAGTTGATATGATTTAGGATTCTCATCCAAATACAATAAGAAAATATAATATAACAAAGCTAGGTTATGATCAGATCTGGAATTAGGGTAGGTAATCAAGGTGTTTGAACAGGTCAGGGTCAGATTCTAGGTAGCTTAGGTTTCTCGATGTAGGTTTTTAAGTTTCTATTATTGGTCGATTACCAAATACAAAGACTGACGTCATGAGGTATGACCGATGATGATTAAGAGGGAACCAACGACGATTAAGGTGGGATGGTAGAAATACAATAACCGGGTTTTGGAAATTTTTTTGGTAAGCCAAAGAGTCCGAGGGAAATGGCTAGGTTTGTCATGGTGTTGGGGGTACTCAGAGGTATTTAGAATCAAGTGTAGGTGATTAAATGATTGTGGGTGATGGAATGGTTGGATTCATAGGAAGGTAACAAGAGTGGGATGAAAAATACAAATAGATGTTGATAAACAAAGATGAAGAAACTTTGTAATCTGAATAAGTATGAAATGATGCAGGTTAGAGATACACTTACTGGTGCTTGCAGATTTGATGGTTGGATGATGATGATGGTTGATCTATGGAATGGTGCTTAGTGTCACAAAGAAGTGCTTCCTGAGATCGCTACTATGAATGCAAATACCTTCATATATGTCTTAGTATTGGCTATAGTTGTCCTGGATGTGTGAAAGGGCTTTGGTTCTTGCTTACATGCAGATATCCTTCGTTCCAAAACTCAAGAATGTGGCCAACCTCCCAAAAAAGGTTACCAAAATGAATATATGGTAATCGATGATGGTTTAGGGTGACCGGCGTTAGTTTAGGGTTGAACGGCATCGGTTAAGGCGGAAATCCTAGGTTGCCCAAAATAGCATATCCTGGCTATCTTTTTCCATCTTTGCCCATCAAAAGCAGTCTAAAATGGTGTTTGGCGCTTAGATAAGTGGGCATGCTGTTAGAGGAAGAATAGGCATGTGATTTTAGGGTTAGACTAAGTCTTGGTTAATTAAAGTAAGAAAAGGTTGAGTCCTAGTTAGTTAGGAAACATGCTAAGAATAGGTCCATGATGAGGTGTCTAGGTGAGGTGGAAATTAGTTTGAATAAAGGTAATTAAATAATGAATGAAGTGAGGATGAGTATTACTTTAATTATAAATAATTAAACTAATATTAATGTGGGGTAAAAGGGTCATGGTTAGGTGAATATGTTTAAGTTGGCTATTAGAAAAGGGGCCAAGGGGGTGTGACCCAATTTTGGTGTCTACAAGACTAACTAAATAACATGATCATGATCTCTCTTTGGAGGTAAACCCTTTGGCATATTTTCAAACACAACAGAGTGTGCATCCAACACTTCTTACACATCTGATGGTATAATGTTCTTAGATTGATGTGCCTCCAATGAAAATAGTTATGTCATAAATCCCTCTACACATTTTTTAGCATTTTGTGCATCTGATGAGAGCTCACTAGTTGTGGAGACTTTGCTCTTAAGCCTCTTAGCTCAAAATTCCTTCCTTCATACTGAAAGCACATGAACAACTCTTAGAAGTTCATCTCAATGGTTCCTAAGGTGGTAAGTCATTGAAATCCTAACACAATGTTTATTCCTCCCATAGAAATGACATACATGGGGCTATTTAGTATGTAATCTCCCATGGTGAGCTTAATGTTATGGAATTTTCTGAACAACTAATAGTACCTCAATTAGCAATCATTACTTGACATTTAGGAGTTAGATAAATAAAATTGTTCAGATTGCTAACTTATGATTGATGAAGTTGTGAGTACTTCCTAAGTCAATCAACATTATGACCCTCTCCTTTTTAAGAATCCAACCACCCTAAGGGTTTGGGGGGTGTTAATGCCTGAAATTACATGGAATGAGATCATTGGTTGGGGATCTCTTGACTCCTCTCTTGCTCGACCATGACCTCTGACTCTTCATCTTCTTCCTTCTCTTCATCTTCACTAGGCCCATCAATGTAGAACAACTTCTTTTTAGCACATTTATGTCCTGGTCCATATTTATTGTCACAGTTAAAACATAACCCTTTTGCTCTCTTTTCTTCAATTTGTTGAGGTGTCAATCTAACTAGCCGAGGGAGTGCTAGAGGAAAGGTGTTGCAATCTCTGATATTAGTGAAATTTTGTCACCTGCTTGAAACCAATTTTTTTCTCGCCCGATGTGCCATAATCATATAATCATAAACCTTATGAGGATTAAACATACACACCTCATGCTCAATGTGATCCTTAAGACCCCTAAGAAATAATTCATTCAGATTCTCTTCAATAATATTTTCCACCCACAAGGAAAGGTTTTGGAATTGATGAATGTAATCCTTAATGGATCCTATATGTCTTAACTTTGCTAATTGGCTGAAGTAATTCTCTAACACACTAGAACTATAGTGTAATTTCAAATCTTTGGTGAAGACTTTCCATGTAACATTGAGATCACTCTTTTTCCTCTAAGCACATAACCATCGATACTAGATGAATTGGTCAGGTTCAAGATACAAAGATGCCATAGTCATTTTTTTTTCCTGATGGAATCTGATGTAGATCAAAGAAATTATCCATTTGGTTAATCCAATTGAGTGGATCCTTTCCATCAAAATTACGCATCTCCACTTTTGGAAACATGTTACGGGCCTACAGAGTGTTTGTATTTGGATTGGGTATGCTCGAAGATCCACCTTGGCTCATTTGCCTATTAATTTGACTTGAAGATCCACCTTGGTTGATAGAAGTATGATTACCCATTATATGTGTACTAAATTGTTGCATGAAATCCTCCAATCGTTGTCCAATCCTTTCTACATCTTCTTTTTTGGCCACCCTAGACTCAAGGTTTCAGTAGGTCAAACTCAAGTTGGCTTACCTTATGGTCCATCGAAGTAAACCCTAACCTTGAGGAATCTGTAGTTACCCCTTCTGACTCCAACTCCTCAACTATTATCTCATCCTTTTTTAAAGCTTTTCCTAGAGTGACAGGATTCTTTTTGCCTCTTGTAGAAGGTCCCGTCATGATGCCCCAAAATAGTAGGATTTAGGGATCAAGGTCAAATTTTAGGGTTTGGGAGTTCAATAGGAATTCAACCAAATATAAACAAACTCCAACTAATTTTTTATCCTCTTTTCGAAAATGTAAATAACTTGAAAAATTTTCACAATTTGCAACCTAGGGAGTGAATTTATGAAAATCCATAAATTTGCAATAAATTTTGCAAAATAAAGTAAAAAGTATGAATTTTTAGGGAACCTTACTTGGAATGATTCATAACTCGTAAAAATATCGACATGATTCACTCTTGTTCGTAAGATATAGCGAAACAAAAAAATTAGGTTTTTTCCCAATTTTGGCCCAGATCGCAACTCTGATACCACTTGTAATGGAATTACTTGGATAAATCAGAACATCAGTAGTAATATAAAACCAAAGGATAGAAAAATTTAGATAAATGATCTCAATATGCAAGTATAATATCTTAGCCACTTCGAGGGGGCAACCTCCAAACCATACAATAAGACTTAAGTGTTCAATATATGCTTAACTACACACTATTATCTCCTATATATACCCTTCCTATGTTATGGCCACCACTGAGGCTGACCTACTAATGATATGAATGAAATATAAAATGATAAGAACATATGAATAACCAAGGGAATGTGTGCCACATGTCGGCATCTCCATCCAATACACTATATATGATTAAGGGTGTAGCAACTACCTTAGGGGATTGAGCACTTTTAGTGGACAAGGTAGTGGGTTTGGAAGGAGGAGTGGTTAAATTTGGTTGAGCACTAAAAGAATTTGCAAGACTAGCATTAGGTGAAGGATTAGCTTTAAAGGCAGATTTTGAGCTAGGGGAAACACCATAGGATTTTCTTGTCGTGGTAGTTGGCTTCTTTCTCACTATCAGGTCCAGTTTCTCCTTTGTTAAATCCATTGATGGTGGGAGTGGGGATCCTTTGCTGATTATTTTGTTCTCAGTGGAACCACTTTTGAGGATCCCCTTTTTCTTCTTTACAACAATTGTTGAGGAGGAGGCTCCATTTTGAGATTGGGAGCTAGTGAACATGGCACAAGGGGAAGTTCGAGACCTCTTCATCATCATCCTCGTCTATTGATTAATACTCAATGAGACCACTCTATGTACCACCATCGACCTATTCAATCTCAAGGACATTGTCATCTTCATTTTCTTCTTGTAGCTCTTCCACTTCTTCTTCAATTTTTTCCACATCACAGGTTGCATTGATTGGCGGTGCCTCGAAGGCAAGCCAACGAGGAGGTGGAGCTATCTTTGACCTATTCAGAGATTGATCTTCTTTGGCACATTTCTCATGGTGCTCTAAGCGATTTACTTCTTGAGATAAATTATATCATTGGCCATCTTTTGAATCATAGGATCCGTGGGAATAGAGCTAGAAATTTGATGCTTTTGTTTGCCATTGGGATTCTTCACCTTACCAAACAAAATTAGATCATCCTCTGTCTCGATGGCTTAATCTTGAGATTCCTTCAAAGTCCTAGGCTGATACCTTCTTAGAATGAACCTAAATTTGGGTGGATGAGCATTTATGAAGAATATCTTGACGTTGTCATATGAAGGCATAGCTTTAAGAGATATCATCTTGATCAATCTATTATATCTAGCTATAAAATATCTCATGCCTTCATTGGATTCTTTCTTCATGTGTAATAGTTGTACCAAGAGGTCTCGGCAGTCCTTAATAAAATTGAATCTATCTTTGAAGCAAGTTTTGATATCATCCCAATAGGTGATTGATCTAGCAAGCGGAGGTAGAACTATTTTGTTGCTTTTTCTTAAAAGGACTCCACAAATAATCTGACAGATACATCTTCATGTTTGACTCCTAGCACACCACGATGGTGATGAAGGTTGTCAAATGTTTTTCAGGAGCTATGAGCCATCTCCTCTAAACTTGGGAAATATTTTTATTGAACCTCATGGCTACTCATGAAAGGGTTGTGGGAGTGTAAGTGGGCCCGTGTTCCTGCCCCATGGTACAATAGGTTGTGGTCTCTCTTCATCACCCATTATGGCTTCAACTTCCGATTCAGACTTTCTCTTGCTTCCACTTTGGATGTGGCTCTTGTTTCTTCTCTCACTCTAACTCTTAATTCTCGCTTCAAATTCCACAAGTGCTTCAAGTTCACTTTTTGCTCTTACTCAAGCTTCGCTTCAATTTCCAATTCACTAAAAATTTGAAATCTTCACTAAGGTTAGGAAACTCTATGTCCAAGGGGTTGACACCACTTGAACCACCAGTGAGAGCAATTTCAGGATGAGGGGAGTGCTTTGAAATTCTTGCTAGTTATTACCTTATTTGTAGATCTTCAAAGATTGGGTCAAGATTTCCTCCTTGTCTCTCGTAACTTTGTGTACATGTGATCAACCAGTTTTTACACTTGAGACCGATGTAGGCTCTTCTTTGTTGTAGTTGGGCTTATCTCACTTTTTCTTTTTTATGCATGTTGCTCTTCAGTATCCAACACCTTTGTAGCTATGAAGTAGTGGACAAAATTATCTCTGTTGTGTTAGATATCTTCCCTCAAGTACAATATATTCTTAAATGTAGAAAAGCAATTCAGGTCTCTAGATAGGAGGGTTACTGAGAATAGCCATGGATACGAGACGTGAGGCTCTGCACCTCTTCAAATTCCAATTTTTTTATTTTTATCATATTTGATTTTTTTGTATTTTCTTGTGATTCATATTTTGGGTGCAGAATTTGCCAAGTCTATCCCATGGTGGGCACCAAAAATTGTTAGCGATAAAATTTTTCAGGTGGAAAAATTGGTGGGTATCCACTAATACTCTGAGACTCTAGGTCCCTCTGCTTGAATGGTGCAGCTTCATTTATTATGCATGCATGAAATTGAAATTTGTGGTGGCTTGAAGGTCGGGGATCCAATAGGAACACTCCATTAAACCTATGGCAAAAGCTTGCAATTTCTTGCAAGGGAGGAATTTGCTGAGGAGGTAGGAAAGGGAGTGGGAAAGGAAGGGAGGATTAATATCTCAGGTAGAAAATCATATTCCTGCAGACATTAATCAAAGTACTTCAACACACATATATAGAAAGAAAACAATTTTTTTACTAACATCAAGACAAGGTAGAATTAGGAACACAAAGTTTCAATAATTCTCTCATCAAAAAAAGAAAGAAACTCCTTTCTTCTTCATTGATGTTTTGGAAAAATTGTACATAGTGAGAAATAGAAGAACATAGAGGAGGAGAATAGAGGAAATTTTTCTATCTCTTTTACTTCACTTCAAGTAGTAATCTCTCCTTGAGCATACAAAATTGACAACCCTTAAGAATGAGGGTGTTATCACAATTTATAGACTTGAGAATGACTCTTCACCTACCCCCAATGACTTTTCATTTGTCCCCTTACAATTGCAACTTTTCACATTCCTAATAATAGAATTAAGTCCCCTTTTATTAATTACGGGTGACTTATTACATAAGTCGCATTTAAATGAATAAGACAAAATAGGAATAGGACAAAATGAAAAAGTGCAACCCCCAATGAAGGAAAAAAACATGAAGGAGGGGGGGAAGAGAAGAAAAAGAGAGAGAGAAGGAGAGAGAACTATACCGATGAAGATGTTGTTTATGTCGATTTTGCCTCACTGCACATCGATCCTTGCTGAGCTCCACTAGAAAGATTTCTACTCCCTTGAACTCTTTACTATACCGGCTACCGCAAGTGCTACCTTCTCTGCTTGAGGAATGCAAACACAACTCAAGGACTCGAGCCAACCATTTGAGATATCATTGATGTTTTTTCTCTTCGCGAACCATGACAGATGTTTCTCTACAATGTTCAAAATTGTGGCTTTGATCTTAGATAGAGACTCCAATGTATTTTCATTGAAGGAAAAGGGGTCCCCTGCCTTTTCTAAACATATTCCTCAAACAAATTTTCAACAACTCATCTATGGTATTGCTCTCATCAATGGCAAGCACTCCAAGTTTTTATGTTTTGTTATTGACGTTGTCTTGCATCTTGAAGGCACACTCCTCATTTGATTCTAACTCATCGATGTCCCAATTCAACATTTTGTATCAAGAGGCAAGGGTTCTCGCCCACACACGTAAAAAGCCCTTAGATGGGGAATTGAATACTTTTCTGATCACCAACACCTGGGAGTGAGCATCTCCCATCTCCATCACCAAGTGGATGAACTTGGTCCCAATGTTCTTTTTCCTTTTGGAATCCTTCCCTTGTCATCCAAATTATCGTATCAAAGACCTGGCGTACATGTATTTGTATAATGAGATCAACTTTGGAAGAAATATTTTTCCTTTCTCTATGATCATGCTCATCCCTTTGTCATTTTCTTGTCCCTCGCATGGTGAAGGCATGCGTCTTCTTGATGGACTCGGGTCGAATGTACTAATTCAAATAAATTATTCAATCGGGAACGATGATGAAGCATTTAAGTCCCTAAAGTGTTATGCATCTTGTTAGAGTAGGTATTTACCTTAGCTCATGTTCACCTAGGTACTTTATTTACCTTTATTGTATTTATCCTCACCCACTTATGTGTGTGGATATTTATTTTATCTTATTTAGATATTGGGAGATATTATCTAGTTGTAGGTATAGTTCTTTCCTTGATCTATGGTATTAACTAGTTCTTTCCTTGATCTATGGTATTGACTAGATCCTTGATGTCTAGTTCTCTCCTAAATTTATGGTCTTGACTAGTTCTTTAATGAATACTTATTTCCTTGATTTATGGCTTGATCTACGACCTTGACTCGGTTCTTAGATTGTTATTCCTTGCCTATTTAAGTAAGGCCCATTCTCAATGTATCGCATTGAGTCCCATAATAATATATGATATTGTTACTCATTTGTTTGCAAAGGTTTATGTAAAGTTATTCTTGTGAATTATTTTCATCTTATTGATCGTGATGTTTGATTAGCATCTCAGTGTTCTTGGCTTGCACGATCCGGTTATCGTTCCTTTTACATATGAGGAGAGTGTTTGTACTTAGTCTTCTAATTGATCAATTTTCACCTTATACTCCTAGTTCCTCATAAGGAGGTGAGTGGAAGACTCTGGAACATGTATGCATCTCCTTCATGAGTTGTTGGGCCTAGGGGAATGGTGTTCATTTCATATCCGGTTGTTGTCATCTCTTCAATAGGCTTGATTACCTTCGGTTTGACTACTTCTACATACTGATTGCACGTGGCACCACTGAAAAAGTGAAAATATGCTTGAGAAAACTTTTTCTTCCTCCCCTCGCCAATGTTAATATTGCTAAAAATTAGGATTGTCATTAACTCACTGATCGCATGATCTTTTTTTATGATCATTTCCTTCATCTAGGGAAACATCTCATTTGTCTTAGGCTTGGCAATTGACGTGACTACTCTCTCCTGCTCGGTGAGATGGTACATGTTGCACATGAGGAGCAAGAGAGGTGATGGAAGGTAGGAAACTTTGGGGCTACCGAGAAGCTAGGAGGTGAACTGTTCATTCTCTCCGAGTTTTACTTCTACTACAGGATCCTCTGTTGATCTGACCTTCTTATGCAATCTCTTGTAGTAGGATGCCTCTAACGCCACTACTTTACGCTTTGAACTCTCTCCAGAATGGACTGAGCCCGAAGTGTTCTCCATGACCTTCAATGAAGAGTGATGTGATGCATGTCTCTAGAGTGTGGGGAAACTTCCCGATGTAATGGGGGTAGCCTTCTTCTTCTTGAACTATTCATTTGATCTTCTCGATTACAACTCCATTCTGCTCACTTATGTCTCCCAACTCATAGATGCTCCATGTTATGTGTGGCAAAGGTGAAGCCTTCACTGCTTTATATTCCGGATCATACAATTTTTTGCCATCAATTTAGATTCCCTCTTCATACCATTCCAACTTGAATCTCTTCATTTGTCTTATTGTCATTCACATATAGTCTCTTTCCCTGACATCAAATTCATCTATGTAATTTACCCAATAATATTCGATCTACGGTACATGATATGATTCTGGGAGATAGAAAGTGTCTAGATCACCTCTGATGTCAAAGTCAGCCCCTAGTGTATATGAATGCAAGCTCAGGGGTGTGAAGTCGATTCCAAGTGTGATGCATCATTGACACTCTTGCAGGTGAAGATTCTAAGTGAGATGGGAAAGAGACATTCTTCCTTTTTCAGTTCTTGAGCTTACTGTGAACATGTGCCGGTTATGCAACGACACTTGAACAACATGATCATGTTGTTGAGATACCGAGGTAGTCTAAGTGGGGAAAGATCATAACCAAAAACTCAAATGTATGAAAAAGCTGACAAATTACATGAATTATGACCCATACTTCTTGACCAAATAATTCATTTGTGGTGACAACCTTGCGTGAAGGTTCCCCTCCAGTGTCTTGATGACAAACATGGTGAAGGCATCATTTACCTTTGTGAAGTGTTGATTTCTCTCCTTTAAAACCAATTGAGGATATCTCTTGAATGTTAGGGCCTTGGGAGAGATGTTTTGAGAAAGTGTCAACCATTTGAAAGGTCTCGAGCTCGCAAGAGTGTACACTAGATATGAAGTCATTATAAAATTCTTCAAGACCGATACCTGAAGCAATTGATGGTGCAAGTTGTCATTGATGATTTGTCCCCAATTAATTCTTCACTTGTCTTTCATGATCATGAATATGAAAAGATCCATCCAGTCTTAAAATTCCTTCAAGGTTTCTTCTCCCATCACTCGATTAAGAAGGATGATTACATTTGAATAGTTGTTAAGTAATTCACCTCAGGAAAGACTTGGGCACTGTGAAGGTTTTCTCACTTGTTTTAAACATGAACCAAGAGTGAGGCCCTAAAGGTATGATTTTTTTGTCCACTCTTTCATTGCAACCTCTTTTGAAATGATGGCCATATTACTCCAAATTAGGATCTGCATTGAATGGGAGATGGATTTGGGAGAAAGTACTTGTCGTGATGAGCCATCATCTACTCAAATGGTTTTGGTTTCAGGTTCATAGTGGTGAGAACATGCCAAAACCAATTCTACACTTTACACTGAGACTGGATGTCCACTTATCGCATACAATCCGCTCATGAAAACTTTGTTTTCCACTGGCTCTCTTGGTCCTCCAAACATTCGATCTTTGAGATCTTCGAGGTCCATATGAGTGAAATTACTATCCCCACAACTTAGCACTCAAAAGAGAGAGCTAAGACTGGTTCTAGGCTTGCTAATTTGAACTTCATGGTTGATAGTGGTAGTTTTATGTGTCTGGAATGGGAGTTTACTATTTTTAGTAAATTGAACTTTTCACATTTTTCAACTTTGATCACTTTCGATCACCTTTCTCATTCCTCTGGATAATTCTTATACACACCGCTCTTGAAAAATTACCCTCTGTGAAACTTTGCTATTTATAGTAAACTCTCATGTAGAGACTTGCAATTTTTGGAAAGTGGCTTTCATGACCTTGGATTTTGACAAAATTAGCTTTTTTGATATAGGTTTTTCTCTTTATCTCACATACAAATTTTTAGCTCAACCCAATCTCTGGAACATCACGAAATAAAAATTTAAAATTTGGGGGCATGAAATCGGGGTTTTCACACAAAAATTTTGGGTCATGCATGCAAATTATTTCACTTGGGTCTTCAAGGTGCCTAGAAATTTGGAAGAATGTAAAAAAACCCACGTCGATCCATGTACTGGTTCTTCAAGTTATGAAGATTTTCTCTTCTCGAGCTACAGAGTCAGTCTGGTGAAAAATGTGCCCGAGGCCTTTAAAGTTTGTGATTTTTTATGAAAATTCTCTTGCCATAATAATGAGAACATGTACGAATGAATGCAAGTGGAAATTGAGGGTGGAGGAATTCTAGAAAAATCACTAGAGTTACGGGTAGAAATAGATAAATGTGGGGGAGTGAAGAAAATGGTTAAGTGTTGGGTTTTATTGGCATGAGAGAGAGGGAGGAGGGGAGGAAAATTTTTATGCCCCCTTGTCCCCTTTGGAATGGGATAAGGGGACACCAAAATTGCACCTTAGCCCTATGGTGACACATGGCATGCATGCAGAGCAAGGAGAGGGAGCTCAAAAACTAGTAAAAAGTGTTTGACGGAGGTCTCTGGGGTCATATGATGAGTCCATGAGGCTTAAGGCGAGGGGAACATTTTTTTGGCCACTATGTACCCTTGGAATAGGACAAAGGGACACCAAAATTGCACCTTATCCTAGTGATGACAAGTTTTAGGTATGCGAGAGTTGGAGCGAGGGCTAAAACATTTTGTAACAACCTAGAATTTGTAACCCAAATTAGAAGGAATTTTTTATCTAATAGACCTTCCTCTACATATATAATTCAGGTAGCTAGTTAAGCTAGTTAATGCAACAAGTCTTATTATCTTAACAACAAATAGACATTCCCTACATAAATAAATCAGATAACTAGCTAAGGCTAGCTTATGCAACATGTCATAATTAATTAATCCATCTTATAACAATGTGATAAACCTTGTGCAATTGTAAGGGTTAATATATCCCTGATCTCCATGATCACCCTTAACATTCGTTAGAATGTTCTTACTTAGCCTCACTTGGTTTTACCACATTGCGAGTAGTGAGAACATGTGACTGATCCTCTAGTGTCTACCTAGAGTTCACTTAGTAAACTCCATCTTGTATCCTACACTTCAGATTTGAGGAATCACGGTGATTAGACAATGTACCCAACAAACACATTACTTTGGCCAAAGTTTTTATCTATACTATGTACGCTTAGTATAGATGCATGCACATAGCATCTAAACTTGTCTTCCCATCACCTCAAAACATCTCATCACAATTATCTAGATTTATTGAAGTAATAAACTAACTTATAAGAACCATAAGATCCACTAAAAAAATCCCTTCTCACTCCGATTTTTTGAATTTTTGCATCTCCCGTATTAGATCTGAGGCCCTTTTGGTCCTGGATCTGAGCACTACCCTCTTTGAGGGCCTATCTCCCTCCTCCCTAAGGCAGGAAAAAAATAGTGGAGGGGATGGAGTCCCAATGGGTCCTTCTCTCTCCACATCCCTTCTCACATCACGGAGGCTATCAAGCAAGAGATATCAAAAATGGGCCCACCCCCTCGAAGATGAAATGGAAATGAAATGGAACCCTTGTGGAGCTCTAGAAATAGCTGTGATGCCAAATGGATTTGTCCTCTTCTCTTTCAACATGAAGGAAGACTTTGCTCGAGCTCTTCTGGGTGGTCCGTGGTTCTTCGGCAGAAGAGGGTTCTACATCAGGAAATGGTCACCTGGCTTCAACCCACTCATAAAAACAATGACACAGCTCCAATTTGGGTTCATTTTCCGGCCTTCCACTGGAGCTTTGGCACCCTGTGGTTATAGAAGGTATTGCTCTATCTATGGGTTCTCTAATTGCAATAGACTAGCCACAAAGGCTAAAACTAGATTCATTCATGCTTGTTTTTGTCATCAACGTTGATGTCAATTGCCCACTCCCGAAATCGATTGATCTCTTATCGATTTTGGAACCTGGTCTCAAACCATCGAATATGAATATATTCCACAAGCATGTTCAATCTGCAAAAGCATCGCCATAGAGCTACCGGATGCCCCACTAAGCCTCAGCCTAAACCCAAAACCTAGGTAACCTCTCCCAAGAAAAAGGAAAATATATTCCAAAGGTTATTCCTGAAGAGACCCCGGTCATCCCCACTTCCAACCCCTTTGCCCTCCTGGAAGAAGGAGAGATCTCTACCGACTCCAACTTGGTCACCCCTCTCGACCCCCCTCTTTCCACTTTGGTTTCTATCCCCATGGAGGTCTCCCTAGCCTCCCCTCCCCCCTCCTCCATGGTTGTTCCCTCTATGGTTTTGCTTCCCCCCTTCTCTGCCTTCTCACTCCCCCTCCAACCTTCTCCTCTCCCTTCCCCCTCTCCCCGGTCTTGGCTCAGAGTTTCCTCCTACTGCTCCACTTTCCTTAGTCCACCTTTCCTCCCCCTCTCTGATTCCTAGATCTCCCCTCCACTCAAACCTCTAAGATAGTTTAAACCCCCATGACCCGAAGCAAGAGTAAGAAACCTATATTGAACCGAGAAAGTTCGTGGGCGTATCCCGAGAAATGTCAAGCTTCAACAAGAATCAGCCCTGAATGTGGCCCAAGGAACACAGAGCACCATCCCCATGGTTGTGGGGAGTAAATCCAAATCCAAGAAATGAAGGTGATCTCATGGAATATAAGAGGTCTTAACTCTCTAAAAAAGAGGGTCCTCAAGGATATGAAATTTAACCACTCTCCTGACATTATTATGCTTCAAGAAACCAAACTCAAAAAGGATGATAATCTCTTGAAAATTTGGCCTACCACCTCTTTTGCTTCCCAACTTGCTATAGGTAATTCAGGAGGCTTATGCACTCTCTGGGACCCCAAATACATCAAAGGTGACTGCCTTCTTTAAGACCCCAATTTTTGTGCATTCTCTTCCAAGAGGTAGATTCTGACTCTACTTGGATAGCAATCAATGTTTATGCCCCTAATTTGGAATCTCAGTGTGAAAGACTCTGGCAAGACATCTCAAATTTCATAAAAAATTGTGGAAATCTCCCTGTGCTCATTATGGGAGACTTCAACTACACTCTCTACCCTCCGAAAAGCAAGGTGGAGCCCCTGCTAATCCCAACAACATGGAAGCTCTGGCTGACTTCATACGTGGGGAGACTCTCTTTGATATGGACCTGCATGGTACCTCCTTCACTTGGTCCAATCACAGAGTGGGCAGAAATCACATTCAAAGCAGATTGATAGGGCTATGGGATCTTTGGATTGGATCTCTCTTTACCCGATTTCTTTCTCAGTTCCTTAACCCAAGTGGCATCTGACCATAGCCCCTTAATTCTATGTGCCAACAACAAGATGAACATAAAAATCCTCCCTTCGATTCGAGCTTGCCTAGCTTGAAAATAATCATCTGGACCCTCTTATTAAGAGCTAGTGGGATATCAAAATTCAGGGCTCTGATATGTTTAAGTTCTCCAGTAAACTTAAGGAAATAAAAAATCAGCTTAAGATTTAGAAGAGCAAAGTGTTCGGCAACATCAAACTTCGTAAACAAAAGTTGACTCAGGAAATAGCTAACATTTCAGCTCTTGATGGAGGTTGAAGGAAGAATGAAACAACTCCATAAACAAGAAAGGCATCTTCTCAACACTTCCACAATACCCTAAAAGAAGAAGAGACCTATTAGAAGCAGAGATCACAGGTGCTTTGGCTGGATCAGGGAGACCGCAACACCAAGTTCTTCCACATTACAACCTCTAAACACAAAAGCAGGGACAAAATCAAAGAACTGCTAACTCCGGTAGGTAATATTTTAACCTCTGACATTGAGATCTCTAATGAATTGGTCTCTTTTTATTCTAATCTCCTTCAGCCTGAGGGCCCCCCAACGAGAGCAAGCTATGTCCAAGATGCTTCAACACATTCCTAAATTAATCTCTGATGATATGAATGGCAATTTAACGAAACCCTTCTCTATGGAGGAAATTCATAAAGCGGTCTTCACTATGAAAGGTGACAAAGCTCCTGCCCCGATGGCTTCCCTGCTGCCTTTTTCCAAATCTTCTAGGGAAATCATCAAGCATGATCTCTTCAAGGTGGTTAACGAATTCCAGTCCAACAACTCCCTTCTAAAGAATGGAACACCACCTTCATTTCTCTTGCTCCCAAAGCTCTTGGATCTAAGTTTGTTGCCAACTTCAGGCCAATTAGCCTTTGCAACACCTCCTACAAAATCATCACCAAAATGTTAGCCACTCGGCTTAAACCCCTGATGAACAACCTCATCACGTCAAATCAGAATGGATTCATCAGTGGACGCTTTATCCAAGGGGGTATCATCACTATTCATGAAGCCATCCACTCTACCCAACACTCAAATCCGTGGGGATGATCCTCAAATTAGACATGCAAAAAGTGTTCGACAGAGTTAGCTGGACTTTCCTGATCCGGGTTCTAAAAAGTTATGGTTTTGACAATAGATGGTGTAACTAGATTTTTTCTTACATTGCAACCCCTTACTTCTCAATCCTCATAAATGGCATCCCGATAGGCAGCTTCTTCAAAAATAGCAGAGGTATTCAATAGGGGACCCTCTGTCTCCTTTCCTCTTCTTATTAATGGCAGACTCCCTCAACAGAGCTCTTGAGGCTGCCAAGAGTCAATCTGACATTTCTGGTATCAAAATCACTTCCAGCTCCCCAACTGCCACTCATAGCCAATTTGGATGATACTCTGCTCTTGAGTGCCACCTCGGTGATTGAAGCTCATGCCCTCAAAGAAATTTTAGAAAACTATCAACTTGCCTCTCAACAACTGATTAACTTCAACAAAAGTAGTATATCTTTCCTAAACACCTCTCCTCAAACTCAAAGGAGGATTGCTGACATATTTGGTTGTAGAATTGTGGACTTACCCTCCTCCTATCTTGGCATTCCCTATTCCAAGGCAAGAAACCAAGCATCTTGTGGAATCCTAGTCATTGAGAGATACCAAAAAAATTGGCCACTTGGAAAGGAGTCCATTCTTAGTCAGGCTAGCAAACTTCAATTGGTCAAAGCTACTCTTCAGAGTTTACCTATCTATTTCATGTCTCTTCTCAAAATGCCTTCCTCAATGATTACTGTTGTTGAGAGAATCCAAAAGAAATTTCTCTGGTTGGGGGTGGAAGATAAAAATGGATACACCTTATCTCTTGGAATGAAGTCTGTAAGCCGACCAATCTAGAGAGGGCTTGGAATCAGACAGATCACTGATATGAATGTTGCACTGCTGGCCAAAATTAGCTGGAAGTTGCTCAAGGTAACTCACACTGGCCCATCTATTGAGATCTAAATATTTGACGCAAGATGAAGATTTCCTTCTCTCCTCCCTCGCCCTGTGGCTAGCTATTTGGAACTCGATTACTAGCTCTCTTCCTCTTCTACGTATTAGTACCAAGTGGAGGTTGGGAAATGGTAGATTAATTGACTTCTGGTCGGATTGGTGGATAGGTGATAAACCTCTGTGCCTTAACCCTGTTTGGGACCCTATCAAAATAACCCTCATCAATCACCATGGCAAGAAAGTTTTTGGTTACTGGAGAGAATCTAATTCAATCCCCTCTTGGCATATTTTGATTGGTCGAGCATCAGTGAGCATCAGAGTCAACTTTTGAATCAGTTGAGATTTTCCCTTTCCTCTCTCTATATTCCTTTCTCCTCTCCTACGAATGATCGTATTTGGCCCCTCTCCCCCTCTGGTTCCTTCTCTGTTAAAGCTACCTACGACTCCAAGCTCAAGACTAGCTCTAGACCTCCTCTCTACAAAATTTGGCCCAAAGAATCTATTCCCAAAATTAGCTTCTTTTGCATGGCTCTCCTTCAAGAATGCTTTCCTATCAAGAGAGAACTTAAAAAGGAGAGGCTTCTCACTTCCCACATGTTGTGTTCTTTGTTGTAAAGCCTTGGAGTCCTCCTCTCATCTCCTTCTTCACGCCCCTTTGTCAATGTTGTTTGGAATTGACTTTTGTCACTTTTTGGAGTTGTTTGGACTTTCCCAGATTCTATTCATGATACCCTCATTCAATGGTGTTCCCCCTTCTCTCACCCAGCCCTTTCCCTGGCTTGGAAACTTATCCTCCCCCACGGCCTCTGGGGTATTTGGAAAGAGAGAAATAGGAGAATCTTCAAAGACCAATGTCTGGATCCTGAGAGGGTGGCCAACCATATCACTATTCTCTTCCAAGACAATCTCAATGGTTGCTTATGGAAGAAATATCAGAAAAAAATCCAATTATGCAATAACTCACTGGTGATCCTTCCCATGGCTAAACCCTCTTCCTAGGCTCACTCTGTTGTTCGGTGGCTCCCTCCTCCACCGGGCTGGATGAAACTCAACACGGATGGTGCTTCTAAGGGTAACCTAGGAAGTCTGGGGGTGTGATCCTCCAAAATTCTATGTTGTTCCCCTCAAGCTTATTACAGCTAACTTTAGCTTGGGTACTAATCACCACATTAAGCCTTAGCTATCCTTAAGGGGCTTGAGCTGACTCTTAAAATTGGAAATGATCCCTTAATTGTGGAAAGTGACTCTCTCAATATTATAACTCTCCTTAACTCGGAAGACCCAGACAATGGACTATTAAAAATATTATTGCTGACATCCGTCTCTCTCAAAGGAACTTTCAGCAGATCAAATTCCAGCACATACTCCGGAAGGAAATAAGGCGGCAGATTGTATGGCTAACATTGGTGTCCTCCTTGATACTCAACAAATGTGGTTAGAAAATTTCCCTGCCAATCTCCTTCAAATTTCCCATAATGACTACTCATTTTCTAGCTAACACGTGGCGGTGGGAGTCTAATCCTTATATCAACAAGATTAGCAAAAAGCACTGCATCCTTGCCACTGATGGTGGTCATGATTATCACATAATTTCAAGCGATGCTCTACGGAGCCGAGCACATGGGAAGAGAATTACTCCATTCGTGTGGATATGGGTCTGAGATACACCATTTCTCATCATAATTACCTCTGGTACAGAGGACGGGTGATGTGGAAGACTCCCACAGAAAATGCGAGCCTTTTAAAGCCAACTCACGTCTCCTCACCTTGATTCATTTTCACGGATTCTTCACTATGGGAGGGCAACTCAAAAGGATTGAACCTGCTTCTTGCACTTGTCTGCAAGAGGACCAGAAGTCTGGAACATTCTTAGGGACAATGGCATAACTACATTCCTGGAAAGAATGTCTAGGTACTCGGCTTTGGTTTCTTATGGCACCCTGGCTACCTGGTCCCACAGCAGGTCCATATTGGCAATACCCACTTCACCATCTCCACCAATGCCATCACCTCGGTGACTAGCCTTCCTGCCTCTGGGGCTATCTACTTCAAGAGGTCTTTGCAAGCAGAGCTTCAGGATTTTATTGCCAAAGGTGAGAAGCCGACAAAATATCTTTCTGGTTATGTTCGGGAATCCCTGCTTCCTCCCTGGGACAGAGTTGCAGAGGTTATTATGAGATATTTCACCATTGATGGGTGTTACAAGTTGGTCTTTGGTCCCCACTTCTTCATTCTCTCTCACTTACGTTGGGGAAGAAAATAAACCTAGCGCCTTTTTTTTCCAGATCGCTCAAGCACTCCATTAATCTTGCTAGGGAGGGAGAAGGCCCCATTCTTGCATCAAGGCCTTCTTTACCTCCTCTTCAAATTCACTGCTTCCCTTGCTGAGTTGGCCCTTTTTCCCCCCAAAGCATGGTCGGCCTCGCCGTACCCCCACCTCTTCCCCCATTCCATCCCCAGCTTCTCGAACCTCTTCCAGCCATTACCGCCACTGCAAGTTTCTTTCTCGACTCTCTACTGTTGATGTCACCATCATGGGTTCCTCCTTCGCAGGATTTGCTTCCCCTTTTTCCTCTATTTGTCCTCTGCCCTCACTGGCTAGACTTATCTTGAGGATCCTATTGTTGTGGTTGCATTCACTTCTTCCCCTACCTCTAGCTCGGAGCTCCGCCTCTCGGATGCTCTACTTGGTTTAGCCAAGTTGTATCTTGATTCCCCCGACAAGCTGATTTGATTGGCTTGGATGTGGAGCTAAAGGAGGAGGGCTCAATTTCCAGCGTGGTTCCAAAATATCATCATGGAGGATCACGAAACCAGCCCTCAGGATGTTCAGATGGATTTTGCTCCTAATTGGGAAGACAATCGATCGAAACACGACGAAGGATATAACAAATGTTGACTCGATAACCATCCTGAAGATTGCCATGTCGAGTTGGTGACATCCATCCTGGCCAAGCTTCAACGTTCCTTCTCTATTCTCAAAGCTTGGGAAACTTTCACTGATAACATCAGGTACCCATCACTAAAGACTCTCTCAATCATTAACTCTGTAAATCAATTGGTGAGGATTTAGGTTCTATCTAGGCCAAGAATATTGTTATCGAGTTGAAAAATCTCCTTTGATGTTTGTTTTGTTGTTGTTTTGGTTTGTTTGGTTACTGTTTTTTTGGAATTTTCATGGGTTTATCTATATGTAATCATCATCGCTTAATCTAGCCGTTGGGCTTTTTGTACAAGGTTGTGGGACCTTCTAAAACCCTCACTTTACCCTAGTTTATCATATTACTCCTTAAAGTTCTTTCAACTAAGATTGACTAGGCTAGTATCCTTTAAGGACTGATTACTTATCACTTTCTCCGATTGATCTAATAATTATCCAAGTGTTATCCCACAAAATTGAGAAGGAAATTTTACAGTAACCATACCAAAATTTTGTTTTTTGGTCCCTAAGGAATTCTCAACATTCAAAATGGTCTAAAACTCCCTTTCAAAATCAAGTTTTTAGAACTTAGCCATTTTTAGCTTCTTTAAACTCAATGACGGAAAATGGTGTGTCAACACTCTCAAAAGCACGCCTTTTTGAAATAGGTGTAGGAATTCTCATGTCGACATACCAAAATGTGTGCCCCTTAGAAATTCCTTTGGCACAGGAAATGTCATGTTAACATCATAGAACATGCGCCAAGTATGTGCGCTAAGGCACAGAAAATGGTGTGTTGACACCATGAAATGTGCGCTAAGGCGCTGAAAGTATTATGTCAACACCAATAAAATTGCGCCAAGGCGCATTTTAACCCGTGTCAACACTCTGAAAGGTGTGCCAAAGAAAGTTGGTGAAACAATAAATGCCAGTTTTTCTATAAATAGCACTGACACCTGTCATTTTCACATTTTGAAAATTGAAAAAAGTGTTTTCTCTGCTGCCTGTCAGCCTATCCTTGTCACCCCCGCGTGCCGTTTTTCGAGCTTGTGGACCCCAACGTCATCCTTCATCTTTTATAAAACCGGGTAAGTGGCTTCTGTCATCCTTGTTGTTGTTATGGTTTTTGTTTTTGGTTATGTTAGGTTTGTTAAAAGGATTAAATCTAAAAGAGGAACCTAATAATCTATAACCAACTAAACCCCTTTTCCTCTCCTTCCAGATCTGCAAATCTGGAAGGCCCCTGCCTCTGAAGAAACCCAAGGCCATTTTTCCCTTGCTTATTATCTTGTTGAAACCCTCTCTTTACCATCAGAGATATCCAAAAAGAGAGAAAGAGAAAGAAGGAAAATAATCTAAGTTGTTAAAGCTAAATTTGAAGCATGGCGCACTGTCCTTCCCTACAACATATTTTGAAATTCCACCTTGGCGCACTTTGTCCTTTCTTGCAACATGACCCTAACCCACGCCCAGTTTAATAACACTTAGCAACTTTTGTAGGGGCAGGCGCATCCTGCACAACATCAACATAGGATGTTGTGTGCTTCAAATCCGCGCCAAGCGCTTTTTCCTGGTGCATTGATTTCCTTTGCAACATATTTCAAAATTATGCCTTGGGTGCACTTAAAACCCATGCAACACAATCTTTTCAGTGCCCAATCAAAGCAATTTTTCCCTAAGGCGTAGGCACATTTCCCTTAACATCAACATGACATGTTACATGTTGTAAACCCGCGCCCTGCGCTTTACCCTTTGCACCCAAAATTACATGTCAACACCTAGAAAACCGCACCCTTCTACTGAGCGCAACTTTTCTCCTCAACACTACGCAACTTTTTTCATGTCAACACCCTAGAAAGTGCGCCCAACATTTTTAAGCCTCTGCAGCATGTTGTGAACCTGCACCTTACACCCTAAGCCTTATAATTGCTCATTCTTCTTTCTACAAGCTTTCATTATGAATAACATGACAGTTGACATGGCTCTTCTATGTTGGACCTCCTTGATCCTTCTTGCAGAACAACAACAACCATCCTTGAGCTCACACATGTCTTCATCAAGCAAGAAACCAACAAAGTCTAAAGCTAAAGCAAAGCAATAACAAGAGATGAAGTACAAATATCAGAAATTCAAGATGCCTAACTCATATGCAGAGAGTGACCTCGACATCAGAGACTCTGAGCTAGGGCATATTGATATGGATGAATTTTGGGCAAGGACCAACCAAGCAAGCAAGGGGCCCATGGATGAACAAACTGGTGGGCAGTGGATTGCACTTTGTAGCTGGGCTGCCAGTAAGTGTTGTAAATAACGAGTTCATCATGTTGGTGGCTCGGTGCTATAATAAGGACACTAGATGTGTCAAAGATAAGGAAGGAAAGATGATCATCGACCTCACACCTATCGTCACTTTGAACTGACTGGGCATTCCTCATCACAGGCAATATGTCGCCATAAGTCTAGAAGACTGTAAGAAGGCCTGGGATGACAATGAGGATAAATGCATGCAAATGATGAATGAGATTTATCTAAAAACAAGAAGCCGGTGAGCAGATGGCCACAGACCATCCACCATAGTGACTTCAATGAGGAATTGAGTGATACAATCACCTTCCTGAACAGAGTATTTGGGCTCCCTGATGCCCATTATTTCCACAAATGGATGCTGAGGTACCTAGAGACCATGAGCAAGAATACACCTGATCAACGTTTTGGCTGGGGTGAAATCATCAGTGACACCATCTCCCAGCAGCTTCAATAAGTCCTAACAACTGGGAAGTTCTACATGAATTCCTATGTTGTATACGCTGCAACGCATCAACAAGAGATTTCGTAGGCCTAGCTCGAAATGGGGTATGGCCCCAAGTCAAAATATATGAATTCTACCTAGAGCTAAAGCTCGAGGCCAACATCTCC
Organism: Taxus wallichiana var. yunnanensis; assembly: GCA_018340775.1. NCBI lineage: Eukaryota > Viridiplantae > Streptophyta > Pinopsida > Cupressales > Taxaceae > Taxus > Taxus wallichiana. Next base: position 757,233,095 of record CM031242.1, on the reverse strand, counting down.
CAGTTCTCCAAGATTAATGATGCCTTTTTCTATGAGGTAATCTACTTACTGAGGCCGAATATGAGACATGGTCGGACCAGCCCGAGCGTGATTACTACCATAAAGAAATGGGGAGCATTGTTCACATAATTCCCCACATTCACATACCTCAGAGCGGTGAATTTCGAGGGTGAACCGACAAAGCTACCAAGGTATGCAGGGCCCAAGCTGATCCTCTTGGAGTTGTCAAGGCAACTGATCACTTACCATGAGAAGTGCATGAAGAGAAAGAAAGGAGGAACTCCATTCCCCCTTATAGTTGGCCGATACACCTGCACCACACTGCCAAAGCACGGAGATGTATGTTGAGCTGAATTGCTAAATTTGAAGCACAACTTCCCAACAAGGCCCACCTTCGATTGTCGAGTTGCCTCCCAAGGGCAAAAATTGATCCCATCCATGTTCCTGAGATCGAGGACATCTGGATCGACTTGACACATGAAATAGACATCAGCGAAAGGATCACTCCCGGCTAGCTCTGAGGAGATCATCCACTATGGCGTAGCCATCGTCCCAAAGGGATTCCAAGAGACTGATCAAGAAATTGATCAGGTTTACCTTGACACGGATGGGGATGATTGGCCGTTCGCAGAGGTCGATAGAGCCAAAGCGCCTAAGACCATTCAAGAAAGGGTTAAGCCCACGTTGTAGCGCACCAAACATTGGTGCAAACAGAATGGTCTCACCTACCTCGAGTAGATTTCACTACTTCCCCTTTAGGTAGAGCACCTCCAAGAATGGCCCAAGTGCTGAAAGGAAAAGGGAAGGACAAGGAGGGAGAATCAAGCAAACAAGAAGAAGCTCCTCAAAGCCCTCCTACTACTTCTGAGAAACAAGTGGTCGACCTGGTGTCTCCAGGTAAAGAAGAAGAGACCACCAAAGTTTCAATGGATACATCCACCCAGGATGTTATCACAACTACAACTACTAAGGTACCCACCATTCCTTCCGCTCCTTCTCCTCCCCCTGTCATTGAAGCATATATTCTTATGGATGTGTCTTCTTCTCTCCCTTCTTCCCTTCCATCTCCCACCTCTTCCATCTTCTCCTCTCTTCCGTGATCTTTCGCCCAAAGTGTTCCCTCCATTCAATTGCGCAGATCCCTTCCATTTCCATGTCCTTTTCTTCTCCTACAAAGAACTCCAAGCCCCCACAAATAATAAATAGCGTTGGACTCCTTGTCGATGCCACCACCAAGTGTTTCAATGTTCTTCCATGCGGCCTCTACAGTTGCTTCCCCTTTCACTCTTGTTTCTTCTTCCTCCTCTACTCCCTCTCCCATAAGTTTTAGCTGGATTTCTGACCATCTGGGTCAACATAAAAGAAAGGTTCCCATCCCACCCATGGACTTCTCCGTCATTTCGAAGAAGGGACCCAAGAAGCAGAAAGCGATAACTCATTTTTCTAAGAGCACTTTGGGGGAGAGAGTCATGGAGATTGCATACCCGGATCCCACCAAAGAAAAGAAGGATCTGTCTCCCACAGACTTCACAGTGACCCAAGTCACAATGGGAACCTCATCCGAAAGCCTACAAGGAGAGGCCTTGTCTGCAGTAGATGCTCTTTGCAAGAAGCTTCAAGAAGCGAAGAGGATAAGAGAATACTCAAGGAACAGAACAAACATCTTCTCTAAGCATTGCAAAGAATGGGCAATGCTCCTCCTGTGACTGCCGCCAACCCACTGAAGTTCTCAGTCAGGATAAGATAAATGAATATGCTAAGATTAGCGAAAAGGCGTGACAAAGATCCTCCTAGATTGAGCAAATCCTCGTAGATAGTGAGGAAATGATTAAGAAGTTCACAAGGCTCTACCAGATATAGATCAGCAATAAGGAGCTACAAGTAGTAGCAGGATCCCTCCGAAGAATTGATAACACCGTATGCAACATGAAACATTCCAAGTAATGGCTAATCTGTTAGCCGACGACCTATAAAGGTCAAACGCACATCATCGATCGCCTACAAGCACATAATAAATCTCTCATTGCATTAGATTACCGGTCGATCAAATGGAATATATCCTGGAGAGGATAGATAAAATCAAGGATGAAGCCCTGATGCACGATACAACATGGAGCAGACAATTACAAAGATGTCTCCAGGGATGCTCAATGAATCATTCACCTTGAGGGAAGCAAACGATACATTCCAGCAGCTTCAAGGCTATAGTCACTCAAGGTTTGGCACCAGAGGTCACTTTCGACCGAGAGTCAATCAATAACCTCTTGGCCTACCATGATTTCATTGGCTTCTTGATCGATGCATGTGAGGAGTTCACGGGTTACCTGACAAGCTCAAGAATGAAAAAGAAACTTGTGAAGTCATTGGTGACCATTTCAAAGGTCTAGATCATGATCAACTCCAGAAATGATCAGCAAGTTTATGGAATATCAAGCGCAGTGTCACATCGACTCTCCTAATCAGAAGCAAGACACTCTGTTTAAGCAAAGGGATGATGAGGAGTAGTTTCTCCTCTTATGTACACTTTGATCTTTTTTGTAAAAATATTTTAAAAGCATGTTGGCATTTACGATGACATCATCCATGTTGCACCATGGGATGTTGCCATCCAAAAACTTGCCCAAAGTCAACTTTTGACTTTTTAGATATTTTGTAAATATCTTGTAAGATATTTTGTAAATAGTGGTTGGTTTGTTTTTGTCTTCTTTCCTCTTCTCCTTCTATAAATATTGGAATACTTGTATTCCAGGTGGACATTTTTTGTATGAAAAGAGAAGTGAGGAGAGAAAGACTTTGTGTTTTCTTGTAACAGAAGAAATATTAATACATATGTTCAAACTTTGTGCTTAATGTATGTGTTATTTGCATCATATCTTTCTTAAGTTAGATCTATGTTTTTATTCTGTTGGATTCATTCCTATTATTGTCATATGTTCATCAGTATTGATTTAATCATTTATGCAAGTAAGTTTGGCTTTGTTTATTACCAGCCTAAAGCATAAACCTTCCGACCTTTTGTCTTGGAATTCTTTTCTTTTCTTCCTTCGATCTATCCTCCTCTCTGTTCCTTCCTCCTACCTTTACTGTTCATACACTGGAACTACCTCTACTAGGAGAAGATCCCAAACCCTCTGAAGTTAGAATAGTGTAGATTTGCATGCATTCTTGCTTGATAGATTAGCAGCACAACCTGGCCACTTTACTGTCTCAAAGAGGGCTATGCCCTGCGCACCGCTGGCTGCTTCCCCATGACTTGCCTACCCGACAATTTTTGACCAACACCAAGGCAGATTTTTAACCATTTAAGTTGATGATAATAATAACGAGATTAGTTTCCTAAGTATTTGAATAGATTAAAATCATTTCTTACATATGGCTCATACACCCTTTACTTGGTTAAACCATTATACCCTTAAATTAGATTATAGCAGTCCCATTTGAAAAGAGTGCTTAGGCATGCACTAGTCTTTCAATTCATTAGCTAGATTTATTTCAAGTATTAATATCATAATGAAGTTAATTATTGATTAAATTATTTCTCAAGTTTAGATTTACATCTTGTCAAGTTAAGACTAATGTTTCACAAGTTACTCCATTTTAATTGAGTTTTATACATACTTGCTAACCCTTATTTCGCCCAATTTTAACTCAATAAGGAAGTAGAAAGACACATAACATTGAGTACAACTTAGTAACTTAGCCCATAACCAATTTAATCATTAGGAAATAGAGTATGAGGAACCTTAAGTCCTTTAATGAGATAAGACTACATCTTATATTTTCCTTCATATTCACAATTTTGTATCTCAAATTACATACCTTCCATTTTCCCAAATTAATTCTTTACAACCTTGGAAAGCTACTAGATAAGAGATATACCTTTAGTTTCATAACTGTAATCATTTAAGGCATAATATACTTAACTATATGATTCCTTAACTTTATCCATTAAATTGTTCGTTTCCCAAGACCCAAATACGACAATTATTTATACATAATCAAATCAGCCCATTCATTAATATATAACAAATATCATCCACTAAGGACTATTACAAGGTACAATTTTCCCAAGGCAAATATATTTAATCATAAGTACAATTACAAATGGATCCAAGATCCGTAATAAAAACATCCATTCTAACGCCGATCTCCACAAGCCGGAGTGAGATGGTCCAATCATCGTTACTAAACCTGCAACATTGTTTGTTTGGGGGGTGTCAGTTCAAAAGAACTAGCAAGATTTATTCTACTTGATAAACTAAGTTTTGACTCATAAAGAAGATTAATCATCTAAACTTAGCTCATCTACCTTGCAGTAGTAATGCTTCTGCAATAGTTAGGGAACTAGGATCTTCCAAAGAATCCTATGGCTAGCGAAGGAAGAAATGTGAGGAGTATATGTGAAGTGCTCCCAAAGGACCACTCTGCATATATTCCTCCTACTTCTTCAATCACAAGCCATGCGATTGATGGAGGATACCGGTTTTCAAATCTGTGTCAGATCCATTACTATTGCACACACAAAAATAACCCATTAATGAATTAAGACTATAAGAATCGAGAAAATTTAAATGTGTTTTGCATTTGACATTATTTTAGCTTAATTCTCAAACCATATAAGTCAACCATATAGTTTTAATCTGAAAAATGACTAAGTATAGAATTCTGGAAAAAATTTGCCAGAGTTTCCCCTTGTATTTTCCACTTTTAAAATTTCCTAGAATCAAAATAAACTATACTTGAATCAAAGTAAAAATAAATGCTTTAAAAGAAAAGGTATGGATCAAGTGATCCAACCCTCCGAGTTAAAAATCTCGGGATAAGTAAAAGAAATGAAATGAACTTAAATGACAAAAATGTTCTTACCTAGTTGTTCATTTCAACATTCATATACCTTTATGCATTTTTTATAAAAATTTTCAAATGCCCTGTAAAAATGGTTTAAAACATATAAAGCTGAAAACAAGAGCCACAAATCATTTCTTTCTTCTCATGACAAAGGTTAGTTCACAATTCCATTCATACAACACAGAAGACAAGTTTTTTCAACCAAATATCCTTTCCAGACCATAAGCCCAACAACGTAAATTTTCTTGGTAACACAAACCATACAAATTTTATTTGCAAGCTGCACATTTCAGATTTGTATACATTCCAAAAACTAGAGGTTCTTTTGACATATCAACAATTGATTGAGCACACAAAAGAAGGCACAATAATCTATCTCTTTCCAGTATACAGTTAAAGTAAGAAGAAAATATCATGCCACTCACGAACCCACAACTTCAATTTTATTTTCCATCACAATAAACAAAGGTAAACCATGCAATTTGAGTTATGAACCTTAAATAAGAAATCCCCCAATAATTTTCCAGGGTAAAATCCAACCCAACAACCATATTGTTTTCAAGCAAGAGAGCAAGAAGCAAACACTCCAATAACTACCAAGTGAAGCATACAACCCCACAACCCTAACTCTCTCAAAATCCTCAAAAATATCGAGATAAATCGATTCAAATGAAGAAGAAAATTGCTCTACAAAAGCCATACAATTTTCTTTTATGGAAGAAGGCCCTAACTAAAAGATTTAAATAATTTTTACTCAAACCAACATAGCCAATAATTTTAAACAAAATTAACTAACTATTAGCCATAAAAATCGATTTGCACAACCAAATCATCATACCCATTTTAGCCAACACTATTATTGCTAAAAATTCTAGATGTTAACCCTCAAATTGATTTGAACTTCAAAATAATAATACCCAACACAACCATAAATTTTCTTGCCAACAAAGTTAACAAAAAACAAAAAAAATCGATTTACTCAACCAAACAAAAGAACCCATTTCTTCCAAATGATTTTTTTGCAAAAACTCAAGCAAATGAACCAAATTTGAACATTTTTTCACATATTTCATTCAACAAACAAAAATAGACCAAGCAAAAATGACCCATCTCATTAAAAATCAAAACTCAATGGAGCAAGGGAAAAACCCTTTCCTGAAACAATTGCCCATGTTTTTTCCTTGCTTCATTGCTCCAAACCCTAGCTAGAATCAATTTCATAGTGCCACTTCCAGATTTGCCACAAAACCCCAACACTTTGCATTCCCGTAATAAATAGCAAGTTTCCCAAGAAAATTGACTTCTCTTCATGCAGAAAATTTTGCTAGAGTTCCTCCATGAGAGGAGTTAACTGATAGTGGAAAATGAATGCAAAATCAAAACTAAACCTCCTTTCCTCTTTCCTCTCCACACATCCCCATAAACCCTAGTGCCCATCCTTCTCATGCTGCCAGTGGATGGTTTTGCAATGCCTTTTCCATTGTGGGAGGGGAGGGATCAAGCCAAACTGAATATGCAACCAAAAATTCTCATTCCTTTTCATTCATGTGAATGTCCACTTTGTGGATTTAGAAATTATTAATAAAACTTTATCATTGCCATACTATGGAATTTTTAACCTTTTCCACATTGACTTTCAACCCCAATAATTCCTTTGAAAAATACATGCAATCATGGTGTGTTATTACCACTTTATTATTTAGAAGCCAATATTATTTAATTCAAACCTTGCTTATAAAATCAATGGGTGGTAATATGCCCCCAATATTTTAATAAAAATAATATTAAAATAGAGCCACATCAATTAATGTTACAAAGCCATTCAACCAGATTATAGCCTTGTAGATTTTTTCCAAACTATGACATCTCAAAAACTATGTCCGAAAATAAAATAATTATAACAATGACACAACCAACACAATGCAACCAAAGTTCCGTAATAACAACATACTTGATTTAAATAATACCAATAGGTGGTATTTAGTTGTCTGAGTACTTAATATTTAATTAAGTACTTAGATGACTAAGTACCATCATCCGTAATTTTACTTAATTAATCGAATAAACATCCATTTTCCCTTATTCATATTTATTTGATTAATTAAATTATCGAATATAAGAAATTTGGTGAAAGGTGCTTATCGAAGCTCCCTAGAGCCATGTTGGGGTCCATGAGGCTTAAGGTGGGTAGGGAAAATTTTTATGTCCCCTCATCCCCTTGGAAAGGGATAGAGGGACACCAAAATTTGGCATTAGCCTCATGGTGAAACGTGTCATTGAATTTTTTTGCTAAGTACGAAGCTCGTACTTGGATAAGAACTTGAAAATGACATCATGTCGAGCTCCCAGATGAATTTTTAGGCACTTATTTATATGATTTTGATTGGAAATAACATTTTTAGAATGATGGGATGGGTCTCAAGGTTTGATTCATCTTGAAACCTCCTAAAAATGTCCTTATTATCAGGACCACTAGTTGTTCTTGTGAAGAATGAGTTATGGAAAGAAATGCATGGGTGTTGTGAAAAATATGAGATTACCACCATGTAGGGAATTGAATTATCTTTCCATTTATATTTTTTGACCTCCAACTCATTTTGGAGCTCCTGGAATCATCTCCCGAAGCTCAGGTGTGTTTGTGTAAAGTAAACTCCTTTGACCTCCAAAACTTGCTTTTGTCGAACTTGTCCCTAATCTCCAAATATTTCCTAATTCTTCCTCGATGACTTACACAATGATATTGGCTCATGAATACAAATTATTAATGAATTTAATAATTGAAATCATCTCCAGAGAATGTGTATCCACTCGAGAAAAGCTAAGAATAGTCATTCCCAAGCTTGTTGAAAGATCCACCTTAAAAGGCATTGTCTTAAAAGACTCCTTTGAACTTGTTTTTCTTTTCCTCACATGGGTGAGTGTGAGACCACAAATACAAACATTACACAGATGGGGGATAATCCTAGCATAAGGGATGGAGTGACTTGAAGGAGTGTCGGGGAAGGGTTACAATGAAATTTTTTGACACTAGGGTTAGTTATCTTATTTTCAAGTGAATTTTTCCCTTACAAAAACACAAGACAACAAGATGGAAGACACAAAGGCCATAAGTAGCAGTGGTGCTAACATATCCATGATAGAGGTGAGAGGAATGAGGTGGAGGGAGGAGATCAATGAGGGTGAATCCAAGCCAAGTTAATCTAACATGAGTGTAAATAGTATCAAAGCAAGTAATATTGAATGGAATGCGAGGTCAATAAAAACTCTTGATAAAGAGAGTGCATATGAAAAGGAGGAGGCACTCGATGCATAATGATCATGGGAAGATGAAGAAGGTGGTATGACGTCAAGTGTATGGACAGACCCCTGAAAATTTACCATAGCATTAGTAGAAGGAGGAGGGTGGAGATGAAGCGAGATGGGATGTTGTCTAATGCACGTCTGATTCCTTTGAGTGGATGTAAGTTAATAGGATAGTCCATGGGCTATTATTCATCAACATGATGCATAACAATAGCAAAATTTGGAGCAGTGTAATGCGGTGGTTGGGTCTAGGTGGTAATATCTAAATGGTTCATGATCAACGACTACGATATGTTCAAACCTGCGTGTAAGACTTTAACACACCAGTGAACTATAGAAGGCATTGCCTGCATGGTGTGAAGCCATGGCCTACCAAGTAATTGTATTGAACTAGGAAATTGATAACAAAGCATACAATAAGAACAATTTTTGGCCCAACTGTGATAATTAAAGTAATAGTGCCTATGCACGAGACACATAGAAGAATCATATGCATGAAGAGAAATGGATGATGGGCTAACATTAATTGAGGAAAGCTCGATATTATGGAGTGATATAGTATAAAGATTGAGCTCAAATTTGTTATCGATTATTGTTTACTTAATACCCATGTGATATATCTGAGCCGAGATATATAGGGGAGGATCATTATCATAAACAAAAATATTGTCATCTATATCAGATGGAAAAGTAATTTTTTGAGAAAAGGCATCTACGAATGATTGATATACTATGTTCGGATGAGTAATAGAAGGAATGCGAGTATTAGCCAAGAGAAATAATTTTAGCGCTACAATCAAGATTGACTAGCAAGAAATCATGAATGGAGATATTCATGATGACAAAATCCTAGGAAAATGAAAGAAATGATGAGGTGAGGACCCAAAAGTGTTTGAATGAGTTAGGTTCAGAAATTATTTAACAAATATTGAAATTATGCTAAACCCTAGATATTGCAGAGTCACATATCATAAATAAACCATAAGGCATATAAAATTGACATAAGCAATAATCTAAAGAAATATGAAACCCAGGTGTAAGAGAGAGAGAGAGCGGAAGACTTAGTTGATTGCGTAATTGATCCCGAAATATTATGGATTGGAAAACTGGTAAATTGGAGGAATAGATATCGAATCGAATAAAAAAATCCTGGAATTGTCGATGAGCCGGGACTAGGGTGCCCGAGATATGAATGGGGTTCCTAGGTGCCAGAGACCACTAGTAAGATCATGTGATGCGTAAAGACCTCAAAAACTGATTTTTGTTGTGTCACAAGGTGGTCGCTAACCTTCACCTTTGGTCATTTGTATGTCGTTGGATGATCACATAATTTGCTTGTAACATGAAAAACAAATGATATCCTACAAAACCCCAAACTACATCAAATCCTAAAAAAGAAAGATGTAAATGGGGAGTCGGAATGACCCCGAAAGTCACCCGACAGAGTGAACATATAATCGATCATTGCACTAAATTTCAGACTCCATGTAGTTCTTGTGCGTGTGTGTAGAAATCATGCCCTAGGAAGCTCTTGTGCAAAATGCACTTGATAGTGAGTGATAACTAGATGTACCAATGTAGATAGATGTGTGGATGAAAAATGAACTTCCCCTCCTATGCATGTATGCGAAAATGTAGTCCCTTGTCCCTTAAGTGAATGCTAAATGGATGTCTTAATGCTATTATAACACCTTTGGATACTGCAACCTTGGGTGGTGATAGTAGATGTTTAGAGCTTGGTCCTTTATTATGGTCACATGGCTTTGTATTTATATTATTCCCTTGGTTAAATTTCCTAATTTACAACTAAAAGGCTAACCCATAAGAAAAAAAAAGAGGCCCAAAAGATAACAGAGGCCCAAGAGAGGGGAGTAAGATACAAAGAGGTCGTGGTGCCCAAAAGGAAGAGGGTGCTTGGGTGCTGGCATCTTGGCTATGCGCTAGTATCTAGAGTCAAGAAAGATAAAGCAATGAAGTATAGATGGTGTGTGGGGTGTGTAACACCAAAGAAAAAGCAAGAAAGACACAAAAGAGGCTAAAGACAATAGTCAATTACTAGTTTTCTCGCTTAGGAATCATATGAATAATAGTATGCGATTAGGACCTAGAAACGTACCCAAGTGCATGATTTTGTGTCTACAGAAGTAGAAGGTGGCGTTATAACATGTTCCTCAATTAAGTACTTCTATAAATCAATAACTTTATAACATAATAGAGTAAATGATTCACATATATCATATAAGATTTTCTCTTTTAAGGGAGGAATTAAGCCACGACAAAAGATAAATTACATTTCTAGATCAATAGGTTAAAATAGTAATTGATGCATGCAAGAATTAAAGTGTAAAATGTAATCTAAAATTGGTTCATTCTTTCCTTGATGTAAAGAAGGCAAGTGTTTATATGTAACTTTGAGACCATTGTTAGAAACAAAGTGTCTAAGAAAAGCATCCTCCATATCATAATAAGTACTAATCGATCCATAAGGCAAATGAGTATACCCATTGAAGAGCATGAATAACAAGGCTATGACAAACGCTTTGAGTAACGAGAGATCATTAGAATAAGAAGCCATGGCTAAATGGTAATGTTTGAGATGTAAATAAGGATTGTCGGTGCCATCAAAATAGAGAAACGTAGGCACGATGAAGTCCTCGGGAAAGTGGAATTGTGAATCTTCTTAGGAATATGATTTTCATGAAGGGAATTATTGTCAATGAAGGCATACTAAGCTTGACTCTCTAGGGTAAGGGTATGAACTTGGGTTTACAAAGAACCAATAACATGCATGAGAGAGAGAATATCTCGTGAGGGGATGGTCTGGGAAGTGAGAGGCACATTGAGGGGTTGAATCTTGCCATTGTGAGTGATAATAGGAATAGGATTAGTGTAAACATGGCCAACATTGGAAAATGCTTTAGAAATAGAAGGAAGAGGAGGTATAGAATCACATTCAACAATTTTAATTGAAGAAACATCGTTATTAACATGTGTAGTATCATTATCAAAATCAAAGTCACTATCAGTCATATTTTTGCAAGCAATGATCTCATCAAGGTTATCATCAACATACAAAGAAGTGGTAGGAGTGCTAGCGTTAGATCTATTATTGCAATCATTATAAACATTTTCAGAAATAAGAATGGCAAGAGAAATAGATTCACATACAACTTGACTAATAGTAGGAACATCATTAACTATATTTACAATTGTAATATCACAAGTAGAAGCATTAACATCCATATTTTTACAAGCAAACACCTCATCACGTAGAGAATCTATATTAATGTTATCATTTGCAATATAACAAGGAGAGGAAGATGGAGGATTGTGCATGGCTATGGGAAATGAGGGATAACATTGGGTAAAATTTTGGCTAGGGGAAACTATGTAAATATTATAGTTTTGGAAACCAACAGGAAGGGAGATTTGGTGGTCAAGGAGTAGTTGGAGGGTTTTTGTGTCATATTGAGGATGGTAGATGACATTATGAAATTCATTTTTTCAGTAACATTGGCAAATACTAGTTGCATATACATATAGGTCATATCGTGCTTTGGAGATGGGTACATCTTTTGAGCCACGAGGGTGTGGGATCCAAGGAAAGGGTTCGAATAGGATTGGGGTTCACCAAATGATTTAATAAAAATAGAAATTAAATCTATATTTTATAGTAACTTCTATAATTAATGATATACAAATGATGATATACAGCAATATACAAATCCTAAGTACTCAAGTAATGTAGGACTCTAAATGGATGAGAGAGATAGATGACTTAGCTGATTTTTTTGTGTGATTTGAGACAGATTGGGACTGTGTAATCATTGGTCCGATCAAAATGAAACTATAGTGGTTGACATAAAAGTTTAGGACTCAAGACTCGTGTCGAATAATAGGGCACCACGAGAGGATAGGAGCACTAGGGTGTTAGTGTCTCGCTCTAGGCATTGGCCACTTGTGCAAATATTTAGGATCTACCTTTTTTTTTTGGGTTTAAGGGTCTTCACTCCAATGTCGGGTTTGTCGCTTTGACTTCGCTACTAGGGGTTTGATGTCACTTGTAACTTGCAAAACAAACCCTAACTATCTACACAAGCTAAAAACACATTAAATCTGAAATAAAAATGTAATATGTGAAGTCACACTGACCCCGATGGTCACTCGAAGAGTGAACTTAGTATTGAGTGTTGCACTACATTCATACTCCATGTAGTTATGTGTGCTTGTGTGTGAAATAGTGTCTTTAGGTTTTCCTCGCACCAACGACGCCAAGATAATAGACTATAGGTAACTTAGATGCAAATGTGTGATATGGAATTTAACACTTCCCCTTCCTATGCAGTGTTTGTAGCCCAAAAATGTAGTCCCTTATGATAGTAGTGATAGTACGTGGATGAGATAGTTCGTTAGATTCGCTAACTGCAATAATAGTGTGTATATATAAGAATATCTTGTTTGAATTTCAACATTAGTGACACAAAAGGTTGGCCATGAACACGTGATAAGGATAAGAAAAATGAAAAGGCCGACCACAAATGTCAAAATGAGAAAAAGAAATAAACATGACAAGAGCGCCCAAGATGGACACAAGCGCTTGGGTGCTAGTGTCTAGAGTGGGTGCTAGTGTCTTGGGATAAATGACGCCAAATGTGAAGAGACAGATAGACATGTATCCCTATGACTGACCATAAGTGGATGCAAAACAATAATGTGGGAGAGAGTCACAATAGAAAACAATCAAAGGACATAGATAGATAAGAGATAGTGTCACCAGTGAATACTATTCTTACTTAAGATTCATGCATATAATAACATATGAGCAACATAGTAAAATAGTAATATGTGTGTGATTTTACGTCTATAGTTTATAACTACCCCGTAAAAGCCCACCAAGTGACATTAAGAGCCTTCTTCTTCTTTTGAGTGCACAACCAATGATATCAAGTGAATTGTTTTGGTTCTAGATACAAGGATGCCATTACCACCTTCTACCCACTTGGGACTTGATGTAAATCAAAAAATATTTATTCGGTGGATCCAGTGATCGATCGCTCCCATTGATCTTGCACATTTCCACTTTTGGAATAATGTTACACTGCAGGATAAAAGATCCACTAGGTTGTGCAGAGAATCCTCCTTGGTTGGTGTGATTTGGATCTGGTGTGCATTACTTGAGGAACCCATGTGACTTGAATGGGAATTCATGCCCATCTTCATGCTTGAAAGAGTACTCATCATCTCCTTTCTCATTGATTCCAACCCCAACTACATTTCACTCTTCATTTCTTGAAGACCTTGGTTGAGGTTACCTTCTAATGCTTGAATGTTACCTCATAGTGTTTGAAGGTTATCTTTCATTTCATCTTTTAGTGATTGAAAATTATGTTAGAAGTCCTCCTTACTCACCATATTATTAACCTTTTCTTGAAGTTGGTTAAATATCTCTGATACTCTAGAAGTTGAAGATTCCAAATCCATATCTTCCTTATTTGGAGTCATTCCTAGAGTGGCTTGACCCTTCCCTTAGCCTCTAGTTGATCTCCCTGTCATGATGTAAGGTTTGGGTATTGGGATACAAGGATTAGGGTAGGAATTTAGGGTTTGGGATTTTATATGGTTATTGGGAAAATAGAGAGAAACAACACAAACCCTAGCTATTTTTTGGAAAGCTTTCCAAAATTATAAGAAACTTACAAAAATTCCCAAAATAGCGGCCTATAGAGAAATTTTATGAAAAACACTAAAATGGCTATAACTTGTGCAAAATAATTGAAAAAATCTTGAAGTTTGAGAGAAACTTACATGAATACTTTCATCACTTCACTTTAAAAATTGCAAAAAATATGCCACCATTTTGGAGATATAACCAAATCTTTAAAATTAGGGTTTTGACCCAATTATGGCCATATCAACGCTCCAATATCACTTGTAGATAACATTACTTAGATATATCTAAGTATCAACAAAAATAACACACCAAAGAAAACCAAAATATAGATAATGGTCACAATATGCAAGTAGAATGACTTACCCATGTCGAGGGACAACCTCCAAACCATAAAATAAAACTTAAGTGCTCAATATGATGATAATATCCTACCATCTAACTCTTATTATACCATACTACACTATGCAAAGCACCAAGGATGACCCAATAAGAATATGAAAGCATAATGATATGACATGATACGAGATTATATTAGCCACAGTCAACTATCCATATCTCGATATATGACCTAGGGTTAAGGGAGTAACATTGATAGTCTTGTCTCATGAACTTGAATATCATAAACCTTGTTCCTTATTTATATCCAAGAATGACGTCCACTTCCTTCATCCACATGGGTTATCTACACTTTGATTTCTAGGGAGGAAACCATCCTCGACACTTGACAGAGGTTGTCTTATAACAACAACATAATGACCACCATAGTGGGCTTTGCTATTTTTTTTTTTACAACGTCAAGGTTTTCGATTGGATGGCATTTAATTTGTTAGATAATGCGAAGACATGAATGGAAAGTTGGAAATAAAAAGGTGGGAATTAAATACCTGCATGTCCCACACTTATTCCACAACTCAGATAGTTCCTACCTAAGTAATATTTGCTATATGTGCTCCACTTTATCATCCCATTGTTGCTCACATTGTTTGCGTTATTTCACCGTTTTGTAAGGATTTACCGAAATAGATAAGGGTATGGGCCAAGGAGGAATACCTGTTGTGAAGGTCGGTGTAAAGGTCGTTGCGTGCATTCCGACTTCTTGATCCAATCGCCGACTATGAGAGCTTCCTTTTGGCTAGGAGGAACTACCCAAATACAAAACAAGATGATAAAAAAGAGTTAAATAGTGTATGACAGTGGATTGCTTAGTGTATGCTAGATCTAGGAAGTGTGATACTTCCTGAAGGTCGTCAATCCAATGTTTAAAAATCAACATAAAATAACTTAAACATGTAAATAAAAGAATCTAGTGCTAGCGTTTTGATTTGGGTGCCTCAGATTGCTATCAACGTCGATCCGATTTAATACTAAAATGCTATGCAAATAAAGGTTTTGAGTTGGGTTGTGGTAGCGCAGTGGTCTCGCAGTCACAAAATAGAGTCTTGTAAGGTTGGGTGAGATTTTGGGTTGTTTTGGGTGAGGTAATTAGGTTGTTGGTCTAGAACAATATTATCAGACACGAGACCGACGTCTGGTCAAAGGGTGGACCATGTCGATTTAGGTATGACCGATACCGGGTTCTTTGTGGAAAGTGTAGGGAGTCGGGTGGAGGGTGTTTGAACTTTTTGTATCTTGGAACAAAGAGTTAGAAGGGTCTATGTGGGGGAGGGTGAGGTGTGACAGTCCAAAATAGGTGTGGTAAGGTTTTGAGTGAGGTTTGGGGTAGGCTAAGGGTTGAGTTGTTAGGTTGGGTTGACAGTCATAGTGACCAATATCGATTAAGGAGACCGATGTCGCATATATGACGACTAACCATAGTTAGGGTACCGATGTCGGTGGTTGTGGGGGAGCTGGAAGGTCTTTGTAGATAGAGTTTCGGGTCCTCTTTGTGATTACACAAAGAGTTTGAAGGGTGTTCTGAAGGTCTACGTGAGGGAGGTGGTTTTGGGATATGTTTTGGTGAAGTTTAAGTGGGGTGTGAGGGGGTGGTCAATGATAGAGAGAAAGCCGAGGGATAGATCTAAGTAAGAACAATGAATAAATGAAGGCAAATAGAGAATATAACTACAAGTGATAGAGGAGAAACTAACTTACTTGGAGTTCGTAATGATTCTAAATGGTCAGAGTGGTGGAGCGGTGAATTGAAGATGCTTTAGTGACGGTTGATTTGTAGAATGGTGTTCGGTGATACGACATTGCTTCCCGAGATGCCACCGTGAATGCAGAGGTCTTCCGATTAGTCTTGGTGGTGGCTATGGTCATTTGTTTGGACGTGCGAAAGGGCTCGATTTTTGCTTGCATGTAGAACTCCTTCATTCCAAAATCCGAGAATGTGCCAACCTCTCAAACAAGGTTACCAAAAATAATATAAGGTAAACAACGATGATTTAGGGTATCAAGTCGGTTTAGGCTTGAGTGACATCGGTTAAAGCGGAAAATCCTAGGTTTACTAAAAATGCTAGATCTTGGCAATCTTTTTGGGCCACCTTTCGATCTATATCGTAAATCAAAACGGAATGTTACGTTTTAATGAGCGGGAATGTGGTTAGAGGGAGAATAGGCATATGATTTTAGGGTTGCACTAAGTCTTAGTTCATTAAGGTAGGTATGACTAAGTCTTAGTTAGTTATGGTGAGTGAATGTTGAGTCCTAGTAAAGGGGAAATATGCTAAAAATAGGTTTGTGGTGAGGTGTCTAGGTGAGGTGGAAATTAGTTTTAATTAAGGTAATTAAATAATGAATATTGTGAGCATGGGTATTACTTTAATTATAAATAATTAAATTAATATTAATGTGGGGTAAAAGGGTCATGGTTAGGTGAGCATGTTTAAGTTGGCTATTCGAAAAGGGACCAAGGGGAGTGTGATCCAATTTTGGTGTCTACATGCGCAAATGTAATTTGTGCTTAAAGGAGCCAAAATAAAAATGGAGAAAATCCAATAGGTTCTAGGTTCGAAACCCAAATGTAATGCTTGCTGCTTGTAGTACATTGTAGACCCCTTTTTCAGTTTAAGTTCGAGTAATTGCAAGAAAACTAATGATGCACGAGCCATCATCGATAATTGAGCCCCTCTAGTGATTGGTAATATAAGTGAAAGGTCGATTTAACACGTTGATCGAAAGTTTTAGACTAGGATTCCATTCAATTTCTTACATTATTGAGTGCAAAATGCTCTCTAATTTACAAGGAGGGATTTTTACTAATAAAACCATCAAAGTGTAATGTGTAAGGTCTAGGTTTGATAGGTCAAAAAGTTTTGAACTTCAAGCGTGGATCAAAATGTGACTGAAGAAAGAGCTAACATAGAGAAAAATGGTGGCTAGGAAAAAGACAACAACAATGGCCTAGAAAAGATAGATAAAACCCGAACAAGCACAATTTTAAAAAGAAAAAAGTGAATGACAATGATAGGATAAAAAAATGTATGCCGTTGATATAATGGACAATAAGTAGTGTCGAATCGATAATCCACATCCATCAGACTTTAGAAAATGCCTTTGACATAATTATAGGGTTGTCTTTTGTCCTCGTTCATGTTCAAATCAAAATTTCTATTAAAAACATGGACCAAACATCCCTCTTAAGATGCAGTCCATGGAAGGGGCAAGCGAAATTTTTAAGGAGGTGAGGGGGGGAGAAAAATATATGATATTTAGCATTAATAGGGTCCCATGAATTTTTATTTTCTCTATAGAGACATAACATGAGTCTTTAGTAGTAGTAAAAGTAAGATCCGATGAATTTAGAATAAATTATCAAGGAAAAATTAGGAAGGAAACTTAAATATATATGCCAAGTGTCACAAAAGCTCCTTAAAATGTCTAAGGAACTATTTTTTATGTGCCCCAAGTACTTTATGGAGTTGGAAATCCTCTCCATAAAATATAAATTTTAATTTTAACATAAACCACACTATTAATCTTCATTCCATAAAAATGAGATAAATTTATATTGGTGTCTAATGCAATTCATGGGGCACTCCTCAACCTCATCTCTACTAGGCATTTCTCTTTTCTCTTTTCCCCTCTTTTTAACTTTGAAGTTAATGTATGACGTGCTTACTAGGCATTGACTCCCAACATAACATAACCAGGGTTACACACGGGTTCACTCTCTCATATAATATGTTGGGCTCGCTAGGTATAAAATGAATCCATTAATATGATAAATTTTACCCCGTTATCATCATTTCATCTCAGCAGTCCTCTCATTTTTGCGCGCTCTTCTGCGCTGCTTTGCTTTTCAGGTGGGGAAGGAGTTATCCGCTGAATAACCATTTTAAAGGTTCGCACAAAAGCTCGATCTATAATAATATAAGGGTTTTCTTCGTTTATTCTCTCTGCTGGTTGCATTTTCATTTGTTCGGATGTTTCAGGGCCTTTTTCTTCTGTGGTTTTACAGTTGGAGGTTGAGATTCGACTCCACGACGTCGCCGTTACAAGGGTGTTTTTGTTTTTAGTGTTATTTCATTAAACAGGTGTTCCCTGTTTAAGAAGATCTGCTTTAATAAGGTATGGACTTAAAAACCTAGCTTCCTCTTTTCCTTAGTTTTATGCATGCCTATTTTAAATTTAGATAACTGCTTAGATATGTAATTTGTTCTTTTGTATGGAAGGTTAAATAATTCGTGTTCCATATTTATGGACTTGCTAGGACTCGAACTTAAAACCTCACCGTACGTAGCTTTATCCCTGTATTTTTTCCTGGATTGTGGAAGCCTAAAATCTCTAACTAAAACCTCCCGTAGACGAATAAATTATTGTATTTAATGAAGAACATGCACCATTCAAAGGACAATGGATTTGTCTTGTGGTGGAGGCATGCGCTTACAAGTAAAATAGAGTTTTCTGTATAGCTCTTTAGGGGTATATATTTTCATGATGTATGTTTTCTTAGGGTCTAGATTAGATGTTCTGTAGAAGTTTTGACTAAGTGGAAAGTCTGTTACTATATTTTTGACGGTGCTAGATATACTAATGCACTCAGAATTGGCTGAATCTGCACCTGTTTTGAGATGTAGGGGTTATTCTCCAACTGACAGGCTTCGAGAGGTGTGTTTCTTGACATTCTATGCTTTATGAAGCGATCTATTACTCGACATTGAGTGGTAGCAAATGGAATATAAGCTCAGACGAGCGTATCTTTTCTTTGCGAGCTAGAACTGGGGAAAACTACAATGTTTTTTATTTTTAGCGTTTTTCCTTAACTGCAGGGCTTGAAAAGGTGTGTTTCTCCGCATTCCATGCCTTACAAAATGATCTATTTACTCTAGAGTCTGCAGTAACCGGTAGCACCTATAATCTAAGATTAAATCAGCTGATATTTTTTTGTTGTTGACTGTGCAAATAGAGGTACGAATCCAGCTAGAATTGGATTAAACTACACTGTTTACGAGTTTGTGTTTTTTTCTCAAGTGTTGGGATTGGAGACGGGAGTTTCTCCACTTAATGGACGGGTGTTTCTCGGCATTCTATATGTTCTGAAGCCATCCATTACTCTAGAGTTGACAGTAACTGGCAGCACTTAGATTCCAAGTTCATATGAGCTGATCTTGATTCTTTTTGTTGTTGTTGACTGTGCTAGTAGAGGCATAATTGCAGGTAGAATTTGCTGAAAATACACTGGTGATGAGTTTTTAGTGTTTTGGCTCAACTGTAGGTCTTTTTGAGTTGTGTTTCTAGGCATTGTAGATGTTATGAAATGATCTTTTACCGTACAATAAGTGATGGCACTGTTAACTGTTAAGATGATATTTGCACCCAAGTTTAGCCATGTTGGTTGGGTGGTGTTCTGTATGAGTAGTGTGTTTTCTGCCAGTAGTGTTCTGTATGAGGAACATGCATATGGTTAAATGGATTAGACCTTACCAAGAATTGAACCCTGCTGGGTGTTATAAAACTCTGTCATTTACTGCCCTCTGAAGCCTATGTTTAGGGTGGGGTTGAAATTACTAATAACTGAACTGTGGTGGGTGGTATTGTTCTTTGCCCCTCTTGCTGCCTTCTGGAGCATATGTTAGCTATTATGGCTACGGGAGTTTATACCGGCAGTGTATTTTTGGCCAATATTTGCTAGGAAGATGCATCTCTTTTATTTACATGTAATTTGGGTACTTAACAAGAATTGAACCCTGGTGGGTGCTATGAAACTCTCTGCCATTTGATGTCTCTGGGTCCTATGATTGTAACTTTTCACGAGGTAGGGATGGTAGCAGTGTTTCTGGAGCTTATGTTTTTTTGGAAAAGGGTAAAAGTGTGGGTTTTGAAAGGATCTGCATCATTGTACAAAAGACCCTTAAGGCAGAATAAAGCATTGAAGCATTACAGCAAAGAAGCTCGCAGGCAGCAAAAGATAGAGGGCCACCAAGGCACAAAAGAGAAGAACAAAAAGAGAAGAGAAAAAAGAGGCTGAAGCACCCACAGCTGCAGCAAACAAACAATTTACTCCAGAGGATCCTGACCATGGGATCGTAATCTCATTTTAGGGAGAGAAATTCCTTTCTTTTTTCTATTAACGACTGTCCATCCATCACTCCTATTAGGATCCAAATTTTCATCTGGATGTATTGGAAGCCAAGAAACAGAACACTCCTTTGCTCCAACTTTTGACTCCACCTTCAAGTCCGCCCCTGAAGGGAGTGTAAACACCAGCTCCACTTGATCTGACCCCACCAACCCTGCCGCAGGGGGGAAACGTGAGTTGTAGCCGGTAGTTGAATCTCCTTATCATCTTCAGGGTCATCGTGAACCTCCGCCAAATCTTCCAAAGAAGAATCTGAATCATTCTCAACAACCAATAGGTTGGGTTGGGAATCCTTCCACCAAGAAATTTTTCTTTAAGCTTCTGTTTCACTTTCTGACACTTGGAAGCAAAGATGCCCAAAGGCAAAACATTTCTTGCATTTGAAGGGCAAGCCTTTATAGTCAAGAGGTTGAGTCCATATCCTATCCAAAACTTTGAGATCAATGGAAGTGGGTAGATCAAGAGAGGTATCCAGATCCACCAAGATGCGAGCATAAGTAGTATGTGTGTAAAGTTCTGTTTTAGAATCTATGGACAAGCATTTGCCCAAAGCATTACCAATAGAAATCAAACTCTCCTCCCCCAAAACTGCAGTGGAAGATGAGGTAAATGAACCCAAACAGGTTTGACGTTGAAAGTTGCGGTGATAGGATTGAAAGACGGAACCACGGTTTAATCAGCAAATGATGATTCTGTAGTTCCCAAAGCTTGGAGAAGATAACATCTTTGTCATCAATAGTATCAAAATCCCCTAGCACAGGGGTAAATGTCAACTTTACCATTCAAGAGAGGTTGCCAGTTTGATGAGATCCAAGAATGTAGAAGCGGCAACCCAGGCCAGAGGCCCTTGAAGCGGCAAATCAACCCATGACAGGCGAAAAAATTTTCCGTTTCAATCACAGTCTCCCCGAAAGAGACCGAAGGGGTGAGCTTGGCAGCAGAAAGCGGTTTAGAGTGTGCAGCGGTCGCAGCCGCAAACTGCAGAAAAGAGTGCTCAGAGGGGGCAAGCTGAGCAAAAACCCCGAAGAAACCACCAATCCGCCAGCAGTGGCTGCGCCTCCTGCAGCAGCGCCCCAGATCCACCCATGTTGTGACCACCAGCGCCCATTGAGCCACGAACGGGAGAACACTGCCATTGCAGCCGCAGCTAAGCGAACTAGGGTTAGGGAAAGTTGGGGAAGAGTGGGGAGAGGGCGGAGACATTGTGCCTCAATTTTTCTGGAGCTTATGTTTAGGGTAGGTTAGAAATTACAAATAATTGAACCCTTGTGGGTCATATGGTACTCTATCCCGCTTGCTGCTCTCAAGAGCTCATTAAAAGCTGTTTTGGTTATGTGGGGTGTTATATGGGGTAATCTTTGTGAGGTGCTGTATGGGGTAGTGTATTTTGCTGTCAATGTTGCCAGGAACATGCGGGTTTTTAATTTACATGTAATCTGGGCAGCTCATGACTCAGACCATACCAAGAATTGAACCTATGAAACTCTGTGCCAATTGGATTGCCTCAAGATCTTATGGTGTTGATGATGTAGGAAAGGTTTCAGTGTTTCATGAAGTGGATTTAAGGGTACAGCTTTACCTAGCTGTCACATGCAGGGCATCTTTTTAAGTTTTATCAGCAAGAAGTGTGAATATTTTTTGGATCCCTTCGCTATCAAATGGTAACATGCAATATCAAGTTTTCACTCCTGCACAAGTTTTTAGGACTTGACCTTGTCCAAAATGACCTTTGAATATCTGTGAGCAAAACTTTCAAAAATTTAGACTACATGAAGGATCTACATGCTTATTGTGTATTTGCAGGATTTTACAGTTTGGATTCTGTGCAAAAGCTATAATCACGAGTTCATGTTAATTAGTTGATGGCATTTGTGTAATATGTGGAATTGACTTCTCATTTTGGTGTGACCTTACACTTGAATGTCACGATTTTTGTAATATGAAATATTAACTCCCATCTCAAGCTTATAAGTTGACATTTTGATGCTAGGATTTGCTTCATGCATGGAATTGGTTACCATTTTGGGTTATTTCAGTGCAGGGATTTGCAATAAAGGTGGAGTTGATTACTGGTCTTGTCTCATCTGTCAGACTGATTCCCATATTTGTCTATTTTGAGGTTAAAATTTGATTCGTATTAAAAATTGATTCCCATTTTTGGCTTGCGATTGTATTTGATGTTAAGATGTAGACTCAGGGCTAATTGGTTGGATGAATGGCAGTTCCGCTGATGGTTGACTTGGTGTAGTGGTTTGCAATTGCTTGTGTGATTTCAACAGTTGAGATTTGGTTCATGCATGAAATTGATGTCCATTTTGGCATGTGAGCTTGTATTTTGTTCTCAATATATGCTTTTTGTGGATGTATAAGTTTTCACAGTTGACTGGATTATCTGTTATCATTTATGGCATTGTAAGCCAAGCAGTGGTGCTAAATGTTCATGTGCAATGGCTTATAACCTTTACATGTCATTGTTGGGATTTGCTTCATCCGTAGTGGTTCGCAATTGCTTGTGTGATTTCAACAGTTGAGATTTGGTTCATGCATGAAATTGATGTCCATTTTCGCAATGTGAGCTTGTATTTTGTTCTCAATATCTGCTTGTTGTGGATGTATAAGTTTTCACAGTTGACTGGATTACGTGTTATCATTTATGGCATTGTAAGCCAAGCAGTGGTGCTAAATGTTCATGTGCAATGGCTTATAACCTTTACATGTCATTGTTGGGATTTGCTTCATCTGTACTTGACATCGACTTTTATCTTTCACTCCCCTCTTGTTAAAATGGATCTTGATGGTTTTACTGATGCGTTGAGCCTGTTTTTGCTTTAGGTACAGGCAGTTGTACATTTGTTTTCCCTTTTCTGGACTTTGGTTGTCAAATCATGGTGAAGAACAAGGGAAACTTGGTTGGCACTGAGAAGGCAGCCTCTGCTGAAGGGAACAAGAAAGTAGTTGCCTCTGAGAATGTTAAGGGAAACACGGAGCCTGATGTCAATGAAGTTTCTAAGAAAACTGACGAGCCAATGAATCTGGCTGAAGATGAAGCTGTTAATGAAAAGACTGCAGATGAGAAGAGTGAGGAAAAGGATGGAAATGAGAAGACAAAAAAGAAAAAGAAATTGAAGAAGAAATTTAAGAAGAACAAGAGTAAAAATGAAGAAGAGAAGAAACCTGAAGCTTCTATTGGAGCCAAGAATCAAGATAAGAAGAAACCTGAAGCTTCTAACGGAGCCAAGGATGATCTTGCAGGGTTAATATTCATGTGCAACTCGAAAACCAAAGAGGACTGTTTCCGCTACCATGTTTTTGGCTTGCCTAAAAGTCAGAAGGATGTTGTTGAGAGAGTGACCAAAGGAATGAAGCTTTTTTTGTATGACTTTGAACTGAGGTTAATGTATGGCATTTACAAGGCTAAAGGACGTGGTGGTCTTGATCTGCAGCGTAATGCTTTTAGGTCTGCTGAAAGGCCTTTTCCAGCCCAGGTATGCTCTTACTTTGATTTGTTATTCATAAGATTTCAATGTTCACGAACCCTGTGTCTGTTAACCTAAGTAGTATGTGGAATTTTCTTTGCACCTAAAGGATAGCTTGATTATTATATTCACTGGCATTAGGCATCGTTTATCTTGTCATGGTGTTTGTTTGATTTTCAAGTTTTGTCTCATTGAATTAAACGTTTAAATATTTCAAATATCTATGGTTTTATAGCCTTTAATTGCCCACTCATTGACTTTAATTGGTGTTTTGATTTGTAGTTCTCGTTTATAACGTCCTTGGTTCTTTGTAATTTAATCTTTTTGAAATGATTCTCTTTGTGGGGGTGTTACACTGGCAATACTGGACTTTCGTGTTCATATATATATATATACACATGCACATCAAAAGCATTGCATGGGAATCTAAGAGATTTGATTAAAAAACATGTTTAAAGATTGTTCTGGAGTCATACAGTTGTAAAAATGCCTATGAACTATTGTAATGGTTTGGAGATATGACACAGGTACGTTTTCAAATTCAAAAGGACTGTTTGCCACTGCCAGAGGACAAATTTAAGGTTGCCATCAAAGATAATTACTATGGAAAATCAAAAGGAAGTTTAAATTTGAGCTGAATGGACAACAGGTAACTTCGAATAATTAAAGTTATATTCAAATTTCACAGGCTTTCAAACATATATTTCTGAATGTGTTGAAACCCATATCATATTTATTTCTATTTGTTTAACCTGTCAGGTGAAAAAGCTGTGTCAGCTATTTCGACCTATCCCAAGAGATGGTCGCGTTGGGATTAACAGCGGTTTTGTGGCAGAGAGAAGGCATGCTTCCTATGCTGAAAATGTTCCTGCCCCACGCCTATCAATGCCTGTGAGGGAAATGCCTAGGCATTATCCCCTACTTCTTGAAGAACCACATGCTTTTAATTCGGATCTATATAGAGGTGCATTTGGCGGGCAACTTGAGCCGTTAACTTCACCACTTCTACGTGGAAGTGGGCGGGTTTCTGATTTTGATTACCGTGGTGTTGATGCACAATGGGAGGTCCATCGTGATCAACTTCGGGTAGAGCGCCATCTTGTGGATAATGCTTACCTTGATGAGATGAACAGGAGGAGTATCCTAAGGGAAGCTAACTATGGAGATCCATACTTGCGAAGGGACCCATTGCTAAGAGCAGACAGTTACCCATTCTCAGGAGGCGCATCTTCAGCATATCGGTACTAACTGAAATTGTGGAACTTTCCAGATCAGATCAAATGTTTTGCAGATTGATAAATTAAAGCTTACCCTGTGGTTTTAGAGGCCACAAGCTGATATTCTAGGCTTGATTTGAATAGGAGTTCGATTAAATTTAACAGAAAATGCTGGCTTTGGTTTCTAGTTCTCCATAAATTTTACCTTTAAGTTTCTCATGGAGGCTTTCTTTGTGGAACATCGTTTGAGAACTGTGACTGTATTGTTTGCACGCTGACCATCTTTTCTATTTGAGCTCAACAATATTTCCCTATTTGTTTTTGTTTTCAGGCACTTGCCTGTTGGGTAGCTGCATGCTTGTTTCTCCGTGACTTGTTCCTGTATCAAAAATATGTTGATTTTCCTCTACTGCAAAATCTTTTTCTACTAGTATGTTTGGATGCATTATTTATTTGATTTTATTGTTTTCCTTAAATATTGGTATTGGACTTTATGTCACAGGATTGAAATATTTATACCATGAATATAAACTGTACTATAAGGTTGATCTGCGTACCTGATGTGCGGAAGTTCATGCATTTACCATTGCATATTGTGTTTTTTTCTCCCTCTGCCAAGTCTGTCTACTGCATTGTATTATTGCGTTTAAGAAGGCAATCAAAGTTGTAAATGTCTGTACTGTATGGTGGGAGCTTAAATTGTATCATAAGGTAAAGTGGTTATATATGGGGGTTTTGAATTGTTGCCTCATGGGATGTCTACCATGTTTACTGGTTTTTTCACTTCTACCAAAATAATGTTTTTTATTAAAAACCCAGTACGGCAATTTACTAGCAGCAGTATCAAGAACGCTATAATTATTGGCCTTATCCAACTTCTTGGATAACAAATGTGCTCCCATACATTTTTAGAAGAATTGAAGTTTTCACCATTTGGTGGGTTGGCATGTCTTAGGATGCTCCTCTCGCCATCTCTTGTTTGTCTTCTAGCCTGTTTTGTGTTAGCTTCTGCGTCGAATGTTGACCTGAACATCACAGGAGCTGTAGGGTAGATACTGAGCTATGTTTAAAATTCCAACCTGAATGTTTTGTTACACTGAGAGGTGTTTCTACAGTGGTAGGCAGGGAGTGTAATGGCGTGCGTTTGAATTTTTAATTTATCGATTAATATTAAATGGTTAAAATAATTTATATTTTAATGTCGTCTTAAGAAATAAAATAAATACATGATTATGTATATATACATGGATATGTAAGTTATTTTAAAAGTGCGAAAGATAATGAGTGTGAATCAGTAAATAACTGTGAAGTAAATTCAAGATAATTAGTGTGGTCATATTAATCTTTATTGGAAGATAATTACTGCCCAGTAAATAATAAGTAACTATATTATTATATTTATCTATATTATTTTTAAGTTTTTGTATTTTTACATGTGAGTTTTAATTTAATTTTTACTTTTAAATGTATTTTTACATATAGATTAGTTTTAATTTAGTTTTTACTTTTAAATTCATTTTTTACTTTTAGATATGTTTTATAAATAAAACATAAACTAGCATAGATATCTTAAATATATGTAGCTAAACGACATCGAGAGATATCAATCTTGAGGTGCCTATCTAACTTAGGTGAGAATATGAATAGGCACCTTGAGAATGATATCTCTAGGTGTTTTTAGATAGATGTATTTAAGATATCTATGTTAGTAAATATTCATAGAATGATTTGTGATGGATTCAACAAATAGAGGTTTCCAAATCCATGTATCTCTCAACTATGGGAGAAATGTTTAAAAGTTGAGATAATATTACTTTGGGTTTTTATTACTTATAAGAGGACTAAGTCGTTGGAATTAAAACATTATTGAGATGGTGATAGTAGTGACTAATACTTGTGTTTAAGGATATATGTGTAATGACCTTTCTAATAGTCTTAATAGCGTTGCCAACCTAGTATAAACTAGCAAAAGCAATTATATGTGCTTGTGGGAGGCCGAAAGGCATATAAAAGGATTTATTGATACGATTCCATAACTAAAATTGCACATAATGAATCATTTAGCAAATCATAATGTGAATTCAATTTTTGTAAACAAGTAATAGTAGCAATTATGAATTGTGTGGCCAAAAGAAATAAATGTAAGAAATAAAGACATACATAATAGGAATGCAGTGTATGCAAGTGTTGAAGTCGTATTTTGACTAGAAGATCTTGTAAAAAATTACAGTGTTTGTATTATAATAAAGTGTGAACGGAAAAACTAGAGTGTAAATGCATATTGTACTATATTTAACTAATATAATTTTAAGTTCAAAGAAAGGCTTTAGCTTGAATGTTTTTCGCCAAGCATGTATAAAATAAGTGTGGCTTGCACGTGTGAGGTCCACCTATTGTTAATGTCATAGGCTGGAGGAAATGTGTTCCATAAATAGGATGGAAAACATTTATATAAAAATTAAAATGATAAGCATTCCATGTGAGAAGGAGTTGAAATAAATGAAATTACTTGCATTTATCATATACATACTACTTGTTACTAATGGGAGCTAACATGTGTAGACATTTCTCCTTGAGTGTTCTTTGTTTTGAATACCTTTTTTCTAAAATCTTCGAGTAACACTCAAAGGAGAGTGGTTGAGATAATCTTAAGGATTTAACATACTTAATTTGTGATAATTTTATGCAAGTCTATACTCTAGTTTCTCCACACGTCCAAAGATATCATGGGTTCTTTAGGAAAATTCAATTCTTAAGACTTATATATGGTAAGCACCTAGATTAGTTTCTCCACATTTATCAAAGACATACCCTTTGCTGCTAACGTGATCTAACATGTGTAGACATTTCTCTTCAAACATTATTTATTTTAAATACTTAAAAAAAAATCATAGAGTAACTCTAAAAAGAGAATTGTGGATATATTCTTAAGGATTCAATAGACTTAATTCGTGATAATGAGTTATGAAAGTTAACCCTAGTGTCTCCACATCTCCAATATAATGGTTGCTTTAGGTAAAGTTAGTCCTTAAGACTTATGTATGGTAAGCACTTATATCAGTTTTTGAGGAACTTTCTTATGATAACCTTTTATTACACTTAATATTGGAACCAACTTGGGTTGCTTGGGTCCCAAGGTGCACCATTATAGTTTTTAAATTCGACTATTACACACATTTGTATATGTTGGTTGGAAAAATTGTTTTAGAAGCAATCAATAGTTTAGGGATGATAATCCCTCCTCTTTAATGGGGAGGTTCCCTTATTGAGCCAAAAACTTGGGTCTCTAAAATATTTACAAATATACAAACTAATTAATTCTTGATGAGGATATTGGTGGACATGAATAGCTTTATGATTCTCAATACAAAAGATAAACAAAGAACTAGGAGTAGAGGAATTACAACAACAAGATTATGGCAAGACAAATTAATTAGAGAAACACAATTACAACTAACTAATCAATCAAGGGTACAAAGATCCGCTTTCGTTTTGCAAGATTACCGACCGATTGTATGAGCGAAGGAAAGAAGAAACAACACGTTCAAATAAGAAAACTGTAGATCTTTATCATAATTATGCATGCAAATGAAATTAAAGAACATATGTGTTTGCATAAATGGAAACTCCACAGCACATAAAATGCAGATTGAATCAAAGTTCAACACATCTTACTCCATGAATGAGAATACAAAGCTTCAGATTCCAAATAAGCAAACAACATATCAATGAGACAGAGAAAGAGAGATTGGAAGAACAAGAGTTGAGGAGGGTTCTTCTTCTGTATTGCCAAAAATCTGTATCTTTACATTCAAATGCACCAATATCTAACAACTTTTATAAAGAAAATGAAGCCTTATATAGGCTAAGGGGAGGAATAATTACTTGAACTAATTAATCGCTCTTAATTAAGTGTTAAAACACTTAATTAGGTGATTTACATAAATTGACTCTATATTACAATTTTGTTTTTAATACAATAAAGCCAACTTCAAAATAGAACTAGTAAGACTAAGAGTCAAGGAAGAGGGAATCGAAGGAACAATTGATGCATGCACTTGGAGTTCGAGAATGTGCATCCTGAACTTGGTGACAACAATGGAAATCTCCATATCCTTGGGGATGATAGTATTTGAAAGATTGGTTAGCCAACTGCCAAGGGTAGACTCTATTTCTTTCGCTATGCCACCATAATGATTAAGGCACTTGGTTGCTTCATTGATAACATTGTTAAGTTCTCGATAACTCTTCCATTTTCTCCTTGTTAACCAATTCCTCCTTGAATAGATTTTCCTTGATGAGTGAATTGAAGTTTCCCTTGATATGGTCAACTGAATTCCTCTCAGATGAATTATCCTTGAATAGTTGATAGCGAGATGGCTTGCAAATCTACAAAGATTTCAGCTTTCAATGATTCACCCTTCTGGACTACACTTTTCAATTCAAAGGCGACCTCTTTAAGAACTATGATTCTCCACTCCATGCTAAAAGTCCATGTTCTAGATAAATTACTCTTAGAATCATCAAAACTCTTCTCCAAAAGGAGGATTTTTTCATCTGTGAGCATCATGATTCTAAGATCTTGAACAACATCAGCCCAAATCTTGAGCTCCTTATCAATACCATCAATCCCTGAATTGATTTGATTTTGGGTTGAGATGATGTTATCATAAATTTTGCATGCCTCGTCAATGAATTGCAACCCTGAAACAATAATTCCTTCAACCCATGCCTCTGAAGCCTTACCAAAAGTGGCATGCTTGTGAATCTCAGTGATTTCCTTCAAGTCAATCGGGCGTGCTTGGCAACAAAGTGGGTGGAAGAGTGGACAAATGAGTTGGATCAAGAGGAGTTTTATCCGATGAGAGGAAAGACTTGATGAAACTAGTAAGTACACTGCACTTGCTCCTCTAGCTACTCATGAGTTTGTTTTCCTTTTTCAACTCTCTCAATGACCTTAGAAATAGTTTCTCTAAGGTTGTGAACTTCACCCTCGGAGTTGATTCACCCAATGAGATCCTAGTGAGCTCAAGATCTGAGATTGATATATCTTTTTCATTCTTATCTCCTTTTGGTCTAGCAATTTCTAAAAATTGCTACCCTGTTGAGTTAGAAACTAGACGAGAATTTGTCTTGGATTTCTTTAGAGGAGAGGATGTGCCAAGGAGTGCAACCACTGCATCAAATTTAGGAACCTCTACCCAAGACTGAGCCTTCCTCTTCTTACTATCAACCATGGGTTGAACCCAGGTGAAAGAATCTCTAGAAGATGTTAGAGGAGGTAATGCAAGAGCAATTTGGTAACTTGGAACTTGAGAAACAAAAACCTTAACAATGGAAATTACAATAGAAGAAGAGGAAGGCCTCCTAACATCCAACTTAGGCCTTGAAACATTTGTCTTTCTGAATCCGATGCAACTATTTCAACCACATCCTCTTCTTCATCATCGTATCCATATTCTTCTTCTCCTCCTTGTTTATCCTGTTTCTTCTTAGCTACTCGCTCCTTAGTAGGTTGTGGTGTTTTCTCAAGAGCTGCTTCACTTACCAATTCTTGTGTGTTATGATGCTCAACTCCTTACTCAAATGTTTCTACTCTCTTCTAAACCTCTTTAGCTTTATCTTTCTTCATGTAAACCTTGGTTCCTGAATCCAAGGAGAGGAAGGAGTTTGTTGACTCGGGACGTCCTTTTGTGAAGTAGAGGTCTCTTGAGAAGTCATCTTTTGAGATTCATTGAATTCCCTAACCTTTTTATTGAACCAATATATTGTCCTTAGGAGTATATTTAGCTCATCAGGATTATCTTTCTCCTTTGGGACCAATCAATGGTAGGAAAGGGAGTGTACTGAATGGATCTTATGTACTCTACAGTGAAAATGTCAGAATCATCAATCATCCCTTCTGGAATTGTATATAATTTGATGTCCTCGATCTACTATAATGACAGCCTGCCAAACATCCCTTTCCTTACTTTATGTTCATCAACACAGTCATCCCAATAGTTCTTAAATGTTTGTGCAGTGGTAATATGTCATCCTTATTTTTTTGCAATGAAGCCTTTGTTTCTTCCTTCTTGTAGGCGCTTGGGAAAGAGAGAGAGACAAATTTTGATTGATTCCGTTCACTGGATTAAGAGATATGATTTTTTCAAGTTTTCGGTCATGAAGTCATTCGCAAAAATGGGCATGGTGTCTAGACAAAATGAAATTTTCTTGGTTCTTTTGCAGCTATGAACATGAAGGCATGGAGGAAAAATGGAATGGAGAAGAGTTGGAATGGTTTTTTGAATCTTTTTGGCAAAGCACCTCTCACGCACGCACATGGAAGGACAAAGCACGACCATTAGAAATTTTAACAATTTTTGGTTTTACATCTTCTTGGGAGGGAGCGAAATTTTAAGTCCCAACTCTCCCAAGGGGACGAGACAAATGGGGCAGAAAAGTGTGCCCTCACCTCAACTTGACAAGTGGCACTATGTGATTTCTTGAGGGAGAGAGAGAGAGAGAAAAGCAAGAAGATAGCTCCCTGGGCCGAGACTAGGTCACATGAGGAACTTGGGCAAGGGATGGACATGGAAACATTTTTTTGTCCCAAATTTCCCAATGGGACGAGACAGATGGGGCAGAAAAATGCACCGTCACCTGGGAGTGACAAGTGGCGGAATGTGATTTGACGAGGCGGAGAGGAGAGGGGGTGAAAAATGGCTTGTGGAGCCTTCTCGAGGTCACATGATGAATCAAAGGCTAACATGGGCATGGGAAAATTTTTTATGTGTCCCAAATGTCCCAAGGGGATGGGACAGATGGGGCAAAAAAATGTGCCCTTTCCTAGGAGTGACAGGTGTCACTTCGCGATTGCACGACAGGAAGGGCTAAGATTAGATGAGAAGGGGCTTATCTTGCAACTTTGGGCTTCATCGGGGTCACATGATGATCTAAGGGGATTAATTGGGCATGGGAACATTTTTGTGTCCCAACCCCATCCCAAGGGGACGAGACCGACAGACACAAAAAGTGTGCCTTCATCTGGTGATGACACATGTCCACCCTTGAAATTGACTAAGTCCCGAAGCTTATCTTTGAGATAGTCTTGACAACGAAGTTTCCAGAGCTCCATGAGGACTTTTAAGGAACTTATTTATATGAAATTGACTCAAAATATAATTTTGAGAAGAATGCAATGGGTCCGATGATCCAAACCTTCCATCGAATCCCTCAAAATATCCTTTTTTATTGGGACCGCAAGATGTACTTGCCTAAAATGGGATGTGGAAAAAATGCCAATGTCTTGTGAAAAATATGAAATACCATAATTTAGAGGATTGAATCAGATTTTAAATGGTATCTTGTTTTACCTCTAACTCATCACGGAGCTCCGGGAATCATTTCCAAAAGCTCGTGCTTTTTGAATATCAAGCTCCTTCACCTTCAAAAACCCGCTTTCATTGAACTTGTTCCCAAACCTTCAAATATTCCCTAAATATTCTTAAACCAATTTCACAATGTTCTTATATCCTCAATACTACTTCTGATGAATTTGGGCCTTCAACTCTACTCCGAGTGGTGCACACTGTGTCTCGAAATGCTAAAAATAACCATTATAGGCTCACTTGAAGAATCTACCTTGAGAAGCATTGCATTAGAAGAAATTCATGAACTTGTTTCACATTTCAAACACATGGGAAAGGTTATTACAACACATATGAGCACTTGGAGGATGGGAATAGGCTTGACACATAGGGAAAATTGATCCGAGGGAGTGCCTAAGAGGGTTTACAAGCAAATTTTTTTGACACTAGGGTATAGTTGTCATGTTTTCATCACTGAAATTTACTCTTGCAAAGACACATGAAAAAAATTGGATCTATCTTGTGGACATTTTATGGATCGAGCACAATGAGGAAAAAGCAAGCGGAACCCCAAAATTTCAATATATAGCATGGACCAAAGTGCCTTATCCATTGAGATTACGAGAGTCATTTCTTCTAAACACACACACACAAAAAGGAAAAACACACCAAAAGTGAAAAACAACACACAACAGAAAAGGTAAATTATATTACAGAGGAGGGATATTTACAGAGGCGAGGAAAGAATATACACATACCTGACAACGGGTTGAGAGAAGTACACACCACCATGGACAAAGGACTAAAATTTGGCCTTCAAAGTTTGAAGGTGACTATTTGATCATACCATGCTCATGTGATGGCGTTGTATGGCTTGAGAAGAAGGAAACACACCAAAATTCCATCTTCATACTCACAATGCATTGAAAACATTCTTGCATCCAATGAAAACTTTTCTACCTTCTTAGAATTCTTGTATCTTGTAGCTTCCACTCGATGTTTCACGATCATGAGACACCATAGCTCCATGTTCTCAAAAGTGGAAACATTGATATTGTCATGGAAACATATTTCATCCTTGAATTGCAACACATAAACATCCCTTGAATCGGTGAGGTGCTCGGAAGGAGTGTAAACAAATTGATTTTCTTCCCAATCAATAACTTCTTCGAAACTTTCACTTTGTTGTTTTGAGCAAAGTTCTTTCAAGACAAATTGGAGCTTGGAAAATGGTGAGTGTAGTTTGATTTTGAATCCTCTCACAAGAATCATGCACATTCTCAAATTATTTACCCAGAAAGATTGTTGTCAATATTTATCTGCTCAAAATCAATCTTGGTATCATTTTTAAAATTACAATCCTTGATTTGGTCATATAAGCATTCTTCACTCTTGAGTGAATATTGCAGTGCGGATTCTTGTTCCAAATTGGTAAGATATCCACCGGTGGTAAGAACAAGTTGATCTTGAATCCACTCACAAGACTCCTGCAACTTTTCAATTTGTTTTGGACCATTTTCTTCAATACAAACCAATTCAACCTTTTCCCTACTATCATCCTTTATGGCGAGATGCTATCTTCAAAATTGAGAATATCCATAGGAGATTGAAGAATCTCTTTTCTTTTGCATTTATGATCTTCTTCACAAAACAAGAAAGAGGAAGACTTACCTTCACATTTGCTCTCATCAATCCATGTATGGAGGAGTGCATTGAACTCATCCATTTGCTCCATATCATCATCAAAAAGTAGTGCATGGAAGGGAGAAAAACAACTTGCATCATACCTATCTTGTATTTCCATGGCCCGAGTCAGGATCTCAAGACTAAGTTAAGGGTCTTCAATTGCTTCCGTAGTCTTCAAGATATCTTATAGAGACAACTCTTCGAAATCTACCATATACTCATTCTTACCTTCATTAGCAGAGTTATTGTATTGGGCCTTGAGGAGATGATTGAAAATATGACCCACACATGGCCATGATTCATTTGAAACATCCCCATGCTCCTGCTTTGCACTTCTTGTCATCCAAGGCTCACCTTCTTGCAATAATGGGCATAGTTGTTTTTAACACTTTTTGATAAGGAGAAGAGATCTAGGCTATGTGG
The DNA here is from genome assembly GCA_018340775.1 of Taxus wallichiana var. yunnanensis. Taxonomy (NCBI): domain Eukaryota; kingdom Viridiplantae; phylum Streptophyta; class Pinopsida; order Cupressales; family Taxaceae; genus Taxus; species Taxus wallichiana. Next base: position 757,198,602 of record CM031242.1, on the reverse strand, counting down.
GAAGGGCACACTTTTGAGCTCAAATTCCATTTCATCATCTTCATGATAGGAAGTAGAGAACCATGTTGGGGCAGCAATATGGGAAGAATTTTCAACTTTATCTTGACATTCATTATTGAATCTTCTTGCTCATATGGAAAATGAAAGATTTCATACTCATTGTGATGATCACCATTATGCTATTTGGGTGAGGATGGTGTAGTTAACTCCTCGGAGAGGCTATGCTCAAATTGCTTATCTTCCTTGACTTCAAAAAGAAAAATTTCCTCTTCCATTTGTTCATCCATGGGTGTATTGAGAAGGGAACTTGATTATTCTACTATCTTCATTTCATCATCAATCAAAAATCAAAATTGGAAAGGATATTATCCATGATTACCTCAAATTTATCATCTTCGGTCCATGATGTAGGATTGATTTCTAGCACATATTCATGGTTGGTGGAGTCTTCAACAAGCATTGGGTCTTCTGTTGTGCAAACATGAATCCTCTTCACTTGAATTCATTGTTTCTTCAACATGATGTGCCTCGAACCAATGAGTTGGTGAATGGAGGGTCAACTATCATGTATTCTTCATCATCCTCCATAGTGCTGATTTGATTTTCATCAGAAGGTTCAAGGATATGACATTCCTCATAAGTGCCCAAGAATCTTCCAAGGATGAACCCTCGTAGTGTGAAAAATCATCAAGATATTCTTCCCATAAGAAAAATATCCTCTTCTTCCTCCTTGTCATGAAGTGCTTCAAGTTGTTTATGTCTTTCTTGCATGGCTTCAACATATTTTAGAACTTCAAGGTAGATTTGGGGATCTGAATTTCCTTGTGCAATACTCACAATTATTTGTACATATTCAGTTTTCAAGGCTGCCATTTCTTCATTTCTATATGCAAGGAAATCATCCCAAGGAAGAGAGATAAAATACATGGTTCCAAGTTTTACATTCAATGTGTGAGGATCAAAAGTATTACTTTTAACATATTCTTCATCTTTGTGGACTTCATACAACATATTGTACCTTATTTGCATCTTTTTCATCAGGTTCTTACCTTCTTTCCCATCAGAAAGTCCCATTTTATTTCCTTTAGTAGTAATCCTCTTGAATTGAAACCACCAGAGATTTGATGATAGGTTCTTCAAAAATAGAATTTTCTTCATTCTACATAGTCTTTTCCTTGATTTTTGGAGACATGCCACTAGCCTTCTTTCCCTTGTCTAATTGCAGATTTTTGCTTGAAGCAAGAGACCCTTTTATTGTTCTTGAATTCTCATCTTTGCAAGAACTAGTCCAAAATGATGGTTGATCGACATTTACATTTCTTGGGAAGTCATCTTCTTCTTCTTCTTCATTGTCACTCATTAGTACCTCACTCCAATCTAGAAATTTCTTCATTGTATTGTGGGAAATGAACTGACATGACACGTGTTCGTTCCTTGACGATTCGCCTTCAAAATTTTTTTTTATTTGAAATATGATTTTTAATACCTACCTTTTATTTTGGAGATATTTTTGGGTACACGAGGGCATATCTCTCCCTAACGTAGTCGTAAAAAACTATTAGTGAAATAATTTATTGATATGGTAAATTATGTGTTTCCACCAACGCTCACGGGACTAGATCCCTCTACATTGAATGGGGTAGCTCCCATTATTGAATGTAAACTAATCTACTCATATCTAAATGTTGTGGGTTGGCCCAAATAGGCCGGGGATCACACATGAACAATCCACTAAACATGTGATAAAGTGCTTGTATGGGGTACAAGGGAGGAAATCGCAATGATGAGGGGTATATGAGAGAAAATTAGGAAATGAAAGGTATTGTTGTGAGTAGGAAATTACAAGAGTTCACACCCAATAACCAAATTAGTTCAACATTCAATTGGAGGAAAGCATAATGAAGCCATTTAGTGAGAAGAACAAACCCAGACACATAGTTCTTAGATTCATTTATCAAAGATACAAAGCTCTTTCTTAATCACTATACTTACAAAGTTCATATAAGAGAGAAAATAGAGGAACATATGAGAAGGGAAATGGAAGAAAAGTAGATTTTATTTCATGTGTTGGTGATAAAAATATCAACACCTAAAACATAATTCACAATTTCTACCAAGATCTAAAATTTATAATTTCTAGGATCCTTTGGAATGGAGAAGCCATCCCAATTTATAGCAATGTGAATCGACCTTTCACCTACCCCCACATGAATCTTCATGTTCTCATTCAATTGTGACTTTTCATCTTCCTAGGACATGAGAAATAAGTTCCCTTTTTATAAATCAATGGGAATTTACAATATAACTTTAGAAAATAACTTAAGTGAATGAGACAAAATACAATGATTATTCTCAATGAAGAATTATAAAGGGGAGAGAGAATAAGAGGGAGAAAGAGAGGAGAAGGAGAAGTTTCCAAATCTGATGAAGAATCTCCTTGCAATGAAGAACTTTGTTGATTCATGCCTCCTGGTGATGAGTCTCTGAGCGGGATCCTATTCCTTGAATTCCTTGTTGAATTGAGCTACTATAAGTACCAATTTACCTTCCTCTGGAATGCAAATGCAACCCAACACCTTGGTCCATGTCCCGGGACATCACTGATCTTCTTACATTTCCCGAGCCATGCTTCATGATCCATTGCAAATGCAACATGCAACTTCACGATATTGTCTAGGGACTCTAAGTTATCTTCATTGAAGGAGAGAGAGTCACCTACCTCTTTCTTGACTAGCTCTTGGAAGGAGACAATGAGTTCTTTATATGAAAAGTATTCGGTGAGTGGAGGGAACTCAAGTTTCGAACATAATAGTGTGCCTCTTCAAGATCTTGAAAGCATGTTGTCCACAAGAATCCAATTCGAGATATTACATTCTTGAGCATCGCATATCTCACATCCATGATGAGGATCCAAACTTGAGAAAGTTCTATGTAGTTGATGCAAACATGTTCTTAGTCACAAGTGTATGAGAGTCGAAGGATCTCATCTCTCGAAATAATTGGGATAATCTCATCCAAGTGATTTACCTCTTTAGAAAATTCCTCCTTTGCTTTCTTTACTTCTGATAAGGTTGTAAGAACATACTTGATGAGAGAAATGACATATGGAAACAATTCCTTTCCTTGTTTAATGATTTTCTCAATCCACTTGTCGTTGGCCTTCCCCTATATTATGTATCCTTGCACTTTTATGACTGCCTCAAGATCAACACATCTGATTAGAGGAATGTCTTCAATTGGAAGGGAATATGTCGAGTCAGGTTCCAAAAAGGGTTGAATGTAAACACTGAGAGCTTTCATCTGATCCTCCATTTATAAAATTATTAATTTGTATTCTTCGTTTCGAGAAAGGAGGCAAGAAAAATATTCCTTGAACATATGAGAGTCAGCCTCATGTAAAGCTTGACCCAATGAGATGTAGGTCAACTCGTAGTCTGATGGATTCATATCATCAATGGGATTTTCATTCCTAGGAATTGCAATTTCAACATACTGATTACCCGAAGTGCCACTGAAGAAGTAGGATGTTATCTGATATTTCTTTATTTACTTGGAATCCGATGTCCTTGAGATTGATGTGAGACTAGGCATGATAGAAATATGTTTTGTCCTTGGATTATTCTTGATCATTTCTTGATCCATGGAAAATGCTTTTCAGAATTTACATGATGCCCATCATCAAGCACCTTTAGTAGCTTGTTATGGGACTAAATATTGATCATCATGAGAAGGATTTTCCATTGGAGAAGACATACCTAGATACTTGGATGCTCTACAATGAATCCCTCTAGCTTGACAACTTGTTGTCTTGAGAAACTCAATCCAACTAACTCTTTTTGGCTCACCCAATTTGCTCACCTAGCCCATCGAGTCCAACTAGTTTGGCTTACTTTGAATAAATCACTAAGCTCACTCAACTTACTCACTAACTTCAACATGATTGAATATTTACAATGATGATATTTTGAGCTCTTAACCATTTTCTAAATATTTATCGATCGCACAATGTCCCTCGTCATCGGTTGTTTCACCTTGCGATGTCTTGCTTCACTCTTGTAACCAACGTGACCAAAATGATGTCTCAGGATCCTTGTGAATGATAGATTTATTTGTTTGAGCTATGATATTAATTTGAAACCCTATGAGGATATAAAAATCCAAGAGATGGATGAGAAATGAGCCTTATGTAACTTTTTGCACTAAGAATGAAGACTTTCTATTTTTAGCGAGTTGAGCCGTGACTTGCTATTTTGGATATTTCACCTGTTTTGCTCAAATTTGAACTTCTCAATCCTTTGGAATGTTAATTTCACTATGTTGATGATGTTTTTCATTTTTTTCAACTTTATATTTTTATACAATGGCTTTTTGCTGTTTGTTTTTTTACTTTTTCGGTCAAATGCCTAATTCACCATCTCTGTTATTTTATGAGTTCATTGTCTTGAAAAGTTTTTCTATTTTGGGAAAGTTTTTATTCATAGTAAGTGAGGGCACCAGATACTTAATATTTTTAGAAACTTCCCTTCCAAACCTTGGATTGTGATGAAATTTTTTTCACCAAAATAGGTTTTCCCTTTGGACTTCGTGTTCAAAATTTTGGCTCAACTATCCATGTTGGAATAGTGGGAATTTGAAAAAGCGTGAGGTAGAAAAAAACAAGAGTTTTATGCCATTTAAAATCTGGGGAACATTTGAATATTATATTTCTTTCTTCTTGTAGGCTCTTGGGAAAGAGAATCTTGTGAAAATTTCATTTAATTTTGTTCACCGAGATTGAGAGATATGAGTTTTTCAAGTTTTTAGTCATGGAGTCATTCTAGAAAAAAATAGGCACGATGTCTAGACAAAATGCAATTTTACTAGTTATTTTTAGCTATGAACATGAAGGCATGGAGGAAAAATTGAGTGAATATTAGTTTCAATTTTTTCTTGAATCTTTAAGCAACATCTCTCACGCACGCACATGAAAGGAAGAAGCACAACAATTAGAAATTTTACCAATGTTTGGTTTTAACATATTCCCGGGAGGGAGAAATTTTTGTGTCCCAACTATCCCAAGGGGATGGGATAAATGGGGTATAAATTTTTCTCTCACCTTAGCTTGACAAGTGGCACTATGTGATTGCTTGCGAAGGAGAGAGAGAAAGAAAAAGATAGCTCCCAGGCCGAGTGAGATCGGGTCACACGAGGAACGTGGGGAAGGGCTGGACATGGGCACATTTTTTTATCCCAACTATCCCAAGGGGACGAGACATATGGGGTAGAAAATGCACCCTCACCTAGGAGTGACAAGTGGTGGAAGGTGATTTGACGAGGTGGAGAGGAGAGGGTGCTAAAAATGGCCTACGGAGCCTTCCTGGGGTCACATGATGAATCAAGAACTAACATGGACATGGGGATTTTTTTTTCCTAATTATCCCAAGGGGAAAATACAGATGGGTCATAAAATTCTTCCCTCTCTTGGGAGTGACAAGTGTCACTTCGTGATTGCACGACGGAAGGGCTAGGATTAGGTGAGAAGGGGCTTATCTTGCAACTTTTTGGATTCATCGGGTGATGATCAAGGGGATTAATTGGGAATGGGTGAATTTTTATGTCCCAAATATCCCAATGGGATGGGATATGTGGGTCACAAAATTTCTCCTTCATCTGGTGATGACATGTGTCCACCTTGAAATTGATGAAGTCTCGAAAGCTTTCCTTGGAGAGAGACTTAACGACGAAGTTTCCGAGCTCCAAGAGGACTTTTTAGGAACTTATTTATATGAAAGTGTCTCAAAAAAATATTTTGAGAAGAATGGGAGGGGTCCCATGATCCAATTCTACCTTCAACCCCTCAAAAATAGCCTTTTTTCTCGGGACCGCATGATGTACCTACCAAAAATGGGCCATGGAAAAAAGCACTTATTTCTTGTGAAAAATATGAAAATAACATCATTTAAATGATTGAATCATATTTCCAATGGTATCTTGTTTTACATCCAACTCATTACGGAGCTCTCGAAATCACTTCCCGAAGCTCAGGTGCTATTTTGAACTGCAAGCTCCTTCACCTTCAAAACCCGCTTTCACTGAAATTGTTCCCAAAATTTTAAATCTTCGCTAAATCTTCCTAAACCAATTGAACAATGGTCTTAGCCCCTCAATACTACTTCTTGATGAATTTGGGTCTTCTAACGAGTGTTGTTGGTACTTGCACTTTAGTTATCTCATGATTCTCGGTCCGGGCGGTGTCCTTGGCTATTTCAACAAATGAAACAAATTGAAACCACACTCGAATTATTTTCTAATAAACTCAATCAAATACTATGCTAAATGAAATTAAGAAATGAAGTCTATTACTAAATAAGGGATTACAAAACTCAAAATTGAAAATACTGAAAGTAATGAAATTCTTGTAATGAAAATAAACACTACATAACAAAGATGAAATAAATAAGAAATGCTCCCTTCACATTGGGGAGGAGTGGCCCTTTCTCCTTCCCTCTGATCTGGTTTAGAATTATAAATCACACAAGTCGATTTATCCCTAAATCATGCACTTTATTGAAATAGAAGAATTTATTTACAACAACCAATGAACTAACTCTACAATTCTACTACAAATGCTCTTTTATATCAAGAGAAGTCCTTGTCACTCTAGAAGAGGACAAGTTATTTGCAATAATTACTACTACTTAACTAAGAGATATCTAAGACAACAATTGATTGTTTGAGGAGTTACAATTGTGGAATAATAAGTGCATGCCACACTTAAATCATATTCATCTTGTTAACTATAGATGAAGTCCTTAATTGACTCTCAGTTGAGATGATTAATCAGTTCTAGAAGATGTCAAAGATCATGCATTGAATTCCTATAATCATGATGACTATAAGTCGTTCTATTCATTTTCTCCACATCTTCAATCAATTAGGTGTTAAGTCGAGCTTGCATGATCCACATAAGCTACATGATGGATTAGATGTTAGCCCACGTTTCATGCCCTTCTCACCATGTCAACTCATGTACTAGATACATCATCTTGACGTCTTTCCATATGAGCCATTTGTATTCTTTACACGAGTCCTATATTCCAAGCGAGTCCTCCATTAGTGCTCTGGTGAGTCCTGCGCACTCCACAACGAGTCTGCATTAATGCACGGCGAGTCCTACACTCCAAAGTGAGTCTTGTCTTGGTCCATTGATAAGTCCTATGATGGATTAAGATATGCTCTTCAAACACATTTTTAATACACATAAAGATCCATTTAACACATTTTGAAGAAGCATACACAAGATGAAAATAACAAGGTTATGCACAAAACTTCCTTTCAAAATATACTAAAGTATTAATTACAAAACAATAATATCATCCTTAGTGCAAAATGATGACATGAAAAAATGGGGGTTTACATAGGAATTAGGAGGGCTCATCACTCCCCACACTTAAGGTTTAATAGGTCCTCTTGATATCTGTTTAAGTTTTCAACAATTCTTGTACTATTATATTCATTGGAAAAAGTACGTCATGTCTTATCTTTCTTAGTGTCACAAAACCCAAAGAATTTCACCACCATATCTCTCCATGGTTTTTACCTTACTTCAAGCCAATCATGGTTGGTGTTCCATCATGGCACAAGTACTTATTATCAATGGATGTCTCGTATCTCATGCCTATCCATTTCTCTTGTATTTCCAACATAATTTTGCAAAGGTCCTTGGCCATTTTTAATGACATTGGAGGTTAGTTGGGGAAATAAATTCCTTCTTTTTCTAGACCTCTGAAGCAATCCATACATGAGTTGACAAGAAAGAAAATTAACATTAAAGGTTCGGAGTATATAATCCTAGAAGTATGATATACAAGCTGCAATATTGGCCTTGTATTTGTCCATAAGCTACACACAGAGACTGGGACATATATCTCTGAAGAACCTGATTGGAGTGGGGAGATCATGCCTCATTAAAGGCCTGCATTGGATTCTTCTCTTACATATTGCCCCTCTCCATAAAATTGGTGTCTCACGGTGGAAAAAAAAACTTCATCTGCACTTCTCCAACATAAAAATTAATTGGAATTTCCACTTGCTCGGGAAGAAGAAACTTATGGACATAGAACTCACATAGTAAATTTTTAACAATTGTGTCTACTTACTATATATGCCCCAACAAATTATTTATCATCATCAAATTCTATATAATCCATGGAACACAATATTGAAACTTGCCATTGAAGAAATTCTCCCTTAGAAATAATGCATAAAAGTTTAAAGGTGCCCTACAAGCAAGGTGATCATACAACCTAAAGACATGAAGCATATTATATTGAAGTATCTTCTTTTCTTCTTTCAACATTTTCTTTTCTTCTGCTACTCCTTTGAGGTTGTAACATTCATGCATCCATTTTACCATACCCTTCAACACAATGATATGGGGAAATATAGATTCGATTTGAGTTAATTGATCAATAGTTTATGTGAGACTATGTTTCCTTCCCCGTCCCCTTGTATGAGTACAAGTTTTTAGTTAATTTTTCAGTTCTATATTGAAAAAACTGAATCCTTTATTCTTTCTCCTATGCATTATGCTAAAGTTGTTGGATTACCTCCTCTTTATACTCTATTGATAGTTGGAGATGTTGAATTTTCTATTCTTTATCTACCTCTATTTGAGAGAAACTTACCTCTTTTCTTTGCATAAGAAGTTATAAATGGAAATTATCTCTTGAGCCTAGTGAAGCTCATATTGGACCTTGGAAATATATAATACTTGGGGAAGGATTGTATCGGAATCAACAGTGAACTAGTTTCACCTTCAATGATGGGTGTTTTCTCTTTTCATGAGTGCGTGAGTCTTCATTATCATTGGTTTTTGATCAATCTCCATCTTAGAGACAGGGTATGGAGGAGATATAGAGTGGGCTAGAGAAGTAAGAGACATTTGGTGTAGAGATTTCATGTTGGCAGCTACTTCTTGTTCCTCTAATGAAGGAACATTTTTGTTTCTGTTCATCAAGGGTTTAGGTAGGCCTTGATGGTCTAAGGATTTTCTTTGGATTTTCTAAGGTAGATGGCCCTTTTTTAGAATCGAGAAGGTTTAAGGGCATAATTATTTTGAAATTAAACCCAATTCCCAAGCCCATGCCATTTCTTAATGAAATAGTGCTTGCGATGATATGTAAACTCTTCAACTTTGGAATTATCCACATAATCACAAATTAAACGTTGTTGTTCTAATTTCTATTAGAAAATGATAGAGATAGCTAGTGAATGAATTTTGCTTGTGCTTAGAATCAACAATTGTAGGAAAGGAAAGAATATAAACTCACAAACACCAACAAGTTTTATCCTAGAAACCTCTAGAGGAGGAAAAACCAGTCGGGAAGGGAAATTGCTCTTTCTTCCCACTTTTATTGGCCAATTAAAACAATAAGTACATAAATTACAATAAGTATGAAAGAGAAGTAGATAATATCTCACAATTCCTCCCAATTATTTTCTTGCTCTGTCTTAACACTCCTTTCTTCTAAAAACACAATTCCAACACTAAGAACTTCTTGCTCACTTGCTTTCATGCTTCAAAGATCATATTCTCTTCTACAAACATATATTTATAGCCTTTCTCATGTCCTCCCATGTAATGGAGAATGGGAAAGGTCGTAGAGGATAAGAGACACAGACAACCTTTCAAATTTTAAGGCTGTTCGTTTCATGTTTTTATTTTTTGTTCGAAAGAGCCAAGACCGCCACCCAATGTAGACCAACGATCTCGGGACCACCAACCTAGTTGGGTAATAGTTTTGTAACCACCACTCTACACAGAGCGGAGGTCCTATTACTATAAAGATAAAACCTCTGTGTATTTATTTTCCTTCTTTGTGCTGACTGATTTGATGAAGTAGAGTCATTTTGGATCCCTATGGATCACACCTCCCCTATTTAGGAGGATTTTGGTCCCACAAAATCTTAGTGGGGAGTAGATGAGGAAATAATTCCCTCACTTGCTCCTTCGAGTACCATCGGGCATGCCTTGGTGTCTTTCCTTTTAGTCCAATCTACCAAGACTCTGTGGACCTCTCCTAGTCTCTCGACCTTTTACTTTGCGCATTCGTCGCCCTCCAATTCACCTCGTGAGTCCAAGATGCAATCCTCAATGGAAGGTAGTAGCATGTAGTCCTTCATCTTCATCTAGCATGGATATCTCATATAGGTGCAATTTCTCACTGTTTACTACAGAGTACATCCTCATAAATGATGGTAAATCAAGTCGAAAGGAATTTTCTCCAACTTGCTCCAATATGGTGAAGGGCCCATATCGTAGTGGCTTGAGCTTCCATGCTTGACCTTGTAGTCTCTCCTTTCTCAAGTAAAGCCAAACTCTATCTCCAACATGAAGCTTATGTTCCCTCCTATGCTGATCGTGCCTAGCTTTTTACTTGGCTTGAGATTTCTTTAGTTGTTCTTTGACTTTGAGATGGATTTTCCGGATCCTCTCAATGAATTTTTTTGCTCTAGTCACCTCTGTGTCTCATGTCTCCTCCTCATCTTGCTACCCAACTACTATGTCCAGTGGATTTTTAGGTAGATATCCCAGGCATGCTTCAAATGGTGACTTCATAGTGGATGTGTGTACTACCCGATTATAGGAATGCTGAATATAAGATAAGAATGAATCCCAAGTCCTTGGATATTTCTTGTTATACCCTACGATCAATTGTACCAAATTCCTATTCACCACCTCTATATGTCCATGTATCTATGGATGGAAAGCTATGCTCCTCTCAGAACCTAGTACCCATCTTGTCCCACAAAGTAGTCCAAAAATTCCCCAAGAACTTGGAATCCCTGTAAGAAATAATAGAATTTGGAAAACCAAAATGTACCCATACATTAGTAAAGAAAAGATCTGTTGCCTCACGTGATTTTATTTTCTTTTTACATGCCATAAGAATACACATCTTACTGAATCTATCAACAACAACATAGAGATAGTCATGGCCATGTTTAGACATAGGTCATCCTCCTACAAAATCCATAGAAATTTCCTCCCATGGACGAGTGGGTACTAGCAAAGGCATATACAAACCCTCCTTCCTAGTCTTAGGATTTCTCATACAACAAAGTTTACATCCACGTATAAATTTTGATACTTCTTCTTGCATATTGGGCCAATACACATACATTTCCAAGTCAGCTAGGGTCTTACCAACACTAAAATTTCCCACTACTTTCGAGGTATGTGCTTCCCTCATCAATAAAATTCATTCTTCTTTAGGCACGCAAAACTTCCCCCTTTGGTAGAGCAACCTGTCCTTGAGATAACAATCTTCAATCCCTATCCTTTCAGTCCCCTGGGACTGCAATTGCTGAAATGTCACCCCAAAGTCTCTATCCTGGGCATATGCCTCTTTGTAAGATTCCTTCGTGAAGGTCTCAATCTGAGAGATAGTGGCCAAACAAGAAAACTTCTCCTGTGTGGGTGGCCTAGACAACATGTCTACCACCAAATTTGTACTATCCTTTTTGTATTTGATCACCAGATGGAACTACTGAAGGAAGCTCATCCATTTGTAGTGCCTTGTCTGCGCTGCAATTTAGACTGTGTGCTTGCAAATATTGGAGAGGTTTGTGGTCGGTGTACACAATATTTTCTTTACCTAACAAATAATGCTTCCATTTTTTAATTTCCTGAACTAGTGCATACATTTCCTTATCATATAATGAATATCCTTTAACTACTAAAGTTAAAGTTTCAAAATGATAGCATACGGGTTTACCTTCTTGAAGCAACATTGTGCCCATAGCATAATCACTGACATCTGTCTCTACTTCAAAAGGCTGCTGCAAATTAGGAAGAGCAAGTACTAGAGCATGACTAATCTTGTATTTCAATAACTCAAAGGATTTTCTTGTTCCTTATCCCAGTCAAAACCCTTACTCTTTGTGGCCACTATGTGTAGAGTTGGTGCAATCACAGAGAAGCTCGAATGAACTTTCACATGTACTATAATGCTCCCATAAAAATCCTAGTCTCTGTGGCTCTTGTTGGTGTTAGCCAATTAGTGATGGCTTCCACCTTGTTTGGATCCACTCGTAGCTCTCCTCGTCCAACCACGTGCCCAAGATAGACAAGTGACTGTTTGGAAAATTCACATTTCTTCATATTACAAAGTAGTTGTTTCTCCTTGAGAACTTGCAAGACTTGCTGTAAATGAGTTAGATGTTCTTCCCATGTGGCACTAAAAATCAAGATATCATCTAGATATACAATGACACATGAATATATGAAATCCCGCGATACATCATTCATCAATCTCATAAATGTAGCGGGTGCATTGCATAACCCAAAAGGAAGTACTAACCATTCATATAAACCCTATTTTGTCTTGAAGGAAGTCTTTCATATATCTTCCTCCTTCACTATGAATTGAAATACATCTTTGTGAAAAATTTGGCATGCTAAAGCTAGTCTCAGAGATCATCTATGCGGGGAAGTGGATATTTTTTCTTTATGGTGATCTTGTTCAAAGCATGGTAGTCGATGCACATTCTCCAAGAACCATCCTTCTTTAACACCATCACAATAAGCGAACCACATGGTGAGGTGCTCAAACATATCACCCCTTGGTCTAGTAGTTTCCGGAGTTGTTTCTTTACTTCAATACTCTTAAGCAAAGATTGCCTATACAACTCGATGTTCGGTAGAGGGGACTCTGGAAATAGTTGAATCTCATGCTCTACTTCCTATTTTTGTGGTAACCCACTTGGAGCCTGAAATACTTCTTGAAAAGACTGAATAATACTATCCAAATCATGCTTTCCCTAGTTATAAATCTCTAACACTTCTACCCCATCTTGTTTATCCTTTAACAAGAGAAAACAAAACTGTTTATGATTTTCCCAAATAAGTCATTTTGCTTGGTTAACACTCACCATAGTAACTCGTGTCTTACGCTAGTGTGCCCAATGTTGTAGCTGATCCCATCCTTGACCCATCTATACCAGTTTTCCCTTCTCATAAATATAACATCCCTAATATACAAGTAAGGACTCCCGAATACAACATCAAAAGCATCAAGTGGAATAACGCCAGCTTCCAAAACATCAATATATTGGGAATTTATGGAAAACTTGACCTTACATCTTCTTGTTACCTCAATTTCAAGACCGTTCTTCACCCAACCCAAAGGATAAGGGTGTGGATTCTCGTAAGTCTCAAGACCAAGCTTCTTTACAAATGCTTCAAAAATCAAGTTAGACTAAGAACCGGTATCAACCAAAGCATTTACCTTAGTTCTCTTGATCTAGATTTTGATCTAGAATAGTCTACTCATCTCCTCTTCCTGGCTATCCATGTTGGTGTCCGTGCATCCAAGCCTTTCGTCTACATTAGAGTCATCTTTGATTTACACCTCCCTTCTTTTTTTACTACTATCATGGAATTCTTTGATTCCTTGGTTCGGTTATTCGGGTGTAACTTTGGATGTAACTTCCAACATGTAATGTTAGTATGACCATTGATATCATAGTTCTTGTAAAAATTCTTGGGATCTTTACAAGTATTTAAAGTAGTGGCAGCTTGTTTACCTTTCCCTTTCCACTTACCCTTGTTACTTGTTTGTCCATACTCTTTTTCTACTAATTTGTCATTGGTTTACCCTTGTCTCTACTTCTCCTTGCTTCTTTTCATCATCTATGTAGTATGCCTACACACACACCCCGTTGAGATCTTTGCGCTTTGTGGAGATGAATTTTCTTTGAAGGTGAGTGTGAAGTCCTCCCAAGTACTTATTCATAATATCCTCATCCTCCAAGTCCATGTTTAGTAATATGGCTTGGCTCTAAAATTCCATAGTATAGTCTTGCACACTTTAACCACTACCTTGTCTAAAATACTACCATTTAATCATTTGGTCAGTCTTGTGGCCAATAGGATAGAAGTTATCTCTAAGTAATTCTTTAAATTCTTGCCAAGATTTTAGAATATGATGCTTCTTCTTTTCACAAGTGGTTAGATGGGTTTCCCACCAAACCATAGCGTGTCCCTCCATTTTGAGAAGTGCAAAGGTGATCCTCTGTTCCTCAGTGACATTATGGATGCTAAAGCATACTTCTAACTGTTTTAACCATTTATCAAGCAACTCTGCATCTACTTATCCTTCAAATATTTTAATCTCAACTTTCGTCTCAACTTTAAAAGGAGTATGATTAGATTTTACCTTTTCTCTTGTGTTTGAAGTCTCTTCTTCATGCTCTTCCCCATAATCTTCCTCATGGTGGCTCCTCCTTATGCCAAAATTTTCAGCTAAGCCTCGAACCACTAAGTCCATGGAGTCTTGTTTGACAGAAGCTGTCTTCTGCAAATCTGCAAGTTCTTCTTGTCTTCTAAACATCCTATCCATCATGGTCTCCAACATCTCGATTCTACAAACCAAGTTCTCTTCCTCCATTTGTCCCCGAATTCTCTGTTTCCACTTCCTTGTAGAAATTTATGGATCGCAAGGTAAAGCCTCTTTGCCTTTAGATCTCATCACTGTCATACAAATCCAAGAAAGAATACCACAATCATGGATACTTGTTAGCTCTGATACCAAAATGATCTAAACTCTTCAACTTTAGAATTATCCACAAAATCACAAATTAAATGATGTTGTTCTAATTTCTATTAGAAAATGAAAAAGATAGCTACCTTTGAATGATTTTTTTCTTGTGCTTAGAATCAACAATTACAGAAAGGAAAGAATATAAACTCACAAACACCAACAAGTTTTATCCTCGAAAACCTTTAGAGGAGGAAAAACCAGTCGTCGGGAAGGGAAATTTCTCTTTCTTCCCACTTTTATTGGAAAATTCAAACAATAAGTACATAAATTACAATAAGTATGAAAGAGAAGTAGTTAATATCTCAAACTTCCACCAAATTACTTGCTTTCTCTGTCTCAACACTCCTTTCTTCTAAAAACACAATTCTAGCACTAAGAACTTCTTACTCACTTGATTTCATGCTTCGATGATCACATTCTCTTCTACAAACACATATTTATAGCCTTTCTCATGTCCTCTCGTGCACTGGAGAATGGGAAGGTCATGGAGGAGAAGAGACACATACAACTTTTCAACTTTTTAAGTTGTTCGTTTCATGTTTTTATTTTCTATCCGAAAGAGCCAAGACCGCTGCCCATACAAACCGGTGGTCTCAGGATCATCCCCCATGGTTGTGCGGTAGTTCTGTAACCGCCACTCTACACAAGCGACGGTCCCCGATACTATAAAGATAAAACCTCTGAGTATTTATTTTCCTTCTTCGTGCTGACTGATATGATGAAGTAGAGTCATTTTGGATCCCTATGGATCACAAATGAGGTGTATGAGGCCTTAGAATTTAATTTCAAATTCTATAGGAAAAATTGCTTTCTTTCCATAGACCAACTCATAAGGGGTGAATCCCGTGGTTGTCTTCTAAGTGGCGTTATAAGCCAATAATGCTTCTAGTAACTTTTGGACCTAGTTTTCCTTGAGATATCCAAAGTCTTGGTTAAGATAATTTCCAATTCTCTTAGTGACTTGCACTTGACCATTGGTCTGTGGGTGATATGGGGATGATTTATTATGCCTCAAATAATATTCTTCCACAAAGGAACCGATTACTCCCGACATAAATGATGGTCCTTGGTGAAACAATGGATCTAGGTGCTCCAAACCATTAGAAGATATGTTCATATAAGAAGTCTCGCAACTTTCTCATCTATTAAATATTGAGAGCTTACACCTTAGTCAATTTTGTTACATAATATGTATAAACCAAGATGTATTCCTTCCATTGATAAGGTGCGTCAATTGGTCCAATGAAATCCAATCCGCACTTCTCAAATGGCTCTAACATAACCTCGAGGTTGGAATGACATCTCAAATGTAAATGTTGGCTTTCCCATCCTTTGACATTAATTACATTGCCATACATACTTTTTGACATATTTATACAAAGAAGGCCAATAGTAACCATCTCCAAAGACTTTGTGTATAGTTCTCTTGACTGAATAGTGTCTTCTTGATGGCTTATAATGACATTCTATGAGTATGTCAAAGATGTCATCCTCAGCGACACACCTACATAATACATGGTTAGATCCACATTTGAAAATCATTCCATTAGTCCATGTATACATTGTACTTTGTTTAATTGGTTTATTTCTTTGTTTAGGTGTAAGGAAAGATGGAAAATTCCATGTAGCCAAGTAGTTAGTCATGTCTACAAACCAAGGAGAGACAATTGAGATTGAAAGAAAATCTTTATCTCGAAAATCATCATTAACCTATTCCTCGGTACACTGAATGGTTAGCCTTAAAATACATTCAGCCACCACATTGGATTTCCCTGGTTTATGATTGATTTTAATGTTAAATTATTGCAGTAACAACAACCACCTTACAATTCTTCCCTATTGCACGGCCAAATTTTGACTAAGTATAGGCCGCGCGTGAAGGTGTTGGTCGCGCACAAGGTTGGAACAAAGGTGCACACATAAGACAACATACAACGTGTAAACACTCGTGCTTGGTAAGTAAAATTTGGGACTTAGCCAATTTTGAAGCCACAAGCTAAAAATAGACAATATCAAGATTGAGTGGTGTTCAAGCAACGTTCTAGATCTAGAGAAAAGCATGGAAGCTTGACAGCTAAACGAGAGTTATTTTGAGATAAAGCACACATGATATGGAGATCAATGATCATGCATGGATCTTGCTAATAATATGATTAAAGAAAAGGTTATTTATAGATTAATCTATTATTAGGCTTAACATGCACGCTTTGTAGTTGCTTTTATATGTACGCATGACTATTTTGGGCATGCGATCTATTCCGAGTATGTATATTCCGAAAGAGAAAATAACTAAGTTCGATAATAAATCTGCTAAGTGCATTTTTATTGGATACTCTAATGGTGTAAAAGGATACAAGCTTTGGAATCTAGAATCACAGAAGGCTGTTTTTAGCCGTAATGTAATTTTTAGAGAGCTTAAGGAAATTACAGAGCAAGAAGAAAAACTAGAGGAAGATCATGTTAAAATTGAGGAAGATGAATCATTTATGAATTTGATGAAACTACGAAGATGAACCGCAAAGAGAGTTGTAAGGGGAAGATTTTTATGAAAAAATGAGGAACCAAAAGATGTTAAACCGAAAATCCTATCTTAAGAAGATCGGATCGACCGAGAAGGGCACTTGAGAGGTATATTCCTCCTGATTTCCATTCTACTTCTGCTTTTAACAATTTTATTTATTCATGATGATGAACCCAAGGTCAGTGAAGGAGGATTTTTGATATAATGAAATCAAGTTTTGGAAAAAGGCTATGGAGGAAGAAATGGAGTCCTTATATAAGAATAATACATGGGACTTGGTGAAATTACCTCCTGGAAGAAAATAATTTGGCTATAAATGGGTGTTTTAGAAGAAGTATAATGCAGATGGGAATATAGAAAAGTATTAAGCTTGCATTGTTGCAAAGGGTTTCTCTTGAAAGAACGATAACTAGATCGTACCAAGCCAAGAACACAGATGCTAATCAAACACCACGATCAATAAGATGAAAGCAATTCACTAGAATAGCTTTACATAAAACCTTTGCAAACAAATGAGAAACAATATCATATATTATTATGGAACTCAATGCAATACATTGAGAATGGGCCTTGCTTAAATAGGCAAGGAATAACAATCTAAGAACCAGTCAAGGTCGTAGATCAAGCCATAAATCAAGGAAATAACTAGTCAAGACCATAGATTTAGGAGAGAACTAGACATCAAGGATATAGTCAATACCATAGATCAAGGAAAGAACTAGTCAATACCATAGATCAAGGAAAGAACTATACCTAACAACTAGATAATATCTCCTAATATCTAAATAATATAAAAGAAATATCCACACACATAAGTGGGTGAGGATAAATACAATAAAGGTAAATAAAGTACCTAGGTGAACATGAGCTAAGGTAAATACCTACTCTAACACCCCCTCAAGTGAAGCTAGGGGCCAAAATAGAAGTGACATGTCCACAGTATGAGTCCCAAAAACTAGGCTTGATGAGGTACTCATGTACAATAACTGAGAAAAAGGGACACCGCAAGGTACCCAAAACCTATAACAACAAAGTAAAGAGAGTAAAAACCTACTCCAAGGCATCCCAAGAAGCTTAGCTCTCCAAAAATCATACAATGCTGAAGAAGTTTGGTGTGCACTGTGGTCTGAATCCACTGCTCGATCACAAAACTCAAAACAACTGACACTGGGCTCCACTAGAATAGCTCCATACAAGGAGACTGTCAACGGAGTGATGTTGAAAGTGCAAAAAAACACCAAACATAATTCGATCAACTGCTGCAAATAGGTGTGCCATGATCCAAGAACAATAACCAAAGCAACAAGGAAATGACACAAACTCCAGAGTGTCATGATCCAAGAAAAGCCAAGGTAACAAGGCAAGGACACGAAACTCGAAGAAGTAGGATCAACACCACACCCTCTCATACTGCTGAATGGGTGGAGTGATGCTATAAATCTGTATGAGTTGTCAAAACAACTACTCGAACATTGACAAACTAACACTGGGCTCCACCAGAATAGCTCCCCCACAAGAGAGACTGTCAACATGCCAAAAGTGTCAAAAATACATATATAAAATCTCTCAACAAACAAGAGAGATACACTACACCTGCTAAAAAAATGCTCAAAACAAGAAACATCACAATGCAGAAGATATAGAAAGTGGAGCAAGAGGCCGAATAGTGGAGGAGCCACGCCTATAGAGTCCTCTCAATGAATGCCTATGTTGCCGCCACGAGTGATCAGATATCCACCCCAAATCAACAAGGATGGATGAAGAAGATGCTTGCATATGACTTGGTGTAAAATGCACAATGGGTGCATGTAAAAGAACATCAGAATGTGTGTCAGGTTGATCATGTCTGAAAGCTAAAATCTTAGGTTTATCAAGCCTAAGTGAAGGTGGAAAACTCATGTGTTGCTCATGATCCTCAGACAGAATCGAGCAAACAAAAAAGGAGCTCTGTCAATGTGTGATCCCAATGAAGTATCTGCTCGAAAACCAATGTCATGACGAGAATTCCACTTAACATGTGGAATAGAGGAAACAATACCATGTGAATGTCTCAAATGACTCCGCTAGTGAAACCCATAGAACGGAGCATGCGAGAACTGAATGCGGTGGTATGCTTCTTAAAAAAGACATGCAATGAACAGAAGTAGGATACACAACATGTGGTACTACAATAGGCACAGATGTGGAAGAGCATGCAGTAACAAGCATCACAGGTTTAGAAACATCAAAAGTAGGTTTAGGCTTAAATACTGGTAGATCAATGTCAGCTGGTACAAGAGCAACAACTGCAAGTGGACTAGGAGTAGTTTCTTCCACAAATCTTACAATATCCTCTTGAAGTCCACATACTTCAGAGAAAAACATATCATTCTCAGAATCCATGATAGGTACAAACTACAACTCCCAAAAATTTAGGACGTCGGGCTTAGCCGAAATTGCATCCACAATTGATTACAACACTCCTCCATATTTGGCACTTTATAATTATAGTGCAAGTCTCAAAATAAATATTTCCAATGGAAAGAGCATGAAGATCAATAAGATGAAAGCAATTCACCAGAATAGCTTTACATAAAACCTTTGCAAACAAATGAGCAGCAATATCATATATTATTATGGAACTCAATGCAATACATTGAGAATGGGCCTTGCTTAAATAGGCAAGGAATAACAATCTAAGAACCAGTCAAGGTCATAGATCAAGCCGTAAATCAAGGAAATAACTAGTTATCAAAGAACTAGTCAAGACCATAGATTTAGAAGAGAACTAGACATCAAGGATCTAGTCAATACCATAGATCAAGGAAAGAACTAGTCAATACCATAGATCAAGGAAAGAACTATACCTAACAACTAGATAATATCTCCTAATATCTAAATAAGATAAAAGAAATATCCACACACATAAGTGGGTGAGGATAAATACAATAAAGGTAAATAAAGTACCTAGTGAACATGAGCTAAGGTAAATACCTACTCTAACATCTCTTAAGTGGAGGGACTCAATTTTGGTGAGATATTTTCTCCTGTTGCTAAGTTACATTCTATTAGATTTATTTTAGCTATTGTTGCTGCTTTCGATTTGGAAATAGAGCAGATGGATGTTAAGATAGTATTTTTGCATGGTGAGATTGAGGAGGAAATCTACATGACGTGCCAGAAATATTTAAGATCAAAGGAAAGGAAGATTTGGTGTGTAGGCTGAAAACGTCATTATATGGCTTAAAGTAATCACCAAGAATGTGGAACCAAAAATTTGACAGTATGTGTTGAGACTTGGGCTCAAAAGAAGTAAAGCTGACCCCTATGTTTATTTCAAACACGAAGGTGAATATTATGTTTGTTGGTATATGTGACCTGCATTGTCATCATCCACATCACCCGGTGATTCATCTCACCTTATGAGAGTCATAGGTCTTAGGGAGTCAAATGACAAGTGTCGATTCTGTCATTGTCATTTGTGTCAATGTATCATAGGAGTTACATTCCTTATTTGGAATTATAACTCCTCCTTTAGTGGCATCATATGCGCGTCGCTACCACCTCATATGCGTTACTTTCCTTGTTTAGGCATGGGGGTTACACAACACCCATATTTGTACTTCCTTTTTTGATTTATGAGTATGAACAAACTTGTTTTCTTATTTGCATATTCTTTCCATTGTTTGAATCTTTCTTATTGCATTGGAGCTACGATGTTACCATCGGAGTGCAACTTCGTTGTGGTGCATTGTTTCGATATCGCTCTCGCATTTCTCTCTTTCATGGTATCAAAGCTGAATTCGGTAAAATGTGCACTCTTCATTTATCAGTTGCTTATTACTTATGGTTTCTTCTTATTTCCACATGCCGAGTTTTTAAATTATTACTTTGAAATCGTATTGCTCACCTTGCATCAAGGTTTCAACAATTGTAATTTTGAGGATATTTTGGTCAATTTACTTTATCATTCTTTGAGTTTTTTCGTGATTGCTTGTATTCTCGTGAGCTCATTTTTACTCTGGTGTGGACCTGTGGTTCATTGTTTTCTCAAGGTTACCATTGCATGGACATTTTTTGCGTAGTGGTTATTGCTCGTGCTTTGGCATGCTTGGCTCATGTTTCAACCTCCACTCCTTGTGATTCTAGATCACCTCCTTGTGCCTTGTTCAAACATCTACTTTTTTTCAGCTCGTCAACCTCTGCACTAATTTTTCTTGCTGCATGTTTAGAGCTCCACCTTTCATAGGCTCATGCTTGGTTGGACAAAATTCTGCTTGGTTTTCGTTGGCTCAGTGGCTTGTGACTTGCTTATTGTCAATAGTTCGGTTTTGGCATGAACATGAGTACATTAGTCTACATTGGTTGTTGTTCAAACATCTACGTGATTATTTTGTTGGCTCGTCAACCTCTGCACTGGTTTTGTAGCTTGAGTCCCTTGTGCACACCTACCCTGCACCATTTCTTGTTTCCTTGGAAGCTTGGGTTCTTCCTCTGGTGAACATTTTGACTTGCCATCGTTCTGTCCTGATCCTGGAGGATTTTTTTTCATTGGAGGATCTCTAGTTTGCTCCTCCCGTTTGAATTCTTGTTATGACCTCCTATCCATGCTCGGTCCTCTCTGTTTGACTACTATGTTTACATCTGGTTCGACCTCGGCATTGGCATTTTCCACTTTGAACTTTGGCCAGGTGCCATTACTTGAGCCCGGCGTTGATGCATTGTTTCTGACCTACTCGGCGCTCTTCACGGCATTGACCTCGCTCCGACCTATGTCACAATGGTTACACTACAAGGATCTCTGTTTATGCTTGTTACGGTCTACATGTGGACTTAGTTGGAGGTATTCACATCCACACTACCAAACTGTTCATTTGGGACGTGGTAACAACTAGCTCACTCTGCAGGTCCAACCATTACAATTTGAGCAAATCAATCAAACATTGCCCTTTTTAGAATTGATTATTGGTAAAATCAATCACCTTTTAAAATATTTTTAAGGTTAAAAACATTTATTTAATTGGCATTGTAAATTTTTTTGGGGTCTTTTGCTTGTTTTATTGTCCTTCCTTTAAGTGTCGAAGACGGAGGGTGAGGTCCGGGGTTGGTAGGAGGCTAATCCCCCCTCGCAATAAAAACAAACCCTATCTAAAATTTAGTGCCATTTCCAATGAGCATACATACGACACCCTTTGCATGAGTTTAGGGTAATTTTTTAATCCACTTTAGGGCTTATTGGTGTTTTCCATCAGTTGTAGGAATTGTTTTTTTGCTATAACTTTTGACTCGTTGCTCGGTTTTGAGCACTTCTTTAGTCAAAGTTGCATGTTTTTTCACACACTAGATGATGGGATTATTAGTTTTGTAAACACACTATTTTATAAAGTGCCACATTATGGGGGTGTCATTGTATTGCTTGTATCAACTCATTTCGAATCATCTTGAGCATTGTTCTATCCCTTTTATTGCTTGTGGACTTGTGAGCGCGTCTGCCACAGTCTTACAACAAAGGGATTATTTCGTGTGATGTGAGACACTATTTCTCACAAGGCCTTCTCTTCCCCTTCTTTGTTTTACTCATTCTTATGCTTACTTATGGTGTCGAATCACAGCACTTCAACGAACCTTGATTGTTTTCTCCACTCTTGCGTGTTATTACACTGATTGCAAGGTGAGTGACAGATTAGTTCTCGACACAAATTCACATCTGATTGTAATCAACACACTAAACTATAAAGTGCCAAACTCAGGGGGGTGTGATATTGTTCGGGGTGGTTGTTTCCTTTCTCTCTCCTTCCTTCTTCCTTCATTGGTTCTATCTCTTCATTATGGATATCTCTAAAGTACCGATGCTCACACCTTTTAATTTATTTAAATGGAGATCTAAAATTATATTGGTTTTGCAAAGTAAAGGGTTATACCATGTCACCATGGGGTTAGAGACTGAACTTGATGATGAACTGAAAGATCTAAATGGTTCAACTATTGTGATGAAGCCTTAGGTCTTATTTGTATGTCTGTCTCTTCCAAATTGATCTTCCACATCAAAACTTCCTCGACACCCGATGGAGTGTGGACAATGCTTGACGAGATGTTTGGGAAGTAAGATGACATGAGAGCACATGAGTTGGAGAATGAACTACTAGGGTTAAATCCTAGTGACTTTGAAAACCTGTAGTCCTTCTCAAATTTTTTCCACACTAGACTGCTTCTAAAGGAATGTAAAGTGGAGAAGAAAGACTCTCAATTGATCTTGTCGATTCTTTCTAAGTTAGGTCTTGAATACTCTGTCTTCATTTCAAATTTCCACGCCACAAAAGCCACCTTGGGTAGTTCCTGGAAAATGCCCTCATTTGATAGTTTTTCATCCTAACTCATTCGAGAATAGGACAAACTCATTTAAATGGGGACTCTAAAATCCAAGTCACATGCCCTTGTGGCGAATAAGGGAAAGAAAAATGAAAAGAAGAAAGAAACAAAGGACCAACCTAAGAAAGAAACCAAGACCAACCAACCCCCAACTAAGCCCAACACTAACACTTTGACTTCTGAGCCTAAAGCGAAGAAGGAAAAGTGTAAATGCTCCTATTGTAAGTATCTTAGCAATGACGAGCATCATTGTTTTCAGAAACAAATTAACCACTTAACTTAGTTACTTGAGATGAAGAAAATAAGTGTTCCTAATCCGTCAAACAAAATGCTCAAGGGGCAAGTCTTCAAAAGCAAAAGATTCTAAAAATGAAAAGAAGAAAGGTAAGGCCCTTGTAGCTAAATCAGATCCATCATCAACTTGGATTATCGATTCCGGTGCTTCACACCACATGGCTTCTTCGAGGTTGAATTCTCTGCAAGATGAACCATGTGGCATGTCCCAAATCATGCTGGGTGATGACACTCATGTGTTGGTTTTCGGTAGTGGATCGGTAGAGATAGAAGGTGGAACATTTAACCAAGTGTTGAGTGTTCAAAATATCTCTACCAATCTCCTATCGGTTTACCAAATCACCACCTTGTTATCTCTGTTTTGAGTTCACGACAAAACGATCAGATAACCCCTACGAAATTTTTGAAGTTGATTTTGTAATATTGCCTCTTTAAGAGCAATTCGGTTTTCGGACCTCCGGCGCATCGGAACATGACCTATTCAAAACATGCTTTGTGTCACCTGTTTTCCGATACCCGAAACCCGCTTCATGTAGAGTCAATTCGGGTTTTCGGACCTCCGGCGCATCGGAACATGCCTTATTCAAAACATGTTTTGTGTCACCTGTTCCCCGATACCCGAAGTCCGATTTAGTCCTTTGTATCGGGTTTTCGGAGCTGTGAAGCATCTAAACATCTCATGCTTTATGTCTTGTGTTTCTCAAACCCGAATTGCTCTAAGCTTCCTTGTGTCGGGTTTTCGGACCTCTCAAACATGCTGACATGGCATTAATGCCGAGTTGTCGGTGAGTTGGCACGTGCCGAGCTGAAGTGTATTAATTACAAATTTTCTTATAAATACGTGGATTTCCACGTCATTTTTACCTGGACGTATTTTTAACTCGTGGATTTTCGTACATGCTCTTCCAATCTCGAAACCCGAAAGCTCGCTTGTGCCCGATTGAATCACCTGTTTTCGATCTTTCCTTTCTCTGGTTAAAGGTATTTCTCTCTCCATTCTTTGTTCCTAGTTTTTATGGATTGATTGCGCATGAATTCTTCTCATTTTCTAACTGGTTTTGAGGGATTTTTATTCTTCTTCTTTCTAGAGTCGTATTCTAAAAAGGGTTTAGGTTTTAGGGTCTATCTCTTCGAAATTTCCACTTGGTGTTATTTCCTCAAAATTTTATTATATGCTTGGTACATGAATGGTTAAAAAGGAGATTGCATGTTTGAAATTCAACAAAAACCCTGTTTTTCCCTTCTCGGTTTTGAAGGCTGTTGTGCAGTGTCGAAGACCCGAGGTATATTGAAGGTTTGAAGTGTCGGGCTTTCTTCAGTTCACCATCAACACAAGTGTCGGGCTTTCTAGAGTTTCCGAGTTTCCATCATCGTGAGTGCCGAATTTCCAGAGTTTCGACACTCTCAAAGCAGATCGGTTTTCTGATTTCCGCCGATGATGTCGACTCTCCGTTCTTCCGACATATCCAGTAGATCAGGTTTTTCACAGTGCTCGACATCCCCTGATCTCTGGAACTTCCTTCCTTCGACATCCTTCATGTCAGACCCTGGTCCGTCTCAAGAAAGGACAGAGAAGACGGGAAGAATGAAATACAAGTTTAAAAAGGTGGAGTCTACATCATATATTGATTGCAACTACGACATCCGGGACACAGAGCTCGGGAATATAGATATTGAAGATTTCTGGAGTAGGGTAAGGAGTTCCTCCCCAACTCCATGGATGAAATCTATAGCTGATAGTGGTTTGCCTCTCGCAGCGGGTTTTCCCATGTCCGCTCAGTGTCCAGAATTCATCTTGGCCTGTGCCTCCAGTTATGACTCGGCTTCTCGTTCTGTCAGAAGTCAGGCAGGTGAAGTAGTGATCAAATTGGACGGAGGATACTTTGACGACCTCCTTAAACTACCCAATTTTGAAGAGTATGGAGAGTTGGACATCAAGTCAGCTCAGAAAGCCTGGGACAACGATCAGGAAGACTGCATCAAGCATGTAAACAAGAAGTTCCTGATCAAGGCCAAGCCGGCTGTCTCCAGATTTCCAAGACTTATCCCCAGGAGTGATTTCATCCAAGAAATCAATGACATCATTACTCTGCTGAGTCGGGTTTTTGGTTTGCCCGAATCGAATGTGTTCCAAGGATGGATGTATCAATTCATGATCACCATCAAGAAGAATCAGCAAGGGATTGACTGGGGCACTCTCATCAGCAATGAGATTGATTCCCAAATGACAACGGTCTTGTCAACGGGGAAATTTTATATGTCTTCATATGTCACATACGCAGCAGCCGGGATGAGGAATTATCCCGGGCTGGATACCAAGGGAAGCAGAATGGTGAACCAGGTGTATCAATACTTCCCTCAATTGACAAAGAAGGGATCCAAAGACCAATTCAGAAGGGTGAATGATGCCTTCTTCTATGAAAACATCTGCAGGCTAAACCCTGAATTGAGGAAGACAAGAGTCTCAGATGAGGCTTGGGCTGAAGTTTCCAAATGGGGATGTATCTTCTTACAATTCAAGAAGTTTACATATCTTCGGGTGGTCATGTACTCGGGAGATCCTTTTCACCTGCCCCGATATCCAGGGGATAAACTGATATTGATGGAATTGGTTAGGCAGCTGTTGGATTTCCATAAATTCCAACAAAGTAAACATAAGGCTGCTGTATCCTTCCCAATTTCTATTGGGAGATACACTTGCTCAACAGTAGTGAAGGCCAAAAATGTTGTCCACGAACTTCAGGACAAATTGAAGAAGCATATGAAGCCTCGAGACGGTTTTGACATCCGAGGAGTGCTCAGGGCATATGGAACCCAGCATCTGCACAGGCCAAACATAGAGGATATTTGGATTGATCTGCGTAATGAGGTTGCTGTTCGCAGAAAGGATAATAGCAGATTGACAATTGCTGAGATTCAAACACTGGAGCTTGCTGATTTACCAGAAGGTATGAGCGACAATGAAAGTGTTTTGGATCTTTCCTATGATGGGATAAATGAAGATCAATATGTTTTCCCACCTATTGATTGGTCAGTCAGTGAAAAAGCCTCCATTTCAGATAGGTCGGCTCTAATCCTTGCTCGCACCAAAGCATGGCTCTCCTCTTGGGGAATGAATTTTAAAGATGATAAGTTTTCAAAGTTGGCTGCTTCAGAGGCGGGGCCCTCCAAAAAGGAAAAGGACAGAAAGTCTTCTAGGGGGCCTATAAAGGTCAAGATTGTCAAAAAGAGGAAAGAAAGAGAAATCTCTTCAATTGTTTCTCCAGTAGAAACGGTGAATGTGCCAGAATCACCAACACCACCAGAAATAGGAGAAATTACTTTGGAAGGAGAAGGAAGTCAGCTTCTGGTTTCACCATTTGCTGATTGCTCAACTGAAGAGACCTTATCTCTTGCATCCAAGGCTTTGGAGTCTGGATCTGTGCCTCTTTCCTCACAACCACTCCTACCTCCTTATTCTCCATCAACTTCTTCAGTAATGGCCAGTATTTTCTCTGGACTTTCACCCCTCTCTGCTGGTACCCAAGTGATCACCAACACGCCCCCTCCTGTGCCTCTTTTTATTGGATCTACTACCACGTTGGTAACTATTCCTCCTCCACTAGTAGAATCTTCTCCCCTTGAGAGTATGATACCAGCTTCTACAACCATGGCAACTCCCTCTGATACGCCGCAATGGCTACTCGAGAAAACTCCGAGGAAGAGGAAGGTGATTGTGCCCCTACCAGCCTTTGATTTCAGCTCACTCAAGGCTCCTACTGCTAAATCAGGCAAGAAGCCCAAAACAGTTTCAAGGGTTTTGGTGGACGCTTCAGGAGATAAGTTCGCAGAGATTGCCACTCCCTCGACTGACAAAACTAGAGAGGATATAACAGCCTCTGATTATCAGATAACCAGGGTGGCTCTAGGGAAAGTGACAGCAGAAGGGGCGCAACAAGATGCACGGGATGCCACAAACGTGCTGTGTCAAAAGCTAAAAGAAACAAAAGACAACAGAGATGAACTTAAGAGAAAAGTGGAGCAGTTGACAGAGGTTTGCTTAAACTCTCAAAACCCCTTGAATCCATACCACCTTCTTCTGTCTCTGTCGGATTCGATTTCTCATCGGTGCCTACAATTGAAAAGATTGCTAAAAAAGGAAGGGTGGTTGATGAATGGATCCAAAGGTTGCTCCAACAGGGGAAGGAAGTAATTCAAGACGTTGTGAAAGTTCATCAGTCTTTAGGGGACATTCAGAAGGAGGGAGAGAAGATGGATGATGAATTCTCTCAAGAAATTGGACATCTTGATTTGACTTTTGAAGCTCTCCATGTGTTAAAGCAAATACCAGCACATCTCTTAGTAGAAGAAGGTGTTCTCCCACATACGGATAAGCATTTTCAGCTGACCAAGGCCATCAGGTTCAGAGTAAAGATTCTCAATGAAGCCTGCAGCAAGTTGAGAGAATCGAGGGATAAATTGATTGATGGAAAAAGTGATCTAGAAGAAGAATTGCTGAAGATTTGTCCAAAGGTGTCAGTTGGGAACTCAGGTATCTTATCAGCGGATGATCTCTTCAAACAAGTCCAAGAGTCTGTTCAATATGAACCAGTGCACGGATTTGGTCTTGAGATCATTGATCGGTTGGTAAGGATTGAACATTCTTTGGAGGCCTTAAGAAAGCTCAGCAAAGGATTGAAAAAGCTTCCTGGCAATGCCAGCGATACTCATGAAACTTGTGAAATTTGGAATGATCATTCCACTTGCACTGATGAGAACGAGATGCAAGGCATAATTCGGAAGTTCCAAGAATTTCAGAACAAACAGTCTCAGCTGGAGGAAGAAAAAGATGAAGGAGCAAAGGATGACGATTCAGACTAAGTCCCAATGTTTCATGTCATTTCAATCTTGAAATTGACATGTCTTTTTCATTTCTGTTTCGTCACATAGGAAGCAAATTTTGACTTGGTCTCCTGCGTGAGAGTCAAGCAAAATAGAACTCTGTTTTAAAGAACACTATTTTCTAGGATTTATCCTATTTTCTCTCGTTTCCTTTTATTATAAATAAGGGATGCTTATGCATTCCAAAGGGTCGAGATTTTTGTAATATTCGAGCTATTGGAAAGAAGAAAAACTTTGTGTTTTCGTTCGATCATTTCAAAGAATAGGATTTGATATTATTTTACAAACTTTGTGTTGTGGGATATATCTTACTTAAGACATTGTTCTTATGTTCATGATCTTAAGCTATTCTTTGCATAGCATCTTAGTGTGGCTAATCATCTCAGACATTATATTTATGATCTAAAGCTCGTATGATTATTTCGTGCTCTGCGTTTACTCGAAAGAAAATACGTTTCTCTCATTTCCTTTCCATTGTGCTTCTTTCATTGTAATAGTTTCTAACCCCGTTCATTTACGAAAGCAATATCTTTGAATCGTGTGAATGTGGATTTCAGGATTCTATCCCAACCCCCAATGGTTAGATTAGTGTGAATACTGTATATATTGTTTTCGTTGTGTTTTAGATTAGTAGCAAGCAGGCAGCCTCACCTGTCTTTGAGGAGGGATTTAATCCCATATACTGTGGTTGAACCTCATATTTTGGTTTGACAAAATATCCAACCAACACACCTTGGTGAAGGAATGTGAGTGGAATTTGGTCCTAACTTGATGATCATTCGTGAGCTTAACTATGACTCGCACTGTGGGTGAGGGAAAGGAAGATCACCATTCATGGTTGTATACCTTTTCCACTTCTCTTCGATTCGACGCCCATGCCTTGATCACTCATGCAAAAGAGGTTAGCAAGCTATGCCATGAGCATTTTGGGCATCTAAATTATCGTTACCTTAAACAATTGAGCCAAAAAAATGGTCAACATGTTACCCCGAGTTAAGTTTTCTAAAGGTTTTTGTGAGGGTTGCACCCTCAAAAAGCACCTTGAAAAAAACTTTGATAAGGGAAAATCCTAGAGAGCTACTCGTCCCTTGGATCTTGTTCATAGTGATGTTTCGCCCCTTTCCATCTCCTTGTTTCACTAGAGCTTTATATATATATTAACCTTCATTGATGACTCTTCGCATTATACTTGGGTATATTTTCTTAAGCTTAAGTTTGAAGTCTTTGAGCATTTTTAAAACTTTAAGGCTCTTGCTGAGAAACAAGCGGAACGGTCTATCAAGGTTCTTCAAACTGACAATGGAGGTGAGTATGTGAGCAATAGGTTTGAGGATTTCTACACTTCTGAGGGGATTGCTTTGTAGCGTATAATTGCTTACATCCCTTCCCAAAATGGAGTTGTAGAAAGAAATAATCTGAACTCTAAAGGAGATGGTTACTTGTATGGTTCACTCGAAGTCCCTTCCTCCGTAGTATTGGGCTGAAGTAGTGAATTGTGCTTGTTACATTCAAAATCATGTTCCACACAAGGCAAGTAAGAGGGATGACACCCTTTGAAGCTGTTTTGGACACAAGCATGATGTTGAACACTTTCAAGTCTTTGGATCCAAGGATATGGCTCGGATTACCAAGAAGAAATGTAAGACATTGGCTCCACAATCCAAACCTTGTATCTTTGTCAAGTATCCTGATGGCATGAAGGGATATTGATTGTTGAACCCTACAACCCATGAGCTCTATATTGAGAGGAGTGTGAAGTTTGATGAGTCATCCTTGACTTTTACTTCCACTAAGGTTATTTTTCCCACTGATTCAGATTCTAACTCATCAGATGATGATGTTGTTGAGCGAGTTCCTCCTCTCCCTACTCCTCCCGATCCTCAAACTTCTAAGTCTTCTGATTCTGACAGTAGTGATGATGAGGACTATGTCCCTTCTCACTCGAGTGAAGAATCTTCTGACTCTGAGCTTGAACCTTCGAGGACCTCTTTAGGCTAGGAAAAATTTACAAAGTGTTGGAGATTTAGTTGGAGATCCTTCAGATGAGAGACGTACTCACTCAAGTTTCGTTGGACCCCACTCCTTCTTCACTTCGCTTCTAATCCACTATCTTTCCAGGAAGCTTCTGGGATTCTTGAGTGGGATTCTGCTATGGATGAGGATTATTCCTCACTCATAAAGAATGACACTTGGGATCTTACCCCTCTTCCAAAAGGAAGAAAAATCATTCGGTGTAGGTGGATATATTGAACAAAGTATGGAGCCAATGGATAAGTCAAGAAGTATAAAGTGTGAATTGTAGCTAAGGGTTTCTCCTAGGTAGCTAGGGTTGATTACTTAGAAACCTTTACTCCGGTTGCGAAGATGACTTCCATTCGACTGACCCTTTCCATCACTACTCGCTAACAGATGGGAAGTCCACCAGATGGATGTTAAGAGTGCCTTCCTTCATGGGGACCTAGAGGAAGAGATCTATATGGAACAACCTCGGGTTATGTCCATGATCCATCCCTTGTTTACAAGTTAAAGAAGTCTCTCTATGGCCTTAAACAAGCCCCTCGGGCTTGGTATGCCAAGATGGACTCCTTTTTACTTGCATCAGGGTTCACTTGGTGTCACTTTGACCCAAATGTGTATATTCTGTGGCAGGATGAATCCATGCTTATTATTGTTCTCTATGTTGATGACTTGTTGATCACGTGTAGCTCTTCCTCTATCATTGATTATGTGAAGATATCCTTGGCCAACAAGTTCTCCATGTTTGACTTAGGATTGCTTCATTACTTTCTTAGGATCCAGATTTCACAATTTGACTTGGGAATTATGATCTCACAACCTAAGTAATCTCTTGATTTTCTTGCTCGAGTTTCACATGTCTGATTGCAATTCCTCACCCACTCCTTTTCTTTTCAAGGTCAAGTTGGTTTTTGATTACTCTTCCCCCTTGGTTGATGGTACCCTTTATCGACAGTTGGTGGGGAGCTTGATCTACCTTACTCACACTCGGCCAGATCTATCGTATGCTTTCAATATCATTTCCAGATTTATGTAGGAGCCTCATGAGCTGCATTTAAAAGCAGCAAAGTGGATCCTTCACTATGTTCATGGCAATCACACAGATGGTATTCATTACTTAGGAGGGACTGAGATTGACTTGGTTGGATTTACATACTCGGATTGGGCCGGTGATCTAGATCATTGGAAGTCTACCTCAGGCTACAGTTTCACTCTTGGTTCAGGTCTTGTTAGTTGGTCCAACAAGAAGTAGAACGCCATTGCCATATCATTGATAGAAGCAAAGTACATAGGAGTAGTTAACGCTGCCATATAAGTTTTTTGGTTACAGGGTATCTTGACAGAGTTTGGCATCCACTTTCAGCGGCCTACCATTATCTACTGTGACAACATGAGCACTATCTCGATTTGTAGAAATCTAGTTCAGCATCAGCAGACGAAGCACATTGAGATTCACATGCACTTCATACGGGAGCTGATACATGAAAACATCATCAACATACAATATGTTTAGATAGCTGATCAGGTTGCAGATATATTCACCAAGCCCTTCAATGAGGTAAAATTTCTTCACTTACAGTCTCTTCTTGGGGTGAGGTCTGCTTTGTAGCCACCCATCTTCTTCGGGCTATATAGTCCTCCTTATTCTCCTCTTCTTCTTTCCAGAAAGATGTTGTTTGTATATGGGCACCTTATCAGGCCTTTAGTTGTTTGGGCCCCATTGACACATATTTCTTAGTTGTCTAGGGAGTTTTCTTTTTACACTTACGCTTACCATGACCTCTTCCTCGACTTCGATGAAGGGGGTGTTGGTGTGTGTGACCTACCTTGTCATCATCCACATCACCTGGTGAGTCATCTCACCTTGCGAGAGTCATAGGTCTTAGGGAGTCAAATGACAAGTGTCAGATTCTGTCATAGAATCTGTCATTATCATTTGCATCAGTGCATCATAGGAGTTACATTCCTTATTTGGAATTGTAACTCCTCCTTTAGTGGCATCATATGCGTCAGTCATGTCATATGCATCAGTGGCGTCATAGGGGTTACTTTCCTTGTTTAGGCATGGGGGTTACACAACACCCCTATTTGTACTTCCTTTTTTCGATCTATGAGTATGAGCAGACCTGTTTTCTTATTTACATATTCTTTCCATTGTTCGAATCTTGCTTATTGCA
Organism: Taxus wallichiana var. yunnanensis; assembly: GCA_018340775.1. NCBI lineage: Eukaryota > Viridiplantae > Streptophyta > Pinopsida > Cupressales > Taxaceae > Taxus > Taxus wallichiana. The sequence continues at coordinate 757,165,780 of CM031242.1, read as the reverse complement.
TTGGAGCTATGATGTTACCATTGGAGTGCAACTTTGTTGTGGTGCATTGTTTCGATATCGGTTCTCGCATTACCCTCTTTTAATGTTATCATTGTATTTAATTTTGATGACATGTTTGTTAATTGCAACAATAAGAAATTAGCCACCATGTTAAATCTCAACTCTCATCTCAATTTTATATGAAGGATCTTGGTGTTGCAAAATTTATTTTGGGCATGGAAATAAAAAGAGATCGTGTAAATAGGAAACTAGTGTTAAATCAAAGAAAGTATCTTGAGGTGATATTACAAAGGTTTCAAATGCATGAAAGTAAACCTATTAGTATTCCTTTTCTTGTTGGTCAAAATTTGTCTTTTGAACAATGTCCTAAAACTGAAGAAGAAATAGAGGACATGTCTCAGGTACCATATGCTAGTGCAATTGGTAGTTTGATGTATGCAATGGTTTGTACTAGACCTAATATTGCACATGTAGTGGGAGTAGTGAGCAGATTCATGTCAAATCCTAGAAAGGAACATTGGATTGTGGTAAAGAGAATCTTCAGGTACCTGCGTGGGACATCTAATTATGTAATTTATTATCAAGGAAAACCTGATGAAAGTAAAACATTAGATCTACATGGTTTTGTGGATTCTGACTGGGGTGGAGACTTGGATATGCATAGGTCTACCAGTGGTTATATGTTCAACTTGTTTGGTGGAGCGGTAAGTTGGATGAGTAAATGTCAAGCAATTGTTGCAATATCCACCACAAAGGCTGAGTACATGATAACTACTCATGCAAGTAAAGAAGTGGTTTGGCTTCGGCGACTGATCTCCACTGTTGGGTTCACTCAAAATGCTATAAGGATTGATTGTGACAGTCAAAGTGCATTTTTCTAGCAAATAACCCTGAGTATCATTCAAGAACGAAACACATTGATGTTCAATACCATTTTGTAAGAGAAATGGTGGAGGAGAAGAAGATACTAATAAGTAAGGTGGACACAGAGGATAATGTTGCTAACTCTTTAACTAAGGTTGTGAGTGCTGAGAAATTTTCTTGGTGTAGAAAATTGATGGGCTTGAATGTCCTAAGTTGTTGACTATATGGCAGTGTAGCCCCCTTTTACAAAGTATACAACAAGTGGGATAATGTTAGAATGTGTTGTATATTTTGTATATTGTATACCAGAGTACTTGTACACCTCTTCCACAAGTGTTAGCAGGGGTTTGGGGCTGGCCCAGAGATTTTTTTTTAGAATCCCTATCTTTTTCGGGAGTATAGATATGTTATTTTTATCTATACATATATATGGGTGGTGTCATAATCCATGAATTATGGGGAACTGTTATGGGTGTTTATTAGCCCATGGTTTTGGTACCCATTGTATTGTAAAACCGCTTTGACGGTTTATTTATATTTTTTCTTACAAATAGTTGGAGATGCAAGAAGATAAAGCGTAACTTGGAAGTACATTATTACATTGTAAATGGTTAAGTTAATGTAATAAGGAGAGAAGTTACTGTGCTGGGTTTTTTCCCGAAAGGGTTTCCTAGGTTAAATCTTGTGTTTTGTCATTTGTTTTCTTTGATTATCTTGAATATTTTGTTCAGTATAGCTTCTTGTTTATCAGTTTATTGGATTGATTCTCTTCATGGAGGTGGTATGCGATGCGTAAAGTTTGATTAGGTAATGATGTGGGTTAATTAATCAAATAATGTCAATTAATTCTTCATGGATTTTTGTGGGAATGATGTGGGGAAATTAATTGATTAAGAGGGTGGTAAAATCTAGGTGTCTACAATCACTATTTACTAATTTTTAAAAATAAGTTATTAGGGTAAGTGCATGGAAATGTAAGGCCAAAAGGGAGTCTTAAGTGGACTTTAAAAAAAAAAAAAAAACGTCAAATCGTACGATTTATTTGAGATAGTTACACTAAAAATTTGAAGAATCATTGTAAGAACATGAATTATAACATTTCGAGTCTAGTTTCTAAACTACTATTTTTTTAAATGGTTAAGTGTAAGTGGGTTAACAAGCTAAAATGCCAATAGGTGATCCTATTTTTGTAAAAAAATATAGTAGATATTTGGTTGTGCCCGTCCCCATTTTTGAGTACTATTTAGTATTTTTGAAAAACCTTTAGTAGAAAGATAGGTAGAATCATATATTTTGGGATATATTTTTAGTGAGTATATATATTTGTATGATTTTCCAAGTACAAATATTTTGAAAATTGAATAATAATGGATAGCCAATTGTGCCTCCACTAACTACCTCAAAAATTATGCCGAATGTAAGCAATGAAAACTAGAGTATAATGGAAAAGAGAAATAAATCACAAGTATGCGTTCTCCACCACGTTTCCTTTGCGAACCTCGATTGGGAAAAGACTTGGGATGGGCTCGAGTTGGATCGTAATGTAGGTGCTCCACAATGCAAGGTAACTTCACCGCATACGAACGGTCGACAAATCTACTTTGCACCAATTAAGGGAGGATAATGGATTTGGGAATGGGTTATTTTGAATACTTATGAGGGAGTTAGGATGAGGTGATAATAGGGATGCTCTATGCAAAGAGAATGCGATATCTTAGACTGGATTTCTCACCTATTCAAAAGGGAGGAAAGGATCTATTTATAGACTCTAGTGCAAGATTAATTAGGGAAACCTAATTAATCATGTTTTGGGAAAGTAACTGTGATTTGGTGAGTGGGGGACATGGAGAATGGATGATAATTAATCCTGAATATTATATTTGGAAGTGGGGAACATGGGGGCTAATGGAATATTTGACCCATATTTTTAATTTAAAAGTGGGTCATGGTGGAGAATGGAGGTGGCATGTGATGTGGAAAGTTTAATTAGGTAATGATGAGGGTTAATTAATCGAATAATGTCAATTAATTCTTCATGGATTTTTGTGGGAATGATGCGGGAAATTAATTGATTAAGAGGGTGGTAAAATCGAGGTGTCTACCTACTATTTAATAATTTTTAAAAAGTTATTAGGGTAAGTGCATGGAGATGGGAGGCCAAAAGGGGGTCTTAAGTGGATTTTTTTTTTTGAAAAATAAGAAACGTCAACTTGTACGAGTTATTTGAGATAGTTACACTAAAAATTTGAAGATGTTGTAAGAACATGAATTGTAGCATTTCGAGTCTAGTTTCTAAACTACTATTTTTTTAAATGGTTAAGTGTAAGTGGGTTAACGAGCTAAAATGCCAATAGGTGCTCCTGTTTTTGTAAAAAAATAGTAGATAGTCGGTCATGCCTGTCCCCATTTTTTGAGCACTATTTAGTATTTTTGAAAACCCTTTGGTAGAAAGATAGGTAGGATCATCTATTTTGGGATATATTTTTGTGAGTATTTATTTTTTATGATTTTCCAAGTACAAATATTTTGAAAATTGAAAAATAATGGATAACCAACCGTGCCCCCCCTAACTACCTAAAAATTATCGAAAATTATATTTTTTTGAATATGTATAGAATTAGTCCTAGTTTGGGACTACATAATTTTTATTCAATTTGAATGAGTGAAACAAAAGATACATCACACAAGATAAGTATTTACAATCACTAAAAATAGATCTATAAAATACATAGTTTGAAATCAATATAAATGGGAACCTTACAATAGTAAAAAAGTTAAAACATATATATTTAGAAAGAAGATAGTTCTCTTTACATTGTAGGCATATTTTTAGGAAAGACTACAATCATTTTTGTAGTATTTATCATGGTAAAAGAAGAGTTTATTCATTTTAAGCCAAAAGCATGCAGGTTGTTGTGTTATAATAGGTCCATGACTCATGTTAGGGAAACCAAATCATTTCCAAGCCTAATAGATCTTGATTTTTGTGCATAATTCAAGGAAATGTGTACGTGCTATAACACTTATGTGTTCCTTAATGCATGGTGTAATATATTTGTGTGCGAGCTTTCTATTTACACAAATAAATATTTAAGTATAAAAAATAATAAAGTATAAAGATGCTTTATACTTTATATTATTTTGTATACTTTAAATTTATTTTAGTAAATAAAAGAAATTCTGTCATTCTGCACCTTATGGAACTAGTCTCACAGCTCCATGAGTCACGGTTTAAGAGATAGTTTTTCATAATCTAATATGGTCGTATATAGGTTTTTTTAGGATTTCAACATTCATCCTTGAGCTTTTAGGGTTTAAATTCTACAATCAATGTGTAATTTGGGAAAGAGTATAGTAATTTTTTAGGTTTTGGAGCCTTTTGGATTGTTTACTGACATTTTTAGGAGTGTTAGATGTGTTAAAATTAGATTTTACAAACCTCACAACTCTAAAAAATAACAATAGTTGCTCAAATATATAGACTCATGAAATGCCTTATAATACATAACAAATCAAAACACATGTACATGTTTTTATTAATTTGAAAATCCTTGATGACATCTACAAATACTACTCCCACTATTGGGACTATTACAAAAATCAACAAAAATCCTAAAGCTATTACAATGGTGTTTCTTCACGACCCTTGAAAATTTTCACTTGTTTATGCGACTCAACTTGTCTCTCTATTCCTTTTCACTCTAGCCCCTAAAATGGTATAATTGACTCACTTCATGCACACATTGTGCTCTTTCACTTGTGTAATCAATGTGCATTATACAATTCAACTATTGTATAAAGAATTTGTGAAAGCCTCGCGTAATCGTCACCATCACCCAACTTTTTGTTACACTTTCCTTTCTCCATTATCCTTTTCACCATCCTTGTGTGTGCTGATACTTAACTAATATTGTAAAACTTATGTAAGAAATTCAATTCCCTTGTGATACTCTTGCATCAAAAATTGCATCTTCAATTTCAATCGAATTGACTGATTGATTCATGCCTAGATTTTTAATTAGTCCTAGATGAAGTAAAAAATCAAATCATATAGTTCCAATAAGTTTCACATGGCTCAATTTAATCAATATTTATTATCTTATTGAAAAAATAAAATAATTATGCATGCATGATAAAATTAGGGGCACAATTGAGCCCAAATAAATTGTTGTCACGAAAAATAGCTAGCATGAAAAATTGAAAATATTAAACATGACAACTAAGCCCCTAATTAAAAATTAGGCTTCCTAATCATTGTGCATCCTTCCTCTGTCCAACCTTCCTTCATTTTAACCTTCACCCTAGCTTAGAGGAAATTCCTAACAAGGTTTTCAAGTTTATTTTAGTGTGCAAGGATGATTACCCAAGGTGATAATTAATTAAGATTCAATGAAAGATATCTTCCTTCGGAGGCCTAAAAAGGCCATTTTGGCCATTTTCTAGCTGGTAAACACCATCGGGAAACTATAAATCTTATAAGGGTGATTTTGGAGAGAATTAAAGGTTTCAAGCAATTTAGGAAAAAAATCATTTATGAGCCATTTGTTCAATAACTAGTATTCGGGGTGTAGGGAATGCCAACTTCAAGGGTGAATGTTGTCTTCTTTAGAAGATTCTAGGAGTTAGCAAAAGAGTTAAGAGGAAAAAAATATGAGTAAGAAATATATTAGGATACTCTACAAGATGGAAATATTAAATTGTATCTAAGCATTGCGGATTTATTGATATATTTCAATCTTCTATAGCTACCCCTCTCAGTTTAAGAAGGAATATGCCCTATTTTTTGATTTGTAGGAAGAATTTAATTTTAAAAATTCTTCCATTTAACTTTAAATGTGATTTTGAGTCAAAATCATATAATATTTGACCTCGAACCATTTTCCTAAGCTCTCGTGGCAAAAAAATCAAGCTTGGTGTCTAAAAATGGACATCCAAGGCAAAATTGGCTTTCCAAATCAAGCACAATCACACTTTGGACACTCTTTTGTCCCCCTTTTCACCCAAGGGACAAGGGGGAAATGAGGGAGACTAAAGTGTGATGTCATCATCCTCCCCAAGTTGCACTCTGGATACCTAGGTGTCCCCATTGTCCCCTATGTCCCCATGGTGTAAGGGGGACAAGAGGGACCTCATCTTGATTGTGGAAGAAGGGAGTCATATTGGTTGAATACATTCATGAAAAGGGACATCATGGGGATCACACTGTGATAAGGAACAAATCAAGGTGTCAATGTGTGTAAAATACAATCACTTGGAAAACGGGTGTAATCAAGAGAATCATGAGGTCTGTGAAGGATCTAAAACATCAAGAACCTCATTGAAATTCAAGTCATCAAGGGAATGATCATCATGAGCATGATGATAAATTATCACCATGAGTGGTGATGGAAGTCATCTTGAGCTCACAAATGATGCATATCTCTTGAGAGTGTTTCTAAACACTTAATCAATGTTTGGCGATGTGTTCACATCTTGTAATTCGGGAGTGAATTTCAAAGTGCTTCACTGCAGTTGGAGGTTAAGAACACACAAAGATCACCCTCAAACATTCCTTAAAGTATCATTCATGTATCAATCCTTTCATCTAGAGGAAGAAACCAATTCCATGAGTACTAATTGAGCAAAGAGATGTCCATATACTATAAACATGTATTCACTTAGGTGACATCTTTGTCGGGGTAGTGAATTGTGTTTCTCATCTCATCGGTCGGGTTGAGAAAATACTAAAGCATTATTCATTCAATATCCTACCTTCACCCATATCAAGATCGGAAGGTTTTTAGTCTCACATTTCATTAGTCATTGTGTTTCCTAGGTGGAAGGATCATCATGGTTGCATTATGCAGGTAATTGTTTCAAGTTCTCATCAAGTGCAAGAGGGTCAAAAAGGCATGACATTGTTTCATGGATTGGATGGATTGGTTCAAGTGAAAGAGGGAATTCTTCATTGATCTCAGTGGTCCATTCATCAAGTGATTCTCACTTCTTCTCTCAGTGTACCTTACAAGGCTACAAAAATTCATCATTCTAGGAGGCTTCTTCACTCATATAAATAATTATTTTAGATAATGATGTAGTTAGGGTCCATAAAACCAAAAAAACATTATATAGTCACATTTGATTTATTGTTGATGCAGATCATAAACTTCACTAAACCATTCATACAAGTTAAGATGCTCAAATAACTCAAAACTTACCCTTAGTCTAGAAAATACACTCTCTCTTAAGACTAGTAAGCCTTCAAACATGTATTTCGACATCAAATTCTCAAAATAGATTATCTAAATCTTGGAACATGTTTAAAAACCTACCATCATGCTAACCCCACCATCACAATGGATAAAATCTCAAGAATTAGCCAATTTGACCTTATTTTTCTAAAAAGCCCCTTAAGCTACTTGAGAGCAAGGTTGATGGTGAGTTAGAGCTTAGAAGAATATATAAGTCACCCAAACAATCTAAGATAACTTTTGAATACCCTTTTCTATGGTCTAGGTGTGTGCTAAAATTTTTGGTCCAATTCTCTAGGAAAATACCTCTTCCTTCATAATCCTCATTTCTAGGCTTATTCTTCTCTACTAGCCCTTCTTTGATATGTTTTAGGGTCTAACTTTTGATTCAAGCACTTATAGGATTAAATAATAGTACTTTGGGATACCCATTTGGGCATATTGTAAATCGCTGTACAAAATTTCACAATGGTTTCCTTTCATAAAAATGCCACAAAACTACGACTTTAGGCTTTAAATTAGGCCTCCTTAACAATGCTACATGACTTTAGGATGATGCACGAGATTCCTATTAACTGAAGTTATTTCATTACAAAATTCCTTTTTCATCTAGATGAGGAGTCAATGTAGTTTGTTTCTTGAAGATTTCAAGCTTAGATATAAAGGTTAAGTTCTTCTACCTTCCTTTTTACTTTAAACCCTAAGGATTTTGCATACAACCCGACATGAGTCTTTTCCTCACCACTTGAGTTTTTCTTGCCCAATTTCCTCTAATCACCTTTGACACTTTTGTGACAACTTTTCTAAGATTTTGATCTAGACAAGAGGTTATCTTAGCCACTAAAACATGGACATGGATCAATACCTACCTCTACTCGTTCGCCAAACAAGGTATTATTGAATGTTAAGGGTTTCAAAAGAAATATTAATGTTTCTTCTTTCTTCAAGATCTAAGAAAGGTTTGTTATACATTCTTAAACCTTTTCCTTCTCGAAACTTCAATCCTCTATTCTCTAATCCACCCTAATTTGCATATATCAATCTTTCCTTTCCCAAAATCACCATTCAAAGCATAAAGCTCGTGCTAACTGTTACGAGACACAAAAGACTACTATGTTTCTCTTTTTCCTGACACTTTAGTTAATATTAAAATGATGAAAACTTCCAAAACAATCATGTAATTAATCTCACAATGTCTCTTACTAGTATTTGATCACATGCATTCATGTTTCCATAATGCTATAAACAAAAATAGATTTAACCATGAGTTTGCAAAGAAAAATGTCTCCCTCTTTCAATAAATTGAAGCTCCACTTCTCTCATTCAATTGATCAATGATGAAAAACAATTACAAACTCACTCTTATACCTCCTTGGCTCAAATTACTTCATAACTAACCTCTAGGGTCACAATTCAAGATTGCATGTGGAGGTTACATTACAAGAAAAGAGCTTAAGTGAGTTATTTGAAGGTTACATGACCAAACAAACTTCAAGAAGAGCCCCCAATGACTCATAATGTCTATGATAACCTAAAACATGATTGAAGATCACTTAAAGACCCTACACCTACCTAGAAAGCCAAAATTGGCTCAAAGAAGATTCAAAAATTCAAATATATAAAAATGGAGGGAAAATCCATAGTTTGAATTTTTGACATTTTGATCTCATCAAACCAAAATGGGATGACACCTAAGACACCTAAGGACTTATCAAACCCAAAATTTTGTATCACATTCCTAAGTTAACCTTAGGAATGATCCTCCTGCATCATACTCCCAAGGAAAAAGAAGAAGTCTCCCCATGATCCTTTTGCTTATAAGCTTATTTCCTCTTTCTTACTTTACTTCCAATTAAACATGAGCTCCTTAAAGTTATTCCTAATCGATTTCCATGTTTTTTCCATCTTCCTCATATGTATTATGCTTCTTACTAGCCTTCTTGAGAAAAATGATGCTTGTAGGACAATATTTGATGTTCTTCACTTCTTGTATCATATTATTCACTTGATGCATCTTCAGATGTGATGATCCTCCATGTTATTTAGATGTCAAACAATCCCCGACATATTTTTTTCCCTTCTTGGATTATTTCATCTTCAAAACTGGACAATAGTGGTTTTTGCTTGAAGTAATCACCCATACTTGACTATTCTTTCACTATTTCAACTCTCGGACATGTATACACAACACCCAAAGAAATATTGGTTTGGAAAATCTTAGTATCTTCTTCATTATCAATCTCCATGTCCTCTTTATTAGTTCTCTCTCCTTACTCTTGAAATATTGTGTCTCCTTGGACTATTGTTATCCAAAATAAGCCCCCTGCTTATTTTGGCTAACTTTCCTTCATTATTCCATTCCTTGTGCTTCAACCGAAGTTTTTGCATGCTTCAGGGACTAATTTTTTTTTAGAAATGGCTCCATCAGATAGCATTTTTCTTCCCCTTTCTAGAAAGGTAAAATTTTCCTCCTAACTCCAATTGTTTTGAAAGTTATGGCTCGGCGGAGTTTTTTGGGGAATTTTTCCCTTGACAGGCCCATGGCCAATGAGAAGATGCCATGTGGCGGCTGAGATCGAGGTTGGCGGAGGTAAGTTGAGAAAATTTCCAAGAAGGTTGGTGGAGGCGCAAGGGAAAATTTTGGCCCTTGAGGCCCGCGGAGGGGAAGGAAGCACGTTGGTGGAGGTAGGGAGAAATTTGGGCACTTAGCCCCTTTTGGGGTGAAAGTCAAAAAATCAAAAATTGGCCCGCGAGCTTGCATGGACCAACCGGAGGTACAACATGGCGGTGGAGGTCAGGCCGGTGGAGTGAAGTAGGAGAAATTGCCAAGGGGTTAGTGGAGGGTACAAAGGGAAAATATTGAAGCGCATGCTCGTGGAGAAGAAGGAAGCGCAATGGCGGGAGTAGGGGCAATGGAAGTATTTTTGAAAATTTTCCAAAGTTGCAAAAAGCGCCAGGGCGAGGTTTGAGCCCGCACCTCCGCAGTGAATGGGAAAGTGACATGTGATAGCGGAGTGGTAGAGCGTGGGAATTTTTGGGAAATTTTCCCAAAGTCAAAAAGGGGAAAAATTCAAATTTCGGCCCGCGAACCCATTTTTGCCCTAATTTTACCAGTTTTTCCCTAAATCTTCAGAGGGCCATATCTTTTGATCCAGAGCTCGTATTTTCACGTTCTTTATATCAATGGAAAGCTTGTGAAACCCTATACACAATGGAATATTCATTTTTTTTTTGGTGGATTTTGGTGGGATAAAAATGGCACACAAAAAATACAAAATTGACATTCAACCACCAAAATTAATGAAGTATGGGTCATTTTTGGATCTGCAGAGCAATGTACTTTGGCATATGGGTTTGTCCATGAAGCCCATCACCTTATAGGAAAAATTGAAGGGATTTGATTGGTAGTTGAACTCATAAATCATTTTTCCCGTGTTTTTTTCCTTCTTCTGCTTCGCCATTAAAAGCTAGTTTTGGCTCATTTGTAAAGGGTTGGATGTTTTGTTCTTGCACACTCCCCTCTTCCCCTTGGCACGTGAATTCGAGGAGTTTCAAACCTTCCATGGAACTTGTGACACGTTTTTGCCTTTCTGCCAGTGTAATGCATTGTATCAAATTTGGGAATGGTAATGCATGTTTTGTGAATGATTTTTTCAATCCTCTCATGCGTATATTATTGTTTTTAGTCTTTCATTACATTCTGGCAATCTGTGCATGCTTGGTGTTACATCTCTATGATTTGTGTTTATTTGCAAGACAAAAGTTCATCACTCCTTTGGTGTATCACCATTTTTACTTAGTTTTGTTTCTTTTTGCATCCTTTATCTCTGTCTCCTTGGAATTTAGAGTAGGATCTAGTATTAAACCTCTGCAAAATTCATGCATACACCTAGACAGAGGAGTAAGAACCATATTTCTTTGGAGAATTTTCTCATCTGCAAGGTCCCACACCTTGGAGAAAATTCAATGTTGTGCAATCACACTAAATGACCCAATTCTGAACTACAGATCTGAAAGTCATTTAGGGGGTGCTGTAGATTTTCACTAACAACTATTTTGATGCATGATTCATGACTGTTTTGTTCCTCTACAAGGTTTGATTGCTGCATGCTTACCTCATGTTCTAACTTTTTCCTTTCTTATTTGTCTCTTGTGATTTGTAGATCTCATTTTGATTTCTCTTTCTAATGTGGTTTTCGATCCACTTTGTTCATCCTTCTTACTCATTTTCCTTTACATGTTACCTTGGTATTCCTTCTCTGCACTCAAACAATTCCACATTTTTTTAACTATACTAATTGTGTTCTCCATCACTTTTTCCTCCTCTCTCTGTTGAAATAATGTTGTCAACCCCATTAACATCACTCTAGGATGGTATTTATGCCATCCTTATCTGTCTTTCAATGGATTCAATGTATGTCTAACTCCATCCTTCACAAAGGTATAAGTATTTTCCCATCCATCATGAATGGATTTTCTATCAAATTGCCATGGCCTACCTAACAAAAGATGACATGCATCCATAGGAAATACATCACATAAAATCTGATCATGATATCTACCAATATAAAATTTGACTAAACACTTTTGACTCACCAACATCTGATGATATTTTTGAACCCAATACACCTTGTATGGGTTAGGATGCTTCATTCTTTTCAAGTTTAACTTCTCAACCATCTTAGAAGAAACTAAGTTATCTGTGCTACCATTATCAATGATGAGTTTACAACATTTACCTCTTTCTTTGCATATGGTCTTAAAAATTCCTTTTTGTCTTTGGTTCTTCATCCCACTACTTGCATTCATTAAGGTTATCCTCATCATCAATGCTTCACCTATTTCTGGTTCTTCCACTAGTGATGGTGATGCCACACTTTCTTCCTCATCGGCACCGTGCAATCTAATTCCTAGATTCACTCACTTTGTTGTTGCTTGCTTGTGGATACTCTGGACATTTAAATGACCTATGACCAAAAACTTATTACACTTAAAACATCTTCCTGTGAACTCACCTCTTCCTCTTCCAAATCCACCTCTTCCTCTGTATGAATAACCACCTCTAGTATATCCACCTCTAAATGTACTTTATGTTTGTGAGATGCTTACCTCTTACTCATTAGTTTTATGTTTTTATTTCCCTCTATTTGACTGCTGACCTCTACCTCTCATTCCTCTTCATCTACCTCTGAAGTATTATGTCTACTTCCTAGACAATTTATCCTATGCTTTCAAGGTTCCTTGGTATGCGTCTTCCACTGCCCTTAGATTAAACAAGCTGATCTCATTCTGTATATTAATCCTCAAACCATTTACATATCTAGGCACCTCTTCAACATCATTCTCTATGTGACCAGATCTCATTGCCAATTTATAAAATTCTTCAGTATAGTCAGCTACATTCATCTCTCTTTGTCTCAAATTTTGTGACTTTTTAAACAAACTAGTCTGGTAATATGAAGGGATGAACTTACCTTTTAATTTTACAATCATCCTGTCCCATTTCATTATCTTGTCCTTTCTTATGTTCACTCTTTCCTATTGTACAAAATACCACAAAATAGCAGCATGCCCTGTAAATTTTGTACATGAAAACTTCAACTTCTTATCATCTACTACAATATAAAAATCAAAATACTTATCAATTTTTTTCTATCCGTTCTATAATCTCTTATGGATGCATTTTCACCATAGTTGAGTACCTTCATCCTTGGATTAGTATCTTCTCCCATGACTTCATTAAGGATCCTTACTTCTAGTCCTTCTTCCTTTGGTTCTCTTTCTGCTACTACCTCTCTTTCTTTCTCTTCTTCCTTGTCACTTGTCTTCATCCAATGCTTTTCCTCTTCTATGAGAAACTTCCAATGCTCCCAATATCTACTATTTGTTTCTCAACATGGCAATAAAATCAGTGTATTTAGGATGCTCTCTATTTCCTCCTCTGACTACTCTTCTTGGTGGAATTTTGACAATCTTCTCTTCTCTTATCACTACTTCTTTCTCTTCTCTATCTTCTCTCCTATAAATTTTACTCTTTATCCTCCGCTATGATACCAAATGATCTAGAGCATATACTTCACCAAACCATCACACAAGTTAAGATGCTCGGATAACTCAAAACTGCCCCTTAGTCTAACAAATACACTCTTTCTTGTAAGACTAGTAAGCCTTCAAACATGTTTTATGACCTCAAATGCTCAAAATATATTATCTAAAGATTGGAACATATTTAACAACCTACCATCATACTAAACCCACTATCACAATGGATGAAATATCAAGAATTAGTCAAATTGACCTTATTTTGTTGTAAAGTTGCCCCTTAAGCTACTTAAGAGAAAGGTTGATGGTGAGTTAGAGGTTAGAAAAATCTACAAGTCAACCAAAAATCTAAGACCAATTTCGAATATCCCTTTCCATGGTCCAGGTGTGTGCTAAAACGTTTGGCCCAATTCTCTAGGAAAATACCTCTTCCTTCACAATCCTCCTTTCTAGGATTATTCTTCTCTACCATCCCTTCTTTAATAGGTTTTAGGGTCTAACTTTTGATGCAAGAACTTCCAGGATTAAATGAGATTACTTTGGGATACCCATTTGGGCATAAAAACTAAAGTTCTAGGCTTCAAATTAGGCCTCCTTAACAGTGCTACAATTTATGATGACTATTAGAGATTCCTATTAACTAAATTTATTTCATTACAAAATTCCTTTTTCATCTAGATGAAGAGTCGATGTAGTGTGTTTCTTGAATATTTCAAGCTTATAGATTAAGGTTAACACCTTTTACCTTCTTTTTAGTCACTTTTACACCCACCAAAGAACAAGGGAACCCCATGCATACGCACGCTAAGCTATCACCCAATGGTGCTTGGGTGCTCACCCGAAGCACACACGGGCGTCGAGTCTCTCCTTTATGTGAGTTTATTGAGAAACATCATATATGATAGGAATTTAAAGAGAATGAGTGGAAACGATACATGCAATCATCATATAGCTCAGAACGACTTCTAGACCAATGCAGTCATTCCAACTAGAAAGATACTTTAATAGAATAGGACTCATATCAAACAGAAAGGAAAATGCATAAGGATTCATACTCATTTCATAAAAATACATGAAACAAAACTATGAAGATATAAGGATGGACCAGAATCATTAATGATCATATTCAAATAAGTTGGTAACCTCATTACATCCATTAGATTCATTATAGAACATCACAGTATGGCATGAAGTCATACATCATAACTGGATCTACATTCCTTAGCTCTCAAAAATAAAATTTACAATCCCAAGCCCCTTGATGCATCCTTCTCCTATATTTTATCTACCCAACCCAATATAACTCCCGTGGTGTTTCTGTAGAGCTCCGCTCTCTATTGATCTCCCCCTTTTTTTCCTCTATGGGCGCTTGTATTTATAGGTCCCTTGAACTGCCAAACCACCTTTCTAAGGCTTCAGATCCATCACCAAGTGTCCATATGTGGTCCTCCATGGGAGCATGCTCCTCTAGGCTTGAGCTCTCCACTCCTTGCCATGATGGTCTTCTAGAAACCTCCATCGCAGGGCATATTCCTTCCTAGGCCAACTGTCGCCAGGCTGACACCTTATCCACTCTGCATGCACAGTCGGGTCATGCTTTTCTCATGTTCTTCTCAAAATGCCAAATACGGCTAAGTCCCGAGACCTTGTTCTTCCAGTGTGTAACATGGTCCTTCTAAAACCCTCATAGAACCTCCCTACTACACGCCTTATTCTTGCACGCCCACCCTTCAACTTAGGCCTTGTGCGCTCATGCACCTTTTTGTACTTAGTCAATATTTTAGGGGCCCAACATCACCCCACACTTTACCTGTTCTCTACCCTCATGAATATTTCTTCAAAGAAAGAATTACAATAGACTTAACATCTTGGAAAAAGAATAAGGGAATGAAGAATTGGGAAAAATGAAAGAATGGGGAAGTTTTGTCATTACGGCAACAAGATGGGAAAATCTCTTTACAAGTTGACATCTAACTTGTTCTAGGCATCGAATTCATTTTACTCTCTCTGGCAGAGGTCGCCGACTAGGGCACTTACCTCCTCAAAACCCAGTCCATTTCCTTGAGTGTTCAATGTTTCAACCATTCCTTCTAATTCCTTGCCCACATCCTTAAGCACATCCATCCTTCTTGTAATTTGTGGGTACAACTCCTTTAACTAGTTTTTAATTGAACCTTGTAAGGTTTCAATAGCTTCGATTTCTGCTTGACCTCGGCCATAATCCTCTCTCGCTATGCTCTGTTTCCTTTGTTCTTCTCTTGGAATTATTTGAGCTCTACCTCGTGAGTGGCAACCATAATACTTGCCACTTTATCTCTTTCTGCGCAATTTTCATATGCGACCTCAACAGTATGGGTAGAAATTTTTGCATTAGAAAGCACCTTGCTATACTTGACAATGATTTCTACAACCTTCAATTTGTCCTCCTTCTCCAGGCACGTTGTTATTTCTTCCACGGATTCTAAGGCCAGAGGTTTCCTTTCCATGGTGAGGATGCATGTTAAGTCTTCAAGGAACTCAAGGGAAGATCCATAATTTTGCGTGGGCGCAGTGCCAGGTCCAGATGCTTCAAAAAATGGTATATAAGATGGATTAAACCTTCTTATATACTTCGCACACCCTTGCCTTTTCTTCCCTTAGTTCATGCTTTAGCTGCACACTAATTAGTTCCTCCTGCTTCAAGTTCTTGGTCCTCTCTTCTAGCTCTTCTTCCCTCTTTTCTAGCTCTGCCTCTAGAAATTTTACCCTGTCATTCCTTTCAAATAACCTAGCTTCTAGTTCAATTGAGACCTTATTCAACGCATTGCAGACTTGTTCATCCAAAAGCTACTGAGCACTCACCAAGGGGTTATCTCCTTTTGACTTAGGCATCTTCATTAGTGCCCCTTGGCTTACCTCAAACTCTGGCTCGTCGATGTGGGACTCAATTTCCCATGAAAGCATTTTCCTCATCCGAGGGTATGCACCTTCTTCATCAAATGAATTCATTTCCAAGAGTTGATCTGTTGGGACTGTGCTTTGGAAGTGTGTATGCAACACCTTGCTTAGATCATCAATGTAGCTCATTCTTGGTCTTTGGATCTCCATGCGCTTTCCTCCCGTGCACATGCCCTTAGGAAAAGTTACCGATGGTATGGCTGGGACTCCCGTGCTGCTGTGATCTTTCCCTATGCTTTCTTCCCTATCTTCATTCATCACTAGATTAGCACTATGCTCTAATTCTTGTTCTACCAAGGCTTCAATGATTTTTTTGCTTCTCTTTCTGCCACCTCGTTTACTTCATCCTTAGTGAGGCTTGGAGTCTTTTAACCCTTCATGCTAACCTCTTCACCTCCTCCCATGTCCTGGGAACCCTTCACCTCATGGCTTCCCTTCCTTCGCACAAAGCGATAGTCATTCTTCACCTCTTCGCCTCTTCTTCCGAATCATGTACGCTAAAAACAAGTGGTTCTTGGTCTCCCTCAGGTTCATCTTCTTCATCGTCATCCCTCTCACCCCTGTATTTCTCCAAGATCTTTGTTTCCTCTGAGTCGATTCCTCCATCACCTTCTGTTTCTTCCTAACTAGGGATTCCAATATAGGAGACTCTACTTTCTCTTCCTCCTCCTCTGGTGATTTCTCCTCTGTGATAAGCTTTCCTTGCTCTGGTGCCTCCTCTTTGACTGGTGACCTCTTCCTGTGTGTGTAAGTACTTGTTCTAGCTCTTTTTCTTGGGGTGCCCACCGCTTGAGTATCTCAAACATAGGGTGCCTTGTTCTTTATTTATTCCATCTCCTTTTTCTTGGGCGCAGTCTTCTTTCTACTTGTTAGGTCTTTAGGTATAGCTATTTCATTCTCAAGATAAGCTCCCTTCTCAAAATTGGGCCTTATACAAAGGTATACATGCACCACGGACCTCCCTGCAATAGGCAGAGTCAGAGGTTTCATCATTTGAACTTCATGTGATACATACTTTTCCACGTACGCACGCTTGTTGGGGTAGACCAATGTCCTGCGCATCTCCCTGTGGTCCCGATCCATACTTCCAAGGTCAAAATTTAGTTTCTTGGATTCCTTGAATTTGTTTACCCCTGCTTGGAAGTACTGAGTGGTGAAGGAAAATGGAAGTTTACACCATGGGCTCATGCTTTCATCAACCAACCTAAATCTGCCAATGTAGAAGTGTTGGTATACTACGAATTCAGCTTCTCCCTTTGTGAGCTTTGGCAGTTGCTCTGGGATCCTCCATTCTTCCCCAAATACATTCCTCAAGCGTGTATACCATTTCTCAAGACACGCCTTGTGAATGATTGTCATGCTATCACAAGTGTATTTTTGAATCTCTTTGCGGGTGAGGGGTCTTCCTTTGGGTACTCCCAAATAAACTTATCTGCCCCATCTGGCACTCTGATCTCTGAAAACACAATAAGTAAGAGGACATTGCCAAAAGTATCTTGTCACCCTCCTACACGCTGCTGATGATCTCATCCATGATGTATGTGGACAAGTTGTAGATGGTGCCCTCTGATATCCTTCTACAGACATTGAGCCATGATTTGTTCACTTGCGTCCACCTCTCTTGGTCATTGAGTTTTGTTACTGTGCGCGCATGCCATTCTCATCACCGGGTCTTGGATATCCATGATATCAAAGTACCTTGACCCCTTCTTATATGCATATGCAACAATGGTTTCTTTGATGGCTTCTTTATCGCATAGGTCGTCCTCTATACTTTCTCCTTTACAGATGAGACCCTGTGAATTTTGAAATCAGCTAAGGGGTTATGCGCATCTTGCACCCCACGAAGTGAAAGTGATCTTCATGTACGCATGACATTAGCCACTGATAGAGGCGCTCAGGCTTCCCAAAGTAGGGAAACTCATAGAGTTGCAATAATCCTACCTTCTCCAACTTCACTTTTACTTCGTCGCTATAAATGGGTAACCCTTCTGGTGTCCTCTTGTTTGTTGGGCGCACTAACTCCAGTGCCATTTCCTTTTTAGTCATGTTTGTGTGATGGTTATAATCACTTATTGTCATGTTTCTTAAATGGGACTCCCACTCCTTTCCAAAAAAACCCCATATGGGTACTGCATTTCTACATACCATTCTTCATTAGTACTTGCAGTGGTTTCTTGTTGTTTTCCCTTGCCCTTGCCTTTTCCCTTTTTAGGTGTTACAGCTGGTTTCTTGGGTGTCATTGTGTAGGTTATCTTTGCACTTCAACTTCTCTTGCTCTTGCTTCTCTACCCTTTCCAAGTTTAGATCTCAAACTTGTGAAGAAAATCCTTTCCAACCCATGCCCTAGCTGCCAAACCCTCGCTAGAATATCCCCTTCACAAGACGACACTTCTCCATAACTATCTCCACGCCCATGAACTATTCCCCTCCTGGTTTACAGATCCAAACTAGTCACTCATAGTTAAATTTCTCTAATTTTTCTTCACACGGATCAACTCTGAAACCCTAGTTCATAAAATCTCTTCCTTCTCATATTCACAATGTAAATAATGAAGCGTCTAACCTTCTATTTATAGTTTTTCCTACTTTTCAACATTAAATACTACCTTACCTACCACCATACTTCAACACTTAATGCGGATTTGTCAACAAAACCTGACTTTAGCACTTTAACTCATGTGCCCAACCTTCCGCAGATAATCCCCCAACCTTCTGGCACACAACCAATACATCTTGATAGGAGAATCTTGTGCGTGCATCACTTGCGCCAAGGTACTTCTATCATGATTTTTGCTCATGCCTACCTTGTGTTGCTTTTTGTGCTTCTTCCTCTTTTGTATGTGGATCCATAATGTAGCCTTACCCTGATACTAACCATCCTTTTTCACCTTTCCTTCCATGCACTTCCTATCCTAGGGCTATTCAACCGGGCTTTCCAACACAATCCTTCCTGGTTCTTCACACTTTGCACTTTCCTCCACATTATTATACTCTACACTAAAATGATGGATGGTCCTCTCATAATTAAAAACTTTGAAAAATTAATGAGGTTACCGCACCTGGGCACAACACAAAAACAACAACGAGAAAGGGAAACACAAGAAAAGAAAATGCATTAAGGGAAATCCTGAACTAACTGCAACACTACCTTATTTATAAACACCAAAAAGACTTATTTATAGTAGGGCTTTAACCTACTTCCATTGAAGTGTCTGAAATCTCGTCCCATCCAAGGCTTGAATCGCATGCGCTGAATCAAGGATGTACGAGATGATTTAGGGGCCCAACTAATGGAATTTTAACTTCCCAGATGACGCAAAAACTTTGAATCATATACTAAGAAATTACCTTGGTCCCCACTGCAGCCCTATAATCACCTACCTCCTACACCCCACACATGTTAATTTAATTACTTTAATTAAATTAACACCATTTACCTCCATACACATTAATTTAATTATTTTAATTAAGTCAATGACCTTTTACCCACACACATATTAATTTAATTATCTACATTAAATTAATTCACTACCCTCACACACCTATTTAATAAAATCACCTTTATTAAATACACTTCACCTAACCACCCCCATCATTTGACCCATTAACCTAAACCCTAAGCCAGTACCCAAAACAAACCTAACATTTCACCCATCCCCTCACCTCTCATTAAAAGCCTCCTAAGGTCGGTTTTTCGTCCCGAGAAAAGAAGAGACCCTTATCAAGGAGCAAAACAACTTCCTAGGCAACCTTTTGAACAACCCGAGATATCTCCCCCAACCGACATCGGTTCACCCTAAACCAATGTTGGTTCCCCTAAACCGACGCTGGTTATACTGGGATGGACCAAATGCCTATTTAGACCCATTTACAACTCTGTAATACGGGTTGGTTGTTGATCGTTCATGGTTAAACCTTTGGCATCAGATTTCCTTATCATGAATTTGATCTTTTCAGATGCAACAAAAAAGCAAGGATTAATTTGTGATCAGCCAAGACAACCAGGTTCACTGGCACAACAATAAAATTTCTACCCAACATTCCCTAACACCGCAACCTCTTCATCCTTCTTTGGATCTCGTACTCATGAAAGTAAGTATTCTCCTCCAATCTATTTCATTGGCTTATCTCATATTTACACCCCTCTCGTGATCACCCAACACCTTCTACCAACTCCATCCTTGCCTAAAAACCTTTAAAACCCAGACTGTGTGAGTCCACCAACCCTTGACCTAACGCTCATCAATTCTACCTAACCGTCACCGGTTACCCTCAGACCGACATCGGTCTCTGTGTTCCCTGCCTTGACCCAAAACAAAATACTAAAACACCTTACCTATTGACCCAGTTTGTCTAGAATCATACCCTGACCTATACCTATGCCCGTGACAATACTTTACCTCCCCATGGATCTCCTTCTAGCCTAGCCTGTTAGATTATATCTAGCCTATTGCATTTGTATGAGATGCCTAAATCATATTAAACTACAATAGGACCATATTTACTTTATTTTCAGCATTGAATTGTTTTAAACAGTGGACTGACAACCATCTAGGAAGTATCACACTTCCAGGATCTAGCACTTGCTAGGTAGTCCACTACATATATTGTTTAACTCTTTTTGGTGGTCTTGCTTTGATTCTTATACAGGTAGTTCCTCCTAGCCAAAAGGAAGGTCTCATAATCACTTTGATTCAGAATTTAGATACGCGCATACAACCTTCAACCATCTCAAACCAGGTATTCCTCTTACCACCTTTACCTTATCTGTTTCATCAAGTACTTCTCAAAAAACTAAGAAATCAAGTGAAACATTTTGGCATGCCCGGTGGGACCCATTCGGGTTCCTTGCATCTTTCTTCATGCCTAGGTGAAAATTTGTGTGTGTTTGTTTCCCTTCTAATAGCATTCACATTAATACTTTCTCCTTGCTAACATTCTCTTCTTTTCCTTTGCTCAAAAGACACATTTATTTTGGTGTATTTAAAATGAACCTTCTTATTCTTGTTTTCTACATTTTAGTGAAAGAATATCCCTCTTCCTGTTCATCTATTGTTGTCATCGAATATCATACTTTTGATTTGGGTTTAAAATAAGTGCATTACATTTGATTTAACTCATTAGCTCACATTAATTGAGGGAAACCTATACGCTTGGAAGTCATGACCAGCTGATGGTTGACTAATGAATCGTAGAAAAGCACTTCTATCCTTTTCTCTTTCTCTGAGTCTTACCAAACCACACAAAAATTTCAAAATACATACATTCTTAAACAACATCCTACCTAGAAGAAGCTATAGGTGATCACATGATCACGGTATAGTGGGCACCTAGCTCACTGCTCTGTCGAGTCATACTTCAGAGCGAAGCCCCCCCACCATAACATTCCTAAAACCTCACCCTTTAGAATTCTTTCTTCGTAGGAAGCCTTCCTCACCAAGAAATTCTATTGTTTCTGTTCATAACAGTCAGTCCATACAAATAGCATAAGCTCAACAAACGTAATAAAATAGGCACTCTAGGAACGTTCTTTCTTAGTGTTCTACTTGATTTGCATTTTGAGGTGAGAGCTTTTAATCATCCTTTTTATCTTTCCTTGCACACTCCCAATCATAGTCGGTGTATTCTGACTCCGTCTGAGTGTGCCTGGACCACATTTACATCATTCTCAGACTTTTGGGTTTGATTCAACACCAAAATTTTAAATAACAACCACTTTTCTTATTCTCTGTCTCAATTTCATAGTAACCAGCTACGGTTATCTTTAACCGACATCGGTTTAACCAACTGACGTCGGTGATCTAAGTCTTCTTGGATACCCATCCAAAGGACACCTATTTCACTTTTTGAGCTATAAAAGGCTCCTGTCACCTTTCATATCATTGTTACTTCAGTCACAGTCACCTTACATCTCATCCTGTGTGAAAATTGTCAGTCTGGGACCATCATTTAACAAACTGTTAGTTTCTCATAAATGTAACTGACACTGGTTAAGCCTAACTCGACATCGGTTTACCCAAACCGGCATCGTCACCTTGTGTTGTTTTTGATAGTTCACTGGTGAACCTAATTCACTTACCATTGACTGTTTCCCTAGTTCTGTTGTGTTCTGTGCTAGTCAGACATAATACAATCTTTCCAAATCAGTTCCTACCCTCATGGTGCTGACCCATAGTCAGGAAAATGGCCTCACATTTCACGCTAGTTGACTACCGCTTCCACCTATCCCTTCACCACCTAGCTCTTCACCACCTAGCCCTTCATCACCTAGTCCTTCACCACCTTCCATCTCATCATCCATGGACCCCAATCAACCCATCACCATTCCTACAGGTGACACGGAGTTTGCATGACTCCTGGATCAGAATCCCACTGCTTTGAGCCACTACCTCACCCATGCCTCCACTCGAGATGCCTCGGGTCAATTGATCTATGGCATGCCCGTGTCCTTCTCTCCATCCCTAATGATCGCTTCCGCCCCGACTCCACCTCCTACCATGGTGACCTCACCCATTTTATCCCCAGTTGTGTCACAGATAGGTCCCATGCCAACTTTGACCGCCACATCTGCCACCTCCACCGCTCCCTACTTTGTAGTTTCCACCATACCTTCATCCACCACCCAAAGCATAACATCATCCACACCTATTGTCTCATATATACCAGTCGTAAACACTACCACCCTTGGTGTCGGTAACCTCTACCCCATTTCAAAACATTGTTCTTTTATTCCCCAATCTCTACCTCCCATCTCTACTGCCCAGTCACTACGAGTGTCCCGCCCTCACATACCTACTACCACCACCACTGTTTCATTGGTCATTCGGTCCAAACATATACCCTCTATGTCTATCTCTCAATTTCCACCTCCTTATTTAACACCACCATATTCTGGAATGTCCTATTCTTCATATGTCCCACAACAACCTCCTTTCACTCTGAGGGGTGCCCAATCTTTACAACATAACAACGACTTTATCAAGTTAATGATGGACAAGATGTAAACATTAGAAGCATATGTTTCCGGCTCCCATAATTCTCTTACCTATGATGAGATTTGTAATGAGCCTATTCACCCATCCATTCCCATTCACCCATATCCCGTACACTGGGAGATGCCTAAGTTTAACCGCTTTAACAGAAACGAAGACCTGCAACAACATTTGCGATCTTTCAAACATGGGTGTTACTTAATTACCCATGATGATGATATGCTTTTGTGAACCTTTCCCATGTCCCTAACTGGTCCAACATTAGACTGGTATAGTGGATTACCTAGACATTCCATCTTTTCATTCAACTAAATAGCCCAAGCCTTCTTGGATCACTTTTTGATTAACGTCGATCAAGAAGGTTACCATGACCGATCTTTATTCCACGCATCAATACGATGATGAATCTATCGCAAATTTTGTCACTCGTTGGCGTAGCCTAATCAACCAACTCACTTTTCAATTACCACAAACTGAACTCATAGAGCTCTTCACATGAGCTTGTGCTAGACATATCTCACCTACCTTACAAGTGCAAACCTTTCAAACATTCAATGAGGCTTTCACCATGGCACGTAAGCTTGAAATTCGTGCCATCGAAGAGAAGAAGATACAATTGTGAAAACAAGAACTCCTCATTTAAGACACATGATACTTCCTCTTCCTTGAAACCTCAGACAAGTTATTCCAAAGCCAAGGGAACCGCCAACGTAGTGGTACTTAAGGTTGGCCCTTCCCATCCATCCAATCATGCTAAACCTTCATCCAATCTGTCACTAGTCTAAGCATTCCAATTCAAATGAGAACAAAAGAAATACACCTCAATTGGGGAACCATATTCATCTATTTTAGAAAAGCTTATTAAAGCTAATGCCATCACCCTTCCACCTATCAAACCACATACTAGGTTTTGACCCCTCTCGCCCTATACCAGGTTGGTATAAGGAAAATGACTACTATAACTATCACCGTGTAAATGGCCACAATGATAGCAATTGTATCACCTTTAAAAACATTGTTCAAGGAATGCTCGAAAGTGGCGAGTTAGTCCTGGATAACCCTAATGCACCTGCCAATCAAGACCTTCATATCTTCAAGAAACCATTCCCTAATCATTCCCCATCAAACGATCAAACTGGTAATGCCTCGAAAAATGAAAGTAATACACGTGAGGTACATGTTATCTTTACCGACTTATCACTTGAATCCCAATTATCTCCTATCCCCTCTATCAAGGAAATCCTAGCCCGAAATCCTATACCCACACAAGAACCTACTTTAGCCATTCCTCTACCCATAGAGGAAAACCCTTCACCTCCCTGTACACCTACGTGGAGGAGTCTCTCATTACCACCGATATCATTTCCCCTTCAGCTTCCCTACCCAGTGGACCACTACCAATTGTACCTCCTCCACCCACAGAGGAGTACCCATCATCTTCTCCACCTATTCAGGACCCAATAGATTTGTTGTTACCACTCGGTGACCATTCCCCAATGGCTACCCAAGATCATACGGACTTACTTTCAGGCTCTCCTACCTACAGAGGCCGAAGCCAGTGAATTCCCTATTTCTCAGACACATTTTATGGGAATACCCACTCACGCCACATCTACCTCATCTACCACAGTGCCATTCTCATGTTTGGCTGACTACCTAGATTATGTTGATAGGTCTCTACTTTGGGGCGTCTATTACTCCCAGGTCTCAACCCAAATGCAATCATCTTCCACTGACACCTCTACCATTTATCCAAGATGTTTCAACAACCCAAACCACACATGAACATAACTCTCGATACATCTTCTATGATGTCATCCTCATCTATACCCACCTCTCTACCTACTAGCTGACGTATTCCAATGCCATCTCTTTTATCTAAACCCATTAGTGTCCTAGGGGTCACACCTACATCAAACCTTGCACATCCTCCCATCAAGATACAATTGACCACATCTCCCCATATACCTATTGAACCAATCCCTCAACCCAAATGAAAACCCAACCTTCTCATCCACATGCACCGCCCTCGCCAACTACACCTTTATCACCTTCACCCCTACCATCTATCTTGGGTCCTCACCCCTCTACTTTAACAAAATCTACTATCTCCAGGGTAAACTTAAAAATCCCTTGACCCCTTTACCATAGCCTACAGCTCTACCTAGGTGAACCTTGCATCCTTCATCACCATCTATAACTTCTTTGCCTCCTATACCACCATTACCTTCTATACCTCCTTCACTACCTATGACATTTTCTTCCACCTCACCTGTACCTCCCTCTCGACCTCGACCAACACCTACCGCTACACCTCAGTTATCCCCGTGGGTCACTCATCCTCTCCCACCATCTACCTTTCCATCTACATCACGTGCTCCCCCTACACCTCTACATGAGAAAATGCACCAAAAATCGAAAAACCCATTAATTTCCAAAAAGGTGGTTAAACCTACCCCTCTTTCTGTTGCTGCATCTACACCAAAGAAAGTACAACCCAAATCCAAGACTACATCACCTCAACTACCACCACAACTACCCAATCTTCCAACTAAACCTACTTTTACTTCACATTGTGATCCACTGGTGGGATCATATGCCACCATCTTGGCTAACCTCTTGGAAAGCTCTGCTATCACGCTCCCTCCTCTTAGACCTTACGACCCTCTTAAACCTAAGCCGGAAGGGTTTGATGATACTAAAATTTGTGCTTACCATCATGTGCCAGGACATGATGTTGAGAACTATAAAGGTCTAAAGGCTGCCCTCATTCAATTATGCCCTTCTGACCCCCATTTTGATGATGATGACCTCCTAGATGATGAACCTATTTCACCCTCACCACCTCCTTCACATCTTCCTCCTACACTTATACCACAACCTCCACCCTCACATCTCATGAGCCACCACCAAAATTTGAAATTAACATGGTTCGCATAAGAGAACTTGCCATGCCACCACCTAAATGTCGTTGCACCCAACTGACCTCACAGGATTTTCTCCTCCACTAGGTTTTTTCCCTTCATGTCATTATACCACTTATCCTACACCTTCTCCATTTTCTAACTTCCCTCAAATCAACATGATACATCATCACTACACATGTGCGCAGAAGGGCAAAGAAAAAGCAACTGACCCACCAACCAATCCTATACCCAACATACCATCCACACCCATACCTAAGATAACTATCCACTATGGCCCCACATACCCCATCTCTAATGGCATCACACATCACACCATGCTCAAACAACTACACCAATCTCCCTTGAAAATGTCCTTATACGACCTCATCCAAACCTCGAGTCTCATCATCAAGCCCTCATGGAGGTCCTTCAATCTATTGAGGTTTTACCTAATGACCCCACACCCATAGCCTCCATCATCACACCCCATCATGTAGCCTCTCTCACCAAATTACCACCTTCATCCCCACCTCACCTTGCCCACCAAGTGGCCTCCCTTAGCTTCTCAGAGGAGGAGATTGTCCCCCACCAAACCGATGACCTAGATCCCACACTTTTCATCTCCATCCATATCGATAATATACGATTTGACATGTTATGATCGATGGGGGCACTAGCATTAACATCATCTCCTCTCACGCATTCGAAAAAATGCACCTACCCACCAACTGCATGCATAAACATCCGGTCATGTTGTGCTCATTCAATGACACTATCACCTCTACACTCGGTACTATCATCCTCCACATTCATGTGGGTCCCCATACTATTCCCGAGTTGTTCTACATTTTGGAAGGAGAGTTTCAATACAATTTGTTGCTCGGTAGACCCTGGATTCATGCCATGGGTTGTGTTCCTTCTACTTTACACCGGTGTGTAAAGTTTGAACATGAAGGGCATTCCTATACCATTCCAGCTGACCCATCACCTTTCAAGACCTGCAACATGCTTTACCGGCCCAATGATGTCCTTGTACCTGTTAAGGCATCTACCTCCTACTTACATCTTCTTCACACACGACCCCATCCACCAGCGTGCCATCCCCATCTCACCTCTGCCCAAATCTTCTATTCCCGCCATGTTGTTGTCGCCTCTACCAATCACACTTCAGCTTCCCAACTAATTGACACCTCCACCGATCTAACTCCTAACACTTCCTCCATTCCAGCCACCAATATATCGACCACTGATCCCTTAGAAGGAGTTTTTCAATGCCTCACTATGGGGGAGTATCACTGTACAATGTCAATACATTCCTTACTCCACAAGAATATGGAAACCTTCACCAACATCCTCACTATGATTACCACATAGGCGAGCATCTCCTTTATGGTCCTCCCCATCTCCGTACCCATCTTACCTATGGGGGACTTGACATTTCCACTTATACACCCAAACCACCATCACAAACCCAACCTTTTTCGGCTGACCTTCAGTCACTTACCAACCGCCACTTTGCTCACACTTTCCTACACCATTGTGCCTGGAAGGGTTTCAGCTTTGGCCTTTATGAGCAAGGTCGTCACACCATTATTTCATGTACCACACATAAACACAATGATCGTAGTGGTATCAGTTTTGCCAAACTACCTACCAAAATCCCCGTATTGAACTCATTGAAGACATTGACCCCTCTCCACCTTCTTCACCTACCCCACCTTCACCACCTTCACCAACGGAGTCGATGGATCCTAAATCTATCCCTCCTACCTTTTTTTTCCATAAATACCATTTCCTTGGGACCTCTGACCTATCACCGTGATGGCGAGGCTCCTTCCTCTCTTCCTTTCTTGTATCCTGACATGATAGGGGACGATACTCCTTCTATTAATGTCGTTCAATGTCAAGATGATGAGTCCATACTCACTTACCTTGGTGCTGAAGACTCTTATATTCACCGGTCATTACCTTATGAGACGCAAACAATGTTGAATGAATCGACTATCAAAGTCAACATCCACATCCCCCACA
Organism: Taxus wallichiana var. yunnanensis; assembly: GCA_018340775.1. Lineage (NCBI taxonomy): Eukaryota > Viridiplantae > Streptophyta > Pinopsida > Cupressales > Taxaceae > Taxus > Taxus wallichiana. The sequence goes on along the minus strand of CM031242.1, from coordinate 757,137,775 downwards.
TTCTCAAGATTGGCCATCTCTGGATGTTCTTTGAAAGAAGCCCTTATTTTCTTAGAACTCATAGCATGATTTTCTTGGTCCTATCTTTGCATTTACACCATTGATCCCACTATCGTGGTCCACAACATTGTGACCATCCCCGATGCCAAACCCGTAAAACAAAAGTTGAGGAAAATGCACCCTCGCATTGCTCTTCTTGTCAAAGAAGAACTCCAACCTTCTCTCGATTTCCTTCATCTTACCCATCCATTACCCCCATGGATTTCTAACATCATCCCTGTCACTGGCCATGAGGGATTCACATTTGCACCATTTCCATGATCTCACCTTATGGATGACTTTCTTCTACCTGGAATTGACCGGTTGGTTGACCTTATCTTGCCATGAGATTGCTATCACTTATGGATGGTTTCTCGGTTATAACCAAATCTTTCTCCCCTAGAGGATCACACAAAACCATGTTCATTACCCCTTGGGGACCTTCATTATCAAGTCATGCCTTCCGCCTTAAAAATGCTTGGTGCCACTATCGGTGGGCTATGACTTACATCTTCTATGATATCATGCATCGCATATTGGAAGATTACGTGGATGATCTCTTGGCCAAATCTAAATGTCGCATTGAACACCTCGCCATCCTCAAACCATATTTGACCGCCTCATTAAATATTGTGTCCGCCTTCAGCCTAAAAATTACATCTTCGCAGTTCTCTCAAAAATTTCCTAGGATTTATTGTTTCCCTCCGTGGTATCGAAGTTGACCTTGCTAAAGTCAAGGCCATCCTCGAAATGCCTCCACCCACTAACCTTAAATAACTCCGTAGCCTGCAAGGTAAACTACAATCTATTCATCGATTTATTTCCCAACTCTCTGACCATTGTCAACCATTTCATCACCTTCTCAAAAAGGATGTCTCTTTCAAATGGGATGACGACTGCCATAAAGCTTTTGAGGCCTTAAAGCAATACCTTCTCCAACCACCCATACTTATTCCACCTAAAGATGACCAACCCTTCTACCTATACATCTCAGCTACCAATCACTCTCTAGGAGCCATGCTCACTCATCGTGATGAAAAACATAGGGAGCATGTGGTTTATTACATAAGCCATACCCTTCTGGACTATGAAACCTAATACACTCACCCTGAAAAACTTTGCTTAGCCTTAGTTTTTGTTGCCACCAAACTTCACCACTACCTACTCAACCATAAAACCTATGTTATAACCAACACTGACCCCTTGCACTTTATGTATGCTAAACCTTACCAAAATCAACGTGCCGCACGTTGGCTCATGCTCCTTGCTGACCTAGACCTAGAATTCATCCACCAAAAATCTATCAAGGGCTAGGCCATTGCTGACCAGCTCGCTGATGCACCTCTTTCTGGGAATCAATCTTTGAACTTTGATTTCCCTGACGAATCCATTGCTAACCTCTCTTTGGATGATGACCCATACCAAATGACCTTATTTTTTGGTTCCAAATGTCAGCATGGGGGTGGTGCAGGTGTTATCCTCATTCCTCTTGATGGTGAACCCATGCCTTTATCATTCAAACTCGACTTCAGTGCACTAACAATGTCACTAAATACAAAGCACTCGTATTGGGTCTCATGACTTGCCTATGCCTTAGATTTCAGATCCATTAATATCTTTGGTGATTCTCAACTGGTAATAAACCAAGTCAATGGTGTTTATCAGTGTCATAATGAAATAATTCAAGAATACAAATGTTACATTGGCATCATGTTGACTACCTTTGACCGCTATAAAATTCAAACCGTTCCGTAATCCACCAATAAATTTGTGGATACCATGGCCTGCCTCACTTCCCAAATACCTACTTCACCTACTGATTCAGACATCTTTGTTACCATAAAACACATACCAAGACCTTCTTATAAATCTTGTTGTGTTAACCTCATCTGAACTACCTCCCTAAACACACAAGACCTTTGGTATAAGCAGCTTGCGGACTACCTTTCCCTTTCTATATTGCCTCCTGATCTCACACGTAATGGACAACACACCTTTCTCAAAAAGGCCTCTCGTTATGTCATCATGGGTGGCCTTCTCTATAAACGAGGCTTTGACGGTATTCTCTTATGATGCCTCACCAGCTCTGAAATCCCCTATACCATTAAAGAAGTTCACGATGGCATATGTGGAGGTCACTTCAGTGTTCTTGCTTGTTGCTAAGCATATTCTTCACCTCGGCTATTATTGGCCGACCCTTGACCATGATTGTTGTGACTATGTCAAACACTGCATGTAATGTCAACAAAATTCCAACCTTCATCATACACCCAGTCATGCCTTACAGGTCGCTCGTGACCTTTGGCCCTTCTCTCAATGGGGTTTGGATCTTGTCAGAGAAATCAATCCTCATTCTTCCCAATGCCATCAATGGATCATAACTACTACCGAATACTACACCAAATGGGTTGAAGCCATGCACTACCCCTCATCTCCACTAAAGAGAAAGATATGTGAGTTCATCAATCATCACATTATTTATCGCTTCGTGTCCCACATCGCCTTATCACTTGATAATGACAAATAATTCAAAAAAACTCTCTGAAAGCTTTGTGACACTTTCAGTATCCAGCTTAGCTTCTCCTCACCATATTATCCACAAACCAATGGCCAAGCTGAATCCACCAACAAAACCCTCCACAAAATTCTCATGAAAGTAGTGAACGATACTGGGAAGGATTTGCATACACACATTCCTTTCATCCTCTGGGCATACTGTACTAGTATTCACACCTCCACCGCTGCCACTCACTTTTCTCTCTAGTATGGTACTGAGGCTGTTTTTCCTCTCGAAGTCCAATCCCATCTCTCTCATATCTCCCTTTGAAGATATGCTCACTGATGATGAATTTCACTAGGATCGTTTAGCACAACTTGAGTTATTAGACAAACGTCTTCTTCATGCCCTCGATCATCTTCAAGTCTACCAAAAATGCATCAAGCGTGCCTATGATAAACGTGTCCATAACCACACCTTCAAGGTCGGTGATCTCGTCCTCAAGGAAAATCAACATGTAACCAAAGCAGAAAAAAAAACGGGAAAATTTTCTCCTAATTGGCTTGGACCATACTTCGTGACCCATGACTATGGATCAGGTGCTTATCGCTTATCTTCACTTGATGGTAAGCCCGAACCTGAGCCCCTCAATGCCTTGCATCTTCGACCATTCTACTATTGACTTCTAGTCCTACATTACTATTTATCTCATTCATGCTCATCCCTTGAGCACCATTTACCTTTCTCTATTCCACACCTCCACTTCAACGACTAAACAAGAATCCTGTGATTACCCGTCACCCTTTTTCCTTATCTTAAATATGTGCACCACGGCTCTACACATGGCATGATTCTCATGGATACTTTTTGTCTTCTTTTAGATGAGATCCCATGGTTGTTCACCCTTTCCTTCTCAACAAGAACCAAATGCTTCGTTATAGTCTTGTCCATGACTTAAAAGCCAAAAAAAAAAAAAGATGAATCCCTCAGAAGGACATCTTCCAATATAAGGGATCAACTCCTTGAGTCAAACTTCCAATACAAAATATGAATCCCTCAAAAGGACATCTCCTACCTTCAATTATCACTATAAGTAGACTGCTCCCTCGAAGGACAACTATAAAAAGCTCACAACTCTCTACATAGTCTATCCAAAAAGAGGACTATTTTCTCAAAATCAAAATTCAGAAGCTTCCTGCATCGATCAGCTTTGCGAAGACCTCAAGGAGACATATATTCATCCCATATAGACTTCCCACATCGATCAGTCTATCTCAAAAACAAAAAGAAAAATAAAAAGAAAAAAAAAATTTTTTGTTATGGACTTGCCTATTGTGAGCTTGGCTCTATTGCCCAAGGCATTTTTCTTCCCATTTTATGACCCACTTACCTTCACCTCCTTACCCATTTTCTTGTCACTTCATGCCTCAAGGGACCTACTGAACCTACGACATTTGGTGATTCTGACTATTCTTCACCTTTAGAGTAATCAATCATGCAATGCCTTTAGGGTCTTACGTTCACTAGCCTATTTGTAGATGTGTTTCATACGTTTTGATCCTTGCCAATCGGGTGGCTTTCTTGCCCCCTCTTATCTTTTCTCTTCTTCATTACCTTTTGATCTTCCTGTATAGGACTAGACCCTTGACACCTGTCTTTTGGGATTTTCTTCTCACACCTCAATCAACCTAAAATCACCCATACCTATCTACCTATATTCCACCTAACCTAATCAACCTTGACCCAATCATACCTATGACCTCAAACCCAACCTAACTATCAACCTCACTACCTATTCTTTTATCTTCTCATATTCTTCCCTAGCTTATGGGAGAACTACATCGGTTTGAGGTCCCTTTTCACCGGGACTATGTAGGCAACACTTCTAGGGCATGGGGCCCTAGAAGGTTAGCTCGGCCACTCTTTACCCTAACCATTTTCCTCACCCTTACCTAATTTCCTGTTCATCTCAAAAACCTTGACATTTAAACCATATACCACATAACTTTTACCACTTATATTATTTCACATTTTCATACATAACCAACATTTTTCACATTTTACACTATCTCATGCATTTACATTGCCATTTGTTACCAAAATACCAAAATGAACATCCATGCCTACCACCTAACTCAATCCATGCCTAAACCACCTGACTCGATCCATGCCTAAACCGACCTGACTCAATCCATGCCTAAACCAACTTGACTCAATCCATGCCTAAAATGACCTGACTCGATCCATGCCTAAACCGACCCGACTCCATCACGCCTAACTCACCTAATTTCCACCATCCATCAAACCAAAAACCCATATCTCATCTAATACCAAAGTACCAAACCCATATCTCATCTAATACAAAGTAACAAATCCATATCTCATCTAACACAAGCCATAAACCAATATCTCATAAAACACATCAACACATCACCAAATACCATGAATCTCATCATATAAATCAATAACTGTGTATCTCAAAATCCATGTCTGTCTCATCATGGCCATCATCTCAAAAAATGTCGGCACGCAGGCCGATATACAATATGAAATGTCATCGGCATGCAAGGCCGGTCTCATATATACAAAAAGAATGAATGAATCAACACAAATATCTTCGGCTCATAGGCCGGTATCATGTACAAAAATAAATACAAAATATCTTCGGCACACAGGCCAGTCTCATATATAATACACACAAAAATGACTCGGCACACAGGCTTAGTCTACATCAGGTCAATCATCTCCCCATCTGATGTTGGGGAATGCTCCCTAAGACTATGTCTCTCTTGAACCCTTTTGCGCTTGCACTATCGGGGCACGGCACCTACCTCACATTTTGCTAATGGCCTCTCACCATGGGCTGGCCACGACCCTATCCATGGGCTCGTTGGCCCCCTGTACTCTCCCCACTTTGAGTGCGGGATCTGGTCCTCTCACTAGAGGCCTGCTGTGCTCTGTACTTGGCATAAGAGGGCACATCTAGCCTCGGCAGACTAACAAATGATCCTGATAGTACCATGCCTCTCCTAGGGCATCTTTGAACCTGGCCATGGGCATTGTCTGTGGTGGTGTCATGGGTCCTGCTACCTGTGTGGGTACCTGTATAATGGGACCCTGTCCCTAAAACCACCACTTTGGGCCTGTCTTTGGTACTAGAGCTTGAGTTGGCCCAAGAATCGTGCACGTGCTGTATCTGGGCCTACAGGGTAGTAATCTATGCAATGTGTTCTTTGTCACCAGCCTGCCATGTAGACCTGTAACCTGCCCTTGCGCTGTGGCCAACTGGCCCTATAAAGCCTACACTGCTCTGTAGAGTGGCCATCTCCCCTCCATCTCCATCTCCACTTACCTCCTCTCCATCTCCATCTCCCCTGCCTCTACTGCTGCCGTACCTATCCTACCCTACTTGAGCTGTGCATTGTCTATCTGGGCCTGTAAGATGGCAACATGTGCCTTTGAACTTGTAAGTTGCCCTACGCATGATCCAAGGCCGCATCACCAAAGTAGCCACCTGCCCCTCTAGGGCGTCTCTTTGAACTATGATGGTGGCTAAGTCTGCTTTACCCTAACCTCTATGGTATAGCTCTCAACTGTGCCACCCACCACCTTTTGTACCCATCTACAACCCCAACATCATCAATTTGTATATCTACTAGCTGCTCCTCCTACCTAGTCGGTACTGTGGGTCATGGTGGAGACATAGGTCTCTCCACGTCATCTCTCTGTACTGTGGGAAGGGTGGTGGTACGCCCTGTACCAATCCAAATTGGTGTCTAACCCACTCTATGGGTATCCACTCATGCTCTCCCGCTCTCCTCCCCTCTATCCACAGATGTATCTGTAGCCCAGCTAGCTCCGTGGCCATCTGTCTATATGAAGGGAAGCCCACATAGGCCTCCAAATGATGTCCACCCCGGACAGCCCTCTAACAACCTCCTGTAATAAGCTACATCATGCATAGCTCTGCACCTCGGGCCTCTCCCATGGCTGGTACCCACCACCTATACCCCACTCTCAAAACTCTCCGTGGGAATGCATCTACCCGGGCATCCCCACTGGTCGAACACAAACAATGTGCTTGTATGCCCAACAATGCAATAATATAATGCAATAGATGTTGAACCTCCATAGTCACCCATAGGCCCATAGCTCTCTATAAACTCGCGTCAACAATGTAGGTGCCCATGCGAACCGTGTTCATTTGTATCATCATATCATGGAGGACTCCCATCAGTGACCTCGGAATCTCCCCCTCTGCATCCGGCAGTGCGAAGCAGCACACTACCTCCATCAAGAGTACAACTAACCTCATCTCCTCTAGATGAGCTCTATACATCACTCCATAGCTTAGGCTAGCACTATGGAACGTCAGGTCCACTACACCCTCACCAAAAATGGGTGCTAGTAGCTCCTCAGATGCCTCTGAAGAGATGGAATACACTGGGCCCCAATATGGGCAACCGCAGGATCCTATAGACGTCCTCTAGGGTGATCATCATCTCACCTATCGGTAAATGGAAGGTGTTGGTCACCGAGTCCCATCTATCGATGAGGGCAACCATAAGACTCACCTCCTAGACTACATGCCGGTAGCGCCGCACACCTATCAATCCCACCTCTGCCACATGCTGCCACTCCACCTGTGTCATGATCACCCGTACTATCAATAACAAGGGTGGCACCTAGGCCCTCATCTATAGCTCGTCTCGGGCCTGCATCCCGCCAAATCATTGTATTAGTATACCCTTCCCAACTTACCTTATTTTACCCCACATCCCGAACCTATCTACCCTACCTACCTATTTACCCTAATCCTCACCCACACCTACCCAAACCCATCTACCCTACCTACCTACCCTAACCCTCACCCACACCTACACAAACCCATCCCCCCGAAACTCAACCTTACCCTCACCCGAAACCACCCTCCACACTTACCCACTTACCCTACTTTTTCACCCTAAACCCTTCCCCTCTCACCTAACTTCTTTCACACCTTACCCTTACTCTCTTCCCTTTTGCTAGCCCACTTTACCCTTTGGCCTAACTTCCCTTGGCATTGGTCAATATCCTCTAACCAGACGTCGGCCTCATCCGACCACGGTCTTCCCTTGATCGGCATTTTCACTATTCTTGTGATCGATACCAAATCTCTCCACCGACCTCACCTCTATTTTGACCCAATGTCAATCATTATCATTCTCTTTTTCCGCTTATTTTCCGATCCTTGCCCCCATTTTTAACTTTTCCATCCTCCAATCACCACCGAATCTCAACTTACCCAATCAACTTACTCCACTTGATCTCCTCTGCCCCACCTCCCACTCCTCTAACCAATCCCGCTCTCGTGGCTCACCAACATGGCTCACCAAAGCTCTTTGATGCTCTCTTTTTTCCTCTTCCTCTTCTCTCTCTTCCTGTCCTTTTCTCCTTTTCCAAAATGCACAAATGAATTTTCAAATGTGGGTTTTTCACTTTTTATATCCTACCCGCCTCGACCGATGTCGGTTTACCCTTGACCACCGACGGTTGTGTGCCTTTGTCAACCGCCATCGGTTTCCCTTGACCGTCACCGGTTCATCCCGACCGATGTTGGTTACCCTGGATAGTCATTGCCCTCCCATTTACCTAATTTTGCTTCCCTCCCCTTTCTTTTGCCTCACTTACACCTACCTGGCCCACTTTACCTTCCCCTCTAGCCCTCCACTTTTGTCACAAATCTCTCGTTAGCTATTGAAGCCTTATTATCTTACCCGTACCTCGGCCTTACTATGTTGTGACCTATCTAACTGGACCCAAAAAGCTGTATGTGACCTTTGACCCAATGTGCTTGCTATACCTTGCCGCATTGTTACTGTGTTGTTTGACCTAATGACCTTACCTTTCCTATTGCCATGACCGTTTATCTTGACCCTACCTTTGGTGTACTGGAACATACCCAAACATCCCTGCACCTAACCTACGTTGTTCTTCCGGACCTTATCCTATACCTTGGATACTAGATTCACTTCACCCTTGTTTGGATAAACCTATCGACCTTAGACAATGTAGAGTTTGCATGCTCTTCAACGTGGTACCGTGTCGCAGTTTATACGTGTGCATGCGTTCAAGTGCCACTACCTTTGACCTTGGCCCATTTAATTGTTTACCGATATGCCCGATTTGCCCTTTATTCCTTTCCCCATTTTCACCTATCCTTCTTCACACCTACTTTTATCAAACCCTCTCCGATTCGCCTGTCACCTCATCGGTTCCTTGTTTGAGTAGGATCACCCTCATTCCCACTTGGGCAACCACACTCTATTCTTGTTCATCAACCGCTTACCAATACAAGCTATGCAACAAGAAGGGGAAAAATGTCGACACCAAAATCATGTCGTAATTACCTTGGTCCCCTACTGCAGCCCTATAATCACCTACCTCATACACCCCACATGTTAATTTAATTACTTTAATTAAATTAACACTATTTACCTCCATACACATTAATTTAATTATTTTAATTAAGTCAATGACCTTTTACCCACACACATATTAATTTAATTATCTACAATAAATTAATTCACTACCCTCACACACCTATTGTTAGGAAATAAGGGATAAAATATGCGAGAATAATCCCTCACGAATCACATCGGTAGAGATTAATATGCAAAAATATTAAAGATCTCAAATAAAAGTGCGAGAATAAAATAACACAACACAAAGAGACAATGATTTAACATGGTTCACCCAATTTGGGCTACATCCACCAAGAATCGGGTTGCTCGATTTTATTACAAGCCACCACTCTCTCAATACAATACCCAGATCTATTTGAAGCTATGCTCAACAAACTCTCAGAATTCACACCCGAATTCAAAACACATCTGCAATGTTTTTCATACTTCTATCATATGCATAAAACCATATAAATAGACAACTGCTTAAGCAGCTTTTACAAAACCCAGGTATCAAAACCATAGGAAAAAAACCGTCCCATAAACCTATGGGTCAAAATCCCGCCATATGAGAAAATCACGTTTCTCGATGTATCGGGCATGTTTTAAGGCCCAATTTTTTCAGTGTGCCGTGCCCAACCCCTATACGGGGGCTCTGCCACCCCAGACCCCACTTGGGGCCCGGCCCGCCCCAGAACCTCGAGCGAGGATACATGAAAAGTTTACATTACTCTTAGTGTATAGTCTTCAACACTTTCATATATGAAAACAGGCTCCACAACCTAACAATCTCCCACTTGGAGACTATTTTTCCTCTGAGCAAGCTTCTCAACACTTCACTAGTTTATGTGAAGACCAACCAAAGCTGAACACAACTTCAGTTTTTTCCTTATGACCACCTTGGTCATCATGTTTGTAGGATTCTGACTGGTATGGATCTTCTCCAACTTCAACTTCTCTTCCTCCAAAGCTGTCCTGATGAAATGGTACCTTAACTATATATGCTTTGTCCTAGAGTGGAAAGTAGAGTTCTTAGCTAGGTGTATAACACTCTGACTATCGCTATGTATATGCCCCAAATCCTTAAGCAATTGTTGTAACCAAATCATTTCTTTGCTTGCCTTTGGGGCAGCAACATACTCAGCCTCTGTGGTTGAAAAAGCCACCAACTTCTGTAGTCATGAAATCCAACTCACTGCTGTCCCACCTACAGTGTAAACATAACCTGTCGTGCTCCTCCTACTATCTACATAACCACACAAAGTGGTGTCTCGACCCATCTTGTAGCACAAAATTGTCCCCATGGTCCCTCTCAAATATCGAAGGATCCACTTTACGCCTGCCAGTGATCTCTACTTGGATCACTCATAAATATACTCACCACTCCCACTGCATGGGCAATATCAGGCCTAGTGCACACCATGGCATACATCAAACTACCAACCATTGATGAGTAAGGTACCTTGGACATCTGGTTTCTCTCCTACTCTTTCTTAGGACACTGTTCCTTTGATAACTTGAAGTGGCCTGCCAAAGGAGTCCCAACCGATTTAGCATCCTGCATATTAAACCTCTCCAAGACTTTCTTAATGTACTCTTCCTAAGATAAAGTCAGCTTCCGTTCCTTCCTATCCCGAGATATCCTCATACCAAGGATTTGTTTGGCTACCCCAAATCCTTCATAGCAAAGGATTCACTTAGTTGCTTCTTGAGTACTTTTATTTCCTACATGTTTTTACCTCTGAACCAATATGTCATCCACATACGATGACAAGGATAATATAATCGCCATCCTCAAATTTCTTTATATACACGCAATGGTCAGAATGACATCTAATATAACCTTGCTCCATCATGAAGCTATTAAATTTCTTATACCATTGACGTGGAGCTTGTTTCAAGCCATACAAGCTCTTCTTCATTTTGCACACCATATCCTCTTTACCTTTTACCTCATAGCCCTCTGGTTGTTACATATATAGTTCCTCCTCTAAATTACCATGGAGAAATGTAGTCTTTACATTAAGCTATTCTAAGTGCAAGTATTCTGCTAGCTCGCAACTATTCCTAGAACGGTTCTAATAGAAGTCATTTTTACTACGGAGAAAAAATCTCATCAAAATCTATACCTTTTTTCTCAGCAAACCCCTAACTGTGCCTTGTATCTTTTCTTGCCTCCTTCTACCTATTTCACTTTAAACACCCACTTGTTCTATAATGCTCTTTTTCCTTCGGGTAGTTTGTTAGTGCAAAATCACAGCACCCCTGGATGTTGATCAGATTTCTAGGTTGATCACTCTAGCATCCAGTGTGATTGCACAACATTGAATCCTTTCTTTGAGTGTGGGACTCGTGAAAATGAGAAAGGAATCTCCAGAGAAGGCTGGTTCCTCTCCTAAACTACCTGCCACAAGCTATTCCAGTGCAGGCAAGCTAATCTAATCCTAATCTAACCATGCCAAGGAGACAGAGAGAGAGAGAAAAGGGAAAAACAACAAAAGCCTACACTAAAACGGTGATACACCAGAGAAGGAGAATGTTGAACATCTATCAAAACTGCCATGGAACAAGGAGAGGTGAGCAATGGGAAGGATGGACAGATGCATCACAAACCCAAGGATAGATTTCACACAGAAAATGTCCCAAAACTCCATGAACACAGCTCCAGACCTGCAATGAACATTCAAACTTGCACAAATACCTGCAATGAAGAGAGGCAAGAAGAAAACAAGTGAAAAATGAGCAAGGATGGACAGATGCATCACAAAACATGTTTTTGTTGCTTCAAAAGTTTGCACAGAACATCATTTCAATAGTAAAAGGCAAAAACGCCATTACAGAGCAAGGGAGGAGGTTCGAACTCCATTTTCAACCCTGGAGAAGAAAAGAAGGGAGGGCAGAGCTGAAAAGATGAACCACTTGTAATCTCTCCAAAATGAGCCAAATCTGGCCTTTTACAATGCATGGGTCGAGCCCAGGAGAGAGAAATTGTGGGAAAACATGCAAGAACCCAACCATTGACCAAAACGCATTCTTCATTAAAATCGGTGGTTGAAACATCACTTCTGGCCATGCTGAAGAAGAATGTGACCCATGTGCATTAAATCGAGTTGTTGAAACATCACTTCTGGCCGTGCTGAAGAAGAATGCGACCCATTTGCATTAAACTGGTTGTTGAAACATCGCTTCTGGCCATTACTACGCGCCAGAGACGTTTCTTGATTTTATCTCTCCAAACTGAACCAAAATGCAATATTGACCCCAGAATCATGTAGAGAATTTCATAAGCTTTCCAATGATATAAAGAACGTGCAAATCTGAGCTCTGGATTGAAAGATATGGTGATCTCGAATATTTTAGGGCAAAAGCAGGCAAAAGCAGGCAAAAGCAGATTTTTGAATTTTTTCCCGCGCTCTGCCACTTGGATGACACGTGTCAGGAGCTGATTCACCACGCAATTCTCTTTCCTCCACCTCCCATGGGTTTCCCTTTGAAATTTTGACGTTTTTATCACTTTGGGAATTTTTCCATTTTTTCCTTGCCCCACTGCCACTGGGACACGTGGCACACTTTGGTTGGTTGACAGGGGTGTGGGGGCATATTTTACCTTTTAATCTTGGGCTTTGAACTTTTCTAAATTTCCAAAATTCTCCCCGAGCTCCGAACTCGCCTTCTCCTTAGGACACGCGTCTTCCTTTTATTGGCTCGGGCCAATGCTCCAACTCGCTCCCTTTGAACTTTTAGGCCCAAAATACTTAGTCAAAATTTTTATTGCCTCCCTATGTGACATCGTCACATTCTGATTCGTTAGCGGCTTTTTTGGGTCTTCACGTCCCACATGTCCCTCTCGTCCCGGTGTCCCAAATCGCTAGGACAAATTTCTCCGATCCGCCCGATTTGGGCTTCCTGTCCCCTCTTTGAGGCGAAGACACGTGGCACATTTCCATTGGCTCTCGGCTCTTTCGGCTCCCCGCATCCCACGCGTACTTTTGGCCCTGGATGTCCCAAACGAAAGTTCTGTTTCACCATGTGAACTGAACCGGCTTCGTGTCCTTCGCGTATTTTTGTCCCAAACCCCAGGACTGCTGCGAAGCAAGACTTAGGCAATTTTCTTCATTTTTCCCGCCTTTTCGCGTCCATTGCGTACCTACGGCCCAGATGTCCCAATTCTTTGTGTGGACCGCCTGGAGGCTTTTCAGCCGGTTCGTGCCTGACGTCCCGATCATCCCGGACCAGGACTTAGCCGATTTTCATGATTTTTTCTCGCTGCCTTGCTTGGTTTTTGCAACTTTTTCACCCTTTTTAGAACTTGCTCTTTTCTTCTTGGACAGGGAGTTAGAGGGAAACTCGAGGGACCCGAAACATGATTTTGGGCCTTGAATCAATCTATCTTCTCGGGATTGAATAATCGATGCATGTTATCTAAATTACCACAGGGAAATTTTGGACAACGAAAGTAGCTTTACCAAATCCCATGTCCGGTTCTCCATGAGAGCCCGATGCTCCTCATCCATGGCTTGCTCCCACTTCTTCCCGAAATCTACCTGCATTGCTTCATCAAAGCTCTCTGGCTCTCCACTATCGGTGAGTAATAAATAATAAAAGAAGGAGAAAAACGTTCGTGGTTCTCTTCTTACCCTAGAAGACATCCTCAATATAGGAGTTTGGGGTTCCTATTGAGGGGGTTCTGAACCCGATTCATGTGTCACTTTCAAATCTGGAAGATCCTCTACCATTGCATATTCTTTCTTGGATTCTTCCCTATTTTCCCGCAATCTTTGTTTATACATGACTTTCTCATTAAAGACTACATCCCTAGATCGAATGATTTTCTTGTCCTTAATACTCCAACATTTATATCCAAAGTCATCACCACCATAACCAATGAAGGTACATTTTTTTGATTTAGCCTCTAGCTTGGTCCTATCATCCTTGTCTATATGAACAAACACCTCACATCTAAAGACTCTAAGAAATGAATAATGAACTTTCTTACCATACCAAGCCTCCTCATGTATGCCTCCATCCAAGGCACTTGAGGTTCCTCTGTTTATTAAGGACACATCTGTGCTCACCACTTCTGCCCAAAAAGAAAGAGGTAGTCCTACATGTAACCTCATGCTCCTAGCACATTCCATTATTGTTCTGTTCATCCTTTCTGACACCCCATTATGCTGCAGAGTTCTTGGAACTATTTTTTCCTATGGATTCCATTCTTAGAACAATAATCATCAAATTCATTGCTGCAATACTCCCCTCAATTATCTGACCTGATACATTTTAGCTTAAGACCTGTTTCATTCTCTACCAAGGCTTTCCATTTAACAAAAGTGTCAAATACATCAGATTTGTTTCTAATACAATAAACCCAAACTTTCCTTGTTGCATCATCAATAAAAGTAACATAATAACTTGAACCCCCAAGAGATGATACCTGAGCCGCCCCCACACATCAGAATGCACCAACTCTAACTTACTCTCTTTCTTTGTAGGTCCAACCTTGAGAAACCTTACTCGATTTTGTTTCCCATATATGTAGTCCTCACAAAACTCCAAACTTATTTCTATATATCTAGGCAAATCCTTATTTATGATCTCCATGCCCTTATGGCTCATATGAACAAGCCTATAGTGCCACAATATTACAAACATTAGTGCTATAATTGGTTAAATACAAGGTTCCAACCTTCTTACCTCTTGCCACCACAAGAGAACCTGGTAACTTTCCAAGAGTCCACTTAAATATCACAAGACAACCATCACTTCCCAACCGCTTTGTCGATATCAAATTTCATCTTAATGTAGGCACATTTTTGACATCCTTCAATAGCCAAGTATTCCCATTCTACATCTTAATCAATGTAACCTTTTCCAACTATGCTTCAAGGCTCATCATCACCAAGAAAAATATGCCCAAAATCCTCTTGAACATAATCAACAAAATAATGCCTATGTGGAAAAGCATGGAAAGAAGCCCCGAATCTAAAACCCAAGATTCAGTAATATTGTGCAAAGAAAGAATCAAAGCATCCTGACATACATTACCCGTTGCCACATTTGCCTCCTTGTTTTCTTCATGTTGTTTCTTCTTGTCCCGAAGCTCCCAACAGTCCTTCTTTGCATGCCTAGACTTTCCATAGTGCTAACATACTATCTTGCTTTTGGATTTTGACCTTGTCGATCCTTTGATTTTCCATGGCTTCCTCTATTCTTCTAGTCTCCCTCTAGTTTCCACTGTCAAAGCATTCCCTGAAGTAGAAGATTCACCAGAGATTTTTCTTCACATTTCCTCACTTAGAATCACCCCTACAACATCCTCAAACTTCAACTTTGAGTTAGCTGGAACCGAGTTGCTTCTTGCCATTACCAAGCTATTCCAACTCTCGTAAAGAGCACGTAACTAATAAATCCCTAACTTCTTCATCAAATTCTATCAGAACTTGCTAGCATATTTACAATCGTATTAAAATCATTTAGATGATCTCATCTTTGAACCATTCTCGAGACATCTTCATATTAAACAAATTTTTCATTAAAAATATCTTATTAGAGGCGTAGGGTTTTTCATATAACTTCCCCGATGCATCAATCAGTTCTTTTGTAGTCTTTTCCTTTGAAACAAGAAATAATACCGAAGATGCAAGACACAACCAGATTGTCCCAAGTGCTTTCCTATCCAAAGAAATCCCATTCTATATCTATCATGCTCGAGGGTTTGTTCACCTTCTTAGACATCGAGTATAAATATCCTTCCGATAAAGGTAATCTTCCATCTACATCTTCCAAAGACTCGAAATTATTCCCGTTGAATTTATCAACCCTAGATCTTCCATCATCTCGCCATAGCTCCCACTCAAGATAAAAATTCCCGCGATTCAACACTTCAAAGAAACCAAACCAAAGCTTTGCTTTGATACCAATTGTTAGGAAATAAGGGATAAAATATGTAGAATAATCCCTCACAGAATCGCAACAGTAGAGACTAATATGCATAAAATATTAAAGATCTCAAATAAAAGTGCAGAATAAAATAACACAACACAAAGAGACAATATTTAACGTGGTTCACCCAATTTGGGCTACGTCCACCAAGAATCACTTTGCTCGATTTTATTACAAGCCACCACTCTCTCAATACAATACCCAGATCTGTTTGGAGCTATGCTCAACAAACTCTATAGAATTCACACCCAAATTCAAAACACATCTGCAATGTTTTTCATACTTCTATCATATGCATAAAACCATATAAATAGACAACTACTTAAGCAGTTTTACAAAACCGTGGGTATCAAAACCATGGGAAAAAAACCGTCCCATAAACCTATGGGTCAAAATCCCACCCATATGAGAAAATCATGTTTCCCGATATATCGGGCACATTTTAAGGCCCAAAAAAATGAAATGTGTACAGTACTCTTAGTGTACAGTCTTCAACACTTTCACAAGACTCTTAGTGTACAGTCTTCAACACTTTCACACATGAAAACAGGCTCCACAACCTAACACCTATTTAATAAAATCACCTTTATTAAATACACTTCACCTAACCACCCCCATCATTTGACCCATTAACCTAAACCCTAAGCCAGTACCCAAAACAAACCTAACATTTCACCCATCCCCTCACCTCTCATTAAAAGCCTCCTAAGGTCGGTTTTTGTCCCGAGAAAAGAAGAGATCTTTATCAAGGAGTGGAACAACTTCCTAGGCAACCTTTTGAACAACTCCGAGATATCTCCCCCAAACCGACATCGGTTCACCTAAACCGATGTTGGTTCCCCTAAACCGATGCCATTTATACTAGGATGGACCAAATGCCTATTTAAACCCATTTACAGCTCTGTAATATGGGTTGCTTGTTGATCATTCATGGTTAAACCTTCGCATCAGATTTCCTTATCATGAATTTTATCTTTTAGACGCATTAACAAAGCAAGGATTAATTTGTGATTAGCCAAGACAACCAAGTTCACTAGCACAACAGTAAACTTTCTACCCAACATTCCCTAACACCGCAACCTCTTCATCCTTCTTCGATCTGTACCTCACGAAGAAGTAAGTATTCTCCTCTAATCTATTTCATTGGCTTATCTCATATTTACACCCCTCTCGTGATCACCCAACACCTTCTACTAACTCCATCCTTGCCTAAAACGTTTTAAACCTCGGGATCGTGTGAGTCCACTAGCCCCGATCTAACCGTCGTCGGTTCTCCCCGACCGCTTGCCGAGTACCCTTAAACCGACATCGGTCTCTATGTTCCTAACCTTGACCTGCAATGAATACTAAAACACCTTACCTATTGACCTAGTTTTTCCGAATCATACCACTGCACTGTGCTCCGTGACAATACTTTACCTCCCTGGATCTCCTTCTAGCCTAGCATGTTAGATTAGATCTAGCCTATTGCGTTTGTATGAGATACCTAAATCATATTAAATTACAAGTAGGACCATATTTACTTTATTTTCAGAATTGAATTGTTTTAAACATTGGGTGACAACCATCTAGGAAGTATTGCACTTTCGGGATCTAGCACTTGCTTTAGGCATTCCACTTTGCATATATTGTTTAATTCTTTTGGTGGTCTTTCTTTGATTCTTATACAGGGTAGTTCCTCCTAGCCAAAAGGAAGGTCTCACAATCAATTTGATTCAGAATTTAGATACGTGCACATACAACCTTCAACCATCTCGAACCAGGTATTCCTCTTACCAGCTTTACCTTATCTGTTTCATCAAGTACTTCTCAAAAACTAAGAAATCGGGTGAAACATCCATGCCAAAAACCAATTGAAATGGTGTGGCCTTATTCAACCTATTGTAGGTTGTCTTATATGCCCAAAGAATGGCGATACTTTGTCATCCCAATCCGTCTACCAACATCACGATCTTAGTCAACATGCGACTAAGTATTTTGTTAAATGCCTCAGTAGTTCCATTTGATTGAGGGTGATATGGAGTAGTTTTGTGATGGGCCACCATGAATTATGACAACATAATCTTGATCGTTTCATTGAGGAAGTGTGTACCTCTATCACTTGTTAAACTCAATGGGCATCCATACCTACTGATTATGTTTTCCCATAAAAATCTAGCAAGAATAGAAATAGCCGCTGTACAATCCTTTGTAGGTGCTACCTCTGCCCACCTTGTCAAATAATCAGTGCAAGTGAGGAAATACAGCGAACTAGTCCTTCGTGCCACTGGCAAGATTGATCTGACAAAGTTAATAACCCACTTCTCAAATGGTTATGTGCTAGCTATTGGTCGCAAGGGAATTTCATCCCTTTTTCCAGGTTTTCCAAGGCGTTGGCAATGGTCACAAGCCTTGCAAAACTCAATGCAATCTTGATAAATGGTCTCCCACCAGAGCCTTGCAAGTAGAATCTTCCACGCGGTTACATTTCCCACATAGTGTCCTCCCCGCAAACCCACCATGCACCTCTTCCATAAATACAATGCGCTCATGTTCTAGCACGCATCGACACAAAATCTCATCATGACCCATTTTGTATTGATCTCCACTAATTAGCATATAGGGCACGACGTGTGTGGCCAACTTCTTCTTCTCCAAGGCCTTCATTCCGATTGGCACCACACCCATTTTGAGAAATAATGCAATATCTTCTAAGCCTGAGGGTGCGTGCCATAACCTAAATAGTTGTGCATCTGGCATGGTATTCTCAATGCTTTACGTGTCCTCCTCAATCGATTCTGACAGATGATCGGTCCAAAATTACTTTTTCCTGGTTTGACAACCATCGTGAACTCGAATTCTTGGAACAATAGTACCCACCGACATATGTGCCCTTGTAGAATGGGCTTGTTCACCAAGTATTTCAATGCCATATGGTCAGTGTAAAATATAAATGGAGTTGCTAGCAAATACTGTCTGAACTTGTGAAGCACATAGATCATTGACAATGCCTCGCGCTCAGTTATAGTATAATTCTACTTTGCTTGGTGCTAACTTCCTACTTGCAAGTACAAAGGATGATCAACAATGCATTCACCAAAGTTGTGTAATTATCGATCCAATGGCGGTCCCTGAGGCACCAACATGAACATGGAAGGGCTTATCCCAAGAGGGGAATCATAGTATGAGCGTGGTGACAAGCCTATCCTTCAAAGTGTCAAATTCCTTCTGCTATGCCTCTCCCCAATGAAAGGAACTTTTATGTCTAAGTAACTCTTCTAAAGATGTGATGATCTTGGCATACCCCTTGATGAACTTCTTGTAATACCCCGTATGCCCAAGAAATCCATGCAATGTGCTTTGGC
Source organism: Taxus wallichiana var. yunnanensis (assembly GCA_018340775.1). NCBI lineage: Eukaryota > Viridiplantae > Streptophyta > Pinopsida > Cupressales > Taxaceae > Taxus > Taxus wallichiana. The sequence continues at coordinate 757,118,510 of CM031242.1, read as the reverse complement.
TAGTAGGTTCCCCTAACCCCACAATGACTGCAACTTTAGTGGGATCTACTAATAGGCCTTCCTTACATATGATGTGTCCCAATAATGTTCCAAATGGGGTAGCAAAGACACATTTCCTAATATTGAGGGATATCCTCAACTACTGACACCTTTTAAACATTAACCTTAAGTTGTCACAATGGTCCTTCACTAATCCATATACTATCCAATCATCTAGGTAGACTTGAAGAAATTTATGGATGAAGTCCTGGAAATCTTGTACCACAATGCGCGAGAACACAACAGGTGCATTCTTCAACCCAAATGACATGACTATACAGGTAAAACTTCCCACACAGTGGTGAAAGTTGTCTTCCTCTAGTCCTCCTTCACGATCCTTACCTGGTGATAGCCTAAAAATCCATTTGTGAAAGAGTAGACCTCGCGTCCTGCCACTCCCTCTAAAATTTCTTCAGTAAATGAGGTTGGGAAAGGATTAATGATACACACCGCATTCAGTCACCGTAATCAACACATATCCTTATCCTTCTGTCCTTTTTGATGCTAATTACCATTGGACTTATCCATTCTGACTCTTCAACAACTTCAATGATACTGATGCTATCATTTTATCTATTTCTTCCTTGACCTTCATGCACAGGTTAGGATTCATTCGGTATGGTATTTTCTAAACCAGGCACGCACCCTCCTTCAACTTAATTCTCATTTCCCCAAGGAATGGTGAATGCCTTTTATTTCATGATACCTGCATGGGAATAAATCCTCAAACTCACGTAAAATATCAATGATCTTAGAGACTTATTTCTCCGACCAATAGTCTCCAATGATTTCCTCCTTGGGTTCTACTCTTGAGCCGATGTTAACCTTCTTTGTCTTTAAAGGTTCATGATAGGCATGCGCCCGTTCATCAGAACTATCTATCACCTCACACATCCCTACTGAATGGTCAATGTCCAAGTTTTCTGCATCTTCCCCATCAATTATATAAACCATCTTTCCTTTTTATTTCTCTATACACACGTGCTCAAAGCGTATCTCTTCTGTTTCTTCTTCCTCAAAGCGCACTTCCAAGCCAGGTTCACCTAGCAATTCTAGTAGCCTATCTTCTTGCCATGGCACTATCCCCAATGGTAAGGTGCTTGAAAACCTACAATGCCTTATCCACCAAGGGTTTTGTACTCCGATATTCGAATGTTTGAATGAGATCAACCGCTAACTCTTACCAATTCCCTGTCTGGCGGCGTGTCTCAGCGTGGATGTACCATGCGCGCGCACAACCTTGTAGGGTGGAATACAACTTGTGAACCCATAATGAAGGTGGCAATGCTTTTGCGCTTCCCATCTAGGCTATTTCACATGCTTGTATATGGGAGGGAGCGGTCTCTTTACCATGGTAGTCTTTTATAGCCGTGGGTGCATTGCTCCTGCAAAACCTTATGGAGAAGGTAATTTTCACCTCATGCCATTCCAAGAGGTTATCTTGATGTGTCACCCACCAACGCGCAATAGTTTCGAGTAGGACATAGCTTAACATCCCTCTTCGTTCATTCTCCTTCTTCTATCGATCTTCCATCTCTTGCAAAAGATCTCAGGGAAGGCTCCTCTTGAATACTTAGGTAGCTTTTTTCCTCCTAGGCGCCAGACTGTACACACCTTTGTCACCTTTGTCACTAATCCTCTTAAATCTCGTCTGATTAACTCATAGGTCCCATGCACCCAATTATCACATGCTATACTGGTGGTGTCATTTAGGGACCGAGCATCCTCAAATTGGATAACTCCTATGGGATGGATTACCTCTGGGTCCCTAATTGAGCGCACATATATTCTATCCAGGACCTCTTCTCCCAAAGGTTTAGTATAGGGTGTTGATTTTCCATCAACTAGGGGTATGATGACTCATTCCTCCTTATTTTCAAAGCTTATGTATCCCTTGTTGAACCGAAGATCCGCATTGTTCTTATAGCACCATGGGCGCCCAAGTAATGCTTTGGGAAATTGTCTGCCTCAGCGAGTGCCAAGACTTTGAAGTCCCCAGTAAACTTAGCCCCTTGAATGGTGATAACTGCATCCTTTAAGACACTGATGGGAATTTCCTTCATTTTGTTTGCCATATACAACACATTCGAAGATGGATGTAATGTAGGTCTTCCCATTTGGTGTCATACATCCAAGGTGAGAACATTGACCTTCATGCCTGTGTTAATGAGGATATTACTAAGAACCATCCATCCACGACCGCATTTAACGTGATCTCCCTATCATATTCAAGGCTGTGAGGGGGAAGGTTTGCATGTAAGACCTACCTCTCGCGCTCTTCTCCAGCGTGCGGTACCTTATCTCTCAACCATGCCCCTAGTAAGGGAATAATATTCTCTTCCTTAGTATTTTAGATACTTCCTTGACCTCATCCAGGTCATCCTTTGCGCCTTGACCTTCCTTCTTTGCTCCTCCCTCCTGGACTACTCCTTTAGATACTAGATTTCTCCTTGTAAACTCTGAATGACATCCATGGTTTCTTGATATACCTTCTTTTGATGCGTAGGGTCTGGGTACTTCCCATGTACCACTTCTTCCCTTGAAACTAGGTTCTTTTGCCTTGGCATTTCCTTTATACGCACAACATCTGCTCTTGTTGTTACCATAACAGGTTCCAAGCTCCGCATCTCACATTACTTGTGGCATCCATTATGTGTCACCTTCTTAATGCTTACCATTACTTTGTGCCCTTATCTTTCCAGTGCTACTGATTCATATGCTCAAATAACTCAGGGCACTCCTCATACTTGTGCTTCTTCCCACACCATGAATATTGCAATAAGTCTGGGCACTCGTGCTTGTATTTGTTTGTAGATCCACAATTAAAACAGGTTCCATGTGGGAACTCACTTCTTCCTCCTCCGCGGTTACCATGACTACGAAATCCTCCGCAAAATCCCCTTTCACACGTGCCTCCATCTGCACGCTCCTCATCATGGCGATCATCACCCTTAGAACTACTGGCAATGCTGGTTTGACACACAACATGGTCAATGACCTCATGGATCTGGTCAATAAGCCGACAATCCTTGCTATCATGGGTCATAGAGGAACAAATCTTATAGTAGCAATATAAATTCTTTTGAATTACACGTTGTAACAAGGGACATCTACTTGCATCATGGTCCCCATGAAAAACCTCACAATTTACTACTACACGGCGCGTAATGTTTTCCCAGGGGGCACTATCCTTGGCATGCCCTCTACTTCACAATCTGTACACCACATTCCACTGCGAGTCTCATGAGCTGAGTTCATAGATAACTTTTCCAGCTTGCTTAGCCATAGCAGCGATTTGAGCTTCCAGAAATGGGCTAACACCAGTGTCAATGCTCCCAACAGCTTCAGCGCGTAGGGACAACTTCTAACGCCTCACACAGTGTCTCGTGAAAGTCTTATGAGATAAATCCCTTCTAAATGGGGTTATCAACCCTCTAATAAACCATTGAGAATGTTGTGAAGGGTGAATGGTATATGACAATTTTGACAGGAGAGTATTAAATTACGTGTCATACTCCCACAGGACTCTCTGCCATTCCTTGTTGAATTTCCTTAAGGGCGCTAATGCTCTTTTGTTCAAACTTAGAAATGTGGAATTCTGCTAGAAGGTGTTTTTCAATGTGGTGTAATCTACCACCGTCTGATGGGGGTCATAATTCCTATACCAACTATGTGCGTGCCCTTGCAATGTCATTGCAAATTGAAAATGGTTGCCTTCTGCTTCAGGGTTGTGATCCCTTTATGTGCTACAACACTCACACTTGTGAACGTGGTCCGTAACATCTTCAATACCCTATAACCTGACAAATGTAAAGACATCTCAAAGAAGACTTGAGGAGGTGGCTAGGGCCCTTATCCTCCTGATGAAGTTCCTTGACTTCCTTCGGTGTTTCCTCCTCTATCGGATTCACTAGATCCACCAGGTCCTGTGCCTCTAGATCCACCGGTTCCACCTCTAGATCCACCATTAGCAATGGGGGCTTGAAGCGGTCGTCGTACCTAAGGTCCCTAACATCCCACTAAATTACGTACCAACCATCTTTGAGATTGTTTCTTTGCAGATGTGTGTCCCGCGCCACTCCCCAATGTGTTACCCAAGCCTTGTATATTTTCTCCTTGTCTAAAAATTCCTCCGAATACTGGAATAGTATGTGTAGCTATAGAAGTGGGAAATGAAAAATTGTATCTCTTGGGTGCGATCAATCACTTCCACTGATACCAACTAGGTCAACGATACTCCTTCCTTGATATGGAAAACCAAGCGCCAGGGTTTGGTCACTAGGTGGGTTCAGATGCACGCTAATGAGTCTTCTTTCCCCACGTGACAAACTCTCATCGAAGCCGAAGGTGTCCATCTTATGCGCTTGCCAAGATGGGGTAACACAAACTTCTTAGGTTCCACATCCTTTGCGTGAACCTCAAATCCTTCCCACAATGTCTGCCTCCATATATCCATCACACTTGCAACCTCACATTATCTAGCAATCTCCCTTTCATGCGCTTCACTATACTTGAGCCGTCTCTCCTCCCTTTCTTTCTCAGTCATAATATCTGCCATCTTCCTCCACCCTAGCTTCCTCACCTAGTGCTTAGAATGGTTTAGCTGACCATTGGAAATGCCTCTAAACTCAAGGTAACAATCAAGATCTTCATTTCCAGAGGGATAACACGTAGAAATGATCCTCTGGGCTCCCGTAGAAACTCAAACTCAGCAATGTCCAGACAAGAATACATGGAAATAGCATATTCCAGGGTGTAGCTAGTCAACACTCCTTTCCACCAATGATCCACAACACGAGTCCATGTCAGATCTACATCTTGCAGCCTCTGGTACTCTTCTTGGGTCCACACGCATGATCTATAATACTAGCTTGATCTAGACGCATATGCCGAGAGCCATTCATACAGCTCTACTAGGAAGAAACAGAAAAAGTTTCATACAAATCATGGTAGAGGTTCTCTTCTACCCATCTACGTGTATCAAACTTAGGTCTAGTGTTGAATCTCTGAGAAAATTTGTCTTCATGTTCTTAAACCATGATTCAACACTTTCCAAGGTTAAATTCTCTATCATCACTCATTGCACAGATCATGATGTACGCTATTTCCCACTACAACTTCGAAAAGAGGTCCCGACAACGGAACCAAGATATAGTCATTTTTACACCCACCAAAGAACAAGGGAACCCCATGCGCGTCGAGCTATCACCAGGCCGTGGTCTTGGCGCTCACACGAGGAATGCGCGGGCGTCAAGTCTCTCCTTTATGTGAGTTTAGTGGGAAACATCATCTATGATAGGAATTTAAAGAGAGTGAGTGGAAACGAGACATGCAATCATCATAGAGCTCAAAATGGCTTCTAGACCAATGCAGTCATTCCAAGATAGAAAGATACTTTAACAAAATAGGAATCATATCAAACAAAAAGGAAAATGCATAAGGATTCATACTCATTTCATAAACATACATGAAACAAAACTATGAAGATATAAGGATGGACCAAAATCATTAATGATCATATTCAAATAAGTTGGTAACCTCATTACATCCATTAGATTCATTACAGAACATCACAGTATGGCAGACCAAGTCATACATCATAACTGGATCTATATTCCTTAGCTCTCAAAAAGAAAATTTACAATCCCAAGCCCCTTGATGCATCCTTCTCCTATATTTTATCTACCCAACCTAATATAACTCCTCACGGTGTTTCTGCAGAGCTCCGCTCTCTATCGATCTTCCCCCTTTTTTCCTCTCTACGGGCGCTTGTATTTATAGGTCCCTTGAACTACTAAACCACCTTTCTAAGGCTTCAGATCCGTCGCCAAGTTTCCAGATGTGGTCCTCCATGGGAGCATGCTCATATAGGATTGAGCTCTCTAGTCCTTGCCGTGATGGTCTTCTAGAAACCTCCATCACAGGGCATATTCCTTCTTAGGTCATCCTATCACCTTATCCACTCCGCATGCGCGATCAGTCATGATTTTCTCGTGTTCTCGCTCAAACGTCAAATACGATAAAGTCTCGAGACCTTGTTCTACCAGCGCAGTAACATGGTCCTTCTAAAACCCTCCTAGAACCACCGCCCTATGCGCGCTATTCTTGCACCCCCACCCTTCAACTTAGGCCTTGTGTGCCCATGCGTCTTTTTGTACTTAGTCAATATTTTAGGGGACCAACATTCTTTTTTACCTTAAACCCTAAGGGTTTTGCATAAATCGACTGAAAGGATTATTTTCCTCACCACTTGATTTTTTCTTGCCTAAAATGCCTCTAATCACCTTTGACATGTTTCTAAAAGATTTTCTAAGATTTTGATCTTGACAACAGGTTATCTTAGCCACTAAAACATGGACATGGATCAATATCTTCCTCTACTCTACTCGCCAAACATGGTATTATTGATTGTTAAGGGTTTCAAAATAAATATTATGTTTCTTCCTTTTTCAAGATCTCTGAAAGGTATTTCATACATTCTTAAACCTTTTCCTTCTTGAAACTTCAATCCTTTATTCTATAATCCACCCCAACTCACATATATCAATCTTTCCTTGCCAAAATCACCATTCAAAGCATAAAACTCATGCTAGCTGTTTACGAGACACAAAAGACTATTGTGTTCCTCTGTTTCCAAACACTTTAATCACCAATAAAATGATGAAAACATTCAAAACAATCTTGCAATTAATATCACAATGTATTTTAGCAATATTTGATCATGTGCATTCAAGTTTCCATTATGCTATACATAGAAAATAATCTATTAACAATGAGTTTGCAAACCAAAATGTCTTCCTCTTTCAATAACTTAAATCTTCACTTCTCTCATTCAATTGATCAATGATGAACAATAGTTATAAAATCCCTCCTATACCTCATTGGCTTGAATTAATTCATAATTGACCTCTAGGGTAACAATTCAAGATTTCATGTGGAGGTTACATTACAAGAAAAGAGATTAAGTGAGTTATTTGAAGGTTACATGACAAAACAAATTTCAAGTAGAGCCCCGATGACTCATAATGTCTATGATAACCTAAAACATGCTTTGAGATCACTTAAAGACCTTATACCTACCTAGAAAGCCAAAATTATCTCAAAGAAGATTCAAAAATTTAAATACGTAAAAATGGAGGAAACTCCATAGTTTGAATTTTTGACCTTTAAGCTCATAAAACCAAAATGTGATGACAACTAAGACACCTAAGGACTTATCAAACTCAAATTTTGCATGACATGCCTAAGTTATCCTTAGGAATGATGCTCATGTATCAACTAGTATATGATGTTATTGAGACCAACTAATCCCTAAATCTCATCACATCATCGTAATTAAGTTCATATGACTCAAATAGGGTAAACTACCTCTCTCCTTGAGCCAATGTGTGGATGATGTTTAGGAAGGTTTGAAGCATGTATACATTAATTTAGAATACTCCAAGACTCTATTTTTTTGATAAAACCCTGTTATGAATCTTTGTTCTACCATAAGGCTTAGTCCTAGAAATGTATTCATGAGAATTTTGGTGTTCCCATGTAGAAAGTGATTTTTATAATGAGAATGGTTTTAAAACTTTAGTAGAGAGGAAAAAAGAAACTAAAGTTTTAATATGTGTGTAAAAGTCTCCTTATAGGATATCTCTAACATCCTGTATAGTCATGTGCAAGACTTTTTTTGGGTTAAATTGAGTGAAATCACTATTAGTTGGGAGTATATAAGTAAACCATCATAAAAATCATTAAATTAGTGTGCAATCACTAGATTGAGTGAAATCACTATTAGTGTGGGAGTATTCATGATGATAGGTCCAATATCCTATTTTCCTATTCATAAAAGTCTTTCTTATTTTCTTCTAAAGGAAAATTTTCCATGAGGCTTGGATTTTACTCTTCTTGAAACTGATGATGATAATTTTATAGTACACTCTCATTTATTATCTCCCTCTTACCACTTACACCAAATTCTGTTTTTACAATGCATGAAATTATTTCAATGGTGTCTTGGCCATATATGAATTTATTTCAATGGTGTCTTAAACAACACAAAATGATATTTGAAAAGCATTTCTCTTAATGTTGGTGTAGATTTTATTGTTTATGAAGTATGTGGCACTTGAATTAACCTTACTCTTACACTAAGGTGAGAATGCAACTAATTTTCTTATGCATAAATCTTGATGAAAGTTCTGAGTTTATTTCTCCATGGAAAGTAAATGAATGTGTGGAAGGTTTTGCACATTTTCATCTACTTATGCCCTAATATTATTAAGTGTTATAAAGATATCGATGTGATGCACTCTTTTAGATTGAAACGCTTTAAGTTACCTCTTATTCTTCTATTGGACAAATGAAGATTTTATGGGGTCCTTAGATCATCTTCTTACCAAAACCTTATTATTGTTAATCTATATTATAAGGCTCAAAGGATTGTATACATGCCAACATGGGAACCAAGGTCACTCCTTGCATTCTTGATCATGAGGATCACTCGAGTGGTCCTATTAAAGATGCATGTCCTAAGTTTGTAAAGTAGGTACTCATCTATAGTATGATTATACCATATTCTAAGATAAAATTAAGGATTCAACTTTGGAAAAATTCACAAGTCCATAGATCAATTGTCACTACCTTTTGGAGTTGCGAGGTTTTTAAATCTTAATTTGACATATCTAACACTCTTACAAATATCGGTGAACAATCCAAAAGATCCCAAAACCTAAACAATGAGTATATTATTTCCCAAAAAAACATCGATTATAGAATTTAAACCCTAAAAATCTTTAAGTTGAACACTTAAATCCTAAAAATACCTATGTATTGACTATATTAGATTATTAAAAACTATCTCCTAAACCGTGACTCGATGGAACTATGAGACTAGTTCCATAAGGTGCAAGGTGAACTTAAATTATTATATTTGCTAAAATAAATTTAATAAAATATAATAAATTATAGAGTATAAATAATAATAAATAAAACTCTTATACTTAAATATTTACTTATTTTTGTAAATAAAAAGCTCCCACAAACACAACATTTTTGGTTCATGAATTACCGAACATAGAATTCTAAAGTGTTGATCCTAGTCATTGGTGTTTTCATTTATGTCAAGTGACATTGATGGAAAAGGAGTGAGTTGTGAAGTGAGGCTTTGTAAGGGACATGAAGGTTGATTGGTAGTGCCTTCTAATGATGGTTGAAGCTCACAAAGAGGTTTCAAATTGATTCAAGATGTTGCAAGCTTGGTTTGTGAGGCAGGAGTCCACTTGAAAGCATGGACATAGTTGGTATGCTTAGCTCATATGTTATTTAGCTCAAAAATGATAGTGTCAGCATAAGAAAGAGCTCTTGGAGTGATTTTTAGGTCATCTTGTGGAAGTCTCAGTTGAAAATGGCTCATTTAGGCCTAGTTCTAGAGCCTAATGAGGTGTGAAAGCTTGATACAGGTCATGAAAATACCATGTAATCATGGGAGGAGCCTAGGGATGTTGTCTAGGGCATGTATGAGCAATAACAAGGTTTATTTCAGCTCCTGGAGGAAAAACTTGAAGTTCACCACAACTCGCCTTTAAGGACCGTGATATTGTAGATTGAAAAAAGTGAGATAGTTCCGAGCTGTATAGGAAAAATTATTTCCAACCAACCTATGGAGTGTGTTGTAGTGATTCATGTCAAATTTCATCAAGTTTTTAAGAGGTATGTGAAAGTTATGCAAGTTTTTCTAAAATGGTTTATTGAGGAATGCAAATTGAGCACCCTGTCTTCTTAAGCACCCAATAAAAATATGGAGCTTTCTTTAGATAAATCATAGAAGGAATTTTTGAAGAGAATTCCAACCCTGAAATGTTACAAAAAATTTGAAGCTTTGGTTAAGAATCAAAGAATTTATAAGCTCTTTTCTACCAAAGATTCCTCTCTCTCTCTCTCAGGGCTCTTTCTTGAGTTAATAGGCTTAATATGAGTTATCTAACTCTAAATAACTTGTAAAAACAATTTACACTCCTCATAAGCATATAAAACCTCCTCTAAGTGAAAAAAGTGATTCTATTACTCCTCGGGGTGAACTATTTCATGTAGGTATGTACTTGCTTTGTAAGAGCATATTCATACAATCATGAGAATTTAAAGGTGCATTCAGGTTACGTATTCAAAAGTTATGTTTGAGATAGAAAATGGTTCTAGTTCTATTCTATAGGTCAATTTGAAGTTGATGGAGCACTTATTAGGGTCTTGTGATGAGTCTTAAAGTTCAAACACTTTGCCTCCACATTATCTTGTGATGCTTTGCCAAGAAATTTGTATTCAATGGTATGCCTGAATATTTTATCCTTGAAATCTCTCTCTAAGTCCTTGAATAGGGTTATCATGATCTTCTTGAAGTGTATTTACATGTATTACTATCAAACTGAAGCCTTGTTTAAGTGAAATATTCAATTATTGAGATTGCCTTATGCTTGCTTAAGAGACAGTGTACCAAAAATTCATTTTGTTACTCCTTACCAAGCTTGTGCTAGTGGGTGGTGATAATCGAGAGTATAACCACTAATTTCTCTTCAAGATCATGGTCTAGGTGGTAAGTGTTGTGCTTCACATGTGAATACTAAGGAAAAATAGATGAAGATTATGTGTGTACATTTGATGACAATCATAATGTTGACTATACTCCTTTGGGCTAGATGAAACCTCCATGTAAAGATGAATAATTGATCTTCAATGTTGTGTCAGATGTTCAAAGGAGGTCAAGAATACCTCATTGATCCTTCATGCTAAACCAAGTCTCAGCATAAACCCTAAAGCATCTTTTTGAGCTCAACAAGTAATGCACTATCAAAATTTTGGGCTATTGTGCTTAGTATTTGAAGTTATGGGAGGAATCAAGTGTTTCAAACTCTTTTAATGTATTGAAAATATGTAGAACACTCCCACGAGTCCATAGAAGTTAAAATATGACTGAGAAATCCAATTTTAAAGCCCCTCGAGCTTGCAGAGTTGGAAAAATCCTCTTCCTAGGGTTTGGAGGAGTAAATTACTTGAAGCATGAGATTGAACCATTGAAATTTCTTGAAAATCTCAGCAAATCTCTGTCTTATGGTCATGGTCAAGAAGTCTTAAGTTTTATACATTTTCATCAAGGCTCGAAAGAGAATTTCCTGACAATCCTTTGAAGACAACCTTACAAACTCAGCTGCATGCAGTCTTTGACAAGCATTTTAAATGATGTTTCTTCATTGTGGAAGGTTTTGGTCCTCATGCAAAGCCTCTAAATAGTAAGAGAGGGCACATTTGATCTTAAATGGTTTGAAATATCAAATTTTATGTGACATGATGAGAAGCATACCCAGATTGTTGTACTCTCTATCATAGGTGATGATCAAATGCAAGTTTCTTTAAAAGGATCTTGAAACTATAGAATATGATTGATTTGACATCAATTAGAGAATGATGGAGTGCAACCAATGCTCTTAGTGTCTAACAATGATGTTAATAGTCCAATGGGGTAGCCTAAAATAATGCAATTTGATTGAGTGGCTAAGTTTTTGGTCTCCTTGTGAAGTTGAAAAGACATGGAATTTCCTAGTTCGAAGTAGTTGAGCCCACAAAGAAACTCAATGGCCATGAGCAGCTACATGTGTGTTTTTCTCCTCATCAAGAAAAATGAATGAGTCCAAGAGACAAAATTTAAGAGTATAGAATTTGAAAAGACAGAGTCTCTAAGTTAGAGAACTCAAGAAATAGAGTTGAAGGGTAGAGTCTTGAATATAACTAGTATGTGAAAGGTCTATTGTGGTGTTGTTATTGTGCTTACAAAACATGACTGTGAGGTGTGAATGCATGTTCAAGGTACATGGATTGAATTTAAATGACTTTGAAAAACAAAGTATTAAAAGGACAGAGATAAAGCAGAGATTTATGTCAAAACTACAAGCGTGAGAAAAGCCTTACTCCATGGGATGTGAAGTAGATTGAAAGAGCGAGAAGAGTAGTGAGAGAAGGCTCATTTGTGAATTGAAAGGTGTAGAAGTATGAAATTGAAAATTATGTGATGCAAATAACCTATGAACCCTTAGGTTACTCAAAGAGGGATTAGAAAGAAAAAAGATTGAAATAAGGAGCTTGTGTTGTATGATTCAGTGAAGGAGAGCATGACAAGTAAGTGTGAAATGAACCTTGTGAGATGAGCCTTGCATTTGATCATGTAACTAGGAAAGAGAGATTTGTAGTAGAATTGAGATGAAATTGAGCTAATTTAGGGGTCATTATCAGTTGTATAAGACAACAAACTAAGTGTGACCAAAATTCTTGAACAAGTCTAAGTGGTAGCTTAGCATGTGGGGAGTTGTAGCTTCCTTGTGAGTTAAAGCTCACTAAAGGTCAGTTGTTGTTGAACCAAACTTGGGAGTTGAATACGACATTCACCCCCTCTCGGTGTCCTAATTTCCAAGATAAAACACAAATACACTTTTACAAACCATGTATGTGTTTTACTTCCCATTCTGACACTTACCCATTAATAATTTAATTTAATTTAATTTAATTTAGATATTAATGTCCATAGAAGGCCAAGAATGGCCTATGGGACAAAAAAATACAAACCAAGAACTAAAACAAAAGGGAATCTCAAAACATCTCCAAAAACTAAAAAAAAAGAAACAACAAATCAACCGCTATAAGGTTGGAGATATACTAACCAATTGTGATATACTAACAATTCATATGCTTGAAATTGATATCTACACTTGAAATTGATATCTACACCATTGTAGATAAAATGTATTTAAGATATGTGGACTACTTTTGAAAGAGAAATCAAAAATAAAGGATTACTATAAAGTTGCGAGAGAAAGGGCGGATAACCATGAAAGAAATGCTTTGACGAAGAGAGCGTAATTTTCTTTCACTAACATTTAATAGCAGCCAATCGGGCAACATGGAAAAGATTTCAGCTACAAGGCAAATTACAAAGAAACCGAATAACTCATGTTTACACGATAGAAATCTCGGAGCTCTGGTTAAGATTACTCTCATCTTTACTACCACCATTTTCGCAGTTCGTCTCGTCGATGATGAGTTTGGTTGGACTACGCTTTCTTGACAGATGACCCGCTACTGGAATCGGTGGCGGGCATTGGATTCCATTGCGCGGTGTTGAGAATTTTACCGGCAAATATTTTTCGGTATTGCATGGAAACACGGAATTTTCGAAATGCTCTTCCAAAGCTTGTTGTCCCTACACGAATTAAAAAAACGAACAAAAATTTATGTCCGGCTACCAAATACGAGTTGAAACCAAATAAAATAGCATTATTAATGTGACGCAGTTATACCTGCAGGCGAGCATAACTTATCTCACAAATTTTGGTAGAATTAAAGCGTTCCCACATTTTTAAATGACGAGCTTTGTAGAATCTCACGGCCCCTTCAACGCTGGTAAAGTTTACAAACCCGTAACCCAAATTGCACCGGTTTCTGTTTAGGTATAAATCATAAAAAAAGAGATCAAATATTATACAAATGAACAGTAATTTTAACATTTAAGATAGTTTAATTAACTCACTTGAAATCAACTGGCAAGTAGACAAAATCATAGGCAGATTCAACTTGTTTTGAATCAACAATTTGAGCGTTTTGCTGTATACAGTGCTCATCCAGCAATTTTATTAGCTCAACCTGACTGCAACATGGAAATGGAGCAACTTATCAGAAAATAACTTTAATAAACCGTAAATAACCAAGTTACAGTAGGATTTGGAAGAGGCATGAGGAAAGTCTGGTATTCATTCAATACCTGTACTTGTTGGGAATATTTCTGACCATGAGAGTGGTGCGAGGCGCACCGTTATTTGATTGCGCTGATTTTTCGTCAAATATGTAATGAGCAGCTAAATTTGTGGGGGAGTTCCGGGGAGTAAGGGATGTGGCGTAACTGAACGTATGGATGCCGTTTCCATTGTGATCATGAAGATGAGAGACATCTATCGTTAAACGCGTGCCGCCATTACTACTGCTTAGCATAGCACCTCGAATCCTTGGAGAAGTGAGAGAGAGAGGGGCCGGGTTAGCCGGAAGAGAAAACACTTTCCCCTGGCCATGATGACACGGAGTTGTGGGCATGTAACAAGAAAGAGTTGTTGCAGGTGGCTGCAATTCACAGTTATGGCCGCCCGGATACCATGATAACACTTCCGCCTGGTGCTGCCGCATTTCGTCATTCAGGTGGATAGCGGCCATGTGTCCGTAGAGCTGATGCGGGCTTACAGGTGGAGTACCGAATACCCGTTGGCGATGCGGATATAAGCTGCATGGCGAGGATGCATTGGGGGAAGTAGCTGGTGTGAACTCGGGGCATTCGGGTCGAGGCACTTGCCATCTCCGGGACTCGAACAGGCGACCCCCAAAATGGTTGGAAAACATACTACTTTAACATTCTGGGTTTTTGACAAGACATCATCTCCATGGTTTGCTAACTGCCCGTGTCTTGAAGAACCGTCCTCTGTCTTACCTGCATTGACTGCCTGTGCTACTGCTAAACACTCGAGTGATTTCTCTTTACTAACAACGCCACAGTCTGTCGTGTCCAGGACACCACATTTTGTATCTTGGTTTTTTTCCACAAAACTACAATTTTCATCTTGTTTTGTTTCAACAAAGACAGACGCCATACAAGAGTTATTCACAACTTGCATATTCATAGTTACTACACCTTGGTTTCCTCCAGTGTTTTTCTCTCTCTTCTCCTTTCAAAATGCCGGATCGCTTCTTTTGCAGTTCCTCTTGAAAACAACTTGTGTCACTGGTTGAGAACACGAACTTCTTTCGTATGCACGATCAAATGTAAATTACTCACTTTCTCACAACAAACAGTTATCAGAAATCATGGAAAAACATACAAAAAAGCCAAACTACTAAAATAGAATTACAATAAAAATCATGAAGAAATAGCCATTCTAATGGCCGCTACCTTCATCCAATTTCCTAAAACATATAAAAGAGGCAACAAGGAGAAAGAGTCTCACAACTTACCAGAAATCTAACTCAATTAGTTTCTCGCTCATTACAGATATCTGGCTCAACGGTTATAATGAAGAGTTGTGGAGAGGAGATGTGTCATTCATTTATACTAGAGATTTCATGGTGCAGTGGAGGAGATGACCACTGCGAATCCAAGACAAAAACCTAACCCAACTCCAACCCAAACCCAAATCAAGAGAGGCGTTAATAATTACTAGGGTTTGGCAAGAGACGGCGCCAGTATCGGAAGTGGCCATTAAATAAAGGATAAAATAAAGAGATAGTACCGGTTGCTTAGGGTTAATGTCGGGCCGTCCGTGAGTGAGTGGGGTGCGTGGCGATTTACGAGGAGGCCGCTGGATTGGCGGCGCCGTCTGTATCGTCCACGTCACCCGCATTTTGTTGCGCTTGCCTTCACAAGGCATGCGCTCTTTAAATACGCTGCTGCCAGTGCCCAACACCGTTATTGTTTTGTAGCTTTGAAAACATTTTGCAAATATGCTTTGTCGATGTATCATTTGCCATTTTTGGGTGATGGTTGGATTTGTAGACAACGCAGACGAACAGAATTCCGTTACGTGCTGTTATGAATTCATCTATAACCAACTCATAACATTACTAGTGTCTCATCCAACTACAAGTCTAGGTATTAACTATCACAATGCTTTTTCTTATTACAAAGGTGATTTCGACTTGTATACCTATTTCTATTTAACATTGTTTTAAATTTGAATTATGAATAATAAGATTAGTAGGTCTAATAAGCGGGTGAAAAATGCAAGAAGGTTTTAAGTAGTAGTATGTCCTTAAAAAATTACTCAATAATAATTTTGAGATAATTTAGAAATCTTTATCACGGGATCATAAAAGATTATTAGAGTCAATTATTACAATTAAAAAAAAATTGATGAGAAGAATGTATATTATAGTTAGGTTGGTTACCAATTAACTTTTGAATTCAACATGTTGAAAAAGTGGAGCTCTTAGATTTTCGAGGTAATGTTCTTTTATTTCATGTAGCGCTTTATGAAGTTTCATAAGAAATTCAATTGTCGCAAAAAAAAAAAGCCCCTTCATGTAAAAACACCCTAAGGTTGCAATATTATTAGTTCATGGTGAGTTCGTTATAATATTTATTAGTCTTAAGAATAGGTATTGTCCTTTTGTAGAATCTCAATAAATATTTCAAAAAGATTGAAAAGTCATCCTAAAGGCGACCTAAATAATCATTTTCATTATAATAAATATTTATTTACATCTCATTCTTTAATTATTGGATATAATTTTGGTTTGCACAAATTTAGTATCTTAAATTTCTATCCATTTTACTTGACATTGGTATCAAAACATAGGTTTGTTTAGTTAGTTTCTTTCATATGAATCATATTTTTCTAATCATACAATTTTTCTCAACCCCCAATTTTCTTATTGATGCTTTATTAATGTGTTCTAAGGATAATAAAGTATGATTTTTCCATCATAATTGTTTTATGTCAATTGTTGGTGAGAATATTTGTGGGCTGGACAAATATGTGGATTTCTTGCCAACGCTCTGGGAATCGAAGTCCCTCTACTTAAATGGTGCAACTTCTGTATTTGCATGTGTGTGAAAGGTGGATTTTACTGGTGGCCTTGCGGTCGAGGATCCAACAGAGGCACTCCACTGACCCTGTAGAAAAACTAGCAATTGCTTGCTAGAGAAGACTTTGTCTAGAGAGCGGGAAAAAGGAGTGAGAAAAGAGATCTAGGAGAACTAATGCTGCAAGTAGAAAATTATAAAGGATCGGAGAGCCGAACACATCCACAAGACAATAATATTCTTCACAATGTATTATTTATGTTAATACTGATGGCTAATATATAGCCACGAGTAGGCACAACAACGTCCTAGAAAATAGGAACAAATACTCCGAATAGTTACGGGTGACAACAATATTTATTATATTGTTATAACTATATAACAATATAGTATTCATAAACTAATTACTAACATTCACTATAATAATAATTACCAATGTAATTATTATTCACACATATACAAATGTAGAGCACTAACATATTAATTTCATAACATTCCCCCTTAGTGCGAACATGGGGAAAACTTGCTTTGTCTGCAACGTGCCGCTACGTAGCCTGCTCATGATTTGGATGGTTTTAAGGACAATACCAACAACATCTGGATGGTTTTTCAAGTGGTTAACCAACAACCACACAACAGATGGTTTTTGAGGACAATACCAACAACCTCTGGATAGTTTTTCTAGTGGATAACTAACAACCACAATATCATGATGTTGCAGTAGTATCATCAACTCTCATCACTATCTCACTGCAAGAAATAACATAGGAAAATCTAAGGAATAATGCTCATACACACACATTAATAATGTAAACACAAATATTTTTCCTAACATTCACCCCCTTAGTGTGAACATTATTAATAGCTAAGCTTCACCCCTTTAATGTGAACACGGAAAAAAAAATGCACCATAGAACTAGAACTAGAATTGTATGCCTCCACATACTTTTAGGTCTGCATCTTTACTTTGCTTGTATCTTCAGCTTCGTGTCTAGATCTTGGTGCACATGACCAATCCGCTTCACCACAGTGAACCCCATACCGGATGACCACACTTCCACCGATTCACCTACATATGCAAACTAAATGCGGTTCCTACTTTCACTTCCAGTGAACGATAGATTTCACCAGACAATTGATGTTAGAAGTACGAAGTCAAAGGATCTCTACCAATTGTCGGAGGATCACTCCCGATTCAGCTTCCCTCCTATACAACTGTTCTCAGCATCCAAAATGCACATCTTCCTCGTTTGAGTCAAAATAGGGGTAGGAAACCACACAACATACTTAATAACCCAATTTTATATAGGGACTTTTAATTTATAACATAGATTAAAAGTTATCAATTAGAAAATAAATCGACCACTATAAATAAAACCACCAGACTTAAACTATATAACTAAATATGACACAATACCTCTAAGTAAACCTATCGACCCTAACAAGATATGAAGGAATATAGAGAAAACTATAAACCACTAACCAATACTCTAAAACCACGGGTTTACTTTCTTTGTGGTAGAAATTCTTGCAGTCCATCAACACGATATCTAACTCGATCCCAATAATCTCTGCAGGATAGACAACATCTTCTAAAATGGCATCATGGACTGCGGTCAATGTTCGACTACGGGGCCAAACTACAGTTGAGCCTTTGTTTGGTGGCCTCAATATTCTTCTTATGGCTATCATAACAACATCCTACTGAACTTATTTTCCAATTCTCACACAAGTCTCACAGGAATCTTGTGGAACGCCTTCCTCAAGCGATATGGAACATGAATGACGGTTTCTAGATATATCAATTTGCTTGGCACTATTAGGAGGTGGTGAAATAGATGCACTGATTCACGTCTGATTTGATACGGTGATCTTCAAAGCTAAGAAGGCCAAACAATAATGCAATATCCGTAGAAAGCTCTATTAAATAAGATCTAATTCTTTTTCAGTCGCTCCAATACACATCCCACGTGGCAATAGGCACATGGAGATTGGTCTATCAAATGCACAAAGAGTTCCACGATCTTTTTGTCCAATAATATAGCGAAATTAGCTTGATTCGGCTTTGAGATATGTGAGAAATGTAAAGAATGAACACCAAAAGTGATGCAGGCAGAAGGACGTCAATGGCGTTGTTCTGAATTGTGCATATTGATTGTGTTTTTCTTGTAGATTTTCTAATGCTGGAGATGTGTCTCTATTAAGATCTCAGACATTCAAATGACAAACCGTACATTCCTTTTATCTGGCTGACTGTAATATTAACAAACGAATGCCTCAAAATTCCTCAATCTTCATGCCTTCCAAGAAAGAGATACTATCCATAATAGAAGAAACTACTTGCTCTCAAAAGACTCTCATTATAGTCACAATCTGTTGTGAGAAAACCTGGCTCTGATACCAACTATAAAGGATCAGAGATCCGAAGACATCCACAAGAAAATAATATTCTTCACAATGTATTATTTCTACTAATACAATGGCTAATATATAGCCACGGAGGTAGGCACAACAATGTCCTAGAAAATAGGAATGAATACCTGGAATAGTTACGGGTGACAACAATATATATTATATTGTTATAACTATATAACAATATAATATTCAACAACTAATTACTAACATTCACTATAATAATAATTACCAATGTAATTATTATTCACACATATATAAATGTAGAGCACTAACATATTAATTTCCTAACAAAATCGATTCACTGCACACACTAGTTAGAAATTTCAACACATGCATTTAAGAGAAGAAACAACCAAAACTTCAATGCTACTTGCTAGAGGAAACCATGTATACAAAGATGCACACATTCATATGCCTTGGAAAATATAAAATTCTTCCTTCATTAAAATTTAAAATCAAGAGTTGTACATGATAGGAAAATGGAGGAAAATAGAGAGGGGAAATGGAAGAAAATGGCTATCTCCTTTGTTCTCTCTAAGTACAATGCACTCTTGAGTTTACAAAATCGATCACCAACACCTTTGAAAAGAGAAGGCCTTTAAAATTTATAGAATGAGAGATGACTCTTCATCTACCCCCAATGCCTTTTCATATGTCCTCACACAACTTAAAACTTTTCAACTTCCTAGGAAACTTTTAAGTCCCTTTTTATAACATAAAGGTGACTTTTACATTAGAAATATGAAGTTGCTTTTAATTTTATTAAGGACATATAAAAAGTGCACCCCAATGAAGAATTATAACATGGAAGAGAGAAATTGGGGAGGGTGAGAGAAGAGAGAGAAAGAGAGAGAAAGAAGGAAGAATTAGAAGCTGCCTCTGATGAAGTCCAATGATCTTTGCCGGATGATCTGATGAAACACTCCAATGTGATGAACTCTGAATCCTTTGGCACATCTCAATCCTCCTTTGTTGACACTTGAATTTCCATTTTTATCCACTTTCTATTTTTAGTATGCCTTGCCATGGACACATGCTATTTTTAGTAAGTGCACTGAGGTGGAAAAATTTGATCTAGGAATGCGGGGCATGATAGAGCAAGGCAAGTCACACACATGCAAATTTTTTCATGACAAACAAATCAATAAGGACAAAATTATGCATGGGTGAATTTTACTATCCCTATTGCACCAAGGGAGAGGGATAGAAAAACCCACTTTTTTCCCAAAGGTGTGATTTTGCACTTTAAGACTGAAACTGGAGGGAGAGTTGGGGATTGTGAATATGCACGCGATGTAAATTTTTTAGGATCAAATAGAGAAATAGAGAAAAAAATTATGCATGGGAAAATTTTACTATCCCCATTGCACCTTTTCAAAGGGACATGAGGTGCACAAAAATGTGCCTTGCACTTTTGAGAGGCAAAACATAAGAATTTGACCACCGAGAGAGCGAACTTGAAATTGAGATTACCAGAGCTCTAAAAAGTCTTTTTAGATGAAATTTTACATGATTTTGACTCCAAACATCCTTCTAAGATCAATGGGATGGGTCTCATCTTTTAATTATTCCTGAAACTCCTTGAAATGGCCCCTTTTTGATCAAGATTGTCAACTGTCCTGCTAAAGAATGAGCTCCACTGAAAAAGTGCCAAGATTTTTTTAAAAACCTGATGATTCAAAAGATTATCTTATCTTTCCAATGAGTATTTGTTTGCCTCCTGAATCCTTACGGAGCTTCCAAAATCATCCATTGAAGATCAGGTACCTGTTTTGAAGTGCGTAAGAGACAACTTACTATTTTTAGTAAGTGTTAGAATCAATCTCTCTGAACTCCAACCGATGTTGCCAACTTGAATGTTTATCCCCTTGTATGATTCTTTTGTGAAATCCACCTTCACCTCAACCACTTCTTGGAATGACTTGCTATTTTTAGTAGGTCCCCATATAGGGAACTTACTATTTTTAGTAAGTGGGTATTTTCACCATTTTCAACACTGCTCAACCATTCTGATCTTCTGATTATCTCTGGTGCACACCGTATTTTCTTCGCAACTACTTTTGGAGATGGCTTACCAAAAATATCTAGTACCCGTGTAGGAAGGCTTACTATTTTTGGAAAGTGGGTTTCTAGGCATCAATTTGCAATAAAATGAATTTTCTCGATATGGTTTTTTCTCTCCATAGTGCTCCTCTAAAATTTCATGTCAACCCGAGCTCTGAAATGGAGATTTTAAAATTTAAAATTTTTGTTGTAGGAAACTAGGGTTTCTTCACTGCAAAAATATAGGGCGTGTTTGAAAAATATTCCACTTGGATTCTAACGACCTCTGAAAATGTGGATGATTGCAAAAAATCCCATGTCAATCCATGCACCATTCTTCAAGTTATGAAGATTTTTCACTTTGGGGCCAACAAAGTCATTTTGGTGAAGAACAAGCCTGGAGCCTTCAAAAATCCATGTTTTTTCTTGTTTTATCCTCATCTGATCATGGAAAAATGGTATCAATGGGTCTAATCTTCTGATTCTTCTTAAAACTCTTCCAAAAATGACATCCTTCCTTGGAATCACCGAGTGTGCCCACTCAAAATGAACTCACCTAGGAAGCATCTTGAGTTTTATGAAAAATCTAAATGTTCCATTATGTAGAGGATCTTCTTAGATTTCCAAAAATATTTTTTTCCTTCTAACTCCTTATGGAGCTCTCATAATCATCCGATGAAGATCAGGTACCTATTTTGACTACCTTCTCCTCACAGGGGTTGAGACTGGGTCATATGAAAAACCACGTGGAAATAAGGGGGGAGGGTGCATTTTTGTGTCCCCTATGTCCCTTTTACAAAGTTATGAAAGGGACATAAATTTCCACTTCGCGCCTCATCGTGACACTTGGCGATCATCCATGCAGGGAGAGGGAAGGCTCCAACTTAGCTCGAGGGGCTTAACGGCAAATGAGAGGTCACATTGGTGTTCTGGGGGCTAAAAAGGGATGGGAGAATTTTTGTGTCCCCTATGTCCCTTTTCTAAAGGGATGAAAGGGACATGAAATCCCTCCAGGCTCTTGGTGCTGACACGTGTCCTTCTCAAAAATGGCTAAGTATGAAAACTCTTACCTTGGGACCGACTTGCAGAGGTGATATCTTGGGCTCCCAGATGAATTTCGAGGTGAAATTTTATATGATTCCACATGAAAACACATCAATGAATCCAATGGTTATGGTACCAAGATTAAAATTTTACTGTAACACTCTCAAAAGTCACCTTATTTCTCAAGACCGCCCGTTGTGTGCCAGAAGAATGAGTTGCCTAGGGAAGTGCATAATGTTTCATGATGTCTCATTTTTCCACTATTTAGGGCATTGAATTTTTTTCCATTGAATGTTTTTTGGGATTTCAAATCATCACAAGGATCCTATAATCTTTATTTGAATCTTAGGTCCTCGTTCATGGTGCGTGCTCGTTTAGGCCCGAAAACCCACTTTTGTTTGAATTGTTTCCAACACCTCCGAATCTTCCTTGAATCTTTCAAAATCATCTCCTTTATGTTCCTAGCACTTGAATACTCCTCCAAAATGAGTCTTACTCCTTTGATCCACTCTAGGGGTGGTGCACTAGTCTTAGGAAGGCTAATGATAGCCCTTCCCAAAACTACTCGAATGCTCTAGAAGTTCCTAAATCACCTAGGGGACACTTGAAATTCATATAGATATCATTAGGCTGATAGGATAGGGTTGGTGATTGGGATAGACTAACTTGGGGGTGTCTTGGGAAGTATGACTTACAAATTTTTTGACATTGTGGTTCATTGTCATGCTTGAAAATTAGAAATTTTCATGTTGCACATTTTCATGACAACACCAAGATTAGAGTAATTAATTGGATCTACAAAGAGCTAAAACTTATAGACATTCATATTTTTAATAATAAACATGTGCCTTTATCGAATCAAGGGTCATTTTACATGGAGCTAAAGATATCTTTGACATGTCGAAGACAAAATACTATTGTAATCTTCCTTCTAGGAATTGTCTTTTGAATATAATGCATCACTAGAATAAGAGTTGTGTAGACCAATTCCTACCATATGTGTTTAATGTTGAGTTTAAATTGTTATACTTTTGTTGTTAAATGTTGAGTTTAAATTCCTATAATTGTGTTGTTAGGTGATTTGAAAATGGTACTATTTATTTTGTACTTTTCAAATTTACTCGATACTAGGAACTCAACATCAAATTATTGGTTCAATTACCCCAAAATTGATTAATTCCTTTATCTGATTTACATCTCGTTCTGAATTTCATTCACAATAATCTGAAATGTGCATTGGTGGATTATGAATCTTTGAATTCAATCTTCAATCCAAATTTTCCCATTTTTAGTGAATGATTGCTTAATCAAATGAATTAAGGCTCATCCCCTCCATTTTCGGTGCTTTGTTTATACCTATGTGGGTATAGTCCCACATTGATCATGTGGTGGTTGGTGTGAGGGTTTAAAAATAGAAAACCTGACCACTATAAACATGGCTACAACCACACCTATACACATTTTTTTGGACCAAACAAGATTCGTCGAGCCATTATAAATTTGTCGAGCTGATTTGGATTTGGATTGCCAGTCTTGGGTCAATCATTGTTTGTTTTTTTTGCACAAATATAGATAGGTGCCGAGCTAACCATTGTGCATTATTGGTTCGTTGTGTTGGATAAGGATAATCAACCACATAATAAGTGGCGAGTTGATTTATGAACTACATTGTATACACTAAGATATGAGGTATTTACCAAATGCATTGAACATCTCGGGATATAATAGATAAGCCCAATCTATATAGAATATCAACGGCCAAATAGATAAGGCCCGATAATTATGGATATCAATATGTGATCAACTCGGTGGGGAGTTGATCACCCCACCAAGCTAGAAATAGCTTTCCCGAGACAATATCAACCCGCAATGCACAATATAATTCTTCAAAAATAATAATCCCACATGAGGCAATATTAGAGAATAAATGACATATAAAATCGTAAAAATGATAATAACAATGTGGAATAAAAGGTGATAAAGGCACCCCTCCTATAAAAGAGTGTGCCAAACCTAGTTGAGGGCCCCCGACTAGTAAATAGTGGGGTCCACCATGTTTTTAACCTTTTTTCGAAGACCGGCAATCAAAAAAACAAAACTTAACCTTTCTCACCTTTTTCCAAAACTGCCATGTGTCAATATGTGATTCGTCGGTTGACCAAGTTTGACCATTTTCAAACCAAAACTTTGACCTGCGATATTTTATGCATCCGGACTATGTTTCTGGAGTTCTGCATACCATTAAAAAGGTCTCAGAACACTCTACATTGTGGTCATGGTTTAGGGAGGTTTACAAAAACTATAACACCCAAAATCCTTCGGATCACTCCTCCCAACTGGGAATGCTTTTTGTCCAAAAAAGTTGTGTATCAACCCATCAACATGCTAACTCTTCCTACAATTGCACAAACACATACAGGAACCCAAAAAAGCATTATAGGTTAATCAAATGCAAATAGTTGATTAGCTAGTCACATAACCGATCAGATAATAACACCCAATTAAGCTAGTGTTCAACTAAACGTTGCAACCTTGTCAACTTTGCACACAACTGTGAACTATCAAATCCCTTGTAATGCCATCACAAACAACTGACTAGATAATAACACCTAATTAAGCTAGTGTTCAACTATCAATTTGTGATACAACCAATTACTTAAATTACAATTCCATAACATAGATAAGTATGCCAGACATCTAAATTGCCCACAATTAGGTTAGTGTCCCTGTCCATTTGAAACTGTAACAATGAAAATATTCACTATCCAATATAGTTAGACCATCAACGCCAAAATAGCTATAGTCACAAAAATGAATCCACATGAATCTCCCAAAACACTATAATGCCATCACAAATAATAAGTCAAATAATAACACCCATCTATAATGGAAGCTAGTGCTCAATTGACATATGTGATTATGCTAATTACAACTGCAAATATTCACTATCCAGAATAATTAAACCATCAACGCCCAAAAATGGCTATAGTCAAAATCTGAATCAATGTGAATATGTAAATATTCTATCCATACACTGAACTGTAAAAGGATAGATCAAATTGTAACTATGCTTACCCAAAATGGTGAACTACTCAATGTTGTAAATGATCACTAGGCATATTTTCACACCAGTTTGTTAGTGTAAATAATGTACATTTCAATTATAACTATACAAATTAGTTACAAATACATTCCCTAAAAATAAGGGTAGTCATGAATGTGCAATTACCCTGTAAAGACACAATGGATTTTTATATTACCTACAAAATCAAACTAGTGTCATAGACTTGCACAATGTCATTTAACAATAGTATTTAAAATGCATTAAAAAAATAGACATTAATCACCACATGCCCACTGAAACTGCATAAAATGCTGTTAAAAATAGAAAGTGGTTTATTGTCATCCTTAACACACAAGAAGTTAAATCTGAGTATTTTAAACCTGTCTCCTAGATCCTCTTATAGGTGACCCCAATTTCCAATTTCAAAGTAATTAAAAATAAATGTGAATTATTCCTTTTTTATACATTGAAATCCACAAAATTACCTACTGAACATGTTGCATACTCTTCAACAAATACTACTATGCAAAAATAAATCTATCCAACTCACATGAGCCTACATTCTCCATATCAAAATTGAATAGACTCATAAGTGATTCAACAATGGATAGAGGTTGATTTAAAAACTATGGTTCAAAACTTCTTTACCATAATATCCAACTTGTCTTACCATTCTGGATGGTTTGTTGGATGAAGTTTCCATCAATTATCAACCCGATGCCTCATCGACACATCTACAACTACCCATAGTGCACATGTACTGTTTAACCACCGAACTCAACTGCACCAACTAAAGCAATCACTATTAATTAGATTAAAATGGAAGCAAAATATTGAGCTAGAACTAACTCTGATACCAAACTTGATCCGAAAATGGTACTATTTTTTTACTTTTCAAATTTTCGATACTAGGAACTCAACATAAAATTATTGGTTCAATTACCCCGAAATTGATTAATTCCTTTATCTTATTTACACCTCATTTTGAATTTCATTCACAATACTGAAATGTGCATTGGTGGATTATGGATACTAAATTCAATCTTCAATCCAATTTTCCGTTTTTAGTGAATGATTTCTTAATCAAATGAATTAAAATATAATACTGATTTTTATCTGATCAAAATCTTCATCCAAAAACTAAAATCAAATCCACAACACAAGATTGATAACGGAGTTCACCCGAAGGCTACGTCTCCAAATTCTCGAAAAGAGAATCAATCTATTACTATCCAAAGAAGTATAATTAACCCTTCCATAATGAAAAATAGACCATTATACCTAAAAATGAGCTTATCTAGATCTCACGGAACTTTGCAATTTACCAGAAATATTCCCAAGTCCATCCGTGGCCCCTACAATGTTTTCATAGTGTGATTCCCCTGCAATTGTGACCAAAAATGCCTACAAATGGAGATTTATAAACACTACATGAAAATAATTTACATTTCTGGAATCCTTATGAAATTCTAAGAAACTTCCCTTTTTACACCAAGACCTAGTTTGGCCCTTAGGTGCTTGAAAAACTCAGATCTCTGTTTGCTCTTAGTGCCTGTTTCATGCAAATGTAATGGAAAATCACCTATAAAAGAAAAAATATAGCACTTCATGGAAAAATAATTACATATTTGGATTCCTCTTAGAATTCTAAACAATTTTCATTTTTACACCATAGTGAAATTTGGACTCTAAGGCCTTTAAATCCATGGTTGAATGCAAACTCCTCCTTCACTTGTCCATTGTCGGTCGATCACCGTTTCTGTTTTAATGCCAACGAGCTCATTTTTACCAAAGCTGAAACAATTAGGAGAGTTGGTTAATGCATCTGGTTTTCATGGAGGAGGTCACAGTTCAAGGCTCATTCCCTCCATTTTTGGCGCTTTGTCTATACCTATGTGGGTATAGTCCCACATTGATCGGGTGGTGGTTGGTGTGAGGGTTTAAAAATAGAAAACCCACCCACTCTAAATGTGGCTATGGCCACACCTATACACCTTTTGTTAGACCAAACAAGATCTTCCGAGCCATTATAGGCTGCTGAGCTGATTTGGATTCGGGTCAACCATTGTTTGTTTGTTTCGATGTGCCAATATATATATAGTTATCGAGCTAACCATTGTGCATTATCAGTTTGTTGTGTTGGATAAGGATAATAAACCATGTAATAAATGGAGAGTTGATAGTGAAATGCATTGTATACGTTGAGATATGAGGTATTTACCCAATCCATTGAACCTCCCGGGATATAATAGATAAGCTCCGATCAATATAGAATATCAACGACCAAATAGATAAGGCCCGATAATTGTGGATATCAACATGTGATCAACTCGGTAGGGAGTTGATCACCCCACTGAGCAAGAAATAGCTTATGCGAGTCAATATCAACTGCAATGCACAATATAATTCTCCAAAAATAATAATCCCACATGGGGAAATGTTAGAGAATAAATGGCATATAAAATCGTAAAAATGATAATAATAATGTGAAATAAAAGGCGACAAAGGCACCCCTCCTATAAAAGAGTGTCTTGGCCAGTGGCCGAGGCCCTTGGCCGATAAATAGAAAACACCGCCACTATAAACATGGCTATGACCACACCTATACACCTTTTGTTTGACCAAACAAGATCATTGAGCCATTATAGGATGCCAAGTTGATTTGGATTTGGGTCGATCGTTATTTGTTTTATTTTGCTGCACCAATATAGATAGGTGTCAAGCTAACCATTGTGCATTATTGGTTCGTTGTGTTGGATAAGGATAATTGACCACGTAATAAGTGGCAAGTTAACCATGAACTGCATTGTATATGTTGAGATATGGGGTATTTACCCAATGCATTTAACCTCCGGGATATAATAGATAATCCCGATCAATATAGAATATTAACGACCAAATATATAAGGCACGATAATTGTGGATATCAATATGTGATCAACTCGGTGGGGATTTGATCACCCCACCGAAAACTAGAAATAGCTCGTTTGAGCCAATATCAACTCGCATGCTCAATATAATTATCCAAAAACAATAATCCCATATGGGACAATGTTAGAGAATAAATGGCATATAAAATAGTAAAAACAATAATAACAATGTGAAATAAAAAGGTGGCAAAGGCACCCCTCCTATAAAAGAGTGTGCTGAACTTGGCTGAGGGCCCCGACTAGTAGTAAATAACGGGGTCCACCAAAGATTTTAACCATTTTTCGAAGACCGGTGGTCAAAAAAATGAAACTTAACCTTTTTCACCTTTTTCCAAAACTATCACATGTCAACCCGTGATTCGCTAGTTGACCAAGTTTAATCATTTTCAAACCAAAACTTTGACATGTGATATTTTTGCATCCCGATTCCGTTTACGGAGTTTTGTATACCGTCATAAAGGTATTAGAATTCTCTGACAACATGGTGATGGTTTAGGAGGTTTAAGAAAAATCCAACACCCAAAAATCCCTCCGAATCATTAGGTGTTGAATTATGAATATAATTTTTGTTATGTGTAAAATAAGGAGATTCATTGTCTTTATTTTATATGCGGTGGATGACAAATGAAAATAAAATTTGAATAGATTTTATGTAAATGTTATCCAAATATCTCTCCAAGTAATTTGGGTAACTCACATACACATTCGGCTCTAAGTTATTCATTAAAAAATTGTGCAAGCTTAAAATCACTTGGCACATTCCCTTGGTCGCAGCTTCCCTACATGCCCTTCTCCATTCTCTCCTTCCACTTCTCCCTTTCACATATTCACCTTCTTTCTTATCGGTCTCTTCCCTTCCCACGTGCCCTTCTATACCAGGTCATCTTTTGACATGCCTGAGTGTGTCGCGCATAACTAGTCAAAGCGCGCTAACAGGCACCAAATCCTTACGCAACCAATCAATGAGCGACATGTGGCGAAACAACAAATATTTATATAGTTGGCCATCATTTTAGCCAATCCATGTGTGCCATGTGTTTTACGTGTGCCGATAACTCTGACATCTTCTGACAGCCATATCTTTGATACATATCTCGGATCGGCGTGTGCCTGGCTTGTCGAGAAAAATGTGTTCACGACATCAACTACAATGCTAGACATTCAAATTCAAATTTTGGTGGATCTGGTAGGTGAGAAGTGGGAAAACATATTTCTAAACATTGATGAGCGAGATCTGATTGCTCCAACCACCCGATTTGGTATGATCTGCCCTCCCTTTTCTTCAACACGCCAAACATGCATGAGGAAGCATATTTCAAAGATCTCCAAGTGGATTTGCAGGCATTGAATGCTTCTTGTTGGTGGTTATATTTCAAATTCAGGTTTTCCCTCCTTCCATTCTTCCTCCATGGATTCATCTATATATGTAAGAGCAAGGCTCATTTGTTAGGGGGGACACTGATCCTTACGCATTTTGCTAAGGACTTCATATTTTCTGTATTTTGAGTTACAGACCTCTATGTTTGGCTCTTACATGTGTATACCGACCTCCTTCCTCATTGTAACAGATTTGTGCATTTCTGGAAGTAATAGAAGCGTCATTTTATGACTATTCCCTATCCTAACGTGCTTGCATTCCTTCTTCTTGCCTTTTCTTTTGTGTTGTGCGTTGGTTATGCTATTTCAAGTCCCTTGCAACTCCATATTTAGTTGTGTTCCATGAGATCAATCCGATGGATCAACTGTCTACTCATTCCTAGCCTCCTTTCATGCATTTCCCTTCATTCTCACTCATAACAGATAGTGTTTATCCCTATTTTCTAGTGCTATCACCTTTTAGTGTAGTTTCCTTTCATTTTTCCTTCTAGCCCTGGTCCCTTAACATCATTAGCTTAGTTTTCCCTTCCATCACTAGGAGTAGCAATAGCAGTAGAAATAGATAGAGGAACCGACCTTCTCTAGAGATCCATCCCAAGCTTGCAAGGTCCCACAACTTGGGGATGGTTCCATTGTGGTCTCAAACACCTTGGCCCTTTCGAGATCTGAGATGTGGGTGCACATTTGAGCAACCAACAGTTTCTGGCACGCCCGGTGGGAGTAGTATTGAAAGCTCAAATTTCATATCTCTAAGTTTTGGTGTGTGGAATTAGTGTTTTAGCCTTTGGAGGCTCATTTCAACACATATGGCGACTCCCAATATTTTAAGATCTTTGTTTCAGCAGTCCTGAGTGCCTTTCATGAGAAGAGTGCACACAAGAAGAAGTGTAGTAGCTGAAGATTCTTTTGAATACCTCCAGCTATCCCCAAGAAGATTTCATTCTAGAAAGTCCATGCATGCATCTCTATCTCCACCGTAGTGCGCCCACTCAACTCCTCCTCAAAATAGACAACATGCACGCCTTACAATGGTGCATCAACAACCTCCTCCATAAGAAACTTTGCAAACTTTGCTGGAGGGAGTCCCTTACTCCTGGCCAGTGCAACATGATATGCCAAATGGCATGCTTAAGAGTATTCCTTACTTTATTGGTGAGAATCAAGTCACCCCTTAGGAGCATATCCATGATATAGCAAACATGTGTTCACTCTATTTGATCACACATGATGATATAGTAGTTAGGCTACTTACAACCTCTTTCAAAGGTAAAGCACTTCAATGGTACCAGGTTTGAGAATTAGATCTATCACCACCGGGATGAGTGTGAATAGATCTTTGTAATTACTTTGAAGATAAGTCGAGATCACCTATCTCTAGTGGAGCAACCGACAACAAAAAATAACGCACCTAATGAGAAGATGATTGATTTCAACATCAGATTTCAGAAAACTTGGGACAAAATCCCTCTTGTGGTAAGACCTACAGCTCAACATGCTTTCCTGTATTATCTGAAGGTGCTCAACATCGATATTTCAATTATGATCTAATCCATGGGAGGTAGGACTTTACCAGCTGCTTTTAGCATTGCAGTAAGGGCAAAAAATAGTCTTATTCAGATGGGAAATTTAGCTCCCAAACCACCTATACCATTGTTCCTCGAAATGTCACAAGCACCCCAAACTTCTGTAGCCTCTATTATTGTTCCTGAGAAAAGTGCACAACCGGTTACCTCAACATCCTACTCTCCAGTGCAGTAGAAGGAAAATGAAGAATTAAAGGCCTTGATTAGAAATTTATCAAACAAGGTCATATCATTAGAAAAGCAACACACGCAAGCCTATAGAGGAAATTCTAATCAGGTGCATAGCCAAAGCAATTAGCCTTGGTGGAATCAATATGGAAATCAAAGGTACGTGCCCAACCAGTAGAATGATAGATGATAACCTAATGCACATCTATCCTTGCAAGTTTTTCCTCCCGCACCTTCTCTTCCAGCACCCAGTGTGATCTGAATGCTTGTTCCAGTTCAAAATAATTTGGCACAAGAAACAGAGTGGTGCTTCCCATGCAACATGCATCATAGTCAATATCATTGTGTAAATGCTGTGTGCGCCCAAGCGTTCATAATGCGATCGATGCTTCGGCTTGAACCTTCAATGATTTCCCTTGAAGCAGATAACCTAGAAAGACCAGAATCTCCTCTAGAGAAAAAAATGATATTCTTTGGCGCAGAGGACTTTTATGAAATCAATCAAGCTGCAGAAGATACAAATAGGTTGCACGCCAAAGTTGTAGACAACACAAGATACAAGAAAATAATGTTAGAGTTAGGCACGCAAGATACAAGAAAATAATGTTAGAGTCCGGCGCACAGGTCACAATCCCAGCAATGCAAGCATATTTTTAAAGAAAGAAGCAAATAAGACCTCTTGGAGTAAAGGTGTTCAAATCCCTATGTAGGAGGTCCCGCGTAAAGCTCCTTCTGAAGCAACACACACCCCTCCTTTGGTAGGTCAAGCCTCTACTCTAGCTAAAATTCAAGCCTCCACACAACAAGCAGTCAAGAAAGGATGTTGTTCCCCAAATGTACAAGATGGGGGCCTTCCATTTAGCATTGTTGACTAGATGAAGAGAAAAAACATAAACGTCACAATGTGGGATGCCCTGACCATTCTATCTCAGCGGGATCTGTTGCATAAATCTCTGCAACTCCCACATGCTAATCCAGCTATGCGAAGCCATGTGCTTCACGCAGAATCTGCTAAGAAGAGGAGAAACAAGTAAGTAAATTTGTTAAAACCCCACCCTTTTATATGTCCTTGATTATAAGCAAACACCTAGTGCATAATTACATGATTGATTCAGGCGCTAGTACTTTGGTTATGCCTAAGTGGATAGCTGATGTCTTGGGTTTGAAATTTGGCCCTTTATCTAAAGGATTCCTGCAACTTGATGGCTCAATTGTCACCACCTTAGGAATCATCAAGGATCTTGAGTTAACCCTTCATGCATGTCCAAGCCTAATAGTTACTCAAGATGTGTCAATCATTGACCTACCTCCTTTGTTTGCCCTATGTTTATCAAGAGAATTTATTGCTAAAGTGGGTGGTTACTTGTCTTTTGATTGGTCTCATATGTTACTCAAGACAAGGTATGGTACCTGATTCACTATATAGGCTGAGCCTACATTTTCTTATCACATAGAGTCATATGTCCCATCCTCTCTCCAAGCCAACTATTTAATCCAAGAAGAAAAGCTTCAGTTCCTGAAGAGTAGTCTCTTCCACCCTTTGTCCCAGACCTAGTGCTTGATGAATGGGTGGAAAGAAACCAAAAATTTGATCCCTATCTTGAAGAACTGAAGCCTATGAAATTGGGCTTGGTACTTATTGCATTCTAGAAGAAGACACTATGCTTCCACGTGCGCTCAAGAAAGACAAAGTTCAACTGGTCTATGGAAGTTGTACTTTGATGGATCTAGAAGTAGAAATGATGTGGGAGCAGGAGTGGTTCTCATTTCCCCTAAGGATGAGAAATTATTCTTCGTGCACAGTGTAGTTTGCATGTTCTAACAATGTGGTAGAGTATGAAGTGCTGGTGCATGGCTTGCTCATTGCTGAAAAGAAGAAAATTAAAGCACTGCAGATCTTTGGGGACACAAAATTGATCATCCACCAGGTCACCAACAAATTCTAGACAAAGAATAAGCTTCTCAAAGCTTATAAATATAGAGTTTGGGACCTCCTTGAGAAATTTGATGCTCTTAATCTACAGGTGGTTCCACGCAGAATGAACAAGGAATCGACTAGATGGCCACGCTCGGTTCACAGTTTTCTCTTACTGAGGACTTTGTCAAAGGAAACACTCAACACATTAAGATGGTGATCAAACCATCCATTCTAGAACAATAACACTAGCTGGCAAGTGTTTGACAGTGACGTGCAGATCGTCTAGTTTATCTAGAATGAAGTTGAATTTTCATCAAGTATGCAAGCTGACTTGTATACATGACAGTTATGGTGACCAAGTGATAGAGTGAAGAAAAATAAATTGCCTAAAGGGATGGTAACCTTAGAGAAAATATTCAGCCCTGATGATGAGTTCAAGGGTGAAGAAAGATACATGTGTGTTGCATAAAAATACTACTCTTTAGTCACTATTGCACGCTGGGAAAGAGATGTTGCTCAACAAGACTTGTGCGCATGAAGAAAAATAGGTCTTCATCTCTCTCTGTCAAAAAAATACAATGATATTTTCTCATGGGAGTATGAATACCTCAAAGGTTTTGATCCAAGTGTTTCTCAACACTCCATTGACCTTGATCCTGGTATCAAGCCCATTAGATAGAAGCAACGACTAGTCAATCCAAAGATAGATCCCCTCATGAGAAAGGAATTATCAAAACTCATTGAGGAAAAAATTATTTTTCCTATCAAATACTCTACCTGGGTCACAAATCTGGTCCCAGTATGCAAGAAGAATGGTGAAATCAGACTTTGTGTTGATTTCATAGATTTGAATAAGTAAATGATCATTATCATTTTCCTTCAATGGAATAGATTCTCGACTGTGGGTGACATGCATAGATTCTCCATGCTAGATGGATACTCCGGTTTTAACTAGATCCTAGTCAAGGAAGAGGATCAATTCAAAACAACATTTACAACCAAATGGGGAACATATGCATATCAAAAAATGCCCTTTGGTCTATCAAATGCGGGCACCATATTCCAGTGTGCTATGGATGTTGCCTTCAAAGGATACATTAATGAGTTCATCTTGGTTTACCTTGATGACATAACTATCTTCTCAAAGTAGAGCATAGATCACATGCGCGCACTTGGAAAAAGTCTTTGAGAGATGTAGAGAATTTGGAGTATCTCTTAACCCCAAGAAGTGTAAATTTTTGGTGGCATAGGGAAAGCTCTTAGGCCACGTGGTTTCAAAGGATGACATCGCAATTGATCCTGAGTGCATTTCAGCCATCCTAGCTCTTTCCTTCCGACACACAAAAAAGCCCTACAGTCCTTCCTTGGCAAGATCAATTTTGTCAGGTGTTTTATCCCTAACTTTGCGGACTGTTTGACCCATCACCTTGATGCTCAAGAAGGACATAGCCTTCAGATGGATAACGAAGGAAGAGAAAGCTTCAACAAGATCAAGCAAGAGATTTCTCATGTGCCAACACTCATCAATCCAAATTATTCAAAGGATTTCATCCTTTATGCTTATGGCACTGATGCAAGCATTACTGCTGTCCTAACACAAGAAAATGAACAAGGGCTAGAACATCCAGTGGATTTCTTTAGCCAGATGTTGAAGGATTATGAACTAAAATACAGTCACACAGAGAGGCAAGTCTTCACCATCATGCGCGTGCTCAAGAAATTCAAGAGCATGCTCACCACCAATCATGTCAAGGTATTAGTCTCCCACTCTTCGGTCAGAGACTTCATCATGGGAGCAAAAATCAGTGAGAAAAGAGCACAATGGGTGACCAAAATCATGGAATACGATGTGACTATCAAGGCCACAAAACTAGTAAGAGGTAGTGCACTCTGTAGGTAGATTACTGAGGATGCGTAGAGTGAACTTGAAGCTTCATTATTTTTGGATGAAGATCTTACGTGTGCGAGAACTTGAATAGAATATAGACCACGGCACGCGTGGTGGATTGAAAGGAATGATAACCAAATCATACCAAGCCAAGAACATAGATGCTAATCAAACACCATGACCAATAAGATGAAAGTAATTCACCGAATAAATTTACATAAAACCTTTCCAAAGTGTCACGATCCAAGAAAAGCCAAGGTAACAAGGCAAGGACACAAAACCTAAAGAAGAAGGATCAACACCACACCCTCCCATCTTTTGTTGAATGGGTGGAGTGGCGCTTCTGAATCTATATGAGTTGTCAAAACAACTACTCGAACACCGAAAAACTAACACTTTGGAATGCACGAATAGATCCCCATAAGAATCATCACAACATGCCAAAAGTGTCAAAAATACAAAATCTCTCAACAAATAAGAGAGATACACTACACCTGCTTAAAAATGCTCAAAACAAGAAGCATCGCAATGCATAAGGTATATAAAGTGGAGCAAGAGGCCTAATGGTGGAGGAGCCACACCAGAGAGTCCTCTTAACAAATGCCTATATCGCCACCATGAGTGATCGAGATATCTACCCCAAATCAACACGGATGGATGAAGAAGATGCTGCATATGACTTGGTGCAAAATTATACCAAGCTAAGAACACGGATGCTAATCAAACACCATGACCAATAAGATGAAAGCAATTCACCGAATAACTTTACATAAAACCTTTGCAAATAAATGAGAAACAATATCATATTATATTATGGAACTCAATGCGATACATTGAGAATGGGCCTTGCTTAAATAAGCAAGGAATAACAATCTAAAAACCAGTCAAGGTCTTAGATCAAGCCATGAATCAAGGAAATAACTAGTCATCAAAGAACTAGTCAAGACCATAGATTTAGGAGAGAACTAGACATCAAGGATCTAGTCAATACCATAGATCAAGGAAAGAACTATACCTAACAACTAGATAATATCTCATAATATCTAAATAAGATAAAAGAAATATCCACACACATAAGTGGGTGAGGATAAATATAATAAAGGTAAATAAAGTACCTAGGTGAACATGAGTTAAGGTAAATACCTACTCTAACATAGATGAAGGACATGATCACATTCATTTCCGAGGGTGCATACCCTCCTAGTTTAAATAAAGCAAAGAGAAGACATCTGAGGTTATAATCTATCCCTTATGTGTTGGTTGATGGAATTCTCTTCAAAAGGAATCTTGATGACGTGCTGTTAAGATGTATTAATGACACGTAGACTGAAAAAGTGTTAGAAAAATTTCACGATGAATTTTCTGGTGGACACTTCTCTACCAAAACTACAACAATGAAGATCATAATGGTAGGTATCTTTTGGCCTACCCTATTTTTAGATGCACACAGTGGGTCACAAAATTTAAGGAATGCACTTTCTTTACAAGAAAGAAAAGATTGGAATGCTTCCCCTCCAACCAATCCAAGCAGATCAACCTTTTGCGCAATGGGGTCTTGAATTCATAGGAATGATCAATCTACCTTCAAGTGCTAGACATAAATGGGTGTTGACAGCTACAAATTACTTCACCAGATGGATAGAAGTTGTCATGCTCAAGGAATCAACCAAGGCAGTCATCCTTGACTTTCTCGAAGGTATAGTCACAAGGTTTGGCATCCCTCAAACCATTATCTTTGATAATGCAAAGGCCTTCCTTGGTACTAAAATCACTAATTGGGATCTAAGTCTAGGAATTTACCTAAAGAATTCTTCCAACTATTACCCTCAGGGAAATAGTCTGGAAAAATCAACAAACAAGAACCTGATCAAAATCATGAAGTGCATAATGAACATCAACCAAAGATAGTGGCATATGAAGGTCTTGCACACGCTGCTCTGGGCAGATAGAATCACATTCAAAAAGGCAATATGAACTTCACCTTACAAACTTGTCTATGGTAAGGAGGCTACCCTTCCTTTGACACTAGAACTAAATTCATTGGTGCTTGCCCAATAGCTGGAATTTGAAGGCATGGACCAGAGAGAAGTCAGAATGACAAAGTTGGTTAATCTTGAAGAACTCAGGAACTTTGCCATAATCAAACTAGAACAACATTAACAGGAAACAAAGAAATGGTTTGATAGAAAGGCTAGGCCTAAAGATTTCAAAATTGAGGACTTGGTTCTAAAATGGGATCTTGTGAGCTAAGCCGGTGCCATTCAAATTTTGATGCACTTTAGAGTGGCCCATATATCATCAGTTCCTACAAAGAAGCTAACTCTTTTGAGTTAACTCATCTTGATGGAGGCGCACTGCAAATCCCAATAAATGGGATCTATCTCAAACCCTTCCATTAATTTTGCTACATCATGTTGTATATATTAGAGTAGTTTCAATTCCTCCAAGTGCGCTCCATGTACATTATTTGTTTACACATAGTTATTTCCTCTCATGTGCTTCCTTTGCATGCTCTTTTGTTGCTTCCAAGATACAAAAATTCTCTCAAGCGATTCTGAAGATTCATAATAGATTCAAGAGACAATCTTCGAGTGATCACAAGGGAAACTTCATGATTACATAAATAGACTCCATACCCAATAGATGCTTCAGGATACTGATCTCTTTCATCTAGTAGGTGGATGGCCCCGAAAGTCACCAAATCTGTTATCTAAATATCTCTCCTAGTAATTTGGGTAACTCACATACACATTCTGGCTCTAAGTTATTCATTAAAAATTTGTGCGCACTTAAAATCACTCGGCACATTCCCTTGGTCACATTTTCCCTGCATGCCCTTCTCCGTTCTCTCCTTCCACTTCTCCCTTGTGCCCACCTTTCACGTATTCACCTTCTTCCTTATTAGTCTCTTCCCTTCCCACACGCCCTTCATGCCATGTCATCTTTTGACATGCCTAAGTGTGTCACACGTAACTAGTTAAAGTGCACCAACAAGGCGCCGAATCCTTACAACCAATCAATGAGCAACACGTGGTATAAATAACAAATATTTGCACAGTTGGCCATCATTTCAGCCAATTCGCACACGCCATGTGTTTTGTGTGTGATGATGAATCTGAAATCTTGAAAGTGTATCTTTTGATACTGAGCTTAGATCGGCGTGTGCACAGGGCTTGTCAAAAATCTGTTGACATCAGCTACTGATGCCGAAATTTAAATTCAAATTTTGGTAGATCTGGTAGGTGAGAAGTGGGAAAACGTCTTTATGAACATTGATGAGCAAATCTGATTGCTCTAACCACCCAATTTGGTATGATCCACCCTCCCTTTTCTTCAACACATCAAACAGGCATGGGGAAGCATATTTCATAGATCTCCAGGTGGATTTATAGAAATTAAATGCTTCTTATTGGTGGTTGTATTTCAAATTCGGGTTTTCCCTCCTTCCCTTCTTCCTCCATGGATTCATCTATATATGTAAGAGCAAGGCCCATTTGTTAGGGTGGACACTTTGGATCCTTATGCGTTTTGCTAAGGACTTCATATTTTCTGTATTTTGAGTTGTAGACCTCTATGTTTGGCTCTTGCATGTGGATATCGGCCTCCTTCATCATTGTAACAACTTTGTGCATTTATGGAAGTAATAGAAGCATTGTTTTGTGACTATTCTCTATCCTAATGTGTTTGCATTCCTTCTTCTTTCCTTTTCTTTTGTGTTGTGTGATGGTTGTGCTATTTCGGTTCCCTTGCTCTCCATATTTAGTTCTGTTCCATGAGAACAATCGGATGAATATGTGTTTCACTATGCTAGTCATGCCTAGCCTCCTTTCACGCATTTCCCTTCATTCTCACTCAAAACAGAGATAGTGTTCATCCCTCTTTTCGGTGATATCACCTTTTAGTGTAGTTTCCTTTCATTTTTTTTTCTTCTATCCTGGTCCCTTAGCATCATTAGCTTAGTTTTCCCTTCCAAAGCACTACGAGTAGCGATGCAGTAGAAATAGATAGAGGAACCGACCTTCTCCAGAGATCCGTCCCAAGCTTGCAAGGTCCCACAACTTGGGGATGGTTCCATTGTGGTCTCAAACACCTCGGCCCTTTCCGAGATCCGAGACGTGGGTGCATGTTTGAGCAACCAATAGTAATTTTGAATTAATGCTTAACTGTTTCATTAAAGTGAAGTTGCCATGTCAATACATGTGTCGAGTTCAAAAAAATGTATTAAAAATTTATAATTTATTTTGATTGGAATAAGGCCCAACAATCGTCTATTCATTAAAAAGTAACCAATAAACATCAAAACAATAAAAAATTTACTTTTATTTTATTTAAGAAATTGTTAAATTAAAATATCAACATTAAAAATGAATAGTAAAGTAAAAATCTAAGATTTTAATTGGTTGAGAAAATGATGACTAATGAATATGATAAAAGTATAGTATGATGCCTTTGGCAGGAGCTAATAACATATAAAAATGTAAAGGTGTCGATATCTACTTGTTCCTAGGCATTCAAGGAATCAAATGTTGTTGAATGTGTTAATGTGTAATTTAAAGTTATAAGGATCTAAAAATTATATTCTTTTGTGCTCATCCGATCACCCTCTCTTAAAATATAAGTTCATATTTTTTATTTTGAAAGAAAAAATCTATCTAAAGGATTTTATGTTTTTATACACACACACAAACACGTGTGCACACAAACACACACACACACATATATTTTGAGGCACCCTAAAAATATGTGCTTATTTTTAGTCTATCTTTAAGTTATTCATATCCCCTTTAGAATTAATTCAATTAAATCTATCATATTCCTTTAGAATTAATCAAATTAATTCTATCATGTTTACATCCCCTTTAGAATTAATTAAATTAATTCTAATTACACTAAACTATATTCCTAACCCTTTAGTAATTTAATTAATTATTTATTTAATTAAATGGTTATTTATCCTCTCACAACTCATAACTAATTAAAGTAGTTATTTAAATAGAAATAATTATATTAATCTAATCACATTCCACTCAACTTTACTTCTAGAATCTTACAAAGGTGGGGGCAACAAAGATGCTCACACAACTACCTTCCCAGATAAAATCTAAGCATTCATTTCCCTTGCAAAGCTACAACTGCACAAACCAAATCCAATGGCTATTTCAAGAAATTACAATTATGAACTTGTAACCCATTCAAACCTTGATCTAATATTCATGGCCTCTCCCTCCATTATAAATAGCAAGCCAATCCTTTGTAAATCATCCTTGGAAGCTTTGTGTAATTACAACCAACTTCTTCCAAAATTGTCATTTGCATCCTCGTGTCTATCTTCGCTCGTAGCATTATCGTTCCTTCATTTGGAGACTAATTTAGAGCATCCACAATCCAACCTTTTAAATATTCTACAAGTTTAAAACTTCAACAATCTTATCATCGAGGTTTGCAAGAAAGACTGTAAGAGAGGTTTGCTTTTTTATTTTCTTACTTATGCTTTTACTTGTAGTTTTTCATGCTTACATTTTGGCATGCCCGATGGGATTCCCACACTCTTTTCCATCATTGCTAAGTATTTTTAGTTAAAATATATATTTTTTGTTTTCTTTGTAATATTTCGGGCTTTCTGTCTAACTTTTAGAGTATTTGGTGAGCAAATCAGAGATATCGTCAAAATCATTCAAACTACCATACTAATGATCAAACTTGGCCACCTATATAAAGTTTGTGCTATTGTATTATTGAGTGTTGTAGCATCATTCGAGAATTGCATTGGCGTAGTTTGTGTGCACTAGCTTATAACTCTATCTCTGCTAGTGTAGTACCTGCACGCGCTGTAGAGTGTTTATGCATGCATTAGCGTAAAATTATCTGTGTTAGTGTTAAGTGCATTTTTTCTCTTCTATTGTAACAATTTTATTTGTTATTTAGACACATCAATTTGAATGCATTAACATCATCTATCACACTAGTGCGCTCAATTACAAACGTTAGCATTTAACTTTATACGCTATCGTTCTATCCTTGTGTTTTTTATGATTTTTATACTTTTCCGAAAGTTAATTTTCTTCTAACGTTTGTTTTAGTGTTGTTTCTAACTCATTTCTTACATGATTGTTTAACATAATTACTTTAAGTAATTATTTTTGTATTAGGATTCCATTTCATCTAATCATAATAATCTCACATGTATGTTCTTTTTTGCACTTCTATAAGTCATTTTGAAAATCGAAACATGAGTTTGTTTGTCATGTTTTATCTTGTGTTTACCTCGGAAAACTTCTAACTCATTACTGCAGGAGCATCTCTATAAAGGTTGTCTTTTAAATAAAAAATAATAACTACATATTTCCTTATTCGTTGACCCAAGCAAACATTTGTCACTTTTTTTATTACACTTTATAAAATCTCTTAACTTAAATTTTTTAGAGACAAGTTTATCCCCCCAATCAGTATTATGGGAAGTGCATGGCCAATGTATAAGAACACATTGTGAGGAGTACCATAGGAAACCTAAATTAGTCGAACCTTGAGTGAGCTACTAATGGGTCATTGTGTTCTCCAATCATTTAACTAACATGATCTCTTGTTAGTGTCATTATAAACCAGGGTTGTGTCCTAGGTTGTATGCAATGGAGCTTTATGTAACCAGTTCCTGTTGGGATTTCTGTTGGGGGTGTTGTGAGATCTTTTAAGTTGGTTACTAATCTACGGAAACCTAATGTAAATCTACGGAATTCATCTACTACAATGAAAGGAAGTCTAAAAGCTACACTTCTAATTGAAATTGAAATACACACACACAATACTCAAACAAATGGAATTGCAACTGCACAATTAAAGCTAGAACTTAGTAAAAGTAAGATCACATGTTAATTAGACTTTGCATAAAAGAAAACACATATTCCAGATAAAAGTGTTGGTAAGGAAAACAAATACATTCAACCAAAGATTGCATGAAATATATTGAAACAAGGATTGTAGTAAGACTTATCAGAAAACCTGTATGCATATGTGAACATAAAATAGCCTCTTGTCTCCTCGGTTGAGTGGTCCCTTGCTCTCCCTTGGGACAGAGGAATTACC
This sequence comes from Taxus wallichiana var. yunnanensis, assembly GCA_018340775.1. Classification (NCBI taxonomy): domain Eukaryota; kingdom Viridiplantae; phylum Streptophyta; class Pinopsida; order Cupressales; family Taxaceae; genus Taxus; species Taxus wallichiana. The sequence goes on along the minus strand of CM031242.1, from coordinate 757,076,370 downwards.
AACGTATTTATATCTCCAAAATGACGTTTATTTCTATTAATTTAAATAAGTTCCATATTGTAAACAACATATGAAGTTAAATTTTTTGAATACCACAGACGATATATTACAAAGTATATCCAAAAATAATAGCTAACCATGTTCTTAACAAGGTGTCTTAATATAGACACAAACAGTTACAAAATTCACCATAATAGGTGGTACTAACATCTTCCACTAATCAATATTAACTAAAACTCATAAATTCCTATGGGATAGTTAGAAACAAGTCCCATACTGATAGGTCAAATGGTGGAAAAAGTTTTCTGCTCTCGTATTCCAGCTCCAAAATCAGACTTCGTAATTACATCAACAACAAACGTTCATCATTTCCCTGCACACATCATCACATTTTCCTCACAAATACAATTAGTAGGAAGTTTATATGGTAATCAGTTTTCATGAACAAAATCAAGGAAAATGCATCAAACTCACTATGATATAACTATACAAAGCATCCCCATGCATTAGAAAATCATATCTAAGTGGCAATTTACTGATCGTAGGAATGATATAAATGAGCCAAATAATGCACTCATCATTTCCCCCTTACTTTACCTATTGCATGTCCCAATGCAACCTATCTATGTCCTTCTCTATGACCATGCTTTGCTGAGCCATGTCACACTCTTCGAACTGATCAACATATTGCTTCCTTATACCTTTACATCCCTAAGTATTTGAAGTGACCTCGACTTAAGTCAGAAAAATTTTGTTTGATTATGTAGCATTGTTTTGCCAAGTGGTAGTAGGACTCAAGAGGAGGGGTGGATGCACCTGAAGTCCTGCCCATTCATCATTGTATTTCTTGCTGGTTTTTTCTGATGGCTATCTTATAATTATAATGAGGGCATAACATCGATGCATACTCCAACTCAAGTTCTAAGGGGAAATAACCTCCCTACGTTTCAATGGAAAGCTCAAAGTGTCCCATCTCCTGTCACAGGCTAGCCTGGCCACCCCAAAGTGCTGCTGATTGTAGGTTTCAAAATCCTCTACACATTTCAGTGGGATTTTTGAAGTATTCTCTCCAATACCTGCTTGGTAGTAGAGAGATCTGAAGTTTTTCCGTAAAGCCACATTAGTATGATGTGTAGGACGGATATAAAAACCTATTGTTTGAGCCGTGTGATTAAAAATATCCATTTTATCACCCCATATGATCTGATTTCACAGCAAGGAATGCAAGGATTTTAATTGAAAATCCCCCATAAATAAGTTAATTAAAAAGTCAGGGACATTGGTAACTAACATATTATGGAGGTAAAACTCATAGAGCAAGTTTTGAATTTCAGGTGTATTGGACTTGTAAATAGATAAGAAAATATTGCCATCGAGAGCTTCGTAAGGTACCTGACAACACAACTGAAATAACTACCAAGAATAAAACTACTCCTAAATAAATATGTTGTAAAATGAGGAGGGTTTCCTACAAGATAAGAGCTTAAAAGCCAAAGGATAGACAAAGTCCAAAAGAGAGAAATTTTTGTTTTTCATCTTGGATAATTTCCATCTCCCCTTTTAATTTCTTATTTTCCTTTTTTAATTCTACATTCTGAAGAGATATTTGGTGGAAATAATTCAAAATGATAATACCTTTATCCTTCTGTCACTTTAAGCTACTAACTTCAATTTGTAAAGCAGTTATTTCTCTAACTTTCTCCACTGTGCATTGGGTAAATTCAGTTTGTAAAGACAAGTTTGTTTCCTCCATACCTTTCAATTGGGCCTTAAGGAGTGCAATTTATTCTAGATAATTGTGAGGATTGGTAGCTTGACATGACCTGAGATGATCAATGTCCATTGCAACAGGTGTTGGAACGGGATTCTGGGCTTTAGGTACCGAAGTAGTTTTGGAGCTGCGGAGTGAACTTCTGAAGATGTAGGCATGGCTGAATACTGGGGAAAAGGATGAGCGGTAGTGAAGATGGTGTTTGGTGATTTGTCAGTGGGGACAACCTTGTTGTCTCCCTCATTCCCCACTTCCCACACAGGGAAGAAACATCAATGAATCCCTTTGACCTGGAGCTTCCAATTTTATGCAATGCACAAGACCGTCATGGTCGGGGGCACATAGAAGAAGATGGAGCAGAGGTATTCCTACCTCTAGAACTGGAAGTGGTCAAAGATGGACTTACTTAAGCACTGATTTGTCCACGTGCTCTGGAGCACCAAGTTCCTCCTTTTTCTTGTGTGCAGGGTGAAAGGATGGTGTGGGAATGGACCGAGGTGTGGAAGATGGCCCTGATTTTAAACTGTTTTGGCTTAGAACCCTCCCCCACAGTAATAATTTTGAGCCTCCACTTTGGCTTAAAAAATACTTGATGTGAGCACAATAAATGAATTAGCCCTAGGTGTTTCAACACTACTTTGCCTCCTTCAAACTTGTATTTTTGGCCAACTTTGATAACGACATCCGCCAAGTATTCAGGTAAATTTACCCTGAGGGCTGGGTTGACACATCCTTTCTTCAAATGAATAAGAATCTTGAGTGCATCGTCACATATAAAATACATATTAACCCATTTGGCCATCTCTCTCCAAATGTCGGGCAGGCTATCCCACTTAACACCTTTCTGAACACCCTGGGGGGTAAGGATAACCTCGGGGAATGCCTCACCCTCCTCATGAAACAAAGAAAACAAGTATTTGAGGGGAGCATTCGTCATTACTTTCAAACCAAAATATGGAAAGTTGGATAGTTCAGAAACTACTTGGTTGGTAATCTCAACTCATTTCCCTCCAACACGTGAACAGGTAGCTTCAAAATTTTCTAAGAACTCCTCCATGACACCCTCATCAAAACCTTCGAATTTTCAAATGAAGTCAAGCTAACCTGAATCATAAAACACCTATGAAAGCGTAACATTCTTGAGTAATGGGTTTGGAGAATCAGGCTCAAATTTCTTCTTTTGTCCCATGCTGAAGGTGAATGAATCCAGATAGTAGAGAAACAAGAACAAGACATGCTCAAATTCATTGTGTGATGGTAGGTAGAATGATATGCTCAATACTCATGAAGCAATGACATGAAGCAGCTTGGAACTATTAATTTGAATTGCACCTGAATCCTTGAACTACGTAAAATTAGAGAAAATTTGGGGGCATAAAAAGGTGGGCAAGCCTAGCCATTCGTGAGAGTTTATGATATGTGAAGCGGTGCACATCCCATTGTTTGAAACTGAATTGACACCTATCCTTCTTCATAGAATGTGACATAGATGATGTGTGTGAAAATCATGACTCATTACACCCTTATGCTATCATACCGCAATGTCAGATTTGGAAGGATATCCACAATAAATATATTGAACATTGCATGATGGATGAAATTATGACAATTGCATGCATGGGGGATTTATTTATAAGGAAATATCTATAGTGAGTTAGGATGCACTTACCCATGCCAAGTTCAGTGTCTGATATCCATAGATTCCCACATCCTGCAGTCTGAGATTAAATGTGATTAGTGGATTCTAAATAATGAATATTTCTACATTTATTGAAAATAAAACAACTAAGGGAAGAAGATCGAAGTCATGACCATCCTCCTTTATTGAAATTAATATGCAACAATTACTCCAGGATCGAGGAGTGAAGAGCCGCCTCAGCATGCATGTCCTCACTCAGCATAATTTCAATGGTGAAAGTTTTCTTGTCAAGAGGTCATTGGTAAATCCTGAGTCTATGTCCATTCACAAGAAGAGTCTGTTTGTCACCATCGATTGGTAATAGCTACATAGAGCCATTATAAAACACTCTATTGATCTGATAGGGGCCCAAACCATGTGTCTGTAACTTACCTTTAAACTGTTGATATTTAGAATCAAAGAGTAAGACCCAGTCCCCTTCATAAAATGTCTTGGATTTGATATGAGCATCGTGCTAGGTATTTCTCGATATTGAAAAATTTCCATCTGCTTTTCGTGCCTCCATCAACATTTAATCGATTCATTCGGTTGCATCACTCGTTCGTGTTTTGCTTCATCCAAATCGATTCCAACTTCTATTGATGTTCTCCAGGTGTGCAATTCAAACTCAACAGGTAACAATGGCTTCTTCCCAAATACCAACTCATAGGGGAAAACCAGTAGTGGTTTTATAGGCCCAGACTGCCTCGGGAAATTTTGGTACCCAATTCTTTACGTCAAACACTTTGACCACTTTAGTCAGAATATTCTCAAGTTCTTGATTGGTTACTTCGAACCACCCATTGGATTGGGGATGATAGGGTGACTATTTCGTGCTTAATTCAGTAGATTTCCAAAAAAACCTCTATCATGTTTGAAACAAATTGAGGACTTTGATTAGATACAATGGCCTGGGTGCACCAAATCGTAGCAATATCTGATTATATAGAAAATCAGCAACAACATCCTTATTGGAAGATGCCAATGCTTGAACTTCAGCCCATTTAGTGACGTAGTCTGTGCATACCAAGAGGTATTCCTTCCCAAAAGATGGGGGATCAAAAGGTCCAATGAAATCAATTCCCCATTTCTCAAATGGTCCTAAGACTAGCTAAGGATTAAGAGGCATTTTCATTGAAAGTGTGGGCTTCCCCATTCATTGGCATGCATCACACTACCATACATACTTTTTGATAATCCTGTGGAGGGAAGGCCAATAGTACCATGCCCCAAGGATTTTGTGAATTTTCCATTTTTCTGAATAATGTCCGCCTCCTGGCTCATCATGACAAGCTCACAATATGTTGTGTACTTCATCTTCTCGAATGCACCTGTGAAGAACCATATCAGGAATTTTTTGAATAAAAGTCCATTACACCATTTATACATTGCACTATTTTTAACCAGTCTCTGTTTCTCCTTATGAGTGAAATAGGCAAGAAACTTCCCTGTTGTTAAATAATTTGCAAGATCACCAAACCACAGAGTCTTAGTTGATATAGAAAACAAATGTTCATTGGGAAATTGATCCTGGAATGCTTCATCATTACCTAAAACATTCAATCTTGAAATGAAATCAACAACAACGTTAGATTTTCCTGGTTTATCAATAATGGTAAGATTGAATTACTGTAACAAGATTAACCATCGAATAATCCTACCTCTAACCACTAGTTTATTCATCAAATACCGAATGGAAGAGTGGTCAGTATAAACAAATATTTTATACCCAGTGATGTAAAGACAAAAATTATTCAAGGAGTATACAAAAACCAAGAATTCCTTTTCCGTATTAGTGTAATTTATTTCTATAGGAGTTAGGTTCTTGTTGATAAAGTAAATGGCATACATGTGATCTTTTGCTTCTTTTTGCCCAAGGACAATACCCATGGCTATATTAGAGGAATCAGTGTGGATATGGAAAGGTTGCCCCCAATCAGGGCCTTGTAAGACTGGGGCAATGGTCAACTTTTCTTTGATAGAATCAAATGCTTGCTGGCACTGAGGGGACCATTCAAAAACACAATCTTTTGTTAGAAATGAGAACATAGGTGCAGAAATTTTACTAAAATATTTTATGAACCACCGATAATACCCTGCATGACCAAGGAAACTTTTGATGTCAGTCTAATTATTTGGTGTAGGTAATGAGTGATGAATGATATATTTTTGGGGTCAACCTTGTATACTTTTGGCAGAAACGTGGTGACCTAAGACAATTCCCTGATCGACCATCATCAAAATTTTTCATGACTCAGAGATAATTGGTGTTGCTCACATCTGCTCAATACTTTCTCAAGGTTATTTAGAGATTCGTCAAAAGTGGATCCGTGGATAGTGAAGTCATCCATGTAAACTTCAACACATTCATTTGTAAGATTTGTAAAGAAGGCTAAGAATTCTCTACGAAACATAGTGGGTGCATTACAAAGTCCAAAAGGTAAGACTCGATAAGAAAATGTACCCTAGGGGAAAGTAAAGGTAGTTTTATCTTGATCAGTAGGGGAATACTAATTTGGTTATACCCACTAAACCCATCCAAGAAAGAAAAATATTTCTTACCAAAGAAGATTGTCTAGAACCTAGTCAATAAAAGGAAGGGGAAAATAATATTTCTTAGTGGATTTGTTAAGTTTGCTATAGTCAACAAATATTCTCCATTTACCATTTTTCTTGGGAACTATAACTAATGGGGAGACCCACTGACTATCAGATATAGGGTAGATGAATCCTACCTTTAGCAATTTCTCTATCTCACCTTTAACTATGTCTTTGAGAGCTAGGTTAATTCTCTGTTGTGGCTGCCTTATAGGTTCGACATCCTCAGTGTAGATATGGTGAGTAAAAATGTTAGGATGAATTTCCTTCATATTAGTGTAATCCCAGGAAAAAGCATGGGAATGTTTCTTGAAAACTTTAAGAACCCTAACTTCTTGATTGGCCTCTAAATCATTACCAATGGTTAGCTCTTTTCCTATGCCGATAGGCACCTGCTTGGTATCATTCAAAAGAGTGAGCTCTGCATTGGTGATTAAGGAATTCAATGGGAAAATATGGGGTTAAAGCATGTGCAGAATGGATATATTGTCAAGAGAAAAAATCTTGGTCAAAGGAAAATAGAAATCAGGGACTGAATATTCTAAATTATAAGCATAGATTTCTTTACAAGACTCATCAGAAGTATTACTTACTAAGGAAATAACATCGAACATGTCTAGATAAAATGGGTCTACAGTTAGAGTTCTGATTTCCATAGCCAGAGTGCTGATTTCTGTAGTCACAGAGCCCTTTGCATCAGCCAGTGTATGTGACTCAACATCTGCAATATGATTTTGCAGTGCAATGGTGGCCAAATAAGAAGAACTCAGAGAGTTAGTATCCAAAGAATCTACCCATACATGGTCATAATTATTCACATAAGGTTGGGTAGGAGGGTATAATGAAATATGTTTGGATTTTTCCCATTTAGAATGGTCATTTTTCCTGACCTACAGTCAATATATGTAGCAACAGTGGCTAACCAGGGTCTTCCCAAGATAACTGGATATCCCAATTTCTGAGCTTTAGGCTGTAAGACCATAAAATCTACAGGATACTCCCAGGATTCAACGGTGACCATTATATCCTCGACCACACCATCTGGTACAATAATGGATTGATCTGCTAGTTGAAGAACAATATTGGTAGGTTGTAGTCCTGTTAAGGACAACAGATTAAACATTTCTATTGTGATGACATTAATGGTAGCACCAAGATCCACCAAAACATTAGATATTGACTGATTGTTTATACAAATAGTAATAACTAGACTCCCAGGATCCCCATATTTTGGTGAAATAAGGTTGTCAGCTACTAAATCAACCAAATTTCCTTCCACCCTAACAGTTTTTGGGTATTTCTTTTTCCTCCCTAGTGTTTTTATACACTCATTTCTAATGGTTTGGTTTAATTCAGGAATGTCCCTTATTGCTTGCAGTGGGACCTCAATGTGCACTTTTTCAATTCTTGTACTAGCATTGTTTCATCTGCAGTTTGAGTGTCCTGTAACTTGCTCAGGGAAAGGAGCTTTATGGGTATTCTGGTTAAGTTCTTGACTATTCTGAGTGTTTTGTGTCTGTGGAGAAGGTACAGGTCATGTATTGTCCTCAAGTGTCTCTTCTTTATTAGTGTCTACAGGAATTTATATGATAACAATAGGAGGATTCAATTTTTCCAGACCTCAGTCGTAAATTACCAATAGTATTAACTTGCATTGTGTTACTTGGTCATGCTTCATCAATTCAAGTTGTCTGCTGATTTTTAGGATTTTATCAACTGGGCTGGAAGTTTTGTTTGTGTTGCTTGTCCGTGTTGTTGGTAGGCTTGTGGTGGGGCCATTAAAGCTTGCTATGGTTGCTGGAATCTCCATTGTTGATTAATGTTTTGTGGTGGTGTCCATGGCTGGTTTTGGTTAGGATTCTGTTGAGGACCCCACTGTTGGTTGTGCCATGGACTTGCTAGGGGTTGGTGGTGTCCAACCTAGGTTGAGTGTAGGGATTCATCTAAGGTGGTGGATGTGGATAAGTCATCCAATTTGATGTTGTCCACTCAGGTTGTCCCCAAGTAGGCTGAGGGGCCTGATTAGGCCATGACATCCTCTAGGTGTTCTGAGTAGGCCGAGGTGGAAATCTAACCTGATTATTTGGCCTTTGAACAAAGTTTACCTTTGCATCACTTGAGAGACAACATTTTTGATCAAAGAGCACTTGACAAAAATCACATAAGAAGTCCATGTGGGGAAGTGATTCATATTTAAAGATGAAAATGGATAGGGAAAATGCGCGTGCAGAACAAAAGTTCAGTTTTTGGGACTTAGCCGTTTCGCTTATTAAGGTCTATTTTTAGAGATGACGTGCAAAGCATGCAAATGAGGTAGAGACGTGCACACCATGCATTTGCTATTTTTGGAGGATTGTATACAAATCACTTTGTATGGAAACTAGCTGGAAATAGATTTGCTACTGACAGTTAGCTAGTAGTAGTCTATTATTAGCGCACTTACATGTGTGGCTAGTTTTGTAAAGGTGCGTGGATGAGAATAACATGCGACCTATTTTTAGGATGGATAAATAGTGAAGGAAAGTCCCCACCCCTATATATATGTAGCAAAACTATGTAATAGATATACACACAGATGAAATCGAGGTATACAAAGATATGCTATTAAAACTGCTATGCACATACTACTGATATTGTAATGAGGCTTCTATAAACTTATTACATTGAATATAATGAAGGACATTGGCTGAATCTAAGTGTTAGTTCTATGTGTATCTAAATCTAGTATGTTTTTTATCTCATCATGGTTAGTACTTAATTATGCTTTTCCTTAGATATAGATCTGGTATGCTCTGTAGAATGATGAGCTAGTAATAGAACTATATATGTTAAGTCTCCATCATGCTAACATCCTGCTACAAAAACCCTAAAGAGGGACTTGGTACCTTTGTGTGCTTTGGGTGAGCACTCAATTAGGTTGAGTGATGTGCCAACGTGTCTAGGGTTTCATAGGGTTCGTATCACTGAATTCTAGGCTGCATCATTGGTTCCATTACCGGGACCTCTTTTTCAGTTGTTTTCAGGATGGTTCACAATGAAGACATACCGGTTGACCTTAGCAAGTATTGAAGAATGGATATGTGATCTTGAAAGAAGAATACGTACGTAGTTCAACATTGGATCGAGTTTAGCGCATGCACTTCGGTGGAACAAAATCTATATGAGAGATTTTTCACTATCTTTCTAGTAGAATTGTATGAGTGGATGGTTACTTATGCATCTAAACAATTGGAGGTATCACGTACTTGTCTAGAAACAGGAAGAATTCTAGGCCCTTTATGATGCTTTGATCTGATTTGGACTCAACCTATGGATAGGTAGTTTTATGGTGTCTTAAACAACTATATCTTAGAATACTCAATTTCCATCTATTCATGTCCAAATGTAGCTAAATTCTAGTTCCTATAACATCCACAGGAGCTTACCTATAAGGCATTCCACTAGCGATCAAGATCCTGATGGTAAATTTGAACTTGGAGGGTAAACAGATGGCTAACCAAACCCCATCATGTGTGGGGGTGGGGAAAGGACTAGTGAAGGATGGCGGACTTAGCAGTGGCAAGGTAGAGAGAAGAAATGCAGCTTAAGTATAATGAGGCATGTGAGAGGAAGATAAAGAAGCAATGTGATGTTACAACATGGATGGAGTTGAGGAGAGAGATGGCTCATGAAGGATTTGGAGCTCACGTAGAAAACGTGGAGCCGAGCATCGGAAATCCCCATATGGGAAATCATGATAGGGAACCCTCCTTGGCCTCACAAGGAAGTGTGCTAGCGAGAGATGACCATGGCCATGGGCACGCATCCGAATCCACCTAGTAACCTAGCCCTTGTGCTTGGTTTTCTAGTATGTAGTATGACAAGTAATCAACAAGAAAGTTTGGGAAGTAAGAGAGAGTATATCAATGGCGGGGAAGATGATTTCATTGTTATTTGGAGGTGTGTTTTTATGCGCATCGTCCACACAAAATATGAGCGAGACCAATTGTTGGATTCACTTTTGGAAGTGGAACTAATTCATAGACCGTAGGGGTCCAATATAGTACTACTATCGAAGCACAGGGAGTACATCTACAGGATCTATTACAGCTATAGGTTTAGGATCAAGAGGCATGGGAAGTTCTGGTTTAGGTGGATTTGGAGGTTCTTGAGGTAGGGGAACACTGGAGGTTCTAGATTAGGTGGGCAAGGTCCGCACCAACCCAAAAATATTTATATGGAAATGTCTCTTCATCTTCTAGAGTATAGGGGAATAGAAGATGCTACTGAACATGTGCATATGTGTGAAATATTGTGGCACGCAAAAGGAATCACAACTTCTGAGCGTAGGGAAATCTGATTTGCTACTACATTACAAGGTCACGCACACACTGGTGCAAAAAGTTTGACCTTGATTAAACTTGTGTGGATTATGTAGCATCAAAGGATGCATTCTTAAAAGAGTTTCATATACCTGAATTTGAGTAGAAGAGTATAAGTGCACTCAAGGATATTAAGCAAGGCACTACTGAAAGTGTGCGTGAGTATGATGCCCATTTTAAAATGCTTCTATCTAAAATTTCTTATGATATTCATGCAAGCCAACATGCATAATGGTTTGTTGGGGGATTGATTACACCATTTAGGAGGGCACTATCACATAAGACATATTATGATCCGCGTGAGGAATTGGAAGCAACCCTACATGCTGAGGTAGTTGGGAGTATTGACATTGATGTTAGCCCATTCTTAGAGGCACAAATTGTATCTATGAAAAAATAACTAGAGAAATTATCAGCGAATTCAGCCCATGAAACACACTTAGGAATTTGGTGTACAAATTGTGAAGTAGAGGGTCACACAAAGGATAGTTGTCCTCATAGAATAGTACGCTCATTGTTGATGGATTGTGAGATATGCCACTTAAACCATGATGCTAGCCACTGCCCATTATTACAACACATGATAAGGAAGAATGTCTCAAGCTACTGTAAAATATGTAGGTCCACAACTCATGACACAGAGGACTACCGAATGATTAGATAGATCCATGATGCTATAGATATTAGTGTATGACAAACAGGAGTTTCAGATAACTCTAAAGGAAAGAATGAGCATCAAGATTGGGAGCACAATCAAGCATGCTATGATCGAATGAGGGGTATTTTGAAGGTAGCTGTGGCAAAGGTCAAGGATACCATGGTGGATTTAGAGGACGAGGCCGTGGTGGTGGAAGAAGTGAGTTTCCTTATGGAACATGTTATACTTGTGGATCTCGTGACCACTATAGGTGTGAATGTCCTCTAAATTCTACATGTTCTTTCTATGGAAAGAACCATAGCTATGAAGAGTGCCCAAACTTATATGAGCATCTGAGTAAGCAACATAAGTAAGAAAATAAAGGCACTGGGATGGTTAGGATACAATGTGCTATGGAAAATCAATGGATGCCCAAATTAGAAGTAGAGTTTGAGGCACTACAAGTGAGGATCACGACCTGCAAGGTGAGTCGAACATGCTAGGGAGGTATTACAGTAGAAACCTACCATCACTAAGGATGAGGTTCTTCACGCATAGTACCCAGATCCTACCTATGAGAAGGTGGTTTATCAAGATACCATGGAAGTGCTAAGGAGTCTTCAAGGTGAGATAAAATATTTAAAGGAGAAGAAGAAAGCATCGAGACACCAAAACCGATATAAATGACTTAAGAGAAGTGTGCAAAATGTACATGCACAGTTCTTCACTAAGGATGAGGTTATTTATGCACGGTACCTAGATCCCGCCTATTAGAAGGAGGTTTATCGGATACCATGGAAGTGCTAAGGAATCTTCAAGGTGAGATACACTATTTAAAGGAGCAAAAGAAAGTGTCAGAGACGGTCCAAAATGATATAGATGACTTAAGAGAAGTGTGCAAAATTTTGCGCCAGGAGAACATCATTCCACTGTTAGGAAGTTGGTTGAAAGGGAACACTCCACACATAAGTATTGAGACCGGACGACAAATCTTGCATGCAAATATCCCTCCTCATAGCCTGGATTATGACAAGGAAATCACTCTGAATGCTATTGTGAATGGGTGGCTGTTGAGTAATATACTTGATTGATACAAGTGTGGAAGTCAATTTTCTTACCTTGGATGCATGGGTAAAAATAGGAGACCCCATTACAGCTATCATCTAATGTATTATTCATGCCTAATCGTACTAAGGCCACTCCCGTAGGAGTTTTAAAATATGCATCCATTACCATATAAGGAGCCAAGTTCACTGGAGACTTTGAAGTTTTAGTGCTAGAAGAATCAGATAGCTTCCCAGCTCTACTAGGGTGTCCTTGGTACTATGCAAATAATGTTGATCTTCGATTCAACAAGGACTATATCAGTTTTGAAAATAAAGAGGAAAGGGTCATTATCCCTTTGACAGATGGAAATTCCACACATTATGTTGAGACTTTAAGTGAAGAAGATTTGAATAGGATTTATGTAAATGCCATATGAGATCCAGAGATGATTGGACAAACCAAAGAAGGACTAATTCAAAGGTGGGAGGATGCACGGTTTATTAGTGATACTACAAGTGTTGCTTGTGATAATTGGGCTCACGTAACTTATGAGTTTTTACCGCGCAAAGTAAAGAGCATATTACCTCAAGGCACAAAACCACATTATGTCAGGAGGATAGGTAACAACTTGGTACCTTGTTACATAGGAGAAGGGGATCCCATGGTATTCCTACGCGCCATGGAAGAAAAATGGATAGACCCACTGGAGAGAATAAATATGCTAGCATATACACTATGTGGGACAGAAGTACGCCGGTGAGTGGTCCATAGGGATAATCTGGTTTAATGGTATGAAATTGGGGTTGCTTTTACTACTAGGTTCTCTAGGAACAATGCACCTACTCAAAATTTCAATTATCACGGTGATCAACCTGTTCAACACCATGTTTGGAAGTGTGAGAGACTCTGGATAGAAGGGAAGGAAGCTTTACCACCTTCACTATGGGTGCACCGTTTTATTCCACTTTACAAGGCTACGTGCGTGCTTGGTATGTATATGCAAACTCCATAGAGAAACTGGAAATTGATAGAATTCAATTGTAGGAATGGCCCAAATGTTTGAATTCTTCTCTACAAAACCTTTGGTAGAAGAAGCATTAAAAGTTATCAAGTGCTTAACTATGGGGGATAGCTCCAAGGCTGAAGAAATCCTCCAGGAATTATTAGATAAAGAGGGCTTAGGAGCACGTCTTGATAAAGAACTAGGGGCCGATGCAACATTACTTCAATGCACTTGCCTTTTGAAAGAGAGAGGAATAATGGTCTACCTAATGGATGATGAAGAAGTATATAATCTATATGTAAACCATTCAACAGGAAGGCGTGAGGTATCGATAAAGGTGCGATAGGGCCACATGCATGTATCATGAACCTATGAAGACAAAGTGGGTGAATATTGGAACAGAGACTCGAGCCTAAGGAAGCCATAATTGGAGACTATTGGTTAGACTATGAAGTGGCCAAAATCATAGAGTTACTAAGGGACTACCAGGACCTATTTCCTAGGGGGTACCATGAACTCAAAGGCGTGCATGAATCATTAGGGGAGATGAAGATAAAGCTTAAAGAGGGTGTGTGCCCAGTTAGAAATAGGCCTTATAGAATAAACCCAAATTTGTGTGAAAAGGTCAAAGAAGAGATTGATAACATGTTAAAGTCTGGAATTATCAAGCACCTTGATGAAACAGAATGGGTTAGTCCAATGGTGATCAGTATCAAGAAGGATGGACATATTAGAATATGTGGACTACATGGAGCTAAATACCGCATGTGTAATAAATCTATTCCTACGCCATTTAATGAGGAAATAGTAGAAGGATTTGCGGGCACAAAATATATTCATTTACAAATGGTTTCTCTGGGTATCATTAGGTTAGGATTGCCTAGGAGGATCAGGAAAAGACTACATTTACTATTGAATGGGGTAGCTTTGCCTATATTGTCATGCCTTTTGGTTTGACAAATGCACCTACTGTATTTTCGTGCATAGTTGTCCAAGAGTTTAAGGAATTTATTCACAACTTCTTATAGGTATATTTAGACGATTGGACGGTGTATGGATTAGTTAAGGACCACTATGACAATCTGCGCTTAATGTTTGAACGGTGTAGGCAGTTGAGTATCTCTTTGAACATCAAGAAGTGCATATTTGCTACACCATTTGGGATACTTTTATAACACATAATCTATAATGAGTGTTTGTTAATTGACCCATCGAAGGTTGTAGTCATTATAGGCCTAGGGGAGCCTACCAGTCAAAGTGAGGTGCACAAATTTTTGGGACATACAGGATATTACAGAAAATTTATCAAAGGCTATGCCAAAGTTGCTGCACCCTTAGAAGAGTTACTAAAAGGGAAAGGTATGTTCTACTGGGGAGAACAATAGAAATGCGCATTTAAGACATTAAAGGAAAAACTTACTACCGTGCCTTTTCTACATTTTCGTTCATGGAAAAACCATTTCATGTACATGTTGACGCCTCTGGAATAGCCATTGGTGCGGTGTTAACTCAACTTGGAGAGGGTATTGTAGATCATCCTATTTGTTTTTCTAGTAGAAAGATGACTCCTACAGAAAATAATTACATAACTACAAAGTGGGAAGCTTTGTCAATGATCTATGCATTGCATAAATTTTTCCAGTACCTACTAGCTACACCATTCTTATTTTATATAGATCACATGGCATTGAAGTATTTGGTCAATAATCCTACTTTACAATGGTGTATATGTCGATGGGTACTCTTATTTCAATAGTATGATTTCACGCTTGTGTTAAAATCGGGAAAAAGTAATTCTAGACCGCACCATTTATCAAGAATACATCGTCAAGAGAAGAAGCACAAACAATTGACGATACCATGCCGGATGCACAAATATACCTAGGTTACAACACACGCCATCAATACTAGAGGACATTGCTATATTTTTACACACAAGGATGGTACCAGAAGGAATGAAATCATTGGAGAAGAAACAACTTGCTATACGCGCTGCACCTTATATATTAATTAGTGGTGACTTGTACAAAATGGGTTGGGATAAAATATTACTGTTGTTGTGTATTAGAACACGAGTGCATGGGAATTATGGAAGAAGCTCATGGTGGAATTGTAGGAGGCCACTATGTAGGTGATGCCACAATACGTAAGATTTTACTCGCTGGATTATGGTGGGAGACCCTCATAAAGATTGTAAGGAATTTTGTAAGGCATGTGATCATTGTTAATATCTTGGAAGACCAGGGCAATGAGATGAAATGCCTTTAAGACCTATTGCTAGCGCAGAACCATTTGAGAAATGGGTTATAGATTTTGTTGGTCCTATTTCACCAAATTGCACACAGTAATCGAATCACACTACATTATCACTTACATAGACTATCTGACAAAGTGGGTAGAAGAAACACCTACCAAGGACTGTACAATAGCTACAACAACTCAGTTTTTATGGGAACATATAATTACAAGGTATGAATGTCATTTGAGTTTGACCAATGATAGGGGAACACATTTTCTTAATGAGTCAATCAAAATTTTATTGGATGAGTTCTTGATTGCACACCATAAGACTACACCCTATCATCCTCAGGAAATGTAACTGTTGAGGCTTTCAACAAAATTTTGAGCCACACATTGAAAAAAATATGTGATGTTGGAAGAAAGGATTGGGATGATATAGTATCTGCAGTGACTTTGGGCATATAGAAAAGCATATAAAAGGTTGAATAAAACCATACCATTTAAGTTAGTGTTTGGTGCAGTAAGCCATTCTTCCTATGGAGTTTATGTTACCTTCTTTGCATATTGCATATGCTTTGGAGGTATAGCTAATGAAAAAGATTCAAAATAATGGATTGAAAAGATAATTCAACTAGATAAGCAACGATCCATAGCGCGTTAGAGTCGGAAGTAAGAAAAGGCCGGAGTAGAAAGCATGGCATGATAGAAAAATAAGGGATAAAAAGTTTGAGATTAGAAAAATGGTACTTCTCTATGACTCTAAGTTCTTGTGCCATCCATAAAAACTTAAGGTACATTAGTTAGGACCATAGGTTATCACTTACATCCCTGAAACAATCACTTTCTAGTTAGAAGCACTTGATGGAACGCAGGCTACACTGTTACTTTCAACGGGGTAGGTGAAGCCCTACTATAAATAAGTCTTCTTGGTGTTTGTAATAAGGTGGTATTTCCATTTAGATCAGGTTTTCAATTATGTATTTCCTTAATGTGTTTCCTTCTTTGTCGCTATGATTTTTCAATTTAGTTGGTGTGTTGTGAAATAAGCGCACTTGCGTGCATGAAGCTAATTACTATATGAAGCATGTTTATGTGCAGAGGACTGCACATACTTTTAGTGTGGGGTGGTTGTTGATATCCAGTACAAGATTGTGGGGATTGAAAGGTGAAAGGAATAAGTTGCTACGGGTTATCTTCAATTCAAAGGAGTGCCTCTAAAAAGTGACCAAAGATGGAGATGAATGAAGGAACAATATAATGCAAGGTAAGCAGAGGCCATAACAACTACTAGTAGAAGGTGTAGTGATGAGGTACTCGATGCAAGGAAGCACGCTAAAGAGAAGTATGTGACCAAAGGGTAGGAAGGCACGCTAGAAGGTTATAGCTGAGGCACGAAGATGTAACGTGCGAAAAGGGTGGTATTGGTCAATTAATGAAATGATATTTGTTAGGTGAAGGAGCAATGAATGCATTAAAAATTTGAAAACCTATATAAGGATGGGATGCGAGTTCATTTTTACCGTTGCAATTAAGAGTATTTGAAAAGGAGCCAAGTGCAAAGATCCGAGTGATTGTATTGAGGTGTGAAAGGTGTGTAACCAGTCGTGATAAAGATATCTGGTGCAGAAAGAGCTTGCATCCCTAGTGGTGAAGGGTTTGAGCGAAGCAAGGTGATAGAGAGGAGTTAGGGCACATGATTTCACCTAGGGCACACTAAATTGAGCTAGGTTTGATTCACACATTGTAGAATTCAAGAGGCAAGGATCTATAAAGGATTGCAAGGTAGAAATGGCACCCAAGAAAGTAGTTGCAGCAGGAGTGAAGGGAAAGAAGAAGGTGGTAGAAGAAGAAGAGGAGATAGCTCCCAAAAGCAATTTTTCAAAAATGTAATATCTAGAGGGGGTTATCATTGGCCAAGAGTGGGATTCTCACATAAGGAAAAGTAAGGTGAGTGAGTACAATCACCATACCATAGAGAATAAGAAGGATCTTGACGTGTTGTTGAACACGAAGACAAATAAATGCACGACAGAAGACATGCCAGTGTATGATGATGTTGGAGAGAAGCTCTTAAATAAGATAGGAGTTTACCAACTATATGAACTCCCTTAATTTGGGAAATATGATCCCTTGTACCAGTGGTTCATGAGCAAAGAGCATGAATATTTTTTCTACTTTGCAAGATGCCAAGCTAGAATTTCAGCCGTACTCATCTCCACAAAGAATTGGGTTGAAAGGCACATGAAAATATTTAAAAGATGATTTATCGAGATAAGACCAAAATATTGGAGACCATAAATGAGTTGGGGTACACAAAGGGTCCATGCAACATGGACATCAATAAACGAAGAAGTATCTAGTGGTGCAAGCAACCACACATTTGGTTACAAAGCTAAATGACCAGAAAGGAGGTCTCAAGTGAACACCATGTGGCTGCGCACATTGCCAAAAAGATGTCTCGAAGGGGTAGTCTACAACATTTCTTGTTATATTACATAAATAATCATTTGGAAAGCATGTGAAGGAGGAAATATCAGCTTTGGAGTTGTTCTATTATCACTGGTGTTCATGGAGATCAGAGTACCTGATGGACCGAAGGAGAAGATATGGGCGTATCCCATTGAACACAAGTCACCTACATAATGATTCAAGAAGTACTTGTGTGAGGAATCCATGACAACAGTCAAGCAAAGGGATGAGAAGTGGTATGATAGGCTCTACGTGGCTTTTGAGGAAGAATGGCGCATCCCCAAGGACTTACCTTATATGGTTGGAAAGGTAGTTTAGTTTGCTATATACCAACATTTATGTATAGCGTGGTTTTCCATGAAAGATGGAGCATGGAACCCTTGGTGTAAGTTGCCATAAGCCTTCATAGCAAGGTACTTCCGGCATCGCACACGAGTTCACGAGATGCGCAGCAACGACATTGAATGCGAGATAAGGTAGATTGTGACTACCACACACTAAGGAAGAAATATGTGTATCTAGGGCGGGTGCATATATTGAAAGGATAATTTCAAATGTATTAAGAATTAAACCAATACGTCAGGTCATGTGGGAGATATTGGAGTAGCATTAGTGTATCTTCAACTGAAACCCAAGATGGAGAATAACAAGTATGTGGAAGATGAGTTTACACTTCCAGCACCACCAAAGGGAAAGCATACAATGGAGAACATCCCAGTACCTAATCCCATAGAGCCAATAGAAGTGGAGGATGAGGAGGATGAGCATGAGGATAGTGGTGGTTTGGAGCATAGAGGTAGAAGACATCCTACAAATAAGGATGAAGTTGAGCACGCCACTACACCACCTCAACCACAAGAAGGGAATGATGAGGATTTAGATGCGGTCAAGGAGAGCATATATTTAAGTGAGTATTTAGGAGAACAAGGACATAATGTGCTACTCAGTAAACAATGTGCAAATCACCCAAACTCTCTCCACGAAGAGACAAAGCTACATAAAGGAGAAGGAAATTGAAGTTGAATGAAGAGGCGGAAGAGTGAGAGGAAGTGTGCCTATTTCTCCTACACCTCTAGAGAATGTAAAATAGAAAGATGAAGAAATAAAGTGAGGAGAAGAGGAGGAAAAGGGAACAAATGAGACAAATATAGAGATTACTAGGACATGGAGACACAAGTCACAAATTTGGAAGCTCAAGTTCCTAAGTAGCCTCGGTCTAGAAGAACAAGTGGAGAACATCCCACTAGCCATGGGTTATCTGCGAGAGGACATAGGTAAAATTATCCATGCCCATTTCTAGAGCACTCTGTCAAAAAAAGGAATTATATGGCTGGGAACTAATGGATGAAGATATGGCCACAAAGGTGCACATGAGAGGAAGCGATTATAATGGTCCATGCACAACACATGGATGAGCCGATTTTGATGTGTGCAAGGAGGTTGAAGAAAACACCTTAGGCTAAACACATGAAAATAAAGCCTCTTTGTCATGTCGATGAATAGGTGAGTAATGCATTGGTAAAAGTCTCAACAGAGGTGGCAAGGTGGAATATGGACAAGGTTGCCACAATTAGGGTTCTCAGAGAAGAGATCAAAACTAAGGATGGGAAAATAGCGTGCCTAACGCAAGAGAGAGTCTTAGCATAGAAAAAGAATGCTGTATTTGTTAGCATCACATAGGAGATCGAAGACAATGTCATAAGAGCTAGGCCACACTTGGAGCCAAAGGTACCACAAACATTTCCTTCAAAGAATACATTATGTAGGAAAGTTGGTGGACCTAGTGCTTGA
Organism: Taxus wallichiana var. yunnanensis; assembly: GCA_018340775.1. Lineage (NCBI taxonomy): Eukaryota > Viridiplantae > Streptophyta > Pinopsida > Cupressales > Taxaceae > Taxus > Taxus wallichiana. Next base: position 757,056,774 of record CM031242.1, on the reverse strand, counting down.
AGATGAGCCTCTGCGCATGCCAACGCAAAAGGATCTAGCACAACATGTAGAATGAGAGAAAGCTTCAATGACGTGGAAGATTGCATCCTATGAAGGACTTCTGTAAGAAGAATTGAAGAAAGCAGACCAAGCCTTGAACATTTTCACACTCCAGAGGTGCTCATCAACATAAAAACCTTGGAGGAGAACAATGAGGTCTAGAAAGTGATAAAGGATGAAATATTGGGCCACACAGAATTATTATCAATGGTTAAGTAGAAGCATGAGGAAGTGAAAACAACACAAGAACCACACAAGACTTGACTAGAAGAGCTTGGGAAGCTCATTGCGTAGAAGATGGATTTACTAGAGGGAAGGATGACTGCAATGTCCAACATTATGTTGGTCTTGCAAAATGAAAAAGGGGAGATTGCGAGGGATGAATTGGAGTCCATTGCTTTGTGGACATTCCAGAAAAATAAGAGGAAGCACTTGTTGAATGACAGACCTTGGAGGTTGAAATAAAACAAGAATATCCTGAATTAGTTGTTCAGGTTGAAGAAGAGACTATGGAGTAAAAATATTCTTTCATACATTCTTTCATTCTTTCCATTCTTCTATTCTTTACTTAAGTTTTTGGAGATGACCATTGTCGGGGTGACAATGAAATTAGTGTGGGGTAATGTTGATCAAAGAACACTTGAAAAAATCACATAAGAAGTGCGCATGGGGAAGTGAGTCGTATTTAAAGATGTGAATGGATAGGGAGAACACACGCGTGGAACAAAAGTTTAGTTTTCAGAACTTAGCCGTTTCACTTATTAAGGTCTATTTTTAAAGATGACGTGTAAAGCACACAAATGAGGTAGAGAGGTACACACCACACATTAGATATTTGTGGAGGATTGGATATAAAGCACTTTGCATGGACACAAGCTGGAAATAGATATGCTACTGACAATGAGCTAGTAGTAGTCTATTGTTAGCACTCTTGCATGTGTGGCTAGTTTTGTAAAGGTGCATGGCTAAGAATAGCATGTGACCTATTTTTGGTATGGATAATGATGGGTGTCATCATTCCCTTCATTTAATCAACTTCTTGTTGATGTCATATCAAACTAGGGGTGTGTCTAAAGCTATATGCAACAAGAGTACTTTAACCAATCTAGTAGTTGACTGTATTTATTTTTGTATTTTTTGGGGGATCTCTTTAATGTCTTAAGGACTTCTTGGTAAAACCTTATTTAAATCAAACTATGAAAACTTGCTGAAAGGAAACACACTGTGCAGAATGGAAACACACTTGCTATTGGAAAATAAACACACTTGCTTATGAAAGTAAACACACTTGCTTTTGGAAATAAACACACTCAATTTATAATGCTTGAAAACAATTGCAAGAAATATAAGAATCTATCTAAACACCTGCAGAACAATTACACAATAGATTTTAATTGAAAGAATTAAAACAATACAAAATTAACAAATCTAAACTATTTGTTTGAAGAAATATAAATACCAAATAAATGAATATCTTGGTCCTTGGGGAGTGGGCCCTTGCTCCTCCTTGAATCAAGATTTAACAACTCAAAATTCTCTCAAATAGGAATGGCTATTTTATTGATAAAACATTCAGAATTACAAACATATTGGATCTGAGTACTTAGTCTATTTCTCTTCTCTATTCTATTTCTATATATATATATATATATATATATATCTATATATATATATATCTACTGCAGGTCTACTTTTATATACATTTTACAATCACAGTTGTCTCAATGATTTTGATGAAATCGAATCATGCCCAGAATAGATGCTTGAGCAGTTGCGGTTGATCATAAGGTAGGGATAACTCCTCCTTGATCTTCGTTCAAAAATTTTCGTCCTTCCTGATGAAAGGGTCGTAGATGTAAAATCTCTAGATGTGGTTTAAAATAGATAACTCCCATCGGTTTTGGAACTTTAGAGAAATTCCAAAACCATAGGAATTTGTTAAGGATATAAACCATGAGAGTTCCGGACCTAAGTCCGAAAATTACGGAACTAAATATTGGAGTTCCGAAACTAAGTCTGAAAGTTTCAGAACTAAATGATGAGTGTGTGATGGAGTTCTAGAACTAGCTTGGAAGTTCCCAAACTAAGTTGTGTAGGAACAAATGTTACTGAAAATAAACTGAACTCTTCCTTCTTCATTTCCTTGACTGATTTAGACCTTCTTTATTACAAAACTAAATTCAAACACACACACACACACACACTTGTCAGGACTTCTAGAGCTTTTAACATTAGAATCACAATCACAAAAGACACAATTACATCCTAACTCATATCGAGATCAACTAAAAGTCACACAATACAATCAAACTTAATCAAAAGGAGAGTAAGATGAGATCATATATTATACGAGACATATTATGGCCTCATCATTTCCCCTAAACTTACTTGTTTGTAAGTCCCTTTGCAAACTTCACTCTTCAAAAGTGGGGTTATAAGTTCTGCATTCCATTTGATTGCTTAGATCAAATGGTTGAAACTGGATTTTCCAATGTTTAAACTTGGATGTACTGTACCCTGCTCCTTCTATTTTCCTCTCCCACTGTTCAAATTTAGTAGGGTCTTGAGGTTCTCTGTTCTACCAAGGAGACATGGGGGTGAGAAGTAGAGGGGGCCTTATTCACATTCCCATCCATATTTGCCCATAGGTTTCATTGACTCGGGGAGTTATTGTGCATAATGCTTTTTCCCTTTCTAAACTCCAGATCATATTTGTTGGGGAAACTACTTCCCTTCTTCTTAAGGAAAAAGTAAGGAGTTCCCACCTCTTTGAGCATCCTTCATAAATATTTTCAAAACTTTCCTCCTCGTAGGAGGTGAAGGCATCCATACTCTTTTGTAGAATGGAAAGGTAGTGTGTATTGAATCTCTCATAAAAGCATGAGTTCTAAAATGTGACAGGGTAGAGGGTTTACCATAATGAGCTCTCATACGAGAGGCTCGTTGAGCCGGATTTCAATAAAAATTTAGATTCCCTTTCCTTTCATGCAATTTGGTTTTGTAAAACAGATACAAATGCATTGAGCTGGCTCTTCCCTACATACAAGTTGATCATAAATCCTATGTTTTTCTCTAGCATAAAATTACAAAGATAAAATTCACACGAAGATTTTTCTACGCTTTGTTTGGAATGAGAAAGAGTAAGCTTCCATGAATTCAGATTCATCTTTGAGTTCATGTCGAAGCCCACATGTAATCCTTGACAGCTTACTGCAATGAATGAACTGCTCTTCTAAAAACACACTATATGCAGGAGAGGGCCTCTTGCAGGCATGTAATTTATCACTCATAATACAGACCATATGAATTTTGGTAAGACATTTATATTTATTTCCTTCCTCATAAAATTTTTCTTCCCATTCCTTTCTTGCCTTCATCTCTTCCTCCATCTTGGTCTTTAATTCTTCATTCAATGTTTTGGCTTCTCTGAGCTCCCTGCAAGTATCATTCCATAGTTGTTGGAGAGGAAAATAGGTCAACTCAGTCTGTGCAGAGACTGTGGACACAACACTCTATTTTCTGGAAGCCTAAAATTCTTCCTCTTTTTCTATCAACTGTTCCTTGGTTGCTGATAATTCCTCAGTCTTGGCTGTAAGCTGAGTTGTTAGCTCTCTAATGAGCATCTCCCTTTGTTCCAACTTGAGCTTGAGGAAATCCAATTCCTCATATTTTTCTCTGATAATGAGCTTTTCTCTAGACAAGAATAGAGCCTGTTTAACTTGTTGTCTTTCTTCTTCTTCTGAAATTATTTGAGGAGTTGGGCATTCTTCCTCTATCAAAGGAAATTTTCCTTTTCTTATCCTGGATGCCAACTCTTCTTCTTCATGTGGCACTGCTGATGGTTCAGCCAATTCCTAAAAATATTTCTCTTCAAATATCTCTTCTCCTCTGTCCATTTTAGCTTGACTTGGCTCAGGAGGAGTCATGGTCATACTTCTCAAAATGTCAGTTGCTTCTTCTTCCATCCTTTCTTGCTCACTCCTTTTTCCGGGGTTTCCCTTGACCTCTTATGAAGTTTTCTTATCTGATGAAGTTTAACATGCCCAATAGTGAATTTACTTCTAGAGGTTATTCTTACTATTCTTTCTTACTCTTTTGTGGGTGAGCTATCACCATCAGAGATAGATATTGGCTCCCCTGAAGCTGCTATAGAAGAAGGAATTTCCTTCACAGGTACAGAAGGCTCTATTATTTTTATCTTTCTCACCGACCTTTTTTTTGGTATGTTTTCTCTTTCCATTTCCCTCTATCCTTCTATAGGGGCATCAATTTCTAGATTAGTTGAAGGAGAGAATGGGGCTAGAATTTTCCTTATGATAATATTAGGGTTTTTCTTGAACTTGCCAAGAAACTTGTCCCAAATTTCTTCTCCATTATTTTTTGATAGGAAATGGTGCTGGCATATCAAATGAATTAGACCATGATGCCTAATTGTCCCAAAACCCCAGGAATACCTATGAGCCATGCTCTGAATGGAATAAAGAGAAACACTGGGAGGTTTATTATGTATTCAGGTTTGGTGGCTCCATACTTTAGATATATGAGCATTTTTAAGACTTTTTCTCCCATAGACCCAAATTGACCGTCACATGTTAAAAATTTTACTATCCAAAATGCTACCATGTCAAATGGTTTGGGAAAACTAGCCCTTCTCGACCCCTTTTATGATTTTCCTTTTATTATAAATGTCTTGGGTTCAATTTCTTCTTCTTCTCGCAAAGTAAGACTTCAACTTGTTCTTTCAAAGTCCCCTTGACAAAAGTTATGGGACATGCATAATTGGAACTCCATAAATGTTACTTACAAAGTATTTACGAGAAAAAGGAATAATGAAACTTCTCACCTTTGTTCTGGATTTTCCTAGGTTTATGAAAAATTGTCTTTCCAATTCATCATTATGCCTTGAATATTTCTTCAGAAATTCAAGCCATCCCGCATGCTCAAAGATGGATGCCACTTCTTCATCTCACAGCGACAGGGAATCATCCTTTGGTTCAAATTTATTCTTAATCCCCATATTGGCTTGAGTTCTCTCTCTTTTGACTTTGTGTGAATTGGTCAGTAGGCCCTTTTTCTTAGCTATGGAACCGACAACTTGGCTACGGAACCTCTGTTTTCTCTATTCTTTGCTACAAAATAAAAACTCAATTTCTTTGCTCCTTCCTCAAAATATCTCTGCAACTTATTTCACTTGATTTTTGCAATAATGATTACTAATGATAACCATGCTGCCACTTATTCCATCAAAATCAATTTCATGATTACACACTTGTAATCATAATATATAAATAGATGACTCATCATACCTACTTTTAAATTGAGTCACATCACACATGTAAACATTTAATCAACCCTAAATGAGTTAAAAGACATAATTACCGCCCTTGATGATGTAATCCTTTTCTATGATGACTCGTCATTCCTATAAGTGGAATAAAACATGATTAGATAATACAAATGGAATTCACAGAATTCCTTTACTTGAACTAGCCAAAAATAGGTCTATCACCATTTCACTGGTTTTCAATTGACCTTTGAGAGAATTTTTTTTTAATTTTTTATTTTTATTTATTTTATTTTATTTTTTGGGGAAGAAAATGCCATTTACTGGTTTTCATCTTCTTCCCTTTATTCTGGATCTATCATCCAATTATTTGATCATTTTGGAAGAACCGAGTTCTTCCATATGATCAAATTCTTTGTCTACTTCAATCTTCCTCAAAAATCCATCCTTGGTGGGAGGCTTCCTATAGAGTTTCAGCCTATGTCCATTGACCAAGAGTGTTCTGATACTGCCATCAATGGGAAGTAACTGAATAGAACCATTGTCAAATACCTGTTCAATCTGATAGGGTCCCAACCATCTGGTTCTCAATCGTCCCTTGAACTATTGGTACTTAAAATCAAACAAAGAATGTCCAAAGATCCTAATTTGAATTACCTTTTCTTGATATGTATGTCATGCCATTGATTCCTTTGCTCTTGAATCATCTCTGTCTGCATTGAAGTGCTTCCAACCTTATTTGATTGAACTCATTCAAGTTGAAGGATTCTTTCTTTTTGAGCTACATTTAACTCAATTCCCACCATCATTGCTGTCCTCAATGCCTGAAGTTCAAATTCTATAGACAATAAGGGATTTTTCCCATAGACTAATTCATATGGTGAAAACCTTGTTGTCATTTTCCAAGTTGTATTATAAGCCTAGAAAGCTTCAGGTAGTCTCTTTACTCAATCTTTTCTCCCAGCTTCAACCTTGTTTTGGTAAGGATTTTTCCAATTCTTTGTTTGTTACTTCAACTTGTCCATTTGACTATGGATGGTAAGGAGATGACTTCCTATGATTGATTTGGTAATACCTTGTGAAAGCTTGGATCATATTAGACATGAATTGTGGTCCCTGATTTGAAACCATGCTCCTTGGTGCTCCAAACTTTATCATAATTCCATTCTCCAAAGGAAATCAACAATGCTTCCTTAGTGGCATTTGTCAATGCCTGCACTTTTGCCCATTTTGTCACATAGTCAGTACATACAAGAATATATTCTTTCCCTTGTGATGGAGGATTAAAGGGACCAACAAAATACAATCCCCATCTCTCAAATGGTTCAACCACAACTTGAGGCTGAAGAGGCATTTCATTGGTGAAAGTTGGGTGTCCCATCCTTTGACAAGGATCACACCTCTTGATATATCTTTTCACATCCTTATATAGATATGACCAATAACAACCAATGCCAAGTATCTTATGATATGTTATTTTTATTGAATAGTTTCCTCCACTTGGTTCATCGTGACATGCTATGAGGATGTCAAATATTTCATCCTCTCTTACACACCCGCGAAGAAAAAAATTAGGACCACACTTAAATAGCATTCCATTTAACCATTTGAATTGTGCACTGGTTTTAATTAACTTCTTTATTTGTTTCTTAGTGAAAGAAGGAGGAAACTTCCCTGTTGAAAGATAATTTTCCATATCAACAAACCATGGTGTACTTGCTGAGATTGCAAACAATTGTTCATCTGGAAAGTTATCCTTGAATAGATCTTATTCCCCTATGGTGGTTAGTCTTGACAAAAATCAGCTACCACATTAGATTTACCTGGATTGTCCACAATGGTAATATCAAATTCTTGCAAAAGTAATAACCATCTAATGACTCTTCCTCCAACCACTAGTTTTTTCATTAAATACTTAATTGCTGAATGATATGTGTGTACAAATATATTGTACCATGTAATGTAATGTCTGAATTTATTGATTGCATAAATCACAACAAGAAATTCCTTTTCAGTGGTGGTGTAATTCTTTTCAGTGGGAGTAAGATTCTTGCTAAGATAGTAAATGGCATACATCTTTCCTTCTTCATCTTTCTATCCCAATACTGCACCAATGGAATAATTTGAGGCATCTATTTGGATATGAAATGGATTTTCCCAATTAGGACCTCTCAATATTGGGGCACTGATTAATTTGTTTTTAATTTCTTCAAAATCATGCTGACACTTTTCATCCCAAAGAAATTCACAGTCCTTGGTTAGCAAATTAAACATGGGGGTAGCAATTTTACTGAAATATTTTATAAAGCGCCTATAGTACCCAACATGCCCTAGAAATGATTTGATATTTGTGGGGGTCTGAGGAATAGGTAAATATGAAATGATCCTAATTTTGTTTTGATCCACCTGAATTCCTTTTTTTGAAATATGGTGTCCTAATACAATTCCCTCATCCACCATCATCAAACATTTTTCATCACTAAGAGACAGGTTGTGTTGTTCACATCTTGTTAACAATCAGTCCAGATTTCTCAAAGCATCTTCAAATGTATCTCCATGTACAAAGTGAAGTCATCCATACATACTTCAACACAATCATTTGTTAGATAAAGATTACAAGTACAACTCTTTGGAAAGTTACAGGGAGCATTACATAAACCAAATGGTAACAACCTAAAGGAAAAGTTTCCCCATGGGCATGTAAATATAGTTTTGTCTCGATCTTCAAGAACAACTCGATATGATTGTACCCACTAAAGCCATCAAAGAAAGAAAAGTACTGTTTACCTGAAAGGTTATCTAGGACTTGATCTATGAATGGTAAGGGAAAATAATCTCTCATTGTGGCTTTGTTTAGTTCCCTATAGTCAACACATATTCTCCATTTTCTGTTCTTTTTGGGAAAAATTACAAGAGGAGATACCCACTGCTATCTGAGATAGGGTAGATGAAACCTACTTGTAATAGTTTTTCAATTTCTTGTTTGACTATATCCCTTAAAGATGGGTTAATTTTTCTTTGAGGCTTCCTAACTGGTTTAGTGTTTTTAGTATAGATGTGATGAGTGCAGATACTTGGATGAATCCCCTTCATATCTTTGTAATCCCAAACAAAAGCTTTAGTATGATTTTTTAGAACATCAAACAATTTAGCTTCTTCATCCTCCTTCAACCAGCTATTAATGTTTAAAGTTTTACCTGGTTGAATTTCAACATGCTTGGTTCTAATATGTGATGAAATGATTTGTGGAAAGGGTTTCATTAAAGTATTTAATGGACATGCATGTGGTAACAACATATGGTATGTAGCAACATCTCCAAAAGTTCCTTGAGATAGAATACTAGAAAAATGACAGTAATGAGAATTATGATACTTATCTCTTTGTAGGCCAAATTCCTCGTCACTTCTACTTTCTAGAAATTATTCACCACTTCCTAATGTACTTGAAACTGAAGCTACTGATTCATCCTCTCCCCACGAGAAATATCGTTCCTCCGGAGTGAAATCATTTTCAATCAAAGAGAACTACTGTTGTCATGGATTCGAACTAAATGTGGTGGTTCCTAACTAAGTTTGTGGGTTCCTAACTAAGTTCGTGAGTTCCGAACTAAGTTCACGGGTTCCGGAACTATTTTTGATTACTCGAGGACATCAAGTTCTCATCCAATGGTGGATTAATCATCTCTTCTACTTCTCTTACATGATCCTGTAATGTGATCATAGCCAAAGAAGACAAATTTTGCTTATTAGTTTTAGGAGAATCAACCCAAAATTGTTCATGATTGTCAATTAAATGTTGTGCAGTAGGATATAAGGAAATTTGTTTAGAGTTCTTACCATTTGAGATTGTCATATCACTTGACCTGCAATCTATCAAAGTAGCAACTGTAGCTAACCATGGTCTACCCAAAATAATGGGATAACCCAATGTTTTACCTTTTGGCTGTAGTATAAGGAAGTCAACTGGATATTCCCATGACTCCACCATAACCGACACATCTTCAATAATTCCTTCTAGTTTTGCTACAGATTGATTTACCATCTGCAATATGGTATTAGTAGGTTGTATACCCATTAATGGTAATGTTTTCAGAGTATCCACTGTCATTACATTGATAGCAGCTCCCAAATCTATCAAAACATTATGTACATCCTTATTTCCTATAGAGACAAATAATAGGACTTCCGATTTCGTATTTGGGAAGTAAAATTTTTCCTGCTAATAAATCAGCAAGTTTCCCATCTACTTTGATAGTCTTGGGGTATTGTTTCTTCCTTCCAGGATTTTTCATACATAACATTTTGATTAATTTGTTCAATTCTGGAATATCTTTAATTACTTGTAATAGTGGTATTTCAATATTAAATTTCCTTAGTTCCTGTACCAATTCAGACTCCTTGATTTCTATAGCTTCTTTGAGTCTCTCTAGAAATGGAGTCTCGAAAGAGTGTTGCTATCTAGATCCTTTTCTTTTCTTTCTATATCCTCTTTTGGAATAACAAGATTTAGGTTTTCATTTTCTTTTGTCATTTCGGTGATTATATGGGGTGGATCATTAATGATTTTCCCATATCTAGTTTGAATATCCTTATAATCCATAGCATGTAAATTAACCGATTTTTCTAGCTCTGCTCCATAAACAAGACTTGTTTGTTTGTTTCGGGGTTTGATACTAGTTGTCTTTGAATTTGCATTTGAACTACATTCTCGAACTTATGAATTATGTGCGGGGGATCCCATGATAGCCTATTGATTCTAATTTGAATATGTTCTTTCTTGGGAATAATTATTAGGGTTCCATCTAGGTTGTGACCAAGCATAAGGATTTCCTTGACCAGCCCATGGTTGTTGATGTCCCTGAGCATACCAAGCTTGATTTGCCCAATCTTGAGGGTTCCAAGTTGGTTGAGGTACCCAAGGTGGTTGTCCCCAATTTGTGGTACTACCTAAGTAGCCCATGGCATTGTCCATGGATTAGGAACTGATCTTGGCATAAACTACCCTTGGTTAGGTTATCTTTGAACAAAATTCAATTCTTCAGTTGTAGATGAGGCACTGGTTTATTTAAGCTAATTTTTAATAACAGGAAGTAAAGAACAAACATCAGTATCATGTTCTTTAGATTCACAGATAAGACACATTTTTGTTTTATCCAAAGGACAATCTCTTAATGCATGCTTCTTCCTGCATCTAGGACAATACATAGCCAATGGTTCAGTTTTGGAATTTTCTTTAGCTTGTAATCCATCCATAGTAGAGGTTAATTACACTAAAATGTTTGTTTTAAAGTTTTCTAACTCATCCATTAGTTTGTTCATATCTGGATTTAGACTTTTCACAATTTTTCCTTTTCTAGGTCCACCTCTCATTCTGGAATAGCTTCTACAAATCTCTTTAATTCCATTCATTCTTATCTGATCAATGTCTCCACCTCTTATCAAGTTAAGGGCTTCTCTAGATTCGTCATCCAAAACTTTAAGAAAAATGGTTTTACTTAACTCCTCTGTAAGCACAAATCCACATCTTTTGCTAACAAAGAGGAATCTGTCTAAATAGTCTTCTATGTTTTCATCATCCTCCTACTTGATTTTGAAGAATTTTTCCTTCCTATTTCTCCCTCTGCAATAATCCTGGTATTTATCTAGGAAGGCAGTCTCCATTTATGCCCAAGTGCTAATAGAGTTGGATGGTAATCCCATGAACCACCTCATTGTTGCATCCTTCAAAGTGGATGGAAACAACTTGAGTTTTTGATTATCTATTTTATAATCATAGGTCTGACATAGTACCTTGAATTCAAATAGAAATTGGTCAGGATCTTTAGATGACATCCCTCTAAAGGTGGGTAAATGTGCAGGTGAGATATTTTTCATTGATGTGTCATCATATCCCAATTGGATTGGATAGGTAAAGGTCCTATCAGTTCCCTCTCAGCTTCTCATGCCATTTCAAAAATATTTTCTGAATTTTCCTCCCAATCAATGTGGTAAGTTGTATGCCTTGGGGAAGGTGAAAAATAAGGAGTAGGAGGTTGACTACTCAATTGAGAATCGAAACTTACCCTAAATGGATCTTAGGTGATAACCCTTCTCCTAAAAGTTCCAATCCCTTCTCGGTGATTGATCTAAGAATTCCAAAAATGGAAATTCTGTCTCTTGTCTGATAGGGATGATGGTGCTTCCAATTATTGATTGATTTCCTTAATTTGAATAAAGGATATTATGAATTACTTGTGAAGATGTTTTGGGAGGAATCTACCTGTGAGTCTCTTGGTCTACTCATATATTTTGTGATATAGCAGGGAAGATCCTTCAACTACTAGATGTATGTTTTGTTTCTCTTGCTAACACTTAATTAGAAAGTTCCAACTGGTGTTCCCCAACAACAACACCAAAATGATGGGTGTCATCATTCCCTTCATTTGATCAAATTATTGTTGATGTCATATCAAACTAGGGGTGTGTCTAAAGCTATATGCAACAAGAGTACTTTAACCGATCTAGTAGTTGACTGTATTTATTTTTGTATTTTCTGGGGATATCTTTAATGTCTTAAGGACTTCTTGGTAAAACCTTATTTAAATCAAACTATAAAAACTTGCTTGATAGTAAACACACTGAAAGCTTTGTTAAAAGGAAACACACCATGCAGAATGGAAACACACTTGCTATTGGAAAATAAACACACTTGCTTATGAAAGTAAAGACACTTGCTTTTAGAAATAAACACACTCAATTTAGAATGCTTGGAAACAATTGCAAGAGATATAAGAATCTATCTAAACACCTGCGTAGGAACAAGTACACAACAAAGTTTAACTGAAAAGAATTAAAATGCTATAGAATCAATAGATCTAAACTATTTGCTGAAGAAATATAAATACCAAATAAATGAATATCTTGGTCCTTGGGGGAGTGGGCCCTTGCTCCTCCTTGAATCAAGATTTAACAACTCAGAATTCTCTCAAATAGGAATGGATATTTTATTGATAAAACATTCAGAATTACAAACGTAATGGATCTAGGTACTTAGTATATTTCTTTTCTCTGTTCTATTTCTATATATATATATATCTATATATCTATCTACCGCAGTCTAGTTTTATATAAATTTTAGAATCATAGCATTGTCTTAATGATTTTGATGAAATTGAATCATGCCCCGAGAATAGATCTTGAGCCGGATTACGGTTGATCATATAGCCGTAGGATAACTCCTCATGGATCTTGCGTTCGTAAATATTCTCGTCCTTCTTGATGAAAGGGTTGTAGATGCAAAATCTCTGGATGTGGTTTAAAATAGATAACTCCCATTAGTTTCGAAACTTTGGAGAAGTTCTAGAACCATAGGAATTTGTTAAGGCTCCAAACCGTGAGAGTTCGAGCTATCCCCAGGAGTTCTAGAACTAAGTCCGAAAATTCCGGAACTAAATACTAGAGTTCCGGAACTAAGTCCGAAAGTTCCGAACTAAATGATGATTGTGTGATGGAGTTCCAAAACTAGCTTGGAAGTTCCAAAACTAAGCTGTAGGAATAGATGTTGCTGAAAACAAACTGAATACTTCTTGCTTCATTTCCTTGACTGATTTAGACCTGCTTTATTACAAAATTGAATTCAAACACACACACTTGTCAGGAATTCTAGAGCTTTTAACATTAGAATCACAATCAATCAAAAGACAGATAATTACATCCTAACTCATATTAGATCAACTAAAAGTCACACAATGCAATCAAACTTAATCAAAAGGAGAGTAAGATGAGATCATATATTATATAGACATATTTTGGCCTCATCATTTCCCCCAAACTTACTTGTTTGTAAGTCCCTTTACAAACTTCACTCTTCAAAAGTGGGGTTATAAGTTCTGCATTCCATTTGATTGCTTAGATCAAATGGCTGAAACTGGATTTTCCAATGTTTAAACTTGGATGTACTGTACCCTGCTCCTTCTATTTTCCTCTCCCACTATTCAAATTTAGTAGGGTCTTGAGGTTCTCTATTCTGCCAAGGAGACATGGGGGTGAGAAGTAGAGGGGGCCTTGTTTGCATTCCCATCCATATTTTCTCGTAGGTTTCATTGACTTGGGAATTATTGTGCATAATGCTTTTTCCCTTTCTAAACTCCAGATCAGATTTGTTGGGGAAATTACTTCCCTTCTTCTTAAGGAAACAGTAAGGAGTTCCCACCTCTTTGAGCATCCTTCATAAATATCTTCAAAATTTTCCTCCTCATAGGAGGTGAAGGCATCCATACTCTTTTACAAAATGGCAAGATAGTGTGTATTGAATCTCTCATCAAAAGCATGAGTTCTAAAATGTGACAGGAAGGTAGAGGGTTTACCATAATGAGCTCTCATACAGAGACCTATTGAGCTAGATTTTAATAAAAATTTAGATTCCCTTTCCTTCCATGTAATTTGGTTTTGTAAAACAGAGAAAATGCATTGAGTTGGCTCTCCCCTACATACAAGTTGATCATAAATCCTATGTTTTTCTCTAGCATAAAATTGCAAAGATAAAATTCACATAGAAAATTTTTCTAGTCAGGGCTAGAGAGAGAGTAAGCTGCCATGAATTCAGATTCATCTTTGAGTTCATGTGGAAGCCCACATGCAATCCTTGATAGCTACTTAGTACTAAATCTAGTATGTTTTTGATCTCATCATGGTTAGTACTAAATTCTACTTTTCCTTAGATATAGATCTAGTATGCTATGTAGAATGATGATCTAGTAATAGAACCATATATGTTAAGCCTCCATCATGCTAACATCCTACTATAACAACCCTAAAGAGGGACATGATACCTTTGCATGCTTTGGGTGTGCACTCAGTTAGGATGAGTGATGTGCCAACATGTCTAGGGTTTCATAGGGTTAGTATCAATGAATTCTAGGTGCATCAATATTCAAGCCTCCTTTCAACCATGGTAAGAAGGTGAAATCCTTAGTGTCATGGTCAGCCACTTCACGATTAAACACATGTCCGTGACATCCAAAGGAAATTATCTTAGGGGTGTCTCTTCCTACACTTAGGGAAATATATGTCCAGAGGTTCTTTGGCAGACTAGTTTTGGCCTTGATTCCATCTAGTGTTGATGTTAACTATAGAAAAATGTCTATTTTCATGTTAACCATTTCTTCCATAATTTTAGAGGTACCCGAGTAAGTTTGGATGTCTTTTTTTTTCTTATACCCCCTCTTGTTTTGGAGCAACTTTTGCATAGGTCGGTGATTTATTCCATGGTAAGTTTATGCACATCTCCTCCTCGTCAAGTCCTTTAAGAAAAACTATTTTAGTAATGTCTCGCATGTAACCCAAAACCACTTCTTCAATGGAGAAAGAGAAATATATCCGAGATAATCCTTTATATTTTCATCTTCTTTTTCCGTATCTAGAAGAAATCTTATTTCATATCCCTTCCCTTGCGGTAGTATTGATATTTATCCAAAAATGTTGTCTCCATGGCTTCCCAAGAATTAATGGAGTTAGAGGACAACCCCATGAACCATCTCATAGTAGAGTCTTTGAGAGTGGAAGGAAAAATTTTGAGTTTTTGATTGTCCATTCTGTAGTCATATGTCTGGCACAGAACTTTGAATTCAAACAAGAACTGATCAGGGTCTTCCATAGACATGCCTTGAAAGATAGGGAGGATGGATGGTGAGATATTTTTCATGGGCACATCCTCATCCTCATCTAAGACAATGGGGTAAGTAAAGGTCTGACCCAAGGGGTGGTCTCCATTATTCCCATGGTCCCCCATTTCTGAGTGTTGGCCGAGGATATAGAATGCTTAGAAATGATTCTAGGTGTTGTATTGGAGGCAGTGTCACTCATAGTGTTTTCTACGTGTAAACTGTCCAGAGATATTTGTTGAATGTTGCATGTTGTAAATATCCCTTGATCATCCCATGGCCTATGCATCAAAGGTGGTTATTGAAACAAGGCCCAAGACATCTACTGGTTGCATATATGAACTCCATTAACACCCATAGCATGTGAAGTGAAAGAAACAACGTAGTGTGCTTATGGTGTCCCCAGTAATGATGCCAAAAATGATGGGTCGTTGTGTTCTCCAATTATTTAACTATCATGATCTCCTCGTTAGTGTCATTATAAACTAGGGCTGTGTCCTATGCTTTGTATGCAATGGAGCTTTATATAACCAATTCCTATTGGGATTTCTGTTGGGGGGTGTTGTGAGATATTTTAATTTGGTTACTAATCTACGAAACCTAATGTAAATCTACGGAATTCATCTACTGCAATGAAAGGAAGTCTAAAAGCTACACTTCTAATTGAAATTGAAATACACACACATAATACTCAAACAAATGGAATTACAACTACACAATTGAAGCTAGAACTTAGTAAAAGTAAGATCGCATGTTAATTAGACTTTGCATAAAAGAAAACACATATTCTAGATAAAATTTCTGGTAAGGAAAACAAATACATTCAACCAAAGATTGCAGTAAGACTTATCAGAAAACCATATGCATATGTGAACATAAAACAACCTCTTGTCTCCTCGGTCGAGTGGGCCCTTGCTCTCCCTTGGGATAGAGGAATTACCAACAACTTTAGATCTCCAAAATGACGTTTACTTCTATTAATTTAAATAAGTTCCATATCGTAGAAAGCATATGAAGTTGAAAGTTCTGAATACCACAGATGATATATTGCAAAGTATCTCCAAAAATAATAACTAACCATGTTCTTAAGAAGGTGTCTTAATATAGACACAAATGGTTACAAAATTCACCATAATAGGTAGCACTAACATCTTCCACTAATCAATATTAACTAAAACTCATAAATTCTTATGGGACAGTTAGAAACAAGTCCCATACTGATAGGTCGACTGGTGGAAAAATTCTTCTGCTCCCATATTCCAGCTCCAAACTCAGACTTCGTAATTACATCAGCAACAAACGTTCATCATTTCCTTGCACACATCATCACATTTTCCTCACAAAGATAGTTAGTAGGAAGTTTATACAATAATCAATTTTCATGAACAAAAGCAAGGAAAATGCATCAAACTCACTATGATATAACTATACAAAGCATCCCCATGCATTAGCAAATCATATCTAAGTGGAAATTTACTGATCATAGGAATGATATAAATGAGCCAAATAATGCACTCATCAGCTACCCAAAAATGAGATCCCCACCTACTTGACCAATATACCTTTGTGAGGATTAGATTCAAAGTTATCCATATTGACGACCCCGATTTGATCCTTTGAGCGAGTAACATCCAACTTATCATATCAAGAGGGGTAAAATAAAGCCAATAGCTAGAAAGAGTATATCGACTTGCTCATGTAATATTTTGGCATTTAAGGAAGGAAATATTTTATAGCAAGCCTCTTCTTGACCAAGCCAACTTAAGTTTGTAGGTCCTCCTTACATAACGTTATCATCATCTATTTTGTGTTATAAAGTTTGTGTTACAAAATCATATCATACACTCTCCATCATCATCTCTTTTCAAATCCTCCAAATATCCTTCATTTGGATTTTTCATCTCGAGTTCATTTTTACCTTAACCTCAAATCTTTGGATTCCTTCCCCAAAGTTTAAGAAAATTCTTCCCATAAAATTTAAGCCTTGAGTTGTGGATACCCACGTCCTCACTTGAACACCTTCATTCTCAATCTAAATCTTGACATCTTGATATTCACTTTATCACGGTCAAAAACCATCACGATATTATTACTCTATCATTCTCCTACATCTTTTAGTTTAACATAGAAATTGTTAAACTCTAAGCACTCACCCATCCTACGTCTACAAATTTAACATTCACTTTGTTAAATTTTAGGCATCATCATTTCTACACCTCTTATTTCAACATTCACATTGTTGATATTTGAGTATTCCCCTTTCATCACTAAGCCTCTTCTATCTTAACATTCACTTTGTTAAGAGTCGAGAACATCAATCATGTTTCCCATCCTCTTCCATCTTAGCATTCACGTTGCTAAGGGTCAAGAAATCAACTTTCATTTTCAACCTCTTCCATTCTAGCATTCACTTTGCTAGAGGTTGAGTAAGTTCAATATTTCCATCCCCTCTTCCATCTTAGCATTCACTTTGCTAAGGGTTGAGAAAATCCAATCTTCATCGCTAAATCTCTTCCATCTTAGCATTCACTTTGCTAAGGGTTGAGTGATCAATCACACCTTTATTCATTCCTCCCCTCTTTCAAAAATGGTGGGAACAAGGCACCAAAATTATAGTCCCTTTGGAAGATAAGATATAAATCCTTTCCATTTTATCTCTGACAAAGAGGATGAATACAAACTAGAAAATCAACAAAATAACATTTATTTCGAAGAACAAGAAAGAGTTAAAAACCTTTTGTGAAAGAATAAAGACCAATTTTTGCTTTGTCTCTTCGTAACAGAGCAAAATTACCTTCATATTTTGATGATGACATTTTGAAAAACTTACAAGGTCAACCCAAATTAACAAAGATAACACAACCCGAATGGCATAACCATGATGAAACTAGACCACGTAAAACGAATGAAAATAACAAAGGTAAATCTAGTGCTTCATCCCCCAAGTCAAATCAAGCCTTGATAATTCAAATTAATATAATAAAAAAATAATTGGCTATAATATATTCTAAATTCACTAACTACACCAACGATAAAGAATAAAAGTGAAAAAGTGATGATACATTTAAAACCTATAATGAAACAAATAATAGGAAAACCAATCTAAACAATTCAAAACCTGACCACATCCCATAAACTAATTCACCATTTTCTCAAGAATGGGAAATGATGAAGGATACAATTTCAAGCATGCAAGAACAATGTAAAAAATTCAATTTTGATGATTTTTTCCATTACCATTTTGATAAGGAAATATTACACATACTCTTCCTAAGATCTTTCGAGACGCCCAAATTTGAAAAATACAATGAAAAAATGATCGACGAGAGCATATTAAATAATTCTTCATGGCATGCCAAGTAGTAACATATAATGATATATTTCTATTTCCCTTCTTTCCTAGAAGTCTAGGAGGATAATCTTTGGATTGGTTCTTAAACATTCCAAAGGTATCAATCACTACTTTCAAGGACCTCTCGAAGAAGTTTGTTAAAAATTTCTCCTTCAACCTCGACTCAAAAATAACAATGATGGATTTGTGTAATATAAAAAAACGAACCAATGAAAGCTTTACACCATTCTTACAAAGTGATGGAGAGGAATATGAAGTTGATTCCCATGTTCCATTGTGAAAAATATTTAGCATATTTTCAAAAAAATTTAACAACGAATTTTCTTTTCACATGAAAATGCACTGCCTCAACAATTTTGAGGAGTTTATAGAGAAAGGAACTCAAATATAAAATACCTCATTACAAAGGGCTTAATCAAGCCTCATTATAAGGATACCACCGATAAAAATAATCATAGCACTCATCATGATAAACATAAGTACATCAATCACAACCGTAAATGTTGTTAATGATAGTGTAATAGAAAATCACAATGTGCACAAAATATAGAAAAATCAACCAAAACACACTAAATCAAAACAAGACATCACTATTACAAGTAAAGATGCTCCTCTTATATACACCTAATTTTTCACTTTTCATCTTTCATACTTGTTACTAAAATTTTCCTTTACGTAGATAAGGGTCACTAATGCATTTATATCTAGAGCGAGTGCTTAAGGGGCTATAAGGAATAGGGAATGGTTATTCACCGTTGGACCCCGTAGTCTTAACCAAGTATAAATTCACGTGGGCATGAAGGGTCCTAGTTATGAAAAGGTGCGCAAGGAAAAAGTGTGTGAGAGAAAGGCTTAGGGAAGCACATAACATGCACGACATGTGAAAGGAGGCTCGAGACTTAGTCAATTTGAGTGCCCAGGGTAGAACACGTGAAAAGTGTGATCGGTTGCACGTGGATAAGATGCCACCTAGCCCGAAAAAGAGCATGCCTTGGATGGAATCTTCTAGAAGAACATCATGAGGTAAAGTGGAAAGCTCAGGCCTAAAGAAGCATGCTTGCATGGACCACATTCGACACTTGGCACCAGATCTAAGGATGCTAGAAGGCGAGTTGGTAGTGTAGGAGAATTATAAATACAAGTGCCATATGAGTGAAATATATACAAGTACGAGGTATAGCGGGTTAGAGAGTGAGCGGAGCTCTACAAAATTATTATGAGTGGATATTTGTGTTCAGGAAGGAATGTGCTAAGCATGGAGTTGTAATTTTTCTTTTTCTGTTAGCTTAGTTAAATACGTTTAGTGATATGCATGATTGCGGTCTTCTCTCTGACACTCTGTAATGAATCAATGAATATAATGAGGTTACTTATTATAAATAGACACATATATCAATGGTTTTAATGCACATTTCTCTCATATGAGTTCTCTTTCCTTTCATGCTATGTATGAATGCTTGTATAATTCTTTCTGTCATAATGCATGTTCTGGGTTTTGTTAAAGTACTCAGTCTAAGGTGACTGCAAGGATCTAGAGGCCATTCTAAGCCCAATGGTCCTTGTATGTTTCAACCTCCCTCATTAAAACTCTTACATTAATCATAAATGATGCTTCCCACTAAACTCACATAAAAGAGAGACTCGGTACCCGCACGTGCCTTGTGTGAGTGCTCAACTTTGTTGGGTGATTGGTCGGCGCACATGGGGTTCCTTGGTCGGCGCGCATGGGAGTAAAAATGAAAACATCTTGGTTCCATTACTGGGACCTATTTTCAAAGTTATAGTGGGATATAACATACATCATGATTTTTGTAATGAGTAATGACAAAGTGGTTGACATTGGAAATTGTTGAATCATGGTTCCAGAGCACGGAGGATGAATTTTCTTAGAGATACAACACTAGACCTAAGTTTAATGCATGCAGATGGGTAGAAGAGAATCCCTACCATGATCTGTATGAAAATTTATTTTATTGCTTCCCAGTAGAACTATATGAATGGATTTCATCCTATACATCTAGATCAAGTTGGCATTATGGATCGCATGTATGGACCGAAGAAGACTACTAAAGGTTGCAGGATGCAGATCTGACAAGGACCTTGTTGTAGATCATTAGTGGAGAAGAATAATGACTAGTTACACTCTGGAATATGCCATTTCCATGTATTCTTGTTTGGAGGTTGCTGAGTTTGAATTTATGTGAGAACCTAGAGGAACATTTCTATGTGCTATTCCTCTAGCTATGAAGATATTGATGGTTACCATGAGTTTAGAGGCTTTTCCAATGGCCGGCTAAACCATTCTGAGAGCTGGGTAAGGGAGCTTGGGTGGAGGAAGATGAAAGATATCACAATAGAGAAGGAGAGGAAAGACAGAAGGCTCAAGTATAGTGAAGCACATGAAAGGGAGATTGTTAGATGACGTGAGGCTGCTAGTGTGATTGATCTATGGAGACAGACGTTACGGGAAGGAGTTCAAGTTTACGTGGAAGATGTGGAACTGAGCAGTCTGTGCTACCCCATCGTGGAAAGTGCATGAGGGAGATCCCTTCATCTTCTAGTGAGAGTTTGTCACATGAAGAAAGGAGAGTCATTGGCGCATATCCGAACCCACCTAGTGACCAGAGCCACGCGCTTGGTTTTCTGAACCAGAAGAAGTGTTATTGACCCATTGATATCGGTGGAAGAGACAGATCCGCACCTAGGAGATATAATTTTATAGTCCCTTATTCTATGGCTACACACATTCTAGTATTCGAGGGAGTCTTTGGACAAGGAGCAAGTGTCCAAGCTTTCGGTCTCACATCGAGGGAGTGGCACGGGATAAACTAGTGGTAGCAGAGTGCTATCACGGCTGCATAATCGGTGCATATTTCGGTGGGACCGTGGGGTCACTTGGCACAAATCTTACGAGCACTATTGGACCTAGTGGTTTTGGTGGATCTGGTGGCTCACTGAGGCACAAGACCTGGTGGATCAAGTGGTGGAGGAAACACTAGAGGGAACCAAGGCTTAGGCTCAGGAGGATAGGGACCCCAACCACCACCTCAAGTATTCTTTGAAATGTCTCGGCATTTACCGATTATAGGGGCATTAAGGATGCTGCAGAGAAAATGTTCACAAGTGTGAACTCTGCTATGGTGTGCAAAGGGTATCACAACCCCGAGAATGGAAGGATAGTCGGTTTGTAACCACATTGCAGGGCACACACATAGTTGGTATAGGAACTAAAACCCTCATCAAACAAAGTGGTGGACTATACTACCTTAAATAATGCATTCTTGGTAGAGTTCCACATTCCCGAGTTCAAGCGAAAGAGCATCATTGCTTAAAGGAGATTCAACAAGGAATGGTAGAGAGTGTGCGGGAGTATGATGCATGCTTTAAAACTCTCTTGTCTAAATTATCATATGATATCCATCCTTCTCAACTTACACAATGGTTTGTTGGAGGATTGATCACCCCTTTTAGAAGGGCCTTGTCTCATAAAAATTTTACAGACCCGCACGAGGCATTGGAAGCTACCTTGCATGCCGAAGTTGTTAGTAGTATAAATACTAGCATCAACCCATTCTTGGAAGCTCAAATTGCTTTGGTATAGAAAAATAATTGGAAAAATTATCTGCGAACACAACCCATGAGACTCATAGTGGTTTGTGGTGCACAAATTGTGAAATAGAGGGACACATTAAGGATAATTTCCCCTGGAGGATGGTACACACTTTGACAGTGGATTGTGAAATTTGTCATGGGGACCATGATGCAAGTAGATGTCCCTTGCTATAACACACGATCAGGAAGAATGTATCTTGTTACTTGTAAAATTTTTACCTCTACAACCCATGACATTAAGGACTATAGGCTCATTGATCAGATCCATGAGGCCATTGATCATGGGGTGCTCCAAACCAGCATTGCTAGTGTTTCCAAGGATAATGACCATCACTGTTATGAGGAGTGTGCAGAAGGAGGCACACGTGGAAGAGGTTTTTGAGGAGGATTTTGTGGTCGAGGTAACCGTAGAGGAGGAAGGAGTGAGTTCCTATGTGGAACATGTTTCAACTGTGGATCTATAGAACATTACAAGCATGAGTGCCTGCACTGTTGCAGTGCTCATTGTGCGAAAGAAGCATAAGTATGAGGAGTGCTCGGAATTATTTGAGCACATGAATTAGAAGCACTGGAAGGACAAGGGTGCTGCAATGGTCAATATTAAGAAGGTAGACATACAATGGATGCCCCGGGTAACATGAGATGAAGGTTTGGAGCTTGTCTTAGTACTAACAAGGGCATAAGCCATGCGTGTGAGAGAGGTACCAAGACAAAAACCTTGGTTTCAAGAGAGGAGGTCATTCATGGAAAATATCCAAACCCCGCACATCAAAAGGAGATATATCAGGACACCATAGATGTTATTCAAAGCTTACAAGGGGAGATCTAGTGTCTAAAGGAGCAATCTAGGAGGGAGGAACAAGGAAATAAAGTTGAGGTGCAAAAAGATGACCTGGATGAGGTCAAGGAGGTGTGTAAAATGCTAAGGCAGGAGAATTTCATTACCTTGCTAGGATCCTGCTTGAGAGAGAAGGTACCATGCGCTAGAGAAGAGTGTGAGAGATAGGTCTTGCACATGAACCTTCCCCCTCACAGCCTTGACTATGATCGGAGATTATGTTGAATGTAGTTATAGATGGATGGCTCCTCATTAATATCCTCATTGACACAGGCATGAAGGTTAATGTTCTAAATTAAGATGCATGGCATCGAGATGGGAAGACCTGCATTCAACCATATTTAAATGTGCTATATATGGCAAATAAGACTAAGGCAATGCCCATCGGTGTCTTGAAGGATGTAACTATTACTATCCAGGAGCAAAGTTTACTGGGACTTTGAATTCTTGGCACTCGGCCGAAAGCGAGACAATTTTCCATCACTACTTGGGTGCTGTGGTGTTACAAGAACAATGTGGACCTTAAGTTCAACAAAGGGTACATCAACTTTGAGAACAAGGAGGAACGTGTCATTATACCCTTGGTTGATGGGAAGTCGACACCCTATATTAAACTATTGGGAGAAGATGTTTTGGACAAGATTTATGCATGCTCAATCGAGACCACGAGATGATACAACCTACTAACGGGTTATCCAGTTTGAATATGCTTAGTCAGTGAGTGATACCACCAATATGGCATGTGACAATTGGGTGCATGGAACTTAAAAATTAATGGGATGGAAGCTGAGAGGTTCGGTGACCAAGGTAACAAAGGTATGCATGGTTAGGCACCTTGGAGGAAGAGAAATGCCCAAGTATTTAGGAGGAGCCTTCCTTGAGATCTTTCTGTAGGAGGTAGAAGCTCAGTGGAAGGATGAGAAGGAACAGAGGGAGGTGTTAAGTTATGTATTTCTTAGCACAAAGAGCTCGGTGGTGGGCCACACATCAAGAGAGCCTTTTAGAATGATGTGAGGTAAGAATTTCTCTCTCTGTCGATTCTCCAGGAGCAATGTACCCACCATCATCAAGAAGTACCATGGGAAGGAGCCCACCTCTTTCCATATCCAAGAATGTGAACGGGTTTAGAGAGAAGGTGTGGAAGATTTGCCACCATCCCTCTAGGTGCACAAGTTGTATTCTACACTGCAGGGTTACGCACATGCATGGTACATTTATTCAAGAGACACGTTGCTAGACAAGGAATTGGCAAAAACTCGTGGCTGACCTTATTCAAACCTTGGAATATCAGAGTACCAAGCCATCGGTTGATAAAGCCTTGTAGGGTATCAAGTGCCTTACCATGGGGGATAGTGATAGGATGGAAGATAGGCTATTGGAATTACTAGGGGAACCAAGATTGGGGGCATGCTTTGAAGAAGAAGAGGAAACAGAAGAGTTACAACTTGAGCACGCATGTTTGGAAAAAGAGAAGGGAAAGTTGGTGTATGTGATTGATGGAGAGGAATCATAAATCTTGGATGTTAGCCATTCTGTGGGGATGCGCGAGGTAGTGGATAGTGTAGATGCTCACGCATGTGCCTACCATGAGCCTTTAAAGATGAAGAAAGTTAACATCGGTTCAGAAGAAGAGTCTAAGGAATCTATTATTGGGGATTCTTGGAAAGAGAAGGAAGTATCGAAAATCATTGATCTCGCTACGTGAATTTGAGGATTTATTTCGTCGTGCGGGTACCATGAGCTCAAAGGCGTTCACCATTCCTTAAGGGAGATGAAGATAAAACTGAAGGACGGTACACACCCGATTCAAAAAATGCCCTACCAAATGAATCTCAACTTACACGTAAAGGTCAAGGAGGAGATGGATAAAATGATAGCTTCTGGGATCATTGAGGTAATGGAAGAATCAAAGTGGATAAGTCTAATGGTAATCAACATCAAGAAGGATGGGTGGATTAGAATTTGTCTTGATTATAGGGAATTGAATGCAGTTTGTGTCATTGATCCATTTGTGACCCCCTTCACTGAAGAAATTTTAGGAGTCACTGGTGCGAAATCTATTCCTTTACGAATGGATTTTTAGGGTACCACCAAGTCCAAATTGCAAAGGAAGACCAAGAAAAGACAACTTTTTCCATCAAGTGGGGAAGTTTTTCATATATGGTCATGCCCTTTGGGTTGAAGAATGTGCCAACTATCTTTTCGCGCATAGTGGTGCAAGCATTCCAGGACTTCATCCATAAATTTCTTCAGGTCTATTTGGATGACTGGATAGTATATGGTCTGGTTAAAGACCATTGTGACAATTTGAGGTTAATTTTTGAGAGGTGTAGGCAGTTGAGGATATCCCTCAACATTAAGAAATGTGTGTTTGCTACACCCTTTGGGACTTTATTGGGGCATATCATATGTAAGGAGGGATTGTTGGTAGATCCCACTAAGGTTGTAGTTATTGTGGGGTTAAGGGAGCCTACTAGCCAGAGTGCAGTGCACAGATTCCTTGGGCATGCGGGCTATTACAAAAAATTCATTAAGGGATATGCCGAGATCACCAGGC
The DNA here is from genome assembly GCA_018340775.1 of Taxus wallichiana var. yunnanensis. Lineage (NCBI taxonomy): Eukaryota > Viridiplantae > Streptophyta > Pinopsida > Cupressales > Taxaceae > Taxus > Taxus wallichiana. Next base: position 757,031,451 of record CM031242.1, on the reverse strand, counting down.
CGTTAGAAGAGCTACTTAGACATAAAAGTGCCTTCCATTGGGAGAGCGCGCATAGAGAGGCGTTTGATACCTTAAAAGATAGGCTTATTACCGCGCCTATTTTATGGTTTCCCTCTTGGGAAAATCCCTTTCATGTTCATGTAGATGCCTTAGGGACAACCATTGGAGTAGTGCTTGCACAACTAGGTGAAGGGATTGTTGATCATCATCTCTATTTTGGAAGTAGGAAGCTGACACTGGCAAAGTAGAATTATACCACAACCGAGTGTGAGGCTTTTTCAATGATCTAAGTGCTCTTTAAGTTTAGACAATATATGTTGGCAACACCCTTTGTGTTCTACACCAACCACATGGCATTGAAGTATTTAGTGAACAAGCCTTTTCTAAAAGGGTGCATATGCTTTGATGGGTATTATTGTTTCAAGAGTTTTAATTCACCATTGTAGTGAAGCCCGGAAAAAGCAACTATGGGCCTGATCATCTATCAAGAATTGATTTAGGGGAGGATGCACAGAGTATTGAGGAAGCAATGCTAGATGTGCAACTATTTAGGTTGTGGCATGCACCCTTGGATTTAGAGGAGATTGTAGTATTCTTAAAGGAAGGTGTGGTGCTAGATGGAATGAAGACATTGGAAAAGAAGCAGTTGGCCATACGTGCCATGCCCTACATGTTAATCAGTGGAGACTTATACAAATTGGGATGTGATGAAGTTTTGCATAGATGTGTCTTAGAGCATGAGCGCCTGGCCATCATGGAGGAAGCACATGGAGGAAGTGCGGGTGGGCATTATGTAGGTGATGCCACCATGTGCAAAATATTAATGGAAGGTTTGTGGTGGGAAACCTTGTACAAATATTATAGAGATTATTGTAAAGTGTGTGACCATTGTTAGTGCATTGGAAAACCAGGGAGGAGAGATGAGATGCCTTTGCACCCTATTCCTAGCGCTAAGCCTTTTGAAAAGTGGGCGATAGACTTTGTAGGACCTATTGCACCGGCAACGCGTAGGACTGGGTCATGTTATGTCATCACTTACACATATTATCTCACAAGGTGGGCAGAGGCAGCCCCAACTAAAGATTTCACAACAACAACAACAAGATTCTTGTGGGAAAACATTATCGTGAGGTATGGATGCCCTTTGAGTCTGACCAGTGATAGGGGTACGTATTTGTTGAATGAGACTGTTAGGATCCTATTATCAGAGTTCATGGTAGCTCATCACAAGACTACGCCCTATCACCCACAAGAAAATGGAACTGTGAAAGCATTCAACAAGATACTCGAGTCATACCTTGACCAAGATTTGTGATGTCGGAAGACTTGATTGGGATGAAAAGGTATTGGCAGTATTATGGGCTTACAGGACAACGTATAAAAGACTAAATAAAGCCACACCTTTTCAATTGGTGTTTGGCACGGAAGCTATTTTCGGTTCAATTTATGTTGCCTTCTCTGCAAATAGCACGCGTAGGAGGGTTAGCCGATGAACAAGCACTGGAAGAATGGATTGATGAGTTAATGAAACTGGATGAGAGATGATCACTCTCCCGATGGAGCCAAATAGCGGAAAAGGAAAAGCAAAAGGCTTGGCATGATCACCATATTAGAAACAAGAAGTTTGAGGTTGGGCAGTTGGTGTTATTATATGATTCTAAGTTTCTGTACCATCCTGGGAAGTTGAAAGTCCATTGGTTGGGTCCTTACACAATCTCGTACATCCTTGATTCAGCGCATGCAGGCTTATAAGTGCTTTGGATGGGACGAAGTTTCCTAGACACTTCAATGGCGTGGTTGAAGCCCTACTATAAATAAGTCTTCTTGGTGTTTGTAAATAAGGTAGTTTTGCTAATTAGTTTAGAATTTTCCTTTATGCATTTTCCCCTTCTGTGTTTCCCTTTCACGTGGTTGTTTTGTTTTACACCTTGGGCACTGTACGTACCCAAAATTGTAGGGTACTGCACCACCGGAACAATGTAACATGTGCCCCAATGATGATACATGTCTCCTCATAGGGTGTTCGGGATCCGGAAAAGCTCTCCAAGTATGCGTTAACATCCCGCATGCCCCGCTTAGCCCCTGTGCTTTGCTTTTCTCTTCTCCCTCTTTCCTTTGTGTTTTGGTCTTCATTTACGAAACCGCCACCCCGCTTGGGTGGCGGTCCTTCACACATTTTCTAGAATGCTCTTTTAATGTGACTCATGTAAAAATTCAACGTTTACCAACTTTATTCGCCGCCTTTGCTTGTATTTATGATTCTGTTCCCTAGAATAGTGTTTTTGCATTATTTATGGTTTAGAGATCAATTTGGTTTTCACCTTTGGTAAATGGGATTCTATAAATAGTTGGCTTGTGCTCAAGCAAATGCCCCCTCAAAATTTACCTTTGAATTTCTCATTTCAATAGCTTAGCCTTTCAATTTTGCTTAGGATTCATAGTTTCATTTGTTGTATACATGGTTAGTCTTGTTTAGATGTTAGAAAGCCACATATTCTCCTTATGCAAGTGTTGTTATTATTTCATCCAATCAATTGGAATACGATAGTTGCTTTTCAATAGGAAGCCATTAAAGTTGCAGGTTTTGTTCACAAATAAGATAGTTTCGTGTTACGGGCGTTTTATGTTGCATGACTCGTAATAAATCCCGCTAGGAATTACATAAGCCAAGCTCTGTACTCTTGCGATATCCCTCTCCTACTTGCATTGTATTGAGTCTGTATCCTAAGCTATCATTGTTCCAATATCTACTTCATTGATGCTAGCATTACATGCTTTTCTGGGTCCACGTGAGCACGGAGGAACGAGGAGATCACACCGAGGGGACAAAGCTACACACAACCGGATTTGCCACTTTGCTCTTCAAAGTCTAGGTTCAAGCTTTCAAGCTTTTAGTTAAAATATATCAAATAGAATAGTCAATCATTTCATTTCAGATTAATTTTACTTTCGATATTATCAAGGAAGCTATGGGGATTGATAGTTTAGAAAGCTGTGATTCACTTCCCACTTCGAGGTAGGATCGAGAGTCTATCAAATAGAGTAGATCAATTATCAGGTTATTTAGAATAGATCTACAAACTGCACAGACAAGTAGCTATACTCGGTTGCTTTGTTTGTTTTAATTATGTTATTAGTTTAGTTGTCAATTTTAGATATATTAGATAATTGCTCTTTAAATTTTGTTTAGTAGTTTATCAATAAATATCAAATTTAGGAATATACGTAGATATATCTTGCATAGTTAATTTATTCTGTCATTAGTTAACTTTGTATCATTTCCTTTTGTATGACAATCATGGGACCTAGGGAGCCCAGAGAATATGTATTCGAGCCAATCGTGACTCAACCCAATCTTGTCATAGAAATAACTGACATAGATCAGAATCTTAGAATCCAAGTCTTCCCAACAACAGAGGCTTACAATAGATCAGCTCATAGCTAAGAGGGTTAAACATAGAAGATGACCAAGCACACACATTTTGGTCAAACCAGCCAAGCTATAGATTACCCTAAACAAATATCCACATGATTGTAGAAGGGCTTGAAAGAGAGAAAATGTTCGGTTGTGATCCTTTGGTCCCACAGCCAGATGCAGGAGACACTCTCACAGACATAGATACTAGTTTAAGAATTCAGGTTGCGGAACATCTATAAGGTACTCTGAGAAGATTACACGACTTGTAGTTCTAAATATCGAGGCCAAAAAGGCATACAACTACTGGATATTAGGGATTAGAGATTGAACCCTCGTATGACCATAGCAGGTCCACAACAACCAAGAACCTATGGTTGTGATCGACAAATCCCATAACCCATAGATCAAATCACGCCAGAGCTCAATATTGATTGGAGCCTTCGAGCAATCATCCTCATTGATTGATCTATCACACCAATTCAGGTTAGGAGGGCCTTCTTTGCCTTAGATTCGTAGATTCCACTAGTGCGTGTTGAAGACATAAGATTGCCTAACTAGTTTTTCTGCATCCCACACGTATTCCATCCCCACCGGCTGTCTCGGCATGACCTCGGGAGGTCAGGTGCGAGGAAGAGTTACTTGTAGATTCCCATGCTCCTTGTCACTTTTCCGTCGTGCAGCACCGTAACCTTATTGCTATTTTTGAGAATTTATGAGTGTGTAGACAAAGTGCCAAGGAAGTTGTGTTGAAAAGCCTTGTGTAGTAGCCAGGTTGAAATAGGTATATAAAGAGTAAGATGGAAGACTAGTTGGTGCCTGAGTAAATCTACTTGTAGATCCCACGTACTAAGGAGGAGAAAGTGCATTAAAAGCAACACGAGGTAGGCAAGAGAAAGGATCAAGACAGAAGAAGTGCCTTCGGCGTGGGTTACGCGTGTATAAGAGTCTCTTGTCGGGTTGGAAGAGTTTTCACATAGGTTGGGAACGTAAGTGAAGGCATTGAAGAGGGGTTTTGTTTGAAACATCCACATTAAATGAACAAAGTATAGTGGTAGGTGAAGTAACCTTTAATGTTTAGAAAAGAGAAAAACTATAAGTAAAGGGTTGGGGCACTCTCATTTTTACTTTGCGAAATAGAAGAGTTTGAGATAAAAGTGAGTTCCATAAACTAGGGCTTTGATTCAATCAAGTGAAGGAAGATCTATGAGATTGAAGCGGTAAGTTTGAGTTTGTGATCCGAAGGGGTTACATGGATGTGGAAAGAGTGAAGAGGCACTTTGTCTTGTGAATATTTTCATCCCGGTTAGGGTTTGACCAACTAGGGCATGGGTTCAGAAGGATTGTATCACAGATTTAAGATCGGAGGATTGGAAGAAGTAAGACAAAGTAACAAGGAGAGAATAGGAGTGATAAAAATACCTCAACCATGGCACCCAAGAAAGGAAAGGGCAAAGCCAAGGCTAAACAACCAGAACCCATGGTAGACACAAATGAAGAATGGTATGTAGAGATGCAATACCTAGATGGGGTGATGATGGGGAAGGAATGGGAATCCCACTTGAGAAGTGTACCTGTTAGTGACTATAATCACCGCACGAACACAATAGAAAAAGAAATGGCGTTGGAATTAGTATGCCCATTTATAGATTTCATCTCATCTATTTTTATGCCATAACTACCTTGGATTCATCCCCAAGTCATCTAATCCTGCCAATATGCTTTAAATCATTTGCCCAAGCCTTAAAAGCATCCAAATCCCACCTTAAATCAAAAATCAAGCCCAAGAGGGAAAATTTCCCCATGATCGGTGTCGACCCAACCTTGGTTGCTATCGACCGCTTTAAAACAAGTGTTTTCCTTCCATTTTATATATCAAATCGAGCAATCATGGTAAATCAAGAAATCATAAACCCGTTCGAAGCTTCTTCGTGGCTTCCAAATCTTCTACTGCAACAACCGCATACATACCATCTATCATCTACTATGTTTTGCATAACTCACAATCTTCCTTTGTGAGATTTCTTTCTTTATCAGGATTTCTATCAAATTATCTTTTCTTTCTTGTAGATTAACATTTTACAAGTCTAGAGCAACATCCAAAAATCACTTAGCAACCTCTTATTCCAGTCCTAGTGCTTACACATTTCCATATTCAATTGGCCTCATCCCAATCCTGCTACAGTCACCACCGATCCTCCATGGTCACCACCGAGCAAGGAACTATCTACCCAAAAATCCATCTAAATCCTCCTTTCTATCATTTATCATACCTCCATCTCTTGTCTCTCTTCTGCATATCCTCATATAGTAGCTACAGGTTCTTATCAGTTTCCAAATTACTCCTAGAATTTTTAGGTCTACATATTTCATCTACATCTCTAGATTCATCTTCTTAGGTTGTCGTCAAGCCTTCTTGTCCGTAGTCTAGGTCATCATCGACCCAAACTAGATAACATTTCATTTAGAGTTTTATCAATCAAATCAATTCTAAATCAATCTTAATCCTTCCAGATTCAGTAATTTTATATTCGTGAATGTTATTTATAGTCCTTGATCTATTTCTATCTTTCTAAACATGGGGGTTGACATCCAACAAGGAAGCTAACCACTTCTTGGATCCAGCATTGTTTTGGCAGCCCCCACATACATCTATTTAATCCAATCCGTTACATTTTGGCAAGTGTAGTAACAAAAAAAATCAATCATTTAACACCCATATCAAGCATCTACATCGAGGTAACATAAACCCTCTATCCTTTTGATTTGGCTAGTTTCTTTAGTAGCTAGTGCATTCATTTACATTACAAATGAGAAATTCACCAAAGAAGGTAACCACATCTTGGATCCAGTATTGTTTTGGCAGCCCCCACATACATCTATTTAATCCAATCCGTTACAATTTGGTAGGTGTAGTAACAAAAAAATCAATCATTCAACTCCCGTATCAAGCATCTGCATCTGAGGTAACATAAACCTTCTATCCTTCTGATTTGGCTAGTTTCTTTAGTATCTAATGCATTCATTTACATTACGAATGATAAATTTGGATCAACAACATACTTGTAGGAGACAAGTATGCAAGCATGGTGTGAACATCAAAAGAATGATGTGCGAAGAAAAAGAAAGGAAAGGTGGGTGGGGAATGTGTAAATGACTTAGCCAAATATGGGAAATCAAGTCCCAAGCACATGCGTAGGGTGCATGAGTAGAGTGCATGAGCTGTTGGGAGGAAGGTGAATTCACGAGAGAGTGGGTGTGAGGTAAAATTGGACCATATAGAGGAAATGGAAGGGAAGATTGAAGGCACTAAAAGGAAGAGTGTGTATAAGTATATGAGGAATTGTAGCCAAAGAATTGTGCCAAGAGAACAACTAAAGTATGCATAGCCTACAACAGGGAACTTTAGAGCTAGAATGAGGATGTAGGCTACCAGAATAACTAGGGGATTTATTTGGGACAACAATTCCATAGCCCCCCCATAGAGAAGATAGTTCAGAGAGGGGGAGGGGTTCTCCCTTTATTCTATACGGGGATGCCTATCCGGATCTGGGGTAATCCCCAAAACCCCTATATATCTCTTTAGGAGCCTTATAGGCCCTACCTTAAACTCTCTATGGGGACCTATCTATATATGAGGAATCCTCCCCTATAAATATATAGAGTTAAGATATAGCGTTAAGATATATAGTTCAAATATATATTTCGAGATATAAATAGGCCCGCGGGTTGGGGCCCTCTCTCTCTCTCTATATATATATATGGCTCTAGTCCCAAGGGTGTAATATCCCCTCCCTATATAGATAGGCCCTGGGTTGGGGGTACGAGGGGTTGGGGGCCACCCTACCCTATATTAATAGGCCCCCATCGGCCCATCGGGGGGTCGAGGAGGGGGAGGGTCTCGACCGTAAGCCCTATACCCCTATCTAGAACTCTAAGATAAGATAGTTCGGGGTGGGGCACCCCCTATATATATGATCTAGAGGATTTTTAGGTACTAGAAGTTTCCTAAACCTCCCTAAACCATAACCACGTCATAGATAATTTAGAGACCTTTCTCGAAAATATGCACAACTCCGGAACGGAGTGTGGGGGAAGAAGTTATCGCAGTCAAATATTTGGTTAAAAATGGTCCAAGATGGTCAAATGACGAACTATGCGTTGACATGTAATAAGATGGAAAAAGGTGAAAAAAGGTTAAATTTTGTGTTTAGATCACCTTCAAAGATTTGACACATGAAAATTTGGTGGGCCCCACTATTTGTTGGTCGAGGACCCTCAGCCTAGGTTTGGCACACTCTTTTATAGGAGGGGTGCCTTTGTCACCTTTATTTCATATTGTCATTATCATATTTTTGATTATATATGCCATATATCTCTCTAACATTTCCCATGTGGGATTATTGTATTGGAGAGTTGATTTTCATTACGGTGTTGAATTGAGCTCAAAGCGATCTATTTTATTAGCTCGTGGGGTGATCAACTCCCCACCAAGTTGATCACACTATTTACCAAATGTGTTCGAGCTTATTTCCATATGGTTCGGGATGGTTTTATTCCCTATTTCCTTGGCATAGGATAGCCTTATTTCCTATTACCTTGGTGGGATCATGTTGGTGAGATAAACATTGCAATCTACATCTCTGTCATCAATGCACATTGCATTAATAGGTGGATAACAAAATGACTCGACATCTTCGGTGCAATCAAATCTTTCCATCTCGGCCCTCATAATACACGCATAGCGAAACAATACATAGTGCATCGAGGTAGTATATGGCTCAAAAACATTGTGATGCCTAGAAAAAGGGGCAAGTGTGGCATATGTCGAGTAAATCTAATCCATGCCCTGCCTTATTAAATAATTAAATGGTCCACCCCAAGTTAAATGTGGGATTTTCCCAACTTTTCAATAACAAAACCAACGAGAAAAAGTGTAGGGGGACTCGAACACCCGACCTATCCCATCCAACCCAAAGACACCGACTAAATCAGCTAGGAGTTTGGTCAAGTTGTTTATTGAAATCACATGGTTTTATTAAATCACAATGCAGATACTTGTGTGAGGACTAGCAAGAAGTAGTTTTGAAAACCTTTTAATTTAGAGCACATAGGGTCATAATTTTGATATGGTGTGGAAAAGGAAGTTGCTCGAGTTCGAGAGGAATTCAAATATGTAATTTTTTTCATGGAATGCTTGTAAATATCCATTTTAGGTGATTTTCTAGTATAGTTGCGGGGGGTCACATTGGGAAGACATTGTAGGAGCCACTGATGGACTTGAATGCTTTCTAGTAATCTACAAAGTTCCATGAGGTCCTGCAGTATCAACCCATTTGAAGATTACAAAGGTTTATTGTCATTATGGAAGGGTAAATCTACTTCTTTGGATTTTAATAGATAGATTCTATTTTCAAGAATCTAGGAACATAGCCTTTGGCTGAACTCCGTTATCAATATCATTTTGTGGATGATTTATTTCTATTTTTATGAAGCTTTTGATAAGATAAAATTGTTAATTGGATTTTTATTAATTCTTTTAAGAAATCATCTTTAAAACGGGAAAATGGACTTACATTTTAGTATCCATAATACAAAATGACTAAGTCTCAGTGCAAATTTCAAATTTATGATTAAAAAAATTATTTAGGTGCATAAATAAATCGGGAATTAATTAGTTTCGGGTTTTAAAATTAGTAAAATTGATGTTGAGTTCTAAGATCCTTGTGAACGGTTAAACTTTGAAATTTATAACTTGATTTTTCAAATCAAGTTTGGTATCGAGCTGGTTTTAACTCGATATTTTGCTTCCAATTTTTATGATTAATAGTGATTGCTTCAATTGGCGCAATTAGTTCGGTGTGAACATGTACATGTGCACTGTAGTCATTTTTATTCCCTTAGAACAACATTCTAATCCCATATGCGTCAGCCTATCACCCAGCGAGCGCTGGGCACTCACCCGAGGCATGCCCAGGTGCCGAGTCCCTACTTTATGTGAGTCTTGTGAGAATACATTGCTTGATGATAGAAACTTAGATGCAAAAAGGTAAATAACCATGCATTCATTTTAAGATCTTTAAGATGAGTTATTATATCATTATACCTAGTTCGATAACAAGAGAAACATCAAATGAATAACATATCTGATTCATATCATAAAGGAAATGCACTAGGGTTTACACCCATGAATAATACATATTTTGAACAGAACCATATATTTCATATTGATCATAGTTCAACAACCATATTACATTCACCAAGGCCATACCAGGCCAATGTATCAATGTAGATAAGACTCATGCATCAGAAGTCCTAACTATGCCTCCCATGGTACAAAAATATTTTCATAGACCCATCCCTCTAGACAAGCTATTACTCCTATAGTCCTCTAAATGAGAACCCCAACTCTTTAGAACCTTCTTACTATTCCTGCAGAGCTTCTTCTTTCATTCTTTCTATTTTTTTCTCTCTTCCTTGATAACGTCTCTTTAGTCATTTTATCTTTCTTTTATGTGAGCATCTCTACATATAGCTTTATTTCCCACCGTCATGCCTTTCTAAAGTAGTAGATTGATTGCCAAGTGTCAAGGTGGTCCTCTAATGGAGCATGTTTATTCCCATCTAGGCTCTCCACTCTTTGTAATGATGTCTTTCTAGATCCTTCCATCACATGGAATATTCCTTTCTTGACCACCAAGTTTCCAAGTGGAACCTTATCCACTTCACATGCTTATTCGATCACACTTTTCTTGTGTACTTCTTGGAACACCAAAAATGGCTAAGTCCTGAAACCTTTTGTTTTTCCTTGCGTGTGTGTCATTGGTTTTACTAGACCCTTCTAAAACCATTTTCATGCAAACCTTCATCTAGCATGCCCTTCTTCACATTGGTCCCACACACCCACGCACCTTTTTGTACATAGCCAATATTTTGAGGCCCAAAATGCACTATGGACAGATTGTAGATTTTACGAGATGAGTGGAAACTCACTCTCATAGATACTTTGGTGAGACATGATAGACTTGATTCCTCACCTCAAATAAGGAAAACAAGAGGAATTTTTCACTCATCATCATTTGAGTGGGCATCGAGTTGATAACTTTTGGAAACTTTGTCCAACAAACCATCCAATGTATGGTAAGACAAGTTAGAGTCAAGGTAAAGGAATTTTTCAAACACAATTTTTAAATCAACCTTTAAGCTATCCATTGTGAAACCACTAATGATTCCATTCTATTTTGATACGGATAATGTAGGATCATGTGATTTGGATAGGTTCATGTTTTCATAACAAAGTATTTATCGAAAACCATACAAAAAAATTTAGATTAATTTGTGGATTTTCTTAAGTATGTTGAAGGATAAATTCACATGTTTTTAATTACTTTGAAATTTTGAAATTGGGGTCACCTATAAGAGGATCTAGGAGAAAGGTTTAAAATACTCGATTATAACTTCTTACGTGTTAAAGGAGGAAAATATACCATTTTATATTTTTAGCATTAGTATGTAGATTCTGTGGGCATGTGGTTTAATGTCAAATCTTAAAATGCATTTTTCGATTTTATTGATAAATGTCGTTGTGTAAAACTCATGACACCATTTTGATTTTATAGGTAATATATAAATCTATTATGTCTATACAAGGTAATTGCACATTAATGTTGACCTTTATTTTTAAGACATGTATTTGTAACTACTTGATGTAGTTAAAATTGGTGATTACATTTTTTGCACTAGCAAAATGGTGTGGAGGTATGCCTTGTGATCATTTGCACTGGATGGCGGTTTACTAATTTGGATAAACATACGGTTTGTTTTATATCCTTTTATAGTTCAGCATGTATGGATAGAATTGGCATATTCATGTTGATTTAGGTTTTGACTATAGATATTTTTGGCATTGATGGTCTAATTATTCTGAATAGTGAATATTTGTAGTTATAATCAATCAGTATCACCAAGTGTCATTTGAACACTAGCTTCCATAATATAATGGGTGTTATTATCTGACTTGTTATTTGTGATGGCATTACAATGGTTTTGGGAAAATTCACATGGATTCATTTTTGTGACTATATATATTTTGGCATTGATAGTCTTATTTATTCTGGATAGTGGATATTTGTAGTTTTATAGTTTCAGATGGACAATAGACACTAGCCTAATTGTGGGCAATTTAGACATCCGAATACTGATCTATTTTTATGGAATTATAATTTAAGTATCACTTGAACACTAGCTTTCTATTTTTAAATGGGTGTTATTATCAAATTGATTATTTGTGATGGCATTACAGTGGGATTTGATAGTTCACAGTTGTTTACAGAAGTTGATAGGGTTGTAGAGTATCGATTGGACACTATCTTTTTATTGCATAATGGGTGTTATTATCGATCGGTTTATTTGACTAACTAATTAATTGTTTTTATTTAATTAACTTTTGTAATTCTATTTCAAGTTTTGTATGTGTTTGTGTAATGTAGGACGAGTTACCATGTTTTTTTGGGTTGGTGAATAGCTTTTTGTGGACAAAAATAATACCCAATTAGGAGGATTTATCTAGAGGATTTTTTGGGAGTTAGAAGTTTCATAAACCTCCCTTAACCATAACCACATAGTAGAACATTCGAGACCTTTCCGAAGGTATGTAGAACTCTAGGAACAAAGTCTTGGGGCAAAATTTATCACATGTCAAAGATTTGGTTGAAAAATGTCCAAGATGGTCAACCGATGAGTTATGCGTTGATGTGTGGAAGTTTGGAAAAAGGTGAAAAAGGTTAAATTTTGTGTTTATATCACCTCCAGTCTTTGATGCATGAAACATTTGGTGGGCCCCGCTATTTTTGTCCAGTACCTCAACCTAGTTCGACACACTCTTTTGTAGGAGGGGTTCCTTTGCCACCTTTATTTTGTATAGCCATTATCATCTTTTCTATTATATATGCCATATATCTAAGTGACATTATCCATGTGGGATTAATATATTGGAGATTTGATTTTGCATTGCATGGTTGAATTGAGCTCAGGTGAGATATTTTATTAGCTCGGTAGGGTGATCAAATCCCCACCGAGTTGATCACACTATTTATCACATTATTCGGGCTTATTTCCATATGGTTTGGGATGGCTTTATTCCCTATTTCCTTGGCATGGGATAACCTTATTTCCTATTACCTTAGCGGGATCACGGTGGACAGGATAAACATTGTAATCCACACTCAATGACCAATCCACATTGCATCAATGGGTAGATAACCAAATGACTCGACACCTTTGGCTCACCAAACCATTCCACTTGGAACCCTCGTAATACGTGACACGGAGAAATAATGCATAGTGTGGATGAGGAATTATATAGCTCGGCAAACTTTGTGAGACCCGAGAAAAAGGGAAAGTGTGGTATATTCCATGTAAACCTTATCCACACCTTGCCTTATTAAAGGATTAAATAGTATACCCCATGTTAAATGTGGGATTTTTCCAACTTTGCAATAACAAAAATGAAGAAAAAGCGTAGGCGGGGAATCAAACACTTGACCTATCGCATTCAACCTAGCACACCAACCGACTCGGCTAGGAGTTCGGTCAAGTTTTTATGGAGCTTGCGGGGTTTTATTAAAGCATAATGAAGAGACTGTGTGAGGATTAGCGGGGAGTAGTTTTGAAAACCCTTTAGTTTGGAGCACCTAGGGTCACAATTTTGACATGGTGTAAAAAGGGAAGTTTCTCATAATTCCAAGAGGAATTCAAATATGTAATTTTTTTCATGGAATGCTTGTAAATCTCTATTTGTATATTCTTTTCTAGTATAGGCTGCAAGGGGTCACAATGGGAAGACAATGTAGGGGCCACAAATGGACTTTGGAATGGTTTATAGTAAATTGTAGAGTTCCATGAGGTCTGGTATTAGCCCATTTGCAAATTACAAAGGTCTATTGTCATTATGGAAGGGTAATTGTACTTCTTTGGACTTAAATAGATTGATTATCTTTTCATGAATCTGATACATAGCCTTTGGGTGAACTCCATTATCAATATCATTTTGTGGATGATTTATTTCTATTTTTATGAAGCTTTTGATAAGATAAAGTTAGTAATTGGATTTTTATTAATTTGATTAAGAAATCATCTTTAAAATGGGAAAATAGACTTAAGAGCATTTCATTATCCATAATCCACAACGGAATAAGTGTATGCACATTTCAACTTTGTGATTAAAAATGATTATTAAGGTTCATAAATAAATCAGAATTAATTATTTTTGGAGTTTTAAAATCCATAAAATTGATGTTGAGTTCCAAGATCCTTGTGAGTGGTTAAAGTTTGAAATTTATAACTTTTGTTTTCGGATCAATATATATATCGTGTGGGGGGTGTGAGAGCCCTATCTACCTATCTATAGTTCGGGGTGTGAGCGATGGTATATAGAGTTTCATTGGCGCCCTCCCCCCCCCCCTCTACTATCTATTCTCTGGGGAGAGGGCATTTATCGACCGCCCGCCCACCCCATATCTAGATAGAGGGGCCTTGCCTATATAGGTGGAATTCGATTATCTAGGCGGGGCCATCTCTCTATAGAGTCGAGGGTACCCTTATAAAAATATATATATATATATATATATATATATATATGGGGAATTTATTCTCCTTTCTATCTCTATATGGCGATAGATCGACTCCCTCCTTCGTCGGGCCCTATCTAGCCCCCATAGGTCTATAGGCCCCATCTCTATAGAGGGGAGGGGGCCTATCTAGATAGGGGCGCCCCCCCACCCCTTCCTATCTTAGAGTTATAGATAGGGGCCCAGCTATAGAATAGAGAGTAGGCCGTCGGGCCCCTATCTCTATATGATCTGGGCATACCATATATAGATCTAGAGAGAGATCTAGAGAGAGATAGGGGCTCGCCCGACTCTAGTCTATATAGCCCCCCCCCCCCCCCTCCATAGAATAGAGGGGAGCCCCCCTCCCTATAGATCTTCTCTACTCTATAGCCCCCTCTCTTTAAATCTTAGCTCTATCTGGGATCTAGGCCATATCTCCTATCTCGGGGCTAAATCTCTAACACCCTTGATTTTTATTTTACAAGTAGGATGAGGAAAAATCAACCAAGATCTCCCCATAGATTATCTAGGGTGCTTAATGTCGTGGTAGCACTCAACCGGGCCTATGTCCTTCCCGTGTCGATCTATTCCCGTTCCCGGATACGGATCCTAAGAAAGCGCTTTCAGTTCATTCCGGTAGAACGCGGGTCTCCAAAACCCGATGCCGTGGGTTCAAATCCTACAGAGCGCGAAGCCCTATACTCTATATCTAAGGCAGGTTACAGAGCGCGAGGTAAAGTAAGGTCGAGTCGAGTAGTTCAGTTCATCCTCTTTACTCCCATCACGACGCAGATATCTAGATAGGGGAATTCGATGAGTAGGAGTTGCTGCCTCCCCTTACTTACCTACCTACAACCCTACAACCCTACCCACCTACTTACAACCCTACAACCCCACTTACTCACTTACCTACTTATAACCCTAATTACTCACAACCCTACTCACAACCCTACCTACTTACTCACTTACTGCCCACTTACTCACTTACCTACCTACTCACTCCATATAGAGATATAGGGCTTGCTGGATGGCGGCCCCCAAGATCTGAACTAACTAACCCAACCCTAGATATAAATATGGGGGCTACAAGGGAGAATGATTTAGTAGGGCCCCTATCTATATATTATATGGTATGGTTGATGCCAATTTATGCTTGGTAGTGCAGATAGAACAAGATAAGATATAATAGGATAGGGGAGGGGGGCTCTATATCTTACGGAATAATGGGCTTTAAAGCCATATCTCTATAGAGGGGGGAGATCGAGGGCCATATAGAGAAGATATCTAGGGCTATCTATACTCGATCTATATGGAGGGGGCCATAGGGGAGGGGATATATAGGCATATCTAGAAAGAGTTCCCCTCCCTCCTCCCCCCAGCATAGATCCTCCTGAGCATAGCAGTCTCTATATAGATAGGGAGATAGGGGCCTATCCCTATAGAGATAGGGGTGCCTATGCCCCATATAGAGATTAGATAGGGGCCCTCCTCGACCCCCCAATCCCCCGTCCTCTATATCTATCTGGGGGGGCCGGTCCCCCCCAGGATAGATAGGGCCCCTATCGGGCCGTTGGCCTATAGAGATATAAGGCCCCCAGCCCAGATAGAGATATAGGGGCGGGGGAGTCCCTCAACCTATCGGTTGAGTTCCTCGACCCCCCCTCTCTATAGATGGGAGCCATATCTATAGAGGGGGGGCCTCTGGATATAGGGCGTAACCCCCACCCACGGCCCCCAAGGCCCGTTGGGGTAATATAGAGGTGACCTTGACACGGTGGCTAGAGCTCATGTCAATTAATGACCTCAACATTAATTTAGAAATTACCTTGACCCAAATAGATATATAAGGTCCTCGACCCCCCTCTATAGCCCCCATATAGATATATATACATATATACATATACATAGACTATCGAGTGCCACTCGAAACTATATAGACTATCGCTCACCCCATATAGATCTATATAGGTATAGGGGCCCAGATAGATATATAGGGTAGGGGCCCCCTAACTCTATGGGCCTCCTCCCCCTCCTCGACCTTAATTTCCAAATGACTCTTGTGTAGATAAACAATCCCCTATCTAGATATGGGCCATATCTAGATGGGAGGCACCTAAATGTAGATAAGGGTGTCTCTCTCTCTCTCTCTCACTCTATATTTATTTATTTATTTATTTGTGTGTGTGTGTGTGGGGGTGAGAGAGGGTGGTATAGATAGGGCAGTTAATGACCCGCCGCCCACCCATTGCCTGCTATTATCTGGGTTGGGGACTGCCGGGGCGACCTCGACTCGAATTTCCCCGAGCCCACCCCATATATAGAGAGAGGGGCCGGTGGAGGTGTAATTCGATTCTCTATATTGGGGTGGGGGCCCTAGACCTATATAGGCGGACTGCCTAGGGGCCCCTCGGGGGTGACCCCGGGGCCGGATAGATCTATAGGGCTCCCCTGGGACTAGAGCCATATAGAGATAGGGGGCCCCAACCCCCAAGATCTAGAGGGTAGGCCATATCTCATATCTGGGGCGGGGGAGGAGGCACCGACCAACGACCTAGCTAGATATGGGGCACTTGAACCCTTCGATAGAAATACAGGGTTCCCACCCCGAGGGGATTGGGGGTTAGGGGGTCAAGGAAACCGAGTGGGTTGGGGGCCTAATACGAATAGAGAGGGCTATAGATATAAGGTGCTACCCCTATATCCCTTATCTTATCAAGGGAGGCCCAATATCAACATCTATATATGAATGACCTCGGGAGGCCCGGGGTCACTAGGGAACCACGTAGTCCTCCTATATAGGTCTAAGGCACTGCCAATCCCATCTATATGTCCTAATCCACGTGATATATATAGGTGGGGGTGGGGTGAGTGGGAGGATATGTGGTCCCCTATGTAGATTAGATAGATAGTTCTCTCTCGATGGTCGAGATGAGCTATTTTATCATCTAATCCATACAGATAATAGAGTAGGCCCAGTAATCCGGCTGATAGTTAGATAGCCGCCCTCAATCTATCAATCAAGTAGCTTTGCATGCTCTATATAGTTCTAGTAGAGTAGATTAAGCTACCCCTATGTATATATAATAAGTATATATCCCCCATCTATATATGGGTCATTGGTCAATTTAGTTTCCTTCGATATATAGAGATAGGGGGCCCTATCTCCTATCTCAGTGCCTATCTATCCTATCTCGGGAGCCCTTCCTTCTATAGATATGGCTCTAGATATATGGGGCCTTCTCTCACTTAGGTAGCGAAGGGGAGGGCCGCCCCGACTATAGATTCCCCCACTTGATTTGTTGAAGAAAGGTAGCGGGCCGCGGAGCCCTATTCAGATATTGGGAGGGCCTATAGAATCAATCAATGGGGGTTATGTGTTTTGTGGGCGAAGGATAGGGCTGGTCCTGGGCCATATCTATATATAGGGTGGTTTTCTATTGGCTGTATAGAATATATGGTATGTGTTGATTAGAGAACACTTGTGAAATTCACACACGGAAAATAGGTCGGGTTTAAGGGCACAAATGGACAGGAAGAACCCATGTGCGGAGGGAAAGTTTAGAATTAAGGAATCAACCGATTTTGAGCATGAAGACCTATTTTTAGAAGATGGTGTGCGGAACACACCAAAGATGCGAGAGGCATGTGCACCATGCATTGTCTTTCTTTATAGGATCAGATTTAATCATTTTACACACAGACGAGCTAAGAATAGGATTGTCACTTGATTAACTATAAGAGGTGTATAGATAACACACTTGCATGTGTAGCTATTCTGTAAATGGCGCGTGGCTATAAATAGCATGCGGCCTATTTTTGGCATAGATAAGTGGTGAAGGGAATGTCCCCACCCTATATATATGATGTGAATCACATAATAGTTGATAGTGATAGAGATATATAGGTATATGTAGAGCATAAGAGGTAAGCATAAAGAGATATGTGCATATGACTGGATTATTGTATTAGATCCATGCACACATCAATATAGAATGCCATTATTGTAAGGAGATTCTGTGTTTATTAATAGATGGAAGTTATTGGCTGAATCTAAGTGTTATTCCTTTGTGTAATTGAGTAGTGCATGTTTTTTATTCAATCATGATTATTATTTAAGATTTTTCTTTCATAGATCTGAATATGGCATGCATTGTAGAATGATGGATTAGTTATGGATCTATACATTTCTTCCTTCATCATGCTAACATCCTGCTACAACAACCCTAAAGAGGGACCTGGTACCTTTACACACTTCAAGTGAGTGCTCATTCTAGGCTGAGTGATGTGCCAACACATCTAGGGTGTTATCTTGGTAAATTCTAGGCTACATCATTGGTTCCCTTGTCAAGACCTCTTTTTCATTTGTTTTCGGGATGGTTTGCGAGAATACATATCAGTTAACTCTAGCAAGTATTGAGGAGTGGATACATGATCTGGAGGAAGAATATGCACGACAGTTCAACAGTGGATTTGAGTTTAACGCATGCACTTGGGTAGAATAGAATCTATATGACAACTTATGTGAGAGCCTTTTTACCATCTTTCCGTAGTTTTATACGAGTGGCTAATTGTGTATTCATATAAGTGGAATTGAAGGTATCACGCACTTGTCTAGACACGGGAATAATTTTAGGCCCTTTATGATGTTGATCGATATAGACTCGCACTGCACTATGGATATGTGTTCTAAACAACTATATTATGGAATATTCAATTTCAACATATTCTTTCCCGAGGTAGCTGAATTCCAGTTTTTGTGATATCCTAAAGGATCATATTTGTAAAATATTCCATTAGCGATCAAGATATTGATGGTAACTTTGAACCTGGAGAGTAAACCGATGGCTAACTAAACCTCACCTCACGTGAGGGTAGAAATAGGTTTGGTGAAAATGGTAGACCTAGCGGTAGAAAGGAAGAGAGGGGAAAGGTGGCTTAATTATAATGAGGCGTATGATAGGGAGATAGAAAAGCATCATACCATTGCATCAAGTATGGTGTTGAGGAGAGAGATGGCTCACGAAGGATTGAAGCTCACGTAGAAGATGTGGAGCCAGAGCATTAGGAACTCTCCCATCTTGGAAAGCATGACATACATCCCCCTAAGCTTCACACGAAGTGTACCAAAAAAGACTACAGGTCATGAGCATGCATCTTAATCCACTTGGTGACCTATCCCTTGTGCTTGGTTTTCCTGTATCTAGTACGATAAGTAACCAGCAAGCTAACTTGGGAAGTAGGAGAAGAAGTAAGTAATTCAAGAGCAAGTACATCAATGGTAGGATAGACGGATTCAATGTTATTTGGAGGAACATTTTTAGGTGCATCATTTGTAAAGAACATGAGTGCACAGAATGTTGGATTCACCTCTGGAAGTGGAACTACCTCACAGACTGTAGGGGTTTAGTATAGTACTACTATCGGAGCACAAGGGAGTACATCTACAATTCCTATTCCAGCTATAGGTGGAGGATCAGAAGGTATAGGTGGTTCTAGTTACGGTAGATCTGGTGGTTCGGAGGTAGAGGAAACACGGGAGGTTCTGATCGGGTGGTCAAGGCCTTCAAAGTGACCATAGAATATCTATATGGAGAGTTTGAGTAGAAGAGTATAAGTGCGCATGTGCAATGGATATTAAGCAAAAGGCACTCATGAGAGTGTACGTGAGTATGATGCCCATTTTAAAACACTCCTATCTAAGATTTCTTATGATATTCATGTAAGCCATCATGCTTTCTTAATGGTTTGTTGGGGGATTGATTACACCATTCATAAGACTACTTGATGCACATAAGACATACATCTGATGTCATGATATTCATGCGGTAGCAAGCAATTACACGTTGTATGATTTCATACATAAATTGATCCACGTGAAAGCACTTGTATTTGGGAGCATTGACATTGGAATTAGTCCATTCTTAGAGGCACAGATTGCAGCTATGAAAAATCGAGTTAGAGAAGCTTATTAGCAAATTCAACCAATGAAACATGCTTAGGAATTCAATGTATAGATTGTGAAGTGGAAGGTCACACCAAGGATAGTTGCCCTCACAGATCTATACATTCATTGTTGTTAGACTGTGAAATCTATCATTTGAATCATGATGCTATCCAATGTCCTTTGTTACAACGTGCGATAAGGAAGAATGTATCCTGCTTTTGCAAGATTTACAGGTCCATGACCCATGATACTGAGGATTTTCGATTGATTGGTTAGATCCATGATGCTATAGACATTGGGGTACAACAGAGACAAGTATATCGGATAAATCTAAGAAAAAGAACGAGTACCGGAGATCGGGATCATAATCAACCATGCTATGATAGGAATGAATGTTGTTTTGAAGGAGGTCATGGAAGAGGACATGGATATCGAGGTGGATATGGAGGATGAGGCCGTGGTGCAGGAAGAAGTGAGTTCCCTCATGGAACATGTTATACATGTGGATCCCCTTATCATTATAGGCATGAATGTCCTTAGAATATTACATGTTCTTTCTACGGAAAGAACCATAGCTATGAAGAGTTCTTGGACTTATATGAGCATCTGAGTAAGCAACATAAGCAAGAAAACAAAGGCATCGGGATGGTTAGAATCCAGCACGTGGTCGAAGATCAGTGGATTCCCAAGATAGCACTAGGACCTGAGGCATTAATAGTGAAGATTACTACATGAGCTGAAGTGGCATGCACAAGAGAGGCATTGTACCAGAAGCCTACAATCACCAAGGAGGAGGTTTTACATGCAAGGTACCCAAATCCTACTCATCAGAAGGAAGTTTACCAGGATACCATGGAAGTGCTAAGGAATCTTCAGGGTGAGATACAATACTTAAAGGAGTAGAAGAAAGCATCAGAGATAGTCCAAACTGATATCGATGATCTAGAGAGAAGTGTGCAAAATGTTGCACCAGGAGAACATCATTCCACTATTAGGAAGTTGGTTAAAAGGGAACACTTTGCACATAAGTATTGAGACCAGATGGCAGATCCTGCATGTAAATATTCCCCCTGATAGCATTGACTATGACAAGGAAATTACTCTGAATGTTGTTGTGGATGGATGGTTATTGAGCAACATATTGATTGATATAGGTGTAGAAGTAAATGTGCTTACATTAGATGCATGGGTACAAATGGGGAGGCCTCCATTGCAGCCATCATCTAATGTGTTGTTTATGGTAAATAGGACTAAGGCCACTCCCATAGGAGTTTTGAAGGATGCATCTATAACCATACAAGGGGCCAAATTCACTTGGGGATTTTGAGGTATTAGCACTTGCAGAAGTAGATAATTTTCCATCCTTTCTTGGATGCCCTTGGTGTTATGTGATAATTCTGATTTGAGATTTAATAAGGGGTATATCATCTTTGAGAACAAAGAGGAAAGGGTTGTGATACCTTTGACAGATGGGAAGTCTACACCATATGTTGAGCCTCTAAGTGAGGAGGACTTAAATAAAATCTATGTACATGTTATTTAGGACCCAGAGGTCAATGAGCCATCAAAGGAAGGCATCCTACAGTGGGAGGATTCTCATTCTTTTAGTGATACTACAGTATTGTTTGTGACAATTGGGCTCATGGTACATATGAACTAGTAGGGCGCAGGTAAAAATCATGGTTATGTGCAAGAATGGACTTCATTCTGTTCGATGGATAGGTGGCGCAGTACCTTGGTATATAGGAGCAAAAGATCTTCCTATATTTTTGAAATCCATGGAGGCACAATGGATAGACCAGGTCAGGAGAAGAGATATGTTAGTATATACCTTGCATGGGACAACAACGTGGTAGTGTCCATAGAGATAATCTTATAGAATGTGGAGGAGATTGGAGTTTCCCTATCTACTAGGTTTGTAAGGAGCAATGCACCTATGTAGATATGCATTTATAATGGTGATCAACCTATCTAGCATCACATTCAGCAATGTGAGAGACTTTGGACAGTGGGACAGAAGCATTACCACCTTCACTCTTGGGTGCATAGATTGTACTCTACTCTACAAGGATGCACACATGCTTGGTATGTATATGTAGAACTACATCGAGAGACTAGAAATTGGCAAAAATTTGACTACAGAATGATCCAGACCTTTGACTACTTCTCAACTAAACCTCCAGTAGAAGAAGCATTAAAATTTGTCAAGCAATTAACTATGGGAGATAGTGCAAAGGAAGAAGAGCATATTTAGAAATTATTTGGTGAGACAGAGTCCGAAGCACGTTTTTGAAAAGGAAGAAGGAGAAGACTCCATATTGCTTGAATGTGCTTGTCTTGAGAAAGAAAAAGGAAATATGGTGTACATCATGGATGATGAGGAAGTTGAAAACCTAGATATTGACCATTCACAGGGGGAGTGCGAGGTCTTGGATAGTGTAGATAAGGATACGCGTGCATACCATGAACCAATGAAGACAAAGAAGGTCAATATAGGATTAGAGACTGAGCCTAAGGAGGCCATAATTGGAGACTACTTGGTCGACTCGGAGGTGGAAAAGATCATTGAGTTACTCAGGGATTATCAGACTTATTCCCTCGAGGGTATCATGAACTTAAAGGCGTGCATGAATCACTTGGGAAATGAAGATAAAGCTTAAGGATGGTGCACACCTAGTGAGAAAGAGACCTTACAGAATGAATCCTAATTTGCACGAAAAGGTAAAAGAAGAAATTGATAAAATGTTGAAGTCTAGAATCATTTGAGCCCCTTGATGAGTCAAAATGGGTTAGTCCAATGGTGATTAGTATCAAAAGGATGGTAGAATTCAAATATGTGTGGACTACGGGAGCTAAATGTAGCATGTGTCACATATCCATTCCTACACCATTCACTAAGGAAATACTAGGAAGGAGTAGCGGGGTGAAAATATTCCTTCACGAGATGGGTTTTAGGGTATCATCAGGTTAGGATTTCTTAGGAGGATCAAGAAAAGACAACTTTTACTACTGAATGGGGCTAGTTTTTCCTATATTGTGATGCCTTTTGGATTGAAAAATGTGCCTGTTGTATTCTCATGCATAGTTGTTCAAGCATTCAAATATTTTATTCACAACTTCTTACAGGTCTACCTCGATGATTGGACAGTATATGGGCTTGTTAAGGATCATTGTGACAATTTATGCTTAATGTTTGAATGGTGTAGACAATTGAGTATCTCTTTGAACATCAAGAAGTGCATATTTGCTACACCTTTTGGAATACTATTAGGACACATAATCTGCAAGGAAGGATTGCTTGTTGATCCAGCTAAGGTTGCAGTCATTTTAGGCACGAAGTGCCTACCAGTCAAAGTGAGGTGTGCATATTTTTAGGTCACACATGATATTATAGAAAATTCATCAAGGGATATGCAAAAATTTCCACACCTTTGGAGGAGTTACTGAAAGGAAAAGGTACATTCTATTGGGGAGAATCGGCAGCAGTGTGCATTTTGAAACATTGAAAGAGAAACTTACTACCGCCTATCCTACATTTTCCTTCATGGGAAAAACCATTTCATGTACACATGGATGCTTCTGGCATGGCCATTGGCGTAATATTAGCTCAACTTGGAGAAGGTATTGTCGATCATCCTATCTACTTTGCTAGTAGGAAGTTGACTCTGCTTGAACAAAATTATACAACTACAAGAGTGTGAAGCTTTGTCAATGATCTATGCATTGCACAAGTTTTGACAATATTTTCTAGCTACACCATTTGTATTCTATACGGATCACATGGCATTGAAATTTGGTGAAAAAACCCATCTTACAAGGGCATATGCAGATGGGTACTCCTATTTCAAGAGTTTGATTTCACAGTTGTGGTGAAGCCAGGGAAAAGTAACTCTAGACCAGACCACTTGTCTAGAATTAACTCAGGAGAGGAAGCACAGAAAATTGAAGAAACCATGCCAGATGCCCAGTTATATAGGTTACAACATGTAATCATCGAATTTAGAAGACATTGTTTCTTTTCTACGGAATTGGTGTGGCACTAGAAGGAATGAAGGCATTAGAAAAGAAACAACTTGCTATATACATGCGGCACCATTTATGTTAATCAGTGGTGACCTCTACAAGTTAGGCAGAGATGAAGTATTACATTGTTGTGTATTAGAGCATGAGCGCAAGGATATTATGGAAGAATCCCATGGTGGTATTGCAGGAGGCCATTATGTAGGTGATGCGACTGCCTGAAAGATCCTACTTGTTGGATTATGGTGGGAGACATTGTATAAAGATTGTAAAGAATATTGTAAGGCATGTGACCATTGTCAATGCACCTAGGAAAACCAGGACAAAGAGATGAAATGCCATTGAGACCTATTATCAGTGCAAAACCATTTGAGAAATGGGCCATTGACTTTTAGGACCTATTTTTCCAGCCACACATAGGATTGGATCACACTATATCATTACTTGCATGATTATCTCACATGGTGGGCAAAAGCAACACCTACGAAGGACTTGTACAACAACTACAACAGCTAGGTTTCTATGGGAGAATGTTCTTACAAGATATGGATGTCCTTTAAGTTTGACAAGTGATAGGGGTACACACTTTTTAAATGAAACCATAAGGATCCTATTAGATGAGTTTATGGTTGCCCACCATAAGACTACACCTTACCACCCTCAGGAAAATGGAACTGCTTGAGGCTTTCAACAAGATTTTGAGCTAGACATTGAAAAAAATTTGTGATGTTGGAAGAAAGGATTGGGATGATAAAGTGTCACTTTATTCTTTGGGCATATAGAACAACTTATAAGAGATTGAACAAAGCCACACCATTTTAGTTGGTGTTTGGTGCAGAAGCCATTCTCCCTATAGAATTTATGTTACCTTCTTTGTGCATTGCACATGTGCTTTGGAGGTCTAGATGATGAGAAGGATTTAGAAGAGTGGATTGAGAAGATGATTCAACTTGGATGAGCAATGAGCCATAACACGATGGAGTTAAAAGCAAGAAAAGGCCAGGTAGAAAGCATGGCATGACAAAAATATAAAGGAGAAAAAAGTTTGAGATTGGACAAATGGTACTTCTTTATGACTCTAAGTTCTTGCACCATCTAGGAAAGCTCAAAGTACATTGGTTGGGGCCGTATGTCATCACTTACATACTTGAATCAGGTGCTTTCTAGTTAGAAGCACTTGATGGAACACGGCTACCCGGTTACTTTAATGGGAGTAGGTTGAAGCCCTACTATAAATAAGTCTTCTTGGTGTTTGTAATAAGGCAGTATTGCCATTTAGATTAGGTTTTCAATTATGTATTTCCTTAATGTATTTCCTTCATTATCGTTATGCTTTGTCAATTTAGTTGTTGTTCTTGTGTAATAAGCATGCTTGCACGCATGAAGCTAATTACTATGTGAAGAATGTTTATGCATAGAGGACTGCACATACTTTTAGTGTGGGGTGGTTGTAGTTATCCAAGTAAAAGACTATGGGAATTGAAAGGTGAAAGGAATAAGCTGCTACGGGTGTGCTTTAAGTCAAAAGAAGATTGCTTCTCAAAAGTGACCAAGGATGGAGATGAATGAAAGGATAGTATAACGTGAGGTAAGTAGAGGCCATGATAACTACCAGAGAGAAGGTACAATGATGAGGTACTTGGGTGCAAGGCATGCACGCTGAAGAGAAGTCTATGACCAGAGGGTAGGAAGGCATGCTAGAAGGTTATAGCTAGGGTGAAGATGTACCACATGGAATGAATGAATTTGGTCAATGAATGAGAGGATATTTGGTAGGTGAAGGAGCAATAAATGCATCAAAATTTGAAAAATTATATAAGGATGGGATGCGAATTCATTTTTACCATTGTGACTAAGAGTATTTGAGGAAAGAGCTAAGTGCAAAGAGCCAGTGATTGGGTTAAGGTGTGAAGGGTGTGAAACCAAGCATGACAAATAGATCTGTGTGAAAAGAAGCTTGCATCCTCAGTGGTGAAGGGTTTGAGTGAAGAAAGGTGATAGAGAGGAGTTAGGGCATGAAGTTTCCACCTAGGGCATGATTGAATCGAGCTAGGGTTTGATTCAAAATTGCAGAGTTAAAGAGGAGATGATTATAAGGTAAAAATGGCACCCAAGAAGGTAGTGCAACAAGAGAAAAAGGAAAGAAGAAAGTGGTCATCGAGGAGGAAGAGATGGCACCCAAAGTGATTTTTTTCAGAAATGTAATATCCAGAAGGAGTCATCATCAGCCAAGAATGGGATTCACCCATCAGAAAGAGAAAAGTAAGTGAATACAATCACGGACCTCGGAGAACAAGAAGGAGCTTGATTCCTTGCTCACTACGAGGAGAAAAACAAACATATGATGACATGTTGGTTTATGATGATGCAGTGAGAAGCTTCTTGAAGAGAATTGGGGTCTACCAATTATATGAGCTTCCATATTTTGGGAAGTATGAGCCCTTGTACTAGTGGCTCATGAGCAGAGTGCATGAGGACTTCTTCTACTTTGCAGGACGTAGAGTTAGAATCTCATCCATGCACTTATCTCAATGGTGATAGGTTTGAAGGCCACATGAGAAGATATAAAGAATGATCTCATAGATAAAGTTGTGATCTTAAAGACCAGATAGGAGTTGGGGTACCTGAAGGGTCCATGTGGTATGGATATAGACAAGTTGAAGAACTGTCGGTTGTGTAAGTAGTAACACACCTTGTTACAAATTGAATGACCAAGGAGTGGTGGTCACAAGTAAATACTATGTGGTTACACATTGCATGTAAGATGTCAGAAGGAGATAGTCTACAATATTGTAGGCTACATTGCAGAGAAATAGTCGAGGAAGTGCACACAGGAGGGAAGATCAGCTTTGGGGTTGTTCTACTATCACTTGGTATTCATGGAAATTGGAGTACTAGATGGGCCAAAGGAAAAGGTATGGGAATACCCCATGGAGAATAAGTCACCAGCTGAAAGGTTTAACAAGTACCTATGTAAAGGGTCCATGATAGATGATGTCAAGAAAAGGGTGGAGAAAATGGTATGATAGGCTCCACGTGGCATTTGGAGAAGAGTGGCACATCCCAAGGACCTACCATCAGTAGTGGGGAAACAAGTCTAGTTTGTTGTATATCAACATTTATACATCATGCACTTCCCAATGAGAGATGGAGTCTGGAGCCCTTGGTGTAAATTTCCTTACGCATTCACTACAAGGTATTTCCAAGCATCTGTTCATAGATTCATAGACACATGCATGACTTGGTATTCAATGCAGATAAGGTAGACTATGACTACCACACATTGAGGAAGAAGTATGTGTATCCAGGAAGAAGTGCCTATGTCGAGGCTCATTTCGGAGGTATTGAATATTAAGCCAATAAGTCTAGTTATAGCAGATATAGGGGCAAGCATTAGTGTATCTTCAGTGAAACCCAAGATGGAGAACAATAAGTATGTGGAGAATGAATTCATGCTCCCAGGGCCACCGAAGGGTAAGCACACAATGGAAAACATACCAGCACAAAGGCCCACAAAAATTGTTGAAGTAGAGGATGAAGAAGAGGAGCGTGAAGATAGTGGAGGCTTGGAGCATAAGAAAGCAACCATATGATAGAGAAGAGTCACAACATGTGACCACTCCACCTCAGGGACAAGATGAAGAGGAAGATACGGAGGTTGAGCAGGGGAGCACATATTTAAGAAAGTATTCAGATGCACAAGGACTCAAGTGGAACCCCACAAATGGTAAGGAAATCACCTCATCTCTCTCCACACAAGGAGACCATTGAGCCAAAGAGGAGAAGAAAGTTGAAGTTAGATGAAGAAGTAGAGGAATCAAGGGAGAGAGAGCATGCATCTCCTACCCCACTCGAGAAAGAAGATGAGCCACAAAAGGAAGAGAAAAAAGATGAAGAGATGAAGAAGGAGAAGAAAGAGAGAAAGAAACCTCCGGATCCATGCATGTGACTATTCAAGGTGTAATGGGATAGGCTCCTAACCTTGAAGCTACAATTCCCAAGGGTCCTAGATCAAAGAGGATGAGTGGAGAACATTCCACCAATCATGGGCTATGTGAGAGGACACAGGGAAAAATCATCTACACACGTTTTTCCAAAGAGCACGTAGAACAAAAGGATTTATTTGGTTGGGAATTAATGGATGGGGATATGGTGACCATTGCACACTAGAAAAGCAAACTCTCATGGTCAATGCATACCCACATGGATGAGCCTAACTTTGATGTATGTGAAAGAGTCATGTGTTTTGAGATGGCTGAAGAAGGCACCCCAAGCTAGACATATGATAGTAAAGCCTATTGTCATGTCAGATGAGTAGGTCAACAATGCATTGGTGAAGGTTTCTACTTGAAGTTGTGAGAAGAAACATGGACAAAGCTGCAATGATAAGAGCATTGTGTGAGGAGCTAAAGACAAAGGATGTAGAGATAGCACATAACGTAAAGAGAGGGACTTAGCATAGAAGAAGAATGAAGTATTTATCAACATCACAGAGGAGATTGGAGACAATGTCATAAGAGCTAGGCCACACTTGGAGACCAAGGTACCACAGATGTTTCCCTCAGTGATACATTATGTAGGAAAGTTGGTGGACTTGGTACTTGAAGATGAACCTCTGCACATGCCAACACCAAGGAATCCATAAACAAGAGGTAGAGTGAGAGAAAGCCTTAGTGATGTGAAAGATTGCATCCTATGAAGGGCTTGTTACAAGTGCTACAAGAAGTATTGAAGAAAGTAGACCAGGCTTTGAACATCTGCACAGCTCCAGAGGTGCTTATCAACATATAAAGACCTTGAAGAAAATAATGAGGTCTAGAGAGAAATGAAGGATGAAACATTGGGCCATAGAAATATTTTCAATGGTTAAGCAAAAGCACGAGGCCTGGAAAGCGCACAAGAGCCACACAAGACTCGGCTGGAAGAGCTTGGGAAGCTCATTGCGTAGAAGATGGATCTTCTAGAAGGAAGAATGACCTCAATGTCCAGCATTGTGTTGGTTCTACAAAATGAAAAAGGGGAGATTGCGAGGGATGAATTGGAGTCCATTGTTGTGGACATTCCAAAAAAAGTAGAACAAGCACTCATTGAATGGCAGGCCTTGGAGGCCAAAATAAAGGAGGAGTATCCAGAGTTGATACTTCAAACTGATACAGAGGAGGCTACCTCATAAAACTTCTTTATTCATCTACATTCTTTCATTCTTATTCTTTCCATTCTTCTATTCTTTACTTCAATTTTTGAGATACCCATTGTTGGGGTGACAATGAGATTAGTGTGGGGTAATGTTGATCAGAGAACACTTGACATAAACTCACACAAGAAGTCATGTGGGAAAATAGGCCAGGTTTAAGGGTGCGAATGGATAGGAAGAACCACACATGGAGGGAGGGAAAGTTTAGAATTCAAGACTTAGCCAATTTTGAGCATGAAGACCTATTTTTAGAAGATGGCATGTGGAACACACCAATGATGCAGAGACATGCACCACATTGTCTATCTTTAGAGGATCGATCAAAGCATTTTGCATGGAGACAAGATAAGAATAGGATTGTCACTTTAGTTAACTATAAGAGGTCTATAGATAGCACACTTGCATGTGTGGCTATGCTTGTAAATGGCGCGTGGCTATTAATAGCATGCGGCCTATTTTTGGAATAGATAAGCGGTGAAGGAAAGTCCCCACCCTATATATATGATGTGAATCACATAGAGTAGAGAGAGAGATAGAGATATATAGATATATACAAAGTGTAAGAGGTAAGAGGTAAGCATAAAGAGATATGTGCATATGACTGGATTACTATATCAGATCCATGTGCGCATCGGTATAGAATGCCATTATTGTAAGGAGCTTCTGTGTTTATTAATAGATGGAAGTTATTGGCTGAATCTAAGTGTCATGTCATTCTGTGTGTAGTGTCATTCTTTCATAGATCTGTGTAATTAGATGTATATTGCATTGTTCTTCAATTCAATCATTTTGATTATTAAGTTTAAGCTTGTTCTTTCATAGATCTGAATATGGCATGCATTGTAGAATGATGGATTAGTTATGGATCTATATGGTCTCACTTGTCCCAAGCGTGCCTAGTGTCATCCATACTTAGACGCTTTTCAAATTGGTGGTTGTGTAATTAAATGCGCATTGAATTCTCTCCGCTCCCCAAACGGCTATATAATGAGCATTTCCCCTTTGCATTTTCCCACATCTTCCTTGTTATCCTTTGCTCAAACCCTTGCCGCTTGCCAACTTGCGCACGTTCCTCTGCTTCTGTAATTCCATTCCAAGTCTAGTTTGCAACCTTGTTCCCCTGAAACTATCAACATGAAGATCAAATTTCAAGGACAAGAACAGATTTCTCCACTCGAGTCTGCTGTAAGCAACATTGGAGATAGCGAGGCCCGACATCTCGATTTCAGCGATTTTTGGGCAAGGATGGAAGATGCAAATCCCTCACCAATGGCTCAGACAATTCATGACAGTGGTTTGGCGTACGCTGGAGGATTCCCAATTTCAGTACAGTGTGCTGATACAGTGCTTGCATGCGGAGCTCACTTCGACCCCGATTCGAGCGAATTGACAAACGTACACGGGGAGCTCATTGCCAAGCTGGACGCTGCCGCCATTGCTGCCGCTCTGAAGATCCCGGAATTGGACAATTCCATAGTTGTTTCCCAAGCCCAAGCGCAAGCCATGTTCGATCAAGACAGTGACAAGTACAGAGCACGAGTGGCGAAGTCCTGGCTAAAAAACCCTAGGAAGGGAGCTTCCCGCCTCACCAAAACCCTCATCCGAGCAGACTTCAACGAAGAACTGTCAGATTTCATAATACTGCTGGCTCGGGTCATGGGTTTGCCTTCCACCAGCGAGTTCCATTTCTGGATGTGCCCGCTCATCAGTATGGTGTGCGGGTACACAAAATATCAATCAATGAGATCATCGATGAATCGACAGCGGAGCAGCTATCCAACGTGCTGCAAACAAAGAAGTTCTTTATGACTTCATATCTGATGTATACTCTGGCAGCATCAAGGCAATGGTTTGGATTCTCATATATAGACGCCCACAAAGGCAACCCAGTGTATGCCTATTGCCCGCAGTTTACCTTGGAGACCAGCAACCGCAATTTCAGAAGGGTTAATGATGCTTTCACTATGTACGTGGTCCGATTGCTCGAGGGTGACACCGCCAGGAGGTTTTCAGATGAAGCCATGAACTTGATATCACGGTATGGGGCCTACTTCATCCAATTCAGGAAATTCTCATACATCAGGCTTGCTGGTTATGAGAGTACTCCTCTGCGGCTTCCCATGTTCTGCAATGACAAGATGGCCTTGATCGAAATATGCAGGCAACTGGACAAGTTGCACAGAACTTGCAGAGACAAGAAGATTTCTGGCTTGCACTTTCCCATCTCTCTGGGAAATTACACATGTAAAACAGCCCTGGATGCCCAGAATATAGAAAGAACTTTGGTCCCTATCACCGTGCATTTCTTCAAGCCAAGAACCTGCTTTGACTTGAAGAAGTTTATTGAACAGAATATCAAGATAGCCTATCACCATGTGGCAGAGACAGAAGACTACTGGGCTGACTGTGCAGACGACTTTGAGGCCAGAAGAAGGCATTATGGCAGGTTCTCCTTACAATTGATTCAAGAACTTGGTCTGTACCAAGTTCCTGAAGGTCTCGAAGATGATAATTCTGAGCTATACTCATATGAGTATGAAAATGTGATCAAGCACACCCCTTTGGAGGACCTGGATTGGAACAGAAAAGAGAAGGATGATTCGACTGAAATCCTTGCTCCTGTCTTAGTCAGGACTAAGGTTTGGTTCAATAAGAAGGTCCGAGAATTCAGGAGGCACTCGGGAGAATCCTCCTCCAAGGATGAATCGACACCAATAAGAGAAGCACCAGTTCCAGGGTCCGAAACACCAAAGAAAACCCCTCCTGCCTCAGCAGCTCAGGGACCTGCGGAATCTACTCCTTCTCCATCCACTCAGGTATATAAGAAGAAGCTCAAGGAAGTAAAGAAGGAACCGGTGGAAAGAGATCTTCAGGAGAAACAGGCAGAATTGCCTATCGGACCAGAGAACATCATCATCCTCAGTGAAAGTGAAGAAAGTGAGAGGCCAACTCCTACAAATGTTCCTGAGGACCCAACAGATAAAGACAAGGAGGTCCAGAGCACTGAACTTCCAGGTACTATTGATTCTTCTACTGCCATTGTCTCCAGTGCTCCTTCCACATCCCAGCTTGAGTCAACAGCTGCACAGACCCTGAGTGTCATGAGCTCCCTGTCTCTTGGTCCCCTTGCTTCGCCTGCAGATTCTTCTTCCTCTTTTGCATGGGTGCAACCCTTGGTTGACAAAAGGAAGAGGAAACCATCCTCCCAAAACTTGGGACCAAATTTTGATGCTGTTGCAGCCATGTTGGGCACCACGCCTTCCCGTGCCAAGAAAGCAAGAACCACCTCCAGAATAGTATCTGATACTCGAGGTCAGCAATTCCTGGAGATTGCCAAGCCTGCAATGGACAAATCAGAACAGGACTTGCAAGTATCTGACTTGGAGCTACTGAGAATCCCAATGGGAGAATCTACCCCTGAAGGCGAGATTCATAACCTCCAGGAAACAGTCACAAGAGTTATTGGGAGAGTGGAAAAAGGACAGCAAACTATCGAACAGCTGGAAGAGCAAGCCCGAGTTCTTACAGGTTTCATCAAGTCTCTTCTATCTAAAGACAAAGTTTTGGATCCTACTCCCTTGACTGCTCTACCTCCTCCTGTAACTCTAAGCCAAGATGAAGTGCAGGGTATTAAAGATATGCACAAGTATTCTGTCTATGGTAGAGCTATTGAAGCCATGGTAGATGACATGCTTGTTGCCGGGCTAAACTTCATCGATGAAGCCTTTAAGCTACATGGAAAGGTAGATAATTTGCAACAGAAACTGTCCTCTACCATTGGGGTCATGGACAAAGAGCTTAAACTCTGGGGCAGTTGTATTGTAGACCTTCGCCTCATGGGACAGACAGATGAGAATATCTTACTGGCAAATAAGATTTTCGATGATGCCAAAGACAATCTATCAAAATCTTGGGTCTACAGCGTAGAGTGGAAAATCAGAGTCCTGGAAGAAGCTGTAGATGAAATGAAGAATAACTGGCAAAAGGGAGAAGCTTTCAAGACATTGGCAGCTGCAGCGTTCAAAGATATGCATTGTCATCTTCAGGATGAAAACTCTGGCATTCCCTTGTCCTTACAAGAAATCAAAGCTCAGTTCAGAGCTTTTGTCAAAGATAATCTTTTCAAGGAGGACTCCATCTCTAAGGACAAGATAAAGGAAATTTGTTCTCTTCAGTCTGCCATTGAAGAAGCAAACAAAGACTATCATACTCACGTCGAGTTTGATAAAGAGATGGAGAAATGCTTGGGATTTTGGACTCAGTCTGCGACCAACACATCTGTCCCCCGTGGCAGAGATATAGCTGAGTCATTGAAGAGGTTCAGGCAGCGGATTCTGAAGACAGTGGGTCCCTCCCAGTAGCCGGCCACCTGTCTCCTTCTCCTTCCTTTCCTCTTCTTTCCTTTCTTTTCGTATTCTTTGTAATTAGTTAAGGTATTGCATTTGGCGGTACTTAACTATTCTTGGTTAAAAGAAACGGTTACAAAGAGTAACCGACTTGTAAGCTATATAATGGCCTTTCCACGCCATTTTTGAAAGAGGAGGAAGAACTTGGAATTTTTACTGAAAGTGTAAATAGATCTTAAAGAAATCAATACAAAAGGGCTTTTCATTCTTTGTCTATCTGATTCTTGTCATATCTGTGTTTTCCTTTAATATTGTGAAGATCATTTTTGTTCTTAACTCGCTTTGTCTCTCTGATTGCATACTGTTCAGTTTTGCAAGTACAGCGATCTTGTACAACCAAGAAGGAACTTTGTGTCCTTGATTTATAAATCTGAAGGAGGTTATTTATGGAACTTTGTGTCTTAAATTTAATCTCATGCAAATGATCTTGTCTTAAATCCTTTGAAGCTTCGCATACACGAAGAATTATTCTGCTATCTATAATTCTGAATGTTGCTATTCTGCTCACCTTCTTATTCCTTTTCCTCAGTCCTTGTGTAACTGATAATCCTTGTGGAAAACACTTTCGTAATATCCAAGTTTGACCATACCATGACGTTCTGTATATTTGTAAATAGGTTTGTTTCAGAATAAGGGAACCTCTCCCATTAAAGAGGAGGGACTTTTCGTCCCCTGTCTGTTGCTCTCTAAAAAGTCCTATTTGACGACCAACATTCCTACATCATGCCAAAATTCTGCTATAGCAACCCTAAAGAGGGACCTGGTACCTTTGGGCACTTTGGGTGAGTGCTCAGTCTAGGCTGAGTGACGTGTCAACGTGTCTAGGGTATTATCTAGTAAATTCTAGGTTGCATCAGTGTGGGGGCCCTATCCACCCATCCCCGTGGGTGCCCTATCTATCCCATATCTGGTGGTGGGTTCCGAGAATCAGTAGTTCCATAAGTTATAGGAAGCCTATCTATCCTATCCCCCGGCCCTATCTATCCTATCTCGAATCCCCTCTGCGAATCACTAAGTTGTCTCACTAGATGGATCACTCGAGAGGGCCCTATCTTCAATCTCAAGGAACCGAGTAAGTCAATCCGGGAAACCGGAACCGGGCAGAGGACAGAGATAGTCTCGCTGAACCAACCGAACCAAGATCTAGAGAGGGGGAGACTCGGCCCCTAGAATCAATAGGGCGGCTGGACTGAACCAACCTCCCTATTGATCCTATGGGCCCAGAGTAACAGGAGCCCTATCTATCCGGCCCATAGAATAAAGAAATAATTTTGGGGGCCTTTGTGACCCGTTCCAAAAGTTCAAGGATCCCAATGAAACTCAACTCTCTATATGCCACGCCCCGGTTTCCGAGATAGGGCTCGCTTCGGGCAAGATAGGATAGATAGGGCAGTCTGGAGATAAGGCAATAGGTGAAAGGAGCCCTACCTATCTATTCAGCGAAGGCCATCTATAGTTTAGAGAGAATTATCTTATCTTATCTTGGGGCAACTCGAGAACATGACAGGCCCCCTACCCTATACTCTATATGTAGGGGAGAATCACTAGATTGTTCTCTCCCTCTCTGTCTCCGCCCTACCTTGATAGTGGCGGCCGGCAACTATAGGCGAGGTAGGGGAGAGGTAGGGCCCATATATCGACACCCACCGGCCTATAGTTAGAGTAGGGCCCAGACCAGAGATAGAGATAGGGGCCCCCACCCACCCCTATCTATAGATCTCGTCCGGTTCTTTCTCTGACCCTATCTAGATATCTGGCAGTCCGTCCCTATCTCTCCTATCTGGTTGCAGGTCCGGTACATATAGATATGGGATATGGGCCGGATTCACAGATATAGTATAGACCCACCCCCTTCCACATAGATAATTCTAGATAGGGGGCAACATAACAAGAAGATCCAAAACCTAGACATGGTTTGGGCTCCCGAGGTCACTTTGACAGCTATGCTATATGGAAGATCTATATAGAGGGCGGACCTAGCCACTATGATCTATAAGGTTGAGAGCGGATTAAGAGGTAGGGGGCAGATCGGGGGTCCGGTTCTGGTTCCAGGGGGAAGGCCATAAGGGATAAGAGGCCCTCCGGTCCCGCTCCCACTTGATTGGTAGAGGCCTATAGTTCTAGTTCTAGTTGGCCCTCTCTATCCTATCTCGAACCGCGGCTCTTCTTTATCTTCTATGTCTAGATCTTGGTCCCGCTTACTCCAGCTTCTTTTGATCTAGGCCGGAGAAAATTCAATTCTGAACTAAACTATGCGGGGGCCTATCTCACTATGGGAGCCCACCCTATATAGAGAGTAATATGGGGACTCTAAATGTTCATCACCTAGCCCCTCCCTTATAGATATAATATAGGTCGGACCAAATCTACATATTACATCTTTCTTGTTTGGATTTGATGTGGTATTTTGGATTTTATAGGTGAAGCTTTGTTTTATAGGTTCTATGCCCACTCGGCGATCATATTGTGACATATAGGAAACCAACAACAACTATCGGTGACACCAGAAAAGTTATATTTTTACCACATTCAAAGTCACGGGAACCCAAAATTAGACTCTGGTGCCTGTGACACCTCTAACGAGTCCAAGAGCCTTAGTATGATCTTATCTAACAAATTCAGATTTTACATTATAGAGTTACAATGGTTTACCCTTCATGTTCACCAATTTTCCCGTCCAAATCAGTTCTAAGAAAATCATGAAATCGGCTAAGTCCTTTCTTCTCTTTCTTGCACTTAGGGTTTCACATTTTATTAGCTTATTTCTTGTGTCAAATATGTATTCTAGAATTTATTTATCTTATGTGACTCTGTAATTAGGGTTTAGCATAAATTCTATTTTTATAAAATCATGATACACGTAAGGGATTTAGATTAGTTTGTTTTGATTAATTGATGTTTTGAACTAACACCATGATAAGAGTCAATGTGTTGAGCTTTGCGATTTTTATTTGATGCAAATGTTTATTATTTTTGGACAATTTTTTGAGTTTTTGTAGATTTTTTACTTGGTTTATATGTTTTAGCATTTTGGATTTTGCGAGGTTTTGGAATTGTGCGAGACATATAAATGGATGTTTATGGATTTTTAGGTTTTGAATATTTAGGTGTTTTTGAGGTTTTCAAATATTTATGGATTTTGAGGTTTTTGAATGTTTTGGATCCAACAATAAACTCTAGGTGATCCTAGACCCATCCAAGTATTCATAAGAATGCAAGAGGTCTAAGATACCAAAGGATGAATGATAGAGGATATGAGTGATTATGGATTGTATAACAAATAATAAACATCGTAAATATAAGGAGAAAACAATAGAAAGTGTTTTGGGGTGATATGGTAAGAGGAATAGGATGAAGGAGTGATATAGGTGGTTGTGCCAAAATGCCCCCAACATAAAGGGT
Organism: Taxus wallichiana var. yunnanensis; assembly: GCA_018340775.1. NCBI lineage: Eukaryota > Viridiplantae > Streptophyta > Pinopsida > Cupressales > Taxaceae > Taxus > Taxus wallichiana. The sequence goes on along the minus strand of CM031242.1, from coordinate 756,994,460 downwards.
ACTCATGGATGATTCAAGAATATAATATTTTTATTTGAATCATATTCAAGGGTTCTTTAAGATCACGAGCATATTAAGTGGATAACATGTATGCACGGATCCAATTTTTGTAGTGATAACATAAGGAATTAACCAATTAGGTTCAAATTTTTCTAATTAGGTTTAAACTTTCCTTACTTTTAGAGGTCATTGGTTGTATTTTTCTGATTTTATTTTAGTACAAGGTCACAAATCTAAAACTATCTAGGTTTCATCATTTTGTTACAACTGCAAAGTGAATTTGATTCGATACGGTTTCAAATGGTTTAAGGCATTAAGTATCTTCTCATCAAGAAGGTGGATTTCAGCAAGATGAGCACATGTCTGTATTCATCTTCATTGATCAAATATTTTGGGGATACATAAAGTGATCTAGGAGCTCAATCTCTATGGGTAATACAAATTCATAGCCATATACAAGTGTAAAAGGTGTGGGTCATCTTGGAGTACATTAAGATGTGTGATATGCCTAGAGGACATGATGGACTTTTGTATGCCAATTATGGCCATGCTTATCAATAATATTTTCTAATATGGATTTGAGTGTCTTAGTGCATTCTTCATCTTGGCCATTATACCATGGATAATAGGGAGTGGACTAATGAAGGTGGATATGGAATTTTTGGATAGCTCTTTAATGGATTTATTTTTAAAATATGTACAATTATCGAGTAATAATGGAGGAAAGGATGCCAAAATGACATATGATATGGTTAAATATGAACTTGGAAATATTAGTACCAGTGACATAAATGAGAGGCATGACCTCTACCTATTTGGTAAATTATTCGATTACTGAGTGATAAGAATGTATGGAACCACTTTTTCATGTAGAGGAGAATCACACCTCCTCTCCTAAAGAAGAAAGGGAAGAATAATAGAGAGAGATTCAACAAGAAATAATGATATCAAGAGTTTAAGCCACCATGTAAGAACAACGAAGGAGATATGATTGCTAAAGATGAAATTACAAGGTATGGAAGAAGCTAACTCTTCTTTGCAAAATGAGATTCAACAAACAAATATCCATAATGTCAAGAAAGATAAGAACATTTCTAAGTTGAAATTAAAAGCTTTCAATATAAGAAAATAGAGAAATATTGGACTCCAAGCTTGGGATGATCTAACCATAAAATGGGAAAACACTTTTCAATAAAACAAAACTCTTGGATGAAAATGACAAGCTAAGACAACAGGTTGAATCCAATAAAGAGTCAAAAACAAAATCGAGAATCCAAGCTTGGCATTATATATGAAATATCTCAAAAAATTGTTGCTTGCACGAGGCCAACCTCTATGTATAGTTTGTTTCTTCAGGAATAATTTTATTTTGGCATATCACTAGACTTTGTTATATCCTAACTCATGAAGTAGGTGATGCAAATATTTTTATGGATGCTTATAATACTTGTGCCAAGGAACACCAAAATATGCTCTATGAATTCTTTTTGTAACATGGTTGTTCCTAATACACCATATTTTCTACTCAATTTGTATGTGGGAGAATTTCAATTAAAATATTTCTAATCCTTGTTGCATTATCAAATCTTATGGCATAAAAACAATGATGATGAATCTACCATTTTCAGGGACATAAATTCTATGTTAGATGAATCTACCATTAGTGTGCAATTAGACGATGACCCCTCATATGTAGTCATGTGAGGGAATTTCTTCCCCCTTTTACATGAGCATCACATTGAAGTATTAAGAAATCAAAAGGAATTATTTGTGTGGGAATATGTTGACATGCCAAGTATTGATCCTGAGATTTTCTCTCATAATATTGTCACCTATCTTGAATGTGTTCTGTGCAATGAAGATATGTAAATTTCCTATAAAAATCAACGACCTCTATCATAAATAAATCATTAAAATTTTAGATTCCAAATTCATTTGCACACATAGAATATTCCAAGTGGGTCTCCAATATAGTCCCCTCATTAGGAAGAAGGATACTCTAGCCATTATCATTTGCATCGACTTTAGAAACCTCAACCTTGTTTTTTCCTAAGGCTAACTTTCCTTTACCCTTTATCGACACCATTTTTATCCCATGATAGGGTACGAAATATTATCTCTTATGGATGGATTCTCGGGGTATAACCAAATCCAAATTTCTCCATAATATCAACATAAGATGACTTTCATAATATAATGGGGCAGTTATTGTTATGTCAAGATTCTCTTGAGACTTAAGAACAACGGTGCAACATATCAACGTTCCATGACCCATTTTTTCCATGACCTAGTACACAATATTGTTAAAGTTTATGTATATGATCTACTCATTAAATCCCAATGCACAGAGATGATCATGTTCATTGCTTAGTAATTTCCTTAGGGCATCGTTGGAAATACAAGGTCTATCTTAATCCCAAGATGCTTGCATATTTATGGTGACTCAAGGAAATATTTTAGGATTCTTAGTGTCGAAACATGGCATTGATGTGGATCCAGTGAATATTAAGGCCATCATTACCATGCCACAACCCTCTTCTATAGCCAACATTCAAAATTTTCTTGGAAAACTTGGGGAAATTTGATGATTTGTCCCCTGAATTCACCTACCATGTACATGCCATAAGTAGCCTACTCTAAAAGTATACTAAACCCTAGTGGACCAAGGATTATCATAAAAATTTTAACAAAATGAAGCAATCCTTTTCCTTATTACCAATGTTACAACCTCCATCACCTGATCGACCCTTGTTATTATATACCTCTTCCACTCTGGTGTCTGCATTGGGAGATGCTAGCACAAGAGGATGAAAAAGGAAAGGATAATTTCATTTATTATGTTAGTCGATTCCTGATAGATTATGGGATACGATACACTTCCATTGAATGGGATTTCCTATCCATTTACTACGCAGCTACAAAACTCCGCCATTATATGCTTTATCAAACTACCTATGTCATTATTACCATAGATCCTTTGTGATACTTCTTCTCAAATGTCATCCTTCCAGCATAACAAATTGGGAAGTGGATTACTCTTGTTATGGATTTTGACGTCCGTATCATCACCCGGGTGAGTAGTAAAAAGCCAAGTTGTCATGGATAAATTTTTCACTACTCTCATCCCTTCTCCTCAACCCATCCATGACAGGCTACCCGATGAGGACATCCTCCTCATTGAGTCTATAGAGAATGTTATTTATATAAAATAATATTTCTTTATCTTCACACAATCATCTGAAGCCAATCAAAAAGTTCCTCCCTCATCTAAATCCAAACCAAACCCCAATATTACTTGAAGAAGAAATTAACATTGATTTACATTAGAACACATGGTTGTTACAATTAAATGGGGAAAAATTCCTTTAGGGATCTATGGCAGGTTGTGTTCTCACATATCCCTATGACCAAGCTTTCCCTCTTTCCTATTGACTATAATTCAAAGTCACTAACAATATGGCTGAGTATGAAGTTCTTGTCTTAAGCATGTAATCTTGCCTCGACAAAAACAATTCTTATCTCCATGTCATGGGTCACTTCCAATTAGTGTTTTGATAGATTAGTGCTACATATCAATGTCATAGTGAGAACCTTAAATATTATTACGATATCTTTCAAGAACTAAAATCATGCTTCACCTCATTTACCATCGAATCAATTCTTCATGAGCAAAATGCTTTGGTTGACTCCTTAGCCACAATTGTCACACAGCTTTTAGCCACATTCTTATTCTCACAATATTAATCCCTTAGTACAAATTCATCAAACATTCACTTTGCCACACATCATGAGTATCAAGGACATCTTCTAAATTGAATCAAACACCTCTTTCATTGATCCTTGGTATGTAAATATTCGTCAATTTATCCAACATCGGACCTACCGAGATGGCACAAACTCATGAACATGATTACATATACACAAAAATTATCTTAAATATGTGCTCAAAGATGATTTACTATATTATAAAAACTTTTAAGGTACCATTCTCTAATGCGTTAATAAGGATTAGGTTCTCCTTTCCTTAGAAGAAGCGCATACAACTACTAGGGCAACACCTTTTTCTCTTACCTACGGAGTCAAGGTTGTCCTTCCATTTGAGGTGGAAATTCCCTTACTTTTTGTATCCCTCTACATCATCATCCCGTATGAGGAAATCTGTGAGGCTCACCTTCATGAACTTTAAATCCTTGAATAACGACGTGACAGGTGCACTATACTTGCAATAAAAAACAAAATCAACGCATGGTCATGCAACATAATAAAATTTTTCATCCATGTACTTTTGACATGGGTGACCTTGTCCTCAAAATTGACTAAAATCATGAAAAATAAGGAAATTATAGTAAGAATGGTGGTCTCCTGTACCCCCTTTAATTCTATCCATTTGTGTGTCGATCTTGATGTGTCCATCACTCATTTCCTCGAATACCACTGGTTGAATGGATAATAAGAGTACACGGTGCCTAGACACATTTTTCCCACCATAAATATTTTAATATTTTTTCTCGATCAAAAGGTGCTGAAGATTCACATTGGGTTCAACAAAGGATGTATGCGGGCTAAAATGTTTCTCAATAACATGTACTCCTAAATCATCCATTCTACAAGGGTATCAAGGAAACAAGTATCGACATGTATCAGCATATAAGGGATTAAAATTTAAGGGGAACATAAGGGGTTAGACTTTAAGGGGATATATTTTACACTAGGGTCACATATCTAGAGGGAAATAATCCCTACACTCATCAACCTAGGGTTTCTAAGGCCCGTGGTCAAGATAGAGGAAGGAACCCTACTGAGATATCGATGGTTAGGTGTGGAGAGGTATAGATCAATAATAAACATGTATAAGAAGACTGAAATGAAATTTATGATAACTAAGGAGCTGATAATGGATAAGAGTACTATGTTAACTAGCATACAAATATACCAATACTAAGATAACCTAGCACAATGAAGAAGGAAATGAACTTACCTATGAAAAATTAAAAGACATGGTTAGATCACTCACCTTGTACCTATAAGATGATCATTGATGCATCTATCTCTCTAGATAAGTAGAATACAGAGATATATTTGATATTAGGTGGAGAAGGGAACATTGTTCCTATCCTAAATTCACTATAGGTGACCTATTAGTGTAAAAAACCATCCAATAAGAAGAGTATCCAATCCAATCCAAGCAATATGCAAGATGAACCAAGAGATGGGTGAGAAGATGCGAAGATGGCATAAAAGAGTAGAGATAATGGTAGTTTGAATGATTCTAGCTTCCTTTTCTTATGAGTTTCAAATTAGGTGAGGGCATATATAGGACACCATTTCCCATGGGTGATGGTGTTTTCCAAGGAAATACAACACTTTGAAATCATCACTCACAAGCAATGGTGTCATCCATAGGTGTTAAAATGATGTAATGTGTCATGAAAAGTGAAGATAATGTGTCGTAGATCATGGATATGGATTAGAAAAGTGTAGAGTGATGAGATGCAAGTGATAAATTTTGAGTGTAATGTGTATGATACCTAGGAAGACAAGGATACCTAGTGCAAGGAAAACTAAGGCCAAGACTAAATACAAACACTCTCTCTATCTATTGTCTCTAACCCATAATGGTTACGTGAATGTAGTCATTTTTACTCCCATCACAAAAGGAAGGAACCCCATGCGTGTTGGTCTATCACCCGAAGGCGAGAACTCACTCGAGGCACGTGCGGGCATTGAGTCTCTATTTTATGTGAGTTTAGTGGGAAGCATCATTTATGTTTAGTGCAAGAGTTTTAATGAGGGAGGTTGCAACATACGAGGACCATAGGGCTTAGAACGGCCTCTAGATCCTTGTAGTCACCTTAGACTGAGTACTTTAATAGAACCCAGAACATGCATTATGACAAAAAGAATTATACAAGAATTCATACATAACATGAAAGGAAAGAGAATTCATATGAGAGAAATGTGAATTAAAACCATTGATATCCATGTCTATTTATAACAGGTAACCTCATTATATTCATTGATTCATTACAGAGTGTCACAGAGAGCAGACTGCAGTCATGCATATCACTGGAATGTATGTAACTAAGCTAACAAAAAAGAAAAATTACAACTCCATGCTTAGTACATTCCTTCCTAAACACAAATGTCCACTCACAGTAATTCTGCAGAGCTCCGCTCACTCTCTAACCCATTATACCTCATACTTGTATATATTTTACTTTGCAGGAACTTGTATTTATAATTCTCCTACACTGCCAACTCACCTTCCAGCTATCCTCAGATCTGGTGCTAAGTGTCGAATGTGGTCCATGCGAGCATGCTTATTCAAGCCTGAGCTTTCCACTTTACCTCATGATGTTCCTCTAGAATATTCCATCCAAGGCATGCTCTTTTCTGGGCCGAGGTTATAGCAGGTGGCATCTTCTCCATGCGCAACCGATCATGCTTTTCACGTGTTCTACCCTAAGCAATCAAATTGACTAAGTCCCAAGCCTCCTTTCATGCATCGTGTATGCTATGTGCTTCCCTAAGCCTTTCTCTCATGAAATTTTTCCTTGTGCTCCTTTTCATAACTGGGACCTTGCGTGCCCATGCACCTTCATACTTGGTTAAGATTACAGGGGTCCAACATCACCCCACACTACGCCTATTTTCTATCCTCGAGAAAAAATTTACTTGACCAAGATGCATGATGTCTAGGAACAAGGAATGAATATTCTTACACTTTACAAAAAGAGTAAGGAATGAAATAATCGGGAAAAATAATGAATAATGGGAGGGAGCATCAATTCAACAAGCTAGGAAAATCTTTGCGGAGGTCTACCTCTAGCTTATTCCATACTTGATCTCACCCTATGTCTTCTAGTAGAGGTCACCCACCAGGGTGCTCACTTCATCAAAACTCAGGCCAACTCCCTAGGTTCCCAAAATGTCCACAGTCTGCTCCATTTCTTTGCCTAGGTCCTTGATTTTATCCATCCTTCTAGTAATGGGGGTATAGTTCCTTTAGCTAGGCCTTAATTGAGCTCCATAAAGCCTCAATTGCCTTTGATTTCTTCTCTCTGTGGGCCGAACCTTGTCCCTCTCTGCCTAGTTCCCCTTGTTATTTTCTTGTAACTCTTTTAGCTCTGCTTGAGCATGGCAACCAAGGAGCTCACCACCTTATCTCTATCCATGCATGTATCATATGTAGCTTCTGCAGACTGGGTAGTGACCTTAACCTTTATGAGTACTTGGTTGTACTCTACAACGAGTGCTACAAACTTCAACCGGTCCTCCTCTTTCAAGCACACAGCCACTTCTTTTGTATATTCCAAAGCCAAGGGTCATCTTTCCATAGTGAGGATGTGCGTTAGATATTCTATACACTCTAGGAGGGATAATTACTTCTGTGTGGGTCGCACTAAGTCTAGGTGCTTCAGGAAGATGGAACCTTTGATAGACTCTATTTTCTTGTAAACTTCCTGCAACTTTACCTTCTCTTCCTTCAACTCACACCTTAACTATGCGCTGATCAATTCTTCCTGTTTCAATCTCTTGGCCTTCTCCGCCAGTTCTTCTTCCTTCTCTCCTAACTTCACCTCCAGCACTCTGATCCTGTTGTTACGCACGAATAATCTAGCCTCGGTCTCAACCACGACCTTGTTCAGTGCATTGCAGACTTGCTCATCTGAGAGATCCTAAGCATTCACTAAGGGATTGACCACCTTAGATTCTAGCAATGTGATGAGCGCTCCTTGGCAGACTTCAAAGTATAGCTCATCAATGTGGGACTCAAACACCCAAGAGAGCATCTTCTTGGTTTTAGGGTACGTGTCATCCTTCTCAAAAGACCCCATGGCTAGGATCCTCTCCATGGGTACGGTGCTTTGGAATCACGTGCATAACACCTTCTTTGTGTCATCCACATATCCCATTACTTGCCTCTGTTCTACATCAATAGTTCTCCTGCTGAACACGCGCCTTTGGGGAAGCTTCTCATCCGAGTGGGGCCTCCCAGGCTATCATGCTCTTTTTTGATGTTCTCCTCCTTCCCTTCCTTCAGCACTATGTCTGCATGTTGTGCTCCAACTCTTGGTCTACCAAGACCTCGAGCATTCTCTATGCTTCTCTCTCTGCCACCTCTATGATCTGCTCCTTTGTAAAGCTTATAGCTCCCTGCTTCTCCCTGACATCCTCCTCATTTTCCTTTGTGTCTTTGGTGTCTTCCTCATCTTGTGTGCCCTTGCACTACGTGAATACAAACTCTTACTTCTCATCTCCACTCTCCTCTTCGAGTTGTAGATGCTAAACACATGTGGCTCTTGGTCTTTCTCTACCTCTTCTTCCTTGCCACCATCTTCTTCACTTTCATCCCCTCTTCCACCCATGTATTTCTCCAAGCTGTTGGTTGCCTTTGAGTCAGATTCTTCATCAACCCTCTACTTTTTCCTGAGAGGTGGCTCTTAATCAAGGGATTCAGCCTTATCTTCTTCCTCAAGTAATTCTTCCTTGGAGATAGGTTACCTAGGTGCCTCTACCTCTGGCATCTTCTCCTTCACCGAAGACTTCTTTCTTTGTATGTAAGTGCTAGGTTTAGCACTCGTGGATGACATGCTCACTATCTGAGTAGTCTACACAATTGGTGCTTCTTCTTCTCCTCTCCCTCTTTTCTTAGACGTTGGCTTCTTCTTCCCCAAGGGGTCTTCAGGTATGGAGACTTCATTCTCCAGATACGCACCCTTCTCAAACTTCGGCCTTATGTGTAAGTACACACACATCGCAGAGCCTCCAAAGTGATGGGTAGTGTCATCGGCCTTGTCATTTGAATCTCGTGTGACACGTACTTTTCCACGTATGTGTGCTTGCCACCAAGGTAATTCAACTTCTTCCTCATCTCCCTATGTTCCCGGTCCAGACTACCTAGCTCTAGTCTTAGCTTCTTTGACTCTTTAAACTTGTTCACTCCCGCTTGGAAGTATTGGGTAGTAAATGTGAAGGGGAGCTTGCACCAAGGGCTCCATGATTCATCTATCAACTTGAATCTACCTAGGTAGTAGTGTTGGTAGACTACAAATTTAGCTTCTCCTTGAGTGGTTGTTGGGATCTGTTTAGGAATTCTTCACTCTGCCTTAAATGCATTCCTCAGGCGTGTGTACCATTTTTCCAGTGCACCTTATGGGGTGTTGACATGATCATTGATCGTAGGCATATTTTTCAAACCTCTTCGTGGATGAAGGATCCTCAGCGGGGTACTCCCATACAAATTTTTCTAGTACGTCGGGCACTCCAATCTTCATGAATACAATGGTGAGAAAGACATTGTTGAAGATGATCCTATCCCCTTCCTTCACGTAACTGACAATTTCCTCTGTAATGTACGTGGATAGGTTGTATATAGTTCCCTCTGTAATATTCCTGTAGACATGTAGCTAAGGTTTGTTGACCTGTGTCCATCTTTCCTAGCCATTCAACTTAGTCACCAGATGCGTGGCCATTTTCATTACGGGGTCCTTGATGTCTGAAATGTCATAGTACCGTAACCCTTTCTTGCAGGCATACTTGGTGATGGTCTCTTGAATAGCTTCCTTGTTGCCAAGGTCATCTTCCAAGCTATCTCCCTCACATATTAGGCCTATAAATTGTGAAATCCACTGGGGAATCACATGCATCTTGCACCCTGCAAAGTGGAAATAATCTTTGTGTACCCATGACATCAACCATTGGTACAGGTGCTCTGGTTTTCCAAAATAAGGCAACTCATAAAGTTGCAACAACCCTACCTTCTCCATTTTAACCTTAACGGTAAGGTGATTTGTGTGTAGGATAAAGCATCCTAATTAGAAGGTTGGTTGGGGAAATGAGGATTTAAATGATTAATTAATTAATATGAATTAATTAATTCATAAAGATTAATATGGATGAGGTTGGTATGTAAAATATTAAAATGATTAATTAATTAATATTGCATAATTAATTAATAAGGACTAGATGGGAATTTTATTGAACAAGAGGGATGATTGAATTAAAATATGTGCATGCGGGTGAATGAGGGCATAGATATCAATTTTAGGTGTCTACATTTTACCCCTTTTTGTTGAGTGGTTTACGGTAACAAGCCATGAGAAAAAAAGGGTTGGATGAGGATAAAGGATTGACGACAAGTTCCCCTAAAGCGGGAAGTGATGACGCCAATGGAAATTGATGGTGTGTTTGAAAAAGGTAGATGAAAAAGGGCGGGTGGGTGATGAAAATATGGGTGAAAGCATAACCAAGGAAAAATTCCCCAAAAAAAGGATCGCAATAAGGATGGAAAACTATGGCGGTGTTATACTAGATTCTTAAAAATTTAATGAAACATATAAAGGGTGATAGGCCAAAGTGGAATACCTATTTATGATGTTGGTTGAAGGTTGTGCACGTGTTTCTGATTTCTGATCTAGGATGACCATGAAGAACTTCCTTTTGGCTAGGAGGAACTACCTGTAAATGCAAAACAAGACCACAAGAAGAATATTAAACAATATATGTCAATGGACTACCTAGCGTGTGCTAGATCCAGGAAGTGTGATACTTCCTAGATGGTTATTAATCCACTATTTAATACAATTTAATGCAAGAAATAACTTTAAAAATAACATCCTATTGTAGTTGATATGATTTAGGCATCTCATTCAAATACAATAAGAAAATATAATCTAACAGTAGGGTTATGATCAGATTTGGAGGTTGGGTAGGTGGTTTTGAGTTTCTGTCGGTCTAAAAGAGGTCTGGTAAAGGATACAAATGATTCTAGGTAGTTTGGGGATGGATATTAGCTTGCTATCATGAGCTAGGTTGTCAAACACAAAGACCGATGCTTTGGTCGAGTGAGACATACAATGATTTAGATATGACCAATGATGGTTTAGGGTGGATAATGGTAGAATGTCAAAATAGATGCCCAGGCTCTCTCTGTGTCTGCACATAAAGAGTTGGGAAGGTCTCATGTGGTAGGATTGTAGGTGGGGTACCAGGTTTGGGTAAGGTTCTATGAGGTTTTTGGGGTGTTAAGGTCAACTTAGTGAAAGTCTGTCAGGAGACATAGTAATCGATGTTGGTCCGTGACCGATGCCGGTAAAGGGGAAATCGACGATGGTTAAGGTGACCAATGTTAGTAGGATCATAATGGTGGAAATCAAATAAACTTAGTTTTGGAGCTTCTTTGTGATTACACAAGGAATGGAAGAAGGATGGATAGGTTTGTAAAAATTAGAAGGATTATGAATGCCTAAGAGTCGAGTATAGGAAGATAGAAGGTAGTAGGTGGTTGGATGGGTAGATTGACAGGAAGGTGGGGATGGTGGAATGCAAAGGAGAATAGGATCTAATAAAATAGAGATAAATAAAATTGTAATCTAAGTAAGTATAGAATGATGTAGATCAAAACCACTTACTTGTATTTACAGGCCTGGTTGGTGGAGGATAACAATGGTTGATTTATGAAACTAGTGATCAGTGCCATGAAAGCACTTCCCAAAATGTTACCATGAATGTCAATGCCTTCAAATTAGTCTGGTATTGGCTAGGGTCATTTGGATGCTCGAGAAGGCTCTTGTTCTTCCTTGCATGTAGATCTCTCCTTCTCCAAACTCGAATCTTCCAACCTCTCCCAAAACTCAAAATTCCAACCTCTGGAACAAGGTTTCCAAAATGAATATATGGTAACCGATGAAAGATAGGGTGACCAACATCGGTTAAGGTGGGAAATCCTAGGTTTTCCAAAATAATAGATATTGGCTATTTTTTTCCATTTTTGTGCATTGGTTCCGATCTAAAATGGTATTTAATGCTTAGATAAGTGGGTATGTTGTTAGAGAAAGAATAGGCATCTAATGTTAGGGTTAGACTAAGTCTCAGTTAGTTAAGGTAAGTAGAAATTGAGTCTTAGTTAAAAGAAACATGCTAAGAATAGGTCCATGATGAGGTGTCTAGGTGATGTGGCTAGGTGAGGTGGTCAAGTGAGGATGTTAATTAAATTAATTAAAGTAATTAATTCAATTAATCATGTGCACTATGGGATATGAATATGTAAGGTATGGTTAATTTAATTAACGGGGTTATAAGGGTGGTACAACCTAATTTTGGTGTTTACATTTTTCCCCTTTTTTGTCGCATAGCTTGTATTGGTAAGCAACGCTGACAAAAAATAGGAAGTGATTGCCCCATGTATGGGTGAGAGTGGGATGTCCCAAGTGTGGGTGAAGGTGATCCCCTCAAACTAGGAACTGATGAGGTGTTATATAGAGTTGGTGAGTGGTTTGATAAATGTGTAGTTGGTGTAAGTGAAGGTAGGTGGGGAAGGGTATGGGTACTTTGGGAAAGGGTAATGGTCAAATCAGGTAATAGGTAATAGGCCAGGGTCAAATTGGGTAATGGGTAATGGTCAAATTAGGTAATAGGTAATAGGCTAGGGTCAAATTGGGTAATGGGTAATGACAATCAAATGCACGCACACATATAGACTGCAACACAGTACTAGGTTGAAGAGCTTGCAAACTCTACATTGTCCAAGGTTGATAGGTTTATCCAAAAAGGGTGAAGTGATTTAGGTATCCAGGTATAGGATATGGTTTGGAAACACAATGTAGGTTAGGTGTAGGATCGTTTAGGTATGATCTAGTACACCACGGGTTTGGTCGGGATAAATGACATGAAAATAGGCAAGGTATGGTTGTTAGGCTAAAAAAACATAGGTAACGACATTGCAAGGTATAACGCATACACAGGGTCAATGGTGACACAAAGTATGTCAGGTCTAGGTAAATAGGTCATGAAATGGGTAAGGCCAAGGTATAGGTAAAATGAAAAGTCCCTAAACGCAATTAAGGAAATGTATGGGTAGTGTAGGTTCATGGGTAGGTTGGGTAAGTGTGGGTAGGGTCAAAGGGTATCATATCATGAGGTAAGATGGGTATAGGAAATTTGAGGGGCATACGGGGTAAAGTGGGGTATGGGTTATTAGGAGGTGGTGTAAATGGGGTAGTGGTAGGGGACAATTGTTGTGTAAAATGGAAAACTCACTAAGGTAGAATGTGAATAGAAAAATGGGGAAAATTGGTTAGGGTAAAGAGTGGTTGAGCTAACCTCCAAGGGCCCCATGCCCTCGAGTGCTACCTACATAGCCCCAGCGAAAAGGGGCCTCAGTGCCGATGTAGTTCTCCCATAAGCTAGGGAAGAATATGGTGAAGTAGAGGAATGGGTTGGTAGGTTTTAAGCATGATTGAGTCTAGGTCATTTAGGCATGGTTGGGTTGGGGTCATGTAGGTATGGTTGAGGTTAGGTCATTTAGGCATGGGTGATTTTAGGTTGATTTTGGTGAAAGAGGAATCCCCAAAATGTAGGTGTCGATGGTCTAGTCTTGTATAGGAAAATCAACAAGTGATGAAGAAGGTGAATGGTAAGAGGTGTATAGGAAAATCTGTTGCATTTCATCCTTGTATGCTTCCATCTAATTGATAAGAACCACAACAAGTCTACCATACCAAAGATGGGCTTATGAACATAAGACCCTAAAGGCGTTGTGTGATTGACTATTCTAAGGGGGAAAAATTCATATGATCACAAAATGTCGCATTTGCAACACATACCTTGAGAAGGTAGGAAATTAGGGTGAAAAGGAAATGAGGTGAAAATGGTTGGTTTTAACATAACTTTGGTATGAGACAACAGATCAGAGTTATCCCAAATGTGCCCCCTTCATTTTGTGGCTAACTCCTTTATATCTTTCCTTTTCTTGTGCCTCGATAGAATATTTTGTTTTCCAGGCACTCAAAACCTTTTGCAAATGACACCATTGGATAGAGATCTTTCTCATCTTTCCGAGAAAGGTAAAGTTTTCCTCCTAACTCCATGTATTTTTCAAGTTATGGCTCGAGGAGTTTTGGTGGGAAATTTTCCCTAGAAGGCCCGTGAGCCATCAGGAGCTACCACGTGTCCAAGGGTGAAAAACAATTTGTGACCCGAAGGAAAAAATGGTCAAGAAGGGTCTGCACCCAATCGACTAATGTGCCATGTGGCACTGGGTGGTGGAGCACGGGGTAAAATTTGAAAAATGTTCCAAAGACCAAATGGGTAAAAATTCAAACTTTTGCCCGCCGATCCGATTTTGGCCTGCTGTTTGCCCTAAAACTTCAAATCACCATAACTTTCGATCCAGAGCTCAGATTTTCACGTTATTTATATCAATGGAAAGCTGGTGAAATTATCTACAATATTCCATGGTAAATTTTTAATTTTGGTTTAGTTTGGAGGAGAAAATCAAAAATTCTTCTGGTATGCGCCCATGAACAGAACTAACATTTCAACAACCAATTTTAATGCGAAATGGGTCGCATTCTTCTCCAATCATCAAAATGTTGGGGGATGGGTTCGGGTCACCCATGCTGTTTTTAATGTATTTTGGTCAATGAGGAATGACTCCCATGTTTTTTCACATTTTCTCTCTCACAGGTTCGACCCATGCCATGTTGTAAAAAAAGCCAGATTTGGCTCATTTTTCAAAGGGGAACACTTTTTTTGCACAACAAGCTTCTGTTTTCATCTTCAACAAGTGATTTTAGAAGTACCAGACCTTCCAGGGATTGTAACAGGCCTTTTTTGCCTCTTTGGTGTTGGAATGCAAGGATTTTGATGTTGAAAATCACAATGCAGGCTCTGTGAATGCTTTTAGTCCTTTGCATGTGTTGTTTGTTTCATTTCAAACCTTTGATTACAACTTATCAACATGTGCATGATGTTTTATGCTGCAATTTTTGATTTGTGTCTATTTGCATGAGCAAAAATGTTCACCACTCCTTTGGTGCATCACCATCATTAGTTTAGTTTCAATTTTTGCATTTCTTATCCCTGTCTCCTTGCAATCTAGATAAAATTAGGATCCGAACCTCTGCGAATTATGACCAAATAATATATCTAATCGAGGAGTTTGAGGAACCAGTCTCTAATCATGAAATGATTTCTCTCTCATTTTACAAGTCCCACACTTGGAGAGAGGTTTCAATGTTGTGTAATCACACTTTGGATGCCCGAAATATCAACTTAGAACCCCGATTTGCATCCGGGTGTAACCTAGTGATTTGAGACAACAGAGACCTACTTGGTAAGAGACCCAAGATCAAAATAGGCAAGTCCATGACAAAAGGTTATCTTTTTCTCTTTTTGCTCTTATTTTTTTGATAGACTGATTAATGTGGGAAGTCTATGTGGGATGAGTATATTATCTCCTTGAGTTCTTTGTGAAGCTGATCAATGCAGGAAGCTTTTGAATATTTTATTTTGTTTTTACAAGGATAGTCCTTTTTATGATAGACTATGTGCAGTATGGCTAGCTTTATATAGTTGTCCTTTGAGGGAGCAAGTCTATTTATAATGATGAGATAGAGAGAAGAGATGTCCCTTTTGAGGGAGTCATCTCTTTTCTAGAAGTTTGAATCAAGGAGTTGAATCCCATTTTTCTTTTGAAATTATTTTTCTTTTGGACGTTTAAGTCATGGACAAGACTATAGAGGAAGATTAGGCTCTTGTTTAGAAGACAAAACCATAACACACAAGGTTAACTATGAAAGAGATGGTTTCAAGTGATGAATGACCATGGGATTCCATATTTGAAAAAGATGAAAAGTATCCATGAAAATCATGCCATGAGTAGAGCCGTGGTACTCATATTGAAGATAAGGTTGAAAGGTGACAGGGTAATCACATGATTCTTGTTTAGTCATTGACCCCAAGAATAGGTAATATGAAAGGTGAAGGGTGCTCAAGGGATGAGCTTGAAATAAATAGAAGGTGATATAGGACTTGATTCAACAATAGAATGGTCGAAGATGTAAGGCATTGAGGGGTTCAGGTTCAAGTTTACCTTCGAGTGAAGACAAAAGATAAACACCTAATCCATAGGTATGAGTAATGATATAGGGTCCAAGCCAATTAGGAGAAAATTTACCCCATTTACTTTTCTCTTCTTTGGTTACATGTTGATTTTCCTTTAGGACGAGGTCACCAACTTGGAAGGTTCACTCATGGACACATTTTTCATAGGCACGTTTGATATGTTTTTGGTAGATTTGGAGATGATCAAGAGATTAAGATGACGTTCATCTAATAACTCAAGTTGTGCCAAATGGTCCTAGCAAAAGTCATCATCGTTGAGCATGTCTTGGAGTGAGATATGGAGAGATGGAATCTAGACTTTGAGAGGCAAGACAACCTCAATATCGTAGACCATAAAGAAAGGTGTGGCAGTAGTTGAGGTGCGAATAATAGTACGATAACCCCACAAGGTGAAAGGAATGTGCTTATGCCAATCCTTTCCAGTATCGTCAAATACTTTCATAAAAATTTTGTTCAAGGTTTTATTGGTTGATTATTCTTGGCCATTTGTTTGTGGGTAGTAAGGTGAAGAGAAATTGATTTGAATGCCAAGCCATCACATATTTTTCATAGGGTTTTATTTTTGAATTGTTTTCCATTATCAGTGATGAGACGGTGAGGAATACCAAAGTGAAAATGATGTGATGATTGATGAATTCACATATTTTCTTGGCTTTTGTAGAAATAAGAGGTATGGATTCAACCCATTTAGTATAATATTCAGTAGTGGTTATAATCCATTGATGGCATTATGAAGAATGAGGATTGATCTCTCTGATAAGATCCAAACCCCATTGAGAGAAATTCCAAAGGTCTTGTGCGACCTTTAAGGCACGAATAGGTGTGTGATGAAGATTAGTATGTTGCTAGCATTTCACACAACATTTGACATAGTCAAAAAATTTATGGTTTAGGGTTGACCAAATAACCATAGGTGAAGGATGCATTTAGCGATAACTAAGCCACTAAAGTGACCTCCACAAATTCCGTCATGAACTTCCTTGATGGTATAAGGAATTTTAGAACTTGTAAGGCATCATAAGAGAATACCATCAAATCCACATTTATAAAGAAGACCACCCATGATGACATAGTGAGAGACACTTTTGAGAAAGGCGTGTTGTCCATTATGAGTAAGATCTAGAGGCAAGAATGGAAAGGGAAAGGTAGTTTGCAAACTACTTATACCAAAGGTCACGTGGGTTAGGTGCAATGGTTCTGATGAAGTTGACATCTCAAAATAAATAAGAAGGTGATTATAACCTTTATATTGTGACAAATATTTTGGATTCGGTAGGCGAAGTGGGTATCTGAGAAGCCAGGAAGGCCATGGTATCCACAAATTTGTTAGTGGAACACGAGTGGTGTGAAGTTCGTAATGGTCAAAGGTAGTCAAAGTATGTCGACATGGTGTTTATACTTTTGAAGTATTTTGTTACGAAACTAGTATATACCATTGACTTTGTTTACAACTAGTTAGGAATCACCAAATATATTAATTGATTTGACGTCTAAGGTGATGGCAGTTTGAAGGCCTAATACGAGTGATTCATATTCGATGATATTGTTAGTACAATCAAAATCTAGTTTGAAAGATAAAGGCATAGGTTCACCATCAAGAGGAATGAGGATAATTCCTAGACCAACCCCACGCTGAAATTTGTAACCATCGAAGAATAAGGTCATTTGGTAAAAGGTATCATCTAAAGAGAGGGTAAGAATGGATTCATCCGGGAAATCAAAGTTAGAGGATTGATTTCGAAGAGGGGTGTGTATGCAAGTTGGTCAACGATGTTTTGGCCTTTGATAGATTTTTGATGGATGAATTCAAGGTATAGGTCGACGAGAAGTATGAGCCAACACCCAACACACTGATGTTGGTAGGGTTTGGTGTACATGTAATATTAGGGGTCAGTATTGGTGACAATAAATTTTTTGTGATTGAGTAGGCAATGAAGAATTTTTGTGGTGACAAAAACTAAAGCTGAGTAGAGTTTTTCTGTGTGGGTGTACTTGGTTTTGTAGTTTAGAAGTGTATGAATTATATAATAGACTGCACTATTCCCTATGTTGTTCATCACGATGAGTGAGCATGGAACCTAAGGAATGATCAGTATCGAAATGTACAAGTAAAATGGTTGGTCCTCCTTAGGAGGAATGAGCACCAGTGGTTGGAGAAGGTATTGTTTTAAGGCATCAAAGGCTTTGTGGCATTCATCATCCCATTTGAAGGAGATGTCCTTTTTGAGGAGATGGTGAAATGGTTGGCAGTGGTTAGAAAGTTGTGAAATAAAATGACAAATAGATTGTAACTTACCTTGCAAAATTTGTAGTTGGTGAAGATTAGTAGGTGGAGGAATTTTGAGAATAGCCTTTATTTTAGTAGGGTTGAATTCTATGCCACGCAAAGAAATGATAAAACCAAGGAGCTTTCCTGAGAGAACAATGAAGATACACTTCTTTGGTTGAAGGAAAACATAATATTTGATGAGATGGTCAAAATGACCTTTAGGACTGTAAGGTGTTCAACTTAATGTTTTGATTTGGCAAGAAGGTCATCTATGTAATATTCCAATATATGATGCATGATGTCATGAAAGATATAGGTCATATCCCGTTGATATGTAACACTAGCATTTTTAAGGCCAAAGGGCATAACACAATAATATCAGGTCCCCTAAGGAGTGATGACGGTGTTTTTTTTGATCTTTTGGGGTGAGTAATATTTAGTTATAACTCCCGAAACCATCCATGAGTGATAACATCTCATGACCAACGGTAAGATCAACTAGTTGGTCAATACTAGGTAGAGAAAAGTCATCTTAGGGGAAAGATAAGTTGTGGTCACAAAAATCCATGCAAATTTAGAGTCCTCATGTTGATTTTGTGACAGGAATGATGTTATAAATCCATTGGGGATATTCAATGGGTAGGATGAAGGAAATAAATATAAGGTGCTAGAGTTCTTCTTTGACAAGAAGGGCAATGTGAGGATGCATTTTCCGCAGCTTTTGTTTCATGGGTTTAGCTTTAGAGATGGTGGAAATTGGATCAATACAATACTTGGGCATATCATCATTGGACCAAGAAAAATTGTTGCTATGATCCCAGAGGAAACAAGTAAAAGCTTCTTGTTTAGCAACATCTAAAGATTGACCTATATTTAGAATGTGTGGTTCGTCTTGAGTGTTAATATTGATTTCTATGGTTGATTTGTTTAACATGGTTTGTGTCTTAGAAAGCAATGACCAAAGAATATAAAATATTCCACACCAAGGTAAGTGATGATATAATCATCATTTTGACATTGAACGACGTTAATGGATGGGGTATTATCATTTATTATGTTAGGATATAGGAAGGGAAGAGAAGAGGGAGTCTCACCATCACGTTGATAAGTCAAAGGTCCCACGGAAATGGTGTTTATGAAAAAAAAAAAAGTTAGGAGGCATGGATTCTGGATCTATAGACTCTGTGGGTGAATGGGGTGGAGAAGGTTTGGAATCCTCAATGAGGTTGACGCAGGCCTTCTTAGAGGATAGTTCAGCGAAGCCAATACCACTGTGGTCTTTGTCTTTATGGGTGGTACAAGGATGACAATATGATGGCCTTGTTCATAAAAACCAAAGCCAAAGTCCTTCCAAGCAAAATGGTGGAGGAAGGTGTGGGTGAAGCGATGGTTGTTGAGAGATTGGAGGTCAGATAAAAATGGTCATGTTTGGGAAGGTGGCTTGGGTGAATATGCGGAAGTATCAAATCCCCCATAGGTTAAGTTGGTTCGAAGGTGGGGAGGACCATAAGGGAACACCTTTCCTATGTGATGGTCATAATGAGGATGTTGGCATAGGTTACCATACTCTTATGGAGTAAGGAATGTGTTTATATTGTAGAGGCGGTATTCCCCCAGAGTGAGTCATTGAAAAATTCCTTCTAAGGGATCGGTAGTGGATATGTGTATAGCCAGAATAGATGAATTAATAATCAATTGAGAAGAAGAAGGATTATTTTGTTGTGAATTAGACGAGTTAGTAGATGGGTTGGCTACAAAGGATGTGACAATAGTGGGAATAGAAGAGGCAGGTGTGGGTGAGGTAGTGGCAACATCGGTGGATGGGGCTATGGGTGAAGGAGAAGTGGCAGTGGTGGTAGATGCCTTAACTGGTACAAGGACATCATTAGGTCGGTACAACATGTTACAGGTTTTGAATGGTGATGGGTCAGTTGGGATGGTGTAGTTATGTCCTTCATGTTCAAATTTTACACAGTGGTGTAAATTCAAAGGAACACAACCCATGACGTGAATCCAAGGTCAACCAAGCAACAAGTTGTACTGGAACTCCCCCTCTAATACGTAGAACAATTCTGTGATAATATGGGGGCCTGTGAACATGGAGAATGATGGTACCAAGGGTGGAAGTGATGGCATCATTGAAGGAGCACAACATAATTGGGTTATTATGCACAGTATGCACATTTGGTTGTATGCATGGGAGGAGATGATGTTGATGTTGGTGCCACCATCGATCATAATGTGTCGTATATGTATATTATCGATATAGATGGAGATGAAAATGGTGGGATCGGGGTCGTCTGATTGGAGAGGTACAATTTAATCGTCGAAAAGATGGGAGAAATCACTTAGTGAATGTTGGGTTTTAAAATGATACTTTAACAAACTACAGTCAAGGGACAACAAGTCCCTCCTCTTTAATGGGAGAGGTTCCCTTATTGAAAGAAAGTAACAAAACTTATATACAAATGTACAACTTTCAAAGTGTGGATTCCTGATACTTTGAAACATTCATATGCCCAAAGATCATCAATACGAAAGAATGGAAGAAGAAATGAGATGAGAGAGGAAGAAAATAACAATACTTTTAGGTAATATAGGTAGCAGAGTATAACCTTATGCGTATTGAGCAAAAGAGATGCAGAATGGAATCATTCATGTTTATAACAAATATAATTTCACAGACACAAAGTTCTCAAATCATATTAACCAGAACACAAAGTTTCTTAGCATGCAAAGATGGATGATTCACAAATTTGAACAAGGAAAGAAATAATTGCAGAGGAAGAAGGGGAAAAAGACTTCTGTATTGATTATTTTTGAATCTATTACAATTTCAAGAATGTCAGGATCCCACCCCTTTTGCAATGAGCCAAGATCTTACATTTATAGATGAAGTGAAAAGAGGAGAAGAAAAGGAAGGCGAGAAAATCTAATTTGGAAGCCCGACCACCAGCCATCAATGCCCCTACCAATCCACCTACAATCTACCAAATCTGGTTCCCCATGACTGCTTGGCGTGTTAGAGAAGATGGTAGACCAAAATCTAGATATCCCGATAGTTGAAGCAATCGATTACATATTAATGGCATGAAAAGACCTTTTCCAGATTCTCACCCACCAAATCCTATTGAAAATAATATTTTATGCTTCCATGGTGTAGAGGTGGTTGAGATCTTTCCAACGGTACCAAATTCATTGAATTTGGAACTCGGATCAAAAGTTATGCCCATTTGAACATTTGAATACAAAAATGGCAAAAACTAGTTTTTTAAAACAGATCCATGAGCCCGCAATTCACTTTGGCACCTTTTTTGAAAAATAAAAATTACTAAAAATCTCCCACAAGCCCAAAACTTCACATTTTGCATTAGGATCTGACACGTGGTGTTACCTGAGTGGTAACGAAGTCGCGACTCACTTTATAATTTTGCTTCTTTTAGAAATGAGGCTCATTTACACCCATCACAAAGGAAAAATGAAATCCATGAACCCATCCTTCCGCCTATCACCCCGTGGATGTTGGGTTGAAAAGGAAGATACTCACTTGAGGATGAACGAAGCCACCGGGCTGCCCGAGTCTCTCTTTTATGTGAGTTAAGTGGGAAACCATCATCTATGTCAGGAAATTAATGAATAAAGGTGGAAATGAGACATACAATCATCATAGGGCTCATGTGAAATGGCCTCTAGACAAATGTATTCATTCCAAATGAGAAGGTACTTAAAATGGATAATAAATGTATATTCCAAACTACAAAAACGAAACTACAACAAAGGAAAATACATAAGGATTTACATCTATTCCATAACATCCATGAATAGAAATGAAAAGATATAGATATGAACCAATCAATTACATTCATACTCATTCATGTTTGTAACCTCATTACATTCAATGGATCCATTAGACTACCACAACTTGATCAAACCGAAGTCATACATCACAACAGTAGGGATCATGTCCTTCATCCATATAAAGAAAAATTTATATCCCAGCCCCTTAATACATTACTCCCTTATATAGCCTCTACCCAATCCCACAGAGTTCTCATAGTATTTTTGAGCTCCACTCTCTATATTCTCCTCTCTCTATCTATCTATATCTATATCTCTCTTTTTCTCCTATATGGGCGCTCACTCATATATATAGGCATCCCAAAGTGCCAACTCATCCTTCTGTGGCCTCAGATCCGATGCCAAGTGTCTGAATGTGGTCCTCCATGGGAGCATGCTCCTCCAGGCTTAAGCTCTCCACTTTTTTCCATGATGTCTTCTAGAACCTTCTATCATAGGGCATATTCCTTTCATGGGCATCACGTTGCCAGGCTACACCTTATCCACTCTGCATGTGCATTTGGGTCATGCTTTTCTCATGTCCTACCCAAAATGCCCAATATGGCTAAGTCCTGAAACCTTAGCTCTATCCATCGCATGCATGCCATGGGTTTTCTTAAACCCTTCCTTAAACCCTATCCTGTGCACCTTCTCCTTTCACCCTTCTTCAACTAGGCCTTGCACGCCTATGCACTTTTTGTACTTAGCCAATATTTTGGGGTCCCAACATCACCCCACACTACACTTGTTCTCCATCCACGGGAACACTTCTCTCAATGAATAAAGAATTATAGTAGACTTATGTCTTGGAAAAATAATAAGGGGATGAAGAATTTGGGAAAGAAGAAAGAATGGGGAAGTGATGGCATTATTTCAATAAGCTAGGAAAATATTTTTGCAAGTCGGCCTCCAACTTGTTCCAGCATCGACTTCATTTTGCACTCTCTGATAGAGGTCACCAACTAGGGCACTTACCTCCCCAAAACTTATTCCATCTCCTTGAGTGTTCATAGTGTCAAAATTTTTCTCCAACTCCTTGCTCATGTCTTCAAGTGTGTCCATCCTTCTAGTAATCTGTGGGTACAGTTCCTTCAACCAGTTTTTGATTGAACCCCTTAAGGTTTCAATGGCCTCAGATTTATTTTCAACCTCGGCAAGGATTTTGTCCCTTTCTACCCTATTTCCCTTATTCTTCTCTTGAAACTCCTTCAGCTCTGCTTCATGAGTGGTGACCAAGATGCTCGCCACTCTATCCTTGTCTTACACAATTATCATATGTGGCCTCATAGATTGGGTAGCAATCTTGACATCCATGAAGTACCTTGCTATACTCAGAAATGATTGCTACCACTTTCAATTTTCCTCCCTCTCCAAGCATGCTTTGCCACTTCTTCTGCTGGACTCTAGGGCCAATGGTTGTCTCTCCATGGTGAGGATGCACATCAGATCTTCTAAGCATTCAAGAGTGGATCCATACTTCTACGTGGGTGGCGGCGTTAGGTCTGGATGCTTCAACATAATGGTGCTTGTGATAGAATCCATCTTTTTGTATACTTCATGCACCTTCACCTTCTCATCCCTTAGTTCACACTTCAGTTAGCTATGTGCGTTGATCAACTCTTCTTGTTTCAAGCCCTTAGTCTTCTCAACCAGCTCCTCTTCCTTCTTTTCTAGCTTTTCCTCTAGAAATCTTACTCTGTCATTTCTTCCAAAGAGCCTAGCCTCAGTCTCGACCATGACCTTGTTGAGTGCATTACATAACTACTCATCTGAGAGTTTTGGGCATTTACCAAGGGGTTGGTTCCCTTAGACTCTAATACTGGATATGATTTCCCCTTGGTATATTTTAAACTTTAGCTCATCAATATGG
The DNA here is from genome assembly GCA_018340775.1 of Taxus wallichiana var. yunnanensis. Taxonomy (NCBI): domain Eukaryota; kingdom Viridiplantae; phylum Streptophyta; class Pinopsida; order Cupressales; family Taxaceae; genus Taxus; species Taxus wallichiana. The sequence continues at coordinate 756,970,575 of CM031242.1, read as the reverse complement.
GACTCAAACACCCAAGAGAGCATCTTCCTTGTCTTGGGGTATGTACCCTCCTCATCAAATGACTCCATAGCTAGAAGTTCTTCCATGGGTATAGTGCTCTGGAAGCATGTGCATAACACCTTCCTTTGGTCATCAACATAGCCCATGACCTATCCTCATTCTATATCAAGGATCTTCCTTCCCAGAGTGCGCTTTGGGAAACTCACCATTAGACTGGGACCTCCTCCCATACTAACTTGTTCTTTCTCAATGCTTTCCTCCTTACCCTCTTCCATCACTATGTCTGTGTTGTGCTCCAATTCTTGTTCTACCAAGGCCTCGATTATTTTCATTGCTTCTCTTTCTGCCACCTCGTTTACTTGCTCTGCATAAGGCTTGGAGCTTTCTACTTCTACGCGCCAACCTCCTCACTTCTTCCCATGTCTGGGTGCCTTCCTCCTCCTAGCTACCCTTGCACCACATGAAAAGGAACTCCTGTTCTTCTTCTCCACCCTCTTCTTCTAAATCATGCACACTTTGAAGACAAGTGGCTCTTGATCTCTTTTAGGATCATCTTCTTCATCGTCATCATCCTTTTCACCTATGTATCTCTCCAAGCTCTCCGTCTCCTCCGAGTCAGCTTCCTCTTCTATCCTCTGCTTCTTTCTTGAGAGGTGACTCTTCCATAGGGATCCAGCCTTCTCTACTTCCTCTGGTGACTTCTCCTTGGTGAGGGGTTGCTCGGCACCTCTTCTTTAGGGTCTTCTCCTTTACTGGGGATTTCTTCCTATGTATAGGTGCTAGGTTTGGTGCTTGCCACTGGCGTGCTTACTGGCTGGGTAGTCTACACACTTGGTGCTTTTTCTTCTTCTCTCTCCCTTTTCTTGAGCGCATGGGGATTTCTTCTACCCATGGGATCTTTAGGTATGGAGACATCATTCTCTAGGTATGCACCTTTCTCAAATTTTGGCCTAATGTGGAGATATACACACGCATGTGAATTTCCTACAATTGTTAGAGTCAGGGGTTTCATCATTCTGATTTCATGTGCTACGTACTTTTCCATGTATGCACGCTTCTTAGGGGTAGACTAGCATCCTACGCATCTCCTGTGGTCTTGATCAACTTCACTAAGGTCAAACCTTAGTCTCTTTACTTCTTTGAACCTGTTAACTCCCTTGGAAGTACTGGGTGGTGAAGGAGAATGAGAGTTTACACCATGGGCTCATGGTTTCATCCACCAACATGAATCTACCTATGCAAAAGTGTTGGTACACAAAAACTCAACTTCTCCCATTGTAAGTGCTTTGTAGTTGCTTTGGGATTCTCCACTCTACCCCAAATGCATCCCTTAAGCACTTATACCACTTGTCCAGGTGCACCTTGTGGGAGGCTATCATTGTTTCACATGTATACTTTGAAAATATTTTTGCACGGGTGAGGGATCTTCACCGGATACTCCCAAAAAAACTTTTTCTACCATGTCAGGCACTCCTATCTCCAAAAATACAATTTTCAGGAGGACATTTCCAAAGAGTATCTTGTCTCCTTCTAGGTGCTATTGATTATCTCATCTGTAATGAAGGTTGATAAATTGTAGATTGTGCCCTCTGATATTTTCTGCATACATTCAACCAGGCCTTATTCACTTGTGTCCACCTTTCTTGATCATTTAACTTTGTGACCAGGTGTGTGGCCATTCTCATGATGGGATCTGGGATTTCCACAATGTCAAAATATCTTGACCCCTTCTTGTAATCATATGTAGTGATGGTTGCTTTGATGGCTTCCTTGTCACTCAGGTCATCATCTATGTTGTCTCCCTCATAGATGAGGCCTGTAAACTTTGAAATCAGCTTTGAGGGTTATGCGCATCTTGTGCCCCATGAAGTAAAAGTGATCCTCATGCATGCATGACATCAGCCACTGATAGAGGTGCTCAGGATTTCCAAAGTAAGGCAACTCATAGAGTTGTAATAACCCTGACTTCTCCAACTTCACTTTTACCTCATCGTTATAGATGGGAAAACCCTCTGGTGTCCTTTTGTTCATTAGGTGCACTAACTCCAGTGTCATTTCCTTCTCTATTGTGCTTGTGCGATGGTTATAATCACTCACCGCCATCTTTCTCAAATGGGATTCCCACTCCTTCCCAAGAAAAACCCCATCCGGTACTGCATTTCTGCATACCACTCCTCATTCATGCTTGTGGTGGTTGTTGTTGGCTCTCTTCCCCTTGCCCTTGCCCTTGCCCTTTGGCTTCTTGGGTGACATGGTTGGTTTCTTGGGTGCCATTGTCTAGGTCCTCTTATCACTTCAATCTCTTCTTGTTACTCTGCTCTTCCACTTCTTCCAACCTTAGATCTCAAACTTGTGAAGAAAACCTCTTAAACCCGTGCCCTAGTTTTTCAAACCCTAACTGGGATAATTCCTTCACAAGATGGTGCCTTCTCACAACTTCTCTTACACCCATGTGAAATCCCTTCCTTCTGGTTTGTAAATCCAAACTAGTTACTCATGCTCAAACTCTTCAAATTTTTCTTCACACGGATCAGTTCTAGAAGCCCTAGTTTGCAAAGATGCAAAAGTGCTTCTTTCTTCGTATACACAAAGTAAATAATGAAATGCCTCGACCCTTTATTTATAGTTTTTCCACTTTGTAACATTAAATGCTATACCTTACCTACCACCATATAATTTAACACTTAATGCTTCCTTTTTCAAACAAACCCGACTTTAGCGCTTTAACTCATGTGCCCAACCTTGCACGGAAAATTCTCCAACCTTCTAGCATGCAACCAATCCATCTTGACAGAGACTCTTGCACGCACATAACCAGTGCTGAAGGCACTTCTTCTATCATGATTTTTTCTCTCACCTACCTTGTGTTGCTTATGTGATTCTTCCTCTCTTGTACGTGGATCCCCAATGTAGCCTTATCCTAACATCAACCATCCTTTTTCACCTTTCCTTGCATGTACTTTCTTCATAGGGCCATTCAACCGGGATTTCCAATGTAATCCTTCCTGGTGCTTCACACTTCAATTTCTTCCACCTTACTCCACCCCACACTAAAATGATGTGTGGTCCTCTGCGTAGTTACAACTTTAAAAAGTAATGAGATTACCGTGCCCAAGGCACAACAAAAAAACAACAATGAGAAAGGAAACACAAGAAAGGAAAATGCATTAAAGAAAATCCTAAACTAACTAGGAAATACTACCTTATTTACAAACACCAAGAAGACTTATTTATAGTAGGGCTTCAACCTACTCCCATTGAAGTGTCTTGGAAATCTCATCCCATCCAACACTTGTAATTGGCATACACCCTGAATCAAGGATGTATGAGATGGTGTAGGGACCCAACCAATGCACTTTTAACTTCCCAGGATGGCGCAAAAACTTAGAATCATATAGTAAGACCATCTGCCCAACCTCAAACTTCTTGTTCCTAATGTGGTGATCATGTCATGCTTTTTTTTACTTTGCTTTTTCTTTGTTTGGCTCCACCTGGCCAAGTGATCACTTTCATCTAGCTTCATTAATTTATCAATCCTTTCTTCTAGTGCTTTCTCATTAGCCAGCCCTCTCGCATGTGCACTATTCATAGAGAAGGTAACATGAACTCAACCGATAGAATAACTTCTATGCCAAACACCAATTGAAATGGTGTGGCTTTGTTCAACCTTTTATAAGTTGTCCTATAAGCCCATAATATGGATGATACCTTGTCATCCCAATCTTGTCTTCGACATCACAAATATTTTCAGGGTATGACTCGGTATCTTGTTAAATGCTTATGTGGTTCCATTTTCTTGTGGGTGATAAGGTGTAGTTTTGTGATGAGCCACCATGAACTCTGCTAATAGATCCTCACGGTCTCATTCAAGAAATGTGTACCCCTATCATTGGTTAAACTTAAAGGGCATCCATACCTCGTGATAATGTTCTCCCACAAAAATCTTGTTGTTGTAGCTTGTTGTACAGTCTTTAGTTGGGGCTACCTCTTCCCACCTTGTCAAATAGTCCATGCAAGTGATTACATAGTGTGATCCAGTCCTACACATGTTGTGTTGGTGTAATAGGGCCTATACAAATTCTATTTCCCATTTCTCAAAAGGTTCAATGCTAGGGATAGGGTGCAAAAAGGCATTTCATCTCTCCTTCCTGGCTTGCCAACGTGCTAACAATGGTCACACACTTTACAATACTCCTTGTAATCCTTATACAGAGTTTCCCACCACAATCTTGCCATTAATATTTTACGTGTGGTGGCATCACCTGCATAATGTCCACCTGCACTTCCTCCATGTGCTTCCTCTATGATGGTGAGGTGCTCATGCTCTAGTACACACCTACATAAAACTTCATCACACCCTAGTTTGTATAAGTCCCCACTGATCAACATGTAGGGTGCGACATATGGCTAGTTAATTTTTCTCTAATGTCTTCATCCCTTCGTGCCATACCTATTTTAAGGAACACAAAAAATATCCTCCAAGTCTGAGGGTGCGCACCACAACCTAAACAACTGTGCACATCGGCATGGTATCTTCAATGCTCTGCGCATCCTCCCCTGAATCAATCCTAGACAAATGGTCAGTCCGTAATTACTCTTTCCTAGTTTGACAACTATGGTGAACTCAAACTCTTGGAATAATAACACCCACCGACATATGTGCCCTTGTAGGATGGGCTTGTTCACCAAATATTTTAATGCCATGTGGTTAGTGTAGAAGATAAAGGGAGTTTCCAGCAGATACTACCTAAACTTATGAAGCACATAGATCATAGAAAATGCCTCGTGCTCGGTCATAGTATAATTCTGCTTTGCTGGTGTCAACTTCCTACTTGTAAAGCATAGGGGGTGATCAACAATTCCCTCACTAGGATGTGCTACACTACTCCCATGGCCATTCTAGAGGCATCTACATGAACATGGAAGGGCTTATCCCAAGAGGGAAAACATAATATAGGCACGGTGACAAGCCTATCCTTTAATGTGTCAAATGCACCTTCTATTGCACCTCTCCCCAATGAAAGGCACTTTTATGTTTGAGAAACTCTTCTAAAGGTGAGAAATCTTGGCATACCCCTTGATGAACTTCCGATAGTAGCCCGCATGTCCAAGAAACCCACGCACTTTGCGCTTTGACTAGTTGGCTCCCCTAATCCCATAATCACTGCAATTTTGGCAGGATCCACCAAAAAACCTTCTTTACATATGATGTGTCCCAAAAGGGTCCCAAATGGGGTAGAAAATACACACTTCTTGATGTTGAGGGATATCCTCAACTACTGACACCTTTCAAACATCAATCTTAGATTGTCACAATGGTCCTTGACCAATCCATACATGATCCAATCATCAAGGTAGACTTGGAGAAACTTGTGGATGAAGTCTTGGAAGGCCTGCACTACTAATGCTGTGAGAATACAGCAGGCACATTCTTCAACCCAAAAGGCATGACCGTATAGGAAAAACTTCCCCACTCGGTGGTGAAGGTTGTCTTCCTCTAGTCTTCCTTTGCAATCCTCACCTGGTGATAGCCTGAGAACCCATCCGTGAAAGAGTAGACTTCATGCCCTACCACTCCTTCCAAGATTTCTTCAGTGAAATGGGGTTGGGAAGGGATCAATGACACACACTACATTCAGATCCCTATAATCAACACATATCCTTATCCTTCCATCCTTTTTGATACTAATCACCATTGGACTTATCCACTCTAAATCCTCCATAGCCTCTATGATTCCTGATGCTATCATCTTGTCTATTTCCTCCTTGACCTTCACGTGTAGATTAGGATTCATTCGGTATGGTCTCTTCTAGACTAGGCATGCACACCTTCCTTCAACTTAATTTCATTTCCCCCAGGAATGGTGAATACCTTTGAGTTCATGATACCCACGCGGGAATAAATCCTCAAACTCACATAAAAGATCAATGATCTTAGAGACTTCCTTCTCCGACCAATAATCTCTAATGATAGCTTCCTTGGGTTCCACCTCGACCCAATATTAACCTTATTTGTCTTTAAAGGCTTCATGATAGGCATGTTCTTTCATCAGCACTATCCATCACCTCACGTGCCTATAGAATGGTTAACATCCAAGTTTTCCATCATCTTCACCATCATAACATACACCATCTTCCCTTTTTTCTTTTCTGCAAACACATGCGCTCAAACTTGTATCTCTTCTATTTTCTTCTTCCTCAAAGAGTGTCTCTAGCCATGGTTCACCTAGAACTCTAGTATCTTATCTTACCATGGCACTATCCCCAATGGTAAGGTGCTTGAAAACCTCCTGCAATGCCTTATCCACCAAGGGTTTGTGCTATGATACTCAAATGTTTGAATGAGATCAACCACTAACTCTTTCCAATTCCTTGTTTGGTGGTGTGTCTTAGAGTGGATGTACCATGCACATGTGTAACCTTGTAGGGTAGAATATAATTTGTGACCCCATAGAGGATGGTGGAAAAGCTTTCACGCCTTCCCATCTAGGTTCTCTCACATGCTTGGATGTGGAAGGAGGTGGGCTCTTTACCATGGTAATAATTTTATGGTGGTGGGTGCGTTGCTTCTAGAGAAACCTTATAGAGAAGGAAATTCTCACTTCGCACCATTCAAGAGATTATCCCGATGTGTTTCCCACCAACGTGCAACGTTTCCTAGTAGGATGTAACTTAACATCCCCTTCATTTCATTTTCCTCCTTCCACTGAGCTTCCATCTTCTACAAAAAGACCTCAGGGGAGGCTCCTCCTGAGTACTTAGGTATCTCCTTTCCTCCTAGGCACTTTGGACCATATGCACCTTTGTCACCTTTATCACCGATCCTCTTAAATGTCATCTGATTAACTCATAGGTTCCATGTGCCCAATTATCACATGCTAGACTAGTGGTGTCACTTACCGATTGAGCATCCTCAAACTGGATAACTCCATCGGTAGGATGGATTATCTTTGGATCCCTGATTGAGCACACATATATTCTATCTAGGACCTCTTCTCCCAAAGGTTTAGTATAGGGTGTTGACTTCCCATCATGCCAGGGTATGATGACCCATTCCTCCTCATTTTCAAAGCTTATGTATCCCTTGTTGAACCAAAGATCCACATTGTTCTTATAACACCATGGGTGCCAGTAGTGTCTTTGGGAAATTTTCTACCTCGGCAAGCTCTAAGACTTCGAAGTCCCCGGTAAACTTAGCTCCCTGAATGGTGATAGTTGCATCCTTTAAGACACCGATGGGCATTGCCTTTGTTTTGTTTTCCATATACAACACATTTGAAGATGGCTATAATGTAGGCCTTCCCATCTGATGCCATGCATCCAAGGTGAGAACATTGACCTCCCACACTTATGTCAATGAGGATATTACTAAGGAGCCATCCATCCATGACCACATTTAACGTGATCTCCCTATCATAGTCAATGATGTGAGGGGAAGGTTTGCATGCAAGAATTTCCTCTCACACTCTTCTCCGGTTCGTGGTACCTTCTCTCTCAACCATGCTCCTAGTAAGGGAATAATATTCTCTTGCCTTAGCATTTTACATACTTCCTTGACCTCATCTAGGTCATCTCTTGGTGCCTCAACCTTCCTTCTTTGCTCCTCCCTCCTGGACTACTCCTTTAGACACTGGATTTCTCCTTGTAAACTCTTGAATAACATCCATGGTATCTTGATATACCTCCTTTTGATGCGTAGGGTCTGGTACTTCCCATGTACCACTTCTTCCCTTGAAACCAGGTTCTTCTACCTTGGTATTTCCTTTACGCACGTGGCCTCTTGCTCTTATTGTTACCATAACAGGTTCTAAGCCTGCATCACGTGTTACCTATGGCATCCATTATGTGTCTATCTTCTTAATGCTTACCATTACAGTGCCCTTGTCTTTCCAGTGTTGTTGATTCATGTGCTCAAACAACTCAGGGCAACTCCTCATACTTGTGTTTCTTCCCGTACCATGAGCACTGTAATAGGTCTAGGAACTCTCATTTGTAATGCTATGTGGACCCAAAATTAAAACAAGTTCCATGTGGAACTCACTTCTTCCTCCTTCGCAGTTACCATGACCACAAAATCCTTTACAAAATCCCCTTCCGCACACACCTCCATCTGCGTGCTCCTCATAATGAAGATCATCACCTTTAGAACTACTGAATGCTAGTATCGTGCACCCCATGATCAATGGCCTCATGGATCTGGTCAATAATCCTACAATCCTTAGTATCATGGGTTGTAGAGGTGTAGATCTTATAGTAGAAAGACACATTCTTCTGAATTGTGCACTGTAACAAGGGACATCTACTTGCATCATGGTCCCCATGAAAAATTTCACAGTCTATTGTTATAGTGCATACTGTCCTTCGTGGGAAACTATCCTTGACATGCCCCTCTACTTCACAATCTATACACCATATACCATTGCGAGTCTCATGGGATGAGTTCATTGATAAATTCTCTCTGCTGCTTAGCCATAACAACAATTTGAGCCTCCAGAAATGGGATAATACTAGTATTAACACTTCCAATAGCTTTGGCACATAGAGAAACTTCTAATGCCTTGTGGGTCTGTGAAATTTTTATGAGATAAAGCTCTTCTAAAAGGTGTTATCAACCCCTAAAAAACCATTGAGCATGTTGTGAAGGGTGAATGTCATATGAAAATTTTGACATGAGGGTTTTGAACTATGCATCATACTCCCGCACACTCTCTGCCATTCCTTGTTGAATCTCCTTTAGGGAACTGATGCTCTTCTATTTAAAATCAGGAATGTGGAATTTTGCTAAGAAGGCATGTTCTTTAAAGTAGTATAATCCACCACCATTTGATGAGGGTCATATTTCCTATACCAGCTATGCACATGCCCTTACAACGTCATTGTAAACTAACTAGCCTTCCACTCCGGGGTTGTGATCCCCTTCACGTGCCATAGCAGCTCACACTTGTGAACATGTTCTGCAGCATCTTCAATACCTCTATAATTTGGAAAATGTAAAGACATCTCAAAGAAGACTTGAGGGGGTGGTGGGGCCCTTGTCCTCTGAGCTAGAGCCTTGGTTCCCTCCGATGTTTCCTCCACCACCGATCCACCAGATCCACTAGGTCTTATGCCTCTTGAGCCACCAGATCCTCAGATCCACCAGGTCTTGTTCCTCCTGACCCACCAGATCCACCGGATCCACCAGGTCCTATAGTGGTCATGCCAAGGGTCCCCAAAGTTCCATTGAACTACATGCGATGGTCTGTGATAATGTCCCACTACCACTAGTGTACCCCACGCCACTCCTAGACATGAGACTAAAGGCTTGTGTACTTGCTCCTTGTCTAAAAATTCCTCTAAATACTGGAATAGTATGTGTAGCCATAGAAGTGGGAAATGAAAAATTATATCTCTTGGGCGTAGATCTGTCACTTCCACTAATACCAACTGGGTTAATGATATTCCTTCCTTGATCTGGGAAATCAAGCACCAGGGTTTGGTCACTAGGTGGGTTCAGATATGTGTCAATGGATCTTCTCTCTCCACATGATGAAATCTCATTAGAAGCCAAAGGGGTCTCTCTTACCAACTTTCCAAGATGGGGTAGCACAGACTACTCATGTTTCACATCCTCCACGTGAACCTCAACTCCTTCCATAACATCTTCCTCCATAGATCCATCACACTTGTAACCTCACGTTGTCTATAAATCTCCCTTTCATGTGCTTCACTATACTTGAGCCACCTCTCCTCCCTTTCTTTCTTTGTCGTAATATCTTCCATCTTCCTCCACCCTAGCTTCCTCACCCAATGCTCAGAATGGTTTAGCCGGCCATTGAAAATGCCTCTAAACTCAAAGTAACAATCAAGATCTTCATTTCTAGAGGGATAGCATGTAGAAATGATCCTTTGGGATCTCAAAGAAATTCAAACTCAGCAACTTCCAGAAAAGAATATGTAGAAATACTCCAGTGTAGCTAGCGAACACAAATTTCTACCAATGATCCATAACATGAGTCCACATCAGATCTGCATCCTACAGCCTCTAGTATTCTTCTTGGGTCCATGCACATGATCTATAATACCAACTTGATCTAGATGCATATGCTGAGAGCCATTCATATAGTTCTACTAGGAAGCAACAGAAAAAGTTTCATACAAATCATGGTAGAGGTTCTCTTCTACCCATCTACGTGCATCAAACTCAGATCCAATGCTGAATCTTTGAGAAAATTCATCCTCTCTGCTCTTGAACCATGATTTAGCACTTTCCAAAGTTAAATGCTCTGTCATTACTCATTACACAGATCATGATGTATGCCATTTCCCACTACAACTTCAAAAGATGTCCCAAAAATGGAACTAAGATGTAGTCATTTTTACACCCATCAAAAAGGAAAGAAATCCCATGTGCACCGGCCTATCACCCAATGGGTGATAGGTCCTCACCCAAGGCACGTGCGGGTGCCGAGTCTCTATTTTATGTGAGTTAAGTGGAAACCATCATCTATGTCATGAAATTAATGAATAAAGGTGGAAATGAGACATATAATCATCATAGGGCTTAAAATGGCCTCTAGACAAATGTATTCATTCCAAACAGAGGGTACTTACAAATAACAGATAGAACTACAATAGAAAGGAAAATACATAAAGATTTACATCTATTCCATAACATCCATGAACAAAATGAAAATATATAGATATGAACTGAATCAATTACATTCCTACTCATTCATATTTATAACCTCATTACATTCAATGGATCCATTAGACTACCACAACTTGATCAGACTGAAGTCATGCATCACAGCAGGGATCATGTCCTTCATCCATACAAAGAAAAATTTATATCCCAACCCCTTAATACATTACTCCTTTATATAGCCTCTACCCAATCCCACAGAGTTCTCATAGTATTTCTATAGAGCTCCACTCTCTATATTATCCTCCCATCTATCCGATCTATATCTACTATCCTCCTTTTTCTCCTATGAGCACTCACATATATAGGCATCCCAAAGTGCCAAATCCTCCTTCTCGCCTCGAGATCCGATGCCAAGTGTCTAAATATGGTCCTCCATGGGAGCATGCTACTCCAAGCCCGAGATCTCTACTTTTTTCCATGATGTCTTCTAAGAACCTTCTATGGTAGGGCCTATTCCTTTCGTGGGAATCACTTTGGCACCTTATCCACCATGTGCATGTGTAGTCGGGTCACATTTTTCTAGTCCTACCCGAATGCCTTGAGCACCCTTCTTCCGTGCCCAACTAGGCCTTGTGCACCCCTATGAGCACCCTTCTTCAACTAGGCCTTGTGCACCTATGTGCATTTTCATACTTAGACAATATTTTTGGGTCCCAAAATTCCATGCATCCATGACAGAAAAATAGAAAAGATGTTTCAAAATGCACAGATTGAGGAATTTTTAAATGGAACCAGTGGGATTAAAAACTGAATACCAACACTTCAAAACATGAATTTCTCCATCCCTCCAAAATTCTTACTCCATTTTAAACACTCCTCAAAGGCACCAACTCAAAATTTTCAAAATTGGACTTGGAAAGTGAGGGGGATTTTGAGGGTGCAAACAGTGGCTCTTTCTGGGGATGTCTTGATAGAGGAATGAGGCAAGATCAAGAACCATAGGAAAAACTCTAGGAAAGCAGACCAGTGCCTTATCCATTGGGAAAATAGATTCAAAGGCAAAACCAATATAGAAGACAACACACACACAATGGGAAGAGGAAACAAACCAAAAGGAAAAACCAAAAACCAAAACACTATACATAATATACGAAAGGACATGCCCGATCACCTAGGACTTGAACAACTTCAAATACTCGACCACTATAAGGAAGTGGGAGAGGAGAACCATCCATATAATCCAAATAGTATGACCAAGACAAAGAGAATAAAACTTACCATGGCTTCCTCGAGGTTCATGTTTTTGTCCCATAGTAGAACAATGTCTCCCACTTGAAAATCTCTAGGCCTAGCCTTCTTATTAAACAAATATTTCACCTTCAGTTGATGAGATGATATCCCATCAAAAACCTACATCCTGTCTTCATTAAACTTCTAAAGGTACATGATTCTCTTGTCCAGGGAACCGATGAAACTTGAGTCCTCAATAGCCTTCATTAAGTGCAAGGCTTATAATTCCACTGCTTATGGAAACTGAGCTTCAACACCATACACCATCTAAAATGGAGACATGCCAATTGCTCTTTTGGGTGTAATTCTATCTGACTAGAGAGCATCATAGAGCTTCTTGTGCCAATTCCTTTGAGAGTCATTAACAATATTCCGAACGATGGTTACCAGATTCTTATTTGTTGATTCTACTTGTCCATTTCCTTGGGGGTAGTAGTATAAAGAATGAGCAAGGGAAATTCCATAACCATAACAGAAATCCATCATCTTAGAAGAAGAAAAATTCAAAGCATTATCAGTCACAATTTTGTTTGGTACCCCAAACCTTATCAAGATGTTCTCCTTGATGAAATTACACACCACTTTAGAAGTAGTGCTTTTGACTGGAATGGCCTCTACCCACTTTGTGAAGTAGTATGTAGTAGTTAACACGTGAGTATGCTTAGCACTGGAAGGTGGGTTAAGAGTTCCAATGAAATCCAATCCCCACTATTGAAAAGGCTCATCAATCACTACTGGCTTTAGTGGCAAAGTAGCCAACTTAGGTCTCCCAACAAAAGTTTGATAGGCTTCACACTTTCCTACCCATTTGGATGCATCTCTGAACAATGTAGGCCAATAGTACCTAGCATGAAGGATTTTATGGGTAGTGACAGCAAAAGAGAAATGGCCTCCACAAGCCTGATCATGAAAAGATGAGAACAACTTCTTCTATTGCTCTTTTTCCACACACTTCAAGAATCTTCCATCTATGCCTTGCTTGAACAAATCATTCTCCCATAATCCATACTGTGCATACCTTAGCTTTATATCTCTCTTTTCCTTGGCACTCAAGTGAGATGGAAAATCTCCATAAGTAATAAAATGTGCAATATCGTTATACCATTCATCTTTTTTACTGAGGAAGAGGACAACAAGAACATCAACTACTTCTTTGGAAAATTATGCATTAGCTCCTTCAACAATGAGGTCATATGAGCCTTTACCCCAGACTAGCTTAGTTGGCTTGATATCAAGGTCACATTCTTGGATCATTTCTACCCAATTGCCCCTCTTAGTTCCAAAATCCTGTTGTGTAAGGATAGGCTTGATGGTTGTATCAGGTACAAGCACAACAGAGTGAGAATTAAGAATATAAAACTAAAACTGCTTGACAACTTTGACCACTGCAAAAGAATGTTTCTCCATCATAGTATATTTCAATTCATGAGCTTTCATAACATATCTCATGAATGCAATGGGAAGCTCATGATCCTCATAATTCTTCTGAGTTAGCACAACAGCCAAGGTATTCTCTGTAGCATAGCAATAGATGATAAAATCCTTGTTGAAATTAGGACATGCTAAGATGGGAGTCTTAGCAATGGCTTTCTTGATATCTTCAAATGCTTATTTACCTTTGGAAGACCAACCAAAGTTTTTCTTTCCTTTCATCATGTGAGCAATGCTCATAGTTAGTTCTGTAAAATCAGAATGAATCTCCTCAGGAAGTTTATCTTACCAAAGAAAGAGTGAACACCCTTTTTGCTTGTGGGAAGAGGAATTTGCTAGATTGCTTGAACTCTTTCTGGATCTATCTTGATTCCTTCTTTGGAGACAATATGCCCCAACAACTTTCCTTCAGTAACACAAAAGAAAAAATTCTTAGGATTGAGAGAAACTCCATGTTCTCTACATTTCTGGAGGACTACTTCAAGATGCTGAAAGTGGTCTGCCCTTGTTTTGGAGAAAATAGTCAAATCATCAAGGTACACAACAATACACTTTCCCTTTAGGCTACCAAATTCCAAGTCCATTTCCCTCTGAAAGGTGGCACCAACATTGATAAGACCAAAAGGCATTCTCTTGTAGGAAAAGGTGCCCCAAGGAGTAGTAAAAGTAGTTTTGTGTTGATCTGGGGTATTGAATTCCACTTGATTGTACCTAGAGAATCCATCTAGCATAGACAACATCTTAGAGCCTGTGATAGCTTAAAAACTTGATCCATCATGGGGAGTGGATAGTTGTCTTTCAAAGAGGCCTGATTCAAATTCCTGAAATCCACATAGATGTGAATCTCACCATTCTTCTTCCTGATAGGCACAATATTGGAAATCCATGTTGAATGATGTATAGGGAAGATGATTTTTTCCTTTAGTAACTTTTGGATCTCTTGAAAAATAGTGCCAGTAACTTTAGGATTGTATTTCCTTTGGTTTTGCTTGAAAGGTTTTATCCCAGGTTTCAAAGGAATAAAGTGTTACATCTCCTTTGGTTGAAAAGCTTTGAGGTCATCATATGAATAAGAAAGAACATCAACATACCTTTTTAGTAGATTTACTTGCTTTCTTCTTCTCTTCTTGAGTGCAACATTTTCTAATGTTCTCCATCTAGGGTTCATCAAGACTCCTAATATTAAAATTTTCACAATTAGCATACTACCGAGCTCCTTAAGATGCTTTAGATTTGATGTACATATCATTCTTATCAAACAAATCTTCCAAGCTTACCATCCCTTTAGGGATATTGTTACCTTTCAATTTTATGTAGCCATCTTCATCCATCTCTTCCTTGATATATTCTTCATTTGATGCTCTTCTCTTTAAACTCGGGGATGTGGAATTCTACGAAGAAGGCATTCTTTAAAGAAGTATAATCCACCATTGTTTGATGAGGGTCATATTTCCTATACTAGCTATACGTGCACCCTGCAACATCATTGCAAAATGACTAGCCTTCCACTTCGGGGTTGTGATCCCCTTTGCATGCCATAGCAGCTCACACTTGTGAACATATTCTGTAGCATTTTCAATACCTTTGTAATCTAGAAAATGTAAAGAAATCTCTAAGAAGACTTGAGGGGGTGGATATGGCCCTTTTCCTTCGAGCGCAGCCTTGGTTCCCGTATGTACCCAAAATTATATGTAATATACTGCCGAAAAGAGGTTACAGAAACCCCAATGATGATTCAAATCTCTTCGCAAGGTGTTCAAAATTTAGAAGGCACATTGATTATACATTTGCATCCTAAAATCCCTTATCCAGCCTTCACATACTTTATTCTAACCCCATTCCTCTCTTTCCTTGAATTTTGGTATTTAGTTTCAGGACCGCCGCCTCTACCTTGGCGGTGGTCCTATCTTGCATTTTCTAGAACTTTCTGATGCTTTCATCAACGTAAAAAATCAAGTGGCACTCGTATTTCTCAACCACTCTTGCTTGCATTTAAGTTTTAGCCGCTTAGTAAATAGTAATTCTTCTTTGTTTATAATAGAAGAGTTCAATTCAAACTTACCCTCTGGTAAATCAAAGTGCTATAAATACCAAGCTTGTTTACAAGCAAATGGCCCCTCTCCTTCTATGAATTATTATTTAGTGTGTTTTGAAAGTTCTTCAATAAGTCTCAATAAGTTTAGATTTTGTAAAGCTTTCAGCCTCTCAATTCAAGGCTCCACAGTTCTGGTCCTAGATCATGTCCATTTGAATCTTGATTTTGCTTAGAATTATAGATTGTTGTTTTATCACAAGAAGTATAGATCCTAGAAATTTCAGGTGTGCTTGTATTGTATCTCTAACTATCCCGCTTAGGAATTACATAGTCAAGCTCTGTTCTCTCTCACTATCCTTCTCCTACTTGCATTCTGTTTGGCTTACATCCAATCCGCGCCAATGTTTGAACATATTCTCTCATTGCCGCATGCCACATTCCCACTTTTCTGGATTCATGAGAACATGAAGGAATGAAGAGATCACACTGAGGGGATAAATCACAATACAACTAGATTTTCCATTGTTATGTAAAATCCAGGTTTGAATTGTCAAATTTGTAGTTACAATATATCAAATAGAATAGAAAATCATTTTATTTCAGTTAAGCTTGCTTTCAGTATTACCAGGGAAGCTATGGGGAATGATAACTTTTGAGAAGCTGTGATTTGTTTCTCACTTCTGAGGTAAGATTGAAGGTCTTTTTAATTAAATTAGTTAGTTATTTAATATTTATGATAAATTCACAAAAGCAAAGGAAAATAACTATGTTTGGCTATCTTACTTGTTTTAAGTCCGTTATTAGATTAATTGTTCGTTATCTTAATATTGTATAATAGTTGCTTTTTAAATTTTGCTCAACTCATATCTTCAAAATACAAAAAAGGGGAATATAAGCATAGTGTAGATATATCTTTCATAATTCGTTTATTTCTTTCAGTTAAGTTTGGTTATCTTTTGCATGACAATTACGGGACCTATAGAGCCTAGGTATTACGTATTCGAACCGGTAATACCTCAACCAAATCTCTTCACAAAATTAGTGGATATAGATCAAGGTCTTAAAATTCATGTCTTTCAAACAAAAACAAACCCACAAGCGCTTAATGAGAAATTGAGAGAATTGAACATTGAAGATGACAAAGCATATGCATTCTCGGTCATATCAACCCGACTATAGATTACCTTGATAGGACATATGCATGACCATACAAGAACCCGAAAGAGAGAAACTATTTGGTTGTGATTCTTTATTTACACACCAATTAGGAGACCTTTTCATTGACATAGACATAAGCTTACGTATACAAGTTACTGAACACCCGTAAAGTATTCCAGTATATCTCACAACTCCTGGTATTAAACATAGAAGCTAAAAAATCTTATGACTATTGGATAGTTGAAAGAAGAGATTGATTCTTCACATGACCATAATAGGTCCACAACAACCACGAACTCATGGTTATGATCCCTAGGTCCCACAACCCAACGAGCCTACTAATCAGTTAAATATTGACACCAGTTTACGTACATTGGTATTTATATCTTCACCACTCCCACTAGATATCATAACACAATTTTCTGTATTAAATATAAAAGCCAATCAAGCTAATATTTTCTGGGCTAGACCAGAAAATCACCCATAGTTCCTACAAATCCACTACACCTCTCACTACCACTTTCATGAATTTGTCTAGAAATATACATGAAACACATACAAGTCACTTTCCACGCATCCAATAGCCAATAGATAGGATCTCGGTAGAGATCGACATTGATAAGAGCCTCCGAGAAGCTATTATATCTGAATGATCCATTACACCAATTCAGTTTAGGATAGCTTTCTTTGCCTTAGGCTCGTAGATCCCATTATTACATGTTGAGGATATCAGATTGCCCAACTAGTTTGTCTACACCCACATATATTTCACTTCCACTTGGTTGTCTCGGCATGACCTCGGGAGGTCGTACGAAGAAAGGATACTTATTGATTCTCATGCTCGTCTGTCACTTTTCTATCATACGGTTCCCTCCGGTGTTTCCTCCACCACCGGATCCATCGTGTCTTATGCCTCTGAGCCACCGTAACCACTAGGTTCTGTACACTTGACCCACTAGATCCACTAGAACCACCAGATCCTATTCCTCCCGATCCACCGATCCACCAGTCCACCAGGTCTTGTAGTGGTCATGCCAAGTGTCCCCAAGGTTCCACTGAATTACACGCCGATGGTCTATGATAATGCCCCACTACCACTAGTGTACCCTATGCCACTCACAGAGGCTTGTGTACTTGTTCCTTATCTAAAATTCCTCCGAATACAAGAATATGCGTAGCCATAGAAGTAGGAAATGAAATTTTTTATCTCCTAGGAACAGATCTATCACTTCCACTGATACCAACTGGGTTAACGATACTCCTTCCTTGATCTAGAAAACCAATCACCAAGGTTTGGTCACTAGGTGGGTTCAAATACATGCCAATGACTCTTCTCTCTCCACACCAAGAAATCTCATAATAAGTTGAAGGGGTCACTCTTACTTGTTTGCTAAGATGGGGTAGCACAGAATTATCAGGTTCCACATCCTCCGCATGAACCTCAACTCCTTCTCATAACATCTTCCTCCATAGATCCATCACACTTGCAACCTCACGTTGTCTAGCAATCTCCCTTTCACATGCTTCACTATACTTGAGCCGTCTCTCCTCCGTTTCTTTCTCTGTCATAATATGTCATCTTCCTCCACCCTAGCTTCCTCACCCAATGCTTAGAATGGTTTAGCCAGCCATTAGAAATGCCTCTAAACTCAAAGTAACAATAAAGATCTTCATTTCTAGAGGGATAACATGTAGAAATGATCCTCTAGGCTCCCGTAAAAATTCAAACTCAGCAAATTCCAGACAAGAATATGTAGAAATAGTGTACTCTAGAGTGTAGCTAGCCAACACACCTTTCCACCAATGATCCACAACATGAGTCCATGTTAGATCTGCATCTTACAGCCTCTAGTATTATTCTTAGGTCCATGCACATGATCTATAATACCAACTTGATCTAGACGCATATGCTGAGAGCCATTCATACAGTTCTATTGGGAAGCAATAGAAAAACATTTCATATAAATCATGGTAGAGGTTCTCTTCTACCCATCTACGTGCATTAAAATCAGATCCAGTGTTAAATCTCTAAGAAAATTTATCCTCCGTGCTCTTGAACCATGATTCAAAACTTTCCAAATTTAAACTTTATATCATTACTCATTACACAGATCATGATGTATGCCATTTTCCACTACAAATTTGAAAAAGAGTTTTTGACAATGGAACCAAGATGTAGTAATTTTTACACCCATCACAAAGGAAAGAAATCCCATGTGTGCTGGCCTATCACCCAGATGGACTCACCTTTGGCACTCACTTGAGACAGGCGTGGGCACCAAGCCTCTCTTTTATGTGAGTCTAGTGGGAAACATCATCTATGATATGAGTTTAAGAGATTTGAGAGGGAATAAGACATACAAGCACCATAGAGCTCAAAACGGCTTCTAGATCCTTGCAGTCATTCCAGACAGAAAAGAGCTTAACAGATTATAGAACTTACACCAAAACAAAAAGGAATTTATACAAGCATTCATACTTAGTTCATAAACATAAATGAAAAAGAGATATAAAGAAGGATGTATACATCAGAACCATTAATGTTCATATTCACATAAATTGGTAACCTCATTACATTCATTAGGCCCATTACAGAATGTCACAGAAAGGCAAACCACAGTCATGCATTATAACTGGATTCATATAACTAGGCTCTCAAAAGAAAATTTATAACCCCCAAACCCTTGATACATCCTTTCCTACGCTTATTTATTTAGGGTAATAGAGTCCTTGCGAAAGTATTTCTACAGAGCTCCGCCCCTATTCACTTCATTCCTTTTACTCGTAGGCACTTATATATATAGCCTTTTGAATTGCCAACTCATTCTTCTATGGCCTCAGATTTGTCACCAAGTGTCTAAAAGTGGTCCTCCATGGGTGCATGCTCCTCCAAGCCTGAGCTCACCACTCCTTGCCATGATTTCCTTCTAGAAGATTCTATCATAGGGTATATTCCTTCCAAGCCACCCTATTGCAGTGGAACCTTTTCCACTAGGGTCAAATTTTTCCTGCATCCTTCCCGATAGGTCAAAAATGGCTAAGTCCCAGATTCTACTCCGTGGGTGGTCATCTCAAGTTCTAGCAAAACCCTTCTTGAACCCTTCCCTGCGTGCCTTATCTTGTGCACTTTTTACAACCTTCCATCCCTATGCACTCTTTTTGGACTTGGTTGATATTTCAGGGGCCCAACAGGAACTCATAAACAAATTTCACATAAGGGTTAAAGGCCGGTTCCCATTTCTAAAAAACCACATGAGATTTTCTAATAAACCATGGGCCTCCAACCAAAATCTTCGCCACATGGTCTTTACTAGGCAAAGAGACTAAGAAGAAACCATTTGCATATGTTGAAACTTCAATGGCACCATTAGATGACCATCTCCTCTTGACCCATCCTCTAAAATAATCAATATTTGGTCTAGAGCCTAGGAACTTTGCAAATAAAGCACCTTCCATGGAGGCTTTGGTTCTAGCCATAAGAATCTCAGGAATTTTAAGGGATAAATTACCTTTCTCTTTAGACGGTTCTAGGCCCTCCAAAATCCCCTTGTCCAAAATTTTACCGACTAAATGTTCTCGCCCATGTTCTTGCCACCCCATCCTTATCCTTATTTTCCTTGGGTTCAAAAATCATGTGATCCTTTACCAGGTTCTGAACCTGCTCATCCTGCTGCTCCATCTACCCTACTGGACATTCCCACTCATTTCCAAATTTCCAAATTTCCTTTTCCAAAAATCCTAGTCTTGCTCCCTCTCTTGATCTATGAAATAAGGAAATTGTACTTGACTGTGATATTAGAATTCTGGGGATATGATGATGTCTTGAGAACTTCAAATAGAATAGAAGAGGTGATGAATACTTTTTGGGTAAAATGACCAAAAGAACTGAAACCAACACCGGTTAGGTAAACCGATGATGGTCAGATGGAAACCGGTGACGGTCACTAGACCAACACCGATTATTGTGAAATTTGAAGAAGTGAAGAAAAATTGGTTTTGTGAATTAAGTCAGATGGAGTATCAACCCAGAAGTCTGAGGATGATAGTATTAGACCTTGACACACTCAGAAATAGTTAGAATACTCCAACTATGATGGTGGAGTGTGAAAGGAAGAGGAAAGTGGAGAATGTAACCTCACAACTCAAAACACAACTTAGGAAAAAGCTAAGAAAAACACGTAATCCTATAAGTGAATTTTATGTTTTTAGCTTATGCTATTTAAGACTGACTTGTGAATTTAGAATAGATTTTTTTGGTTGGGAAGGCGTCCTATGAAGAGGAAAATTCTAAAGGGTGGTTTCAGGTTATGTTTTGGTGGGGGTGGTCCTTTCTCTGAGTTAATGACTGACAAAGAAAGCAACTGGGTGCCCAATGTAATCCTTTGATCATGTGATTGTTGAAAGCTTTTTCCAGGTAAGGTGTTGTTTAAGAAGATGCATGAATTTTTATTTGTGTAGTTTGGAAAAGAGAGAGAAGAGAAAGTGCTTATATGATTCAATTATGTCAACCATCAGCTAGGCATGAATTCCAGTTTATAGGTTCCTTTAGTTTTTAATGTGAGATAAAATGCAACATACAAGGATTAAATGCAACAAATTTTAGAACCCAAATTGACAATTAGATTTGATGTAGCAAATGATGAATAGGTCAAGAATGTGCTCTTTCACTACTATGCAAATGTAGGAAGAAAGAAATGATTCGTTTTAAACACAAAATCACAAATTTCCTTTAGACAATTAGAAAGAAAAGAATGTTACTAGGGAGAAGATTAAATGTGTATTTTTCAAAAGAAAGAGACACACAAGATTTCCCTATATGAAGAAAATGCAATGAACCCAAGAGAGGGTCCCATCAGGCATGCCAAAATGTTTCACTAGATTCTTAACATATTTAATGAAATAGATAGAGGGTGATAGGCCAAGGAGGAATACCTATTTTTGATTTTGGTTGAAGGTTGTGCATGTGTTTTGATTTCCAATCCAGGATGACCATGAATAACTTCATTTTGGCTAGGAGGAACTACCTATAAATGCAAAACAAGACCACAAGAAGAATATTAAACAATATATGTCATTGGATTGCCTAGCGTGTGCTAGATCCAAGAAGTGTGATACTTCCTAGATGGCTATCAATCCATTATTTAATACAATTTAATGCAAGAAATAGCGTAAAAAATAACATCCTATTATTATTGATATGATTTAGGTATCAAATTCAAATACAATAAGAAAATATAATCTAACAGGTAGGGTTATGATTAGATTTGGAGGTTAGGTAAGTGGTTTTGAGTTTTTTCCGATCTGACAGAGGCCTGGTAAAGGCTACAAATGATTATGGGTAGTTTGGGATGGATATTAGCTTGTTGTCCTAAGCTAGGTTGTCAGACACAGAGCGCGATGCCGATTAGAGTGAGACCGATAATGGTTTAGATATGACCGATGATAGTTTAGGGTGGATAATGGTAGAATGTCAAAATAGATGCCCAACTCTCTTTGTGTCTACACAGAGAGTTGGGAAGGTCTATGGTAGGATTGTAGGTGGGGTACCAAGTTTGGGTAAGGTTTTGTGAGGTTTTTGGGGTGTTAAGGTCAACTTAGTGAAAGTATGTCAGGAGACACAATAACCGACATTGGTCTAGTGACCGATGCTGGTAAAGGGGAAATTGACGATGACCAAGGTGACTAGCGTAAAAGGGTTAGAATGGTGGAAATCAAATAAAATTGGTTTTGGAGCTTCTGTGATTGCACAAGGAATGGAAGAAGGATGACTAGGTTCATAAAAATGTTGAGAAGGCTCAAGAATGCCTAGGAGTTGGGTATAGGGAGATAAAAGGTAGTAGGTGGTTAGATGGGTGGATTGACAGAAGGTGGGGATGGTGGAATGCAAAGGAGAATATGATATAATAAAACAAAGATAAAGAAAATTGCAATCTAAGCAAGTATAGAATGATGCAGATCAAAACCACTTACTTGTATTTGCAGGCCTAGTTGGTGGAGGATAGAAATGGTTGATCTATGAAATTGGTGATCAGTGTTATGGAAGAACTTCCTAGAATGTTATCATGAATTCTAATGCCTTTAGATTAGTATTGGTATTGGCTAGGGTCATTTGGATGCTCGAGAAGGCTCTCGTTCTTCCTTGCATGCAAATCTCTCTCTCTCCAAACTTGAATTTTCCAACCTTTGGAACAAGGTTTCCAAAATGAATATATGGTACATAACGATGGTTAGGGTGATCGGCATTAGTTTTGGGTTAACCGACATCGGTTAAGGTGGGAAATCCTAGGTTTACCAAAATAGCAGATCTTGGCTATCTTTTGGCCAGTTTGTTGGTCCCGATCTAAAATGGTATTTAACGCTTAGATAAGTGGGCATGTTGTTGGAGAAAGAATAGGCATCTAATGTTAGGGTTAGACTAAGTCTCAGTTGGTTAAGGTAAGTAGAAATTGAGTCTTAGTTAAAAGAAACATGCTAAGAATAGGTCCATGATGAGGTGTCTAGGTGATGTGGCTAGGTGAGGTGGTCAAGTGAGGATGTTATTTAAATTAATTAATTTAATTAATCATGTGCACTATGGGATATGAATATATAAGGTATTGATAATTTAATTAATGATGTTATAAGGGTGTTACGACCTAATTTTTGTGTCTATAGGTGGTGACTCCAATATCACATTGGTACGGGATGGTTACACTATCAATGGAGATAGACAACAACATTCTACATAATAGTGAGTGGGTGAAGATCACTGTAGTATGGATGCATGCTAGGATGACCAATGGGTCATAGGAAGTCATCGAAATATGCACAACTATATGAAAAAGTATGTGAAATCCTTCAAGGCCCAAATGGATATAAAACGGCCAAAAGGGTAGAGTCGGAAGAGATGGATGAAGAGATAATATGCCCTAAGTGGGGAATGTATGACCACGAAAGAAAAATGGAAAAAGTAAAATATGCCCCAAGTGGGGAAAAGGTATGGCCGCAAAGGAAAAATGAAAAAAAAGGTAAAATCATGTCCCAAGATGGGAAGAATATGGCCAAAAAGGTGGACTTCGATGAAAAATAATGGTGCCTATATGAAAGACACAAGTATGGCCACAAAAGTGGACTTGATATAATGATATAATGCCCGAAGGGAAATATGGCCTCAAAGGAGGACTTTGTGTGAAAATTAGATAGGATTACAAAATGAAATGCCCAAAAGAGAAGGGATTAAAATGCTCGAAGGGAAAGAGGATGTGAACACAAAGGTGAATTTTAAAAAGGAAAGTCTACTCGAGAGAGGGATAGGTAAATGGCCACAAAGGTGGACTTTGGAAGAATAAATATGCCTAAAGGAAAGGTAGATAAATATGGCCACAATGGTGGACTTTATGATTGGATTAGTATGCCCATAAAAGAAATAATTACAAGTACAACATTGGACTTTGTGAAGAATGCCCCGAGAGGAAAAAATGCAAGGATGAAGGGAAAATCCTAAAATTAGAATTGTTAAGGCCATTAGATGGTGATTAAGACAAATCGACAAAGAACCCAAAGGGGTCGATGGTGATCTGGTGTCGGTGGGATATATAAGCCCAAGGGTTAGCCAACGATGCTCATTTTCATGTGTGAACTTGACGAGAGAGAGCAAAGCGAGAAAAGAGAAATTGAGAGATGGAGGATGCCGAAGGTTTGAGGAAGTGCCAGAGGGTGCGAAGGATGGTGAGTAACAAAACTCACACTACTTTTTGATTAATTTTAATTTTTAATTAGTTTTATACATTTTTTTGTAAAATTTGAGGACACCAAGGGTGGTTGGTGGAGACCCTAGTGGGTTGACATCGATTGGGCCCTAGGGTGCGTCAATTTGACCATGGATACGTCGAAACATCCTGGGTTGACTCAATGAGATAGGATTTGACAAATTAAGTGTTAGATTTGATTTGGATTGAAATTAATGTATTTTTGGATTATGGATCTGATGTGTGCATGCTTATTTGTAGTTATAAGCTAGAGAGACCTTGTATCTCATAGATCGAGTGCCTATTATTTATGAGAAGATTAGAGAAGATGTGATAGATGCTTTGAGTGGGACCATCTATCCATAGTCATATTAGGTGGATTTAGACACTATAAGAGGATCCCACGAGATGTGGGGCTTATGATTTCTCTTGTGGAGAGATGGGATAGGAAGACTTGCACCTTTTGGTTCAAGGAAAGGGAGATTACTATCACCCTAGAGGATGTGTATTGAATTATTAGGCTTTCGATACGGGGGGAACAAATAGTTCCTATGACTAGTGATGATAGATCGACAGTTCTGACATGGCTGTTTAGAGCCGATGCACCCCTTATCATATTTTCTTCAAGGGAATTTTCTTATGAGCAGAGATATGAGGTTGGGGTGGCATGTAACCGATTGATTTGCATGGTGATGATGGCAATGTCCTGCTATGCTTTTCCAGACTCAAGAGGAGCTTGATTTCCATGGGTGTTGACTGGTGTAGTGGATGACATTGTTGACCATTGGACAATGTTTTTCATTTGGAGCTGCCTTATTAGCTCAGGTTTATCATGAGCTAGCTGGATATAGGGCTGGTAGGAGATTAGGGATGGATGTTAGATTTTTACTACACTATGTTGGGCTTATGAGCATATTGTTGTGATTAGGACACCAGGGCTTCCATGGGTCACAAGGGACCATATTTAGCTGGAGGTTGGATTCTTACGATGGTTGACCGACCAGTGCCTTTGGATACCGAGGATAGAGAGGAGTAGATTGGTATGTTGATAGATTGGTAGAGCTTGATGTTGATCAAGTTAGGTGGCGGTCATATAGGGATTTTCCCACTTGGCTTGGTGTGGATGTAGAGTTACAAGGTATGAGATGAATATGGTGGGTCCATGGTTGGATGCGTGAGATGATCAAGGCCATACATTTTGATAGAGTGAGACGATAGTTTGGGGTCATTCAATCAGTGCCACATGATCCTGTTTTGTATAGGAGAGAGGATTTGGACAGGGAGTTTTGAGCCCTACCATGAATGACTCACTATTGGAGGTGGCTGCACCGTGGGATGATGATGATGATGATGTGGATTTAGATTCGAGATACTCTAATTGGAACATAGAAGCATGGGAAACTCCGGGAGATGAGGAGGGAGGAGAGGAGGAGATCAAGGAGATGGAGGTGGATGTTAAGGTGAATCTATTATCCCAAATTCACCCCGTGTTAATTTGGATAACTCATTATAAATGGACTTAGCCATTTTAATTCTCAGGACATGTGGGAGGCCATCAAATTCAGGTGTGGGTCAAAGAGAAAGATAGCTTAGGATAGATTACAAGTCAAAATTGATGGTGAAGGTTTGTAGCCATCTCATGTCATGCATTAACCGATGCTTGCATGTCACGCGTCAACATCCATTACTATCATGTGTCAACATCTCTCCATGTCATGTGTCAATCCCTCCCCTTCACATGTCAGTTCCCTCCTTATAACACATCAACATCCCTTTTGTCATGTGTTAGCACCCTCCTGTCATCATGCGTCAATGTCCCTCCCTATCGCACATCATCATTCCTTTCATCACGCGTCATCATTCCTTCATCACACGCATCGATGTTCCTTCCATCACACATCGATATTCCTTTCCTTTTTTGTGACTTCTTCTATTCTTTTCGTGTCGGTAAGTAATGTCGGATACGGATCGAGGCATTAATGACATCATACAAGGTATCTCAACAACCGATTTAATGAAGCATGGTGCCCATGTTTTTTGATAGAAAAGTACCATTGGAAAGTGGACCGGTATGGCTGCCCATACCTTTGTACATGTAATTAATGATGGCTATCGTAGGTGAGACAAATTTTCTATATAATTTATTTGACCCCCTCATTTTGAAGGAGAGATATTCTGGGAGCTGGGAGAGTCTTGGATTTTTTTCCTCAACTCCATTTGAGTTGTGAGCCTTCTCTTGGGCCTAACAATGTAATTATGCCTTTGTGCATCAAATATAATGGTCTATGCATACTTTTAAGTAATAAAATTTGTGTTTTGTGGTGTTTCTTCAACCCTAGCTCATTTTTATTGTATTTTCTTGCCTCTCCATTATTATTGTTGTATTTTGTGCATGTTATTTCACTTGTAGGTTTATGATGTTGTGTTCCATGGAGTTTTGATGGCAGATTAGGATTTGGGTCTATGTCACATTTGTCTAACCTCCCTTAGCCCCTTTTTCCCTATTTCATCCTCCCTCAATAGAGTATCTCACCCCTTTTCTGGTTCTATCACCCCCTTAGTATAGGATTTTCCCCTTTTCATGCACTTTCTCTCTCCATGTCTCCTTGGAATTATTAGGTTAGTGTCAGGATAGTTGCATTTCCCTTTCTAGGAGTAGTTTAGCATTAGGATTAGGTTTAGTAAGTTATCCTTCTCTAGAGGGTTATCTCAAGTTTGCAAGTCCCACAACTTGAGGGATAACCCCATGTTAGTAGAATTACATTGATTGCCCCACAAAAATAAAGAGAAAATTGGGGATGCTATAATTTTGACTTAACTATTTTGGCATGCTCAAGTGGGATATCACAAGAGTTATAGTTTTCTCATCTTTTAGAGGTGTCTCATTATCAAATAGAAAATATAAAGCCACCGCACAACCAAACTTAAAATTTTTGGCACACCCGGTGGGACATCACAAGAGTTAGATTTTTCTCATCTTTTAGAGGTGTCTCATTATCAAACAACAAATTTTAAGCCACCATGTGACCACACTTAACAATTTTGGCATGCCCAGTGGGACAAATAGGTGAAATATTTACATTTCACAAGTGTTCCACTGCAGATATTTGTCAGAATATCTTTTGCAGGTGTGTAGTTCAACATCTAGAGAAAACTTCATTTCGGCAAGTTGGTGTGTTCTTGTCAAAATTTCAGCCTTTGGAGGCACATGCTCAAACACATCTGGTGACTCCATCTAGTCAACAACCCATTTTTTAAGTTACAGACTTTCCTTCCATCCATTTCCACCCATTCTTCTTTCCACATCTTTCATTTTCTTCTATTCCACGAAGTTATGCAATCATGACTTCATTCCCCTCAAGGAATTCACACTTATGGCATAAACAATGCAGTCAACCTCCAATGTATTTCTCAAATCCTCCAGATCAGTTTTATGAGAAAATCAAAAATCACTATGCCTACCCCTATGAGTAGTACCAGGATCAATTCAGCTATGGAACATGTCAAGAGAAGGGATATGCATGTAGTGACATCAATTACATGGAGAATGCCGATTTGCAAGAGAAGATTCAAAAATGGAGGTAGGCATGGTGACAGCAAGGGCCACAACTTAGATGAAAGCATTCAGAATTAGCTATAGGGAACCTTGTCCATGGGTTAGCCCTATGCCAAGACATTTCAACCCACAACAAAATCTTGATTTCATGGTTGAGATACCGCCCAACTTGCATAGTGGACCGAGGAGATAGAGGCCTATGAACTTGGTGCCAGGAAACCTTGTCAATGGGTAAGTCCTACACCATCATCTAGTAATTTTCTCTCCATTCCCCAAGTAGCACCATCTCAACTTGAGCTTCAATTTCCAAGCTTCCCATCTGCTTGCTTCTATTGTGGAATCCTTTTCTCCATCTTCTAGTCTCCCATCCCATCTTAATTTCTCTTCCCTTCTCCCTTCCAAACCCAATTCCCCTCCATAAGAACAAAATGAAATACCTTCCCTCCCACCACCTCAAGCAATGCAAGCACTAGTTGTGATCCAAACCACCCCTCCTCATGCATTCCCAAGCCCATGTTGGGAAGTGACCCAAAAGACCAGTCAAGAAGAACAACAAAAAAAAGAGGAACCCAACAGAGAATAAATGATAGAAAATCTAAAGAGTTGGGGTACCAGGTTCAGAATAAAGAATATCCCCTTAATGGTCAAGCCTTTGGAGGAGGTTAGGGTTGAAGTACCAGTGGTGGAAGCTTTGGTTGTAGCAGAAGTAGAGTGAGAGAAAAAATAAGATGATCAACAATCAATATGTTCTGAGTGTGGTGTCTATAAGGGAATCCTATTTTTGGAAGTTGTTGACTCATCACCTACTACAGTACTAGTGAGGGAAGAAGCAGTTGCTACAAATCCAAAAGAAGAGGAGAAAATTCTAGATGTAGAGGAGAACCATACAGTTCCAGAGGCTTCAATTACAAAACATGCCATAGAAGAACCTTCAGTTCTTCCTCCCACTTCATCCCCTTTGAGCTCTAATATCGAAGAAGATTTTGAGCTTTCAAAATCCATTTTTGAGGATGAGGAGAACCATGGGGAGTGAATTGTAGATCTAGAGGACAACATGGAGGAGGACAAGCAAACGTGGCAGAAAATAAGGAGGTAAACTATCTATCTAATTTAGAGGACTTATTTAATGGAGAGGATCCTGCAGAGATTACCACCTTTGCTACCTCATCATTCATTCTCCAACATCAAGATCTTGATGCCATGGGGGAGGGAATTCAAGTGAAACAACCTACATTTCATAATGGCCCTCTGGTGCCAATATTGGAAGATTTTTATCTTCCAAGCGTCACATCGATAAGGAGGAGGAAGGAAACAATGATGACACCATTTCCACACCGATCATCAAGGTAGAGGATAAGTTGCTTATAGAAGCAATGCAAAGAAAAAATCAGCATGCAAGCAACCTCTTTTTTCAGGAAGGTCCATAGGAAGACTCCATTTTTGGAGTTGAATTTTAGAGCAATGGATGCATCCATCGGATTAGACCATGCCCAATCAGGTACTTGGCTTCATTCGAGCTGAGGGAGAAGAAAAACTGATCATGTCCACTTCAGGGCATGAGGATGAGTATCAAAGCACCAAGGGTCACTATTAACACCTCCATGAGTCCAATTCCAATCAACTTAAGGAGGTATTTTTGATTGATGTTGGTACTTTGGTGATTTAGGTGGAGGATCAGCCCCTTGTCAGTGTTTCACTCATAATAACAACTGTGTTCAGCATCAGATCATATACATGGCTTCCTATTTTAAGAAAGGGAAGTTACTTCTTCCTGATAGTTGTAGGATTTGTTTGAGTTCCCTTCTCCTTTGGCTAGCATAGACTAGGTAGGTTTTCATTCAGTGGAAGAAGTGCTTGTGCACACTCTGCATGCCTCCGCTTGGAGCATGTATGTTTTTTCTCCTTTGTACATGGTTTTGCATGGTGGTTTCTCTTGCATAATTCATCATGTTTCGAGAGGGAAATGTTGTAATAAGGGGTTCAATGTTGCAAGACACAATTGTTATCTCCAATCAAATCCAAATGTAGAGTAACTAAATCAGATTTGGGGACAATTTTCAATGTTTTCATCTCTTATGTCTCCCTAGATCAGTCACAGTTGAGCTCCTATGTCTCTTCTTGCATCATAAAATCAGTTACGAGGGCATTTCTATCTTCATAATTTTGTCCAATGACATTATTCATGAGGAGAATTAGATTTTTGGGGTAGTTTCATAGTACATACATTCATCCCTAATAAATCACTGAAGCTTAGAGTTCTTTGCACCTTTTCCTTGATCGATTTTTAGTTTTGGGGACAAGTTTATAGGTTTTATCCAAAGTCCCAAAATCATCTTTAAGAGCAGGCCAAGGAGGTTTTAGCCCAGATGCTAAGTTCATACGAGCCTAGGGACAAGTTTTCAAATGGAAATATCAGTTTCTTCAAGGTTAGGCTTGAATCCATGCCAAATGGATGCTTCAAGGAAATTGGTTACACATCTAGTAGGTAGATGTCCTTGAGAGGTCACCAATTGTTATCCCAAATTCACTCCCGTGTTAATTTGGATAACTCATTATAAATGGACTTAGCCATTTTAAATCTAGGACATTTGGGAGACCGTCAAATTCAACATTGGGTCGAAGAGAAAGATAACTGAAAATGGATTACAAGTTAGAATTGAGAATATATGAGTTGTTTAACAGTCGAGGTCTCGCGAGCTGCGGCGAAGGTTTGGAGCCATCTCATGTTACGTGTCAACCATGTGTCAACCGCCACCTACCGCCACATGCGTCAATGTTCATTGCTATCACGCGTCACCATCCCTCCTTGTCATGCGTCAACATCCCTCCCTATCGTATGTAAATGTCCCTCCCTATCGTGCATCAACATTCCTTCACATGTCACATGTCGGCATTCCTTTCATCGCGCGTCATTGTTTTGTTGTTGTGAAAATGTGCAACAAGGAAATTGGAAGTTTCCAAGCATGAAAACTATACCCCTATGCCAAATTTTTCATGTTTTATCATTCCTAGGCACCCCAGGTCAAATATGTTAGTCTATTCACCCCATATTTGATGTCAAATTGGTCCCCTAGGTGATTTTAGGGAGTTCTAAAAAGACACTATCTTCTGACACTATAAGGAAGGGCTATCACTGGCCTTCCTAGGACTGGATCAACCCCTAGAGTAGAATGGAAGGGAAAAATTAAACATGGAGGTGAATGGAAGACCTTAGAACATAATGGAAATGAGTTTGGAAGGTTTGGGGAAGTTTTGCAAGACTTGGAGCAGTCTGAGTGAAAATAGGGTTCACTGCTGGGCTTCGAAGAAGATTCTGAGAGCTCCAAATGGAGTTGGAGGTAAAATAAAACATCATAGGAATGAGGATTCCAAGACCTATATTATGGTGAAATAATATTTTTCATAACACCTTGGCATATATTATTGGTAGGCAAGTTTTCGAGGCACAAGTGGAGTCCTAGATGAAAAATATAATTTTTCGTGGGATCATATGGTCGAATCAAGACATGATAACACCATAATGGGATTTAAAATTCCATTTCAAGTCACGATCATATAAAATTTCACCAATAAATTCCACTGGGAGCTCAAGTTATCTTCGTTCCAAGTTACCCTCTCAAAGGCAGTTCAAGACTTAGTCATTTTTTTCGAGAGGAGACGTGTCAAAGCACTAGGAGCTTGACAAGATTTCATGGCCATGAATTTCCTAAGGTTAGGTACATCAGCCCTTTGAAAATTATCCCAACCCCCATAGGGAGTCCTTTGGACACCCACGTGACCGTCGTTCAAATTTCTAGGTGCTTATTTGGAGCATGCATTCCCCAATCGTCGGATCGGCGCCACGTGTCGGCTTCAGGACAACCACGGAGTTTGATGTCCCTTATGCACCTAAGGTGGGAGAAATAAGACATTGATAAATGCACCCAGCCCCTATGGGGAGTCTTCTATACACCCACGTGATCTTTTTTTAGCTCCCAAAGCTTTAAAGCAACTTTTTCCACCTTCATTTCCTGTCACCGGATTTCCGCCACATGTCATCCTCTTGACCACTTTGGAATTTGATGTCCCTCACATCCCTAAGGTTAGGGACATCAATTTTTTTTTTTTTCCCAAATCCAACTCAAAAATTAAAAGCATTTGTAATCATTATTGCTTTCTAGCCGCATCTTGCTTCGCTTCTCACCGCGAAGAAAAGTTGCAGAGAACACAAGTCCACCACTCCACCATTGCAAGAAACTCAGACCAGATCAAAAAGGAACTGAAATACCTTTCCCATGGAAATACACAGGTCTCAAAAGGAATTTTCATCAAGCTAAGAAGGAGAAATGAAGAACAGAGAAGGAGAACAATGGAAATCCCCATAGCCATGAAAATGAAGATTCAAACATATCTTGCAAACCGGTGCTCGGATTGACGAACCGTTTGTTGTTGAGTTTTTATCTCTTGAAGGCCATTAAAAAATCATATTCAGATCTCAAATTTTCAGCAAGTATTGCATGTAGTGAAGAAATCCTCATTTCGGGCCGCATTTGAAGGAAAAAGCTTGATTTCCCATCAAACCGGTCACAGGATTGAAGAGAAATTTCACGTGAAGCACCATAATGAAAAACCTATTGCAATTGCGTTGATTTCATCGCTAAAGAAGAGAAAACTAGACCTGAAATTTTCAAGCTCCATTAATGGCCACCATGACACAATAATGGAAAAAATCAGTGAGCTACCTCTCTACTTCTCAAGGTTCCAATGGGCGAAATCACCCGAAAATTTGAGGAAACGATCGTCAAAAATCTAGTTTCGCGCAAACTAGTTTTCACACCATGAACTCCCTATTTTTAGGGATACGAAGGGATGTGTTTCTTGTCAGCATTCTTCCCTCTATGAAGAAAATTTCAAATTCTCAAGATCCGACGGTGAAATCATCTGAAAATTGGAGGGAACGATCGTTGAAAAATCTAGTTTCACATGAACTAGTTTTTGCATCGTGAAGCCCCTATTTTTTAGGGATATGGAGGGATATGTTTTTTGTTATTATTCTTCCCCCTTCGATGAAGACATAATTTTCCCACTTTTTCATATGAATGAATTAATCCAAATTCAGAGCGTCGAACCTGGAATAAAACCCAAAATTTCAAGACTCATTTCATCACAATTTGACATTCGTGGCACACTTACTAAAAATAGCATGTCTCCTTGCATAGGGGAATGTTACTTCAGGTAAGCCACCATTTTAATATTCCATGAAGAAGGTGGTGAACACAGAGGGAACATCACAGGAAAGGTCATAAAAAAGGGTCATCTCGGCTCGCAATTCACACTTACTAAAAATAGTAAGTTACACTCAAAAAGTAGTTTTGGCACAATGGGTTGTATAAGGATAATCATTCAAGGGGACATCATTGTTTGGGAGAATCCTAGCCATTTTTCATAGGGAATTCAAGATCCACCTTATTTCATTCAACTGGGAAAGCATTCGTGAGCTAATTTGGAGGAGTTTCATAGTGTGCAAGGAGTTTGAAGATTCAAAGTTTCACTACATTTGGAGCTTTCCATCAACGAGGATCAACGGAATTCATTGGGTGACATCTCCTCTTATTCTTCTCTCTCTCTTTCTCTCTCCTCTTCCCCCAAATTTCTCTCACTTTCAAATGTTCTAATTCTTCGTTGGGGTTTGCACTTTTTGATATGCCTTTAAGTCACTTAAAAGTGACTTTAGAAACATAATGTAAATTAAGTCGCCTTACTATTATAAAAGGGACTTAAATATTTAAAGTGGAATATGAATAGTATTAAGTCATATTAAGGCATATGGAGGGTCATTAGGAAGACAATAAGTCACCTCTCATTCTATAAATTATAACGCCATTCCCATTGCAAAGGGTTGGTGATTGATCTTGTAGACTCAAGAGTGCATTGTACCTAGAGAAAGAAAAGCATATAGCCATTTTCTTCTACTTTCCTCCATTCTCAAATTTCCTCTATTCCTCCACTATGTACAACTTTGGTTTGAGTAATCAATACAATAAGAAGGAGTTTTTAGCTTTCTTTGACTAAGGGGTTTCTTGATACTTTGTGGTCAATAAATTCTATTTGGTCTTGTTGCTATTTATAGGGTTGTTTCTTCTCATGAATGCATATGTGTTGAAGTTTCTAACTAGTGCATGAAGGAATATGATTTTCTTCCCCGCAACATTAGTTATCTTATCTACTTTCTCACTCCCTTTCTCACTCTACAAATGAAGACTTCCCTAGCAAGATATTGCTAGCTTTTCCATAGGGTCAGTGGAGTGCCCCTATTGATCCCCGGTCAAAAGACCACCACGGAAATCCACCTTTTCAATGCATGATATTTCACCTGATTCTAGATGTGTTTCTTTGAATCTCGAAGAAGAATAAGGGTAATGGGCTATGAGGAATACTTCCTAAGATGCCGGTTGTAGGTTGTTGCGCACGTATGACTTCGAATCCACAACCGATCATGAAGCTTGCTTTTTGCTTAGAGGAACTACTCTGAAATGGAACAAAATACCACCAAATAAAAGAAATAACATATGTAGTGGACTACCTAGAATGTGCTAGATTTGGGAAAATTTTGATACTTCCTAGATATCTCATCCACTGTTTGAAACAAATTAATAAGAAAAAATTACTTCAAAAAATGATTTAGGTATCTCATTTGATATAATAAGAAAATTCATTCACAACAGAAGGAAGGTCTCTGCTCGAGTATCTCATGGGTATCGGAACCGGTCAAGGTAAAGTTCTAGGGGCTATTTTGGGTATTTGGTGGAGGTTTTAAGCTCGATATTGGTTTTTGGTAAAAAACAGAGACCGACATCGATGGTATGACCAATGTCGGTTTAGGTTAACCGGTGGTAGTTATGGGTGGGTAACCGCGGCGTCGGTATGGTTGGGGTACAGAAAATCAATAAAAACTTGGCAAGGTGATAGATCTGAGGCTAGATGAAAAGGAAGGGCAATGGCAAGGTTTATGTGGATCCTGGGTATGCACATGAATGATTAAAATCTAGATATGGGAAATTCAATGGGTGTGGGTAAAGGGATGGTCAAGTTTGCATGGAGGAAAAATGGTGGGGAATGGGAATGGGAGAAGAAACTAACAACAAAAGTAAAAAGATCTACTCAAATGATAATGGACCAGTGCAGTTAACAAAACTTACTATTTGTATGAGCTTGATGTCTAGTTGGCAATGGTGGGTGATCAAATGGAAGGAACTTGATGTGGTGTCTGGCACTTCCCTGATGCTCCCATGAAGGAAAATGGCTGTGTGATTGCTTCAAGTGTTGGCTATGGATGCTCTGATGTGTGTACTAACACTTGGTTCTACTTGCATGCAGCTCTGGTTTCGTCACTTGTTCTCAAAAGATGTGATTATCTCTCAAAAATGTGCCAACCTCAAAATAAGGTTGTTTTGGGGTTAAATGGTAATCCAATGTGGTTCCGGCTTAACCGGTGGTAGTTTAGGTAACCGGCATCGGTTAGGGTGGGATTTCTAAGTTTACTAAACTAGGCAGATCCCCTTGATTTTCTAGGATCTCATTTTGTTTACTCCACGAATTAGCATGGAAGCTTCCTTTTAACGGGTAGGAATGTGGTTAGAGGGAATGTAGGCATTGATTTTTAGGGTTTGGGTAGGTCTTAGTTAGTTATGGAAACTTACTAAGAATAGGTCTTAGGGTGAGGTGGCTAGATGAGGTGGATATGTGGGCATTATCCCAATTAGGATATTTAAATAATAAATATTGTGAGGATAATGAATTAATTTAATTAAATTAATATTAGAGTGGGATGAAAGGGGCCATGGTTAGGTGAATGTGTTCAAGGTGTTTATTTAACGAGGGACCAAGGGGAGTATGACCTAATTTTAGTGTCTACATTTTTCCCCTTTTTGTTGCATAGCTTGTATTTGTAAGCGATGCGCTGACAAAAATAAGATGTGGTTGCCCCATGTGTGGGTGAAGGTGATCCCCCTCAAACCAGAAATGATGAGGTAGAAGAAGAATCGGTGAGTGGTTTGATAAAAGGTGAATGTGATGAAGAAGAAGGTGGGTAACGGGGTAAAAAAGGAAAAAGGTCCACTCGGGTAATCTAGGTAATGGGTCAGGGTCAAAGGTAGTGACACAAATGAAACACACACATATATAAACTACAACACAATACCAGGTTGAAGAGAAGGAAAACTCTACATTGTCTAAGGTCGATAGGTTTATCCAAACAAGGTTGAAGTGATTCCAGTATCCAAGGTATAGGATATGGTCAGGAAACACAACGCAGGTCAAGGTGCTTTAGGAACGTTTAGGTGTGTTCTGCACACCAAAGGTCAATGGGTCGATAAACGGTCACGAAAAGAGGTAAGTAAGGTCAAGATGATAATCAACATAGGTAACAAGTGTCCACAAGGTATAGCGAACACATGGGGTCAAAGGTCACTAGTGATGTTCCAGTCCAAATATATAGGTCATGGTATGGGTAGGGGAGGTATGGGGAAAAATAATGAGTCCCCGAATGAGGATGAGGTGAGTGGATAAAGGGTAAGGTCAAGAAGGTTAAGTGGTGTGAAGGAGGTGAGTGTAGGTAGGGATGAGGATGAATTGAGGGGGGGTGAGGGGGTAGGGTAAAAGGTGAGGGAAAAAGAGTGATGGGGGAAATAGGGTGAAATTGGGGTAATGTGGAAGAGAGGGTGACCGATGCCGGTCAAGGGTAACCGATGCCGGTATAGGGTAGGTACCGACCATGGTAAGGTAGGGCACATGACCGATGTTGGTGAAGGTAAAACCAACATCGGTTAGGTCAGGGATGTTATAAAAAAGAAAAATTCTACATTTTTTCAAAATCATTTGTCCCATGTGAAATAGAGGAAAATGACACAAGAGAGAGAGGAAAGTTGGAAAGTGTCTAGATGGAATGGAAAGCCAAGTTGGAGCCAAAACGATGGGTGATTAGGTAGTGAGAGGTGGGTCCATGAGATCAGATTGTTGGATTCAGGTGGTGGAGGTGAGGTGACCGATTGGTGATGGCAGAGGCCGGAGAGGGATCGGGTGGGCCACCGGTGTAGTGGCCAGACATGCCACCACAATGATGACAGTGTGATGAGGTAAGCATCAAACCCTTTTTGTGTTTTGTGAGATAGATTAGGTGATAGGTCGGTTTTGAAATATTGGGTGTGGGGGGAAAATGAAATTTGAAATGTGGGAGGGTAAATTAGGTAGAATAGGAATGGGGAGAGAGGTAAGTGGGTGAATGAGGGGTGGGATGGGGTTGAGGGGAAGTGTAGGGGAGAATGGGTGGGTAGAAGGGTTAGGAGAGGGATTTTTTTGAGAGGGGAGGGTTTGGGGGTCATGGGTTTCACCATGACAAAGGACTGAACATCGGTCGGGGTTAGCAAGCTGTTTAGGGGTCAAACCGGTATCGGTCATGAAACAGGTGACCCATGCCGGTTTAGGGGTGACTAGGGTCGGTTAGAGATAACTGGAACCAGTTGGGTTTTGGAGAAAAAGGGGCCGAAAGGGCCCTAGGTCGAGTGGGTGAGAGAGGTAGGGGAAAAGAAGGTGTTTTGGTGTAAAATGGCATAAGTGGGGGTAAAATGGGCATGGGTAGATGATAGTGGGTGAGAGTGGGGGTGGGTAGATAGAAATGTGATATGAAGGTAGGTTGGGGAAGAAAGAATGAGATGGGGCAATAGGTATAGGTGAGGTGTTGAGTGTGGGTATGATGAAGGTAGATTAATTTGATGTTTGTGTTGGATGTAGGGGAGAGATCAGCTATGATGAGAGACAGGGTGCCACCCCTCTTGAGAGTGTGAGGCATGGTGATTTTAGGAGGAGTGGCAGCACGTGGAGGAGGTGGGCCTGATTGGGGTCCGATGCTATCGGCATGTAGTCCGAAAGCCGAGTCTGATGGTCACCCTCATCGATAGATGGGATTCAAATGACCAACATGTTCCACCTACCGATGGGTGAGATGACAATCACCCTAGAGGATGTGTTTAGGATCCTGTGGTTACCGATACTAGGGACATAGGTGTACTCATCTCCTCGAGGCCTCGAGGAGTTGATGCTGATAGTGTTTGGGGAGGGACTGGTAGACATGACATTCCATAGTGCCATCTTGAGTTACGGGGGATGTACCTAGCCCATCCAGAGGAGATGAGGCTAGTTGTTTTATTGATGGAGGTAGTGTGTTGTTTCACACTACTTTGGATGTAGAGGGTGGGAGATTTCCCCACTCCCTGATGGGGTTTTACATGACATGGTGATGGATCAACCTACTTTTCCTGGGCGCCAACATTCTGGTGCAGTTATACAGAGAGCTATGGGTGTATGGGCGGCTCGCAAGTTTAGCCTATGTTGCACCTTTTTACTACATTGTTGGGCCTATGAGCACATAGTTTGTGTGCACCCAATGGGTATGCCCCGAGTAGATGCATTTCCACGAGATTGGTTTGGGTGGGGTATAGGCGATGGGTGCCCATGATTGGAGAGTGTTGATCAAATAGGGCTACACATGATGTAGCATATTACAAGCATCTATTGGAGGGGTTGTCCGGGGTGGACATCATATGGAGACCATATGTGGGTTATCCCTCATACAAGATGGATGCATGATGAGCTAGATGGCCTTCAACTACTGAGATGGATAGAGGGGCACCATGTCGGGAGCACGAGATGATCCCAGTTGACAGGTTAGGAGGCAATTTTGGGTCTATACTACAGAGACATACCTCCACCCTTCCCACAGATAGAGAGATGACGTGGAGAGGCCATTACCTCTACCACATTCAACAGTGCCCACAGGGAAGGAGGAGTAGGTGGTAGACCAAGATCGATGATGCCGAGTGACAGATAGATATAGACAGTGGTGGGTGGCTCATTTACGAGAAGTACCACCCAGACCTGGGTAGCTGGATTTAGCCACTATCATGGTGTAGAGAGATGCCTACAGGGGCAGGTGGTGACCCTGATTACCTAGTTGGGGATGGTGTAGGGGTAGTTAGCCAATTCAGAGGCGGAGGTGGCTGAGTTATATGCATGCACAGGTGGCTAGTCTTTAGGCCCAGATGGCCTAGGGTGGAGATGGGGATGGTGATGATGGTGATGGTGGGCCCACCACTAAAGGCACAAGTAATAGGTTATAAGGCTACAGGGCCAGCTTGCCATCAACACAGTGTGTGTAGATTTAGGGGCTTTACAGGCACAGTACAGGCACAGGGGTGCGAGGCCGATGACACCTCCACAGGCACCGAGATAGGGGCCCAGTTCATAAGCAGGGGGGACAGGGTCCCATAGGACATGTACAGGGGTCGAGGCCTATGGGGCCACCACAGACCATTCCCATATCTAGGTTATGGGATGCCCTAGGTGAGGCCAGATACTACCATGATGGTGGCAGGATAGATTTTCTATCCTATGGAGAGTACAGGGCACAACAGGCCTCGAGTGAGAGGACTAGATCCTAAATCATAGTGTAGAGAGCACATGGGGGCCATCGAGCTCGAGACAGGATCAAGGAGAGGCCACCAGCTCATGGATACTAGCTTTGATGTGCCAATGTGCTATGATGGGTGGTGAGATGACACTAGGCCAGGGGACAAAAGCCAGGAGGAGACCAGAGAGATTGACATGGAGGATGTCCGAGATGAGGCTTGATGCCCATTCCTATATTTTGATGTATTGTAGTCATTTTTTGATATATACCATGCGTGCCAAAGATGGTGAGGATGTACTAGAGTTTTGTATATTTTGATCATATACCAGCCTACGCGCAAGATGGTGAGGCTGTATATGAGAGTTTTGAGAGACTGGATTATATACACCGGCCTACATGTGCAAGACATTTGACAGTTATGTATATGGATACACATGTTTGGATATTGTATTTATATAGATGATGATGATTATGGGCATTATGTGTTTGTGTTGATAACATTTTATTATTATGCATAGATGGACTTATGGTAGGTGTTAGGCATGGATTGAGTCAGGTCATGAATTTAGGCATGATGGAGTCAGGTCATGGTTTTAGGCATGAATTGAGTTAGGTTTTGGTTTAGGCATGGATTGAGTTAGGTTTTGGTTTAGGCATGGATTGAGTGAGGTTGTAGGCATGGATGGATGAGTCGGTAATGGATTTAGGCATGGATTGAGTTAGGTTTTGGTTTAGGCATGATGGAGTCAGGTCGTGGTTTTAGGCATGGATTGAGTTAGGTTTTGGTTTAGGCATGATGGAGTCAGGTCATGGTTTTAGGCATGGATTGAGTTAGGTTTTGGGTTGTAATTCATTAATTTTTGCAATGAATGATGATATGGGTCATTTTTAAGATGTTTTATAATACATGCATGATGTTGGTAAAGAAATGGTAATCAAAATAAATGTATGTTTTGATGATGATAAAAATGTGAAGCAATTTGTCGTTTGTTTGGTTTAATTTCCAATTTTTGATATAAAAAGGAAACAAAGTAGGGTAGAATGTGATTTAGGAAAATGAAAGATGAATTGGTTAGGGTAGAGAGTGGCCGAAGCTAACCTCCAAGGGCCCCATGCCCATGGAGTGCTACCTACATAGTCCCAACGAAAAGGGACCTCAAGCCGATGTAGTTCTCCCATAAGCTAGGGAAGAATATGAGGAGGTATGAGAATGAGTTGGTAGGTTTTAGGCATGGTTTGGGTTTAGGTCTGTTAGGTGTGGGTGAGTTGTGGGAAACTTGGTATAGGTGATTTTGATTGTGGTAGAAGAAGAAGATTACCCAAAGGTAAGCATCGAGGACCAAGTCCTGTATAAGGTAATCAATACGTAATAAAGAAGGTTAAAAGATAAGAGGGGGCAAGAAAGCCACCTGATTGGTGAGGATCATAACTAGTGGACCATACCGTAGGTAGGCTAGTGAACATAAGACCCTAAAGACTTTGCATGAGTGATTATCCTAAAGGTGAATAATAGTCACATGATCACCAAATGTCACAGTTCCAAGAGGTCCCTTGAGGCGGTAGGAAATGGGAGTGCGAATGGTGAGAGGGATGAAAGGTGGTTAATTTTTATATGGTATGAGGTAGCATGCTCTT
Source organism: Taxus wallichiana var. yunnanensis (assembly GCA_018340775.1). Taxonomy (NCBI): domain Eukaryota; kingdom Viridiplantae; phylum Streptophyta; class Pinopsida; order Cupressales; family Taxaceae; genus Taxus; species Taxus wallichiana. The sequence goes on along the minus strand of CM031242.1, from coordinate 756,929,673 downwards.
TGGGCAAGAGATCCAAGGTCACAATGGGAAAGTCCATGACTAAAAGGCTTTTATGTTTTGACTGATATTTGAGATAGACTGATCGATGCGGGAAGTCTATATGGGATGAGGAAATTAACTCCTTGAGGTCTTCATGAAGCTGATCAATGCGGGAAGCTTCAATTCTCTCTCTCTTTTTTTTTTTTTTTTGAAAGAGCTTTACATAGTTGTCCTTCGAGGGAGCAATCTATTTATAGCAGCGATTGTAGAGAGAAAGATGTCCTTTTGAGGGAGTCATATTTTTATTTTCGAGTTTGACTCAAGGAGTTGATCCCATGTGAGGGCTTTTAAGTCATGGACAAGACCAAGGTGAAGAATAGGATTCTTGTTTAGAAAGTAGGTGAAATGACCATGGGATCTCATCTAAAGGTAGATAAAAGTATCCATGAGAATCATGCTATGTGCAGTGTTGGTACACATATTTAAGAGAAGATAAAAAGTGATGGGTACACACATGATTCTTATTTAATCATTGGTGATGGCATAGGAAGTGGATAGCGCTCAAGGGATGAGCATGGAAAGAGGTAAAAAGTGAGGTAGGACTAAAATTCAATAGTAGAATGGTCAAGATGCAAGGCATTAAGGGGCTCAGGTTCGGGTTTACCATCGAGTGAAGATAAATGATAAGCACCTGATCCATAAGTATGGGTCACGATGTATGGTCCAAGCCAATTAGGAGAAAATTTTCCCCATGTTTACTTTTTTCTGCTTTAGTTACATGTTGATTTTCTTTTAGGACAAGATCACCAACGTGAAAGGTTCATTCATGGACACATTTATCATAGGCACGTTTGATACATTTTTGGTAAACTTGAAGGTGGTCAAGAGCATTAAGATGACATTCATCTAATAACTCAAGTTGTGCTAAATGGTCCTGACGAAAGTCATCATCATTGAGCATGTCATGGAGAGAAATGTGGAGTGAGGGAATCTGACTTCGAGAGGTAGAACAACCTCTATACCATAGACCGAGAAAAAAGGTGTGTGGCAGTGGAAGTATGAATACTAGTGCGGTATGCCCATAGGGTGAAAGGAATGTGCGTATGCCAGTCCTTCCCAATATCATTAACCACTTTCATGAGAATTTTGTTCAGGGTTTTGTTAGTGGATTTAGCTTGGCCATTGGTCTATGGGTAATAAGGTGATGAGAAACTTAGCTAAATGCCAAAGGCATCACAAAGTTTTTACAATGTTTTATTTTTGAATTGTTTTCCATTATCAATGATGAGGCGATGAGGAACACCAAAGCAAAAATGATGTGATGATTGATGAACTCACATATTTTCTCGGCTTTTGTGGAGATGAGTGGTATGGCTTCAACCCATTTTGTGTAGTATTCGGTAGCGGTGATGATCCATTGATGGCATTGGGAAGAATGGGGATTGATCTCTCCGACAAGATCCAAACCCCATTGAGAGAAGGGCCAAAGGTCACGGGTGACCTGTAAGGCATGACTGGGTGTATGATGAAGGTTGGCATGTTGTTGGCATTTGACACAATGCTTGATGTAGTCACAACAATCATGGTTAAGGGTCGGCCAATAATAGCCTAGGTGAAGAATACACTTAGCAATAACAAGGCCACTGAAGTGACCTCCACATATGCCATCATGAACTTCCTTGATGGTATAAGGAATTTCAGAAACTCATGAGGCATCGTAAGAGAATACCATCAAAGTTGTGCTTATAGAGGAGGCCCCATGATGATGACATAATGAGAGACCTTTTAAGAAAAGGCACATTGTCCATTACGGGTGAGGTCGGGAGGTAAGAAGGAGAGAGAAAGATAGTCTGAGTATTGTTTATACCAAAGGTCACTTGGGTCGGGGGTAGAAACGATTTCGATAGAGTAAACATCATGAGGTAAATAAGAGGGTGATTGGAGTCATTATACGGTGACAAATATTTTAGAATCGGCAGTGAAGTGGGTATTTGAGAAGCCAAGCAGGCCATGGTATCTACAAATTTGTTGGTTGAACGGGGATGGTTTGAAGGGCGTAGTAGTCAAAGGTGGTCAAAAGTATGTCTACGTGATGTTTATACTTTTGAAGTGTCTCATTATGACATTGGTATATACCATTGACTTGGTTTATGACCAATTGGGAATCACCAAAGATGTTGATGGATTTGACATCCAAGGCATAGGCAAGCTTGAGACCTAATACAAGCGCTTCGTATTCAAAATATTATTTGTACAATCAAAATCTAGTTTGAAAGACAAAGGCATGGGTTCACCATCAAGAGGAATGAGGATAACACCAGCCCCACCCCCACGCTGACACTTGGAACCATCAAAGAAGAGTGTCATTTGGTAAGTGGGTTATCTAGGGAAAGGGTAGCAATTGACTCATCTGGAAAGTCAAAATTAGAGGGTTGATCCCCGAAATAGGTGCATCATCCAATTGGTCGGTGATAGCTTGGCCCTTGATGGACTTTTGATGAATGAATTTGAGGTCGAGGTCAGCCAAAAGCATAAGCCAGCATGTGTGGCACATGTTGATTTTGGTAAGGTTTGGCATACATGAAGTGTAAGGGGTCGTGTTGGTCACAACATAGGTTTTGTGGCAATGAAAACTAAGGCTAAGAAAAGTTTTTTTGGGATGGGTGTATCGGGTTTCATAGTCCAAAAGAGTATGGCTTATGTAATAAACCACTTCTCTCTGTGTTGTTCATCACGATGAGTGAGCATGGCCCCCAAGGAGTGATCGGTAGCTGAGATGTATAGGTAGAAAGGGTTGATCGTCTTTAGGTGGAATGAGTATGGGTGGTTGAAGAAGGTATTGTTTTAAGGCCTCAAAATTTTGTGGCAATCATCATCCCATTTAAAGGAGACATCCTTCTTGAGAAGATGATGAAATGGTTGACACCGATTAGACAATTGTGAAATGAAACGATCAAATAGACTACAACTTACCTTATAGGCTACGAGTTGCCTAAGGTTAGTGGGTGGAGGCATTTCAAGAATGGCCTTGACTTTAGTAGGGTCAACTTCTATACCACGTAAGGAAATGATAAATCCCAAGAGATTTCCTGAGAGAACCACGAAGACACACTTCTTGGGTCAAGGTGGACACAAATATTTAATAAGGCGGTCAAAGATGGTTTTTAGGATGGCGAGGTGCTCGAGCGGCATTTAGATTTGGCCAAGATAGATCATCCACGTAATCTTCCAATATATGATGCATGATGTCATGGAAGATATAAGTCATAGCCCATTGATATGTGGCACTAACATTTTTAAGGCCAAAAGGCATGACTCGATAGTAGAAGGTCCCCCAAGGGTGATGAATGTGATTTTGTGTTGATCTCTCTGGGCAAGCAAGATTTGGTTATAACCCGAGAAGCCATCCATGAGTGATAACATCTCATGACCAGTGGTAAGGTCAACCATAGCTGGTCAATACCAGTAGAGGAAAGTCATCTTTTGGGCAAGCTAGATTGAGGTCACGAAAATCCATGTGTAAATGTGGAGTCCCCTATCACCTTAGTGATAGGGACAATGTTAGAAATCCAATGAGGATAATCAATGGGTAAGATGAAGGAAATGGAAAGAAGGCACTGAAGTTATTCTTTGATGAGAAGGGAATGCGAGGGTGCATTTTCCTCAACTTTTTTTGATGGGTTTGGCATCGGGAATGGTTACGATATTGTGGACCACTATGGTGGGGTCAATACCAGGCATATCTCGTAAGACCAAGAAAAACATGGTTATGATCTTTGAGAAAAGAAGTGATGGCTTCCTGTTTAGCAACATCTAAAGATTGACCGATCTTTAGGATGTGCGGGTCATCCTGAGTATGAATGTTGATTTTGATAGTTGATTCATTCAACATGGTTTACATCTTAGATGGTAGCCGATGAATATATGATTCTTCTACGCACCAAGGTAGGTGAGTATAGATTCATCATCCTGACATTGAATGATGTTAATCAAGGTGTATCATCGTCGATCATTTCAGGTACAGAAGGGAAGAGAGAAGGGAGCCTCGCCCTCATGTTGATAAGTCAGAGGCCCCAAGGAGATGGTGTTTATGAAAAAAAAGTTAGGAGGAATGGATTTGGATCCATCGACTCCGTTGGTGAAGATGGTGATGGTGGTGACGAAGGTGAAAAAGGGCTGATGTCTTCAATGAGCTCAACGTGGGCCTTCTTGGTAGGTGGTTCAAAAAGCCATACCACTATGGTCATTATGCTTGTGAGTAGTACATGGAATAATAGTATGGTGGCCTTGCTCATAAAATCCAAAACAAAACCCTTCCACGCACATCGGTGCAAGAAGGTGTGGGTGAAACAACGGTGATTGGTGAGTGACTAGAGATCGGTGGAAAATGGGTGAGTTTTTGATGGTGGTTCAGGTGTGTAAGTTGTAGTATCAAGTCCCCCATAGGTGAGATTGGTACGAAGGTGGGGAGGACCATAAAGGAGGCATTCTCCTATACGGTGATCATAACAAGGGTGTTGGTGAAGACTTCCATACTCTTGTGGAGTAAGGAATGTGTTGACACTATATAGGTGATACTCCCCCAGAGTGAGGCATTGAAAAATGCCTTCCAAGGGATCGGTGGTTGGTATGTGGGTAGCCGAATAGATGATGTGGTAGAGGTCATCTCGGGGTGGAACTAATGAATTGGGAGGCCGATGGTTCATTTGTGGAGGTTGTGGCAGTGGTAGGAATGGAGGATGTAGGTGTGGTTAAGGTAGCGGCTGCACTGGTGAGGGAGGTGTAGGTGACATGGTAGTGGTTGTGGAGGTAGATGCTTTGATGGGTATAAGCACGTCATTGGGTCGGTAAAGCATGTTACAAGTTTTGAAAGGTGATGGATCAGCTGAATGGTATAGGTGTGTCCTTCATGCTCAAACTTCACACAACAATGCAAAGTGGAAGGAACACAACCCATGACACAAATCCAGGGTCTACCAAGCAACAGTTATATTGAAATTCCCCCTCCAAGATGTAAAATAACTCTAGAATAGTGTGGGGGCCCATGAACGTGGAGGATGATAGTTCCTAGTGTAGAGGTGATAGCATCATTGAATGAACGCAACATGACAAGATGTTTATGCATGTAATTGTTAGGTATGCACATTTGAGTGAATGCATGGGATGAAATGATATTAATGCTAGCACCCCCATCGATCATGACACATCGTACACGTATATCATCAATGTGGACATAGATGAAGAGAGTTGGGTTCTGGGTCATCTTGTTTGGTGTGGTGCAATCTCTTCCTCTAAGAAGATAAGGAGGCTACTTGATGAGTAGGTTGAGGTGTGGATAAAGGTGGTAATTTGGTGAGAGAGGCTACATGATGGGGTGTGATAATGGAGGCTATGGGTGTAGGGTCATTGGGTAAAACCTCAATAGATTACAGACCTCCATGAGAGCTTGACGATGGGATTTCAAGGTTTGGATGAGGTCATATAAGGACATTTTGAGGGGGGATTGGTGTAGTTATTTGAGCATCACACGGTGTGTGACCCCATTAGAAATAGGATATGTGGGGCCATGATAGTGATTTTAGGTGTGGGTGTAGATGGTATGTTGGGTATAGGATTGGTTGGTGAGTCAATTTCCTTTTCCTTTCCTTTTTCCTTCTGAGTATGGGTAGTAACGTGGATCATGTTGATCTAAGGTGGGGAGGTAGGCAAGGTAGGTGAGCCATGAAAGGTATAATGACATGAAGGGAAAAATCCTAGTGGTGGAAGGAACTTTGTGGGATGAGCTGGGCACATCGACATTTGGGTGGAGGTTTGGTGAGGTCATTGATGCAAAACATGTTAATTTCAAACCTTTGGGGTGGCTCTAGGAGTTGTGGAGGTCTCGGTCATTGAGTGGGAAATGAGGGAAAAACTATGGGAATGGGTGTTGGTGAAATGGGGTCGTCATCAAGAAGGTCATCATCATCAAAGTTTTCTTCGAGAGGACACAACCTTGATAAGAATTGTTTTTAAAGCTTTAAAGTTCTCTACATTGTGTCCTACGCACATGATGGTAGGCACAAATTTTGGTGTCATCAAACCCTTGGCTTGGATTTGAGAGGTCTCCATAGAGTTTAGACACCTCTCGTATACCCATTAAAACCTCAAAAAGCCCACTTTTGGCATAGGACCCTACTACCTTATCATAATGGGAAGTAAAGGTGGGTTTGGGTGTAGGCATGGAAAAAAGGAACCCCACTGTATTTACATTTCTAGATAATGATAGGGTGCATCGACATTGGTATGACTTTAGGCATTGGCTCATGTTTGTTTGGGTAGGGGTATGGTTCAAAATTTTGAGTTCAAGTTTGTCCCTTAACATTATACCCAGTAATTTTTTTTTTTTTCCTTGTGGTTATCTTCTTGAGAAAGGTGATATGAACTTGCACATGAGATCTAGAGGGAAATCATTTGACCTTGGTGGATTCTAGCTTACCCATGGGATTAGATCTAATTCTTATGTGTTTTTATGGTGAGATACCCAAATCATTTTAAAATAATCTTGAAGCATAGGATTTACTTTGTTTACAACATTAAATTGTTTAAAGGTATGGGTGGTAAAGATGTTATAGATGTGGGAGGAAGTCACCATGGGTGCTTGGGTTGATCTAGGTTTTCTATGCTAGTAGTTCACTACCTATATGTTATTTAATTCCTTCTCGGTGGTCATGTTTTTAATTATATAGTTCCTCCTAGAAAAGGAAGCTCAAGATGGACGATCAGGGTGAATTGAGGAAGGTCATGATCATGCAGGTTGGGTAGTATGAGATTTATGGGGTTTCCCATCATGTCCCGGGTTTGAAAAGGTATTCCCTCCTTGAAGGATTACCTATCTAGTTTGATGGCTGTTAATGCTTCTAAGAAATGATCCCTAAGAAAAAAGGTGATACATTTTGGGATGATGTAAGGACCCATCCGGGTTCCTTACATTTCATTCAGGTCCTAGGTCCCAAATTGTGTGTTTTTTTCCATTCTAAAAATCATACAACTAATTTTATTCTTTGGTAATCCGTTCTTCTTTCTATTTTCTGGAAACTTTTTTTTCGTAATAGTTAAAAGGAATCATTTCTTCATTTTTTTGCATTATAGTGAAAGAGCATCCCCTTTCTCTTCATCTATTGTGATCATCCAATTTCACGGCATTTTCGATTTGGGTTTGGGTCATTACCATGCGCATTTCATTCTAGTTTATCTACATTAAAAGCTCATATTAATTGAGGAACCAATGATCACCTAGATGTAAAGTCATTACCGGGATCCTCGATGGTTGGAGAAAATGGGTTCTCCTATAGAAAAGACTGATGGGTGTCCTTTTGGATCTTTCTGCTCCTTTGTGGATAACCTCACAAAAACATTCAAAATACATACATTCTTAAACAACATATTTCCTGGGAAGAAGCCAAGGTGAAATGTTTTGATCACATGATCATGATACAGTGGCACCTTCAGGTGAAAGGTGTTCAAGTCATACTGGGTGAGCGAAGCCCACCCCCATTCATAACATACCCAGAAGACCTCACCTTTTAGATCTTTTCTTCATGGAAGCCATCCTCACAAAAAAGGTAATCTATTTCACAATTCATGTGTTAATCTCTAAAAATAGCATAATCTACACAAACATAATAGAGGCCTCTCCGCATTCCTAGGATCACATTTTCTTAAAATGTGTTTTTCTTGGCTTATGTTTTGAGGTGAGAGATCACGTTCATCACTTTTTTTGTTCATCCTTACTTACATGCATCCTCATCATATTTGGTGATTCAATTTCACTTGAGTGTGCCCTTTACTCAATATCATTATCATTCCTAAATTATGCGATTCTACATCAGATTTTAATTCACAACCACTTTTTTCATCGTTGTCAAATTCACATTTTGAGGTTGGTGTATCGTTGTTACCTCTAACTCGCCATCGGTGTATACCCCATTAGAAATAGGCATGTGGGGCCAAGTCCTTTTTTTAGGTGGAAGGACATTTTTATTTCACTTTATTCCATTTTCATAGTCTCTCACATCTTTGTCATCATTCTCATTGACATTTTAAAATATCCTGTTGATCTAAGGTGGGGATAGGCAAGGTTTTGACCCATGAAAGGTTTAGTCATTGTCTAAAATCCCATCATGGTGGAAAGGAACTAGCACCGGTTATGAGATGGGAACATTGCACAGTTTTCCCTAATCAGGTCATCGGTTAGCCCATTTCACATTCCAAAATCATCTTGGTCCTTTATCCAATTTTTATCACTATTCACTAGGTAGTGAGAGAAGAGCTTTGTAGCATTTATGAAATGAAGCCCTCTTGATCAATACTAGTTCACATGGTGCTGACACTTCGAGACAAACCGCAAAAAACCCTTTGTATTCCATGCCGCTTTCAACCACTCCCACCTAGTCCTTCACCACCTTCTGATTTTATCACAAATTTTGGATCCCATCCAACCCTTTGGTTTGGATTTGAGTGGGTCATAAGGTTTGAGATGTGGTAATGTGATGACAAAGTTTCAAGGACATTGGTTAAGATTTTGACATAGAACCCTCCCCACCTTGGATAATGGGAAGTGAAGGTGACCTTTCCCAATCATCCAGGACTCGAGGAATGCCAAGGGGGAATAGTTTGAGATATGGTTTTAGGTGTTGGTGTGATCTTAGGTGTTGGTCATGTTTGTTTGGGTAGGGGTATGGTAGAAAACTGAACAGGCCTTTGTGGGTTGTTTTGACTACCTTATTGGAGGGCGGGGATTTTTTTCCTTAGGTTGGACCTTCTTGGGTAAAGGTGATATGAGAACACGAGATCTAGAGGGAAAGACGTAGATGGTGGAAGAGGGCGCATTACCCATGGGGATAACGGAGGTGCTTTGTGAAGGTAGATGGTATAGGTCGTGCCAGAGGTGTAAGGGAAAGAGACTGAAGCATGTTGTGGGTAGTGAAGGGGTGATCGATGGTATTAGAGGTATGGGTGGTAAAGATGTTGCAGATGTGGGTAGAAGTCGTGGCGGGTGCTTGGGTATGTTTGAGGTTTTAATGGTGGAATGGGCTATTGTGTTTTTAGTTTATCGGTGGGTGGAGGTTTCTTAACCATGTTAGAAGGGAGAGGTCCTAAGACGGATGAGAGGGTGAAGGTGAGGAAGGTGTGATTGGTGGGGTTAGAAGTATTAGATTTATGGGGTGGATCTTTTGTTTGGGTGTCGAGAGTAGGTTTGGTATTGGCCTTGGAGGATGTAGCTAAATCTAATTTGATGGGTGATGAGTAAGGTTTGGTGGTTGGGATGACCCTAAGGTAGTGTTGGGTTTAGAGAAAAAGATGATGTGTAGTGTAGGCTTGGGTGTAGATGTGCGTTGGGTTATGGGTAGGGGTGTGGTTTGAGCCATGAGAGGTGTCGTGGAAGAATTTGTGATAGAGGTGGTTGTGTTGGTTCAATTGGCTGAAATATTTTTTCGGTAGATAGTGGAAGTGTCAATAAGTGACATCTACATTTTCATTGAGATAGGAAGCAGAAGACGCCCCCAAAGTAAGGCTCTATCCACATAATCTAAGTGATAAGCTAAGTGTGAGAATGGAACATTTGTAGGTGAGGTTGATGAGGACCTAATGGAAATTCCCATAAAATTTTTCTTAGAGATGGGGAATTTGCTAGCTTTGGCTTCCGTGGGTAAGAGAGCCAAAAGTAAGTCTGCATAGGATCTTAGGTAGCTGATGGAGAATGATCACCTAGAGGAAAAGGTATTTCTACTAGATCCTTGATAGGTGGAGGAGAAAATGGGTGCTCCTCTATAGGTGGAGGAGATGATGGGTGTTTCTCTGTAGGTGGAGGAGATGATGGGTGCTCTTATGGGTGGAAGAGATAAACACATATCCTCCCTGGACTAAAGAAGTACTATGGGTGATGGTTCCCTAGGTGGAGAAGCCAAAGGTGAAATAGTTTTGATATTAATGGAAGGCTCCTCCATGGGTGAGGAAGGAGGTGAAAGGTGTTCCTCTATGGGTGGAGGAATAGGTGAGGTGGATTCAAGTGTAGGTGGAGGACTTTGGCTAGGATTTCCTTGATGGAAGGAATATGAGGTAATTGGGCAGTAGTGGGTGTATCACTGAAAATAGCATGGACCTCGCGGGTATGACTATCATGAGTTGAGGTCTCTCCCATTTGATCAGAAGAAGGGGCATGATTAGGAAAAGGTTTCTTGAAGATATGTAGGTTTTGATTGGCAGTGCATTAGGATTATCCAAGGTTAGCTCACCTTTCTTGAGCATTTCTTGGACAATTTTTTTGAAAGTGATGTAAATTTCCATCACTATGACCCTTTACTCGATGATAATTGTAGAAATCATGCTCTTTATACCATGCGGGTGTGGGGTGAGCAGGTCAAAACCGGTGTGTGGTTTCACGGGAGGAAGGGTGATGGCCCTAGCTTTGATGAGCTTCTCTAAGATAGAAGAATAAGGTTCCCCAATTGGGGTATACTTCCATTGTTCCCTTCCTGAATTGAAAAGTCTAAATGGGTGAGAGATTAGATGAGGGGCTAGCCTAATTTGATGGATGAGCTAGGCCGACTTTTTGAGTACCACTACGTTAGCGGTCCCCTTGGCCTTTGAATAATTGTTCTATGGTTTTGAAGAAGAGGTATCATTTGACTTGAATTCTAGTTCTTATTATGTAATTAGATTTTCTTCTCTTCAATGGCCTGAATCTCAAGCTTTTGTGCCATGGTGAATGCTTTGTCAAGGTTCGGGTTTGGACCTATAGAGTCGTGAGATATGCCTAGCACAAGCCCGTGTGAAGAGTTTGATGAGTTTGGTTTGTAGTAGTTGGAATGTGAGTTGATTGATCGGCTATGCCAACGAGTAACAAAATATATGATGGATTCATCATCATACCATGACACATAGAGTAGAGGTCACCATGGTAACCTTTAATTAATATTAATGGAGAAGTGATCTAAGAAGGCTTGGGCTACCTAATTAAATGAGAATATAGAGTGTCTAGGTAACCCACTATACCAATCTAATGTGGGTCCAGTCAAAGACATGGGAAAGGTCCTCAAGAGCAAAGCATCATCATGGGTGATTAGATAACACCCGTGTTTGAAAGACCACAAATGTTGTTGCGGGTCTTCTTTGCTATTGAAATGGTTGAATTTAGGCATTTCCCAATGTAAGGGATATGGATGGATAGGAATGGATGGGTGTATAGGCTCATTAAAAATCTCATCATAGGTGAGAGTGTTGCATGGGAGCCAGAAACCGATGCCTCCAATGTCTACATCTTGTCCATCATTAACTTGATTAGGTCATTGGTAGGTTGTGATGGATGGGTGACTCCTGTAGCGTAAGAGGGTTGGTGTTGGGCATATAACAAGGGTGGCATTCCAGTATATGGTGTTTTTGTATAGGTAGATTGAGAAGAAGGTAGTGAAATAGGGGTATGTACCCAAAGTGAATAATAGATGAAATAGAGGCTACTGATAGTATGTATATGGAGGTGGAAGGGTCATGGTGACCCTAGTGGCAATGGGGGCTAAAGATTACGGAATAGAAAGGATGACGTTTTGAAAAGGGGTAGGGGTCACCAACACCGGGGGTGGTAGTGTAGCTACGGGTATATGCGAGACAATAGGTGTGGATGAGGTTGTGTTCTGGGTGGTTGGCGAAGGTATAGTGGATGTGGTGGGTGTAATGATGTAGCAGATGTGGTCATAGTGGGTATAGGGCCTAGCTTGAAAAATGACTGGGGTAAGATAGATGCGAGAGCAACACGAAGCTAGATGGGGCTGACGCAGAGTGGGAATGAGAGTTAGGGGATAGATATGGGCATGTCGTATATCAACTGACCTGAGGCATCTCGAGTGGACGAGTGGGAAAGGTAAAACTACAAGGTGGTAGGATTTTGGTCAAGGAGTCAGTGTGAAATCCTCATCTCTAGTGGAAATAGAGATAGGTTGGATAGGTTCCATGGTGGTGATAAAATGGAATGTGGTGAAGGGCTAGGTGGGAGTGGTTGATAACTAGTGTGGAATACGAGGGTGTTTTTTTGTCGATGCATCAGTACCATGTGAATAGTACTAACGTGGTAAGACTGCTTTCTGTAAATGACATAGAAATACAACACATAATAGGATAAATAGGTGGTGGTAGGTGAATTGGGGTTAAAATGTCAGTTGGAAAATGACACAGGCTAATTAATGTCGGTTAGGTTAAACCGACGCCGGTCACAGGTAACCACTACTGCCATCACTGTGGAAAGTGGAAAATTGGTCAAAAACAAGGTATAAGGCCAAATTTTCTAGGTATGCAAAATGCTGATGGGACTTACCAGGTCAATGGATATGATAAGAGTGACAGAGACTCTAAAAACTAACGAAGGGGAATAGGTGTCCTTTTTTGGTTGGTTAACAAAAAGAACAGTTAACCGAAATCGGTTGGGTAAAACTAATGACGGTCAGAGGGTAATTGATGACGACGATTGCTGGCCAGACACACTAGTTACTTATGAAATTGAAACAACGATGAAGAAAATGTGGTTGTGAGTTAAAATTAAATGTGGAATCAAACCCAAAATTTTGAGAATGATGAGAATAAGGTCTAGGCACACTCAGATGAAGTCTGGAATACACCAACTATGATGAGGAGCATGCAAGGGGAAAATAAGAAAATGAAGAACGTGACCTCTCACCTCAAAATGTAAGCCAAGCAGAAACACTAAGAAAAATATGATCCTAAGAGTGCTTTTTCTATTATGTTTATTTAGCTTATGCTATTTAAGGACTGACTCATGAACTATAAAATAGAGTTTTTGGTGAGGATGGCTTCCTACGAAGAAGGATATCTACAAGGAGAGGTTTCAGGTATGTTATGGTAGGGGCGGGCCATCCTCTGATGGGGTACTTGGATAGAGATAACCAACGGGGTGCCCACTATGTGTTGTGATCATGTGATCACCTACAACTTCTTCCGGGTGAGATGTTGTTTAAGAATGTGTATATATTTTAAATTTGTGATGTTTGGATAAGACTCAGAGAGAGAAAAAAAAGGAAGTGCTTTTCTATGATTTTTTATCAACCATCAGCTGGGAATGACTTCCAGCATATAGGTTGCCCTCAATTAATGTGAGCTAATGCAGAAAAGTAGAATGAAATGAAATGATTTTTAAACCCAAATCAAAATGTAGAATTCAATGCCAAAAATAGATGAACAGGAGAAAATATGATCTTTCACTAATGTGATACTAATGAAAGGGAAGAAATGTTCATTTTAAGCACCAAAATAAATATTTCTTTTAGACAATAGAAGAGAAGAAGGTTCCAGGGAGAAAGTTTAATGTAAGAACTTTTTAGAAAAGAAACAAACATACAACGTTTTCACCTAGAAATGAAAGAATGCAAAGAACCTTGAATGGGTCCCACCGGGCGTGCCAAAATGTTTCACCTGATTCTAGATGCATTTCTTTGAATGTTGACAAAATAGATAAGGGTAATGGGCTAGGAGGAATACCTATTAAGATTCCAGTTGTAGGTTATTGCACACGTATGACTTCTGAATCCACAACTGATCGTGAGAGATTCCTTTTTGCTTGGAGGAACTACCTAAAATGGAACACAATACCACCAAATAAAAGTTAAACAATATATGTAGTGGACTGCCTAGTGTGTGCTAGATCTAGGAAGTGTGATACTTCCTAGATGGCTATCAATCCATTGTTTAAAATAACTTAATGCAAACAAGAAAGGAAATCCTACTGTAGTTAAAATGATTTAGGTATCTCATTTGTCTACAATAAGATAATTCATTCACAATAGGCGAGAGCTATGATTGATTCTGAAGGTCAAGGTCTCTCGCCAGTACCGGTACTCGGGTCGTGGTAAATTTTTGGTCTGTTTTGGGTATTTGATGGAGGTTTTAAGCTCTGATCTTGGTTTCTAGTCAAAAACAAAGAGACCAATGTTAGTCTGGTATGACCGATATCAATTTAGGTTAACCAAGGCGGTTGTGGGGTAATCAGGCGTCGGTATGGTTGGGGTATAGGAAAATCAATAAAAACTTGGCAAGGTGATAGATCTAAGGCTAGATGAATAGGAAGGGCAATGGCAAGGTTTATGTCGATCTTGGTGTAGACACTAAAATTAGGTCACACTCTCCTTTGGTCCCTCGACAAACAAACACCCTTCATCACATTCACCTAGCCATGGCCCTCTTAACCCCACTAATATTAATTTAATTAATTAAATTAAATTAATTCTTTATCCTCACTTAGTTATTATTTAAATATGTTAATTTAAATAATATGCACACATACACTTCACCTAGACACCTCACCAAGCCAACTCAACGTAAGACCTTAGTAAATTTCCATAACTAACTAAGACTTACCCAAACCCTAAAAATAAATGCCTACATTCTCTCTAACCACATTCCCACATGCTTACAAGAAGCTTCTAGTCTAATCCATGGGTTAGTGGCATGGGATCCAAGGAAATCAAGAGGATCTCCCTAGTTTAGTAAACCTAGGAAATCTTGCCTTGACCGATGCCGATACCCCTAACCATTGCCGCTTAAGACGGAACTACCGTTGGTTACCCTTTTAACCCCCAAAAACCTTATTCTCAAGTTTGGTAAAAGTTTGGAGAAAGATTGGGAAAGTTGGTGAACATTAGCACATTCTAGCGAGAACACGCATGCAAGGAAGGAGATCAAACATCTTGTCTTGTATGCATGCCATCCCAACAATGATCTCGATCTAACCAAGCAAAGAGGATTGTACATGCGCACCATGTAGAAACTTTCCTTCAGTTAGTGATCACCTGCAACCTTCAAATCCTCTCATTAGCACCTCCATCCCTCACTCACAAGCATTCAGGACCAAAATCCATGTAAGTAAACATTATACTTCTCTAGTTCATTCCATTTCATCATTATATTATCATCTTTTGTTTACCTAGCCAACCATTGACCTCATCCAACACTCACCCATCTATATACCCATTAAAAACTCGCCAAATCATCCAATACCTCATCCCAACCAACCAAAGTCCTTTGTGTAATCACAATGGAGACCTAAATCTCATTCGATGGCATTCCCATAACTCCACAATAACCGACACCGATTACACCTAACCGCTTTCGGTCACCCTTAACCAACATCGGTCTCTCGTATTTGACCATATAACCCGCAGCAAAGTGACTATCCACCTAATTCCCTCTCACCCCCATTCACCTGTGATCTACTTGAGACCTCTGTTAGACCTACAGACCCGAATCGCTTATTTGACTTTGGATCCTATTCTAGCCTAGCCTGTTAGATTAGATCTATTTCTTATTGTGTTTTAAGTGAGATACCCGAATCATTTCAAATTACAATAGGTTTTACCTTATTTACTACATTAAATTGTTTAAAACAAAGGGACCTGATGACCATCTAGGAAGTATCACGCTTCTCGGATGTAGCACACGCTAGGCGCTCAACGCATAAATTGTTTAACTTTTTTTTGGTGGTCTTGCTTTGCATTATAGGTAGTTCCTCCTACACAAAATGAAGCTCTCACAATCAGTCATGGATTTGAAAGTCATACGTGCACAACAACCCAAAACCAAATGCTTTGAATGTATTCCTCCTATGCCCATTACCCTATCTATTTCCTCAATACTTCAAAGAAATGATATAGAATCGGGTGAAACATTTTGGCACACCCGGTGGGACCCATCTGGGGTTCCTTTAATTTCATTCATTCCTAGGAAAATTTGTGTGTTTGTTTCCCTTCCGAAAATTATACACATTAATTTTCTTTCTTGGTAACCCACCTTTTCTTTCTATTTGCTCTAAAGGAAACCTTTCTTTTGGTGTAATTAAAAAGAACCATGTCTTTATGTTTTCGCATTATAGTGGAAGAGCATCCCTATTCCTCTTCATCTTATTATGTCATCCAACTTCACACTTCGATTTGGGTTTTAAAATAAGTGCATTGCATTCGATTTATCACATTAGGTCACATTAATTGAGGGCAACCTATACGCTGCAAGTCATGAGCAGCTGATGGTTGACAAATGAACTGTAGAACACACTTTCTTTCTCTTTCTCTCTCTTTGAGCCTTACCAAACCTCACAAAAATTGAAAATACACACATTCTTAAACAACATCTTACCTGGAAGAAGCTGTAGGTGATCACACGATCACGACACAAAGGTGGACACCTGACCTTGCTGCTCTGTCGAGTCATACTTTAGGGTGAGGCCCGCCCCCACCATAACATACCTAAAACCTCACCTTTTAGATCTCCTTCTTCATAGGAAGCCATCCTCACCAAAAAATTCTATTTCACAATTCATGTGTCAGTCCTTAAATAACGTAAGCTAAACAAACACAATAGAAAAGACACTCTTAGGATCACATTTTTCTTAGTCTTTCTACTTGGATTGCATTTTTTGAGGTGAGAGATCACGTTCTTCATTTTTATTGTTCATCCTTGCATGCTCCTCATCACAGCTAGTGTATTCTAGCTTCACCTGAGTGTGCCTGGGCCATATCATCATCATTATCAAAATTCTGGGTTTGATTCTACATCAAATTTTAATTCACAACCACTTTTCTTTCATCACTATTTCAATTTCACAAGAATCGTAATCGGTTATCCTTCGATCGTCATCGGTTATACCCAACCGATGTCAGATTCTAGGTCCTTTGTCAACCTACCCAAAAGGACATTTAATTCATTTTCTTCAACTTTTTACAATCCCTCGTCACTACCATCATTCCCATTGAAACGTCAAAACACCATCGATTTGGTATACCCGCCGATTTGACTTTTTACCCGGTTTTTCACCGATTAACCATTTTCTACAAGAACTAGCAATAGTTACCCCTGACCGGCATTAGTTTGCCCAAACCGGCATCAGTTATCCTATTTCACTTTCCAACCTACATTTGGTACCGAATACACCTTTACCATCGATTCACCTGCTCTGTTGTTTTCTTTGTCATTAATAGAGAAGCAACCTCACTTGATCGCAGACTAGTTCACATGGTGCTGACACAAGACAAGCAAACACACTCATATTTCACGCCAATTGTTAACCACTACCACCTAGTCCTTCACCACCTTCCATTTTATCACTAACAATGGATCCCATCCAGCCTATCACTATCACTACAGGAGATTATGAGTTCGCACGACTCTTTGACCAAAACCATACCTCCTTGCTTTACCTTTTCCACTTGTCCACTCGATATGACTTGGGTCGGTTGATATACAACATGCCGATATCTACCCCCCCGAATATCACTCCCACTCCGCATCGGCCCCATCTAGCTCTATATTTCCCGCATCTACCTTACCCCCAGTCATTTCGTAGCTAGGTCCTATACCCGCTATGATTGCCACATCTGCCACCTCCATTACCCCTACCACATCCACCATACCCTTGATAACTACCCAAAATGCAACCTCATCTATCCCTAATGTCTCACACATACCCGTAGCTACACTACCACTTCTTGTGTCAGTGACCCCTACCCCTTTTTAGAACGTGGTCCTTTCCATTCCACAATCATTAGCCCCCATTTCCACTAGGGTTACTGTTATCCAAATCCACCCCCAGGATTGATTTGATAACATACATCAGAATTCTCAAGTCCCAGGAAAATGAATGGATTCAGGGGCAAAAATCATGTTTCTAGGGACCCCTCAGAATTTTTTCTAACTCTCCTGTCTAGGCTGAAAAGAGCAAGCTCTGAGAAAATGCGGAAAAGTTGCAGAAAATAAGCTTGGGCCAGAAAAAATTGTGAAAATCGGCTAAGTCCTTGTCCTAGGAACAGTTGGGACATTCGGATCACCAAGGAGTGGTTCGGCCGAAACGCCTCCAGGTGGCCCGCGAAGCACTGGGACAAGTGGAACAAATGTACGCGAAGGGCGCGAACCGGCCGGTTCGGCCGAAAAGGAAAAGTGGGACAAAGGGACAATCGGGCCGTCGGGACGCGAGGGACGCGGAAAGCTGGTTTGGCCGAAGGAGAAGAAAATGACTAACTGCTCGGGACATTTGGGCCTTGAGGATGCGAACCACCTGGATCGGCTGAAATGGAGAACTTTCGTACTAAGCAGTTGGGACATCTGGGCCACGAGGACGCGAAGGACGCGAAAAGGCGAAGTGGCCGAGAGCAAAGGAAGCCATTTCGGGTGGTTCGAAAGAATTTGTCCCAGATAAAGACCGGGCATTTGGGACAAATGGACGCGAAAGACGCTTAACCGGTGGTTCGCTAAAACGGGAAACTTCAACATAAGGATAAGTGGGACAAAGGGACGCACGGACGTGGATAAATGAGAAACCCGAGCGCCAATCGATCACGCCACGTGTCACTGGAAAAAAAGGAATGAGGAAGCCCATTTTAGGTGGATTGGAGGGTTCTCGTCCCACAAAGCAATGGAACATCTCGGGACAAAAAGATGTGGTGGACGCGAAAGAGCCGGGCAGACAGACAGCGGACTAACCAGATCATGACACGTGTCACAAGGAGAAAATTCCAAAGGTCAAAGGGTGATTTTTGAAGGAAAAGCTTGAGCTAATAAAAAGAAGACACGTGTCCAATGAAGCAGTGAAGGAGAGGGAATTACGTGACCAATCAATGCATGCCATGTGTCATCCAGGTGGCAGAGCGCGGGAAAAATTTTAAAACGCATTTTCACCTGTTTCGTGCCCTAAATCTTCAGATCGACATATCTTTCACTCCAGAGCTCAGATTTGCACGTTCTTTATATCAACGGAAATCTTGTGAAATTCTCTACATGATTCTGGGGTTAATCTTGAGTTTTGGTGTAGTCTAGAGAGAGAAAATTGAGAAATGGCTCGATGCATGTTCATGGCCGTAAGTGACATTTCAAATGACTGTTTAATGCGTAATGGGTCGCATTCTCCTCGTAAATCCGGTCAAAATGACAGGTATGGGTTTGTAAGGTCCCCATGCTGTTTTAATGCATCTCGTAGTCAAAGAGGGATGGGATCCCATGTTTTGTACATTTTCTCGTCCCCTAGGCTCGACCCATGCAATGTAAAAAGCCGATTTGGCTCATTTTTATGGGGGAACATTTATTTGAATAGTGTTGTCCACTCAAAATTTCCCCGTTCTTAAGAAGTCATTTTCAAAAAATTTTGAGTTTAAGTGTTTTTCTCTAAAGTGCCTAAGTCGTGAAATTGAGAAAATCTGCGTTTTTGGGTCATTTTGTGTGATTTTCGGGCCTGTCGGAACTTTTTGTCCCAACTGTCCCAATTTCAAAAGTGCGTTCTGTTCCCCGATCGGCCGAAATCCCCGAAGTTGTTCCATTTTCGGGCCCGTCGGAACTTTTCGTCCCAAGTGTCCCAAAACTTATTGTGCGAGTTGTTCCAATTTCGGCCGAAACACCCGAACCGCGTACTTCACGCGTTTTGTCTCAAATGTCCCAAACTTCTCCGGACCCATTGTAACATTTTCGGCCGATTCGCCCGAGTCGCGTACTTTAGAGCTTTTCGTCCCAAAACTTAAAGTGCAAGTTGTTCCATTTTCACCCGAACCGGCCGAGTCACGTACTTCGAACTTTTTGTCTCAAATGTCCCAAGTTCAAACGGGCCTTTTGTTCCAATTTCGGCCGAAACACCCGAACCGCGTACTTCGCGCGTTTTCGTCCCAAATGTCCCAAATGCATTTGTGCATCTTCTCCCTGCTTCACCCGAATCGGCCGAGCCGCGTGTTTCACGCATTCGCGTCTCACATGTCCCAAGCGTACCAAGTGTCATTCGTGCTTATTTTTCCCGCTCTACCCGAATATCATGCTTATTCAAATTGGTGGGTATGTATTAAATGCGCATTTATGACCTTTCTCTCTCCTAAACGGCTATATAACGAGCATTTACCATTTACATTTTTCGCATTACTTCTATGCTATCTTTTGCTCGAACCCTTGTAATCTGAAAACCTCGCACGTGTATCCCCTCCCTCTGTAATTCCTTTCCGAGTCTGGTTTGCGGCTCTGTCCTCCTAGCTACTATCAATATGAAGATCAAGTTTCAGGGACAGGAACAAATTTCTCCACTTGAGTCTGCCGTTCGTAATATTGGGGACAGCGAAGCTCGTCATCTTGATTTCAGTGATTTTTGGGCAAGAATGGTGGACGCAAACCCTACACCAATGGCGCAGATGATTCACGATAGTGGTTTGGCTTTTGCTGGAGGTTTCCCAATCTCAGTACAGTGTGCTGATACCGTGCTTTCATGCGGAGCTCACTTCGACCCCGCTTCGAGCGAATTGACCAATATACATGGGGAACTCATCACCAAATTGGATGCTACCGCCATTAGCACTGCTTTGAGGATTCCAGAGATGGATAATGCCATAGTCGTTTCCCGGGATCAAGCACAGGCCCTGTTCGACCAAGACAGGTGAAAATATAAGGCACGAGTGGTGAAGTTCTGGCTTAAAAACCCTAGGAAGGGAGCTTCTCGTCTGACCAAAACACTCTTCCGAGTAGATTTCAATGAAGAGTTGTCAGACTTCATAATCTTGCTGGCTCGGGTTATGGGTTTGCCCTCTACCAACGAATTTCACTTCTAGATGTGCCCGCTCATCAGCATGGTGTGCGAAGGAACGCAAAATATCAATTGGGTGGAAATCATAAGCATGAATTTGACGGAGCAGCTGTCCAATGTGCAGCAAACAAAGAAGTTCTATATGACTTCATACCTGATGTATACTCTGGCAGCATCAAGGCAGTGGTTCGGTTTTTCTTATATAGATGCACACAAAGACGATCCAGTATATGCTTACTATCCGCAGTTCACCCTGGAGACCAGCAATCGTAATTTCAGAAGGGTCAATGATGCTTTTACCATGTACATGGTCAGATTGCTCGAAGGTGACACTGCCAGGAGATTTTCAGATGAAGCTATGACTCTAATATCGCACTACGGTGCTTACTTCATCCAGTTCAGGAAATTCTCTTATATCAGGCTCGCCGGCTATGAGGGCGCCCCTCTGAGACTGCCCATGTTCTGCAATGATAAAATGGCCTTGATAGAAATATGCAGGCAACTAGACAAGTTGCACAGAACTTGCAGAGATAAGAAGATTTCTGGCTTGCACTTTCCCATCTCTCTGGGAAACTACACTTGCAAAACAGCCCTGGACGCACAGAACATAGAGAGAGCCCTGGTACCTATCACCGTTCATTTCTTCAAGCCAAGAACCTACTTTGACTTGAAGAAGTTTATTGAACAGAACATCAAGATAATCTACCATCATAGGGCGATATCTGAAAACTACTCACGCGCTTAATCATGCGGATGATTTTGAGGCCAGGAGAAGGCATTGTGGTAGGTTCTCCCTGCAATTGATCCAAGAACTCGGTCTGTACCAAGTTCCTGAAGGTCTCTAGGATGACAACTCTGATCTATACTCGTATGAGTATGAAAATGTGGTTAAGCACACTCCTTTGGAGGACCTGGATTGGAACAGGAAAGAGAGGGATGATCTGGCTGAGATCCTTGCTCCAGTCTTAGTCAGGACTAAGGTCTGGTTTGACAGGATGGTTCGAGAATTCAGGAGGCATTCAGGAGAATCCTCTTCTAAGGATGCTTCAACACCAAGAAGAGAAGCATCTATTCCAAGGTCAGAAACACCAGTGAAGACCCCTCCTGCCTCATCAATACAAGGACCTGCAGCTTCTACTCCTTCTTCATCCACTCAAGTGTACCAGAAGAAGCTCAAGGAGGTTAAGAAGGAGCCTGTGGAAAGTGACCTCAAAGAAAGTAGGCAGAGTTGCCTATGGGACCAGAGAACATCATTGTTCTCAGTGAAAGTGAAGAAAGCGAAGTACCAACTCTTGCAAGTGCTCCTGAAGATCCAGCTGATAAAGATAAAGAAATCCAGAGCACTGAGCTTTCAGGTGATGTTGACTCTTCTGCCGCAATTGCCCCAAGTGCCCCACTCACCTCTCAACTCGAGTCAACAGCTGCGCAGACCTTGAGCGTCATGAGCTCTCTGTCTCTTGGTCCCCTTGCTCCTCCTGTTGATTCCTCTTCCTCTTTTGCGTGGGTGCAACCTTTGGTTGACAAAAGGAAGAGGAAATTTTCCTCTCGGAGTTCAGGGTCAAATTTTGATGTTGTCGCAGCCTTGTTGGGCACCACTCCTTCTCGTGCCAAGAAAGCCAGAACTACTTCCAGAATAGTGTCTGATGCTCAAGGTCAGCAGTTCTTGGAGATTGCTAAGCCTACAGTGGACAAATCAGAGCAAGACTTGCTGGCATCTGACTTGGAGCTCTCGAGAATCCCGATGGGAGAGTCTACCCCTGAAGGTGAAATTCACAACCTCCAGGAAACAGTCACAAGAGTCATTGGGAGGGTAGAGAAAGGGCAACAAACTATTGAACAGTTGGAAGAACAGGCCCAAGTTCTCACAGGTTTCATCAAGTCTCTTTTGTCTAAGGACAAAGTTTTGGACCCTACCCCATTGACTACTCTCCCACCTCCTGTAATTCTAAGCCAAGATGAAGTGCAGAGTATCAAAGATATGCACAAGTATTCTATCTATGGCAGAGCTATTGAAGCCCTGGTGGATGACATGCTTGTTGCTGGATTAAACTTCATCGATGAAGCTTTCAAACTCCACGAAAAGGTGAGCAATGTGCAACTGAAGCTCTCCTCTACTATTGGAATCATTGATAAAGAGCTCAAACTCTGGAGCAGTTGCATAGTAGACCTCCGACTCATGGGACAGGCAGATGAGAACGTTTTGTTGGCGAGTAAAGTCTTTGATGATGCAAAGGATAATCTGTCGAAGTCCTGGGTCTACAGCGTGGAGTGGAAGATCAGAGTCCTGGAGGAGGCTTTGGGAGAACTGAAGAACAGTTGGCAGAAGGGCGAAGCTTTCAAGACACTGGTTATCTCTGCTTTCAAAGACATACACTGTCATCTTCAGGATGAGACTTCTGGTACTTCCCTTTCCTTGCAAGAAATCAAAGCTCAATTCAGAGCTTTTGTCAAAGATAACTTATTCAAGGAAAGTTCCATCTCCAAGGAGAAAATGAAGGAGATTTTCTCTCTTCAATCTGCCATTGAAGAAGCAAACAAAGATTATCATACTCATGTCGAGTTTGATAAAGAGATGGAGAAGTGTCTGGGATTTTGGACTCAGTCTATGACTAACACGTCAGTCCCTCGTGGCAGAGATATAGCTGAGGTGTTGAAGAGATTCAGGCAGCGAATTTTGAAGTCAGTGGGTCCCTCTCAGTGACCGACCACCTGTCTTCTCCTCCTTTTTCTTCTCTTCTTTTCTATTTCTTTTTCTCGGATTCATTGTAATAGGTTGAGGTATTGCGATTGGCAATCCTTAACTAATCTTTAGTTAAAAGAAGTAGTTACAAAGAGTAACTGACTTGTAAGCTATATAATGGCCTTTCCACGCCATTTTGAAAGAGGAAGAACTTGGCTTATTTTCTGAAAAGTGTAAATAGATTATAAAGAAATCAATACAGAAGGACTTTCCCATTCTTTGTCTATCTGATCTCTATTATTCCTAAGCTTTCATTTATTTTCTTTGTGAAGATCATTTGTCTCAAGTTCGTTAGTCTTACCGATTGCATACTCTTCAACTTTGCAAGCTCGGTGATCTTGTATAACCAAGAAGGAACTTTGTGTCCTTGATTAATGAATCTGTGTTATGTTAAGAAACTTTGTGTTCTAAGCAGATGTTATTTACAGAACTTTGTGTCTTTAAATTCCATCTTATTTATTCAATACAAATGATCTTGTTTCAATTCACTGTGACTTTCGCATACATAAAGAATTACTCTGATATCTATAATTCTGCATGTTGCCTTTCTGCTCTTTCCCGTACTCTCATTTCCTCAGTCCTTTTGTAATTGATGATCTTCATAGAAAACACTTTCGTGATATCCAAGTTTAACCAACAAATCATGTTTTGTACATTTGTAAATAAGTTCGTTTCTGAATAAGGGAACCTCTCCCATTAAAGAGGAGGGACTTCTTGTCCCCTGACTGTTGCTCTTCGTAAAGTCCTATCTGACGACCAACAAATAGTAAGCTTCTTCTTTCACCGGTAACAAGTGATTTTTGCAAGTATCGACCTCTTTTAAGATGGAACAGTGTTTTCTACCTTTTTGATGTTATAATACAAGGAGTTTGATAGTGGAAATGACAATACAGGCTCTGTGATCGTTTTTAGTCCTCTGTTTGTGTTGCTTGTTTCATTTCAGACCTCTGATTACATCTTATCAGCTTGTGCATGATGTTTTATGTTGCATTTTTATGATCTGTGTCTATCTGCAGAAGAAGAAGTGTTCACCACTACTCCTTTGGTGTATCACTTGTTAGTTTAGTTTCATTTTTGCACTATCTATCTCTGTCTCCTTGGATTTTAGAGTAGGATTAGGTTTCAAACCTCTGTAGTTTTACAAAATATAGATCTAGATTAGAGGAGTTTGAGGAACCAGCCTCTAATATGGAGATTCCTCTCTCAGTTTCACAAGTCCCCACACTTGGAGAGAGGTTTCCATGTTGTGCAATCACACTGGATGCTAGAGTGATCAACCTAGAAGCCTGATCTACATCCAGGGGTGCTGTGAGTCTGCAACAATAGTTTTGGCACGCCCGGTGGGACAAGAGGTCTCATTTTTATTGCAGCAGGGTTGATGTGCATCTGCTGCAATCTTCTTGCTTGAAAAGAGCTATTATTTACATATCTGGTGACTCCAAGGGGAAGAATCAACTGGTTCCAAGCTCAGGCCTGAAAACTCATGAGAAGAATCACCACAAGGTCAAGAGTTGGAGAAGAAGAAGTGTTGTTTGAATACCTGTAGTTATCTCCAAGAAGAAGGTAAAGAGGAAGAAGGATTCAAAGGTCTCCATCTCCACCAAACAGAACTCTCTCATCTCCTCCACCTGACAAGCCTTTCATTCAAGATACAAGGGCTTTAAGACCAATTAGAATGGCTCGAACAACCCCTACGTCAATTTCATAGGTAGCAGCCCACTTGCTCTCAATGCACAACACCCAGTTCCTATTGCAGCCCTTAAGAACATTCCTACTTCATTGGAGAGAATCGGACTACTCCGGGTGATCAAGTTAAAGATATTTCTAACTTTTGTGCAATCCATGAAATCAATGAAATGCAAGTGGTCACAAGTTACTGGCATCTTCCTTCAAGGGTAAAGCATTACAATGGTTTAGGAGCCTTGGAGATGGTTCTATCACAAACTGGAATCAGCTATGTATTACACTTCATGAGCAATTTGGAGAGAAGGGAGACAACTTGTCTCTTTTGGAGCAGCTGACAACTATCAAGAGAGCCCCCAACGAGTAGCTGACTGACTTCAACTTCAGATTTCAAAGGTCTTGGGATAGGATTCTAGTGGCAGTCAGGCCAACAGTAGAAGGTGCTTTTCTATATTACCTTAAAGCTTTGAATTCTGATATTTCTATGTTAATTCAATCTATGGGAGGCACAACCTTACCTGCTGCTTATAGCATTTCCATTAGAGCCGAAAACTATCTTATTCAAGCTGGTAAACTGGCTCCTAGGCCTCCCATGCCCTTGTATCCAAACTTAGAAAATCCAAGCACTAGTCAAGCACCCACTTTGGCTCCTGTTCCCACCCCTAGAAATCAAAGTTCAAGTGAAACTTCTACTTCATCCTCTAGTGCTTCAAATGAACTCCAAGAGGTCATGAAATAGTTGCAAAATTTGGGAAATGAGCTGGTTACTATCAAAAGACAGCAAGCTCAAAGTGCTAGACCGTATCAGCCTCAAGCACAATACCAGGCTAGGCCCCCATACCAACAAAATAGGTCACCAACTCAGGCTACAAATCAAAATCAAAGCCAAGTAAGGCCTCCCGCTAATAGACCATTTCAGCCCTATAACCCCAATGTTGTGTCTGCTTCTAAAGAATTAGTGCTAGTCCAAAATAACATGGCCCAAGAATATGATTGGTGTTTCCCATGTAGTCAGCCACACAACCAATCAATGTGCTTTAACGGTGCATTAAATCAAGCCCTGATGGTGCAAACCATTGGTGGGTCATGAAGAGCCCACCATGAAGGAGATCGAGCAGGGAAGCATCTCAAAGGGACATCTCTCGAATGAAACTAATCTTGTCAATCGGCAGTCAAGATTTCGTGGTATGAATCAAATACCCTCTCAGAGTGTTGCAGCCAACACAAGGTCAAAGAGAAGAAATTTGGGTGAAGAACAACCATTAGCCCCAAGTAGTTCACAACCTTCTGTCACTCCACAAGGTGTTGGCAAACAAAATGCAGCTCCAAACATGCAAGGAGCACCCAAACTAGCTCCTAAACCAACTCAGATGCCAGTTGTTGCTGCCCATGTGCAAGGAATGAATGTGCAAGCTAGGGGACAGCAGAGGGATGCTTCATCCCCATTCAACATCATTGATCAGATGAAGAAGACAAATGTAAACATATCAATGTGGGAATCACTATCCATCCCAGGCTAGAGAGATTTGCTACAAGCTACCATGGAGGACTAGTCAACTTCAAATCAACGGGTCCAAATGCAAGAGAAGGTACTCACAAATGCTGCACAGCCTGAAGGAAACCATGGAGGTCAGCAAGGAAAAATGTCGAAGCCCCCCCCATTTTATGTTTCATTGATCATAGGAGATAAGTTGGTACATAATTGCATGATTGAATATGGGGCAAGTAGTTCAGTAATGCCCAAGCAAATAGCTGATCAATTAGGGCTTCAATATGAAGTCATCTCCAAGGGTGTAGTGCAATTAGACGGGACAACAGTGACAACGGTTGGAGTAATCAAAGGTTTGAGCCTCACACTACATGCATGTCCCAACGTAATAGTGTTACAAGATGTGTCAGTCATAGACCTGCCACCACTCTTTGCATTGTGCTTGTCAAGAGACTTCACTGCTAAAATTGGAGGCTATCTTTTGGTGGATTGGTCACACATGTTGTTTAGAACAAGGTATGGAACTAAGGCCACAATCAAGTCTGAACCTATTGCGAACTTTCACATTGAGCCTTACACTACCAGCCAAATCAATACCAACTGTTCAGCGTTTGATCAAGAAGATTATCTAAGCACTGATGAAGCTAACACCAAGGTTGGAAGCATTCCAAATTTGACTCTTGATGAATGGGCAAGCAAGGTACATGCTTTTGATCCCTATCAAGAAATAGAAGAATCTGAGCTAGGAGTTTATTGTTTACATGAAGAGAATCAACCTCTCCCTAGCATCACCAAGCCAGATCATAAAGACAAGAATGAAGTATGGCAATTGTTCTTTGATGGGTCAAGGAGTAGACAAGGTGCAGGAGGAGGAGCTATGCTTGTTTCACCTCAAGGCATCAAATATTATTCAGCTTTTCATTTCCAGTTTTCTTGTTCAAACAACACAGCTGAATATGAGGCCTTGATTCATGGACTTCATTGGGCTGGGAAAAGGGGCATAAATAACTTGCAGGTGTTCGGGGATAGTGAGCTGATCATCAATCAAGTCAGGGGACAACATGCTACAAAGAATGACCTGCTGAAGAACTACAAGAATAGGGTATGGGACCTCATTGAGGATTTCGAAGCTTTCAACATCATGTCCATACCTAGGAAGAAGAATGAAGCCGCTGACAGACTGGCAGCAATTGGGGCTGCATTTGATGCTGTGGAAAGTATCAAAAGTGAGAAATCTTAGCCTCATATCAAATTGGTTGTGAGACCAGCTGTTCGACAACAATACAAGTTGGCAAGTCTTCGAGAATGATCAGCAAATTGTCAATTTCCTACAAGAAGAAGCTGAGTTCTCTGCCAGGAATCAAGACAAGCTGCATCAGCAGTATGGTGACCAAGTGGTGCAGCTGAGAACCAACAAGTTACCAAAAGGCCTCATAACCTTGGAGTCAATCTTCAACCTGAATGATCAGTTCCGGAAGGAGAAAGCAAACATTCAAGTGAAGGGTGAAGATTCAGAGCCTATTTTAGTGGAAGAAGGCAAAACATTGTAGATTGGCAAAGTAAGTACCTCACAAGAGAAATCTGACTTTGTTCAGCTTTGTCAAGAGTTCCCAGATATCTTTGCTTGGACTTACAAAGATCTAAGAGGTTTCAACCCAAAGCTGGCACAACATACTATTGAGCTGGATCCGAATCCAAGCCCATTAGGCAAAAGCAAAGGCCAGTGAATCCCCATATTGAACCTCTCATGAGAAAAGAGTTAAGCAAGCTTATTGAGGCCAGTATCATCTTCCCCATCAAACACTCAAGTTGGGTTGCAAACTTGGTGCCAGTGAGAAAAAGAAATGGAGAAATCAGACTGTGTGTTGACTTCAGAGACTTGAATAGAGCCTCTCTCAAAGATCATTACCCGCTTCCTTCAATGGAGCAAATATTGCAAGTTGTAGCTGGTTCAGAAAGGTTCTCACTACTTGATGGATACTCAGGCTATAATCAGATAATGGTGAAGGAAGAAGATCAATTCAAGACGGATTTCACCACCAAATGGGGCACCTATGCCTACAAGAAGATTCCATTTGGCCTATCAAATTCTGGAGCAACATTTCAGCGAGCTATGGATATGGCATTCAAAGGCTTAATCAATAATATAGTGCTGGTAAACCTAGATGATATCACTGTCTTCTCAAAGAATGCAGCAGACCATCTCTTTCACCTCAGGAAAGTGTTTCAGAGGTGTAGAAAGTTTGGGGTGTCTTTGAATCCCAAAAAATGCATATTCCTGGCTCATGAGGGGAAACTTCTAGGCCATATTGTCTCGAAAAAGGGACTGGCAATTGATCCAGAGAGAGTTGAAGCCATAAGAGCACTACCATTGCCAAGTCACAAGAAGGCTCTTCAAAGCTTCTTGGGAAGGATCAATTTTTTCTGCAGGTTTATCCTAGATTTTACAGCCCTTGTCAAGCCCATCACCAAAATGTTAAAGAAGAGCATGGCTTTTAAGTGGACAGCAGAAGGCAAGGAGAGTTTTGAGGCAATCAAAGAAGCTATCTCTCAGGCACCAACTCTCATCAACCTAGACTTCTCCAAGGATTTCATCCTCTATGCATTTGGAGGTGATGACACTATTTCTGCCATTCTAGTACAGCAGAACAAAGATAATGATGAGTAGCCGATTGCCTTTTTCAGCCAGAGCCTAGATGACTATGAGGTGAGGTACTCTTTTATTGAGAAGCATGTGCTTGCAGTAATCAGAAGCTTGAAAAAATTCAAGCATTTAATCTCAAACAACAAGGTCCAGTTGCTGGTCTCACATGCCGGAGTTAAGGACTTCCTCCTCAACAAGGATTTGAATGAGAAAAGGGTAGGTTGGATCACCCATGTCATGGAATATGACATTAATATCAAGATCACCAAGCTGGTAAGAGGGAAAGGACTGTGTGTGAGCAGCTGGTTTTGGAAGCAAAAGGAAGTATGCAACGAAGAAGAGGTTGTTTGTGATCGGGACCCAGACAGCCATGAGCCAAGTGGCAATCATGAAGAAGACAATGCTTCCCCCACTCCTTGCTGGACCCAAGATATTATGCACTTTCTAGGCACGTGCCTATGCCCTCCGAGAGATGAACAAGACCCAAAGGAGACACTTCAGTTGCAGCTGTTCCATATGCCATTGTTGATGGAGTTTTGTTCAAGAGAGATGTGAATGGAGTGCTGCTGAGATGCATTAGCACAGGTTAGATTCAAAAGGTGTTGGAAGAGTTTCATGGTGGACCAGCTGGTGGCCATTTTGCACCAAGAGTGACAACTCTAAAAATCATGAAGGCTGGTTATTATTGGCCTAAAATCTTCAGTGATTGCTATGCATG
The DNA here is from genome assembly GCA_018340775.1 of Taxus wallichiana var. yunnanensis. NCBI lineage: Eukaryota > Viridiplantae > Streptophyta > Pinopsida > Cupressales > Taxaceae > Taxus > Taxus wallichiana. Next base: position 756,899,842 of record CM031242.1, on the reverse strand, counting down.
GATCAAGAGGTGTAAGAATTGTGCATTCTTCACAGGAAAAGAGAGACTTGCTGCCCTTCCATTACATCCAATCTCAGTTGACCAGCCATTCATGTAATGGGGTTTGGACTTCATCGGAGTCATTAATCCCAATTCAAGCCAAGGGCACAAATGGATTTTGATAGCCACAGACTACTTCACCAAATGGATAGAAGCAGTAGCACTCAAAGAGGAAAATGAGTCTAGCATCTTAGAATTTTATGAGGGGATAACAACCAGATTTGGTGTACCTGCTACAATAATCTCTGATAATGCATTGGCATTCATTGGATCTAGGGTGACTGAGTGGGCTGTCAAGAACGGTATTTACCTAAGCACTTCATCGAACTATTACCCTCAGGGTAATGGCCAGGCCGAGTCTACAAACAAGAATTTGTTGAGGATCATTAGGAGAACTCTTGATGAGAATCAGAGGTCTTGGCATACTAAGCTGAAATCAGCCTTATGGGCTGATAGGATCACTCCCAAAAGATCCATAGGTAACTCTCCATTCAGGCTTGTCTATGGAAGAGAGGCAATCTTGCCCATGTCACTTGAGTTGCCAACATTGGAACTCATGAAGCAGCTGGAGTTACTTGAATTTGAGCCCATGGAGGTGAGGTATGCGAGTTGATGGAGCTGTAAGAGATCAGAAATTAGGCATCCCAAGCAATGGAAAAGGATCAAGCTTTGATCAAGAAGACCTTTGATAAGAAGGCAAAAGATAGATCTTTTCAAGTTGAAGATCTAGTGTTGAAATGGGATGTGGACAGAGAAAACCGGAAGGCATTCAAAATTTGATGCCATTTGGAGTGGCCCATACGTGGTCACAAAGTGTAAGAACAACAATGCTTTCCAATTGGCCTCATTGGATGGTGAAGAACTGCAGATTCCAGTCAATGGAATCTATCTCAAGCATTTCTTCTAGAGGAAAGTTCACTACCTCTGTAAATATTAGATTAGATTTTCTTTCCTCCAAGTGCTTGTGCACATTGTTTCACTGTAGGTTAGTTTTGTTTTCCTAAGTGCTTTGGCACAACTTGCTATTCATGGAGATGTTTTGCAGTCTTTGCTTTCATCGGGCGACATTCCATCTTCCTCCTTACACATTCTGAGTCAGTTGAGGTTCTAAACAGAATATTTGATGACTCCATGCCCAATGGACTCGCTTGAGTAATCGGTATCTTCTACCTAGCAGGTAGGTATCCTCGCCGAGTTTCCAAATTGTTATCCAAATCCACCCCGTGATTGATTTGATAACATACATTAGAATTCTCGAGTCCCAGGAAAATGAATGGATTCAAGGGCAAAAATCATGTTTCTAGGGTCCCCTCAGAAAATTTTCTAACTCTCCTGTCCAGCCGAAAAGAGCAAGCTCGAGAAAATGCGAAAAAGTTACAGAAAATAAGCTTGGGCCAGAAAAAATTGTGAAAATCGGCTAAGTCCTTGTCCTAGGAACAGTTGGGACATTCGGATCACCAAGGAGCGGTTCAGCCGAAATGCCTCTAGGTGGCCGCGGCACTGGGACAAGTGGAACAAATGTACGCGAAGGGCATGAATCGCGGTTCAAATTAAAAGGAAAAGTGGGACAAAGGGATAATCAGGCCGTCGGGACGCTGGGGGACGTGGAAAGCCGGTTTGGCCGAAGGAGAAGAAAACGATTAACTACTTGGGACATTTGGGCCTTGAGGACACGAACCACCCGGATTGGCCAAAATGGAGAACTTTCGTACTAAGCATTTGGGACATCTGGGCCGCGAGGACGCGAAGGGCATGAAAAGGCGAAGCGGCCGAGAGCAAAGGAAGCCATTTCGGGCGGTTCGAAAGAATTTGTCCCAGACAAGACTGGGACATTTGGGACAAATGGACGTGAAAGATGCAAACCGACCGTTCGGGCTGAAATGGGAAACTTCAACACAAGGACAAGTGGGACAAAGGGACGCGCTGGACGCGGATAGCCAAGAAACCTGAGGGCCAATTAGATCACGCCATGTGTCATTGGGCGTAAAAGGAATGAGGAAGCCCATTTCAGGTAGATCGGAGGGTTCTATCCCACGAAGCACTGGGACATCCAGGACAAAAAGACGTGGTGGACGCGAAAGAGCCGGCAGACCCATGGACCAACCAGATCATGACACGTGTCACAAGGAGAAAGGTCCAAAGGTCAAAGGGTGATTTTTGAAGGAAAAGCCCGAGCCAATAAAAAGAAGACACGTGTCCAATGAAGCAGGGAAGGAGAGAGAATTACGTGACCAATCAATGCATGCCACGTGTCATCCAGGTGGCAGAGCGCGGGAAAAATTTCAAAACGCATTTTCACCTGTTTCGTGCCCTAAATCTTCAGATCGACATATCTTTCGCTCCAGAGCTCGGATTTGCACGTTCTTTATATCAACGGAAAGCTTGTAAAATTCTCTACATGATTATGGGGTTAATCTTGAGTTTTGATGTAGTTTGAGAGAGAAAATTGAGAAACATATCTGACGCGTGTTCATGGCCGTAAGTGACATTTCAGCGACACCGCATTTAATGCGTAATGGGTCGTATTCTCCTGTAAATCCGGTCAAAATGATAGGGTATGGGTTTGTAAGGTCCCCATGCTGTTTTAATGCATCTCGTAGTCAAGGAGGGATGGGCTCCCATGTTTTGTACGTTTTCTGTCCCCCTAGGCTCGACCCATGCAATGTAAAAAGCGATTTGGCTCATTTTTATGTGGGGAACATTTCTTTGAATAGCAAGCTTCTTCTTTCACTGTAACAAGTGTTTTTTTGCAAGTATCGACTTCTTCTAAGATGGTAATAGGTTTTCTACCTTTTTGATGTTGTAATACAAGGAGTTTGACAAGTGGAAATCACAATACACTGAGCTCTCTGATCGGTTTTCACCTCTGTTTGTGTTGCTTGTTTCATTTCAGACCTCGATTACATCTTATCAGCTTGTGCATGATGTTTTAAGTTACATTTTTATGATCTCGTGTCTATCTCGTAGAAGAAGAAGTGTTCACCACTCCTCCTTTGGTGTATCACCTGTTAGTTTAGTTTCATTTTTGCACTTTCTATCTCTCGTCTCCTTGGATTTAGAGTAGGATTAGGTTTCAAACCTCTCGTAGTTTTACAAAATATAGATCTAGATCGAGGAGTTTGAGGAACCATCCTCTAATCTAGAGATTCCTCTCTCGCCACAAGTCCCCACACTTGGAGAGAGGTTTCCATGTTGTGCAATCACACTAGATGCTAGAGTGATCAACCTAGAAGTCTGATCTACATCCAGGGGTACTGTGAGTTTGCAACAACAACGCTACTACGACCCTTCCACCTCCATATACATACTATCACCATCTCCTATGGCATCCATTATTCACTCGGGTATGTACCTCCTGTTTCATTACCTTCTTCCCAATAAACCTACATGTCAACACCATACACTAGAGTGCCACCCCGTTATATGCCCAAACTCCACCCTCTCACGTTACGGAGGTACCTAATCATCGCAACCTACCAATGACCTAATCAAATTGATGTTGGACAAGATGCAAACATTAGAGGCATCGGTTTCTAGCTCCCGCAACACTCTCACCTACGATGAGATTTGCAACGAGCCCATCCACCCATCCATTCCTATCTTCCCATACCCCATGCATTGGGAAATGCCTAAATTTAATTGTTTCAATAACAAAGAAGACCCACGGTAGCATTTGTGGTTGTTCAAACACAGGTGTTATCTGATCACTCATGATGAAGCCTTGCTCTTGAGAACCTTTCCCATGTCTCTGACTGGACCTACATTAGATTGGTATAGTGGATTACCTAGACACTCTATATTCTCATTCAATCAGGTAGCCCAAGCCTTCTTAGATCATTTCTCTATCAATACCGTCAATAAGGTTACCATGACTGACCTATACTCCATGCGTTAGTATGAGGACAAATATATTGTAGATTTTGTTACTTCTTTGGCGTAGCTTGATCAATCAACTCACCTTCCAACTACCACAAACATAATTCATTGAGCTCTTCACACGGGCTTGTGCTAGACATATCTCACCAACCTCAGTAGGTCCAAACCTTCAAGATTCGATGAAGCATTCACTATGGCACAAAAGTTAGAGATTCAAGACATCAAAGAGAAGAAAATCCAATTACACAATAAGAATTTGGCATTCAAGTCGAATGATACCTCTTCTTCCAAACCAAAAAAATTATTCAAAGGCTAAGGCACTGCTAACACAATGGTACTCAAGGCCACCTAGCTCATCCCTCAAATCAAAGCGACCCCCTCATCTAATCTCTCACCCATCAAGACTTTTCAATTCGACGAGAGTAGCAAAAATACACCCCAATTGGGGAACCTTAATATTCTATCTTAGAAAAGCTTATCAAATCCAAATCCATCACTCTTCCACCCATAAAACCATACACTAGTTTTGACCTTGCTCACCCTATGCCCACATGGTATAAAGAACATGACTTCGTAACTATCATCGAGTTAAGGGTCATAGTGATAGAAACTACATCACTTTCAAAATATTGTCTAAAAAATGCTTGAGAAAGGTGATTTAACCATGAATAATCCTAAAGTACCTTGCCAACCAAAACCTACACATTTTCAAGAAACCATTTCCCAACCATGCCCCTTCATCTGATCAAACCGGTGAGACCTCAACTCATGATACCCTTACTCGTGAGGTTCACGCTATCTTTAATGACATACTTGTCACCTCCCAATTACCTCACATTCCTTCCATAGAGGAAATCCTAGCCCAAAATCCTCCTTCTGCATTAGAACCAACCTCCCATGTTCCTACACCCATAGAGGAACATCTTTCATCTCCTTCATCACCTACAGAGGAGTCTTTCACTAACATCAAGACCATCTCACCCCTGGCTTCTCCACTTAGAGAACTTTTACCCATAGTACCTCTTCCACCCATAGAGGAGCACCCATCCATTACTCCACTTGCAGAGGAGCTTCCATCACCTTCTACACCTACCATAGACCTAGGTGAGATATCTTTGCCTCTTGGTGAGCATTCTCCATCCACTACCCACTAAGTTGAAGCTAGCCAATTTCCTATCTCTAAGACACATTTTATGGGAATTTCCATTACGTCTTCATTAAATCTAGCTACAAACATTTCATTCTCGCATTTAGATGATCACTTAGATTATGTGGATAGAGCCTTACTATGGGGACACCTTTTGCTTCCTGTCTCAACATAGATGCAGAGGTCACTTGCTGATACCTCCACTATCTACCCAAAAATATTTCAACCAATCAAACCAAACATAACCACCTCTATCAAAACTCCTTCCACGACACCTGTCATAGCTCAAACCACATCCTTACCCATAGCCCAATCTATATCTAAACCCAAACCCACACCTATGACATCATCCTCAACTAAAGCTATTACCACTTTAGGGGTCACCTCGACTACCAGACCTTACTCATCCACATATCAAACTAGATTTAGCTACATCCTCCAAAGACAAACCACACCTACTCGATAGCCAAACAAAAGCACTGACCCATAGATTTCATACCCCAACCTATGCCAATAACACCTACACCTCTCCTGTCCATCTTAGGATCTCAAACTTCCCCACATGGTCAAGAAACCTCCACCCACTAATAAACCAAAAACACAACAACCCATTCATTCCTCACAAACCTCTAACCTACCCAAATTCCCTACACGACTTACACCCATACCTGCAACATCGCTACCACCCATACCTCTAATACCTTCAGTAATTGCTTCACTACCCACTACACTTCAATCTCTTTCCCTTACACCTCCTGCACAATCCGCATCCTCTACCTTCATAACACCCCCGTTATCCCCATGGGTAACTCGTCCTCTTCCCCCATCTACCTTTCCTTATCGACCTTGTACACCCATATCACCTTTACCCAAGAAGGTGCAACCCAAAAACAAAACTCCACTACCCCACAATAAGGTAGTCAGAACAACCATACACCCTCCTGCCCATTCATCCACTATACCCCCACCTAAACAAACATGAACGACACCCAAAAACATGCCAACACCCAAAACCATAGCTTGATCCGATCCTCCTCTTCCAAAGACTGTTCCTCAATAATCAACCACACCTATACCCAAACCCACATTCACTTCCCATTGCAATCCACTAGTAGGGTCTTATGCCAAAATTTTAACCAACCTCCTCGAGACTTCTGTAATCACACTACCACCACTCAAAACTTATGACCCCCTAAAACCCAAGCCTAAAGGGTTTGATGACACCAAAATTTGTGCCTACCATCATGTGCCAGGGCACGATGTGGAAAAATGCAAGGCCTTGAAAACTATCCTTATCTAGTTGTGTCCCCCAGAAGCCAACTTTGACAATGATGACCTTCTCGACAAGGATCCTACTTCACCAACACCCATTCCCACACTACCCACTCAACAACCACAAAATCCACCCTCACAACTCCTAGAGCCACCCCCAAGATTTGAAATTAACATGGTTCACATCAGATAACTTGCCACGCCACCACCCAAATGTCATTGTGCCCAACTCACCTCACAGGGTTTTTCTCCTCTGGTAGGTTTTTACCCATCGTGTCATTATACCACTCACCCTACACCTTCTCCATTTGCCAACTCCCCTCATATCAACATGATACACGTCACTACACATGCTCAAAAGGATAAGGGTAAAGAAAAGGCAACTGACCCACCAACCAATCCTATACCCAACATACCATCTACACCCATACCTAAAATCACTATCCGTGGCCCTACATACCCCATTTCTAACGTGTCACACATCACACCATGCTCAAATAGTTACACTAGTATCCCCTTAAAACGTCCCTATATGACCTCATCCAAACCTTGGAATCCCATTATTAAAGCTCTCATGGAGGTTCTTCAATCTATTGAGGTTTTACCAAATGACCCTACACCCGTAGCCTCCATTATCACACCCCATCATGTAGCCTCTCTCACCCAATTACCACCTTCATCTTCACCAAACCCTATTCACCAAGTATCCGCCTTAGATTTTCGTAAGAAGAGATTGCACCACACCAAAATGATGACTGGACATCAATGACATATGGGTATGCCATGTGATGATTGATGGGGGTGCTAAGATTAACATCATTTCATCCCATGCATTTTCTCAAATGCACATACCTAACAATTACACTCATAAACATCCTATCATGTTGCGTTCATTCAATGATGCTATCACCTCTACACTAGGCACCGCTATCCTCCACATTCGCATGGGCCCCCGCATCATTCTAGAATTGTTTTACGTCTTGGAGGGGGAATTCCAATCTAACTCCGTTGCTTGCAAGCAGACCCTAGATTCGTGTCATGGGTTGTGTTCCTTCCACTTTGTATCTTTGTGTAAAGCTTGAACATGAAGGACACACCTATACGATTCCAATTGATCCATCACCTTTTAAAACATGCAACATGGTTTACCGACCCAATGATGTGCTCATACCTATTAAGCCGTCTACCTCCACAACCGCTACTTCTTCACCTACACCTCCACTTACCAGTATAGCCGCTACTTCTACCGCACATACCTCCTCCATTCCTACCACTGCCATAACCTCCACGGCTGACCCATTAGCTTCCTAATCCATTAACTCCACCTCTACATCAACCTCCGATACATCATCCATTCCAAATATAGCTACATACCAACTACTAATCCCTTAGAAGGTGTTTTTCAACGCCTCACTCTAGGAGTACCGCCTATATAGTTTCAACACATTCCTTACTCCACAAGAGTATGCAAGCCTTCACTAACACCTTTGTTATGATCACCGTATAGGAGAACCTCTCCCGTATGGTCCCCCTCACATTCGTACTAGTCTCACCTATGGGGTAATTGATACTACCACTTACACACCTAAACCATCGTTAAAAACTCACCCTTTTTCTATTGACTTCCAATCACTTACCAATCGCCATTTTTCTCACACCTTCCTCGCACCGATGTGCGTGGAAGGGTTTTGGTTTTGGATTTTACGAGCAAGGCCACCATACTTTATTATTCCATGTACCATCCACAAACATATTGACCATAGTGGTATTGGCTTTCCTAAACCACCTACCAAATAGGCCCACATTAAACTCATTAAGGACACTAACCCTTCTCCACCTTCTTCACCTGTGTAGACACTAAAATTAGGTCACACTCCCTTTTTTCCTCGACAAATAAGCACCCTTTGTTACATTTACCTAGCCATAACCCCCTTCACCCCACTAATATTAATTCAATAAAATTAATGCATTATCCTCACTATATTTATTATTTAAATAATATCCACATGTGTAGTTCACTTAGACACCTCACCAAGCCAACTTAACCTAAAACCTATTCTTAGCAAGTCCCCATAACTAACTAAGACTTACCTAAACCCTAAAAATCAATCCATACATTCCCTCTAACCACATTCCCGCATGCTCACAAGAGGCTTCCAGTCTAATCCGTGGATAATGACACAAGATCCAAGGAAATTAGGAGGATCTCCCTAGTTTAGTAAACCTAGGAAATCCCACCTTGACCGACATCGGTTACCCCTAACCGTCACCGGTTAATCCGACCGCCGTCAGTTACCTCCTTTTAACCCCAAAACAACCTTATTCTCAAGGTTGGAAGTTGGAAGCAAGTTGGTAAACTTTGAGAGAAATTTGACGAACAAGAACACATCTCAGAGAGATAACGCATCTTCAGAGAGCCAATTCTAGTGAAAACTCACATCCAAGGAGGGAGATTGAGCATCTTCTCCTACACAGCCATCCTAGCCATGATCTGATCTATCCAAGCAAAGAGGAGTGTACATGCAGCCCATGCAAAATATTTTCTTCAGTTGGTGATCACTTGCAACCTTCAAACTCATCATCAACACCTCCATCCCTCACACACAGACATTCAGAACAAAATCCAAGTAAGTACAACATCATACTTTCCTGGTTATTTCATTTCTTCATCATTTTATCATCCATTGTTTATCTTGCTCCATATTGACCTTCTCCATATTTTCACCTCTCGTATACCCATTAAAACCTCACAAAATCCCACTCTAGTCACCCAATACCTCATCCCGACCAACCCAAGTCTTTTATGCAATCACAAAAGAGACCCCACCTATTCTGACATTTCTAGATCTGATAGTAACCAAAGATCGATTACACCTAACCGCCATCGGTCACCCCGACCGACACCCGCCAGTTTTCCCACACACCCTTAACAGAGACCTACCCACCTAATTTTTTTCTCACCCTTTTTCCCTTGTGATCTACTCGAGACCTCTCACAAACTTGGAACCCGTAACCAATCATTTGACCTTTGGATTCTATTCTAGCTTAGCATGTTAGATTAGATCTAATTCTTATTGTGTTTTTAAGTGAGATACCCAAATCATTTTAAAATAAGAATAGGATTTACTTTGTTTACAACATTAAATTGTTTAAAATAAAGAATTGACAACCATCTAGGAAGTACCATACTTCCTAAATCTATCCTATGCTAGGTAGTTCACTTTGCCCATATTATTTAATTCCTTCTGGTGGTCATGTTTTCATTATAGGTAGTTCCTCCTAGCCAAAAGGAAGCTCTCATGATCAGCTGTGGATTCGGAAGTCATATGCATGCAATAACCCATCAACCGAAATTTGAAAAGGTATTCCTCCTACGCATTACCCTATCTATTTTGTTAATGCTTCTAAGAAACAATCTAAGAAAAAGGTGAAACATTTTGGGACGCCTGGTGCGACCCATCCGGGGTTCCTTACATTTCATTCATTCCTAGGAAAAAATTGTGTGTTTTTTTCCCTTCTAAAAAGCATACACACTAATTTTATTCTTTGGTAATCCTCTCTTCTTTCTATTTGCTCTAAAGGAAACTTTTCTTTTGGTGTAATTAAAAGGAATCATTTCTTCATGTTTTTGCATTATAGTGAAAGAGCATCCCTCTTCCTCTTCATCCTATTGTGTCATCCAATTTCACATTTTCGATTTGGGTTTAAAAATCATTACATTTCATTCTCGTTATCTACATTAGCTCATATTAATTGAGGGCAACCAATACAATGGAAGTCATTACCACTGATGGTTGACAAACAAATCATAAAAAGCACTTCTATCCTTTTATCTTTCTCTCGCATCTTACCAAACCTCACAAAAATTCAAAATACATACATTCTTAAACAACATCTTACACCGGAAGGAGCTGTAGGTGATCACATGATCACGACACGGTGGGCACCTACTCACCGCTCTCTTGAGTCATACTTCGAGTGAATCCCACCCCCACCATAACATACCCGAAACCTCACCTTTTAGATCTCCTTCTTCGTAGGAAGCCATCCTCACCAAAAAAACTCTATTTCACAATTCAAGTGTCATTCTCTAAAAGCATAATCTACACAAACATAATAGAAAAGGCACTCCTAGGATCACATTTTCTTAGTGTTTTTGCTTGGCTTGTGTTTTGAGGTGAGAGATCACGTTCATCACTTTTTCTTGTTCATCCTTACATGCTCCTCATCATATCCGGTGTATTCCGCTTCACTTGAGTGTGCCTGGAAATATCATTATCATTCCTAGAATTATGGGTCTAATTCTACATCGATTTTAATTCACAACCACTTTTTTCATCGTTGTTTCAAATTCCACAGTAACCATCGCTTCCGGTTACCTCTAATCGCCATCGCTTATACCCAACCAACGTTGGTTCCAAGTACTTTTTTAACCTACTTAGAAGGACATTTTTTTACTTCACTTTATTCCACTTTTCACAATCTCACATCTGCTTTCATCATTCTCATTGACATTTTAAAATATCCTCGATTTGGCATACCTCACGATTTTACCTTCCGCCTCATTTTTTAGTCATTGTCTATTTTCTACCATGACTAGCACTGGTTATACCTTACCAACATTAGTTTTCCCTAATCATCATTGGTTAGCTCGTTTCACATTCCAACAATCATTTGGTCCTTTATCCACTTTTTATCACTAGGTTCACTCCCCCTCGCTGTTCTCTATATCATTTATAGAAAAGCAGCCCTACTGATCAAGATCTTGGTTCACATGGTGCTGACCAAAGACAAGCAAACACCCTCGTATTCCATGCCAGTTGTCAACCACTCCCACCTAGTCCTTCACCACCTTCTATTTTATCACTAGCCATGGATCCCATCCAACCTACTACTATCACTACCGGAGATGAGGAGTTTACATGACTCCTTGACTAGAACCTTACCACCTTGCAGTTTTACCTTTCCCAATCATCCACTCGAGATGCCTACCCCATTTCGTAACGTGGTTCTTTCCATTCCATAATTATTAGCCCCTATTGCCACTATGGTTACCACAACCCTTCCACGCCCATATACATACTACTAACAACCTCCCGTTGCATCCATTATTCATCCCTGGGTACATACCCCCTATTTCACTTCCTTCTTCTCCACCACCCTACGTGGCAACCCCATACACTGGAGTGCCACCCCTATTATATGCCCAAAACAAACCTCCTCACGCTACACAGGAGGTATCCAATCATCACAACCCACCAATGAACTAATTAAATTGGTGTTGGAAAAGATGCTGAGATATCGAGGCATTGGTTTCCGGCTCCCACACTCTCACCTACGACTAGATTTGTAATGAGCCTATTCACCCATCCATTTCTATCCGTTTCATACCTCGTGCATTGGGAAATGCCTAAACTCAATCACTTTAATAGCAAAGAAGACCCCAAAGAATATTTGCGGTCATTCAAAAATGGGTGTTATCTAATCGCTCATGATGATGCCTTGCTTTTGAGGAATTTTCCCATGTCCCTCACTCGGGACTCAGTATTAGATTGGTATAGTGGGTTACCTAAACACTCTATATTATCATCCAATCAGGTAGCCCAAGCTTTCTTGGACCATTTCTCTATCAATATCATCAAGAAGGTTACCATGACCGATCTATATTCCACATGTTAGTATGAGGAAGAATCCATCACAGATTTTGTTGCTCGCTGTCAGAGCCTGATCAATCAAATTACCTTCTAACTGCCACAAATTAAACTCATCAAGCTCTTCACACGAGCTTGTGCTAGACATATCTCCCTTACCTTGCAGGTCCAAACCTTTCAAACATTTGATGAGGCATTTACGATGGCATGAAAGTTAGAGATTCGGGCCATCGAAGAGAAGAATATCCAATTAAGAAATAAGAATTTGGTATTCAAGTTGAATGATACCTCTTCCTCTTCCAAACCATAAACCACTTATTCAAAAGCTAAGGGCACCACTAATGTAGTGGTACTCAAGGCTGGCCCACTCATCCACAAATCGATACACCCTCATCTAATCTCTCACCTATCCAGGATTTTCAATTTTGACGAGCAACGAAAATATACCCAAATTGAGGAACCTTACTTTTCTATCTTAGAAAAACTTATCAAAGTTGGAGCCATCACCCTTCCACCAATAAAACCACACACTAGTTTTGACTGCTGCTTCATGCCCGCATGGTATAAAGAACATGATTTCGTAATTATCATCGAGTAAAGGGTCATAGTGATGGAAACTACATCACTTTCAAGTATATTGTCCAAGAAATGCTCGAGAAAGGTGAGTTAACTATGGATAATCCCAACACCACCCCCAACCGTAATCTAAAAATCTTCAAAAACCATTTCCCAATCATGCCCTTCATCCAATCAAACCAAGAGACATCAACTCACGATACTCATACCTATGAGGTTCATGTTATCTTTAACAAGGTACCTATCACCTCTCAATTACCTCACATCCCTTCCATAGAGGAAATCCTAGCCCGAAATCCTCCTTCCACATTAGAACCTACCTCCCCAGTTCCTTCACCAACGAGAGGAACACCTTTCATCTCCTTTATCACCTACGAGGGTCTTCCGCTAACATTGAGACCATCTTACCCCCGACTTCTCCACTTAGAGAACCTTTACCTACAGTACCTCCTCCACCCATAGAGGAGCTCTCATTACCTCCTCCACCCATGGCGGAGCACCCATCCATTCCTCCACTTATAAAGCAGAGCTCCCATCATCTTCTCCACCTATTATAGACTCGGTTGAGATACCTTTGCCACTCGGTGAGCATTCTCCATCTGCTACCCAAAACCCAACAAACCTACTTTCAGCTCTCTTACCCACGTGTTTGAAACTAGCGAATTTCCATCCGTAAGATGAATTTTATGATAATTCCTATTAGGTACTCACCAACCGCACCTGCAGATGCGTCGTTCTCATGTTTAGCTGATCACTTAGATTATGTGGATAGGGCTTTACTACGAGGGCGCCTCTTACTCCTATCTCAACATAGATGCAGAGGTCACTTGCTGATACCTCCACTATCTACCCAAACACATTTTGACCCATCAAACCAAATACAACCATTGCTTTCACAACCCCTTTCATGATACTTGTTAGAACTCACACCACACCCTTACCCATAACCAAACCTACATCTCAACCCAAACCCATACCCATAACATTTGCCTCCACTAAACCTATTACCACTTTAGGTGTCACCCGACCACCAACTTTGCTCATCCACCGCTTAAACTAGATTTACCTACACCCTCCGATGTCGAGCCACACCTATTTCGTAACCCAAACCAAAGAAACAAACTCATCAACCTCATACCCCGACCACACCAATATCACCCGCATTTGTCCCATTTGCCTTAAAACCTCGGCTATCCAACATGGTCAAGCACCCTTCACCCATCCATAAACTAATAACACAAAACCCATTCCTTCCTCACAAAATTCTAACCTACCTAGGTGCACAACATGACTTACACCCACACCTGTGTAGTATCTTTCCCACAAATACCTCCAATACCCTCAGCTATTGCTTCACTACCCACTACACTTCAGTCATTGTCCTTCATACCCCGAGTACAACCCGCATCACCTACCTTCACAACACCCCGTTATCCCCATGGGTAACTCACCCTCTTCCTCCATCTACTTTTCCTTCTAAATCTCGTACACCCACATCACCTTTACCCAAGAAGGTTCAACTCAAAAACAAAACCCCACTACCCCACAATAAGGTAGTCAAAACAACCACACACCCTCCTACCTATCCATCTACTATACCCCTACCCAAAAACACAACCGATACCTAAAACCACATTGGCACCTAAAACCGTAACTCAACCCATTCCTACTCTTCCAAAAATAGTTCCTCAACAATCAACCACACCTACACCTAAACCCACGTTCACTTCCCATTGTGATCCACTAGTAGGGTCCTATGCCAAAATTTTAACCAACCTCCTCGAGAATTTTTAATCACACTACTGCCACTCATAACTTATGACCCCCTCAAACCCAAGCTAAAAGGGTTTGATGATACTAAAATTTACGCATACCATCGTGTGCTTTGGGCACGATGTGGATAGCTACAAGGCCTTGAAAAATGTCCTTATCCAATTGTGTCCACCGAAACCAACTTTAATGACGACGACCTTCCCGATGAGGATCTTGCTTCACCAACACCCATCCTGACATTGCCCACTCAACAACCACAACCTCTACCCTCACAGCTTCTAGAGCCACACCCAAGATTTGAAATTAATATGGTTCACATCATAGAGTTGTTGGGGTGTGGAGCCTGTTTTTCGTCTTCTTGAATTAGTGTTAAAGTGCTGGAGCTCGAATGGTTAAGTTTGGATACTTCAAGAGCATTCTACAATCGTTTTACGTGCGTTCGCTATGCATGCCGCTATGTTGTTCTTTGCCGTTAACATCGGGACTTTTTTTTTCCAGCCATGGGAAGTTGAAAGATCACGAATTTCAATCTTCTAGGGTTGGCTTTATGGCTTCTTAGAAGGATTTTAATCCTATAAATAGAGGTGTTAGGGTATCTTAAAGATATCTTGAGTGTTCAAGAGGTCTTGAGTCTTAGAGATCAAGAGGTGATCAAGAGTGATCAAGGTTATGCAATTGGGTGTCAATTGTGGTTTAGCATCTTTGGAATTCTGTTGTGAGTTCATAACTGAGAGAAGACTATGAGAGTTGTTTTACTCTTGTTGATAATAAAATATAAGCAAGTTCTTGGTGGACGTAGCCCACATTGGGTGAACCACGTTAAATCTTGTCTTGTCTTCTTTTGTGCATTATTCATTTATGTTGTTATATTTCTGCAAGTATAATTCTACTATATAGTTTCCTACTGCTGTGGTTTGAGGAATTTTTTCCGCATATTTGTTCTCTAATTCCTAATAATTGGTATTAGAGCTTTGGTGGTTTTTTACTGAAGTTGTAAATCACAGGGAAAGTTTAGCTTGAGTGGGAGCTATGGCAAATGAGGGAAGATCAAGGGTTGAGAAGTTCAATGGGCATAACTTTGGTTTATGGAAGATGTAAATGGAGGATTACTTATATCAGAAGGACCTCCATGTTCCTTTGGCTGAAAAGCAAAGAAACCTACAGCCATGTCGGATGAGGATTGGGAGTTGCTGGATAGAAAGGTGCTCAGGGAAATTTGTTTATGCCTTGCATCTTTGGTTGCTTTCAACATATCACAAGAGAAGACCACGGAAGGTCTCATGAGTGCATTGGGGAAGTTATATGAAAAACCCTTTGCCTCTAATAAAATATTTTTGATGAAAAATTTATTTAATATGAAGATGTCTGAGAATGGTTTTGTTGTTGATCATTTGAATGAATTTAATATGGTTGTGAGTATGTTAAACTTGGTAAAAATTGACTTTGATGATGAGGTCAGGGCTTTGTTGATTTTTTGCTCCTTACCAGATAGTTGGGACAGCTTGGTTATGGCTGTAAGTAATTCAGTCTCTAATAACTCAAAGTTGAAGTTTGAGGATGTAATAGGTGTGATCCTAAGTGAGGAAATGTGAAGGAAGAGCACCGAGATTCTTCTACTTATGGAAATGATTTAACAATGGAGAGCAAAGGGAGACAAAAGAACAGAGGGAAAGGTAATCGTGGGAAGTCAAATGATCATGGAAGGTCAAAGTCCAAGAGTAAGTTAGAATGTTGGCACTGTGGGAAGGTTGGTCATGCTAAGAAAGATTGCTGGGCTCTTCGGGATAAGAAGAACAAGGAGGAAACTAAAGAGGTAAATGTGGCAACAGGTGATGTTTTTCAGGATGTCTTAATTCTTTCTTTAGATAATATTGCTGAATCTTGGGTATTAGATGTAGGGGCTTTTTTCCATGCCACCCCACATAGACATTACTTTACTTATTTTGTTCAAGGTGATTTTGGATATGTATATCTTGGTGATGATGAACCATGCAAAGCATAGTAGGGAAAGGTTGTGTTCGGGTGAAAATGTAGAATGGGAACACATGGCTACTTAAGGACATTAGGCATGTGCCTAAGTTGAGGTGGAACTTGATATCAGCGGGACAACTGGGTAGTGATGGCTTTACAGTTAGTTTTATAATGGATTCTTGGAAGGTTACCAAGGGAGCTCTTATGGTTGCAAGAGGTAAGAAAAATGGTACTTTGTATTTAACTAGTGGTGCTGATTATTGCAATTTAGTTGCTACAGATGGAGATGTAACTTTGTGGCACTAGATACTCAGTCATATGAGTCATAAGGGAATGCATATTATAAAGGACAGGCTTCCTAGATTAAAGGAGTTAGATTTGGACTTCTGTGAGGACTGTGTTTATGGGAAACAGAAGCAGGTGAGATTCCTCAAGGTTGGACCTACTAGGAAGGAGGGTAAGTTGGAGTTAGTGCATATAGATGTATGGGGGCCAGCTAAGGTAAACTCTATTGGTGGTTCATGTTATTACGTCACTTTCATTGATGATGCAACTAGAAAATTTTGGGTATATTGCATTAGAAAGAAATCTGATGTGTTTGAAACTTTCAAAAGATGGAAAGCCTTGGTTGAGAATGAAATAGGTCTCAAGTTGAAATGTCTCAGGTCGATAATGGAGGGGAATATTGCAGCAATGAATTTATTGATTACTGTTCAGTAAATGGGATCCACAGGAAAATGGAGTGTTAGAGAGAATGAACAGGACAATCATGGAGCATGCTAGGTGCATGAGGTTACATGCGGGGCTGCCACTCATGTTTTGGGTGGAAGCGGTAAGCACAACTATTTATCTGATTAACAGAGGACCCTCTATGGCCTTGGATGGAGGTATACCTAAGGAGGCTTATTCGGTAAGAAAATTGATTACTTATTTCTTAGAGTATTTGGATGTGAGGTATTTGTTCACATTGATAAAGATGATAGGACCAAGTTAGAGGCTAAGTCTAAGAAATGCACCTTTGTTGGATATGGTGAAGATGATTTTGGTTTCCGTGTTTGGAGTCTTAAAGACAAGAAAATATTTTGGTCTAGAGATATTGTCTTTAATGAAAAAATCATGTATAAAGATTAGTTGTAGGAACAAAAAGAGGAATCAAAGAAAGAATACATAGTGTTAGAGGACATTGCATGGACAACAAGGTGTCCAAGGGGCCGGTTCAGTTTAGCATGTTCCAGCACAGCCAGTTCAGGTACCTACTCATCAGGAACCCCAAACTCCTGAGGTGAGAAGGTCTTTTAGGGTAAGAAGGGAACTTGAATGATTTACTCCATCTTTGAATTATTTATTGCTCACTGACAGTGGAGAGCCAGAGTGCTTTGAGGAAGCAGTGTAGGTGGATGCCAGGAAGAAGTGGGAGTAGGCCATAGATGAAGAGCGTAGGTCTCTTATGGGAAACTAGACTTGGGCTCGGTGGAGCTACTGAGGGCAAGAGAGCATTACAAAACAAGTGGGTATATAGAATCAAAGAGGAAGATGGAGGCGTAAAAATGATACAAGGCCCGGTTGGTGGTCAAAGGATTTACAGGAAGAAAGTTGTAGTAGAAGACCCGTACTTAGAATTCTGGATGTGAAGACTGCATTCCTTCATGGTGAGTTGGAGGAGGAATTGTACATGCAGCAGCCATAGGGTTATGAGGTCAAAGGGAAGGAGAGGTTCTTGTGCAAATTGAAGAAGAGCTTGTATGGCCTAAAACAAGCTCCACAATAGTGGTATATGAAGTTTGAAGGTTTTATGCAGGAGCAGGGTTACTCCAAGTGTCACTCAGACCATTGCGTGTACATCAAGAATTTTCTTGATGGTAGTTATATTATTTTGTGCATGTATGTAGATGATATGCTTGTTGCAGGGAAGAACATGCAAGAAATAAAGGTACTCAAGAAGTAGTTAGGTGACTCCTTTGCTATGAAGGATTTGGGGACAGAAAACAAATCCTTGGTATGAGAATAACTCGAATAGGAAGGAGAGGAAGCTGGTATTATCTCAAGAAGAGTACATAAAGAAGGTCTTGGAGAGGTTTAGTATGCAGGATGCTAAACCGGTTGGTACTCCTTTGATAGGTCACTTTAAATTATCAAAGAAGCAAAGTCCTAAGACTGAGGAGGATAGAATCCAGATGTCCAGGTACCATACTCATCAGTAGTTGGTAGCTTGATGTATGCTATGGTATGCACTAGGCCTGACATTTCCCATGCAGTGGGAGTAGTGAGCAGGTTTATGAGTGATCCAGGTAGAGAGCACTGATAGGCAATAAAGTGGATCCTTCAGTATTTGAGAGGGACCATGGGAGTAGCATTTTGTTTCAGTGGATCAGACACTACATTATGTGGATATGTAGATTCATACATGGCAAGATATTTGGATAGTAGGAGGAGCATGATAGGTTATGTATTTACGGTTGGTGATACAACGGTGAGTTGGATTTCACGGTTACAAAAGGTTGTGGCTTTGTCAACCACAAAGGCTGAGTATGTTGCTGCCACATAGGCAAACAAGGAGATGATTTGGCTATATCAGTTTCTTAATGAGTTGGGGCATAAGTAGGAAGTTGGGAGACTACACAGTGATAGTCAGAGCGCTATTCATTTGGTGAAGAACTCTGCTTTCCACTCTAGGATGAAGCACATTTAGTTCTGATATCATTTCATTAAGACAACTTTGGAAGAAGATAAGTTGAAGTTGGAAAAGATTCATACTACTCAGAGTCGATCCTCGTGGATATGATGATGAAGGTAGTCATAAGGGAGAATTTGAAGTTGTGTTCAACTTTGATTGGCCTTCATGGTTGATAATGAAGGGTTAAGAACTTTACTCAGTGGAAATAGTCTTCAAGTGGGAGATTGTTGGGGTGTGGAGCCTATTTTTGGTCTTCTTGAATCAGTGTTGAAGTGCTGGAGCTCGAATGGTTAAGTTTGGAGACTTCAAGAGCATTTTGCAATCATTTGCTATGACGTTGTTGTGCGCCATCCGTGTCGTTGTTGCTGCGCGACGTTGCTTTGTTAACATGTTGTTAACGTCGGGACTATTTTTTTCAGCCGTGGGAAGTTGAAAGATCGTGAGTTTCAATCTTCTAGCTTTATGGCTTCTTAGAAGGATTGTAATCCTATAAATAGATGTGTTAGGGTATCTTAAATATATCTTGAGTGTTCAAGAGGTCTTGAGTCTTAGAGATCAAGAGGTGATCAAGAGTGATCAAGGTTATGCAATTGGGTGTCAATTGTGGTTTAGATGTAGTTTAACATCTTTGGAATTCTCGTTGTGAGTTCATAATCGAGAGAAGACTGTGAGAGTTGTTTTACTCTTGTTGATAATAAAATCTGAGCAAGTTCTTGGTGGAAGTATCCCACATTGGGTGAACCACGTTAAATATTGTTTTATCTTATTTGTACATTATTCATTTATGTTGTTTTATTTCTGCAAGTATAATTCTACTCTATAGTTTCCTATCATTTGTGGATTGAGGAATTGTTTCCGCATATTTATTCTCTAATTCCTAACAAGAGTTGGCCACACCACCACCCAAATGTCATTGCACCCAACCGACCTCACAAGGATTTTCTCCTCTCGTAGGTTGTTTCTTGTCATGTCGTTATACCACTCACCCTACACCTTCTCCATTTTCCAATTTCCCTCAAATCAACATGATATATATATCACTACACATGCATGTAAGGGAAAAGAAAACACACCGACCCACCAACCAATCCTATACCCAACATACCATCTCGCACCCATACCAAAAATAACTATCCGTGGCCCCACATACCCCATTTCTAACGACATCACACATTGCACCATGCTCAAACAATTACACTAGTCTCCTCTCAAAATTTCCTTATATGACCTCATCGAAACCTTGGAATCCCATCGCCAAGCCCTCATGAAGGTCCTTCAATCTATTGAGGTTTTACCTAGTGATCCTACACCCGTAGCCTCCATTATCACACCTCATCATGTAGCCTCTCTCACCAAATTACCACCTTCATGCTCACCTCATTGTTCACCAAGTAGCCTCCCTTATCTTGTCAAAGGAAGAGATCGCGTAATTCCAAAATGATGACCTGCACTCTAGCCCCGTTTCATCTCTGTCCACATTGATGACATACGGTACGTGTGTGATGATTAATGGAGGTACTAACATTAACATCATTTCATCCCATGCATTCTCCCAAATGCGCATACCGACAATTGCATGCATAAACATCTGGTCATGTTGCGTTCATTCAATGATGCTATCACTTCCACACTAGGCACTTTGTCATCCTTCACATTCACATGGGCCCCCACATTGTTCCAGAATTTTTTTATGTTTGTGAGGGGAATTCCAAAGATAACTTGTTGCTTGGTAGACCCCGGATCCATGTCATGGGTTGTGTTCCTTCCAATTTGCATCGTTGTGTAAAGTCTAAACATGAAGGACACACTTATACCATTCCACCGACTCATCACCTTTCAAAACATGCAACATTCTATACTGACCCAATGATGTGCTCATACTTATCAAGCCATCTACCTCCGCAACCAATACCGCTTCACCTACACCTTTACCTACCAGTACAGATGCTACTTCTACCACACATACTACCTCCATTCCTACCACTGCTATAACCTCCACGGCTGACCAATTAGCTTCAAATCAAGTAACTCCACCTCTCGCATTGACCTCTCGACACTTTATCCATACCAGCTACCTATATACCAACCATTGATCCCTTGGAAGGTGTTTTTCAATGTCTCACTCTGGGGGAGTACCGCCTATATAGTGTCAACACATTCCTTACTCCACATGAGTATGGAAGCCTTCACCAACACCCTTGCTATGATCACCATATAGGAGAACACCTCCTTTATGGTATTCTTCATCTTCGTACTAGTCTCACATATGGAGGACTTGATACTACCACTTACACACCTAAACCACCATTACAACCCCACCCATTTTCTGCTAACTTCTAATCACTTACCACCACTGCTTTCACCCACACCTTCCTGCACTCACTGTGTGTGGAAGGGTTTTGGTTTTGGATTTTATGAGCAAGGCTGCCATACCGTTATTCCATGTACCACCCACAAACATAATGACCGTAGTGGTATCGGCTTCCCCAAACCTCCTACCAAATAGGCCCGCATTGAACTCATTGAAGACCCTAGCCCCCCTCCACCTTCATCTTTATCACTACCTTCACCCGCTCCACCTTCATCACCACCTTCACCGACGGAGTCGATGGATCCCGAATCTATCCCTCCTAACTTTTTTTTTTCATAAACACCATTTCCTTGGGGCCTTTGACTTATCAACATGAAGGCGAGGCCCCTTCCACTCTTCCATTCCTGTATCCTGAGATGATCAATGATGACACACCTACAATTAACATCATTCAATGTCAGGATGATGAATCCATACTCACCTACCTTAGTGCAGAAGACTCATATATTTATCGGTCGTTACCATTTGAGATGCAAACCATGTTGAATGAATCGACTATCGAGATCAACATTCATACTCAGGATGACCCACACATCCTAAAGATCGGAAAATCTTTAGATGCTACTAAACAATAATCCATCACTTCTTTTCTCTAAGATCATAACCATGCTTTCGCTTGGTCTTATGTAGACATGCCAGGTATTGACCCCACCATAGTGGTCCACAATATCATAACCATTCCCGATGCTAAACCTATCCAACAAAAGCTGAGGAAAATGCACCCTCACATTGCTCTTCTCATCAAAGAAGAACTTCAGCACCTTCTTTCCATTTTCTTAATCTTACCCATTGATTATCCTCATTGGATTTCTAACATTTTCCCTGTTACTAAAGCAATAGGGGGACTCCACATTTGTACGGACTTCCATGACCTCAACCACACTGTCTCGAAAGATGACTTTCCTCGCTTGCCGGTATTGATCAATCGGTTGACCTTACCGTTGGTCACGAGATGCTCTCACTCATGGATGGCTTCGTAGGTTATAACCAAATTTTTATTTCCTACGAAGATCAACACAAGACCGCATTCATTTCCCCTTGGGGAACCTTTTGCTATTGAGTCGTGCCTTTTGGCCTTAAAAATTTTGGTGCTACATATCACCATGCTATGACTTACATCTTCCATGATATCATGCATCGTATATTGAAAGATTATGTGGATGATCTCTTAGCCAAATATAAATGTCGTGTGGAGCACCTCGCCATCCTTAAAACCATATTTAACCACCTCATTAGATATTGCATCTCGCCTTCAACCTAAAAAGTGCATCTTCGCAGCTCTCTCAGAAAGCTCTTGGGTTTTATTGTTTCCTCTGTGGTATAGAAGTTGACCTCGCTAAAGTCAAGGCCATTATGGAAATTCCTCCACCCACTAACCTTACACAAATCCGTAGCCTACAAGGTAAATTGTAGTCCATCCACTGTTTCATCTCACAATTATCTCGATCGTGTCAACCATTTCATCATCTTCTTAGGAAGGATTTCTCCTTTAAATGGGATGATGATTGTCAAAAAGTTTTTCAGTCCCTAAAATAATACCTTCTCCAACCACCCGTACTCATTCCACTTAAAGATGTGTTGGTGAGAAAATTTTTCAGGTGGACAAACTTGTGGATTTGTTGCCAATGCTCGGGAATCTAAATCCTCTACTTAACCGGTGCAACTGCCGTATGTGCATGTGCAGAAAGTGTGGATTTATGTGGTGGTCTTTTGACCGGGGATCCAATAGGGGCACTCCACTAACCCTGTGGCAAAGCTAGCAATCTCTTGCTAGGGAATTCTTCATCTATAGAGTGGGAAAGGGGAGTGAGAAAAGAGGTAGGAGAACTAATGTTGTAGGTAGAAAATCAGATTCCTGCACACACACTAGTTAGAAACTTCAACACATGCATTTATCGGAAGAAACAACTCTGTGAATAGCAACAAGACCAAATAGAATTCACTGATTACCAAGTATCAAGAAACCCCTTAGTCAAAGAAAGCTAGAAACTCCTTCTTCTTGTATTAATTGCTCAAATCAAAGTTGTACATAACGTGGGAATGGAAGAAATTTGAGAGGGGAAGAAAGTAGCAAAAATGGCTATCTCCTTTGCTTTCTCTGGGTAAATTGCACTCTTGAGTCTACAAGATCAATTTCCAACCCTTTGCAATGGGAATGGCAATACAATTTATAGAATGAGAGGTGACTTATCGTCTTCCTCATGACCCTCCATATGCCTTAATATGACTTAAGACTATTCATATTCCACTTTAAATATTTAAGTCCCTTTTATAATAGCAAGGTGACTTAATTTACATTAAGTTTCTAAATTCACTTTTAAGTGACTTAAAGGCATATCAAAAAGTGCAAACCCCAATGAAGAATTATAACATTTGAAAGTGAGAGAAAGTTGGGGGAAGAGGGAGAGAGAGAGAGAGAGAGAGAGAGAGAGAGAGAGAGAGAGAGAGAGAGAGAGAGTAGATGTCCCCTGACGAAGTCCATTGATCCTCGTTGATGGAAAGCTCCAAATGCAAAGAACTCAATCTTTAAAATCCTTACACACTGTGAAACTCCTCCAAATTATCTCCCGAATGCTCACCCAGTTGAATGAACTAAGGTGGATCTCAAATTCCTTATGAAAAATGGCTAGGATGCTCCTGAACAATGATGTCCCCCTGAATGATTAGCCTTGTACATCCCATTGTGCCAAAACTTATCTTTAAGTGTAACTTACTATATTTAGTAAGTGTGAAAAAAGTAACTCCCTCGATCCTTAGCTGAGTGTTGTGACCTTGATTCCCCTTTCTCCCTGTGTTCCTCACTTCTTTGGATCAAATTTCTATTTTTAGCAGGTGCTTGAGGGCCCACTTACTATTTTTAGTAAGTGCCAAAAATTTCTGTTCTAGTGAATTCTCACTATATAGTGCACCTCTGATATCTTCATCTCCTTTGTTGGTTCTTCTGTTAATGACTTTCCCAAAATAGTAGTTCCTATGTAGTAGACCTGCTATTTTTAGAAAGTTGGCCTCTGGGATTCAGATTGACATGGAACAAAGTTTTTTGATATGGGTTTTTTCCCAATATCATCCCTTTGAAATTTTGGGCCCACCCGCTTAAAAATCTAGGAGATTTTAAACTTTTAATTTTTAGACCTGGCAGTGCTTCTAGGTACGGCAGCCATTAATGGACCTCAAAATTGTAGGTCTGGTTTTCTCCTCTATTTGTGAATAAAATCATATTTTTGATGTGGGTTTTTTCTTCTGGTGTTTCACGTGCGATCTTACTTCAATCCGGAAGCTGGTTTGACGGGAAATCCCACTTCTTTCTTCGTTGAGCCAAAAAGGAGATTTCTTCATTGTGGATGCTCTGTCACACATGAGTTTGAAGGTGTATTTTTGATTGTATTGGATAGAGGAATGAACAGCAATAAATGGTTCATTGATTCGTGCACTGGTTTGCAAGCTTTGTTTAGATTTCCATTTTTTAGCTATGGGGATTTTGTTGTTCTCTTCTTTGTTGTTCTTCGTTTCTCCTTAGCTTGATGAGGATTCCTTTTGAGACCTATGCATCACCATGGGAAAGGTATTTCAGTTCCTTTTTTGATCTGGTCTGAGCATTTGCAATGGTGGAGTGATGGTAGAATGTTGCAAAGGAAGGATGAAGATTGTCTGTGCACGGGAGTGGAAGCAGCTAGAAGCACTGAGCGGCAGTTAGATTTTTTGAATTTTTTGAAATCATGGAAGGAGAAGCTTGGGAAAAATTTTCATTACTTGATGTCCTTGACCTCAGGGACATGAGGGAAATCAAATTCCATGGTGGTCAAGAGGACGACACGTGGCGGTAATCCGATGGCAGGGAATGAAGGTGGAAAAAGCTGCTTTAAAGCACTTGGGGCTGGAAATTGGTCACATGGGTGTCCAAATGACTCCCTTGGGGGCTGGGTGAATTTTTCCATGTCTGATGTCCCTTTCCTCAGGTACATAAGGGACATCAGTTTCCACGGTGGTCTTAGAGGTGACACATGGCGCCTAATCCAACGACAAGGAATGGATGCTCCAAAAATACACACTGGGCTGAAGTGTTAAGTCTGGAGGTCATATGAGGGTCCCAGGGTCGATGAGGGATGGGAACATTTTCCAATGGCTGATGTACCTGACCTCGGGGACGCCGGGGCATGAAATCCAGCCAGTTCTTGGTGCCGACACGTGTCCTCTCGAAAAAATGACCAAGTCCCGAACTACCTTTGAGAGGGTAACTTGGAATGAAGATAAATTTAGCTCCAAGTGGAATTTATTTGTGAAATGTTATAGGATCCTGACTTTAAATGGTATTTTGAATCCAATTATGTGGGTCTCATGTCTTAATTTGACCATATTATCCTCGAAAATCAAATTTTTGATCCGGGACTCCACTTGTGCCTCGAGAAAACTACCTTCCAATCATATATGCCAAGGTGTTGTGAAAAATATTATTTCACCATCATGTAGGTTTTGGAATCCTATTTCCTAAGATGTTTTTTTTTTACTTCCAAATCCATCTGGAGCTCTCGAATCTTCTTCTAAATCCTCGCAATCGCTTTAGGCCATCGTGTACCGCTGCTAGGCTTGAGAACCTTGTTTTTCTCTCAAACCGGTCCAAGTATTTCAAAACTTCCCAAAGCCTTCCAAAATAAATTCCATGTTTTTCTAATGTATTCAATTCATGTCCATGTTTAATTTGGCCCTTATGTTTCACTCCGTGGGGTTGAATCCACCCTGG
The DNA here is from genome assembly GCA_018340775.1 of Taxus wallichiana var. yunnanensis. Taxonomy (NCBI): domain Eukaryota; kingdom Viridiplantae; phylum Streptophyta; class Pinopsida; order Cupressales; family Taxaceae; genus Taxus; species Taxus wallichiana. Next base: position 756,873,754 of record CM031242.1, on the reverse strand, counting down.
GAAGGCCAAGTGATAGCCCTTCCCAATACTACCAAGATAACATCTTTTCAAAACTCCCTAAAATCATGTACGGGAATGAATAGAATTTCCTAAATCACCTAGGGACCAATTTTACATCAAATAGAGGGTGAACAAACTTATGGATTTGGCTTAGGGTTCCCGGAATGATAAAAATGAAAATTTTGACATCCGGGTATAGTTGTCGTGCTCAAAATTGTCAATTTCCTGCTGCACATTTTCACGACAACAAGACAATTAAATTTTTACCTATAAATATCAGCTACTGATCATTCCTTTGGAGTCATCCTCACTCAATGCGATGAAAACACAGGAGTAGGTAGTTTATTACATAAGCCATACTCTTTTGGACTATGAAACCCGATACAACCATCCAAAAAGCTTTGCTTAGCCTTAGTTTTCGTTGCCACCAAACTCCGCCATTGCTTACTCAACAAAAAAACTTATGTCATGACCAACACCGATCCCTCACACTTCATGTACACCAAACCTTATCAAAATCATTGCACCGCGTGATGGCTTATGGTTTCAGCTAATCTTGACTTCAAATTCATTCACTAGAAGTCCATCAAGGGCCAAACTATCACCAACCAACCAAGCAACGAACCTATTTCTAGGATCAACCCTTTAATTTTGACTTTCCCGATGATTCAATTACTACCCTTTCCTGGACAAACCCCTTACCAAATGACACTATTTTTCGATGGTTCTAAGTGTCAACATGGGGGTGGGGCCGGTGTTATCTTCATTCCTCTAGATGGGGAACCCATGCCTTTGTCTTTCAAACTAGATTTTGATTGCACTAACAATATTGCTGAGTACGAAGCACTCGTCCTAGGTCTCTAAGATGAATATGCCCTAGATGTCAAATCAATCAACATCTTTGGTGATTCAAAATTGGTCGTAAACCAAGTCAATGGTATGTACCAATGTCGTAACGAGATACTTCAAAGTATAAACATCATGTAGACATACTTTTTACCACCTTTGATTGTTACAACCTTCAAACCATCCCACATTCAACCAATAATTTTGCAGATACCAAGGCTTGCTTAGCTTTCCAAATACCCGCTTCCCCGCCGATTCCAAAATATTTGTCACCGTACAATGCCTTCATTCACCTTCTTATTTACCTCACGAGGTTTACTCGATCGTAACCGACACCCTGCACTCCGAGTGACCTTTGGTATAAACAATACTCCGACTACCTTTCCCTCTCCATCTTACCTCCTGATCTCACCCGTAATAGACAATGCACCTTCCTTAAAAAGGTCTCTTGTTTCATCATTCTGGGGGGACTCCTCTATAAGCATGGATTTGATGGTATTCTCTTACGATGCCTCACAAGTTTTGAAATTCCTTATACCATTAAGAAGGTTCATGATGGCATATGTGGAGGTCACTTTAGTGGCCTTTCTGTTGTTAAGTGTATTCTTCACCTGGGCTATTACTGGCTGACCCTTAACCATTATTGTTGTGACTATGTCAAATGTTGTGTGAAATGCCAACAACATTCCAACCTCCATCATACACCTAGTCATGCCTTATAGGTCACTTGTGACCTTTGGCCTTTCTCTCAATGTGGTTTAGGTCTTGTCGGCAAAATCAATCCCCATTCTTCCCAACGCCATCAATGGATCATAACTCGCTACCAAAAACTACACTAAATGGGTGGAGGTCATACCACTCATCTCCATAAAAGCTGAGAAAATATGTGAGTTCATTAACCATCACATCATTTTTCACTTTGGTGTTCCTCATCACCTCATCACTAACAATGGAAAACAATTCAAAAACAAAACATTGCAAAAAATTTGTGACACCTTCGGCATTCAACTTAGTTTCTCATCACCTTATTACCCACAAACCAATGGCCAAGCCGAATCCACTAACAAAACCTTAAACAAAATTCTTATGAAATTGGTTGACGATACTGGGAAGAATTGGCATACGCACATTCCTTTTGCCCTATGGGCATACCGCACTAGTATTCACAATTCCATTGTGGCCACACCTTTTCTTTGGTCTACGGTGCAGAGGTAGTCCCGCCTCTTGAAGTCCGATCCCCTCACTCTGCATTTATCTCCATGACATGCTCAATGATGATGACTTTTGTTAGGACCGTTTAGCACAAATGCCTAGAGTTATTAGACGAACGTCATCTTAATGCTTTGGATCTCCTTCAAGTTTACCAAAAATGTGTCCATGAACGGACCTTCTAAGTCGGTGACATTTTCCCGAATAAAATCAACACGTAACCAAAGCAAAAAAAAGTAAACGGGAAAATTTTCTCCTAATTGGCTTGGACCATACATCGTAACTCATATCTATGGATCAGTTTCCTATCATTTATCCTCACTTGATGGTAAACTGAACTCGAGCCCCTTAACGCATTACATCTTCGACCATTCTATTGTTGAATCATTTTCCTACCTTACACTTTGTATCTTTACTGACTCATCCCTTGAGAGTCATCCACTCCATACACCTCCCCAACGATTAAACAAGAATCATGTGAGTACTGTCACTTGTTATCTTCTCTTGTATATGTGTACTACGACACTCGCACATAGCATGATTCTCATGGATACTTTTTATCTACCTATAGATGAGATCGCATGGTCATTCCACCTTTCCTTTTAAACAATATTCCTATCCTCCACCTTGGTCTTGTCTATGATTTCAAAACTCTCACATGGGACCGAACTCCTTGGGTCAAACTTCTAATAAAAAAGATGATTCCCTTAAAAGGACATATTCCTCTCAACAAAATTGCTACTATAAATAGACTGCTCCCTCGAAGGATAGCTATGTGAAGCTCAAAAAAAAAATGAGAGAAACCAAAGCTTCCCGCATTGATCTACTTCATGAAGACCTCAAGGAGTACCATATTATTTATCCCATATAGACTTCTCGCATTGATCAGTCTATCACAACAAAAACTTTTTAGTCATGGAATTGCCCATTGTGACCTCGGACCTCTTGCCCAAAAGCCCTGTCACTCAAAACATATACAATTAATTACCTTTCACCTACCTTACCATTTCCACTCTCATTTCCTCAATTACCTCAAGGGACATCTTGGAATTTTGACATTTGGTGATCCTGTGACTACCTTCATCGTAGAACAGTTAATCGTGTAATGCCTTTTGGGTCTTGTGTTCATCACCCCCTCCAAGGTATGATCTACTCGGTATGATCCTACCCAACCAGTGGCTTTATTGCCCCCTCTTACCTTTTAAACATCTTTGTTTATGTTTTGATTACCTTATATAGGACTTGGTGCTCGATGCTTACCTTTGGGATAATCCCCTCTTTTCACCATACTCACCTTCACCTACATCATTTTACCTATAATCTACACACACCTATTTCACCTAAACCCACATCGTGCCCCAAACCTACCAATTCATTTTCATATTCTTCCCTAGCTCATGGGAGAACTACATCACTGAGGTTCATTTTCACCAAATCTGAGGGCATGGGGCCCTTGGAAGTTAGCTCAACCAATCTCTACCCTAAACCAAATCATCAACCATGCCTAACTTATCATTTCCATCACATTTTAATTAGTTCCCCTTTACAACAAAATTGGAAATTAAGCCACCTACATAACAAGTTACTTACTACGTAATACATTTATTACACCTACCATCTCTCTATCATCACCATGCATAGATTATACAAAATATCACCTATGACCCACAATATCATTCATTGCCAAAATAATGAATCATAACTAAACCTACTTTCAACTCAACCATGCCTAACACCTGACTCAATCCATGCCTATAACGTAACTCGACCATGCCTATAACTCCGAATCAATCCATGCCTATAACCTAACTCAATCATGCCTATAACCTGACTCGATCCATGCCTAAACCGACCTGACTCCATCATGCCTAACTCACCTAATTTCCATTCATATCAAAATAACAACTCAAAATATCATCAACATATCAACAAGTCAAATCATAACATGTATCTCATAAATCAATAAATATATAATTCAAAATACATGCCTATGTCATCGCGACTATCATCTTAAAAACATCGCACGTAGGCCGATATAAAATACAAAATGTCATTGACACGTAGGATAGTCTCATATATACACAAAGAACGAAACATTCGATACAAAAAACCTTCGGCACATAGGTCGGTATATGCTCAGAATATACAAAACTCACTCGTACATCCTCACTCAGTTGTCTTGCACGCAGCCAGTATGTGATCAAAAATACAAAAAAATCTTTGCACGCAGGCCGACATATCTATCCACAATAATCACTCGTATACATCAAAAAAATTAGGTGGCCGCATATCAAAATCTCGCCGGATGTTCTCCATCTCTGTGTCCCCTACACCCTCGGCCTCCCGGGCCCCTGCTAGTGCATCACCTCACTCTAGTTATCATGTGCTAGTGGCCTCTTCTTGATCAAACCTTGGAGCTTGCTTCCCTCATGTGCTCTCCACACTATGTGTGTAGGATCTCATCCTCTCACTAGATGCCTACTGTGCCCTGTACTCTTCGTAAGATAGGAAGTCTATCCCACTGGCCATAAGCTGGTCTCCGATAATATCTCATCTCACCTAGGGCATCCCGTAACCTAGATATAGGCATGGTCTGTGGTGGTCCCATACGCTCGGCCCCCGTACGTGTCCCACACCATCTTGTGAATCGGGACCAGATCCATGCACCAGTGGTGGTGCCCCCTATCCTTGTGCCTATATCTCGGGTCTCGTAAGGCCCCACCTATGTTCTGGCTATGGCCAATCGCCTGTAATCTTAGCATCTCGAGCCAAAGGTTTCCACCTCACCATCTCTATCTCCATCTCCTCCATCTCCTCTATCCTCTCCCTCCGCCATCTGGGCTCGTAGACCGCCACCGTACTCGTAGCTCTGTTACCTCTGCCTCTAACCCTTCTAGCTCTATCTACAAATACCTATATATGTGATCGGTGTCATACTACTTGCCCCTATAGGGCATCTCTCTACACTGTAATGGTAGCTCGTAATCGTGCCGCCCACCACTACCTATACCTATTTTTACATCCGCAGGCATCATCAATTTGCTGATCCACCGGCTGCTCCTTCTCTCCTGTAGGCACTTTGAAGGCAGTGGCAGAGGTAAGGGCCTCTTCACGTCATCTCTCCGATACTGTGGGAAGGGAAGAGGAATATCCTGTATGCCCGAACTCATCACAAACCCTATCTACCGAGATCATCTCATCCTCCTCCTCGCACGGCGACCCCAGTATCCACTTCTCTAGCCGGAGCTCATCTAGCTTCTCATGCATATGCCTATATGAGGGGAATCCCACATATGGCCTCCAGATAATGTCCACTCCGAACAACCCCACCAAAACTACCAAAAATGGGCCACATCATATGTCGGCCTATCCGACCTCCGCTCTCCTGAAATCGGAACCCATCTCCTGTATCCGAACCACACACATCTCAGTGGAAATGCATCTGCTCAAGGCATCCCTATAGGTTGAACACATAATATTTTCTCGTAGGCCCAGAAGTGTAGTATAAATGTACAACATAGGCTAAACTTGTGCAACCACCTATACGCCCACAATTCTCTGTATAGTAAGCTGCACCAAGAATGCTTTGGTGCCCAAGTGAAGCGTGTCTCATTCACCATCATGTCATGGAGTACCCTCATCGCTGATTGGGAAAGCATCCACCCTCTACATTAGGTAGTGCATAGAAGCACACCGCTCCCATCGATAAAACCACTAGCCTCGTCTCATCCAGACGGGTTAGGTACATCTCACCATAGCTCAAATCGGCACTATGGAATCTCGGCTCCACTACCTCCTCACTAAATACTATCTCGATCGGTTCCTTTGAGGCCTCAAAGGAGATAGATTACACCTGGGCCCTCAATATGGGTAACCTCAGAATCTGGAACACGTCCTCTATGGTGATAATCATCTCACCCATCGGAAGGTGGAACATGTTGGTCACGGAGTCCCATCTATCGATGAGCGTGACCATCAAACTAGGCTACCGAATAGCATGTCGGTAGCACCAAATACCACTCAAGCCCATTGCCTCCATGTGTTATAGTTTCAAAGGGGTCGCTAAGCCGCGCAATGTCACCAGTAGCGGTGGAACCCTATCTCGCATATGTAACTGCGATCTCCCCTACATCCAATCCAAAACACAACATTAATCTACCTTTACCATGACCATATTCATCACTTATTATTACCCACCACCCTATTTTTTTCCCTACCCATCTCAACCACCTAACCTACATCATTTTTTGACCCTTGTGCCTAAAATCTTGACCGGTGTTGGTTCATCCTAACCGACTCCGGTCACCCTTAAACCGGCATCGGTCACCTATTTGGTGACCGATACCGGCTCAATCAGCATCGACCACGGTTACAGGATAACCAACATCGGTCCACCGTTAGGTGATCAATCCCGATTCTACCCGATCAATGCCACGGCAATCTTGACCGATCTTGGTCACACATGCACGGAAAAATCCGTGACTTCCCAAACCCCCTTTTCTAAAACCCTCCCACACCGTCCCTTTACCCCACCTACAATGACCTAAAACTACCCCTAGACCTCTACCCACCCCACCTATACTATTTACTACCCTTCCCCTCCCTCTTTTATCCTGTTATTCCCCCCCATACCCAATTTTTTTCCCACCCACAAAAAAACAAAACCCACAAAAACCTAAAATCATAAATATCCAAACCTCTAATCTATCCAATTCATAATGTAGAGTTGGGTGCTTACCTCATCGTGCTACCACCATCTCGGTGGCACATCTAGCCACTATGCCGATGGCCCATTGATCCCTCTCCACCTCCGAAATCCTTTGACCAATCACCTCTCTCACCCTGATCCCATGGCCCCACTACTCACCAACCCAATCCTCACCAACCCAATCCTCGTCCAACTCACACCGCCCGCCACCTTTGTCCCGTTCGCGGACACTTTTATCACTTTTTTCTCTTTTCTCTGTCATTTTCTCCCTACGACCAATAACAAATGAATAACAAAAACACATGGATTTTTATTTTTATACAAAACCCAACCTAACCGACATCGGTTCCGATAGACTAGCATCGGTCTCATGCCCTACCTCACTTTGTCTCGTCGCTTTTCCTCTCACGGATGTCGGTTATCCATGACCGCCATCGGTCAACCTAACCTACACATTACCCTTCACTATGTCATTTTACCTAACCCTTTACCTTTCTCCTTTACCCCATCCAAACTTTACCCAACCCCTTACCTTACCTTTCCGACCTCATCACTTCCTACCTCCATTTTTCCTCCTTTGGGGATTCGTTACCTTGGCCTTACCCATGCTGTGACCTAGATATTTGGACTTGGACCATCACTAGTGACCTTTGACCTCATGTGTTTGCTATACCTTGCAGCAGTGTTACCTTTGTTATTGACCTAATGACCTTACCTAGCCTATTGCTATGACTGTTTATCCTAACCCTACCGTTGGTGTATCGAAACATACCTCAAACGATCCTGCACCTAACCTACTTTGTGTTTCCTAACCATATCCTCTACCTTGGATAGTGGATTCACTTCAACCTTGTTTGGATAAACCTATCAACCTTAGACGATGTAGAGTTTGCTTGCTCTTCAACCTGGTAGCGTGCTGCAATTTATACATGTGCATGCATAGACCTTACCTAGATTGCCTGAGTATACCTTTCACCCTTTTCCCCTGTACCCACTTGCCTTTTCCTCACATTTACCTTTTATCAAACCACTCATTGCTTCAGCCTGCTACCTCGTCAGTGCTTGGTTTTAGGGGGATCACCTTCAACCACACATGGGGCAACCACATCTTATTTTTGTTAGCATCGCTTACCAATACAAGTTACGCAACAAAAGGGGCAAAATGTAGACACTAAAATTAGGTCACATTCCCCTTTTTTCCCTTGACAAATAAGCACCCTTTGTTACATTTACCTAGCCACAACCCCCTTCACCCCACTAATATTAATTTAATTTAATTAATGCATTATCCTCCTTATATTTATTATTTAAATATCTTGTTTAAATAATATCCACGCATGCAGATTCACTTAGACACCTCACCAATCCAACTCAACCTAATATAATTTTTGGATCGACTTGCACAGAAAAAGCATTGAACTATTATATTTATTTCTCCGTATTTATCAATATGTTTCATTCTACATACAATGCATATGTATAGGAGAGATTGCTCCTAAATATGAGGAACTACAATTCCTCAAATATCTCCTACAACTTCTCCTAAAACAATAATCTATTCGTGATATATTGTTGTAACAATATATCACCAAACAATATATCCATAAATATAAGTTGTTAATAACAACTTATATACTAACAAAATATATACGTGATTTGTTATTACAAATCACTCATTAATTCTTTATCATAGTAAACATTAATATTAATTTCCTAACATTCCCCCCCTTAATGTTTACATGGTAACATTAGAACTTTCACACTTCCTTTGCATCCTTCTGCCTCTGCACTCATGATCTTGGCACACACTTGAGCTGAAGGTAGAAGAAGGAACACATCAACTTCTTATCGACCAAGCACTTTATCAGAACACATCTCGACTAACAAGGATGAGAACAACTCAGAATCATCTGCTTATCATCCAATCACTCCAGGGAACACATTTGACCTATCAGTGTGGAAACTCAAGCAGGAACACATCTGAACAACCTTCAATGGTTTTCAGGAGGCTAACCACAAACCTAGGTACGAACAAGAACACATCTAACTGTTCTACCTCATCAAGCCTCATGATGCTGTGTTTCACTGTGTTATTTGTTCTGCACTATGTTTTTGCATTTGGGGAAATAGGAATAGCCACATACTCAACTGAAAAATTGAAAATGGAACATTGGATCATGTCCCCCTCAATGTAAAAATTTCACTTATTCAACACAAAACAGGAACTCTAAAAAAGAATCACACTAGACATCAAATACTGAAAGCACACTCACACCACAAAATGTGCCACCAAATTAGTGAAGCGGCCCCATCATTAGCAATTTGACAAGAGGTCACTTTGGTTATCCTCCGCCTCCGATGCCTCCATCCTCCAAAGATTATCATCTCGCTTAACTCACCAAGATGTGAACATGAAGCACATTTGTTTCCACATTGATCTTATTCTTTTCTTCCCTCTCGCAATGTGAAACACCTTTATTTTCGGACGTCGGGTAACACCGAAAATGCATCCGTGAGGAAATTTTTTTTTCAGACTTTTTTTTAAATGACATGTATTTTGATGATGATGACTTTTGACAAAAAATAAAATGCCACCCTATGACTCTTACTAATAAAATATTTTTATAACTCGTGTATTTAGTTTCATGACTATGAAACCTAAATGAAATAATGACCCGACAATACTTATACACAATATATCTTATGGTTTAGACACCAAAGGTATTGATTATTAAACAACCTATTTAAAAAAGTAATAGAAATTACTTTTAATAATTTACAACTATTGACTGAATAATAAACAAACACTTGACTTTATAATAAAAAAGAAGACTACAAATTACAAACACAAGTATAGTCTAGATGAATAAATTTAATAAAAACTGGACTCGACTCAAACTAACAAAGACTATACTTAACTTTGACATGGAGACAGTCTATCGACTGCACATGTGAATGTTAGGAGATATGTATCTGGGAATCAATACGTATACACACAACAATGAAAACATGCACTGAGTAAACTGTCACTTCCCCAAAATCATATAACAGCCTGTGTAGAACCTGAATTGTGCTATTCTGGGAAAACGTGGATGTAGAGAAAGAAGCCACGTATAAGCATCCAGGAGCTCTGAATGGTCCACGTTCTAACAATTAGTCCAAATTTCTGAGCTTGATAGATTCGCCACCATAGATAACTCAGACTTGCGTTTATAGAAGGCAGAAATTTTAATATTTAGATGGCCACGCCAAATGCATAGGTGTTTGAGGTCCACCGTCCAGCTGATAATGCTTTTCAGGCCGACTCTTCAATAAAAAGATATACGTAGGTTTGAGCCTCAAGAATGATATAATTCCTTGGATAAAATCACTTTTCCCTTCGTACTTAAATCCTCCTCAGTTGGGTGATGTGATTTCTGAGATCACAGTTCTTATAACTCGCAAACTATGTACCAATGTCACTTCAATCTGATTATATATAATCTCCAAATGAATAGATATAGATAATTATAGAAAATATAGTCAGATGTTGAGCTATCTAGTAGAGAATTTGACTGATTGATCGTGTTTATCCAAATGGTGCAAAAATGGTGAGAAGCTGATGGCAAATTGCTGGCACTTCTTGAATTGCTGGAGAATTGCTGGTGATTTTCACCTCCAAACTCAATGTATTTCCCATTCACATGAACTCAACTCTTAGCTATTAAAAATGCAGAGCAATTGAAATGGTAAAGTCACATTTCAGATCCACAGTCGTATCCTGTAATTGGATAACATATAAATCTAAGGCAACGCACAAAAATTCTAATAACTATAAACAATTATAAATAATATTTGTCTCCGTGAACCGGGACAACATAGAAACACAAGGCTGCCCCATGTTTTAAGTCACAACTCCATAGTTGATTAAACCGGCTCTGATACCAAATATAAGTTCGGATCGACTTCACACCGAAAAAGCACTTTGAACTATTATATTATTTCTTCATATATATCAATATGTTTCATTCTACATACAATGCATATGTATAGGAGAGATTGCTCCTAAATATGAGGAACTACAATTCCTCAAATATCTCCTACAACATCTCCTACAACTTCTCCTAAAACAATAATCTATTCGTGATATATTGTTGTAACAATATATCACCAAACAATATATTCATAAATATAAGTTGTTAATAACAACTTATATACTAACAAAATATATACGTGATTTGTTATTACAAATCACTCATTAATTCTTTATCATAGTAAACATTAATATTAATTTCCTAAAACCTAAAACCTATTCTTAGCAAGTCCCCATAACTAACTAAGACTTACTCAAACCCTAAAAACAATCCCTACATTCCCTCTAACCACATTCCCGCATGTTCACAAGAGGCTCCCAAGTATAATCCGTGGGATAATGACACGAGATCCAAGGAAATCGGGAGGATCTCCTAGTTTAGTAAACCTAGTAAATCCCACCTTGACCGATGTCGGCTACCCCTAACCATCGCCGGTTAATCGGATCGCCGTCACTTACCCCCTTTTAACCCCAAAACAACCTTATTCTCAAGGTTAGGAGTTGGAAGCAAGTGGTAAACTTTAAGAGAAATTTGGTGAACAAGAACACATCTTAAGGAGATAATGCATCTTCGGAGAGACAATTCCAGGTGAAAATTCACATCCAAGGAGGGAGATTGAGCATCTTCTCCTACACACCATCCTAGCCATGATTTGATCTATCCAAGAAAAGATGAGTGTACATGTAGCCCTTGTAAAAGATTTTCTCCAGTTGGTGATCACTTGCAACCTTCAAACTCATCATCAACACCTCCATCCCTCACACAAAAACATTCAGCAATGAAATCCAAGTAAGTATAACATCATACTTTCCTTGTTATTTCATTTCTTCATCATTTTATCATCCATTGTTTATCTTGCTCCCTATTGAACTTCTCCATATTTTCACCTCTGTATACCCATTGAAACCTCACAAAAGCCCACTCTAGTCACCCAATACCTCGTCTGAACAACCCAAGTCTTTTGTGCAATCACAAAAGAGACCTCATCTTGTTACTCGTGACATTTCCAGATCTCGACGAATTGGCATCGATTACACCTAACCACCATCGGTCACCCCTGACCGACACTAGTCTCTATGTTTTCCCACATAGCCCTTAACAGAGACCTACCCACCTAATTTTATCTCACCCTCTTTCCCCTGTGATCTACCCGAGACCTCTGTCAAACCTACAGAACCCAGAACCAATCATTTGACCTTTGGATTCTATTCTAGCTTAGCCTATTAGATTAGATCTATTTCTTATTGTGTTTTTAGTGAGATACCTAAATCATTTTAAAATAACAATAGGATTTAATTTGTTTACAACATTAAATTGTTTAAAATAGTGGACTGACAACCATTTAGGAAGTACCATACTTCATGGATCTAGCCCATGCTAGGTGGTTCACTTTGCGCCCATATTGTTTAATTCTTTTTGGTGGTCTTTTTCATTACGGTAGTAGTTCCTCCTAGCCAAAAGGAAGCTCTCACGATTAGCTATGGATTTGGAAGTCATACGCGTGCAACAACCCATCAACCGATATTTGAATAGGTATTCCTCCTACGCATGTTACCCTATCTATTTCAAATCGCGCTCCTAAGAAATGATCTAAGAAAAAGGTGAAACAACCCACTCCGCCTTCATCACCACCCTCACCGACGAAGTCGATGGATCCTAAATCTATCCCTCCTAATGTTTTTTTTTCATAAACACCATTTCCTGAGGGCCTCTGACTTATCAACGCGAGGGCAAGGCCCCTTCTACTCTTCCCTTCATGTATCCTGAAATGATCAATGACGATACACCTTGAATTAATGTCGTTTAATGTCAGGATGATGAATCTATACTCACCTACCTTGGTGTAGAAGACTCATACATTCATCGATTGTTACCTTCGAGATGCAAACCATGTTGAATGAATTGACTATCGAGATCAAAATTCATACTCGGACGACCCGGACATCCTAAAGATCGCACAATATTTAGATGTTGCTGAACATGAAGCCATCACTTATTTTCTCGATATCATAACCACACTTTCGATTGGTCTTAGGCATCCATGCCTAGTATTGACCCCACCATAGTGGTCCACAATATCATAATTGTTCTCGATGTAAAACCCATTAAACAAAAGTGAGGAAAATGCACCCTCACATTGCTCTTCTCGTTAAAGAAGAACTTGAACCTTCTTTCTATTTCCTTCATCTTACCCATTGATTATCCTCATTGGATTTCTAACATTGTCCCCTGTCACTAAATCAACAGGGGACTCTACATTTACATGGAATTCCGTGACCTCAACCTAGCATACCCAAAAGATGACTTTCCCTTACCCGGTATTGACTAGGGGTTGACCTTCTGCTGGTCATGAGTTGCTATCACTCATGGATGGCTTCTCGGTTATAAACAAATTTTTTGCCCCGAGGATCAACACAAAACCTCATTCATCACCCCTTGGGGACCTTCCACGCTATCGAGTCAATCCTTTTCACCTTAAAAACACTAGTGCCACATATCAGTGGGCTATGACTTACATCTTCCATGACATCATGCATCACATATTGGGAGATTATGTGGATGATCTCTTGGCCAAATCTAAATGCCGCTCCAAGCACCTAACCATCCTCAAAACCATCTTTGACCATCTCATTAAATATTACGTCCGCCTTTAGCCTAAGAAGTGCGTCTTTGTGGTTCTTTTAGGAAATCTCCTGGGATTTATCATTTCCCTCCATGGTATAGAAGTTGATCCTACTAAAGTCAAGGCCATTCTCGAAATGCCTCCGCTTACTAACCTTCGACAACTCCGTAGCCTACAGGGTAAGTTGCAGTCTATTCACCATTTCATTTCACAATTATCTTATCGATGTTAACCATTTCATCATCTACTAAAAAAGGATGTCTCCTTTAAATGGGATGATGACTGTCACAAAGATTTTGAGGCCTTAAAAAATACCTTCTCCAACCACCCGTACTCATCCAACCTAAAGACGATCAACCTTTTTATCTATACATCTCAGCTACCACTCATTCCTTGGGAGCCATGCTCACTCATCGCGATGAACAACACAGGGAGTAGGTAGTTTATTACATAAGTTGTACTCTTTGGACTATGAAACCCGATACACCCATCCTAAAAAAATTTGCTTAGCCTTTGTTTTCATTGCCACCAAACTCCGTCATTACCTAGTACACTACAAAACCTATATTGTGACCAACACGACCCTTACACTTCATGTACACCAAACCTGATCAAAATTAGTGTGTTTCACGATGGCTTATGCTTTTAGTTGATCTTGACCTCAAATTCATTCATCAAAATTCCATCAAGGGACAAACTATCTCGACCAATTGGCCGATGCACCTATTTCGAGGATTAACCCTCTAACTTCAAATTTCTAGATGAGTCTATTGCTACGCTTTCCTGGATGAACCCCTTACCAAATGACACTCTTCTTCGATGGTTCCAAGTGTCGGCGTGGGGTGTGGCTGATATTATCCTCATTCTCCTTGAGGGTGAACCCATGCCTTTGTCTTTCAAATTATATTTTGAATGTACCAACAATATTTTTGAATACGAACCACTCGTACTAAGTCTCCATGGTGCCTATGCCCTAGATATCAAATCAATCAACATAGATTTGGTGATTCTTAATTGGTCATAAACCAAGTCAATGGTCTATACCAATGTCGTAATGAGATACTTCCAAAGTATAAACATCATGTAGACATACTTTTGACCACCTTTGATCATTACACCCTTCAAACCATCCCACGTTCAACCAACAAGTTTGCAGATACCATGGCTTGCTTAGCTTCCCAAATACCCACTTCACCCACCGATTCTACAATCTTTGTCACCATACAATGACTCCAATCACCTTCTTATTTACCTCACAATGTTTACTCGATTGGAACCGCTACCCTTGACCTGAGTGACCTTTGGTATAAACAATACTCTGACTACCTTTCTCTCTCCATCTTACCTCCTGATCTCACCCGTAACAGACAACGCACCTTCCTTAAAAAGGTCTCTTGTTACATCATTCTAGGGGGCCTCCTCTATAAGTGTGGCTTTGATGATATTCTCTTACATTGCCTCACAAGTTCTGAAATTCCTTATACCATTAAGGAAGTTCATGATGGCATATGTGGAGGTCACTTCAGTGGCCTTGCTATTGCTAAGCGTATTCTTCTCCTGGGATATTACTAGCCGACCCTTAACCATGATTGTTGCAACTATGTCAAACATTGTGTAAAATGCCAACAATATTCCAATCTTCATCATACACCTAGTCATGCCTTACGGTCACCCGAGACCTTTGGCCCTTACACATGGGGTTTGGATCTTGTCGGAGAAATCAATCCTCATTCTTCCCAATGCCATTAGTGGATGATCACTACTATCAAATACTATACAAAATGGGTGGAAGCCATACCACTCATCTCCACAAAAGCTGAGAAAATATGTGAGTTTATTAACCACCATATCATTTGTCACTTTGGTGTTCCTCATCACCTCATCACTGACAATGGAAAACAATTCTAAAACAAAACATTGCAAAATCTTTGTGATGCCTTCGGCATTCAACTTAGTTTCTCATCACCATATTACCCACAAACCAATGGCCAAGCCGAATCCACTAACAAAACCTTAAACAAAATTCTTATGAAAGTGGTTGACGATACTGGGAAGGATTGGCATATGCACATTCCTTTTGCCTGTGGGCATACCACACTAGTATTCACACTTCCACTACGGCCACACCTTTTCTTTGGTCTACGGTACAGAGGTAGTCTTGCCTCTCGAAGTCTAGATCCCCTCACTCCACATTTCTCTCCATGACATGCTCAATGATGATGACTTTTGTTAGGACCGTTTAGCACAGCTAGAGTTATTAGATGAATGTCATCTTAATGCTCTGGATCACCTTCAATTTTACCAAAAATGTATCAAACGTGCCTACAAAAATGTGTCCATGAACGGACCTTCCAAGTCGGTGACCTTTTCCTAAAATAAAATCAACACGTAACCAAAGCATAAAAAGTAAACAGGGAAATTTTTCTCCTAATTGGCTTGGACCATACATCATGACTCATACCTATGGATCAGGTGCTTACCATTTATCATCACTCGATGGTAAACCCGAACTTGAGCCCCTTAATGCCTTGCATCTTCGACCATTCTATTTTTGAATTTTAGTCCTACCTCACCTGTTGTCTCTTTCCATGCTCATCCCTTGAGCACTATTCACTTCATACACCTCATTAACGATTAAACAAGAATCATGTGAGTACCCATCACTTATTATCTTCTCTTGAATATGTGTACCACGACGCTACACATAGCATGATTCTCATGGATACTTTTCATCTACCTTTAGATGAGATCACATGGTCATTCCACCTTACCTTTTGAACAAGAGTCTTATTCTCCACCTTGGTCTTGTCTATGACTTCAAAGACCTCACATGGGACCAAACTCCTTGAGTCAAACTTCTAATAAAAAGATGACTCCCTCAAAAGGACATCTTCCTCTTGACAACTTCTGCTATAAATAGAATGCTCCCTAGAAGGAAAACTCACGTAAAGCCATGCCTATAACCCGACTCGATCCATGCCTAAACCAACCCGACTCGATCCATGCCTATAACCTGACTCAATCCATGCCTATAACCTGACTCAATCCATGCCTATAACTTGACTCAATCCATGCCTATAACCTGACTCGATCCATGCCTATAACCTGACTTGATCCATGCCTAAACCAACATGACTCCATCATGCCTCTTTTACCCACCTACAATGACCTAAACTACCCTTAGACATCCACCCACCACCCCTAACACATTTCTAACCCTCCCCATTCCTCCTTTTACCCAATATTCCCTCCATTCCCAAATTTAATTTGTGCCCACCCACCAAACCGAAAAACAAACAAAACCCTAAACCAACACTAAAATAATCCTCTAATCTATCAAATCAACAATGTAGAGTAGGGCACTTACCTCATCACACTTCTGCTCTCTCGGTGGCACATCTAGCCACCAGACTTGTGGCCCGCCAGATCCCTCTCGCATTCACCATCACCGAATAGCTACTTGCAACATCTCACCAATCAAATCCCTAGAAATGAACTTTTGGACCCATTGATTACCAATCAATCACTAGTCAATCACACCGCCAGCTCACTATTCCATTTCGTCTAACACATTTCTCTCTTTTCTCTTTTTTTTTTCATTTTCTCACTTCTCAAATTAACAAATGAATAACAAAAATGTGGATTTTTTTATAAAAACCTGACCTAACCGACGTTGGTTACCTTTGACCGGTATTGGTTGCGTGCCCTACGTACCCATCATCGGTTTACCTCTACCAATGTCGGTTATCCATGATCGGCATCGGTCACCATCACCTACACATTGCCCTAAATTTTACGCTTTTACCCTCCCCTACTTCTTTTTTTACCTCACCCAACCTTCACCCTGATCATTTATCTCCCCCCACCTTTACCCTACCCATTTACCTCACCTTTCCTGACCTCATCATTTACTACCTCCCTTTGTCCTCCTTTGGGAACTCATTATTTTACCCCTACCTTGGCCTTACCCATGCCGTGACCAAGATATTTGGACCCGAACCATCGCTAGTGACCTTTGACCTCATGTGTTCACTATACCTTGCGGCATCAACATACTGTGTTGTTGATCTAATGACCTTACCTAGCCTATTGCCATGATCGTTTATCCTGATCCTACCTTTGGTGTCTTTGGAACATACCTAAATGTTCCTATTCCTAATATGTGTCATGTTTCTTGACCATATCATATACCTTGATACCGGAATCACTTCAACCTTGTTTGGATAAACCTATCAACCTTAGGCAATGTAGAGTTTACCTAATCTTCAACCTGGTAGCATGCTGTAGTTTATACATGTGCATGTGTTTGACTGTTACTACCTTTGGCCCTGACCCATTACCTAGCTTACCCAAGTAGACCTTGCTCCTTTTTTTTTTTCCCCTGTTATCAACCTTCCTTTTCATCACATTTACCTTTTATCAAACCACTCATTGATTCTACCTTCTGCCTCATCAGTTCTTGGTTTGAGGGGGATCACCTTCACCCACACATGGGGCAACCACATCTTATTTTTGTTAGCGTCGCTTACCAATACAAGCTACGCAACAAAAAGGGGAAAAATGTAGACACTAAAATTAGGTCACACTCCCCTTTGGTCCCCCAACAAACAAGCACCCTTCATCACATTCACCTAGCCCTGGCCCTCTTAACCCCACTAATATTAATTTAATTAATTAAATTAAATTAATTCATTATCCTCACTTATTTATTATTTAAATATCTTAATTTAAATGATATCCACACATACACTTCACCTAGACACCTCACCATGCTAACTCAACCTAAGACCTATTCTTAGTAAGTTTCATAACTAACTAAGACTTACGCAAACCCTAAAAATCAATGCCTACATTCTCTCTAACTACATTCCCACATGCTTACAAGAAGCTCCCAGTCTAATCTATGGGTTAGCGACACATGATATGAGGAAATCAAGAGGATCTCCTAGTTTAGTAAAATTAGGAAATCCCACCTTGACCGACGTCTGTTACCCCTAACCATCGCTAGTTAAGATGGAACTAGAATCCATGTAAGTAAACGTTATACTTCTCTGGTTCATTCCATTTCATCATTATATTATCATATTTTTTTACCTAGCCACCCATTGACCTCCTTCAAGACTCACCCCTATATATACCCATTAAAAACTTGCCAAATCCTACCCAAATCATCCAATACCACATCCCGACAACCAAAGTCCTTTGTGTAATCACAAAGGAGACCTAAATCTCGCTTACGTGGCATTCCCAAAACTCCACAAGAATCGACACCGGTTACACCTAACGCCATTGATCACCCTTAACGACATTGGTCTTTGTATTTTCCCATACAACCTAGAATAGTGACCTATCCACCTAATTCCCTCTCACCCTCATTCACCTGTGATCTACCTGAGACCTCTGTCGGACACTGTAGAGACTCAAAATCAGTTATTTGACTCATGGATCCTATTCTAGCCTAGCCTATTAGATTAGATCTATTTCTTATTGTGTTTTAAGTGAGATACCTAAATCATTTAAAATTACAATAGGTTTTACCTTATTTACCACATTAATTTTTTTGAAATAGTGGATGATAGCCATCTAGGAAGTATCACACTTCTGGATCTAGCACATGCTAGGTAGTTCACTTGCATATATTGTTTAACTTTTTCGGTGGTCTTGCTTTGAATTACAAGTAGTTCCTCCTAGCCAAAAGGAAGCTCTCACAATCAGCTGTGGATTTGGAAGTCATACATGCACAACAACCCAAAACCAGCTCTTTGAACAAGTATTCCTCCTATGCCCATTACCCTATTTGTTTTGTCAATACTTCAAAGAAATGATCTAGAATCAGGTGAAACACCTGGGTATGCACAAGAGTGATTAAAATCTAGATATGGGAAATTAAAAGGGTGTAGGTAAAGAGATGGTCAAGTTTACATGGAGAAAAATGGTGGGGAATGGGAACGGAGTAGAAACTAACAATAGAAGTAAAAGATATGCTCAAATGATAATGGACCAAAGGAGGTTAAGAAAACTTACTTGTTTATACGAGCTTAATGTTTGGTTGGCAATGGTGGGTGATCAAATGGAAGGAAATTTATGTGGTGCTAGCGCTTCCTGGATGCTCCCGTGAAGGCGAGATGACTATGTGATTGCTTTTGGTCTGGCTATGGATGCTCGATGTGTGTACTAATGTTGGTTCTGTTTGCATGCAACTCTGGTTTCTTCACTTGTTCTCAAAAGATGTGATTATCTCTCTGAAATTTTCTAACCTTGAAATAAGGTTGTTTTGGGGGTTAAATGGTAACCAACGGTGGTTATGGCCTAACCGGTGGTGGTTTAGGTAATGCTTGTTGTCGGTTAGGGTCAGATTTTCTAGGTTTGCTAAACTAGGAAGATCCACTTGATTTTCTAGGATCTCGTTTCGTTTACTTTGTGGATTAGCATGGGAGCTTCCTTCTAACGGGAGGGAATGTGGTTCGAGGGAATGTAGGCATTGATTTTTAGGGTTAGGGTAGGTCTTAGCTAGTTATGGAAACTTACTAAGAATAGGTATTAGGGTGAGGTGGTTAGATGAGGTGGATAAGTGGGCATTATCCCAATTAGGATATTTAAATAATAAATATTGTGAGGATAATGAATTAATTAAATTAATATTGGAGTGGGATGAAAGGGACATGGTTAGATGAATGTGTTCAAGGTGTTTATTTGACGGGGACCAAGGGGAGTATGACCTAATTTTAGTGTCTACACATGCATATACGAAGTTGCACCATTTAAGTAGAGGGACTTAGATTCTTAGAGCGTTGGCAAGAAATCCACAAGTTTGTCCACCCAAAAAAATTTCTCACCAACATGTTCCTTCCATCACATGTCAACGTTCCTTTCCTTATCAATGGCGACTTCTTCTATTCTTGTCGCGTTAGTAAGGATTGTCAGTATGGATTGAGTATTAATGACATCATACAGGGTAGCTCAACAACCGGTTTAATGAAGAATGGTACCCATGTCTTTTCTGATAGAGAAGTACCATTCGAAAGTAGACCAGTATGACTGACCATACCTCTGTACATGTAATTAATGAGGGCTATAGGTAGGTGAGACAAAGTTTCTTTATAATGTATTTGAACGCCTCATTTTTGAAGGAGAGACATTCTGGGGGTTGGGGAAACTCTTGTAAAATTTTCCCTCAACTCCATTTGAGCTACAAGCCTTTTCTTGAGCCTAACAATGTAATTATGACTTTGTGCATCAAATATAATGGTCTATCAATACTTTGAAGCAATAAAATTTGTGTTTTGTGGTGTTTCTTCAACCCTACCTCATTTTAATTGTATTTTCTTACCTCTTTATTAGTATGTTGTATTATGTACATGTTCTTTCACGCATGTTTATGATGTTGTGTTCCATGGAGTTTTGATGGTGGATTAGGATCTGGGTCTATGTCACATTTGTTTGACCTTCCTCATCTCCCCTTTTTCCATGTTTCATCCTCCCTCAACATAGTATCTCACTCCTTTTACTGGTGCTATAACCCCCTTAGTATAAGATTTTCCCCTTTTTCATGATCTTTCTCTCTCCTTATCTCCTTGGATATGTTAGGATAGTGTCAAGATAGTTGCATTTCCATTTCTATGAGTATTTTAGCATTAGGATTAGGTAGAGGAAGCCGAAATTCTCCAGAGGGTTATCTCAAGTTTGCAAGTCCCACGACAGAGATAACCCCATGTTAGGAGGACTACACCGATTACCCCACACAAACCGAGAGTAAATTGGGGGATGCTGTAATTTTGACTTAACAACTCCTAAAGGAGGTGGAGGTGATGGAGTAGTAGAGTCCAAGATAAGCTAGCACACTTGCATGCCATGCTATATCGGATGAGGGTAGAGTGAGAAACAACTCTACTGCAGTGATATGCGGTCCCACAAGAGTGAGAATGGGTGGTTCATGAGAGAAACCACTACCATAGGTAAAGGGATGCCTACAGGGGCCTGATTTGGAGATTTGACTACTATTATAGCAATAGATTCAACCAACGGTGTCCACGTGATGCCACAGGATTAGGACATGTGGCTCCCCTTGACATGATCTCTGTGGATAGGTACAAATCCATAGCCATAGAGGTTAGATACTATGAGGAGATCTTATTCAAGAAGCTTATGAAGATGCTACATTACTAAGAGTATCTCTAGAGGTAGGAGACAGTGGAACCGGGCCATCGAGGAGTATAGAAAGTGTAGATAAATTGTGACATGAGGAGGGAGGCCAAGAGGGAGACGAAGATGACATGCAAGGTTCAAGTGTTGTACCTGCCTAGAGAAGAGGGTCCGAGAGTGTCGACATGTAGTTTACTGATTTTGATAGTATTTTGGCTCTAAAGGAGCCCCTAGAGGTCCATGATGTATTGAAACTCATCTTTTCTACATGATATATTATTTTGATTTGTGGATTATTATGTGTTATATTTTTCCATGTTTTTATGGTATAATGTGATGATTTAAATTCTATGTGATGTGATGAGTTTAGATTACAAATTTAGGATGATGGTTTCTAGATTAGATGTGATGGTGATTTTTGGTTACATATTTGTTTTACATTTGATGATGATGGTGGGATAAATGTATGATTAGATGGTTATTTTAGATTCAAATGTGAATATGGACATAAATGTGTGGTGTAATGTGTTGGTGCTCAAATTAGTCTCACCCCGTTTTTCATTGAAGTTCTCTAGTTTTTGGGCTCTGTCATTTTCTCTATCTCCCGTATTGATACATAAAATTGTGTCCTCCATTTGGTTGCCATGATCAGTCCCTTCCTTAATTAAGGATCACTTAAAGGTCTAGAATTTATTTTTCATTCCTCTGTCCATCTAAAAGAGTTTGTAACTTGGGCGTAAAACTCAAGTTTTTCCTTTCCTTCCATTTTCATAGTCACATTTTTTTGTCCCTGTCATTTGTGTCCCAAATATATGTGGAAACATGATTGGATGTAGCTCGGAGGATCATATTTGAGCCTTATAACATTTCCAAATTCTCTTGTCCTTGAAGAAAGATTCATTTCCTGGTCTCTAATGGTGGTTTTCCTGCATTTTACGATTTGATGGGTGTATTTTTCCCGGTCAAATTTACATCTCAACATCAGTGGAAATGTGTCCCTTTTTGGTTGGATGCGGCTCGGTGGGGCACTTTAAAAATTCTAAGGCTCGCTTCAACCCAAAATTTGTCCATGTGGAGGAATGATGCTCATTTGATAATTCACCTTTTGGTTTGGCCTTAGGGTTACATTGG
Source organism: Taxus wallichiana var. yunnanensis (assembly GCA_018340775.1). NCBI lineage: Eukaryota > Viridiplantae > Streptophyta > Pinopsida > Cupressales > Taxaceae > Taxus > Taxus wallichiana. Next base: position 756,851,022 of record CM031242.1, on the reverse strand, counting down.
GGGGACACGTGGAGGTTTCCACTCCTTTTCCTAGACTTAGAATTTTTTTTTTTGCAACCGGTATAGTTTTGGCGGACCATGGACACGTGGAGGGCTGGCACTCATTTGAGGATCTACCTCAGGGTCCCACCTTAACAATTGTGATAGGGAGATATGTGGAGGCTTCCACCGGCTCCGCTTTGTACTTAAAATTTTCAAAGCAATTTTCTAAGGCTTGGGACACGTGGTGAGCATGTGCTTGTTCAGGGTCTCCGCTCTTGGGCACCATCTCAAAGTTGTGCTATGAAGACATGTGGAGGCTTCGATGGGTCTTACTATATTTAGACTTTTCAAGAAACTTTCTAAACGCTGGGACACGTGGAGGGACCACGCCTGTTTGGGGATTGGTCCCTAAGTTTTGTTTTAAAGAAGCACCAAGAGGAAACTTGGAGGCTTCCGCTCAAGTTTTCATTTTCTTGGACTTTTCAATAGCCAAATGAAACTATCTTGGACCCTAGACACATGGTGCCTTCCACTGAACCTTTAACTTTTTTAACAGACTCTGCTGATCGAGACACATGTTGAGCCCGCACTTGTTTGGGGTCTTTACTTTTGGGGACCATCTCAAAATGTGCCATTGAGACACGTGGAGGCTTCCGCTAGCTCCTTTTTACACTGAGAATTTTTAAAGGCCAAAAGGTGTTTTTCTTGGGCCTAGGGTATGTGGAAGGCTCACACTTGTTTGGGACTTGCCTCTGTGCTTCTCCTTTGCAGTTGTGCCAAGGAAACACATGGATGGCTATGATATAAAGTGGAAAAGGGGCATAATCAATGGTTGTTGTGAATTTCACCTGTTTTTCTACCATTTTTTCTCCAAGACTCTTGGAGACATGAATACACACTATTTTTCATCATTCTTTGATGAAATTCCTTGTCGTCTCTGTCTGTAAGGTGCCATTGAATGGATTTGAAACTTAAATTATGAGTCCAAGGATTGTTAATGGTTAATATTTTGAAGTGGGAATTGCTCAGAACTCACAAAAATGGGAATTACCAGAGGAAATGGATGTGGGGTATAATTTCAAAGGAAAGAGAGGGAAAAGGGATGAAATGATGAAAGTGCAAGTGTAAAAGATGAAAAAGGTGTTACCTCGAGAGAGAAAAGGATTACCTGTCATATCCAACTATGCAAAGTCTTTGGAAAATGATTAAAAGGGGGATTTATCACATAACAAAATCAGAATGATTATAAGGATTGCCAAAAGTTGTGGCATGACATCCTAGCCATTAGACGAGGGCCCAAGAAACGTGATTAGTTCACAATTGGTCCACCTGGTAGCTTTTGGATCTGAATTTGTTAGAATGTTGCTTTCTGAAGAAAATGGTTAACAAGAAAAGGTCCCTCGAATATTATTTATTTTTGGGGAAAATTGAGTGAGTAAAATGTATAAATGCAATGAGAATACTCTTGCAAAAGGTCGAGTTTGAATTCCTAAGAGAAAATTTGAGAAATCCGTATTCTGAGAAACCCATCTGAGATACCTGGTTAATTTCCTTTGTGTTAGATTTTCTATCATGTCAAGTTGGTTACAGATGTATATCCATTGATGAGCATAGAGATTTATCTTGAAGCTTTCCCTACTTGATGAATTTGATCAAATTTGAAATTAATTTGTGTCCAATCTCTAGCAATTTGTGTCTGGTTTGTTTCAGAATGTCTGTAAATAGTTTCTTTCATTCCTATTGCAATATTACATTGAAATATTTATGAAATCACACAATATCTCATCCTTATGACAATTTAATGGTATTTATAATTTTATTTTAAGAAGAGCCTTTATCTTGGATGAGATAAACAAATATAAAATCAATTCACTATCATTTGTTGATAAAGATTGTATGTAAGTCTTTAGGCGTACCTTAGGCATGATTGAACAAAGATTTTTGTGTTTAATTGAGTCTTTCAATTCGAGCCTTCATGTTAGAGTCTCAAAGATTATGTGAAAACATGCTGATCTGGGCCTCCATTGAAGCACACCTTCTAGTTGAAGGAATTTTTAACTATTTTGAAGTATTCTATTGTTGAGTTGTTCATTGTTTTGAAGTCTCTTCAAATATCTGGTATAATCAACTTTATCCTGCTTCATCTCCCACAAAAATCATTCAAAAACCATGAATCCATCCTAAACTATCCCTGTTTTCCCCTCGTATATCAACAAAGGAACAAAATCTACTTACTAAAATATGCAGAACACTCAAGATTTCTTAATGTCTTCAATAACCTTAGCCTTATGTTGAAAGTATCTCCATCGTTTAGAAATGACAACTCTTAAGAGTTAAATTATGGAGTACTGACCATATTTTCCCAAGGTTTTCTTCATAAAAATTTTCAAAACGAAGGATATCTCCATCTCCTTCATCGAATGAGAGGTTACACTAAGGGTACTCTTACCCTGGTTGAAGAGGCATGGCCTAAAGTAGTGAGGATAGGTCAAATCCTTTTAAAGGTGCTATTCATCTCTCCACAAATATGAGTGACAAAGGGCCATTTAGATCTCATACTCAGCTAAAAATGACACAAACTATGATCTATCTATCTCTAAGCTCCCTGTCGAATCTGTGTTGCTTCTCGACATGAAAAGGAGAACGAATTTGGATACCAACATAATGATTAGGACTATATGTTTTGTGTTTGGATTTGATGATGATGATAAAGTAGATATAGGATTCATGTATGATGTGGTGACATGTTTTAAATTTTCTATGGTGATTAAAATGTATAGATAAGATGTGATAAAATAGGTCGGAAATGGACGTGATTAAGAATAGATGTGTTGTTAGATAAATAGGTAACATGAGATGAAGAGATGTGTGTTGAAGAACAAATGTGATGAGGCCAGGATGAAGAATACCTCATAACTGTGGTAGCCCATAGGTGTGAGTGACACTATGTTATGACAAAGAAATATGCCTCCAACCTCATTGGAGGTAAACAAAAGGGGATCCAGGTAACATAAGGCACATGTGACCAAATTAGATGTTAGAAAATAACCAAAAATAGATAGTCACTTAACACATCATAAGGAAATGATGGATGAGATGATCTCATATACTTAGTGTTGACATTAAAAAAGGGGTTTGAGATGCACTTTTATAGAGGAAAAATGGTTCTCCAAAAGTGGTGTTCCCTAAACTATGCCCCAGCTCTGGGAAGGCGAAGAGAAAGTTGACAATGTGGGAAGCTTTCTTAGGATGTTGATAAAATGGAAGGTCGATCAATGTGAGAATCCTTTTAATGCCATAAAGAGTAACCATCCTTCAAGGGTATGGTATACTTTTTACAATATATAAATGGAAAGGATAAATGATAGCCATCCTTTTAGGGATTGGTCTATATATATATTTATTTTTTATTTTGATTCCATGCTAGTGATTTATCTTTTATCTTTTTGAATGAACAACTATCGTTTGAGGGATCGGTCTTTTTTATACTTTTATTTTTATTTGAGCATCCATAATTTTTTAATTTGCATGGGGGAGAGCTGGAACTAGCTAAGTAGAACAATTAGAAGGGGATAAAGAGTGTACAAAAGACACCCTAGACCCTTTACATGGTTCCAATAGCTAATAAGAGGAATATGGATGTTATGATTATGTATCTATTATCGAGAAGGAGAACCTATCCATAAGGAATATACTATGGGAAGATATGTGGTTCCCAGTATTTAAGGTCACATCTAGGAAGTGACGAAAGACCACATAGTTCCAAATCCTCATGATGAGAAAGGGAAGAGGTTGATATGAGTGAATGATCTAAAGGGATGAATAAGGGAACATTAGTAAATGTTATAGAAAAATAATGGTTACAGTGCAATGCATTAAGTGGTTCCACTTCCGATTTACCACATGGTCCAATCTAGTTAGGGAAAGCTTTTCATGTTGACACCTTTCCAGAGTAGTGATGTTCTGATAAGGTTAAGAGATTAGCATCACGTTATGGAAGATGGGATAAGAAGAAGGAATGAAGAATAGGATCACACATGACTTATTAGGAAAGTGAGTGGTATGCATTTTAAGATGAAAAAATGGTCCCCTTAGAGGGATAGGATAAATCAGGATCAGATGAGATGAGTTAGATAAAGATTTACGAAATAGGTTCTGCAATGGTGGGTTCAAAGCCATGGTGCTTCCAAAGGGAAGTATAGATATAACCAAAAAGGTGGTCATAGGGAGAGGGGATGAAAGTATGATTAGATAAACTGAGGTAGATGAGATATGATGATGCCAAATATGGAAAGGAGCTAGTCTAGAAACAAACAAGTCCTAGAAATAAGTCCCCCTAGTGTGGAAGGAAAATTAATGGGAACAAGAAGAATGGTACTAAAATATCAAATACAGGGGGAAGATTCTCCCCGACAAAAATGGATGTGGATAAGATAGTGGATGTCAAAGGATATGGATGTCAGGAAGATGATGTATCAAGGAAAATAATATCAATGAACAAGGGAGGACCCTCATCAAGAGGCTGATTAGATGGAGATGCGGTGAAGGAGGACTAGTCAAGGAGGTCCTCTCGCTTAATAAGATCATGGAAAATGGTTTGAATTGCCTTATAATTCTTAGTGTCATGGATTAGGGTGCAATGATAAGTATAAATGTGATGGGAGTTGAACCGTGAGGGATTTGGATGGTTTGGATCAAAGGTTCTGATAACTAGAAGTGTGATGGTAGAAGTATGAAGAAAATGTTGGAGGACCTCCACATATGATTCGATATGGGCACCCGGAAAGGTCTTGTAAGATGGTGTGGATGGTGAAGGTGAAGATGGACTAGGTCAAGGTCTAAATGGTTTAGAAGAAAAATATGCGGTGGATGGTTTAGGCCTAGATGACTGGATAATTGAAGATGTTTTTTTTTATGAAGGGGCTGGCCCTAGGAGAGAATCAGATTGTTTGGATTTGGATGGGTTGATTAGTCATGATGGAGGAGGGGGTCCTAAGACTGAAGGATGAGGCCCCAGGATGGAAGATGTAGATTTGGTCCTGATAGGAGGGATGTCGATCTTCTTGTGAGGATGCTCAAGGGACCGTTGTGGGAGGATGCCAAGGTATTTAGGTTTGGATTTTTAGGAGTGCCATTAGAAGGGATGACAATAATCTCTATTGAGGGATCCGGTGATGGCGTGGAGGTTGATGGCGGAAGTAATCGCTTCATGATGGATTCTAAGGAAGGTAAAGGATGGCTATATGTGGGGATGTCTAGTTGAGTGGATGAAACAAGAGGGTCACCTATAGTGGATGTCAGTTGAAGGGCTCTCCAATATTTCTCAAATGATGAAGGTGGTGCAAAGGAAGAGGGGCACAATGGGGATGTGGTCATGATAGTCAATGCAGTAGGTGTGGGTAGAAGCACAAAAAGGGGAACTGATATGGAATCTAAGGAAATAATAAGAGGTAAGGGTTGAAGAGATGTGGAAGGGAGAATAAGGTCTGATATAGTGGATTTAGTAGGTTCGGTGTGAAATGTATAATAAGAGTGTGAATAAAAAGAGGGGTGTTTGGATCATGCGATTGATGATGTCTATGTGAGATGGTGTAGATGGCGGTGGATAGGGCTGGAAGAGGGATGAGTGTCAACCACACTTATTTCATGTGTCTTGAGAGGCATATAGGTGGGTTGAAGAGATATGACAGATGTAGATGTGGATGTGGGAATGACAGATGTCAAGACACTAGGTGTGGATGAGACAAGTGAGGAGGTCATAATCAAGGAGATAGGTGGTAGAGATAGTGGAATAGATATAATGTATGATGATGTAGGAATATGAAATAAAATGTGTGATAATGATGTCAATGAAAATGTGGTGATAGGTGCAGATATAGAGGCAGGTGCGGCTAAGGATGATGTAGATGTGGTAAGAGTAGGACTAGATGTGGTTGTAAGAGAAGCGGTAGAAGTAAGGGAGGTAGGAAAGGTGACTGTAGATGTGATGGATGTAGGAATAATGTTATGAGCCATGGGAAAAATATTTAGGATAGAAGTAGATGAGGTGATGGGTGACATAGATGTGGAGAGAGGCATCTGATGTATGGGGTTGATTGAGAAGGGAAAAATTTGATGTGATGTAGTACATGAAGATAAATTGGTTGGTGGAGGATTGATAAATGGCTATCTAAATATGTCATGTGATGAGGGTGGCATAGTCTGAAAGGATGTAGGAGTATGGTGATAAGTGGAATCATGAGGTGATGGAGATGGGACAATAATGAGAAGGTATAATATAACAAGCCCATCGAAGGTATCCCTTGGTGATACAGAGCGGAAATATCACAAGATGGAATAGGATCTGCTAACGATACTCATGGAGAAGGAAATCACAGATGGGGTTCTCATGAGGAATATCCATAAGAGATGTAGGTATGATAATGGGAGGTGACACAAGAATAACATGAGGTAATGGGGATAAATATGGTAAAGGAGAACTAGATGAGGATAAGGTTGATGGGGAAAAAGCTGATGATACATAATGCAATGAGGGTGAAGCATGGTCTATGCATTGATATGGTTGAGAGATGGAATATCTACGATGAATATAGTTATCTATAGGACTAGAGGAAACTCTAAAAGCAATCGATGATCTGTATGCGTTCAAAGAGGACTCTTGAGAATTTCTCGAGGAAAATTTTGGTTCCATTTTTAAACAGGAAAGAAAGCAAATAATTCCTTTTTATGTTTTGATTAAGAAAGTGTTTAGAGGATGGATATGAATAGACCTAAAATATGGAAATATTTGTTTGGTTTCGTAAGTTGTGGTGAGAAGTGTATGAAAGGGTCTCTGTTGGGTGATCAAATCCCAATCAATGAACTAAGTGAAAGGAATGTTTTGATGTATTAATTTATTTGTGAATTTTAGGTTGTGTGTGATAAGATGTGTGATGTAGAAGATTGAACCTCCTATTTAGACTATGTGAGTAAGAAATATGCAAAAGGAAGGGTTATTTTTAGGCCCAAAACTAGATGCGATGTTTGATGAATACACAAACAAGAATGGAAGGTATGATAGAAAAGGAGAAAATAAGGAAAAGGAGAATACTTGGGTAACACTTTTCCTATTTGTCTACACTTCTCGAATGATGAGTGATCCAAGCCATGAACCAAGCAAGAAATAAAGAAAGGTATCACATTGTCATGTTAGTTTGAAAAAGCAAGATATAGAAAAGAAAGAAACCACCTAAAGGGCGGTCCCATTGGGTGTGCCAGGAATGTTGATCAAATTTTCTCATTCGTAATGTAAATGAATGCACTAGATACTAAATAAACTAGCCAACTCAGAAGGATAGAGGGTTTATGTTACCTCGGATGTAGATGCTTGATATGAGCACTTTGAATGATTGATTGCTTTGCTGGTGCTACACTTATAAAACTAAAACGGATTGGATTAAATAGATGTATGGAGGGGATGCACAAACAATGTTGGATCCAATAAGTGGTTAGCTTCCTTGGTGGATGTCAACCCTTGTGTTTAGAAAGATAGAAATATATCAAGGACTGTAAGTAACATACATAAATTGTTTGTACTAAATCGGAAGGATTGAGATTATTTTGGACTGATTTGATTGATCAAACTATAAATGAAATGTTACTTAGTCCTGGTCGATGACATCCTAGAATCTAGATAGGATGGTCAATGGTGACCTGAGAAGGTGAGTCTAGAGTTGAAGTTGAATTATGTAGACTTGTAAAGTCGTGGAGTAATTTGGAAACAAATGAGAACCTATAACTATTGTATGAGGATGTTCAAGAGAGACAAGAGCTAGGAGGTAGGATAAATGATAGAAAGGAGGATTTAAATGGATTTTTGGGTAGACATGGCCTTGGTTGACGATGACCAAGGATGATCTGTGGTGAATGTAGTAGGTTTGGGATGAAGCCAAACATAAATAGCTCAATATGGAAACTTGAAAGCACTAGGAATGGAATAAGAGATTGTTAAGTGATTGTTGGATGCTTCTCTAGACTTGTAAAAGGTTAATATGTAAGAAAGAAAAGATAATTTGATAGAAATCTTGATAAAATAAGAAATCTCACAAAATAATATTGTGAGTGATGCAAAACACAATAGATGATAGATGGGATGTCCGTAGTTTATTACGAGGAAGCTCAAAGTCATGAAGAATCTTTGGATGTTTTTTGATTGTTTGATTTCCCGTGATTGCTTGATTTGATATCTAAAATGGAAGGAAAACACTTGTTTTAAAGTAGGTTGATGGAGACTAGGCTTAGTCTGTGCTTTGATCATGGGAAAAGTTTCCCTCTTGGGCTTGACCTTTGATTTAGGTGGGATGTGGGTGCTTTTAAGGCTTGGGAAAATGCTTTAAAGAATATTAGCAGGATAAGATGACTTAGGGATGAATCTAAGGTAATCGGACATAAAATTAGATTGGATGAAAGATAGAAAAGCAAGGTGATTTGTGTGTAGGATAAAGCATCCTAATTAGAAGGTTGGTTGGGGCAATGAGGATTTAAATGATTAATTAATTAATATAAATTAATTAATTCATAAGGATTAATATAGATGGATTTGGTATGTAAAATATTAAAATGATTAATTAATCAATATTGCTTAATTAATTAGTAAGGACTGGATGGGAATTTGATTGAACAAGGGGGATAATTGAATTAAAATATGTACACGTAGGTGAATGAGGGCATAGATGTTGATTTTAGGTGTCTAGATATGTATCCATTTCTACCACGCATGTTACTTTTGTATGTCGTTCCTTTTTTTTCCTTCCACACCTCTCTCTTTCACGTGTGCCTTCACGTAAGTTATCATGCCATGTGGTATATGTTAGACATTATGTGAGCTACATGAAACCAATCAAATCCCGCCACCTAGGCACCAAATCCTTCGAATGAACCATTGCGTTACACATGGTAGAAAGAAAACAAAATAGGTATACAATTGTTTGCCATTCAGCCATTCTACATGTGCCACGTGTCATTGTGTGTTAGAGTGACCTCCATACATCGAATGTCATAAATTTTGCTATAGGGCTTGGATTAGGGAACAATTTGTCTTATTTAAAAGTTGTTGACGTGGGCTATAGTGCAAAACATTTAAATTCAAATGTTGGTAAGACTGGGTAGGTGAGAAGTAGGGAAATGGTTTTCAGCCATTAATGCAAACTCAACCACCATATTTTTGCAGATCTTGTCTCCTTCCTTCTTCCACAAGCTAGATCAGACATGGGGAGGCATATTTTTCAACTCTGCAAGAAGATTTGCAGGCATTCAATGTTGTTATTGGTGGTTGAGATTCAAAATTTGAGTTCCCTCCTCTTTCTCTTTCTCTTCTCTCCTTCATTCTTCTATAAATATAAGAGCATTTCTCATTGTAAAGGGTTGGAATCTTTCAGTTTGCATAGGCATTTCTTTGCATTTTGAGTTACAGACCTTTAGATCTGATCTTTGTATGTGGATATCAACCTCATATACCATTGTAACAGATTGTGAATCTCTAGAAGTAATGAAATCATTTTTTCTACCTAGCTTCTACCTTAACCTGTTTTTATTCTTCTTTCTTTCCTTTCCTTTACGTTGTGTGTTTGTTGTGTCTTCTCACATCCCTTGCATCTCATTTTCTAACTGTGTCTCATGAAAATGATTGTGTGACTACATTCTAAACTATGCTATGCATTTCTAGCCTTTCTTTGTACATTTTCCTTTGTGTTTTCTCAAATTTGATCATGTTCATCCCCCTTTATTTCTGGTGCTATCACCTCCCTTAGATTATTTTTCCATTTTTGCATATCCTTCTATCCTGGTCCCTTGGCATGTTAGCTTAGGATTTCCATTTCAACATTAGGAGTAGTAGTAATAGTAGAAATAGGTAGAGGAACCAAACTTCTCCTGGAGGTATGTCTCAAGTGTGCAAGGTCCCACAACTTGGAGATAATCCCATTGTAGCTTCAATGACTCAGTTCAACTTGATATGAGATGGGTGCATGTTTAAGCTCCAAATTTTTTTGGCATGCCTGGTGGGACCAACATTGAAAGCTTAAATTTCATCATTGTTAAGTTCTAGTGTGTGACTTAGTGATTTATAGCCTTTTGAGGATTTTTTCAACACATCTGGAGACTCCCAACACTCAAATCTATTATTTCTAGCAAGTATGTGTTCCTTTCATGATAAGAGTGCATTCCGCAGACAGAGTGCAACAACTCAAAAGTCATTTGAATACCTCTAGTTATCTTTGAGAATAATATGCAGCAGAACTACCATGCACATCCCCATCTCTAGCACACCATTCAATTTTTATGCCACCTCTTGGTAGACCTCTTGTCAACTGTCATGGAAACTCCACCACCACCTCCGAGAAAATTTTCCAACTTTACTAGCGCAATTCTTCTTGTTCTCAATGTGCAACATGATATACTAGTGGCCGTGCTCAAGAGTATTCCCTACTTCACTAGTGAGAATCAAGTCACACATATTGAGAACATCTAGGATGTATCCAATGTGTGCTCTGTCTTTGATTATGCATGATGATGTAGTGGTTAGGCTACTTGTAGCTTTGCTCAAGGGTAAAGCACTTCAGTGGTACAAAATCCTAAGACTGCATCTATTACCATCTAGGATGACCTTGGAATGGGTCTTTGAAACTACTTTGAAGATAAGTTAGATCACCTATCTTTGGTGGAGCATTTGAAAATAATAAAAAGAGCACCCAATGAGAAAATGAATTATTTGAATATTATATTTCAGAAGACTTGGGACAAAATTTGTCAAGTGGTAAGGCCTACAACCCAACATGCTTTCCTATATTATCTTAGGGATTTGAATAGTGACATTTCATCCATGATTCAATCCATGGGGGTAAAACCTTACCTACCACTTACAATATTACAATAAGGGCAGAAAATGGTCTCATTCAGGAAGGAAAGTTAGCTCTCAAGCCTCTTGCGCCATTATTTCTAGAAATGCCTCATGCACCCCAACCTTCTATTTCTCCTATTCCTAAGTAGAGTGCTTAACCTACTACATCTACATCCTACTCTCCCACGCAACAAAAGGAAGATGAAGAAATGAAAGATCTGATTAGAAAACTATTTAGTAAAGTTATATCGTTAGAGAAACAATAGGTGCATGCCTTCAGAAATAGTTCTAATAAAAGGTTTAACCAAAGTCATCAATCCTTCAAAAATCAATATGAAAATTAGAGACATGGGAAAAACCAAAAAAATGACAGATGACATGCTAACCCATACTTCTTGTTGTAAGTAATTTGTCCTACACAATGCTTTTAGGGCCTAGTGCAAGCCAAACACTAGTCCCTATTCAAAACAATATGGTGCAAGAGTCGAATGGTGGTTTCCTTGTAATATGCCTCATATTCAAAATAACTACCCCAATGTTGCATGTTCACAATATTACATGATTCAATATGCTTCTATCTATTAAGCTTCCATAAGCGTAAGTAAGCTCGAGAATCAAGAAAATCTAGAAGCTCCTGAAGCCAACCTTATGTTCTTTGGTGCAAAGACTTATGTGCAATTAATCAAGATACATATGACGAAATATAATGTGTGCCCAAATTTATGATAACAAAAGGTATAAAAAATAATGTTTGTGTCGGGTGAGAAACCTTCGATTCTAAAACACAGGATGACCCTCAAAAGCAAAGAGATCCAGCTTAAGCCACCCAAAAGTCATGGCACGTAAACTACTAGGTGTGAGGTTCCATGTAATCCTTCAACACAAGCAATGTGGGGCCCTCCTTTGGTAGTTCAAGCCTCTACGCAAGCTAAGGACCTTACCTCCGCGCGTGAACAATCAAGAAAATATGTTGTTGTGCCTTAAATGCACAACTCAATGGGCCTCCCATTTATTGTTTTGGACCAAATGAAGAAGACAAATATAAATGTCAAATGTGGGATTCCCTATACACGAAACTCTAGTACAACTACCATGTGCTAAACTAGTTATTAAAAACTACATACTTGTCAATATCTATCAAGTAGAGGAGAATTAGGTAAGTAAGGTTTTCAAAACCCCGCTCTTTTATATGTTTTTGATCATAGGAAAACAACTTGTCCACAATTATATGTTTGACTCGGGTTCTAGTATTTCATATGCCAAAGAAAATTGCTAATGTCTTGGGTGTCAAGTATAACCCTTTGTCCAAAGGAGTATTGTAACTTGATGGTTCAATAGTCATCACTGTGTAGGATTTATCAAGGATCTTGAGTTAATCCTCTATGAATTTCCAAGACTCACAAGAACTCAAGATGTGTCAATTATTGACATACCTCCTTTGTTTGCCTTATGTTTATCAAGGGACTTCACCGCTAAAGTGGGTAGTTAATTTTCATCTGATTGGTCCCATATGTTACTAAGAACAAGGTATGGTACCCTGTTTACCATAAAAGATGAACCAATATTTTATTATCATGTTGAGTCATATGACCCATCTCCTCTACAAACTAATTTCCTAATTCAATAAGGCCAAGAACAAGTTCCCAAAGAGTAGCCTATTCCCCTCCTATACCTGAATTATTGCTAGATGAGTGGGAAGAGAGGTATAAAAATTTGAACCATATGCTGAGGAGCTTGAAGCTCTTCAAATTGGACTTGGAACTTACTGTATCCACGAGAAAGAAGTTATGCTTTACCACGCACACTCAAATAAAATCAAGAAAATTATGGTCTATGGAAGTTGTTCTTTGATGGATCCAAAAGAAGAAAAGGTACAATCACAAGCATTGATCTCATTTGTCCCAAGGATGATAAATTATTATTTTCATGCAAGTTGTAGTTCACATGCTCCAACAACATAGAAGAATACAAATTGCTTGTTTATGGTATTCACATCACTAGAAAGAGACAAATTAAATCACTACGAGATCTTTGGGGATACGAGATTGGTCATCCACCGGGTTACAAACAAGTGTGTAAAAATATCAAGCTTCTCAAAGATTATAAACATAGAGTTTGGTACCTCTTTGAGAGCTTTGATGCTTTTAATTTACAGGTAGTTGTAAGAAAAAATAAACAAAGAAGTAGATCGATGGCCATGCTTGGTTCGTAGTTCTCTCTTGTTGACGATTTTATCAAGGGGAAAACACAACACATCAAAATGGTGATCGGGACATCTATTCTAGACAACAATACAAACTAACAAGTGTTTAAAAGTGATGATGTTAGGGTAAACATATTAATTATGCATTGTAATTAGGTAGTTTAAATTATTATTTTGTATGGTTATGATTATATAACCATTATATTGTTTTATTGCATTCGTGAAGGTTTATTGTTGCATTATTGTTGCAACAACATATTTGTTTGTACCTGCTTCCCAAATGTATTTTGGAAGCTTATGTAATTATGTTGTACCTGTGCAACATATTGTTTGTTTGTACATTGGTTGTCCAATATCTATAAGTATTACAGCCTACACCATTGTATTTAATTTGATTGATTATTAATAAAAGTGTGAGGATTCCTTCCCTCTTCTATAGTTTAATTTGGTACCATAGCTGGTTGATCTAGACTTGTGAGCATAGAAGGTTAGAGAGAAGTTACAGAGAGAAGAAAATTCTTGGAGAAGAAATCTACATCTCAGGAGAGCCTATGTTGCCTCCAAAAGGTAGCTTCTGACAACCCCGCATCCCCACAACCCCCTGTTCCATTCTAGGTGTTTGGAATGTGATTTATTTTTTTCATTGGTGCCCCATACACCAAGCCAAATTTGATGCGGAAAATAAATTATAAAAAAATAAAATAAAAAATTAATTTTTCCTCAACCAGGGGTTTTACCTCTAAATTTAGAGGAGCATTTAGTCACTGCTAATACTAGCAGTCTGCTATATTTGGAGAAAAATATGTTATATGTGAAGATTGAGTTCTGAACTTTTTCTATCAAGATCCCCACCAATTTTTAGTTGATCACACATTGCATGTAATTGAGATATCCACCGAGCTCATACCGAGCTAAAGGATGAGTTCTTTACATTGAAGAGTTGACATGCGAGTTGGAGTCTTAGTCCAAACCAAGCCAAGTATTTTTTTGGATATATGCACCGAGCCATTTTATGATTAGAGGCCAAGTCCCCTACATCCATGAATGATCCTCGGTGGTGGATCGAGTGTGTTGAGACTAATAAATTTTTGGTGAGTGTTTGAAACAAAACCAAAACGGACCGAGTTCTACTGTCTGTGCTAAACGTGGATCATCAAACCTATACAAGCAAGTAAATACAAATCCCTACAACATGTGTAAATGAAAAGAGGAGGAAAATAATACAAATGTAGACTCTCCACATATGAAAATGGAAGATCCTTGTAAGTTGATACTTTGCAACACAAAACGGTGGTTCAAATGAAAACAAACGCAAAAGCTAACATATAAATGATCCATAGAGATCCAAAATGAATCTACTTCATCAAATCAATCAACATGAAGAAGGAAAATAAATACATAGAGGTTATTTATTTATAGTAATAGGACCTCCACTCTTTGTAGAGAGGCAATTATAGAACCATCGCTAACCAGGGCGGTGGTCCTATAACCGCCACCCATCTTGGGTGGTGGTCCTAAAACCGCTAGTCTACATTGGGCGGCGATCCGGCTTTTTCAGAAAAAAATAAAACATGAAACAAATAGCCTTGAAATTTGAAAGTTTATCTATGTCTCTTCTCCTCCATGACCTTTCCCATTCCACAAAGTGCACGTGAGGACATTAGAAAGGCTATAAATACATGTTTTTAGAAGAGAATAAGATCATCAAAGCATGAAATCAAGTGAGCAAGAAGTTCTTAGTGATAGAATTGTGTTTTGTAGAAGAAAGGAGTGTTGAGACAAAACAAACAAGTAATTGGGAGGAAGTGTGAGATATTATCTACTTCTCTTTCATACTTATTGTAAATTATGTACTTATTTTTGAATTGGCCAATAAAAGTGGGAAGAAAGAGAAATTTCCCTTCCCAACTAGTTTTTCCTCCTCTGGAGGTTTCCAAGATAAAACTTGTTGGTGTTTATGAGTTGTATTCTTTCCTTTCCTACAATTGTTGATTCTAAGCATGAGTTGTATTCTTTCCTTTCCTAGCTATCTTTGTCATTTTCTAATCGAAAGTAGAACAACAATGTTTTAATTTGTGATTATGTGGATAATTTCAAAGTTGAAGAGTTTACGAGATCAATAAAATCAAATCCGGTTCATATGGAATCCCTAATCCAGAGTCCCTCTCCTACGATCCCACTTGGACTTCCATATTTTCATTCAACTCATGAACTAACCAAAACCACGTCGAGTTGATTCAAAGGTTAGTCCTTTCTTCTTCTAATTAAAATAACATTTTCTTCAATTTGAAGCATATGCGCTTAGAGCGCTTAGTTGGTTAGTCAAAAAGGCTTAGAAGTGTGATATTTGGGGTTTGACCCCACCTCAATTTGTTTGGCATTGGTTTTAAAATATTGAAAATTTAGCGAAAGAGCTCTGCTAAGCCCCCTAGTGAAAGTTAAACTACCTACTAAAAATAGCGAAGAAAACCCCGAAATAGGGAAAAAAATTCTCCCACTTAGTTTATTTATTTATTCTCGAGCATTTTTACCAAATGGGGGTCACTTAAAAACTACATTTTGAGATATTTGTTTTGCATTTTTTCTCGACAGTCGTATTGAGCTCCTGAGGCCACCAGAGCCCTGCAAAAAAAAAACCTTTAACCTGTCATTCAATTTTTTTTTTCAGAATTTTGAATATAATTGCATATTTTAGTGTATTATACTAATTTTTAGGTTTCCATATTCAACCGCCAACCATTATAACTACTTAAAATTGGCAAATATTTTTACTCAAAAATAATAAAAATTTGGTTCTAAATCACTCACATGATCTTCAGATCTCATTCGTAGTGTTTGGAATAAATAGTACCTCTTGGAATCACTTCTTTGGTAAATTCATCATGAATACTACTGCACTTAACATATAATATAGTTGTAATAATGTCGTTAGGGTATCGACCCTTTAAATCGACGAGGAGTAATAAGGACATAGTTTACACACTTTCAACCCTCCCATCCATCTATGAATGATTACATGACCTAAATCTAGACCGATACATTATCCAAGTATATCGAGAAGTTACGTGCGTGTATGAGGATATTTCTTTGAGTTGGTGTCAATAATCACACAGGACCCCTTTTAGTATAGTCTTGGTGCCATGTATAAGATTATTTTTCGTACGTTAACTCCCCTTTCATGTACTACCAAGTATATAGAAATGGCAATCTTGTTCCACATACCAACGGTATATTGGAAGAGTACGTATATAGAAAGGTTCAATATATTAGACTGACGGTATATAGATTTGGAGACCTTATACTTGGAGTGATAAGAGAATTACCCTTTGTCGAGTTGATTGTGCAAAATGGGAACCAAAGACCTCAAATTATTTCTTCTAGATTCACAACCTGTTAAGAGGAAATAAATATGCAACATGGAAGACACAACTTGAGTTTGAAGAGATTTGGAATATTGTGGATGGTTTTGTAACCAGATCAACAACTGATACAACACAACAACAATAGTTTGATAGATCCAATCAGAAGGCCAAGATGATAATATTGTTTGTAGTGTCTGCCGATGTGCAACCCCATATTTGAGATGCCAAATCTACCAAAGAAGCATGGGATAAGTTGAGCATAGTGTACGAGGCCAAGAACAAGAATGTCATACTAAATTTGTAGAGTAAGTTACACACAATGAAATTTAAAAAAGAGAAAATATAAGATTTCTTAAGAAGAGTTGTAGAATTAAGGGCTTCACTTCGAGCCCTAGGAGAGGACGTCACTAATACAACTCTTGTTCCCATTATTTAGACAACACTCCCTCTTTCATACCACATTTTTGTAACAACACTAAACTTTTATAATCGAGACAATCATTTTTGACAAGTTAGTGAATCTACTGCAACAAGAGAAAGCTATATACAATAAATATGACAAAGAGGAGTAGGAAATTTCTTCTCATTAGAAATGGAAAGGAAAAGGAAAGGAAAAGGAAAAGACAAACCTAATTCCTCTCAAAAGTCCCAAAATCAGCATCAACAAGGGGAAAAGCAACAAAATAAGAAATGTCCTATTTGTAAAAGAGGACATGAGTTAAAAGATTATTGGTTCAATACCTATAAGAAAGGTTCATCAAGTAATACTAGATCTCAACACCAATAATATCATAAGGGACATTCAAAATTAAATCAAGGGTAGGAGAAAGGGAATCGAGAAGAAAACTCCATCAATAAGGAAATATAGCCGAGAAAGAAGAACATTGGACAATGAAGACTTATTGTACACTACTTGTTCCAGTGAACCATCCACGTCTTCTAGTGACAATCAATATGTTGATTTGGGAGCTAGAAACATGAACGACCACAGACTAGGTTTACCAAAATGAGGGAAACACCTTCAAAAAAATCATGTTTCGTTGGGTGATGATTCTTCGTACACGGGACATGGGATTGGGAACATTTCTCTACCCCCGATTCACGTAATTTTAGATTATTGGATGTATTATATGTCCCCAGGTTGAGAAAGAATTTGCTATCATTTAGTCAACTCCTAGATCACAATTTGAAATTTGACTTTGATAGTCATTCTTGAAATAAAATGTGTTTGATTCGAGAAACATCACGAGGCTCAAAAATAGTTGCAAAATCCTCTAATGTGGGACACATGTTCCAAATTAAATTTTTCCACAGAGATGATCAAGCACTTGTGTCTAAGAAATCTACCTCTGCACAGTTATGGCCTCAGATACTTGTTCACATCAATTTCAAGTATCTCAAAACACTTTTCCAATACAATATGGTACAAGGATTTCCATCTCTCTAAAAGGATACAAATAAGTGTCCTAACTTCCTATCAGGAAAACAAAACAGAGCTTCATTCTAGAAAAGTACTTATCAAGCTCATGGTAATATTAATTTGGTTTATACTTGATATTTGTGGTCCAATGAAACCGAGTAATTATATATTTCAATACTTCATGCTTTATGTTGATGAATATTCGAGAGAAATTTGGATATATTGTCTTCGTAAGAAAAGTGAAGATTTTGAAAAATTCAAGAAGTTCAATGTGGTCATTGAAAATGAAACTGGTCGTCACATTAGAACCCTTCACTCAGATCGAGGGGGGAATTCACCAGTAATGATTTCAAAGCCTACCTATAAGCTCACAAGATTCGTTGACAAACGCTTCCTCCACACACACCACAATAGAATGGTGTTGTCGGGAGAAGAAATCTTACTATCATGGAAATGGTGTTATGCATGATTGATGATTCGGACTAGTGAGGATATTATGGGTAGAAGTAGCAAAAACATTAGTTTATTTATTAAACAGATTGACTATAGTTATTCTTGATAGAGTAACGCTACAAGAAACATGGTAAAAAGGAAGTCATCTGTTGTATACCTTAGAGTATTCAGGTGCAAAGAAAGTATGCACATACCCAAGAAGATTAGAAATAAGTTGGACATGAAATCATAAAAATTCATCTTCATTGGCTATAGTGAAGAAAGTCTTGGGTACAAATTGATGGATCCAAAGACCAGGAAAGTCTACACCAACAGAGATGTTGATTTTTTTGAGAAGAAGGAAGCAGAGACTCCTCCTCCAGACTCACCTAATGTAGATTTTCTACCTTCTATAAAAACAAAAGCTAATGTTCCCAATGATGACAATGATTATGGGAATGATGGCGATGATAATTTAGAACCACGACCCACAGGAGCAGTTCAACGTATGCCCAAGTGGTATACAAACATGTTACAAGATGAAAAATTGGATGGTCCTCTAGATACATCCACCACTAGACCAAGGAATCGTAGTAAGGCACAAGAATAAGTAAAATTTTCTTTGATGAGTAGAGTTATTGAATCTGATGGGTATCAATCAAATGGGATGTAATCACTTGACAATCAAGAAATCATAGAGTAATAATAGCTTCCTTGTGAATTCCAAATCTTCCATAAACATCTACAGACATCCCATCCATCATCCAACATGTTTTTCATCACTCATGATCTTCCTTCATGAGCTCTCTTTCTTTTATAGTGCTTTTATCAAGTCTTCTATCAGATTATCTTTGATTTCTTGTAGATTAACCTTTTATAGGTCTAGAGCAACATCCAACCACCACTTACCAACCTCTTGTTCCAAAATTAGTGCTTGCAGGTTTGTCATATTCAACTATTTCTTCTCGGCCTCATCCCAAACCTGCTATACTCAACATCGATCCTCCCCGGTCACCGCCGACTGTGGCCCCGTCCATCCAATAATCTATCTAAATCATCCTTTGTGTCCTTTTCCCCACCTTTACTGCTTGTATTCCTCTTTTCAGATCCCCCTATAGAAACTACGGGCCCTTATCAACTTCCATATTTCCTCAAACTTTTTAGGTCTACGTATTTCATCTACAGCTCCAAATTCATCCTCTCGGTCATTTTTGACCTGCACAGTGTAGTGTTTGGGTCATCGTCAACCTAGACTAGGTAACCTTTATTTTGCAGTTATTGTCATCTAATTAGTTTTAGAAATTTTTTTGCCATTTTTAAAAATTCGGTGATAGATTTTTTACTGCATGATTTTTCTTTATTTCATCCTTATCTAAAAATGGGGGTTGACATCCGCAAGGAAGCTAACTACTTCTTAGAACTTGTATTGTTCTGTAGCCCCCACATACATTTATCTAATTAGATCCTATTTTAGTCTTATTTGCAAGTTTGGCAATAGTAGAAATCCATCATTCAACACCCATATCATGCATTTAGCATCGAGGTAACATAAGCCCTATATCCTTTTGAGTTGGATAGTTTCTTTAGTAGCTAGTGCATTCGTTTACATTACGAACAAGAAATTTTGAAAACACTTTATCCAACTCTATTATAGTCGTCGTTGACCTTGATAGGTTGCCATCGACTCGGATTCTATAGCCTTTTTGTTTTTTTCCGTAAGCCTCACCCATCTCTACATGAGCTCTTTGCCGTTGCCTTTTTCCTTCCTTTTAATCCTTGTTTTCTATCATTTTTCTTGGTTTATGTTCCTTCATATTCCATCTGTAGGTTGAATCCACATCTCTAGATTTCGTAGCTTCTAGATTGCATTCGGATCATCCATAGTTTGTATATTTCCCCAAATTCATGATCCATCCCTCTCCCGCCTCCATAGTTTGTGTCCGCTAGACCTAGACTAGTACATTTAACTTCCAGTTATTTTGATCAGGTTAATATATAAATCAATCATAATTATTTTTAGATTCTATAAATCTTTCAGTTTCTCTACATATTATCATTTTACCTTTTGTTTATATCACTTTTGTTTAACAATGGGGGTTGACATCCACCGAGGAAGTTAACGCTTCTCAGGTTTGATTTGTCGGGAAACCCCTACCCAATCCATCTAATCAATATCATTTTTCATTTTATTCAGTAGGTCTTCTTCATCTAGATCGGTAGTAGTAGGATCATCATCCATTACTTACATCCATGTATCATCACATCACACATCCGAGTAACATAAACCCTCCATCATTTTTGAAGTTTCTAGTTTCTTTAGTAGCTAGTGCATTAACTTCATTAAGAATGAGAAACTTGGTAAAATTCCTGGCACGCCTAGGTGGGACCACCCTTTAGGTGATCTCTTACATTTATTTCTTTTTTCTTTGATTTTTATGTCTTCTACTAACACTACAGTGTGAGGCTCCACTTTATTTTTGCTTTTCATGTTGGGTTCATGACTTGGATCACTCATCACTCAAGAAGTGCAAATAAATAGGAAAATCATTATCCATGTATTCCTCTCTTTTTCCCTATTTTCTCCTTTTTGCATCATACTTTCCCATTCTTTTGTGTCCTCATCGAATATCACACTTCATTTTGGATTTAAAAAACATTTTTTTGCATCTTGCTTGCTCAGCTTAAATAGGGGTTTAACTTCTACATCCCACACTTTATCACACACAACATTAAACCTCACAAATCAAATTAACACATCAAAACATCCTCTCACCCAGATTAACTAATTGGGATTTCATCACCCAATAAGAAGTCACTCCTCAGACATTCCCCAACCATAAAAAACCTAAAACCAAATAGTAGTTTTCCTTCTCCTAGGCACCTTGTTATCCATCCCCTTTTTTTTTCATACTTTCTTAAATAAATTAAGAACATAAAAAGAACTATTCTTGACTTGCTTGGGTAAAAATATTTTCATGCCCGTAGTTACTCATTTAGTAGCCAAAAGAATGGAACAAAAATTTTCTTCAAATGATTCCTTATCTCAACAAATGTTCACCAAAAAATACCTCATTTGTGCCCTTGATTACTTCTTTTATGAGTACTCAACCTCTTATCGATGTCTCTCACCCATAACCCCTTTTCACACTACTTAGGTGAGACTAACCCATTCTTATACCACCAATCTATCTCATCTAGGCCAGCTACCCCACCATCCATTTGATTAGAATTCCTTTGGACCTCCTAAGGTCCCTCTCGGTGATACCATGTTCCAAGAGCTTTTGATGCCAATCCAGTGGCACTCCAAGATTATCTCCTTAGGAGATCAACCCAGATTCCCCCAGATGGTCCACCACTTCAACAACTTTATCCTTATCAAACCAATCCCCAAACTACCTAGTTTGTAGTAAATGAGCTTTCTATGCCCACCTTGCTTCCTCTTCCACCAATCCCTTATCTCATCAAACTACCCAGATAATCATGCCTATTCCTCACAATCTCCCACTAATCAACACAAAATCAACACTACTCTTCCCCTCACCTCTTTGGTCACTTATTTCCACTAGTGTCCCTAGTCAATATGCCCAAACATCATATCCCCTATCCAGACAATATGATCTTCTCACATCTAACATGCCTGTCAATACTTCCCAACCCCTTTCATGGGTGCTTTACATTATTCAACATCTAACCCCTTTCAACAATAGTTTCAATCTGTTCATACCCACATTCCTACTCAACACTTTCCATAACAACCTACCCAATCCCAAAAATCCTATCATGTTCCCATCTCCTAAGCAACAATTATTTCAACAACCATTTTCAATCACATCCCATGGTTTACACTCACCCCAAAAATTCCTCAAACACCCACACATCCACAAGTTCATCAAAAATTCATCCACCACTTCTTACATGCAACCACCACCTCTCATCCCCCAACAACTCTTTCAAATGATCCCATGCATGCCCTCATGAATAGGCTAGCCAACCTTGAGGCTGCTACTTTAGGAACCAAGGTCTCATTATCATATGAGAAAATATGTAATGAGCCTATTCACCCATCCATACCAATTAAACCATATCCTCTACACTGGGAATTACCAAAATTCACAAGTTTAACAACAAAGAGGATCCACAACACCTTCATGCATTTAAACATGCATGTTATCTTATGCACACACATGATCAAGACTTGATGCTCCACACTTTCCCCATGTCCTTGTCAGAGTCCCACATTGGAATGGTATAATAGTATCCCTCAATATTCGATATTTTCCTTCTCCCAACTCGCATTTTATTTCTAGAACACTTTTTGATTAACATTGCATGAAAAATAACTATCAATGATCTATATGCCATCCGAAAGTTTGAAGATGAATCCATTACATATTTCATGCATGATGACATGTCATTATAAACCAATTATCCTTCCTCTTCCACAAGCTGATCTCATCGAGCTCTTCTC
Organism: Taxus wallichiana var. yunnanensis; assembly: GCA_018340775.1. Lineage (NCBI taxonomy): Eukaryota > Viridiplantae > Streptophyta > Pinopsida > Cupressales > Taxaceae > Taxus > Taxus wallichiana. The sequence continues at coordinate 756,828,279 of CM031242.1, read as the reverse complement.
ACATGTTCATGTGTGAAGCATATATCTTTGACTTTACAAATCCAATCATTCCAAACCTTTGATGAGGCCTTCACCATGGCCCGCAAGCTTGAAACATGTGCCCTCGAGAAGGCCATTTAAAACTAAAATAAAATAAACCCAAACATGAATTTACTAAATCATCCACACCAAATGAAAATCAAAGGCAATGGCCAATGTTGTAGTTGTTAAATCATCTCCCGCATCTACATCTAGCACATGGACTCAAAAAATGAGTCACTCAACCAATGCCTAACTACACTCCCCTTGGGGAGTCATATAGTACAATATTTGACAAGTTAATGGTAGTAAACCTTATCACACTTCCTCCTATCTAACCACTAGTTGATGAGTCTAGACCAAAACCCATGTGTGGTATCATGAAGACCATTACAAGTACCACCAAGTCCAGGCCATGACATATAGAAAGATGTCAAAATTTCAAGGATTTGGTCCAAAGACTCATCGATCAGGGTGATCTTCAAGTCAAAAATCCAAATGCTTCACCCAATCAACCACTTGACATCTTTAAACAACCTTTCCCAAACCATACACCAACAAGCCAAGCTACCACTTCTACTACAACCCAAGCACCTAATGCTCATACTATAAATACCCTGAACACTACTGATCAGGAACCTATCCCATCCAACTTCCCATCCTTCATCATTGATCACATCCATTCCCTTTGATATCCTCCCTACATCTATTATACCTACATCTATCTCGACGTCCACTCCCACATCTACTGACTACCAAACCCCATTAGTGAATATATCATTTATGCCCCTAGAGACATTCATGAAGCAACCATTCCAACCTATTTCCACATCCGGTGTTGGTCCTACATCAAATTATTTACCTATCATATCCACCTCATCATTTACTTCATCCACTCTAGTAGGCTTGACCACCTCACCTATATCTATTCCACCCTTTCCCATCATACCATCTATAGAACCTATACCGGTTATTTCTCCCACTCTCTTACCCATATCAATTGTTGTGGTTACATCCACACCACCTTCTTCCTTCACCCCAACTTCATCATTTGAGGAATGTTTAAAATACTTTACCTTGTAATGACCTCAAATGTTCCTTCCATGTCATCAACACAATCCCCTCAATCCCCACCTTCCATAGATCACCTCAAACAAATGTTGTTTCTATACCCAAACCAACCATGGCATTACCATCTGACCCCCAGTTAAGGTTGTTGTTACTCCTCCCAAGGATGCATCTTCACATATGAAATCTATAATCCCTCCTAGAGTTAAACCATCCAATCCAAAATCATCTATTTTTTCAGAACCACAAACATTTCAACCCACCAATCCAAGACCATTCAACACTAAAACACCAATCAACATCAAAATTGAATTCAAATCACCAAAACATCAATACACTCAGGTTTTACCCCAAACATCCAAAATATATCTCACAAGGCATCTTCTAGCACTTTAGTTGGATCATATACAAAAATATTCCAACACTTACTTGCAAACCTCTACAATCACACTTCCACCTATCAAGGCCTTTGACCCAAAAGGAAAGAAACCTTTATGGTTCAATTCCAACCTTATGTGTGCCTTTCATCATACCCAGGGCATGATACTGAAAATTGTAGAGCACTCCAAGGCCATTATTCATAAACTCATTGAAGAGGGAAGACTTCTTCTTGGACCGAGTCAGTCCCTTCCTTCCACATCTAGTCCAACATCTGCTATTTCACCTTTGGGAGATGACTCATCCAACGATGGTCCTCCTTTGATCATTAATGCAGTTTGGTAACCACTCAATCCATAGCCCCCGTGAGCCCAAACCAACCTCCGAATCAAAATCCAAGACCTTCATCATTTCCTCCTCCTAAGGAGTTGGCCACATCATCAAAACCAAAGGTTTCTATTTTAGCAGACTCCTAAGCCTATTGAACAAAGTATCATTAGAAAATTCATCATCAGCTCTAGTCAAGATGTCACTCTACGAGCTCATCCAGAGCTCACCATATCATAGATATGCTCTTATTGAAGCCTTAAAGTGCATTCCAACATCTTGATGATGAAGCTCATCCCTTCACATCTCTCGTAGGAGCACTCACTACTTCTATTGCTATATCATTTGATGAAACTAAAATTTTGGACATCCCACCAGAAGAACACGACCTTCCCCTCTTTATTATGGTTAGGATCAATGATACATTCATTCGGTGGTCCATGATTGATAATGGGGAAATTAATATCATTCCTTCACATAATTTTGACCAACTTAAGATCCCAAAGGAATCTGTCACCCACACCCATGGTTCTTCACACTTTTAATGATGTCATCACTCCCACCTTAGGAATAATCATCCTCCCTATCTATGTTGGTGAGAGAAGCTCATCCATGAGATATTATACATCATTGAGGGATAATTTCAATACAATGTTCTCCTTGGATGACCATGGATCCACATGTGCATTGTGTCCCCCTCTACACTTCATCGTTCCCTTAAATATGAGCATGAGGGAAAGATCCTGATGCTTCCTAGGGATGCTCCTCCCTTCAAGGATGTAACATGACCTATAGACCAAATGATGTACTCATTCCTAAGAATGATTCATCTACACCATCCACCAGCTCAGCCATTCCCTCATCCAAACTCCTAATGAGGACTCCTGGATAACATAATGGAAAACTTATGATGGGGGAGTACCACTTCTCACACTCAACACCCTTCCCACTCCTCACCATATTGGTAGACCCAATAAGGCACCTATGTACCAACTAGATGTCATGGGGATGTTGTTCCTTTTGGTCCACCACATCTTCTGCACCAATCTTATTTATGGTGGTTTTGATACCCCCTCTTCCCACATCGATGATATTCCACATGCCAGGATTTATATTAGTGGCTTTAGCTTTCTCACAACCCATATTTTTCCTATACCTTTCCATCATTGCACATGGAAAGGATTCACCTAGGCCATTATGAGCATGGCCCACATGGCCTTATTCTCGATCAATGTCATAAACCTTACAAAAAGTTTGGGTTAGGATACCGGAGAAATCCTCTGATCCCCATTCCACCATCTGAGATACTCATGGACATGCATGCCTTCTACATGGACATTTTCTACCTTTTCTTTTTTTCCAACTTGAAGACATGGACATACCTTCCTCTACCTTCTCCATCTTTTCCAACCTTGAAGACATGGACATGTTTTCTCTACCTTCCCCATCTCTTCTGACTCCCAAAGACATGAACATATCTTCCCTTTACCAACTCTTGAAGACATGGAAATGGATGACACCATTTCTATTGCTTCCAAATTTTTTTTTAGTCTCCACCATAACTTTGGGACCAATCACCTATCAAGTGTGACAATCAGACTAGGTCCCTTCCTCTTTTCCATCCAAAGATGATAAAAATATTCTTCTACCATTGATCCTTTGTAGTGTGCTAAATGATGATGCATTCTTTCCCACATGGGGGTAAATATTCTTACCTTCAGAATACCTTACCATCCACACACCTACTCTTCTTAATGAAAAATCCACCATTGATGTCAATATCGGGACTCCTCAGAGCCTCACATTCTCAAAGTGGGCCAATCTCTTGATCCACATGAGCTAGAATATTTCACCACATTCCTCTCTCATCATAGTCAAGCATTTGCATGGTCATATTCAGACATGTCAGGTCTTGACCTTTTATATCATCATCCATAATATCATCACTATCCCAATGCTAAACCATAAATAAAGAAGCTTTTCACATGCATGCATCCTCACATTTCCCTCCTTGTTAAAGAAGAGTTATAACCTTATTTTCACTAATTTCATCATCCCCATTGACTATCCCCAATGGGTTTCTAACATTTTCCCATCTCACTAAAGCATCGGAAAGCTTTGCATATGTACCAATTTTCAAGATCTTAATCTCACTTTCCCTAAGGATGACTTCCCTCTTCCAACATCGATCAACTTGTGGATCTTACCATAGGTCATGAGATGTTTTCTCTCATGGATGGTTTCTCTGGTTATAATCAAATTCTCATCACACTAGAAGATCAACACAAAACCTCCTTCATCACTCCTTGGGGACCTTTTTTATCATGTTATGCCCTTTGGTTTAAAAATTCCATGCTACTTATCAATGAGCCATGACTTATATCTTTCACGACCTTATCCAAAAAACCATAGAAGACTATATTGATGATATTTTAGGAAAATCTAAGCATCAACACAACCATCTTTCCATTCTCAAAGTCCTTTTGAGTGCCTTATTCACTTCTTTCCTTCATCTTAATCCATCCAAGTGTGTATTTGGAGTCTTAACTAGAAAGCTCCTTGGCTTTATCATTTCTATTAGGGGCATCAAGTTGACCCCAAAAAAATTAAGGAAATCATTGAAATGCCTCCTCCTTCCAATCTTAAGAAACTTCACAGCAGCCTTCAAGGCCACCTCCAATCTATCTGTCACTTTTTCATCTCAAACTTTGGATCATTTTCAACCCTTTCATCACCTCCTTTGGAAGGACATTGAATTTGATTGGGATCACGATTTTCAAAAAATATTTTGATGATCTTAAACATATCTCTTGTCTCCACCAGTGCTCACACCTCCACGCGAGGGGGAGCCATTTTAATTGTACATTTCCACCACCAATCATGCCTTAGGAGCCATGTTAGCACATCACGATGACCAAAATCATGAGCAGGTTGTTTATTACATCAGTCACACCCTTCATGATTGTGAAACCCATTACACTAAAGCTAAAAATTTGTGTTGTGCTCTCTTCTTTTTCTACTTCAAAACTTTGACATTACCTTCTTAATCATAAGACATATGTCATTACTAGCTTCCACCTCCTTAAAACATTACATTCTAAGCCATACCATAATGATCATGTATCACTCATGGTGGCTCATGCTCATGACTGAATTTGACCTTGAGTTCATTTCTCAAAAATCCATTAAGGGCCAGGCTATTACCAACTAGTTAGCGGAAGCCCCTCTTCCTAGTACACATTTACCTCATGAGAAATTTTTGGATGAATCCATTAATCAATTTCATCATGAATATGGCACTCTTAAATTCACTCTCTTCTTCGATGGCTCAAAATGTCAGCAAGGGGGAGGCATTGGCATCATTCTCATTCCTCCTTGGGAAAATCCTATTCCCCTCACATACAAACTCAATTTTGAGTGTACAAACAACATGGAAGAATATGAGGCTCTCATCTTGGGTCTTGAAACCACTGTATTTTTAGGTGTTCAAATTCTTGACATCTATGGGATTCTCAAGCTTATAATCAAACAAGTCACAGGTGAGTATCAATGTAAAAATGACACTCTTCAAAAATATCATGACATTTTTCATCTTCTTCTTGAATCTTTTGATTCCTACACCATCCAAGTTGTTCCCGATCGACCAATCACTTTTTTTGATATGATGGTGTCCCTCATGGCTCTCATCCCATGGAAAACAGAGGAGTCCAAGCTTCTTGTCATCATTCATCATTGTGTGATCAACCTTTCCATGAATTACCCCAAGTTAATCTTATTGAATCTAATTCATTAGACCTTTGGTATTCTCAAATATTTGATTATCTATCCCAATCCATTATTCCTCCTATCTGTCCAAAAATGCTAAGAGGTCCTTTCTTCAGTGCATGCTCACTACTATGTGATCCTTGGTGGCATTCTTTATAAACATGGATTTGATGGTGTTCTCTCCATGTCTTAAATCCCATGAAGCCTCTCGAGCCATCCAAGAAGTCCATGATGGTATTTGTGGTGGACACTTTAGTGGCTTAGTCCATTTCTAAGTGTTCTTCATCTTGGCTATTACTGGCCTTCCCTCAATCATGACTATTGTGAGTATGTTAAGAAATGTGAAAAATGTCAACAACATTCCAATCTTATTCATATTCCTAGTCAAGCTCTGCAGCTGGCTCAAGACCTTTGGCCCTTTTCACAATGGGGCCTTGATCTTATTGGTCTTATTAATCCTCATTCTTCACAAAAACATCACTCTATCATCACTACAACCAAATATTTCACTAAATGGGTGGAAGAAATCCCACTCACCTCAACTAAATCTATCCCAATCATTAATTTTATTTATCAACACATTATTTTGCCACTTCAACGTTCCCCACAAACTTGTTATGGACAATGGAAAGTCCTTTAAAAAAATATCTCAAGAAAATTTGTAATGCATTCAACATCCAACTCAACTTCTCTTCCCCATATTATCCCCAAGCTAATGGCCAAGCCAAAGCTACCAATAAAACCCTTCAAAACATTCTTTCCAAAACCATTGATCAAGTAGGTCGTAATTGGCATCTCCAACTTCCTTTTTCCCTTTGGGCCTATCACACTAGTATTCGTACCTCCATGGGGCTACACCTTTTTCTCTTGTTTACGGTTTTAAATTCATCCTTCCTCTTGAGGTTTAAATCCCCTCTTTTCACATGTCTCTCTTCACAACTTCATCTCTGATGAAGACTATCACCAAGCTCATCTAGCACAACTCAAGATGCTAGATGAGCGTCACCTTCTCACTCTTGAACACCATCATGTTTATCAAGAGCACATTAAACATGTGCTTATAATAAGCACCTTAAAGAACATGACTTTAATGTCAGTGACCTCATCCTCAAAGAAAATCAGAATGTCACTACTCTAGAAAGGATCCAACGCATGAAAGTTTTCCCCTAACTAGGATTGGACCATACATTATTACACACAAGTATGGGTCGGGAGCCTATCATTTGGCCTCCTTGATGGTAAAACCGGAAGTGGAACCACTTAACACATTGCACTTGTGACCATTCTATTGTTAGCACATTTACCAATGTGCCCTTAGTCATATCCTTGATCATTCCTCCATCTTAGCCCCTTTCCATCTCTCATTGTGATGATTTGGAACTATGTGGTCTTCTCATCACTTCCTAGATGTGACCTTAAATATGGGCACCATGGATCTTCCCATAACATATTCCTTATGGATAGGTTCTCCCCTTTGGTGAGAACTTGGGATCATTACATCCATCACCCTCTTATTCACCTATTGGAACCATGCAAAGGGTCCAGGGGTGTCTCTTGTACATTCATTTTCCCTCCTAAGTGGTCTACTTAGCTAGTCCCAACTCTCCCCCATGTAAAATCAAAATTCATGGATGCTCTTGTCAAAAATCAAAGTTATCAAAAAGACTAAATGATCCCTTAGACATTTTTCATGCAAAAAAAAAAAAAAAAATAAATCAAAAATCATGAAATCAAAATCAAAATCAAATAAATAGATCGATCCCTCAAGGATGGATATCATATATTATTCTTTCCATCTATATATTGTATAAAGTAGACCATACCCTCAAAGGATGGCTACTCCTTATGGCATTTGAAGGCTTCCCACATTGATCAACCTTCCATTTTATTAGCATCCTAAGAAATCTTCCCGCATTGATCAACTTTCTTCTAGCAAGACTTCCCACATTGATCAGTTTTCTCTTTCCCCTTCCTAGAGTTAGGGCATAGTTTTAGGGAACACCACTTTTGGAGAACCCTCTTTCCTCTGTACAAGTACATCTTAAACCCTTTTTCATGTCAATAGTAGGTTTATGAGTTCATTTCATCCATTTTTCCTCTTGATCTTTGAGATGACTAACTATCATTGGTTATTTTTAACATCAATGGATTGGTCACATGTGCCTTATGTTACCTAGATCCCCTCCTTGTTTACCTCTAATGCAGTTGGAGGAATATTTTCCTCACACATTTCCTTGATATGACATAGAGACATTTATATCTATAGGTCACTATCATTAAGGTTGTATCTTTAACTACTCTCTCTTTCTCATCCTAAGACCCATTAGGCCATACATATTTCCCCTTTGGGACACTCCTCTTAACTATTCATTTCTTTAAGTCCATTTCTCATCTTTCCCTCTGGGAATTTCTATTATGATATTCAACTTATCCCTTTTTTAGGCATACTTTTTTTTCCAAAGACCACATTCATGGCCATATTCCATATTCTCCCTTTAGGGCATTCTATTTCCATATTCTGAATCCTCTCCTTCTCATTTTGAAAGTCCACATTTGTGGCCATATTTATTTTCCCCTGGGAATTTTACTCCAATCCACCCCTAAGTCCACTTCTGTGGCCATACTCACTCTTCCTTTGGGCATTTTTCACATTCTTATCCAACCTACACACAAAGTCCGTCTCATGGCCATACTTTCCCCACTTGGGGCATATTTTATTTTTTTTTTTCCTTTATGGCCATACTTTTCCCCTTTGGGGCATATTATTTCACCATCCATTTTTCATTCCACCTTCTCAAAGACATTTTTGTGTCCCTTGGGGGCACCATTATTTTCATCCTCATCCCTTGTGGATGCATACCTTTTCACTTGATTCCTCATGTATGAAGGATTTTGCATACCTTTTGCATATAGTTGTGCATACTTTGATGACTTTCCTATGACCCATTGGTCATCCCACTTGCATCCATACTGTAGTTGATCTTCACCCACTCATGGTCCATATAAACATTGTAGCCCATCTCCATTGAGACCACAATTTTCCTCTACCGATGTGATATTGGAGTCACCACCATAGTTTTTATTCATATTGTGATCCTTTTTCTTGGGGCATCTTTCCTTGGTTTCTTTCACCCATCTTTTCTTCACCCACCCCTTTTTTCATCTATCTTTTTCAAATGCGTCATCAATTTCCCTTGACATCATTGATCCCCCATTTGAGGGGGAGCTTATCATCAATCCTTTTTATCCTCATCCAACTCTCATCATTTTTTTCTCATGGCTTACTAGCTCAAACCACTCAACAAAAAGGGCAAAATGTAGACACCTAAAATTTGGTATCTATACCCTTAATCACCTCACATGCATGGCATATTTATTTAATCTATCCCCTTATTTAATTAAATTCCCATCACCTTTAAATCCTATTTAATTAACATCAATCAATCAATTAATTAATTAATCCTCATCCATGCCCTAACCAACTTTCCATTTTGGAATGTTTTCATTCTAAATCTACATCCATGCTTTTCCTACACTTTTTCTAACCTATCTCTAACCAAATCACCTACACCTCATCCCTAAACAACCTCTTCCCACCTAATGCTTTAAATCATTTAGCCAACTCCTAAAAACAAGAACCAATCGGCCGTTGACCTATAAAGCTAAGTGATCCTATAAAGCTAAGTGCTTTCTATTCATCATCGAATACATGTGAATTACAAAGATTCCTTCCGAATCTTGCATGTAAACAATCTCCCATGCCCGAGCAACTGAAATAAATTATAGACATCCCATAACTCCTTGGAATGTGCTTGCATCAATCATGATCAACCTTTCTGAGAATTTTATCATTTTGTATTGCTTTAATTAATTTTTATCATTTTATCTTGGTATTTATTATGTTTAACCTTTTAGAGGAGTAAATCATTCTTAACTAAGATTTGAGTTTCATTATCAATATCCCTTTTTAGATCCATACTTGTAAGTTGTTCTTATGACTTTCCTTTCCTTCCAAGTCTTTCATAGCCGCCTTCATCCTTGATAGGTCACCATCAACTCAACATTCTATAGCCTTTACTTTTTGTTCCAGAACCTTCTCCCATATCTACATGAGCTTTGTGCCCTTTCCTCTTTTCTCTAACCCCATCCATCCTTTGTTATACTAAAATCAACTACATCCTCTTGCCATCGAGGGTCCTTTTTGAATCCTTCCTTTTTCTTTTTGTCATTTTCCTAGAATCTTTACTTTTAGATTCCCTCTACAGCTACTTCAACATCTCTAGATTTATGTAGCTTTGAGATGGAGATGTCCTTCATTGTAAATTATTAAGAAGACCTTGAAGAAAATATGATCAATGCAACAAAAAATCTAACTCTCACGAGTTGTCACCCTAGATAATGGAGATATTTTCTAAGCAAGGTTCAAAGCCACTAAAGACAATGAAAACTTGATTGTTTCTATGTTTTTTAGTAAAAATTATGCATTTGTATACACACATAGACAAACAGGGGTAGTATGGGTATGATTGGTTGTTTTTAAATGAATTTTTGTGGGAGGTGAGGTAGAAATGAACTTGATTCACTAGATCCTTGAGAAATTTTACAAAAATGGAGAGCTTGAACAACAAAAATGCTTCGGGATAGCTAGGATGTTCCTTTAACTAGAATATGTGCTTTAAATGGAGGCCCATCAACACTTTTCACACAAACTTCAAGGATCCAAAATGAAGGCTCAAATTGGAAAACTTAACTAAACATTATCAACCTCTGTTTCATCATGCCTAAGATACCCTCAAAGGCTAACAAACAATCTTATAGTCATGCTAGGAGTCACAGTGATTTTAAATTTGTTTATTTCACTATCAAATGAAAGCTCTTCTGATAAATGAAATTGCAAATGCCACCAAACTATCACAAGGATAAGATCTTGTGTGATTCACAAAGATTTCAATGTAAGATTGCAACGAGAACAAGAAAACTACTTGCAGACATTTAAAAATGAAGCAAACACAAATTTTGCCCAAAAATAATGCAGATTAACTCAAGTTTGATTAAATTTATCAACAGGGGAAAGTTTCTAGAACAATCTCAGAGCTTGTCAATGGTTGTACACTCACAACCACCTTGACATGATCAAATTTAACACAAAGGAGATAAACAAGTTTCTTCAGATGGTTTTCGAAGGATGGGTTCTATCAAGCTTTTCTCTTAGAAAAATCAGTCCCGACCTCTAACACTCCAACCATTTGCATGAAAAATTCATGCAATTTATAATACTTCATTTACAACAAGAGTTTTCCCCCAAAACCAGAAACATTCAAAGCACCATTGCGTGTGATGACCTTGACCGTGACTCCCAAAAATCAGATTTGTAAAAAAATTGTCAGGTGTGTAGAGGGAAAATCTCTCCAAATATTTCCAACATTCAATTCTTCACCTAGTAAGTCATTCTTCATCTCACACGCACAAACTACTTCCTCCTCCAATCTATCAAATCTGGTTCTTTGCATGCCAAGGAAAGAAAAAATGGAAAATCAGATCAAAGCCAATGGTCAGATCACATCTTAATGGAAAAAGATGTCTTCATTTTTTCCCACCCAACCAAGATATCAAATTAATGTTCCTCTTCATTTTACATGTAAGAGACTCCAAGAAATGATAAAAAAACCATAAAAATTCACATCCCCAGGAGCTTTGGAGAAAAATGGTAGAAAATCAGATACAGATGCATAATTTTTGTTGATCTTTCTTTTGAATTTGGACCATCCATGTGGGAGATCCAGTTAAGATGGGCCCGGGGTTCTTTTTACCTTTTACACCTTTTGGAAAAAAAAAAATTTCTCAATTTTCTCTGCCCCTCTCGCCTTTGAAAAATGGGCTTGACACATGTCCCAATGTGGGTCCCAAAGGAACCATGGCTAAATTCTACTATTTCACCTCTTTTTTTTTGGAAAAGGGAAAATTTTCCAAGTTTTCCCCATCAGCCCCCTTCCACTTAGTTTTGATGTGGGTCCCAAGTGGAACCACGCTTCCTTTTACACTTTTAACTCCTTTCTCCACAAAAGGAAAAAATTCCAAATTTCCCCAAAATTCCACACCTCCACCATTGACTGGAGAGAAATTTTTTGACTATTCTCTCTTTGGCCCATGCCCATGGGTCATTTTGATGATTTTAATCTTTTAGAATAACAAGGGGCAAAAATCCAAGTTGCCCCCGATGGCCCGCCTCCCCGCCTCTTGACTTTTCAAACCACCACATCTCAATGGCACATCTTGAGATGGTCCCCAAAAAGTAGAGACCCTAAATGAGCATGGGATCACCATGTCTTAGGCCCTTTAGGAAGTTGCTTTTGAAAAGTTAAGGAAAAGAAGACCCAACCCGAAAAACCTCCACGTGTCTTTATGGCACAACTTCAAGAACCTTATAAGGCTTCAATATGATTTGGTGGGGGCGTGCTTCCATTTTAGAACCTTTACTCCATTTTTCCAAAAGGGAAAAATATCCAACTTACTTCCAAGGCCCGCATCTCCACTTTTATTTTTCCACGTGTCCTTTGTGGGGTCAAAGTAAGACTTTTTCCCTACTTAAATTTTGCTTTAATCAAAGCCCAAAGTGAAAGCTTTTTGGGGCCATGGGTTCAAATTTCAATTTTTTTTAATCAAAGTAGCCAAAAAAAAAGTAGCCAAAAATAAAAAAGTTCAAAAAAAAACCCACCATGCCTCATCCAATTAGAAGAAGCCACGTAAGTACCAAAAGAACCAATCAGAATTGAGTGGAGCTACGGGACCAAAATTGCCTTTTTTCCAAAAAAAAAAAAAGTGACAAGTTAAAACATTTTCCCACCATCCCCTAACCAACCAAAAGAAGCCACGTGACCACCGAAATGCTTGAGGAATAATTTTGATAGGAAAAAAGACACCCGCCAAACCATCAAAAACACATAAATTCACCATTCATGCCCAGAATCTGATTTTTCACTAAGGATGAAATTTTTTGAAACAAAACCAAGTGAATCATGGTTCCAAGCATCTTTCGACCATGGATTTGGATTTTCAAAGGCATAAAATATAAATTGATCATTCTCGAGCTTCCATGGTTGGGGAAAAATAGGAAAAAATGGCAGAGCCCATGGATTTTGAAGAAATTAGGGAAAAAAGGGAAAACTCAGAGACTTCTTCAAAAAGGGCATGAAAATGGATTCTTCAACAATTCAAGGCATTCAAATGGAGGTAAAAGCTTCAGAACATCCACATCGAGAGATAAAATGTTTCATAACACGCAGATCAAAGGAAAATCAGGGCAAAATGGTGCGAGATCAAAATGAGCACCAACATCGGCTCCGACTCGGGGATGGGCACTCCCTGCGAGTGCCACAAGAACAACTAGCAGACCAAGTGCCAAGAATAGACCATTGGGAAATGGAGTCAAAGAAAAGCTAGCATAGCGGAACAACCACAACCATCCTCCAAAAAAACCGAGAAACCAACAAAACCAAGTCACCGAGGACCAGAATGAGCAAAAACACAAAAGACAGAAAGCAACCAACAAGTTATACACTATACAAATGATGCTCACCTTGATTCTGGGAATCAATCTAGGAAATGTTTCAAGTGCCTACCATTAACAGGAAATTCAGAAATTCACCATCCAAATCTTTCAAGAAGAAGGTATGCTCACCAATCCGAATGTCAATGGAGTAAGGGCCCATCCACAATGCATCAAATTTACCATGCTTTCCCTTGTCTTCATGTCTTATATCCCACAACAACACAAGATCTCCAATGTTGAAAGCTCTGGGAGTGACCTTCTTGTCAAATAACTTCTTCAATTTTTCTCTGAACTTCACATGCCTTTGGTGAGATGCTCTCCTTTCTTCATCAAGTTCAACAATCTGTTAATGCGAGCCTCATATGGACTAACTTCTTGATCTTCCAGTTGTTGAATGAACTGATATGAGGATAGTTGCATATGCAGGGGCAACAGAGCTTGAGTGCCATACACCAATTCAAATGGAATTTTTCCAATGGCTCTTTTAACAAATTTATCATCATCCCAAACAACAACTTCAGTTGTTCACCCCATTTTCTTTTGTTCAGCTCCAAGGTTCTTCTAATAATCTTCAAAAATTTTTATTACTGGACTCATCTTGTCCATTTCCTTGGGGATTGTAATTAGAAGCATATGTCAAATTGATCCCATATTCTTTGCACATTTCCACCAAAGGTTTAGCTCTGAAGCTCATGGCATTGTCAACAACAATTTTAACTGGCACTCCAAACCTGTAGATGATATGGTTCAACATAAAATCCATGACAATTTGGTGTGTTTCTCTTTTTGTGGGGATTGCCTCCACCCACTTGGTGAAGTAATCAATGGCTACAAGAATCCACTTATGGCCAACACTTGAAGGGTCTAAAATCTCACCAATGAAATCCATTCCCCATTTCTTGAATGGGGCTTCAATTGATACATAGGTTGCAAAGGTAAGGGAGCCTAAAGCTTTCAGTCTTCCAGAGAAGCACTGGAAACTCTCACATCTTCTAACCAAAAAAGTTGTATCCTTGAAGAGAGTTGGCCACCAATAACCAGCCCTCAAGATCTTGTGTGTTGTGACTCTTCCAACAAAATTCCCCCACAAACTCCTCCATGGAGATCAACAATTATCTTGGGGGCTTCATCTTCAGTAATGCACCTTAAGAGAACTCCCTCAGGGTTCTTCCAAGCTAACCCATAATCAGTAATGACATATTTCTGGGAAGCCAACTTAAGGGCTCTTTTTTGGTTCTTACTCAAATACTCAGGGTAGTATAGATGTCTGAGATAAAAAATTACATCTTTGTACCACTCAGAACTCATCAATTTTTCAAAAACATCTACCCTTCCTTCTTCTACCTCATTTACCTCAATAGTTTGCAAGTTTCTCTCAGCCATAAGCTTAGCCAAGCCCAAACCTCTCACCAACTTTGTGGTTTGGATATCCATGTCATATTCTTGCAACTTGTTCACCCATCTACATCTTTTTCTTGAGACTTCCATCTCTGATAAGATGTCTTTCACCATAGTGTGGGGAACATAAGCAAAAATTTTAGAGCTCAAAATGTAAGGCCTAAAAACCTTTGTTTCTTTTACCAAGGAAAATGCTTGTTTCTCCATAATAGTGTATTTCAGCTCAGCCCCCTAATGCCTTACTAAAAAGGCAATTGGCCTCTCAGCCCCTTCATCATCTTTCTACAACAAGACAGATGCAATAGTGTTCTCTGAAAGCAAAAAAAATAGTTGGAAAGGCTTCTTATAATCTGGAGCTGCTAAAACAGGGGCATGCTTTAATGCCTCCTTGATCCCATTGAAAGCTTGAATGGCATCCTCCTCCCATTTGATGGCCTGGTCCTTCTTTAGCATGCCAGTGATTGGAATGGTCAACTCAACAAAGTTTGATATGAATCTCTTGATAAAGTTTATCTTCCCAAAGAAGGACTGAATCCCCTTCTTGGTTCTTGGAATTGGGACCTTGTTGATGGCCTCTACCCTTTCTAGATCAATCATTACCCCTTCTTGTGACACAATGTGACCAAGCAATTTTTCCTTCTGTACTCTGAAATGGCACTTCTTTGGATTGAGTGAAATGCCATATTCTCTACATCTTATCAACATTTTCTCCAAGTGCTGCAAATGATCACCTCTCTTTCTAGAGAACACAGTTACATCATCTTGGTAGACAACAATAAAATCATTGATGTAACCAACAAAAGCAACATCCATTGCTCTTTGAAAGGTTTCTCCAAGCATTCATCAGTCCAAAGGGCATCCTGACATATACATATGTTCCCCAAGGGGTGGTAAAGGTTGTCTTAATTCTTTCTGATTCCTTTACAACAACTTGGTTATAACCAGAGAAGCCATCCAGGGTAGATAGCAACTCAAAACTCGGCACTAATTGCAACATGTTTTCCATGTTTGGTAAAGGATAATTATCCTTCATTGATGCTCTGTTCAGATTTCTAAAGTCCACACACAGCCTGATGTCACCATTCTTCTTTCTAACTAGTACTAGGTTTGCAACCCAAGAAGAATACCTTGTAGGGCTTGAATAATCCCTCCATCCCTCAGTTTCTTCAGTTCCTCTTGCATTTTAAGAGATAGGAGTGGATTGATTGGCCTTTGTTTCTCTTCTAATGGTTTTTGCATTAGATTCCAAGGAATCTCATGTTGAAACAGATCCTCTCTGTATGCCTTTAGTTCAGAATAAGTCCAAGCCATGCAATCTTGATATTTTTTTAGCAATTGGACATAAGACTATTTTTCCTCCTTGCTTGAGATTGCTTCCCAACCAGATCTTCCTTGGTTTCTCCTTTGTGCCAAGGTCATGCTCCTCAACATCCCTTGAGGCTGCTATGCATCTATTAATAATGTGATCAACATTATCAAAGTTGGATTCAAGAGCAACCAACCCTCTAGGAATGGTATTAGTCTTTAGTTGGATGATGCCTTTTCCAAACAAGGTTTCTTTACCCTCTTCTACACACACCATTGGCTCCCAATCAATATTTTGATCAAAAAAACTCCCTTTTTTTACAAAAATCTTCTAACTTGAGCATCATCATCAAAAACTTGCCAATGTTTAATGTTGTCAGGTACAGATGGCCTAGTTAACACCTCAACATCATATTCACAATATGGGGATACTTACAATTATTATCAAACCGAGATCCCAATACTACAAGTTTTTCTACCAAATCATTGAACTTCCTATCATGATGCACAATATTGAATGAATCAAACATCTCAATGAGATCCCAAACTACATGCTTGTATTGTTTCATTCACTTTTTTTTTTGTGGCATAAAGTTTTCTGACTTGCTTTACAATTAATTTTGAATCTCCTTTGACAATGATGTCTTTAACACCATATTTCCAAGCAATCCTCAAGACCTAACAATAGTGCCTCATACTCAACAATGTTGTTAGTGCACTCAAAGTTGAGTTTGAAGGAAAAGACAAACTCTTCCTAGCCTGGAGAGATCAGAACAACACCAACACCATTTCCAAACTTGGAGCAAGCTCCATCAAACAATAAAGTCCAAGGAGAGCCTTCCTATTCAAGACACTTGCATTCTTCAATCTTGTGCTCTTTTCCATCAAAAAATCCTACAAAGTTATCAACATCAACACTTGTGTACAATACTTCATAAGATGCATTGTTGGGATCTTCAATAAGGTGCAACATCTTCTTTTCTCCATACAACCTGACAAGGCTGCCCTCAATTGGGATGGTAGCATAGGACATGTCCATTTGAACACTCCCACCAACACTTGCAGCCCATTTTCTAGATAACAACATACCCCACTTGGTTGGGCAATCAACAATAACAACATCAAGCATCAGGTTTTTACCTGGGTAAGCTACAAGTTGCACCACCAGACCTTTCACACATCCCACCACTGGCACTTCTCTAGAGTCCATAGTAGTACACTTCCCATATGTTGTTGTTACTTTGATATCCAGCTCATTCATGACTTCTAGAGGCATAACATTGCATGATGCCCCTGAGTCAAACATACAATTGTGTAGCAATCTGTCTTTAATGATCATAGTGGTGAAGAATGGATCCACATTTAGCTGAGACTCCACCAAGGATGTCCCCAAATAAACCTCAGTGGTTCACCTAGTTCCTCCAACACTGGTGGTGTCTCTAACTCTTCAATGACTGGTGGAGTCTCCACAATGTTTATATTTCTACCTAGGGTAGTCTTCTCCTCTTTCAGCCCCAAATACTCAAAAGCCCTTTTTTTGTGCTCAAGAATCCTAAGAAACTCAACAATTGGAACTAAGATCTTGATCTGACTCAAGACTTGGGAAATATCATAAGGGATAGACTTTGGCAAGGCAAAGCATTGGAAGGAAGGTTGACACACTCATTAGATGGCACAAGATTTTTGACAGCTTGGGCATGAGGAGGGGTATGAGTTTTGTTTGGGACAACAAGGCCCTTGGTAGATGCATCTTTCTTAGGAGCCTCTTTAGGAATATTTGAAAGCAATGGAGTTTTTGGCTTGGCCTGAGGCCTTGTCCCTTTGAAAACCCTACTTCTTGTGTTATACTCCTTCTCTTGGGCAACAACAACATTCATCAACAACTTCTTGTCCTCCTCAGATGGGATTCCTCCATCATACTTCTTTATCATTAAAGCTCTTAAATATTCAAAGTCATTATTGGGAAATTCAAAAGCTTGTATAATATCTACTTCTAAAGTATGAGAGGGAGGAAGAATAGGTACCCAGTGGATGCAATCCCAAAAATCAGCAACAGTTCTAGCACTTATTACCTCAGTTGAAGTTTCCCCTTGTTGTGAGCTCATGGAGCAACCCATCATGCAAACATCATCATCATTATCATCATCAGCTTCTTCTTCTTCTTGTTGATCTTCCTCACATGGAGCATGGGGCATGAAACATCTGTCACACCAATCAATGACATTTGTCTCCTCCACAACAACAACTCTGAAGCCAAAGGATCAGGTACCATTCTATTTTCCCTAGCCTGGGACTATTTATTTCCAAATCCAACAGGTCCCTTGCCTCTGTCATCAGATCTCTGATCATTTCTATGATGATTTGTAAACCTGTCTTGGCCTTGTTGCTTGTGCTGACCTTGTGAACTCTACCCAATTCCTTTTTCTACCTAGGCTAATTTGTATGATATTTCTTTGACAAGCCCCTTGCCAAAGTTTTCACAACTTCCTCCAAATCAGCAACCTTACTTGTTTGAGGCTTTTCCAGGTTAATTAGTTTTACACCCTCCCTTTTTGGAGGCTTTCCAATTGCCTTGATGTTGTTCTCAATTTGCAGAGCCATGGTGAA
Source organism: Taxus wallichiana var. yunnanensis (assembly GCA_018340775.1). Classification (NCBI taxonomy): domain Eukaryota; kingdom Viridiplantae; phylum Streptophyta; class Pinopsida; order Cupressales; family Taxaceae; genus Taxus; species Taxus wallichiana. Next base: position 756,809,864 of record CM031242.1, on the reverse strand, counting down.
GGCCTACCTCAAATTAGTAGGGTTTTTTCCCTCAAGTAGTAAGCAACTTTTTTATCAAATGCATCTAAATATTTGATCAAACATGATTCATCACATGGCCTTAAGCTAACAAGGAAATCTCCTCAAGGTCTTGTTAAACCTTGTGTTGAAATCATGTACTTGACTCATTAGGATTCTTCTTGATGTTTTCAAATTCTGATAGAAGAAACCTAGGGTCAGTTCTATCACCATACTACAATCTAAATGCATTGTTCATCTCTATCCAAGAATCAATGGAATTATCTAGAAAAGCTTTATACCATTCCCTTGCATCCTCTTCCAAAGTATGGATAAACAATTTGATATATACATCTTCATATTCAATCTCAAAGTCTTCCATCATATTGATAAAAATATTTAAATGTTGATCACCAGTTATAGCATTGTTTTCTTGGAACTTTGGTAATCTATTTCTCATCATCTGGGAACTACATTTGGATAACCAACCATCCCTGTAAAATTTATAGGACCAAAGGTGTTTACAACAAATGGAGGTCTGGGTGGGGGCTGGGCCATGTTGTTTTGAGGAGGTGACCTGGAGGAGAAAAAATTGATAAGGGGGGAGGGTCTTTGAAACACAGAGTATAACTTTCAAAATGGATATCCCCTAAAGGCCTTGTTTCTTGGAAAACCCTATCAACTTTTGAAAAGACAGGGGCAGAATGAGAAGAAAAATTTTCAAAATCAAATGAAGGCCCCTCTCCAGTTGGAGAATTCAATTCCACAAAGAGGCTACCTGATTCAAAAGCACTTGAATGGTAGTCTTCAATGATAGGCCGATCACTTTCATCAATGGAGATCCCTTTTCTTGTCTGCTGATCTCCAACAACTCTCCAGGATTTTCTTCCTTCTGAATTTGTTTTTCCTAGCTCTGAAATAATGTCCTAGTAGGATCCCTAGCAAAGAAATATCTTCTTCCTTCCAGATTTGCAAAGATTAGTAACAAATCTCACTTGATAGAGGTTAAGACACTGGTACTTATCAAGAATCAGATCAACAGGAGTCACCACTAAGGATTTCCACCTTAGTTGTGTAAATGCACTAAAATATGATCTATCAAATGTCTTGTCAATACTAGAAACTAGAAATGGAATGATCTAATTTTCTTTACCCAGATTTATCAATGAAAGCTAGTGCACTAGGTGTAGAAACTAAAAGAATTACACACAACACTTGCAACTTTGAATACTTCTTACAGGCCCGAACACAAGATGATGTTTGAAAAAATGTATTAGCACTTAGCACTTAGAGCATATAAGAAGTGTTTACCAGGGTCTGAATATGAACTGTAACCACTATGTCCCCAAAAATGGTGCCAATCGGTGTGTTGGTACCCAAATTGATTCTCCCTCAAAGGATGAGAAGCATCACAGGTTTTGGCAGGAAGCTTAGAGACAAGCAAGAGCATGTAGTGTGTGTGTTTTTGTAGCCAGGGATGAAATGTAGCTTGCTCTTTGTCACTCAGATGTGGAGAAATGGGTAGCACCCTCAAGAGGATTTGACCTATCCTCACTACTTTATGGTTGTGCCTTTCAACCAGGGTGAGAGGACCCTTTTTGTAGCCTTGTTGTTTGTGGAGGAGATGGAGATATCCTTCCTTGTGAAATTATTAAGAAGACCTTGAAGAAAATATGATCAATGCAACAAAACCTAACTCTCACGAGTTGTCACTCTAGATAATGGAGATATTTTCTAAGAAAGGTTCAGGCCACTAAAGACAATGAAAACCTGATTGTTTCTACATGTTTTAGTAATAAAAATTATGCATTTGTATACACACATGACAACAAGGGGGGTAGTATGGGTATGATTGGTTGTTTTTAAATGAATTTTTGTGGGAGGTGAGGCAGAATGAACTTGATTCACCAAGATCCTTGAGAAATTTTACAAAAATGGAGAGCTTGAACAACAAAAATGCTTTGGGATAGCTAGGATGTTCCTTTAACTAGAATATGTGCTTCAATGGAGGCCCAGATCAACACTTTTCACACAAACTTCAAGGATCCAAAATGAAGGCTCAAATTGGAAAACTTAACTAAACATTATCAACCTCTTGTTTCATCATGCCTAAGATACCCTCAAAGGCTAACAAACAATCTTATAGTCATGCTAGGAGTCACAATGATTTTAAATTTGTTTATTTCACTATCAAATGAAAGCTCTTCTGATAAATGAAATTGCAAATGCCACCAAACTATCACAAGGATAAGATCTTGTGTGATTCACAAAGATTTCAATGTAAGATTGCAACGGGAACAAGAAAACTACTTGCACTTGCAGACTTCATAAATGAAGCAAACACAAATTTTTCCCAAAAATAACATAGATTAACTCAAGTTTGATTAAATTTATCAGCAGGGGAAAGTTTCTAGAACAATCTCAGAGCTTGTCAATGGTTGTACACTCACAACCACCTTGACATGATCAAATTTAACACAAAGGAGATAAACAGGTTTCTTCAGATGGTTTCTCGAAGAGATGGGTTCTATCAAGCTTTTCTCTTAGAAAAATCAGTCCCGACCTCTAACACTCCAACCATTTTCATGAAAAAATTCATGCAATTTATAATACTTCATTTACAATAGAGTTTTCCCCCAAAACCAAAACATTCAAAGCACCAAAGCACCATTGCATGTTGAGACTCCCATAAATCAGATTTGTGAAAAATTTGTCAAAGTGTGTGAGGGAAAATCTCTCCAAATATTTCCAACATTCAATTCTTCACCTGGTAAGTCATTCTTCATCTCACGCACCAACTACTTCCTCCTCCAATCTATCAAATCTGGTTCTTTGTGCATGCCAAGGAAAGAAAAAAATAGAAAATCAGATCGAAGCCAATGGTCAGATCACATCTTAATGGAAAAAGACATCTTCATATTTTTCCCACCAAACCAAGATATCAAATTAATGTTCCTCTTCATTTTACATGTAGGAGACTCCAAGAAATGATAAAAAAACCATAAAAATATGCATCCCCAGGAGCTTTGGAGAAAAATGGTGGAAAATCAGATATAGATGCATAATTTTCATTGATCTTTCTTTTTTGATTTGGACCATCCACATGGGAGATCCAAGTTAAGATGGGCCCGGGGGTTCCTTTTTTTACCTTTTACACCTTTTTGAAAAAAATGCAAAATTTCTCAATTTTCTCCACCCCTCCACCTTTGAAAAATGGGCTTGACACGTGTCCCAATGTGGGTCCCAAAGGAACCATGGCTAAATTCTACTATTTCACCTCTTTTTTGGAAAAGGGAAAATTTTCCAAGTTTTCCCCATAGCTCTGCCCTTCCACTTCTAGTTTCTGATGTGGGTCCCAATGGAACCACGCTTCCTTTTACACTTTTAACTCCTTTCTCCACAAAAGGAAAATTTTCCAAATTTCCCCCAAAAGTCCACCTCTACCCATTGACTGGAGAAAATTTTGACTATTCTCTATCGGGCCCACATGGTCATTTTGATGATTTTAATCTTTTAAATAATAAGGGGGCAAAAAATCCAAGTTGCCCCGATGGCCCACCTCCCCGCCTCTTGACTTTTCAAACCGCCACGCATCTCAATGGCACATCTTGAGATGGTCCCCAAAAGTAGAGACCCTAAATGAGCATGGGCTCACCACGTGTCTCGGGCCCTTTAGGAAGTTGTTGAAAAAAGTCTAAGGAAAGAAGACCTGGAAACCTCCACGTGTCTTTATGGTGCAACTTCAAGAACCTTATAAGGCTTCAATATGATTTGGTGGGGGCACGCTTCCATTTTAGAATTTTTACTCCATTTTTCCAAAAGGGAAAAATATCCAACCTTCTTCCAAAGGCCCACATCTCTGCTTTTAACTTTGCCACATGTCCTTCTGCGGGGTCAAAGTAAGACTTTTTCCTACCACTTAAATTTTTCTTTAATCAAAATGGCAGGGCCACGGGGTGGTTCAAATTTTTTTCCAAAGTAGCCAAAAAGAAAAAGTTCAAAAAAACCCACCATGCCATGCCCATCCAATTAGAAGAAGCCACGTAAGTACCAAAAGAACCAATCAAAATTGAGTGGAGCTACGGGACCAAAATTTTCCTTTTTGCCAAAAAAGTAAAAAAGTGACAAGTTAAAACATTTTCCCCCATCCCCTGACCAACCAAAAGAAGCCACGTGACCACCGAAATGCTTGAGGAATAATTTTGATAGGAAAAAGATGCCCGCCAGACCATCAAAAACACAGAAATTCACCATTCATGCCCAGAATCTGATTTTTCACTAAGGATGAAATTTTTTTGAAACAAAACCAAGTGAATCATGGTTCCAAGCATCTTTCACCATGGATTTGGATTTTCAAAGGCATACAAATATAAATTGATCATTCTTGAGCTTCCATGGTTGGGGGGAAAAATGGAAAAAATAGGAAAAAAGGCCCCATGGATTTTGAAGAAATTAGGGCAAAAACAGGGAAAACTCGAGAGACTTCTTCAAAAAAGGGCATGACAATGGATTCTATCAAACAAAAATTCAAAGGCATTCAAATGGTAGATTTTAGAGAGACAGAGAGCTCGAGATAGAGAGATAAAGAGAGATATAGAGAGAGATATAGACATAAAGAGAGATAGAGAGAGATATAGAGTGATAGAGATCTAGAGTTTAGATATAGCCACCCAGATCTCTATAGATGGGCATATGGTTAGGGTCAAGTGAGATATATAGATATGGAGACACAAATAAAATTATAGGGGTTAGTAAAAATATATAGATAGGATAGATAGGGGCCCTTGGCATAAGATAGGTCATCCTCTCGAGTATAGGGCATCAACGCTTGATCGATCAACTCATTCTCCACAAGCTTCAACCTTTATTCGAGATAGGTCTAGGCCAATGACCCATCATTGGACCCACTACCCACTATATAGATATACCTCCTCACCCCCATATACCATATAGAGGGGTTACCACCATATACATATAGAGATAGGGAGGTAGGTCCATTGGTTGACCCCATCCCATCCCCATATAGATATATTGGTTCATTTTTAGATCCCACCATATAGATAGATAGGGCACTACCCATACACCTCACACACCTCTCAAAACCTATATAGATATCGGGTCCCCCACCACATCCACCCATAGAGAGATAGGGACCCTATCTCTCTACGGGGTTAGAACTCTAGATAAGGTCCTACTATATAGATAGGGGCTATATAGATAGTTGATAGTCGGGTGGCTATATAGTTAGTACTCCTTGTCCTCATCCCATAGGGGATATGGATCCAAAATATGGTAACCCTTATCTATGGGATGTTCCCCGATCCTCACTCATGTCTAGATCTCTATACGTATCATTAATAACTCCAATCGATCAATCGAGGGGCATAAAGAAGGAAATTCCATATTTCGGTGTATAGGGGCCCTATAGAGATATTCTTTAGATGGGGAGAGCCCTACATAGAGAAATCACTCAGCCATAGTATGTGTCATCACCACCATATATAGATTAGATAGGGAGATGCCATGAGATATGATATTCCATCACTGGTTGATCAATGAGATGTATAGCTCGATACTATTGATAGGCACATTAGAGATGACTTGATTGATATCTCCTCCCCAATCTAATCAATCTAAAGAAATTAACCCTTACCTTCCCCATATAGAATCTACCAATCATGATTGAGGAGGGGATCAAAGCAGTGGGGTTGGATATGGTAGGGGTGTCATAGAGAAATCTAGGGGTTGAATGGGGGATAGTCATGTCGGGCCTCCACTCCACTCTACTCCATATTAGAGATGATATCTGGTGGCCGATTACTGACTAGAATAGACTCTAGATAGTTTCCCTCAGAGCCAAAGGATAGTTTAGGATAGGATAGGGCTATCGGGAGAGTAGAAATCAGAATATAGATATGGCAATGACTTGAAATATCTACATCTGGGGAGAGGACTCAACCACCTTTAGGATTGGGAAGGGCGGGGTTGGAAGAGAGAGTTGGTTCTATGAGATACACTTAAAAGCCTGACCACCACTCCATATTTATTAATATAGAGTGACATGGGGGCCCTATCCATATATTTATATGGGAATGTGAGTGATAGAATATATCTATGTGGGGGAGGATGAGGAGCCTTATAGTTCTATTGGTCATTTATGCACGCCTCCTTTCTTCCTCATGTTTAGAGAGGGGGTCATGAAAATGAAGTCAAGGAAGCTGAGGGCCCCTATCTAAATGGTATCACCATTACTAAGTTAATCATAACATCAACTGAGTGCATATGGTCTATGTGTCATTCCCACTATGATGAATTAATGAATGCAGGGATAGGCATCCTGCATATCTTTGGATACTTGTTGGTGAAATTTTTTTCGGGGAAACATTTGTGGGTTTTTTGCCAACATTCTAGGAATCTAAGTCCCTCTACTTAAATGGTGCTAATGAGGGTTGTCAATCCTTTTCATTAATAATGTTAATCTAAGGCTAGTGTCCAATGGTTGTATAATATACAAGAAAAATGATCTTTGGAAAAAAACTCCTTTAAACACAATCAAAACTTGCATAAAATAAATCACACATGCGGAAATGGAAAGACACACTTGAATAAATAAAGCTTACATGAAATAAATCACACTTGCATAAATGAAATTTTTGAATTAAAAAAATGAAAAATAAATAAGACACCTACAGGTTCACAAAAGAAATTACATGGAAAGAAGGATTACATAACATAAAATAAGAAATTCACAACAAAAGGAAAACTAAAAATAAAGAAATGAACATAAAACATTGATCCATCTTCCTTGGAATGAGTGGCCAACTCATTCCTTAGAAGAGGAATTAATTCATACTTTCAAACTTTAATTCAAAACTTGCAAAATAATTTCACTCAGAAGATTGGTGAGAAAGAACGGATATATTCATTTCTTGGTAGCAAAAATTACATATAAGAGTGTGGAAGGTTGCATTTATAATTCATGCATCCAACCAACTCCTTAATTTGGGGAATACAATATGATCTTATCTTTATTCCAATCTTAACAACTAAGATCTCCATCTCCACAAAATATGGAGAGAGATATATTATTGGAGTCAAAGTCTTATCTCACTATTTTAGGAAGATTTTCTCCTAAATCTTCTCCTTGCTTTTTGGTAACTAGAATAAAAATGATTTTATTCTTCTACTTTATTGGAAGAAGGTTTTCATCAAAAAAATTACTTTGACCAAATACCTCTCCCATATTTTCCATTTGACTTTTCTGTTTTTGATTGTGGAACTTTTGGTGCTCGTCTGATACACTTTTTCCTTGGACTGTAGCTCACTAAAAGTTAGATTTATTTTTATTGATAAAACCTATAGCAAATCTGAATGAGATTTTTGTTAAACATATTTCCATGAAAAAAACTCTCTTAGTTTTTCCATTTGATTCTTCTATTTCTGTTCATGGAAATTTTGGTACTTGTTTGATACACTTTTTCCCTGGATCGCATACACTCACTAAAAGTTATATTTCTATTTATTGGTAAATCCTGTAGCAAATTTGAATGAGGTTTTTGTTAAAATCATTTCCATGAAAAAAGCCTATCTCATTTTTTCCATTAGATTCTCTGATTATTCATAATTCCTCATTTTATGCAAGTTCTGAAACTAAAAATATCATTCAATTGATGCAAGTTTTGGAACTAAAGCTTCCATTCTGTAGTGTTCCTGAAATTAGAATTGTCATTTTGTTGATGCAAGTTTCAAAACTAAAACTACAAGTTCTAGAACTAGAATTGTCATTCCGTAGCTAACTCTAATTGTTTCGGAGCTAACTAAAAACAACTATAAATTTTGCACACAATCTCGAATTGAGATGATTCATTTTTGAAATTGCATAATTTTTTGAGAGGAATATGGATATGAAATCATATTTGAGTTTAGATATACTATTCATGATCAATTCCACTTTTCCCAAAATAATATTATCTTTCCTTTATGGCTTGCATACATAAGACTTTGCATCTTTCCTAAATAATCAATAGGATTAGTCAACAAAATAGATAACAAAAGAATTCTAAAGAATGAACAAGATATATATCCTATATTCCATCTCAAGTAAACTATAAGTTCCAAGATTACATTTAAATTCACTTTCAAAGGTAACTTTAGAAGGACAAAATAATGGTAATTTATGGCCTCATCATTCCCCCACACCTAATATTATGCATGTTCTCATGCATTATATTATTATCTCCTCTTATTAGAGTCTACTCATCATTAAGATTATGCATGTATGCATTCCATACATAGTTCAAGAACATGCTCTTGTGTGGATATCCTTTTTTATTTTTGATTTGCTTTCTTTTATAGTAGGTTCTTGTGTGGAGGTTTTCCTACCGCCCTTGATTTTATTTCTTTTTATAGCAGGTTCTTGTGTGGAGGTTTTCTTGTTTCCCTTGATTTTCTTTATTTTTATAGCAGGTTCTTGTGTGGAAAGCCTCCAATTGCACCTTCTTTTTGTAAGACCTTTGGCACAAGTTCTTGTGTGGGACTCCCCCTGCTGCTCTCTTTTGTTTTTATTTGAGAAGGTTCTTGTGTGGAAAGCCTCCTATTGTGTCTTCTTCTTTTTGTAAGACCTTTGGCCATAGTTCTTGTGTGGGACTCCTCCTACTGCTCTCTTTTATTTTTATTTGAGCAGGTTCTTGTGTGGAAAGCCTCCTATTGTGCCTCATATTTAAGATAAAAATGCATACCTCATGCTTCTCCTTCTCTCCCACACCTAAGCTCATGCATGTCCTCATGAATGTTATTTATTCATGGTTTCCCATATATTAGACTCCAAAAGTTTAATTGTAAAGAGGTGCACATTATTTTCATATTCGTAAGTAGGGGAGATATGATTTTTTTCCTTCTTTGGAGACCTTAAAAGTGGATATATCTCTGTAATAAAAAAATTAAAAATAAAATAGTAGAACAAAATAAATTGATCATACATGTAGTAATTTTTTCCTTGACACAAAAAAAGGAACCCCATGCGCACGCCTGACCTATCACCCGGTGAAATATGGGTGCTTACCGAGGCACGTGGGGTGCTTTGAGTCTCTCTTTTATGTGAGTTTAGTGGGAAACATCATCTATGATTTGTGTTTAAAATAATTTCAAATGGATTTAGGACATACAAGAACCATAGAGCTTAGAATGGCCTCTAGATCCTTGCAGTCATTTCAGATAGAGTACTTAACAAAATCTATAACATGTATCATAACAGAAAGAAGCATACAAGCATCCATACTTAGCATAAAAGGAAAGAGAACTCATGAGAGAGAAGTATGCATCAGAATCATTGATATTCATGTATATATAATAGGTAACCTCATTACATCCATGGAGCCATTACAAAGTGTCACAGAGAAGCAGACCACAGTCATGCATTGCAACTGGACTTATGTAACTAAGCTACCAAAAATAAAAATATTACAATCCCCATGCCCAATACATCCTTTCCCGAATGCAATTACCCATTAACAGAGTTCTTGCAGTATTTCTACAGAGCTCCACCCACACTCTAAGTCTCTCTATTTACTCTGTAGGCACTTGTATTTATAGATTTTCTGGATTGCCAACTCATCCTCCAGCACCCTCAGATCCGATGCCAAGTTTCTGAATGTGATCCTCCATGCAAGAATTATCCTCCAAGCCCAAGCTTCCCACTTTATCCCATGATGTGTTTCTAGAAGATTCTCCCATAAGCATGCTCCTTCCTGGACAACTCGTTGCAAGGTGACATCTTATCCATGCACAAATCAGGTCATGATTTTCATGTGTTCTACCTCAAATGTCTAATTTTTATAAGTCTCGAACCCTTGGTTCTGTCTGCATGCATCACATGTGCCATGGGATTCCTTAAACCCAATTCTAAAACCTTACCTTGTGCGCTTTGTCCTTACGTGCCTTTCTTTAACTTCGGACCTTGTGCTGCCACACACCTTTTGTACTTAGTCAATATTCTAAGGGCCTAACATCACCCCACACTATGCCTGTTTCATCCATGGGAACACTTCCCTTAGTGAGAGAAAGAATACAAATAGGCTTATGCCTAGGAAAAAAATAAGAGGATGAAAGAATGGGAAAGAAGAAAGAATGGGAGAGTGAAAGAATCACTGCAATAGACTTGGGAAAATCCTTTTGCAAGTTGACCTCTAATTTATTCCAGACATTGACTTCGTCCTCTGCACTTTGACAGAGGTCACCGACTAGGGCGCTTACCTCCCCAAAATTTAGTCCATCTCCTTGCGCGCTCATAGTATCCATGATTTTCTCCAACTCCTTGCATATATCCTCCAATGTGTCCATTCTTCATGTGATACGTGGATATAGCTCCTTCAACCAGTTTTTGATTGAAGCCCTCAAGGTTTCAATGGCCTCTGATTTCTTCTCAACCTCGACAAGGATTTTGTCTCTTTCTACCCTATTCCCCTTGTTTTTCTCCTAGAAATCCTTGAGTTCTGCTTCATGAGTGGTGACCAGGGTGCCTGCCACTTTGTCTCTATCTGCGCAATTATCGTACATGGCCTCAGTAGTTTGAGAAGCGGCCCTTACATCAGCAAGCACTTTGTTGTACTCTGCGATGAGTGCTACGATCTTCAACTTGTCTTCCTTCTCTAGGCATGTGGCCACTTCTTCTAGACTCCAAGGATGGTGGTTGTATTTCCATGGTGAGGACCCTTGTCAAATCCTCCAGGCATCCCAAGGTAGATCCATACTTCTACGCGGGCGATGCTAGGTCCAGATGCTTCAATAGTATGGCCTCGTTGATGGATTCTTCATCCTTCAATTCCCACTACCACTGGGTGCTGATTAACCTTTCCTAGCTCAGATCCTTGGTTAATGTAGCTATATCTTCCTCTTTCTCCTTCAGTTCCCCTTCCAGATCCCTGATCCTATCATTTCACCAAGATTCTAGCTTCTATCTCAACGAAGACTTTGTTAAGCGCATTGCTCAGTTGTTCATCCGAGACTTGCTGGGCATCCACCATTGGGTTATCTTCTCCTGGTCCTGGCAATGTTACTATTTCCCCTTGGCTTACCTAAAACTCCAGTTCATTAAGGTGGGACTCAATTGCCCAAGAGATCATCTTCCTTGTCCATGGGTAGGCAGCCTCTTTATCAAAAGATGACATGCATACAAGCTCCTCTACTGAAGTGTACTCTAGAACCACATGTGAAAAACCTTCTTGGGGTCATCACTATAACCCATCTCTTACCTCCCCCTCTGTATGCCTTCTTCCTATGTGCATACCCTTGGGTATACTAACTGAGTTAAAATTGGGCCTCTAGTGTTGTTTTGTTCCTCTTTCACACTATTCTTCTCCTTGTTCAACATTGGCTCACCGTTACACTTCACCTTGTCTTCCACCGGGTTCTCAATGTCCCTTGTTTTCTCTTCTTCGCCACCTTGGTCGTTTACTCTTGTCTTTGAGCTTGGAACCTCTTGCCTCTGTGCACTAGCCTCTTCATATTTTCCCATGTCCTGGGTGCTTCCTCCTGCCTGGCTATCCTTGCACCACACAAAAAGGAACCCTTGTTCTTCTTCTCCACCTTCCTCCTCTGAATCATGTATATTGAAAATAGGCGGCCCTTGATCTTTCTCGGGTCCTCTTCCCCACTTAATTCTTCTTCACTACCATCCTTCTCTCCTATGTACTTGCCCATACTTCCAACTTCTTTCGAGGTGGTCTCCTCTTCTACCCTCTACTTTTTCCTAACCAGAGATTCTAGTGTAGGTGACTCTATTTCTTCTTCTGATGACTCCTTATCTGATGGTTCTTCTGGTTCTAGAGTCTTTTCTCTAATTACGGCCTTTTTCTTGCGTACATACATGCTTTGGTTTTGGTGCTTGTCCTGGGAACCTATTTCCTGTGTCTCCACCACACTTGGGATTTTCTTTTCTGGTTCTTTTCCTCCCGTTTGGGCATGGGTCTTTTCCTCCTAGTTGGATCCTGAGGTATAGATACCTCATTTTCTAGGTATGTGCCCTTCTCCGACTTGGGCCTTATGTGAATGTAAATGCGCACTGTGGATCCTCCTGCAATGGGTAGAGTCATGGGCCTTATCATTTACACTTCATGTGATACGTACCACTCTATGTATGTGTGCTTGCCAGGTAGACGAACCCTTTGCACAATTCCCTGTGGTCTTTTTCCAAACTACCAAGATCTAACTTAAACTTTTTGGACTCCTTAAACATGTTTACTCTCACCTAGAAGTACTGAACTGTGAAAAAAAAGGGGAGCTTGGACCATGGGCTCCATGAGTCATCTATCAACTTGAATCTACCTAGGTAGTAATGCTGGTACACAAAAAAATTTCCTCTCCCCTAATGGCCACTGGAAATTGTTCAAAAATTCTCCATTCTTCCTTGAACACGTTCCTTAGGCATGTGTACCACTTTTCCAAGCACGCCTTGTGCACTGTTGTCATAGTGTCACAAGTGTACTTCTCAAATATTTTGGCAAGTGAGGGGTCTTCATCAGGGTACTCCCATACAAACTTATCTGATGCATTCAAGACTCCTATATTTGAGAAAAGGATGGTTAGTAGCACATTTCCAAAAAGTATCTTGTCACCTTCCTTCGCGCAGTTGATAATTTTATCCATGATGAATGCAGAAAAATTATAGATGGTGCCCTCTGAAATATTTCTGTAAATGTTTAACCATGGCTTATTGACTTGAGTCCATCTCTCCTGCCATTTAGCTTTGACACCAGGTGTGCGGCCATCTTCATTATTGGATCCTTGATGTCTGCAACATCATAATACCTTGACCCCTTTTTGCAAGCAAGAGTGGCGATAGTTTCCTTAATCGCTTCCTTTTCTATCAAATCATCTTCTAACCCGTCTCCTTCACAGATGAGGCCTGTGAATTGTGAAATGAGCTGAGGAGTTATGCACATCTTGCACCCTGCAAAGTGGAAATAGTCCTCATGCACGCGTGACATCAGCCACTGATACAATTGCTTAGGTTTCCCAAAGTAGGGCAACTCAAAGAGTTGTAGTAACCCTGCCTTCTCCAATTTGACCTTCACGTCATCATTATATATGGGAAAACCTTCTGGTGTCCTCTTGTTTGTTGGGTGCACTAACTCCAGCGCCAACTCCTTTTCAATTGTGCTTGTTTGATGATTATAATCATTTATAGACATATCCCTAAGATGGGACTCCCACTCCTTCCCCAACAACACTCCATTTGGGTACTGCATTTCTACATACCATTCCTCATTTGTGCTTGCTTCAATTTCTTGTTGCTTTCCCTTTCCCTTTCCTTTTCCCTTCTTAGGTGTACTAGCTGGTTTCTTGGGTGCCATTTTCTAGGTCTTCTTCCCACTTCAATCACTTCTGTTACTTTTTTCTTCCGTTCTCTCCAACCCTAGATCTCGAACTTGTGAAGAAAATTACTCACACCCATGCCCTAGTTCTTCAAACCCTAACTGGGATACTCCCTTCACAAGACGGTGTCTTCTCACACTTTCTCCCATACCCGTGAAATCCCTTCCTCCTAGTTTGAAAATCCAAACTAGCTACTCACGCTTCAATCCTTTCAAAATTTTCTTCACACGATCAATTTTTTTGGAAGCCCTAGTTTGTAAAGGTGCAAAAAGCACTTTGTTCTCCTTATACATAAAGTGAAAAATGAAGTGTCCCGACCCCCTTATTTATAGTTTTTCCCTTTTTGAGCATTAAGTGCTACTTCACCTACCACCATACTTTCTTCATTTAATGTGGATTTTTCAAACAAATCCTGACTTAAGCGCTTTCCCTCACGTGCCCAACCTGTGCGTGGAAAATCCTCCAACCTTCGTGTGCAACCAATCCAACTTGATAGGAGACTCTTACGTGTGCAAAACTAGTGCCGAAGGCACTTCTTCTGTCCTGATTTTTGCTCTCACCTACCTCATGTTGCTTAATGCACTTTCTCCTCCTTTGTACGTGGGATCTATAAGTAGCTTTATCTTGGCACCAACCATCCTTTTTCTATCTTTTCTCTCCATACACCTCTTTCAACCAAGCCATTCAACTAGGATTTTTAACACAAACTTCCTTGGCACTTTAACCATGTGCTCCTTCACATTACTCCACCCCACACTTAAAACGATGCGCAGTCCTCTGCGCACTCACAAATTCTCAAAATTAGCAATAAGGATATTGGTGCCCTGTGTAAAACAAAACAACAATACGAAAGGGAAACAAAAAAAAAAAATGAATAAAGGATTAATCTAAACTAACTAGAAAAATTACCTTATTTAAAAACATCAAGAAGATTTATTTATAGTAAGGCTTCACCTACTCCCATTGAAGCATCCAGAAACTTTGTCCCATCCAAAGAGCTCGCATGCGCGTCTGAATCAAGGATGTATGGGATTGTGTAAGGACCCAACCAATGGACTTTCAACTTCCCAGGATGGCGCAAAAACTTAGAATCATATAGTAAAACCATTTGCCTAACCTCAAACTTCTTGTTTCTAATGTGGCAATCATGCCAAGCTTTCTACTTTGCTTTCTTTGTTGTTTGGCTCCACCTAGTGAGTGATCATCTCTCATCCAATTTCATTAACTCCTCAATTATTTCTTCCAGTGCTTTCTCATTAGCCAACCCTCCTATGCATGCTATTTACAGAGAAGGTAACATGAATTCAACTGGTAAAACAACTTCATGCCAAACACCAACTGAAATGGTGTGGCTTTGTTCAACCTTTTATACGTTGTCCTGTAAGCCCACAATACTACTGATACTTTGTCATCCCAATCTTGTCTTTTGACATCACAAATTTTGGTTAGGGTATGACTCATTATTTTGTTGAATGCTTCTACGGTTCCATTTTCTTGTGGGTGATAGGGCATAGTCTTGTGATGAGCCACCATGAACTCTGCTAATAGGATCCTCATGGTCTCATTTAAGAAATACATACCCCTATCATTGGTCAAACTCAACGATATCCATACCTCGTGATAATAATATTCCACAAGAACCTTGCCATTGTGGTTGCTGTGTAATCTTTAGTTGGGGCTGCCTCTGCCCACCCGGTCAAATAATTTGTGCAAGTGATGACATAGCGTGACCCAATCCTATGCCCCGTTGGTGTGATAGGGCCTACAAAGTCTATTGCCCACTTTTCAAAAGGATTCACACTAGGGATAGGTTACAAAGGCATTTCATCTCTCTTTCCTAGTTTGCCAATGTGCTGATAATGGTCACACACTTTACAATAGTCTCTACAATCCACTAGTACAGGTTTCCCACCACAAACCTACCATTAATATCTTATGCACGGTGGCATCTCCTACATAATGCCCACCGGCACTTCCTCCATGTGTCTCCTCCATGATGGTCAGGTTCTCATGCTCTAATACACACTTGCACAAAAATTCATCACGTCCTAACTTATATAAGTCTCCACTGATTAACATGTACGATGCGGCACATATGGCCAACTACTTTTTCTCTAAATTCTTCATTCCTTCCAGCGCCACATCTTCCTTTAAAAATATTGCACTCTCTTCTAAATCTAAGGGTACACACCATAATCTAAATAGTTGTGCGTCTGGCATTGTTTACTCAATACTCGTGCATCCTCCCCTGAATCAATTCTCGACAGATGATCAAGTCCACAATTTATTTTCCCATTCTTCACTAAAATGGTGAACTCAAACTCTTGAAAAAAATACCCACCAACATATGCGCCCTTGTAGAATAGGATTGTTCACCAAATAATTTAATGTCATGTGGTTGGTGTAAAACACAAAGGGTGTTGCCAGTAGATATTGTCTAAACTTGAAAAGTGTGTAGATCATTGACAATGCCTCGCACTCAGTTGTGGTGTAGTTCTACTCTACTAGTGTCAACTTCCTACTTGCAAAACATAGAGGATGATCAATAATTCCTTCACTTGGCTGTGCAAGCACTACTCTAATAGTGGTCCCTGAGGCATCTACATGGACATGAAAGGGCTTGTCCTAAGAGGGAAAACGTAATATAGGCGCGGTGACAAGCCTATATTTTAATGTATCAAACGCCCTTTGCTGCACCTCTCCCCAATGGAAGGAAATTTTATGTTTGAGCAGCTCCTCTAAAGGCACGGTGATCTGGCATGCCCTTTGATGAATTTCCGTAATAACTCGTATGCCTAAGGAATCTGCAGCCGCGCTCGCTAGCTAGTAGGCTCCCTAACCCCACAATAATTGTAACTTTAGCGGGATCTACCAGCAAGCCCTCCTTACATATGATATGCCCCAATAAAGTCCCAAAGGGTGTAGCAAACACACACTTCTTAATGTTGAGGGATATCCTCAACTGCCTACACCTCTCAAACATTAACCTTAAATTGTCACAATGGTCTTTAACTAGACCATACATTGTCCAATCATCCAAATAGACTTAAAGAAAATTATGGATGAAGTCCTGGAATGCTTGCACCACTATGCATGAAAAAATAGTAGGCACATTCTTCAACCCAAAGGGCATGACCATGTATGCAAAACTTCCCCACTTAGTCATGAAATTTGTCTTCTCCTGGTCCTCCTTTGCAATCCAGACTTGGTGGTACCCCGAAAATCCATCCATAAAGGAATAGATCTCGCGCCTAATGACTCCTTCTAAAATTTCTTTAGTGAAGGGGGTCGAAAGGGATCAATGACACAAACTATGTTTAGCTCCCTATAATCCACGTAGATCCTAATCTACCCATCCTTCTTGATGTTGATTACCATCAGACTTATCCATTCTAATTCCTCCACTGCTTCAATGATCTTAGAAGATATCATTTTATCTATCTCCTCCTTAACCTTTACTCATAAATTGAGATTAATTCAAGTAGGACCTCTTCCGATCGGTGCGCACCATTCTTCATCTTTATCTTCATCTCCCCAAGGAATGGTGAACACCTTTGAGCTCATCGTACCCACATGGGAATAAATCCTCAAATTCGCGCAATAGATCAATGATCTTAGAGACTTCCTTCTCCAACCAATAATCTCCAATAATAGCTTCCTTAGGTTCTTCTCCTAAAATTATGTTAACCTTATTTTTCTTTAAGGGCTCATGGTAGGCATGCATGTGAGTATCAACATTGTCCACTACCTCACGCATTCCTACAGAATGGATAACATCCAAGCTTTCCGATTCCTCTCCATCAATCACATACACCAACTTTCCTTTCTCCTTTTCCAAGCACGCGTGCTCAAGCTATAACTCTTTTGTTTCCTCTACTTCTTCTTCAAAGCACACCTCCAAACTTGTTCCACCTAGTAACTCCAACAACCTATCTTCCACCATGGCACTATCCCCCATGGTAAGGCACTTGATACCCTACAAGGCCTTATCAAATAATGGTTTGGTACTCTGATACTCAAAGGTTTGAATAAGGTTAGCCACGAGCTCTTTCCAGTTCCTTTTATGATGGCATGTCTCTGAATGAATGTATCATGTGTGCATGCAACCCTATAGTGTAGAATACAACTTGTGCACCCAGAGGGATGGTGGCAAAGCTTCTGCGCCTTCTCTCTAGACCCTTTCACACTCCTAGATATGGAAAGAGGTGGGCTCCTTCCCATGGTATTCCTTGATGGTGGTGGGCACGTTGCTTCTAGAGAATCTAAAAAGAGAGAAATTCTTACTTCATGTCATTCCAAAAGGCTCTCCTAATGTGTAGCCCACCACCATGCCACTGTGCCGAGAAGGACATAACTTAACATCCCTCTCCATTCCTTCTCATCCTTCCACTGAGCTTCCACCTCCTACAGAAAGACCTCAGGGAAGGCTCCTCCTGAATAATTGGGTAGCTCTTTTCCTCCTAGGCACCGAACTATGCGCACCTTTGTTACCTTGGTCACTAAACCTCTCAAATTTCATCCCATCAATTCATAAATTCCCATACCCAATTGTCACATGCTATACTAGTGGTATCAATTCTCGATCGAGCATCCTAAAACTGGATAAATCCGTTAGTAGGATGTATTATCTCTGGTCCCTCGATTGAGTGCATGCATATCCCGCTCCAAAACTTCTTCCCCAAAGGTTCAATATCGGTGTCAAATTCCCATTAGCTAGGGGTATAGTGATCTCTTTGCTCCTTTTTTCAAATATGATGTACCCTTTGTTGAACCAAAGGTTTACACTGTTCTTGTAACACCAAGGCACCCAAGTAGCATTGGGAAATTGTCTACCTCGGTGAGCACTAAGAATTTGAAGTCCCCAAAGAAACTTAGCTCCTGAATAGTAATAGTTGCATCCTTTAAAACACCGATGGGAATCACCTTAGTCTTGTTTTCCATATACAGCACATTCAAATATGGTTGTAATGTAGGTCTTCCCATCTGATGCCATGCATCCAAAGTTAGAACATTAACCTTTGCACCAATGTCAATGAGGATATTACTAAGGATCCATCCATCTACAACTGCATTCAATGTGATCTCCTTGTCATAGTCAAGGCTGTGAGGGGAAGGTTTACATATAGGACCTGCCTCTTATACTCTCCTCTCGGTGCATGGTACCTTCTCTCTCAACCATGATCCTAGCAAGGGAATGATATTCTCTTTCCTTAGCATTTTACACACCTCCTTGACCTCATCCAGGTCATCCTTTGCGCCTCGACTCTCATTCCTTGTTCCTCCCTCCCGATTGCTCCTTTAGACACTGGATTTCCCCTTATAAACTCTGAATAACATCCATAGTGTCTTAATACACCTCCTTTTGATGCGCAGGGTCTAGATACTTTCCATGAACTACTTCCTCCCTTGAAACTAGGTTCTTTTGTCTTGGTATCTCTCTTCGCACGTAGCTTCTGCCCTTGTTGTTACCAAGACAGGCTCCAAACTTGCATCCTGTGTTACCCGAGGCATCCACTAGGTGTCTGCCTTCTTAATACCTACCATTGCAGTGCCCTTGTCTTTCTACTGCTACTGATTCATGTGCTTAAACAATTTTGGGCACTCCTCATACTTATGCTTCTTTTCACACCACGAGCACTGCAATAGGTCTAGGCATTCACATTTGTAATGATATATAGATCCACAGTTGAAACAAGTTCCATGTGGGAACTCAATCCTTCCTCCTCCGTGGTTACCATGACCATGAAATTGGCCTCAAAACCTCTTCCATGCATGCCTCTGTCTGCACGCTCCTCATAATGGTGATCATCACCCTTGGAACTACTGCAATCTTTGGTCTGGTGAACCCCATGATCAATGGCCTCATGGATCTGATAAATGAGCCTATAGTCCTTAGTATCATGGGTTGTAGAGGTGTAAATATTGTAGTAACAAGATACATTCTTCTGGATTACACGCTGCAGCAAGGGGCACCTACTCGCATCATGGTCCCCATGAAAAATTTCACATTCTATTTCCACGGTGCGTACTATCATTCACAATATGTGCACCACAAACCACTGTGAGTCTCATGGGATGAGTTCACAGACAACTTTTCCAAATGCTTAGCCATAAACGCAATCGAGCCTCCGGAATGGGCTAATGCCAATATCAACACTACTAATAGCCTTGGCATGTATAGCAGCGACTTCCAATGCCTCACGTGGGTCTGTAAAAGTTTTATGAGATAAGGCCCTTCTAAAAGGAGTGATCAACCCTCCAACAAACCACTGAGCATGCTATGAAGGGTGAATATCATATGATAATTTAGACAAGAGATTTTTAAAGCACACATCATACTCCCGCACACTCTCTGCCATTCCTTGTTGAATCTCCTTCAAAGTGCTAATGCTCTTCTGCTCAAACTCAGGAATGTGGAATTCTACCAAGAATGCATTATTTAAAGCAGTATAGTCCACCATTGTTTGATGAGGGTCATACTTCCTATACCAACTATGTGCACGCCCTTGCAATGTGGTTACAAACTAACTAGCCTTCCATTCTGGGGTTGTGATACCCTTTGCATGCCATAGCAATTCACACTTGTGAACATGTTCTGCAGCATCCTTAATACCTCTGTAATTAGGAAAATGTAGAGACATTTCAAAGAAAACTTATGGGGGTGGTTGGGGCCTGAATCCTCCTGAGCTAGAGCCTTGGTTTCTACCTATGTTTCCTCCATTGCCTGATCCACCAGGTCCTGAACCACCAGATCCACTAGACCCACCAGCTCCTATTCCACCTAAACCATCGACCCACCGGGTCATGAATCACCGATCCACTAGACCCACCCTAGTCCTATTACTCTTGAACCACAAGACCCACCAGGTCCTAAAGTGGTCATGCTAAGGGTTCCCATAGTTCCACTGAGCTACGTGCCTATGGTCTATGACAATGCCCCACTGCTAATAGTATACCCCATGCCACTCCCAAATGTGAGACCAAAAGTTTGTGTGTCTATACCTTTCCCAAAAATTCCTAACACTGGTTGGTGTTTACAGCCATAGAAGGCCCAAATGAGAAATTATACCTCCTAGGTGTAGATTGATCACTTCCAATGTAACCAATTGGACCAATAATATTTTCCCCCTGATCTAGAAAACCAAGCACCAGGGTTTGGTCACTAGGTGGGCTTAGATGCGCACTAACGGTTCTTCTCTCTCCATGCAACAAACTCTCATTAGAAGTTGAAGGGGTCTCTCTTATGCGCTTGCCAAGATGGGGTCACACAGACTGCTCAGGTTCCACGTCCTCTGTGTGAACCTCAAATCCTTCCCATAACGTCTTCCGCCATACATCCATCACACCTGTAACCTCGCATTGTCTATAAATCTCCCTTTCATGCGCTTCACCATACTTGAGTCATCTTTCCTCCCTATCTTTCTCTGTCACAACATCTTCCATATTCCTCCACCCTAACTTCCTTTCCCAACGACTCAGAATGGTTTAGCTAGCCATTGGGAATGCGTCTAAACTCATGGTAACCATTAAGATCTTCATAGCCAGAGGGACAACTCATAGAAATGATCCTCTGGGCTCCCATAAAAACTCAAACTCAGTAACCTCTGACAAGAATATGTGGAAATGACATACTCCAGAGTGTAGCTAGCCAATACTCCTTTCCACCAATGATCCACAGCATGGGTCCACGTCAGATCTATATCCTGCAGCCTCTGATATTCTTCTTGGGTCCACACATGTGATCCATAATGCCAACTTGATCTAGATGCATAGGCTATGATCCATTCATACAGTTCCACTAGGAAGTAGTAGAAAAATTCTCATATAAATCATGGTAGAGGTTCTCTTCTACCCATCTATGTGCATTAAACTCAAGTCTAGTGCTAAATCTCTAAGTGAATTCATCCTCTGTGCTCTTAAACCATGATTCAACACTTTCCAAAGTTAACCGCTCTATCATTACTCACTACACAGATCATGATGAATGTTAATTCCCACTACAACTTCAAAAAGAGGTCCCGAACATGGAACCAAGATGTAGTCATTTTTTCCCTTAACACAAAAGAAAGGAACCCCATGCATGTCAGCCTATCACCCAGTGAAAGCTGGGTGCTCACCCGAGGCACGCACGGGTGTTGAGTCTCTCTTTTATGTGATTTTAGTGGGAAACATCATCTATGATTTGTGTTTAAAATACTTTCAAATGGATTTAGGACATACAAGAACCATAGAGCTCAGAACGGCCTCTAGATCCTTGTGTAGACACCAAATTTGTGTCTTACAACCCCTTGTGACCCGCATCTCATCTCGCAACCTAACCTCATCACCTAAACCTTACACAATTATTTATTAATTACCTTGTAATTGACAAATCCACATCATCTCACCTGCCACCTCATTTTGCCACTTCATCATGACCTAGCCCTAACCCTAAACTAACCTAATTAAGACCTATAACTTGGTCTACACCTACACCCATGACTAATGACCCCTTTCTCGCACCCAAAACTGACCTTCTAGTCATTTGACCAAGCCCGCAACTAATCTCTCGGGAGAAAAGCAGGGAAGGTGGGCTATTTTACTAAAAATAGCCTACTTTTTCCTTACCGATGCCGGTTCCTACTCGACCGCCGTCGGTTACGTAACCGCCATCGGTTCCCTGTAAATGGGCTCCCCGAACCAAAATCAAAAGGTGGAAGGATTTTAGGAATCAAGAGAGATCATTTGGGAGTGATAAAGAGAGTCCAGATCTTCACTTGACCGAGCAGAGACGAGTGAAGAAGCCAGAAGAGTTGCAGCAAAAGGAGATCAAGCCCAAAACTGCAACAGAACAGCCAGAGTTCTCAGATACTCAGCTGATCATCGGGAGGGAGATATTTCATCTTCTGTTTGTCCAGCCATCCTACCTAGAGTTCTGCCTTTGTCATCAGAGTTCTTGGACCTGCATCTTCGTCAATAACCAGTAAGTTACATCTTGCATGTCCTCTTTAATAACATTTCTTAGACTTTTTGAAGCACAATCCTCACAAATCCATTCCTAGATCCACTACCCAGTGTGCTATTGCATCTAACTATCATTCATCTACCTCTCATCACCTTATTTCCTAATATCACCTATATACAGCCTTACAAATAACACAACTACCAAACAACACAACCACCCCACAAAACAACCAACCTTCAGATCTTAGACCATACCGATATCGGTTATCAGCAACCGGTATCGGTTATCCTGACTATAACCAAAAACCAGCCTTTCCCCTACCCAGTTCAACGAAGCAATTTAATTGATATCTTACAGTCTTTTGTGTTAATTCATATTAGCAGGGGCCACCACCTTTGAAAGGAAGTTTTATATTTCACGGGGCCAAGGCGATTCCTCATTTATTGTCTAATCAAAATCATGTGGTCTTGTGTTCTTATTTGCAGGTAGTCCTTCCAAGACAAAAAGGAGTTCTTCGCAGTCAACCTGATCTTTCTCTACGGTACGCGCACACCATCTCGACGTTCAATAGGTATTCCTCCTAGCCCTAACCTTATCTGTTTCTAAAAGGAATGAAACATTCCGAGTGAAACATTTTGGCACACCCGGTGGGACCCATTTTGGGTTTCTTTCTTTCTTGCTTGCTTTCATATAGGGAGTATACTTGCTGTTTTCTTCTTCTAAAAGATATTCACAAGGTTTTGTATTATTTTGATAAAATAACTTGCTTTGCTTTTACATCTCGCATTAGTGAAAGTCATCTCTTTTGCTTCATCGAATATCATTTTCGATTTGGGTTTAAAACACGTGCATTGCATTCGCTTGCTTTGTTTTCAATTCTAGTGAACATAGATTAAGTAACAGGTCGTACACGTGGGGTGATATCCACAGGTATTGACAAGAAATTAATCTTACTTTCACTGCACAACACATACCGAATCACTTCACAATTAACACAACAGCTCAAACATCCCCCTTTTCCGCGGTATTCCTCCGCCCGATTGAGGTAACCTTATAAGCCAAAACAACTTGACATTTCCCCTAAGTCTTTTGTTTAGGATTGACATCATTCCACGTCTAAAGGCATAAGCCCACAATAATTAAAATTAACCCTAGGGTTAGTCTCTGGATTTGCGTGTGCATCTTGCTTGTTTTTAGTTCTGTTTTCTTTCTCATACCCTTCGTCTTGTGATCAATAATTGGACAAGTATACTAAACGTTGTTAAAAATCAAATTAGCAGCCTTTTATATCTTGTTAGCCTAGACTTCTTACACCGACATTGGTTACCTGACCGATGTCGGCTATAGTATAACCGACATCGGTTACTAGACCGATATCGGTTACTGTCTTTCCCAATTCCTGACAAACCAGCAACCTACCAATTTCACCACCGAGTTTGTTTTTTCTCTGACATTGAAACCCTACTGTGAACTCCTATCCATGGTTGTTATCACTCGAAAGCAAGCCGCCGCCATGGTTTCACATGCTTGCTCTGTTTCTTTTCCTGAATCACCCCCTTCACATTCTGTGGGGAATCCTACGGATACCAGCGAGGTTCCTAAAATTCCTGTGGGAGATAAGGACTTTGCCAAGTTTCTGGATGCTAATTCTAGCGCTGTACAATACTATTTGTCTCATACCCCTGACCGTACGCCTGATGGTCAGCTCCTTGTTGGTATGCCTATTAGTATAGCTGCTCATTTAGCTCCCACTCCGCCTGATAACACCGCCTTGCTTCCTGCATCTCTAGCCCCGTCTCCCAATCCGACGGCTTCAGAGGTTCATACGACTCAGATTGGCTTTCCGTTGGTTAATCTTGGACCCCACATATCATTACCGCCGACTGCCCCTACCTCATCTCTCTTGCAGACTGCTCCGTTCATGACTTGCTCTCTGCCACCTATCCACACTAGCTTTCCTTCTCAAGCTCCGCCTACCTTTTCATTCCCATACACGTATCCAGTGACCTCAACATCTTATATGGGACATCCCTATTCGGTCGCCTCAACATATTCATCCTCCATACCTTATCAACACTTAACCCCACCATTGTCCAGCGGAGGCCCTTGGCCCAATTTGCCTCCGTTTACCACAATCGCACCATCATCTCATCCAACCACGGATTTCATTAAACAAATGATGGACAAAATGCAAAACCTGGAGGCTTCGCTTTCAGAAGTCGTAGTGCCTGACATACAAAGCAAGTTTGTCGGGAGCCTATTCACCCGCCTGTCCCCCTTCATTCGTATCCTCCTCAATGGGAATTACCAAAATTTACCCGTTTTAACAATAAAGAGGACCCTCAACAACACTTGCGATCATTTAGACATGCTTGTTATTTGATTGCTCATGATGATGCCTTGTTACTCCACACCTTTCCCATGTCCTTATCGGGACCCACCTTGAGTGGTACGAAAGTGCTTTAACCCAAAGACTCAATCTTCTCTTTTAACCAACTAGCCCAATCTTTCTTGGATCATTTCTCCATTAACATTGCCAAGAAAGTATCTATCACCGACCTTTATGCCATCCGACAATTCGAAGAATCTATCGTAGATTTTGTTGGACGATGGCGGGGCCTTATCAACCAACTTACATATGCCTTGCCTCAAAGCCGAACTTATCGAACTTTTTACGCGGGCATGTGCTAAGCAAATTTCTCCTACTCTTCAAATTCAAACTTTCCGCACATTTGATGAGGCCTTTACCATGGCTCGGAAACTAGAAATTCGAGCCTTAGAAGAAGAGAAATTGTGGTTGCGCAACAAAAACCCCAATTTCTGAACTCCAGATTCCACCAACAAACCTAACACCACCAATCCTCACCCATCGACCGCTTCGAAATCAAAAGGGGCCGTGCACGCGATGGTCAAATCCCAACCACCGTCTAATACCCCGCCAAAAACCACTTATAAGTATAAAGCAGAACCCATCAACTACACTCCCTTGGGAGAAACATATGGTGTGATATTGGAAAAATTGCTCAAAGCAGGAGCCATTACCTTACCTCCTGTTAAACCTCACTCCGGGTTTGATTCTACCCACGCTATACCTTCCTGGTACAAAGAAAATGACTTCTGTAACTTTCACCGCGTAAAAGGACATAGTCATGAAAACTGCAAAATGTTGAAAAACATAGTGTAGGAAATGGTTGACGCAGGTGATATAACCCTCGATAATCCTAATGCCCCTGCCAATTGAAATTTGAAAATATTCAACAAACCATTCCCAAATCACTCATCCAACAATGAACGTAAACCAGGATATCTTAGCCGAGGAGAGTGTTCATGAGATCCATGCGCTTTCAACTCCCAGCCAAAAGCCTCTATCGAGAAAATTTTGAATCAAGCCTCTCCACTAACACAGGAGTCCGAACCTCCTTCACCACCATCAAGCCAAAGCGAAATCATTCCTTTACCCATAAAAGAGTTAACTGCCCAGACTTCTCTTCTCATCAATGAGTCTGCTTACACCACATCCCTACAAGACTGCGAACGGATGTTATCTAATCTATCTATTTCCCAAATGTCCCCTTCTACCGCTCTTGCTGCACAAGAGGAAGGCTCGCCACTCCTTTTGACATCCTTAGACGAGAAATCTCTTGCACCAACATCACCAAATTCTTTAACCATAACAGACCCTCTCAAACATGCCCTCCTGCCTATTAGTCCTTCATCGCCTAAATCTTTTCAACAACCGGTCGACCTCTTAATATCTATTGATACAGTACCTCATCTACCCCCTGTATCACACCCACAGTGGACTGGAATCACAACCCGTCTTTCTTCCATACCAAATTTACAATTCATGCCTGAAGATTGTCATTCTCCAAAAGATAGACGAGTCCTATGGGAACGTTTGAGTACCCCCTATTCTACTCAAATGCAGGTGACCGATCCAGACACCTCTACCATATATCCTAAGTGTTTACAGAAACTCAAAATGCCTATGTCCTCAGTCTCATCCCCCGTATCTATACCAAGTAGCCCATCCACCTCTATTAACCTAACCAAATCTTCCCCTACACTTGGGACCTCACCAATGCCCAGTCTAACGCACCCGCCTAAGCGACTTGATTTATCCAAAAATAAAGCTGCCCCGCCACCTAGGAGACAAACTCAATCCGTGCCTCTATCACAATCAAAACCATCATCGTCACACCTACCTTCCATATTGGGACCTCATCCCTCCACCTTGCATCAATATATCATACCTCCTGCGTTTTCTTCAAAACGACCTACGCCTTCTACACCTATACAGAGATCAAAGGGTATATCAACATTGTCACCCCACATATCCTGTCCACCCATCAACCCTAAATGAACTCCATCATCAAAGGATTTATTTTCTATCACTCCCCTTTCTCCGTGGTTGTTTCCCGCTACCACGTCATCTGTAGCCTCATCATCTAACCAGCTGAATATAGCTTCTGCGCCAAAGAAACCACGTTTAGTGAAAACCACATGTCAACACCCCTTGGCTAAACCACCACCCATATGAACCAACCACACCCAAACATTACCAAAACCCGCAAAACCAATACCCTCATCCTCCTCCGATTTTGACCCACTCAAAGGATCTTACGCCAAAATCCTTGCTATGTTGGTGGAGAATGCGACCATTTCCCTACCCCCACTTAGACCTTATGACCCGTCTAAACCTCGACCTATAGGTTATGATGAGTCTAAAATCTGCGCCTATCACCACACACCAGGACATGATGTGGAGAGATGCAAAGCTTTAAAAACCATCCTTCGTCAGTCACCTCTCCCAGATACAAAGGTTAAGAAAGACAACTTACGAAGGGAGAGACCTTTAGCTTCAATTCCCTCTACTATACCATCTATCCCCGCCTCACCAAGATCTATCATTATTACAACCCCACCTCTTGAAGACCATGATTTATCCCAACCATCTTCCTCATCTCAGGTTTACGAGATTAATATGATTAGTGTTGCTACTCGAGCGCAGAAAAACAACGAGAAAGCAAAAGAAAGCACACATGCATCCTCTCTTTCTCCATCCAGCATCCCGATTGCACCACCACCCAAAGTGGTTATTCGTGGACCCGCTTACCCCGTCTCTAATGGAGTTGCCCATCGAGCCATGATCAAACAGCTTCACCAATCGCCCGTAAAAATGACACTATATGATCTCATTCAGACTTCTGAATCCCATCGACAAGCTCTCGTTGAAATTCTTCAAGGGATCGAGGTCTTACCTAATGAAACCCTACCTGTTGCCTCCATTCTAACACCCAATCACGTTGCTTCTCTCACCAAACAACCCACTGCCCCAACCACTTCTGTACAACAACAAGCTGCGGCAGTCAGTTTCTCTGAAGATGAAATTGTTGACTTTGGTACAGAAGATCCTGACCCTGCCCTTTTCATCTCAGCTTACGTCCGGGACATTCGGGTACGTCATGTTATGATTGACGGGGCGCTAGCCTAAACATCATCTCTTCAAAATCCTTCCAACAAATGAATATCCCTTCTAGCTACATGTGTGCCAATCCCATCATGTTGCGGTCATTCAATGACGCTATTACCTCTACCTTAGGCACCGTGATCCTCAACATTCGGGTAGGACCACGTACTTTACCCGAACTCTTCTATGTCCTTGAAGGAGAGTTCCAATATAACATATTGCTAGGTCGCCCTTGGATCCGGGCTATGGGATGCGTTCCCTCAACATTACATAGATGCATAAAATTTGAGTACGAGGGGAAGTCCTACACCGTAAAAGCTGATCCTCCCCCCTTTAAAACCTGCAATATGTTATACCGCCCTAACGATGTGCTTATACCAATCAAGACACCCATACATTCAACCCAACCATCCTCTTCAAATGTACCTCAACCATCCACCTCAACCGCACCTACGCCTTCAACTGATGAAACCACCGTCGCAAAAACCACTTCCCTTCCCGCAGCTAACATCCCAACCGCAGACCCCTTAGTAGATGTTTTTCAACGCCTTACGCTGGGGGAGTATCGCCTATATAACGTTAGTTCTTTCCATACCCCACAGGAATACGGACAGGTACATGCACATCCTACCTATGACCGTCATGTGGGGGAAGTAATCTCTTACGGACCACCCCATTGCCACACCAACCTAACGTATGGGGGTGTTGACGCATCCTCCATTACCCCTGAACCCCCTCTTGGTGTGGTTCCCTTCCAATCCGATTTTCAATACTTGACAAATCGTCATTTCGCCCTCACCTTCTTGACTCGCTGTGCTTGGAAAGGCTTTGGTTTTGGTCTTTATGAACAAGGCCGACATACACTCATTCCCGTGACTACACACAAACACAATGATCGCAGTGGTCTTGGTTTTCCTGAAACACCTACACAGGAGGAACCTCGTGTCAGTTGTCTTCTAGAAGACAACGACGTCACCCCTACCAAACCATCATCACCCATTTTGCCTTCGTCACCCACAGAGTCAATAGATCCCGAATCTATCCCTCCTAACTTTTTTTTTTCATAAATGCTATCTTCCTAGGTCCTCTCAATTATCAACGCGATAATGAGGACCCCTCTTCTATCCCCCTTCTGTATCCAGACATGATCGAAGAGGATTCACCTTCGATTAATGTTGTTGAGTGCCAGGATGACGACTCCATCCTCACTTACCTTGGGGCGGACGACTCCTATATTCAACGCACCTTACCATCTGAAACTCAAACCATGTTGAATGAATCGACTATAGAAATCAACATCCACATGGAGGAGGATCCTCACATTGTGAATATTGGACAATCCCTTAACACATCAGAATAAGCCGCCTTTACTACCTTTCTCCGTACCCATGCAACCAAGCTTTCACTTGGTCCTACGCGGACATGCCAGGAATTGATCCTACCATTGCCATCCATAACATCACTCTAAACCCTGATTCCAAGCCAATTAAACAGAAATTGAGAAAAATGCATCCACGCATTGCTCTCTTGGTCAAAGAGGAGCTTCAATGACTCCTTTCTGTTTCTTTCATTCTGCCTATTGACTATCCTCAATGGATTTCTAACATCGTACCTGTCACTAAAGTGACGGGGGGACTTCGGATATGCACGATTTCTGGGATCTTAACCTCGCTTGCCCTAAGGATGACTTCCCCCTGCCTAGCATTGACCAACTTGTAGATCTCACTGCAGGCCATGAGATGCTCTCTCTCATGGATGGTTTCTCGGGATATAACCAAATTTTGGTTGCCCCCGCCGATCAACATAAAACTGCCTTCATAACTCCTTGGGGAACCTTCTGTTACCGTGTAATGCCATTTGGCCTTAAGAATGCTGGTGCAACCTATCAGTGGGCTATGACCTACATTTTTCATGACATTATGCACACTATCCTTGAAGATTACATCGACGATCTTCTTGGCAAATCTAAACATCGTAGTGAACATCTCGATGTTTTAACCATTATTTTTGATCGCCTGTTACAATATTCTGTCTCGCCTTCAACCAAAGAAATGTGTCTTTGGTGTCCTTTCGGGAAACTTCTTGGCTTTATCGTCTCTTTGCGTGGCATCGAGGTCGACCCATCTAAAGTCAAAGCTATCCTAGAAATGCCCCCACCTACCAATCTCAAACAATTGCGTAGTTTACAAGGTAAGCTCCAATCTATCCGACGTTTCATCTCCCAACTCGGGATCAATGTCAACCTTTTCATCACCTTCTTAAAAAGGACATTGATTTTCAATGGAGCGAAGAGTGCCACCTAGCCTTTGAAGCTCTCAAAACTTATCTCTTGCAGCCACCCGTGCTTATCCCACCTCAGGACGACCACCCTTTCTACCTTTACCTTTCCGCCACTGACCACGCTGTAGGGGCCATGCTTGCACATCGTGACTCCGAGAATCGAGAACAAGCCGTTTATTATATAAGTCATACTTTGGTGGACTATGAGACTAGGTATACACATGTAGAAAAGTTATGCATAGCCCTATCATTCATGGCTACCAAACTCGACACTACCTTCTAAATCACAAAACTTTTGTCATCACCAACACGGACCCCATCCATTACATGTATGCCAAACCTCATCTAAACCAACGCATCGCTAGATGACTCATGCTCCTCGCTGACCTCGACCTTGAGTTTGTCCACTAGAAATCAATCAAAGGACAAACTCTTGCAGACCAACTTGCGGAGGCCCCTTTACCTGGGGAACAATTTACCAATTTTACATTCCCAGACAAACTCATCGCTACTCTTTCCCTCAAGGAGGAGTCGTATCCAATGACCCTCTTCTTCGATGGATCCAAATGCCACCGTGGTGGAGGAGCCGGCGTTGTTCTCATTCCTCTCGACGCTGAGCCCATGCCTCTTTCATTCCGACTCGATTTCCCTTGCACTAATAATACAGCGGAATACGAGGCCCTTGTTCTGGGTCTCCAAGTTGCGTTACACTTAGGTATCAAATCTATCAATATTTTTGGCGACTCTCAATTGGTAGTCAATCAAGTTATGGGCATCTACCAATGTAAAAATGAGGAACTTCAAAAGTACAAACACTACGTGGATTCACTTCTAGCCTTATTTACTCACTATTCTATCCAAACCATTCCCCGCTCCACTAACAAATTTGTGGATACTATGGCTTGCTTAGCCTCGCAAATTCCAGCTTCATCAACTGACTCTGAATTATTCGTCTTGGTCCAACAACTTTTTGCCCCATCCTACTCAACCCCGGTAGTTTGTATGATAAATACTGTGTCTACTAATTCGCAGGATACCTGGTACCACCAATTTCACGACTACCTTACAACCTCTGTTCTCCCTTCTGACCTTACTAGTACTGGAAAACGTGCTTTTCTTAAACACGTTTCTCGTTATGTAGTTATGGGGGGACTCCTTTATAAACGTGGCTTTGATGGCATCCTCCTTCGATGTCTCACCGGTGCGGAGGTCACCCATACCATCCAACAGGTCCATGACGGTATCTGTGGCGGACATTTTAGTGGCCTTGCCGTGGCCAAACGAATCCTTTGCCTTGGTTATTATTGGCCTACTCTCAATAACGATTGCTACGAATATGTTAAGCGTTGTGTTATGTGTCAACAACACGCCAACCTTCAACATACTCCTAGCCACCCCCTACAGGTCACCTGAGATCTTTGGCCTTTCTCACAATGGGGTTTAGACCTTATTGGTGAGATTCACCCATCCTCTTCGCAACGTCACCAATGGATTATCACAGCAACTGAATATTACACAAAATGGGTGGAGGCTATTCCACTCATTTCAACCAAAAAAGAAAAAATTGTAGAGTTCATTAACCACCACATTATCTGTCGTTTTGGTGTTCCTCATCGCCTGATAACAGATAATGGAAAATCTTTCAAAAATAAGTTATTGCAAGACCTTTGTGACAACTTTGGTATTAAACTTAGCTTCTCATCACCCTACTATCCACAAGCAAATGGACAAGCTGAATCCTCTAATAAAACCCTAACCAAAATCCTCATGAAAGTTGTCAATGAGTCTGGAAGAAATTGGCACGATCACATCCCCTTTGCCCTTTGGGCTTATCGTACTAGCATTCGTACCTCTACTAATGCTACACCTTTTTCTTTGGTATATGGTACCGAGGCTGTCTTGCCTCTCGAAATACAAATACCCTCCCTCAGGATATCTCTTCATGGATATTCTCACCAACGATGATTTCCGCCAAGAGCGGTTAGCCCAATTGGAGCTTCTTGACGAACGCGCTTACGACTCTCGATCGATCACCTTCAAATCTATCAAAACGTATCAAGTGTGCTTATGATAAGCGACTTCATGAGCGTACCTTTAAGGTTGGTGATCTTGTCCTCAAAGAGAATCAACATGTAACCAAACTAGAAAAGAGCAAACGTGGAAAATTTGCTCCTAATTGGATTGGGCCTTATATAATCACTCACACTTATGGATCGTGCACTTATCGCTTAGCTTTGCTTAATGGTAAACTCCGAGCTCAACCCTTAATGCCTTGCATCTTCGACCATTCTACTTTGTTGAATTTAGTGTTATATCACTTCTTATCTACCTACTTGCTCATCCCTTGAGCTCATTTACCACTACATACACTTTGTTTCCTACATCTCCAAATAAAATCAAGCTCACTTCTCACCTCCCTCAACGATGCCTTCCCCTTTTAGTCTAGTCCATGACTTCAAAGTATTAAAATAACACCTTCTTATGGGATTTTCTTGAGTCAAACTTCCAACCAAACTAGATGCTTCACGCCAAAAGAACATCTAGCTATCTAAATTATATATAGACTGCTCCTCGAAGGACAACTATATGCCAAATTATTGCTGCTATTATATATAGATCGCTCCCCGAAGGACAGCTATGCACTAAAATCATATCTCGCTACTATAAATAGATCGCTCCTCGAAGGACAGCTATATACAGTCAATAGCCTTTATCGAAGCTTCTCGCATGGATCAGCTTTGTGAAGACCTCAAGAATAGCACAATCAATATCCCTTGTAGACTTCCCGCATCGATCAGTCTATATTCAGTAAAATAAAAGCCTCATTCAAAAGAACTTTTGGGTCATGGACTTGTCTATTTAGGGTAGGTTCTCTTTCGTCAGAACACTCACTTTGTAACAAGTTCTCTGTACCTCAGCTATATCATCCACCTCACCTCACCATTTGTTTCAACTCAAGGGACGTAACGTACACCCGATATATTGTGATCATACAACTCTTTTCACCTATTGACTTCTCGTCTATGCACGGTACCTAGGGCTTCAAGCTCATTCTACGTTGTGTGGTTTGTTTAGCTCTTTTCACCTACGGAGCAATCTTTCCTCTTTGCCTCGCATCTAGGATTGTGTGTTGATCTTAATCAGGGCATGATTCCCTACCACTTGGGTAGGCTAACTTTCGCTTCCCTTATACCTTTTACAACATCACCAATTCATTACCAACACCCTCAACCTTACCTTACCAATATTAATATCAACATTTTTACCAACCAACCAATTGCCTAATCGTACCAAATTGCCTGAATTCACCTCTCCCTGATCCTAAGGGAGAACTACATCGGTCTGAGGCCCTTCCTTGCTTTGTGCAATGGGCTATGTAGGCAGCACTTAGGAGACATGGGGTCTCCCAAGGTTAGCTCGACCACCCCCTACCATAACCTATCATGTGTGGTAAATATAAATATTTTTTGTGTATTTCTATTTAATCACATTCCTCTTTATCCTTTTTCAAAACACCAAAAATCACAACGCAAACATTCTTATTATTATCAAATCAACATACATATTCAGTCTTATCTAGATGTTAAACAAATACATCTTCTCTATCATCGACACGCAGGTCGGCATCCTTATTTATTCTTATACCTTGCTAACATTTACTTAGACCCTCATGATTCATCCCGACCCAGGAGATGATCGTGATCGTCGACGCCTCTCGCCGGGCCTCTCCGTCCTCAAAGGTACCGCGGCTATTGGTACCGCCCACTGATCTACCAATCTCTCCTGTAACATATGAATACGCCCTCTCGCATGGAGGAATCCAGCCTCTAGTCTCTCCGCCCGTGACTCCGCAACCGCTAACAATCCTCTTGCCTCATTCACCTGCGTTTGGAGCTGCTGAACTAAACTCTGCAGACGATCTCTCTCCGCTGTAATCACAGCTATGTCAGGGTGATCACGTACACCTCGCAGCTCTGCTACCCACCATAACCTATAGGCCTCTGTCATTCCTGCATCCATTACACTGCGATCGGCTGCTATCTCCTCTGGCCCTTCTGGAGGTGTTGGCCGGGGAGGTGAGAATGCTGCCTCGGCGTCGATCCTCATATATGGTCTATAAGCCAGGGGTATATCCTGCACAAATCCGAATTGTCGCCGCACGTGATCTAGAGGAATCCTCTCATACTCACCTGGCCTGTGCCCTGCGATCCACCTCAATCACTCTACACCCCTCAACTCCTCAGCTATATTCTCTGTTACCATATAGTTCCCGTAAGGCCTCCAATAGATATCAGCAATCATCACCCTCTCCCATACCTGCCTGTAATACTCAATGTCACCCGTCACGGCCTGAGATCTTGCCTCTTGTTCTGTCTGGACCCATCATCTGAATCCCAACCTCTGTACTCCGGTCTCTCCTGACTGGATGGATCGGCCTACTGGTCGCACACAAACAATGTGCTCATAGGCCCAACAGTGTAATAAGTATGAACAATCCAGTGTCATCCTGTGATTTCACCTACAAGCCCATAAACCCTTGTATAACTCCGCCAAATATGCAGGTGCCCATGCAAAAGTCACGTTCCTTTCTATCATCTCCCAGATAACACACATCAATGCCTTTGGAAATCTTCCCCCTTCTACCCTCGGTAATGCATAATACCCTACCGCTATCATTAATATCACTGCTAACCTTGTCTCCTCAGGGTGTGCTGCATACATTATCCCATATGTGAATGACAAACCTCGTTGTGTCAAATCTCACGCGTATGGACCAAATACTGCTGTTATCGCTCCCCACGCCACGCTAGGTAATGCCTGATATACTGGTTTTCCTGTAATAGGGAGCCTCAAAATACGGAACACATCTTCCAATGTTACCGCTATCTCCTGCGATAGAATGTATTCTTCTCTGGATTCCATCTTTCAATCAACGCGTGCAACATAGCATGGTTACATGTGATTCGTGAATAATAGCGGATTCCACTTAACCTTAAACGATTTATCAATGTCCATTCCACTGGTGTTACATCCGCTCGGATTCGTGACAACAGCGCTGGCACACTATCATTCATCCTCAACCTTGCCTCTACCTACATACATCAAAACAACAAACAACCATTCAATCCATCAAATCCCTAAGGGTTTTTCTCACATTCTGGAAATTCCTCCAGTAACCGGTATCGGTTATAAATAACCGATACCGGTTCAGTAATCGATACCGGTTATCGGTCACTGTCAATTACATACACCTTGCCTAAACAACCACCTACGACAATAAATTGCTCATTTATTCCTCTCTGTATACACAGACATACCCAAAACCCTTGATTACCTACCACGTAACACTCACCTCATTTATAACCCTTGTTATCATGTTTTCTTTCTCATATCTACCCACCTACTCTCCCCATCTTATTCACAAACCATGCAAGAATCAAATCACAACCAAAACGTTTACCTCTTGAGTTGCGGTTGCTTGAGGTGGCCCTTGTCTTCCTCTCGTCCCTTCCCCGCTGGATGCTTCTCCTCGTTCTGCCATGATCACCACCCTTTTCAAATTCACCTTTCTGCCTTCTGAATCTCAGAACACATTCACTTTCCCTGTCTCTTTTCTCCTTATCACTCAAATCTCTCATGCAATTACCTATCTCACCGCGTCAAAAGCGTCGGGTTCACGTATTTAACTTCTTGCATGGCTCTCAAAATTAGAACTTAAGTTGCCACCCTAGCTTTTCTATTTTTTAGAAAAGCTCATACCTAAATAACCGGTATCGCTTACGTAACCGATATCGGTCTACTAACTACGGCGCGCTTTACCTAACCGATATCGGTTACACACCGCCTTTTGAAACATAGTTCTTTTCTTCATTTTCTACCTAATTTTTTATCGCGCCCGCCTCTTTTCCCCGCATAACAACACCATTATCCATATTTGTCCATCCAATCCACTTCTCATTACGATTTCATCCATATCATCTATCTACATTACCCAAAACAAACATGCCATCATCTAAGGATATCAAAAACTATCAATCTATACACCATTTGATCCAACTCATCGATACATATATAACAATGTCACCAAACCAAAGCAACAAAACATGCCACATTTCATCATATAACATGTCATCCATATATACGTGCAAAAGACATCAACATCATCAATATATCAACATGTCAATTAAACTCATCATACAACCTATATCACAAACCATTGACGAAATACTTAAAAACATTTTGAACACGGCATGTGGGTCAAATCATCATATCTATATATATATACAAGGTTTCAAATATACAACGTGCCTCATCGGGGCCTCTGTGATCCCATAATACAACAACAAAGCCGGCACACAGGCCGCAATAAATGTCAATAACCTCGACTCGCTTGCAGGCCGGTCCCTCATATCAAAAATATACTCGGCTCGCAGGCCGGTATCAACTATACAACCCGTACTCGGCTCGCAGGCCGGTATATAATAAATGAATGAATAAATGAATAAATGTAGGCACGCAGGCCTCTATCCACACAACCGGTGCACAGACCGGTGCCCATGTCCATATACAAAAACAATGCAGGGATCCCTCATCTCTCCCCACCGCCCTCAGCACCTCTCCCTGCTGGTCCGTGTGGTGCCTCTCGCCTCCCCCCGTAATGTATACGCCGACCGTGGCTGCACCTCCCTGCGATCTCTGACTATGGGAGGTCTCGCTCTATAAGCTGCATATGGCTGATACTCAGCTCCGGTACCATCAAGAACATCTTGATAGTACCGGGCCTCCGCTCTCGCCTCCATATATCTGTCCCGTGCCACCGTAGGTGCTGGGGCTGGTCCCCGGACTCCTACTACCAGTGCCCCCTGTGCCTGTGATGGTGCCGCTGGTGGTGCCTGTGGCCGTGGTGGTATCTGTGCCTGTGCCTGGGGCTGTGGCTGTACTGCTACTGGTGGTGGTACTGTGCTCAGTACCTAAGCTCGGGCTATCTCGCCCTATAAAACACCTATCTATGCTCGTGAGCAGCCTTTGCCTATAATAACCGCACTCGGCCCCGAGCTAATCTCACTCTTATCATCACTTTGCTGCCAAGTCTCGGGCCAGTAGGCGGTGCTATCCTAGCTACTCTCTGACCAGCCCACCACACCATGTATGCTCCCGTATAACCAGCATCATCTACACCATCACCTGCTGGCCTCTCAGCAACCCAATCTGGGTCCAAGGGCTATGGTGCAGGTAGTGGGGCCTCTACATCATCCCTCTGTACTATAGAGGGAAGGGAGGTGGCTCGTCCTGTCGTAGCCCCATCTACCTGCGTACCCTCTCTAGGGGTATCCTCTCGTACTCTCCCGGCCTCCGTCCTGCTATCCAGAATGTGTACTGAATCAGGCGTAACTATAAGCGGGCTCCTCTGCGAGGGTGATGACCTCTGTAAGGTCTCCATATGATATATACCGCTGTCAGGCCCTCTAACAAATGTCTATAATAAGCAACGTCCCGACCTGCAAGCACTGCTCGTGGCTACCCCACGACCCTCAACCACCTCTCGAAAGTCGTATTCGTATATGACTCGTGGCCCCGCTGCTGGGTAACCCTCTACTGGGTCTCGATGCATATGATGTGGTCATATGCCCAACAAAGAAGTAAAATGTCGAACAAATCCCGAATCGCCTCATCCTGGTGATAGCCCCACATCTCCCTGTATAACTACACCAGATATACTGGTGCCCAAGCATAACAGTATGCTCCTCCACCATCTCATGAAGCACCCCCATCAATGCCCGTGGAAAGCGGCCTCCCTCTGAGTCCGGGAGGGTGAAGTAGGTGATCCTGACACACATCATCGGCACGCCGTGTCTCATGTCGGTGCGCACGGTACATATCACCATACCCGATGCTCGCGCTGTGATATGTCACTAGCGCAGCTGCATCCCTGAAAACCTGTAGGATGCTGTCCATGGCTGTCTCTGCATCCACTTGAAAAATGGCCTCTCCATCAATAGGTAATCGAAGGATGTGATATACATCCTCCAATGTGATGGTCATCTCTCCAGTCGGGAGATGGAACACATTGGTCGCCGGATCCCATCTCTCGATGAGGGCAACCATCAAACTATGATCTCTGTCGATCACTCTATATCGCTGACTCTGCTGAGTCCCACCTCGCGCATGATAGCCCAGTGCGCTTCAGACACATGTGGTCACATCCGCACCAACAGCGGAGGCATCCTGTCCCGCATCGTCAGCTGCTGACATGCCTGCAAAACCCACCCACTACATTAGCCCTACTCTTCATCACGATATCTACCTATACCCCCTTTTATCCCCCGACCACATCCCGACTCTCTAACCCACCCCTTTATACCCCCTTTTATCCCCCCAGACCACACCCCAACTCTCTAACACCCCCCTCTAGCCACCTATCTTCTCCACTATCCCCCTCCCTCTTCCCAACCCAAACCCCAACCCAAACCCATACCATAACCAACCCAACCCAAACCCATACCATAACCAACCCAACCCAAACCCAAACCATACCCACCCCAAGCCCAACCCATAACCCACCCAAACCCACACAAACCCCAAACCATACCCACCCCAAGCCCAACCCATAACCCACCCAAACCCACACAAACCCCAAACCAACCCACAATACCCAAAACCACCCCACCGACGCCGACCGATATATGACAGGCGCGGTCAAAGCAACAAAACACCTCGCCTCGAAATTTGTGACCATTGCCGGGCCGCTTAGCAATTGACATCGGTCGCTGTAAAAACGCGGAGCCGAACCCGACGCGGCCCCCAAACCTATTTTTTGCCTATTACTACCCTTTTACCCATTGAAAAGCCCTACAAACCTACCCACCCTACCGTTTTAGCCTAACTACCCTACCTACCCTCTCTATTTTCCAAACAACTTCCATTTATTCATTATTTTATCAAAAACTTGGATTCATACCCAAAACCCCCAATTTAGCATAATGCAATAAAATGAACACAATGAGGGTTTCGAACCTACCTGCATGCGATGACACGCCATCGTGGTGGGATGGGTGGTGGTGGTCCAGCTGGTCCAGCCCCTCCTGCTCCTCCTGGTTGGGCCATGGCTCCAAATGTCCTCTTCTGGGTCCTCCACTAATCAACTACTACCTCCTCCTCACTCGGGCCCGCTAACAACTCACTCCTCCGGTCAAATAACGCCACCTCACGCAACAAATGCTCCAATCTCCACTCTCCACGTCAGACAATTCAAATTGGCTTCCAAATTGCAAAAGTAACAATGACAGCCGTATTTTTCTTTTTATAGGTTTTTCACCCCTAACTGATATCGGTTTTATTCGCCTTCTAAGAAACCAAGATTTCGGTCCCCTAACCGATATCGGTCATTTACAATCGACATCGGTTGTATTCCACCTTTCCCCCAATTTTTGCCCTTATTTACTATTTGCCCTTTTTCACCAACATTGCCTATATCAACCTTTCATGCAAACATTTTACCCATTTGGCCCGACCCAAGGCCACAACCAACTAATCCGGCCCGACCCAAGGCCGCAACCAACTACTTTGGCCTGACCCAAGGCCTCAACCCAACCATTTGGCCCGACCCAAGGCCGTAACCAACTAATCCGGCCCGACCCAAGGCCGCAACCAACCATTTGGCCCGACCCAAGGCCGTAACCAACTACTTTGGCCCGACCCAAGACCTCAACCTACCCATTTGGCCCGACCCAAGGCCGCAACCAACCCTTTGGCCCGACCCAAGGCCGCAACCCAACAACTTGGCCCAACCCAAGGCCTCACCCCAACCATTTGGCCCGACCCAAGGCCACAACCCAACAACTTGGCCCGACCCAAGGCCATACCACTTCAATACCTCGCCCAACATCAACAACATACACTTTTCTCCACCCATCATGTACCTTCTTGTTCAATTGAGCTCACCTGTTCGTGTTTTAGCATGATTCGGGTCCTTGACTTGCTCTGTCGACCAACTTTGCCTAGACCTAGACCGTGATGTTTATCTCAACCAAACCAACCATTTGGTACTGCCGAACAAGCCTAAACGTTCCTGTACCTTACCCGTTATATACCCTGGGGCTACTTCCTATGCCTTGGATACCAGGATTATATCACCCTTGTTTGGATAAACTATCGACCTTTGCCTATGCATTGCTGGTTTGATCGTCAAATCATGTACCCTAGTCGCACTATTGCATTTCAACGTGCGCCTGCTTTCTTGGACCTACCCCACCCTCTCACCATTATCTCTACACCATTTACCCTTTATCAACCCTATCCCTGATTTCACGCTACCTCAATCTGTGATAGATTTGAGGGGGATTACCTATACCCTTAACAGGAGAAACCACTTCATATTATTGTCCGTGCAGCTTTACAAAACAAGCTACACGACAATAAGGGGCTAATGTAGACACCAAATTTGTGTCTTACGACCCCTTGTGACCCGCATCTCATCTCGCAACCTAACCTCATCACCTAAACCTTACACAATTATTTATTAATTACCTTGTAATTGACAAATCCACATCATCTCACCTGCCACCTCATTTTGCCACTTCATCATGACCTAGCCCTAACCCTAAACTAACCTAATTAAGACCTATAACTTGGTCTACACCTACACCCATGACTAATGACCCCTTTCTCACACCCAAAACCGACCTTCTAGTCATTTGACCAAGCCCGCAACTAATCTCTCGGGAGAAAAGTAGGGAAGGTGGGCTATTTTACTAAAAATAGCCTACTTTTTCCTTACCGATGTCGGTTCCTACTCGACCACCGTCGGTTACGTAACCACCATCGGTTCCCTGTAAATGGGCTCCCCGAACCAAAATCAAAAGGTGGAAGGATTTTAGGAATCAAGAGAGATCATTTGGGAGCGATAAAGAGAGTCCAGATCTTCACTTGACCGAGCAGAGACGAGTGAAGAAGCTAGAAGAGTTGCAGCAAAAGGAGATCAAGCCCAAAACTGCAACAGAACAGCTAGAGTTCTCAGATACTCAGCTGATCATCGGGAGGGAGATATTTCATCTTCTGTTTGTCTAGCCATCCTACCTAGAGTTCTGCCTTTGTCATCAGAGTTCTTGGACCTGCATCTTCGTCAATAACCAGTAAGTTACATCTTGCATGTCCTCTTTAATAACATTTCTTAGACTTTTTGAAGCACAATCCTCACAAATCCATTCCTAGATCCACTACCCAGCGTGCTATTGCATCTAACTATCATTCATCTACCTCTCATCACCTTATTTCCTAATATCACCTATATACAGCCTTACAAATAACACAACTACCAAACAACACAACCACCCCACAAAACAACCAACCTTCAGATCTTAGACCATACCGATATCGGTTATCAGCAACCGGTATCGGTTATCCTGACTATAACCAAAAACCAGCCTTTCCCCTACCCAGTTCAACGAAGCAATTTAATTGATATCTTACAGTATTTTGTGTTAATTCATATTAGCAGGGAACTCACCACCTTCGAAAGGAAGTTTTATATTTCCCGGGCCCAAGGCAGAGTTCCCTCATTTATTGTCTAATCAAAATCATGTGGTCTTGTGTTCTTATTTGCAGGTAGTCCTTCCAAGACAAAAAGGAGTTCTTCGCAGTCAACCTGATCTTTCTCTACGGTACGCGCACACCATCTCGACGTTCAATAGGTATTCCTCCTAGCCCTAACCTTATCTGTTTCTAAAAGGAATGAAACATTCCGAGTGAAACACCTTGCATTCATTTCGATATAGTACTTAACAGAATCTATAACGTGTATCATAATAGAAAGAAGCATACAAGCATCCATACTTAGCATAAAAGGAAATATAACTCATGAGCATTAAGTATGCATCATAATCATTGATATTCATGTACATATAATAGGTAACCTCATTACATCCATTGAGCCATTACAAAGTGTCACAGAGAAGCAGACCACAGTCATGCATTGCAACTGGACTTATGTAACTAAGCTACCAAAAAGAAAATTACAATCCCCATGCCCAATACATCCTTTCCTAAATGTAATTACCCATTAACATAATTCGTGCAGTATTTTTGTAGAGCTCCACCCACACTCTAAGTCTCTCAGTTTACTCTCAGTAGGTGCTTGTATTTATAGATTTTCTGGACTACCAACTCATCCTCCAAAGGCCCTCAGATCTAATGCCAAGTGTCTGAATGTTGTCCTCTATGTGAGCATGCTCCTCCAGGCCTGAGCTTTCCACTTTATCCCATGATGTGCTTCTAGAAGATTCTACTATAGGCATGATCCTTCCTAGGCCAACCTGTCACCAAGCTGGCATATTATCCATGTGCAGTTGGGTCATGCTTTTCACTTGTTCTGCCCCAAACGTCTAATTTGTCTAAGTCCCAAACCCTTGGTTATGTCCACATGCATTATGCACACCACGAGCTTCCTTAAACCCAATTCTAAAACCCTACTTTGTGCACTTTGTCCTTGCGTGCCTTTCTTTAATTGGGACCTTGTGTGCCTATGCATTTTTGTACTTAGTCAATATTCTAGGGGCCCAACAATACGCCTAGTTGTCCTATTGTTAACATGGTCAAATAGTTTCAAGAAGGAAGCCACCAGGTAACAATTGTTTTCCTTTGAAGAAGAGCCACCCCTTTTTGTTTGCCTTTGATTGGCCAACAAGTTGGTTTTCTAGTCAAAGTTTTTTTCCCATTGATTGGACAAAAACTAGTTTTCCAATCAAAGCTTTTTGACATTTTTTTTTGCTGAAATGATAACATGTGAAATATTAGAGAGAAAATTGATCCATCATCGACTATATTCATGAAAGTGCATCCTGTGTAAAATAGGAAGCAATGTTTGAGATCTGAATAAATACCTTTTTGCATACTTAGTAATTCCAAGAATATTTCCAAAATTGTGTAGACAATATCTACATCTTCAAAGGCCAACTTGAATTGTGCATTATCGGAATCACCATAGTAATCTTCAAAGCCCAAACTAGTGATCTCAGGAGATGGATTGTGTTATGTCTAGAGTTGTTAAAAGAGAGAGTGGAGGTATCCGTAGGTCCCTCCAAAATTCTCCTTGGTTGATAATGTTGGTGCTCAAAAATCTACATGCTGGTATCAAGAACAACTCGAAATTCTTGTTATATAAGCATATACAAAAATTGCTTTTTAATGTTATACAAGCATATATACAAATGAAGAAATTGAAAGACACAAAACCAAATTTTTCTAATGGATATGGTTTAGGGATTGAAATTTATTATGGGATGAAAAACTAATTTGGATGGGTGGATTTATTATGAGTGGGTTTTTATTTTAGATCTAATGAAGTCCCTGAATATGGATGAAGTTAATTAGAAATGCTACCACTTCATTATTACAAACTGGATAAGCTAGTTTTGACTAAATTTATGTGCAATAAGATCACTGAGCTATTAGTTAATACAAGGGGGAATGGTGGTGGTTATTGAGAATGATATTTGATATTTCATCAACTAGATCTACTTCAATATCATATTTCTACCATTTCTTCATAAATAGAATCTAGATCTGAATTCTTTATCCATGCCATTATAACTTCTTGATCGACATCATAGCCATTTTTCTTATACACAAATTTAGTTTGTGGGGAGGAAAATATTCACAATCTAACATTCCTAATTGCAAAAATAAAATTTTAATCTATATTGCATGAAAGAAATATTAATCTATTTGTAGAAAATAAAAGTTTAAAGAAACTACCACCAAATACTTCTTACCACAAAAGTTTCTAAGAGGTATTCTTCTCACACTAAAATATTCTCTTAGATATGAATCTCTTAATAACACTATGAGTCCCTGGAAATGGTGGAAAAATGATGAGGGTTGTCAATCCTCTTCATTGATAATGTTAATACATGGCTGGTGTGCAATGGCTGTATGCAATAAGAGAAAAAGATATTTGGAAAACA
Organism: Taxus wallichiana var. yunnanensis; assembly: GCA_018340775.1. Taxonomy (NCBI): domain Eukaryota; kingdom Viridiplantae; phylum Streptophyta; class Pinopsida; order Cupressales; family Taxaceae; genus Taxus; species Taxus wallichiana. The sequence continues at coordinate 756,765,841 of CM031242.1, read as the reverse complement.
ACTCCTTTAAACACAATCCAAACTACATAAAATAAATCACACATGTGGAAATGGAAAGGCACACTTGCAGAAATAAATCTTGCATGAAGGAAATCACACTTGCATAAATGAAATTTCTGAATTAAAAACAAATGAAAAATAAATAAGACACCTGCAGGTTCACAAAAGAAATTACATGGAAAGAAGGATTACATAACATAAAATCAGAAATTCACAACAAAAGGAAAACTATAGAATAAAGAACTAAACATAAAACATTGATCCATCTTCCTTGGAATGAGTGGCCAAATCATTCCTTAGAAGAGGAATTAATTCATATTTTCAAACTTTAATTCAAAACCTACAGAATAATTTCACTCAGAAGATTGGTGAGAAAGAACGGATATATATTTCTTGGTAGAAAAATTACATATAAGAGTGTGGAAGGTTGCATTTATAATTCATGCATCCAACCAACTCCTTATTTTGGGGAATACAATATGATCTTATCTTTATTCTAATCCTAACAACTAAGATCTCCATCTCCACAAAATATGGAGAGAGATATATTATTGGAGTCAAAGTCTTATCTCGCTATTTTAGGAAGATTTGCTCCCAAATCTTCTCCTTGATTTTTGGTAACAAGAATCAAAATGATTTTATTCTCCTACTTTATTGGAAGGATTTTTTCCTCAAAAAATTACTTTGACCAAATACCTCTCCTAGATTTTCCATTTGACTTTTCTCTGTTTTTGATTGTGGAACTTTTGGTGCTCGTCTGATACACTTTTTCCTTGGATTAAACTCACTAAAAGTTAGATTTATCTTTATTGATAAAACTTGTAGAAAATATGAATGAGTTTTTTTGTTAAACATATTTCCATGAACAAAAACCTCTCTCAATTTTTCCATTTGATTCTTCTATTTCTATTTGTGGAACTTTTGGTGCTCATTTGATACACTTTTTCCTTGGACTACAACTCACTAAAAGTTAGATTTCTCTTTATTGGTAAAAACTGTAGCAAATTTGAATGATATTTTTTAAAACATATTACCATGAACAAAAACCTCTCTCATGTTTTCCATTGGATTATCTGATTATTCATAATTCCTCATTTTATGCAAGTTTTGAAACTAAAACTATCATTTCATTGATGCAAGTTCCGAACTAAAGTTGTCATTCCGTAGTGTTCCAAAATTAGAATTGTCATTCCATTGATGCAAGTTCCAGAACTAAAATTATCATTCCATAGCTAACTCCAATTGTTTTGGAGCTAAATAAAAATAGCTATAACTTTTGCACATGATCTCGGATTGAGATGATTCTTTTTTTGAACTTACATAATTTTTTGAGAGGAATCTGGATATGAAATCATATTTGAGTTTAGATATACTATTCATAATCAATTCCTTTTTCCTAAAATATTATTTTCTTTCCTTTATGACTTGCATACACAAGACTTTGCATCTTTCCTAATTAATCAATATGATTAGTCAACAAAATAAATAACAAAAGACTTATAAAGAATGAACAAAATATATATCCTATGTTTCATCTCAATAAAACTATAAGTTCCAAGATTGCATTTAAATCCAATTTTAAAGGTAACTTTGGATGGACAAAGTAATGGTAATTTATGGCCAATTTATGGCCTTATAAGGTGCGATCCGTATATGCATGCATGAGTAAGGTGAGTTTTATCCCGCTGGCCTTACGGCCGGGATCTAACATGGGATCTCCATTGACCCTATGGTAAAAGCTTAAGAATACCTACAAGAAAGGAATTTTCTAGGAGGAGAGTGGGAAAAGGAGTGAGAAGGTTAGATAGCAGGACTAATTTTGCAAGTAGAAAATCAAATTCTTACATACATCGCTATAAGTTTCATCGCATGCACTAAAATTTAGAAGAAACAAATACGTAAATAAGAATAAAATTTATTAGAATTTATGAGCACAAAGTATCAATAAATCCCTCAGTCAAAAGAGGGCTAGAAACTCCTTCTTCTTGTATTGATGCTTAAACAAAAGTTGTACATAGTATGAGAATAGAGGAAATTTGAGAATGGGGGAATGGAAGAATTTTCTATCTCTTTGATTTTTCACAAGGATCTCTCTCTCATGAATTCACAAAAACAACTAAGAAGAACTCAAATGAGGAGCTTATTACAATTTATAGAAGAGGGATAAATCTTCATCTTCCCGGTGACCTTTCATATGCCATATTTTTAATTTAGGTTATTCATATTCCTATCAAATATTAAGTCCCTTTTATAAAAACAAGGTGACTTAAATCTTACATCATGTTTTTAAAGTCACTTAAAGACATCAAAAAGTGCAAACCCCAACACAAAATTAGAACATTGAAGAAAGAGAATGTTGGGAGGGAAGAGAGAGAGAGAGAGAGAAGGAAGAAGAAGAAAGAGGAAGAATCATGCAAAAGAATGAGATACTCCATCGGACTTGATCTCACTCCCTGACTAGTCTCCATCTCATGTTGTTGAGAAGATATCTGTTTCTCCAAATTATTTGCTAAAATGAGCCGCTACATTTTCCACTTTGTCGATGTGAGGAATGCACACATAGCTTAGAGTCTCTATCCACTTGTTAGACACACCGTTGATATCTTTTCACTTTCTAAACCATGATGCATGCTTCTTTGTAATGAGTACAATGGCGGCCCAAATCTCTGAGAGGAACTCTAGGGTATCCTTATTAAAGGATAATGGATTTCCCACCTATTTCTTAACATATTCCTTGAATGGCCCAATCAACTCATTGGAAATTGTTTCTTCTCCCATTATAAGAACTCCAAGTTTCTAAATTTGGTGATTGATACTATCCTCTAACTTGTATGATTATTCCTCATTTTCATCCAATTTGGCGATGACTTGGTTGATTTCTTCAAATCTGATTGCTAAGGCTATTTTCTATACACGTGAAAAGTCTTCCAAAGGATTGCCAAAAAATTTCTTGTTAATTAACTCTTGAGAATGATTGTTTCTCATTTCACTCACTACTTGACCCAGAGGATCCCAGTGATCTCTTTCTTTATCCAAATATTCTCTAAGTTCCCGTGTGCTATTTAAAGTTGCATATATGTAGGTGAAGAGTTTGACTTCCTCTTAGAGTACTAAATTTCCCTTTTTGGAAATTGTGTCGATCCATTCATTATTAGCTCATCCTCGCATTATGATATCATGTGTCCTCTTCATAGATTTTGGATTGAAGTTGCTAATGGGTGAAACTTCTTTGATGGGAATTTCTAAGGAATTTGGATCCACCAGGTGTTACACATAGGATGAAAGATTTTGCACTGTTCTTTTAGCTCATCAATATTCTTCTTATATTCTTTGTTCCTTACCACCAAGTGAGTGGAAGACTACTGATACATATGAAAAACCCTTCATGAGTAACTCGACCCTAGTTAGATTGTGCTCATTTCATAATCAGCTAGTGTCATTTCATCCACTTGGATTGATCACCTTCGGTTAGGCTACTTCAATATACTGATTACCTATTTTCTCCATTGTAGAACCGTGAGGCCATGTGTGTGAGATTATTTTTCCTTCCCTTAGAAAATGAGGTAATTTCTAATAAATCAGGGGCCATCACTTGTACAATGTGAGTATCAGTGTATTATTGTCTCTTGCATCCATGGGAACATCTCATCAGACTCAGGCTCCATGAGAGGCATACCAATTGTTCCCTACTTAGGAGGAAGAGGCACATCTTGGATGGGATGTCATTAGCATCAAAAATAGGTGAGACTCCCTATGGGGGTTTGAAGAATAGGTCTTGAACTGTGTGCTCTTATTTTTCTTGTGTTTCTACAACCAAGTCTTCCTCTTGCATTGTTACAACTGATCCATCTTTTGTCCCGCTCTCTTGGTGACTTTTTCATGAAAAGAAGTCTCCAATTATGTGGCCTTTCATTTTGAACTTTCTCTAGAGTGTCTTGAACTTGAAGTAACTTCCACAACTTTCAACGATGACTATCGAGAATCTTGTTTCTAACTTGTGGGGATACCTCATGATTAAATGATCATGTCTCTCTTTCTCTGGAACCAATCCCTTCTTCTTCTGACCACTTTCTCAGTTTTTTCCTTCATGTCTCCCCGACTCAAAAACATGCCAATTGACTTGAGGCAATGGGGAAACCTTAATCACCTCATATTCAGGATCATACCTTTCTATTACATCATCATGTAAAATATCTTAGTACGAAGAGAATTGAAACTTTCTCATCTCATCAACTATCATCCTCATGTGATCTTTCTCCCATACTTCAAATACGTCAACATAGTTGGTCTAATAGTCTTCAATTTATGGATTATGGTGCAATTCTAGAAGATGGAAAGGTTTAGGATCATCTCAAATGTCGAAATTGGGTCCGAAGTGTAAAAATGCAGAGTCAAATGTGCAAAGGAAGCCTCCAGATGAGATGCATCATTTTCATTCTTACATGTGAACACCCAGAAAGATGGGAAATGAAATTTTCTTATTTTTCCTTCTCTCAAGTTTTTTGTTACCTATATGAACTTCCTACAAAGCTCAAATAGTACAATCTGGTTACTAAGGCACTTGGGAAACCTTAGGGGAGCTTGGTCGAAGCTGGAAACTCACAATTAGAAGAAGGTCAAGAATTATATGAAATAGGAGCCTTATTTTTTATTAAAGATGCCGCTTGTGATAAAATCCTTTCCTCCAAATCACCCTCCAAATTTTGGACCATGTACATCATGAATGAATTATTCACATGGGTGAAGTGTCTATGAATTTCTTCCATTACCAACTGTGGGAGTTTCTTGAATGCGGTGACCTCGGTAGCAATGTTTTGTGAGAGATTCAATCCCTTGAATGACCTTGAGCTAGAAAGCAAATAGACCAAGTAACAAGTCATGTGGAAATTCTTTGTCATGGGCACCTAGAGTAATTACGATGTAAATTTTCATTGCTTATCCGCCCTAATCAATTCATTGTTTTTCTTGATCACCAAGATGAAAAGGGCCATCTAATCTTGGAATTCCCTCATATTTGTTTCTCCCATCACTCTACCGAGGAGAGTAACTATGTCTAAATAGTCTTCATGAAAATTGTATCTTGAAATTGTTTTTGGCATACTTCAGTGGATTTCTCCTATCTTCATCCATGATCCTAGTGCAATCATTGCACGTATGTATCCATCTTTTCCCACTCATGCATGACCTTTTCCTTCATGGTGATGACCATGTTTGGTGATGTCATGGTTTGCAGAGCAAGTGAGATGGTTATAGGATTACCGACTACTATTTACATACCATTTTCGGCTCAAATTATCTCGTGTTATAGGCTCATAGTGGTGTGAGGAGGCCAAGGATAGCTCGGGTTCTTTGTATGGACACAAGGTCTCCCACAACATGCAAATAACCCACTTGTGAATACTTGATTTTTGATCTTCCTCTTTCCTTGGATTTCATGTGAGACTTTAGATCCCCGAAATCCATATAGGATACATCACTATCATCTATCTCATACTTAGAAGTGAAAGGTTGTGTCAACTTCTATCCTAAAAACTTGTACTTCATGATTTCTCAACACTTACTATTTTTAGTAAGTGTCAAAATTATTCTCCAAAATTCAACTGTTGCTACCAATTTGAATGTTCAACTCTCATAATTCTCCTTTTATGAAATTCACCCTCTGGAATGACTTACTATTTTTAGTAAGTGCCTATGATATAACTTACTATTTTTAGTAAGTGTGAAAATTTAACTCTTTCAAACCTTGACTGGATGTGACAACTTGAATTCCTCTTTCTCCCTGTGTTCATCTCACCTTCTAGACTAGTTTTTATTTTTGGCAGTGCTTGTGAGACCAATTACTATTTTTAGCAAGTTTCAATTCTAGACCAAGATGACCATTTCGATGATTTTCTCTTGCGATAGCTCCTCTATGTTCACCTCCATAATTTCTTTAGATGGTGGCTTATCCAAAATAGCAATCTCTCATATAGAAGGCCTACTATTTTCATTAAGTATGATTCTAGTGGTTAGATCACGATGGAACAAAGCTTTCCAATATGGGTTTTTTCCCAATATCACCCTCCTTGAAATTTCAGGCTTACTCGATCACTGGTTTATGAGATTTTAAAACTTCAAAATTTTCACCTGAAGCTACTGGACATGACAACCATTAATGGAGCTTGGAAATTACAGGTTTCCTTTTTAGCCTTGGATTGAGATGAAAATTATGTTTTTGATGTGGGTTTTTTTCTTCTTATTTCACTGGTGAATTTTCTCTTCAAACCGATTGTCGGTTGATCAGAAATTGGATTTTTGTTTTCGTTGTGCAAAAATGGGGATTTATTCATTGCAAAAATATGAGCGGAGAGTGGGAGATATATTATTGAGGTTTTTATGGCCTCAAAAATGGTGAAGATATAAAAAAACCTCATCTCGATCCGTGCACTGGTTTGCAAGATATGTTGATTTCTTCGTCTCACGACTACGAGGGTTTTCGAATGAAGTTCTTCATTCTTCTCTTCCATTCTTCATTTATTCGATCAAATTTTCCTATGAGATCTCTATATTTTCATGGTGTGATGGATTTTTTGGAGCTGGTTTAGTGCAGCAATGGTGGATTGAACATCTAAGAGAATTTTTTCCGAGTTCGACATGATGTGCAGGTTGTCAAGAAATGGAATGGATGTAAAAAATGATAATGATTTAGCTTTAAAGCGTTCAAAATCAAACACCGTGGGCTGTGAACATTTTTTTGTCTCTGATGTTCCTTTAGCTAAAGGGATTAAAATGTCATTAGTTTTCACATTGCGCTTGGAGTTGACACTTGGCAAGATTTGGACGAATGAGCATTAGGGCTAAGGAGCTTGAGAAAAGCACCTAGGGGCTGAATTTCAGGCGTATGGAGGACCAAGAGGCACACCTAGGGCTAGGAGAATTTTACTATCCCCTATGTCCCTTTTTTTAAAGGGAAAAAAGGGACATTAGTTTGTACATTGCGCTTGGAGCTAACATTTGGTGGTCATCAGTGCACTATGAGGATAGGCTTCGGTAAGCACCTGGGGGCTAAAATGACGATGTAGATGTTTCTATGGGTGATCATAGGGATAAATAAGGCTAGGAAAATTTAACCATCCCATATGTCCCTTAGCTTAAGGGACAAAAGGGACATCAAAATGTGCCAAGATCCTAGAGGTGACATGTGTCCACTTCAAAAATTGACAATTGTCGAAAAGCTTACCTTGAGGACAACTTGTAATGACAATATCTCAAGCAACCAAATGAGTTTCAAGGTGAAATTTTATGTAAAATTTATTGAAAAATAACTTCTAAATCTAATGGTGGGGGTCTCATATATTTACTCCTCCATTTATTCCCTGAAAAATTGGAATTTTTCTAGCTCCATGACTGAGCATGAGAAAAATAGAATATAGACTTATTAAGCCTATGTTTCATGAAGAAGTTGATTCACCATATTATAGATATCTGAATTACCTTTCCTACGATGTCTTGTTTAGCTCCTAACTCCTTCAAGAGTTCCCAAAATCACTTCCCAAAGTTGAGTAGCTTTTTTTTCCATGTGCACCACCTAGGCCTAAGAACCCGTTTCTAATGAATCTGCCCCAAAACCTCTAAATATTCCAATATCATTTCCTTGATGTTATTAGACCTTCGATTCATCTCCATGTTGGATTTTTCTCCTCTGTTACACTCCGGGGGATTGACTTGAATTTTTAATTCACTTAGAGGACCGAGTTAACATCCATTGGGGGGTCATTGGACTAATTGGGTAAGGCTGATGTTGAGGATAGGTAGACCTCAAATGTCCGGGAAAGGTAAAATTTTACTAACTTAAATTTCCTAATTCATCTAGGGGACTGAGTTAACATCCACTAAGGGGTCATTGGATTAACTAGGTAAGTCCGTGCTAAAGACAGTAGACCTAGGATGTCTTGGAAATGTAAAATTTGAAATTTTTTACACAGGGGTATCGTTGTCATGCTTGAAAATTATACCAATGAGAAATATATTTGAAATCTAGAGTGACATCCCTATTATTACATATGTGATATCCAAAAATAGGAATCTCCCATCGTGCATCACCATCAATGAGTATAGATATATGGTGATGAGTATATAGCTATAAATAGGGGGTGTGGGTCGAATATAGGATAAGGGCATCTATCATAGGTAAAAATGTCAAGCCTTATCCATATATGGGTCGAGCCACCTAAACGAGAGATTGGGTGTGAACCTTGAACATAGAGAGGGGAGGGGGTCGAGACATAAAATATAGATGGTTGGCCCCAAGAAACTCAATTGATAAGGGTATAGATAGGCCAATAGACAAATTCCCTCAACTATGGTAGTTCAAGAGGTAGCCCCATATCTCTCTATATAGGGATCTATCTCTTGACCGAAAACTATATAGATTTATACATGGCATGTGTATAATGGATGGATCAATGTATTGATGAACTAGGTCAACCCCCAATATCCATAATTGGCGTGTCTAATCTCATTTATTAGATGAGATTGATCCCTTATCTATATATGGGAGATCAAGTCTAGTCTATAGAGAGGGGGAGGGGGTCGAACAATGTTATATTATTTTCAATAGGTTCACCAGAAAGGGATTTGGAAATAGAACCTATTGAATATATAATGGAATAGAGTAGGATATAGGTGGGGTTCCGGATGACCCACTTCCACTTCTAACCGGTGATGGTCATATTGATTTATATGACGAATCCTAGGAGCAGGGTTAACTTTAATGGTCATTTAGATGTTTTTCATGATTTTAGCTATAAAATAATTACAAATATTTGAAAACCCTGTCACATTTGACTTTCAAATTTAAAGTATGATCATCATTATTTATACAGATTTATTGGTAAACTATACAAATAGATATACTTAAATATATAAAGAATAACCTTCTAGAATTCTTATTAATAGTATAAACATAACACTATTTTACATTTTGAAGGTAAAAATTGAAATTTACTGTCACCTAAAAATACTTTGATAGGCATAGGTGGCCTTCAAATTTAACCCCGCCTAGGATTGATTCACTCGAGTAGTCACCCCATGTTCGTACCCCATATAGAAAAATCCTATTCCCCTATTACATTCTTTCCATAATCGCATCCAAGGCCCCGGTCTCTACCTCCTTGAATTAGCAAAGAAAGGGATCGTGGAATGAGAGGATAGATAGATTAGAGATCATGCAGATTCTAAATATAGTCTATATAGCCGCCCTCTACTCCATATAGAGTCTAGGGGCATATAGAGCTATAGGGATCCAAGCTTGACTAGTAATCTCTATACAAATGACAATATAATTTATACAATGTCACTTATATACTTATACTAGCTACCCCCATATGTATATAACACCCAACCCCTAACTTTGCTATAGGCTATAGGCTCTATATAGCGGGCACCCCCGATCTATATATAGATATGGGGTAGTGGAGTTTATCACCCTCCATAACCCCGCTCCTATCCCTTAGCCTATTGATTGAGTGTGATCGAGATCTAAACGAGAGTGGTCAAGACCGACTATGGATAGAGTAGGCTGCCCAATATCTAGAGCATCGGGGAGTTTTTCATTCTATCGTGGGAGTTTGCCATCCTCCCAAGCATAAATATAGCCTATAGAGCTTCGGATCGATAGAATATATGAGGCCAAGTGCCCCATATATAAATAAGATAGGTACTAGAGTCCCCCTCTATATAGATGGGGTCAAGGGCATGTTATATCTGTGTAGTCCCCTAAACATCCTTTGCGGTCTCTTACCTTTCCCATCTAGAGAGAGGGGGCCAACTCGACTCTATATTCCATATAGGTACCCCCATATCTATATAGCCCTATTGGTCGAGTACCTCTCCCTCCTTGACTATATATATATATGAAGGCTATTATATAGAGAGAGACGGCCGCCTCCCCACTCTCTACTCTCCATTTTGCGGCTCCCGGATCTATATCTAAGGGGGATATTTGGCCCTCTATTCTATCTAGGAGAATATATCTCTATAGACTAGTGATGATGGGGGACTTTGATTGATTAACTGACTAACAAACATCACTAGTCTAATGCAAGACCATGGCATCTCTACCAAACATCTAACATGATTAAATCCCCATAGAGTTATATGGGGTTGGCCCTATGAATATGGAAGTCATATGATCCCATTCTCCATAGGGGAGGGGCCATATCTATTTAGAGTCTCAATTCTTAGATGGGTCCAATCTAAATATCTAGCATGGATGGGTTCCCTATATCCCAATATATAGATGGGGGGCATCCCTATATAGATAAATCCCTATCTAACTAAATGGGAGACCCCTCGATGGGATAGGCAGGATAACCGATATAGAGAAATATAGATGTATGTTTGCTTGATAAAATCAATCTATGGTATGGGTGTATAGAATACATATATAATTATAGAGGAGAGGGTCTAGACTCTCTAGTTAGGGCCCCATCCATCTACACCTACCTAGTTGGGGTTGGGACATCTCGTATCGGTTAGTAGGTTCAATTCCTACTATATAGGTTTGATCTCATTAAATCTATTTCATTTATTTTGAATCATCTTGTCCTCTTGAATGAGAATCAAATTGTCTTATAGAGATAATAACAAGACTATTATTGAATATCTAATAGAGAATTATAACATCTTTTCAATTCTCCTCTCGAGATAAGACAAGATAAGAAAAAACAAAATACGTCTCGACTCAGCTCTATATCTTATGGTCCATATCAAAATGATATAAACAAATACAAAGGTTCTCTCATCTTTCTTCTATACCTCCTACCCCTCACCCCATTATTATCTCTGGGGTTGTATTGTATTATAAGAATAACCCATTATCTCTATTATCACGGGTTAGACCAAGAGCTACATAAGAGCAAACATAAACAAGAAACCAAGATTTGGAAAGCTCTATATCATTCATTGTGGGTCCCATATATCTTATACTTAGAGGTTCTACTATATACCACTATTGTGCTACTACACAAACTAAAGGGAAGATCAACATGTCACTACCTTGGTCTTGTCCTTTGTAGTGTGGTAATGGAGAATCATTTATTCATATTGGCCCAACCCCCTCTATATAGATCCTAATATATTTCTTGACCTTCTAGACATAATTAAATGTTATTCCCTTCCCTTAATATTAAACAAACCATGCCATCCTTCAAAAATAGAACTTTATGCCAAGATAGTTTCATCTTCAATCGGGCATCTTGGGTTATGCCACTAAATATCCTATATGCTATGCTTGTCCACTCTAGATTCAAGCATATAGGTCATCTCCCCTTCCATTTATAGATGAGGGCCTCAAGTCACGTTCATAATATTCCTAATAGAAAATAGGATATTTAAACTATTAATAGCAAGAAAGAATATCTTACTTGTTGCATTTCACACCTTTCTCCTCTTATTTGGTATGGTCATGCCTAAGAGTGTATGTTCTGCCCCAAACCCCTCTTCCCCTAAGGGTAGAAGGGAGAGAAATAAAATAAAATAAAATCTCTTAATAGTGGAATTAGGATTACCTAAGTGAAGGGGGCATCCTAGTCGGCCCTCCCGATCTATCCTGGCTAAACTAGAGAGGGCTAGTGGGGCTATGTACTTACTAGTGAGGAGCACATGAGTGGTCTCTAGCCTAACCAATTGATTATCATATCGGTGGTGATGTGATGATATATAGAGTAGATAATTTTTGTCATTTTATATATGTTCTACAAAGGGGTCCACTCGGGTATTAATTAAAGACATACCGGTTAGGGCCCTTGATTGTATAATCTCTTTGGGGTGTTTACTGGGTGTCCCCAAGATTGCTGATTAAATTATTTGGTTTGTCAAATGCCCCATATATATATAGAGATATATATTTTGACATTTTTATTCCTATCGATTCTAGATATATGGGTCTATCCCAACAATAATCTAATAAACACTTGATATATAGATAGGACCGCCCAACAACAATCAACACCGGTGGTGTGCTCAATATAGAGAATATAGGTTCACCATGTGGTATCATCATCTAGTTTAGCATCTATATCTAATAAGTTCCAAAGGTGGTGCCACCCTATCTCATCACTTGCCCAACAATAGTCTATAGAGAAGGCCGGTGGTGCCATATCTATAAAAATGCCTTATCTATATATCTATATTGATTACCAGCTTTCGATAAAATCCCGGTGTAGGGGGTGGGACGAAATCCTTATATCTATATATATGTGTGATTACTTGCCCAACCCAATCGATATATAGAGAGGAACCCATATAGAATCTAGATATATGGAAGTTATTACATGCAATTGAGCTCGAACGGAATTTAAGACTCACTCATATCTCACATAAATTCTATGCCCCTATCCTCGTAGACATGGTAGTCGGGGACCCTCTATAGATATAGAATTTGAAACCTATCTATACTAAATCTAAATATAAATCTCCATGGGGGCCCTATCTATTATCTCAACACTTTACCAATGAAACTCTATACAATGGGGGCAATGAATGTGAATTCCTATATATATATATGATCAAGCCCGAGGCCAACCCATATATCGGCTTCGCTGGCTCAATCCTTATCCCTATACTAGAGATCTAATCTTATGATCTAATCTATATCCCGACCGATGGTAGAATCCTTTTCAAGTTCATCCCCTATCTATACACTCTATATATAGATATGATGACTCAACTAGATAAATAGAGATTAATACCTATAGTAGTTGTAGTCACCCCTACCTCTATATAGATAGTTTGATTCTCCTCCCACTAATATTCCAGATAGATAGATAGATAGATAGGGCCAAACCATTATATAACAATGAGAGATCACCTCTATATATCTATATGCTTATATATCAGCATTTATATAGTGGGGCATATCTATACTCATTGACTCCCATAATTATATATAGAGTGGTGTGCCAATGAAACTCTCTACATACTAGGCTCACCATGTATATAGATATGGAAATGAGAGAGGCCACATATATATGAAGAGGAAGTTGAGGGTATGGCCTCCATATAACTTCATTCCCTTCATGCACCCCTATAGATCTATGATGATCTCGAGGATGCCATCTATCTCTATTTGGGCCCCTCATATATAGATAGCCCCCTCTACTCTATATAGTTGGGAGCCCCACATAGATAGATAGGCCCCCTATATGACTAGGATATCTTAGATTCAATATCTCTAGATAGAGAGGGGGCACCAACCATAGACCATAGATTTCAGAGGGGGGGCATAGATCTAGAGGGGAAACCCCAGAGAGAAATGTAGGCTAGATCCAACTAGATAGATAATATAATTTGGCTAACCATATAGAGAAAGAAGGCCCGAAGTATCATAACAAGAATCTCCAATCCCCATATATCTCTATAGGGGATATTCACTCATTCTTTATGCCCCACTTCTGTTCCATAATCTATATGATGGGGAGATGGGACTGATTGTAATATAGGTAGAACCTATTATATGGCGACGTGGTATAGATCCACCCATGCATAGATGTATCACATATAGAATATATATCTCGATAGTCTCGTAGTCACTATCCACCCACCATCTACCATTTATACTTGTTATCTATTCTCAATAAATAGTTGTTATCATTCATTAATCATACATGGTTATATACAAGTAAAGAAATATGGGGGACCATCATGAAACATATATAAGTGAGATGAGATGAAGATAGATGGCCCTCTCTATAGATATTGATGACCTATGAAGCAGAGTCATGCAACGGTGATCCGGACCATCACAACAATCCTCCGTAATCATGTGTGTAATCTTTAGCCCCTCTAAATAACTCTAAAGAGGGCCCTCCCCTAGAGATTTCTCATAGGTTCCCAATTCTCTATATAGGTACCTCTCATGCCCACTCTTCCCTCGACGTCAAGTGCCCCTATATAGATATGGAAGATGAGATATATTAGAGATGGGGGTTCAAGAGAATATATAGAAATGGTGGGTTCGTGGTAGGCCAACAAATGATCATAGAGATATAGGTATAGGTTTATCTTGGACAAGAGAATGGAATGGATTGGGAATGAGAACATAACAGCTTGGATGAGGATGAGGACAAAAAATTGGAACTAATTTTATCCATCCGATAGCACTGATAGTAGCTTGGATGATTGAATGAAAATATGGCCTATAGACAGGTTTGGGTTCTATGTGCATTGACGGAGTGGTATTGGTAAGGAAGGAAGAGAATATCTATATGGAGGGGGCTAGATTGAGCGATCACCGATGATGGTCCTCTCTCACAAGAAAGGGAAAAAGCCATGTCGGGGCTTGACTAGATGGGATTGTTTAAAAGTGGGTCCTTGCCGAGTAAGATTGTTTGAGATCTTCGTTGCATGTCTACCCCAACTATATATCAGTTCTATATAGGGGTGAATATCATATCCCTATACTCCTCTCTACTCTATAGATGATTCATCAAGATATATAGAGAGGGTCATCTCTCTTATCTCTTTCTATAGCTATATCTACTCGTATACTAGAGGCCACATTACATGATGGTCCGGATCACTGTGCACTCCTCTATGTTGCATGATGGACAATTTAATTACATACATGGTGAATGGATAGAGAGATAGGAACTCCTCTCTTTATATAGCCAATAGCCATCCACTATCTATATATAGCCATCACCATATATCATATCCATATAGGGACCCTCCCCATATATATGGAGATGGAGATGGAGAGAATAGAGAAGTGAGGACTCTACTCCTATATTATTCACTACGATAAATCTATATAGACTTCTATTTCCATGAATATCAGGTGAGATAAGATATGTAGAGAGGGAAAGGGCCCTTCTATCTACCATATATAGATAGGTCACCTAACCTACCTATCGACCCCTTATCTATTTATGGGTTTGATATCATATATATATATATGGGTTTGTTATCACTCACTCATCCCCGGATAAGACAGGGTCCTTTGGATCCTTGACTTTGAGTTGGCCCTCTATACAGATAGATGGCCTCATCTATTAGTTTCAGGGGGCCATATAGAACTAGATGGTGGTTCGCTACATTGTATATAGGTAGGGGCCTCCCTAGATATATCTATGGTATGCCCCTTCGGATATATATCCGGCCCGACTAGGAAATGACTATATATATCTCTAGTCTACACTACCCACATGAATGCCATACTATATTAAAACACCGACCTCTCTATATAGATATGAAGATATGGAGAGATGGTAAATACCCCTCTCTATGTATCTTGATTGTCTGCCTATATACTATAGATATAGGGCCTTGAGTCTTTGGGGATTTCTATATAGATATAGAAACTCATCACTTGTATCACATATATGGTCTAGATATAGAGAATGGTGGATAGTTTAGAATGGAAGATAGAAAATATAGAGAGAGGTAGACCCATCACCATCTATAGAGTCTAGAGGGAGGGGAGTTCTCCCTTCCTAGATATCTTATCTATCTGGATGCCATATATATAGATTAACTGTGGGTGGCTAGACTATACTAGAACTCGGCACCCTCTATATCTATCTATATGTAATGGAGCCCTATGTATCTCTTTGAACTCTATATATCTCTATATATATTTATATGGTGATTCCCTACTATCACTCTATATAGCTAGGGAGATCCCTATATATCTATATAGCGAGTCTCCTCCATATATATATATATAGATCTCCTACGTCGTTGGACCCATGGGTATAGTCGTCATGGGCTTGATCCCCTATCCTCTATATATTTGGGAGATCCCTATGTATATAACTCACTTAGACAACCCCTTAGTATGGTATAAAGGAAAAGGTGGTTTAATAGGTTATCATATCAATATATAGTTGTTATTTGGCACTCGGGTCATAGTCCCATGCAGTGGAGTTCTATATATAGGGTTGATCACACATGATTCATCCATTCATATCCACTACTCTAGTATAGAGAGGGAGAGATACCATTATGGGTAGGATAATCCATCATCCAAGATAGATAGATGTGAATCTTCATCTCATCGGTAGATCAAACCCAAGGGGGATTATCTATATAAATTAACCGGGCCTATATAGATCCACTTGTTGGATGACACCATATAGAGAGAGAAATATGGGCCAAGCCCCTATCTATATATGATGATCCCTAGATAGAAATAATAAGTGGGGATTTAACCCATATAGAATCAAGGGGTTCTGAGGCCCTATTTTATTATATTTAATAAATGGGTTTACCTATTTCGGATCATATAGAGAATAGGGGTAACCAGTCATGGTCATATCCATATTATTGGGTTTGGTCTCTTCGGCGAGGATGACATCATAAAGGCAAGGACGCCACCCCTATAGAGATATGGGCCAATAAATGCCCATGAATGCTAGTGATGGGCCTATGGGCATAACTATATAGATATGGCGATCTAAACCATGTCTCCCTTACCTTATAGATACATAGATATATGAATACCCATTGGAAGACTACCCATTCGTTTGACTACCCTTTCTCTTAGAGAGATAAATTTATGCGAGATATGATATGCTAAGAGTTTGGACCCCAATCAATCATTGGGAGAAACTACTGTCTATATACCCGACTATCCCCAATATCTGCCCCACCTCGCCGACTAGACTAAACTCGAGATAAGATAGTCCTTTTCCCTCCCCCGACCCTCCTCATGGAATTTTTGTATGTCATGCCCCTCAACCGATAGGAAGGTATATATATCATAGCCAAATAGTTCAAGATATATGGAAAGGGGGTACCCCCTCTTATTGGATGGGTTAGGCCAGTAGGGAAGACAGGGAGTAGAGAGAATAGATAGTAAAGAGAGGGTAAGGGGGTTGGGTAGAAGAGGGGAGAGGGTGGAAGAAGGATCTGACCAATATGTGGATATGGGGGTGGGAATGTGTGTATATAGAGAAGGGAGCTATATAGATATCTATATATCTATATCTATATCTATATAGATATGGAGTTTGCGTGGGGGTTATAGTGTGTAGGATGAAACATCCCTTTTCCGATTTATTTTATATTCAAGATTTCCAACAAAAATTCACAAATAAAAATATGATGTTTATGACAACATTATATCGAAAAATATGACAACAAAGTACATTATGGCGCAAGGTGTAAAATGATAAATAGCCAATATCTTCACTTTTATTATAATTAAACTAACATGCATCAACATGAAATGACATGCAAGTAACATGCAAGTAACATTCATCAACATGTAATAACAAGAAGTTTCCACTAATAAAAGATATGATCTCTCTTATCGAATATGGTTATCTTCTCTTTCTAGACTTGAAACTAGATCAAAAGCCTCTCAGTAACTTTGAATCGACAACTCAATTTGAATAAAATCCACAATAGAAAACTAGGGCTGGATCTTTCACCACCGAAGAGTGCTCTACTAGCTAGGGGTAGATATTTCACTACCAAAACTAGGGTTCCCGCATAATTTCACCTCCACAATTAAGGAAAGCAAGCTAAAAGCTCTAACATAAGATGGAAAAATGATCCCGATCCCTTTTCCTCCCCAAAACCACCTTTTATAAATTTTTCCATCATAAAAGTGCCCATAAAACCCTAATTCGACCCCCCTTGGAGATATGTCATGTTTTACTTGTCACTTAAAGTGACTTTATTTCCTATAGGCCAAAAAAAAGGTCCACTTAATCGACCCCAATGAAGAAATAGAACATTACCCCACCTTTTTCACTTAAGTCATTATAAAGTACATGCCTAATGCCAAAACATAACATATAAATGAAATGTAGGTGAAAACCATACCCAAAACCATCTACGCTACTAGCCCCTTGGGTATGACAGAGGCTAAGATGGAAAACTAGTCGCTAGACCATGGATGTAGGAATGGGGATACTACGATGCCCCTTCCTAAAAATTTTTGTCCTCAAGAAAATGTAAACTAGGGTGCTATAATATCTTATCTCCTCCCCCAAGGGGCATCCTCTGGTGGTAATTCTTTCCAACACAATAGATATTATGTGATTACCATGTTCTGAAGCTTCCTTTGCCTTACCATAATAATAGATTCTAGTTCTAAGACCAGATTTCCCCTCATCTTCCAATGGTGGTAAATATGTGGAAAGCACAATATGTTGTCCAAGTGCCCTTTTGAGGAACAAAAAATGGAATACATTATGAATCTTACTATGCTATGGAAGCTCCAACTCATATGCTACTACCTCAACTCTATGCACTATCTTGTATGGCCCATAGAATCATGGTTTTAGCTTCTCTCGCACCTCTCTTCTTGAGTTAGGATTACCAAGATGGGTCAGTAACTATAAGAAGACCAAATATCCAACATTGAATGATCTCTCAACTCTGTGCCTTTGTGCATATACCTTATGTTGATTTTTTTCTTTCTGTATGTTCACTTTGAGAGCCTTTAGAATGTCTTGGTTTTCCTATACCCAATCACGAATTTTAGGATCTTAGCTATCTAATAATACTAGGTCTACAAATGAGGATGCCTCATAACCATATATTGCTCAAAAGGAGTCATACCAATACTCATATGGTAGGTAGTATTGTAACAATATTCACCTATATGTAACCAATTTACCCATGCACATTGATGTCCTACAACATAGCTACGCAAGTATCCCTCTATCCACTTATTCACTATCTTAGTCTACCCATTAGTCTATGGATGATAGCTGATAATCGAGTGTTAGCCCCATACCTACAAGCCTAAAGATCTCCTGTCAAAATTTACTCATGAAAATATTATCCCTATTGCTGACAATACTCTTAGGCAACCCATGATGCCTAAAAATACCTGTGAAGAAAGTCTAAGCCACCTACGTTGCCTTATGCCCTGAAGGCATAGAAAGGAAATGGGCATATTTAGTCAACCGATCAACCACCACATATATGCAATCATGCCCATACATTGAGGGAAGACCTGTGATAAAATCCATGGATATACTCTCCCACTTTTGTTCCGGAATAGGCAGAGGTTGTAGAAGTCCTGCTGGGAAAGAGTGCTCTACCTTGGTTTGCTGACAAACCAAACACTCCCTGACATGGTTAAGGACATCGTCCTTTAACCCCTTCCATGTGAATCTCTCTCTGATGTACCTGTATGTCTTAAAATATCCTAGATGTCTAGCCAAGGGTGTATCATGCACTACTCGAAGGATCTTCTCCTTCATTTTGGACTCTGGTACAAGGAAAATTCTATCCTTGTAGTAGATGAGGTCGTCCACAACTCTGTATCGATCATCCTAAATAATGCCATCCATAATCTCACATGAAAACTAATTTTTGGAGTATTCAACAAGTATATGAGCCTTCCAATCAGCTGAAATCTCTGACATAAAGCAAATCATAGAATCAAAGCAAGGTCTCCTAGACAGTGCATCAGCCACCACATTATTCTTACCTTTCTTGTATTCTATGTCGAAATCAAAATCCTGTATCTTATTTACCCATCTCTGTTGGTGGTCATTGAGATCCTTTTGCTCCAAAATAACCTCAAGCTATTGTGATCCGTATGAACCACAAATTTTCTGCCCACTAAATATTGTCTAAATTTGACCAATGCATGCATAATGGCCAACATCTCCTTGTCATAAATTGAGAATCCTCTCTCTACTGGACTCAATTTATGACTCTCATAGGAAATAGGATGTCTATCCTATGTGAGCACTTCTCCAACACCCACTCCTGATGCATCGCACTCAGTACAAATTTCTGAGTGAAATATGGCAATGTAAGAATCGGCAAGAACTCATCACCCCCTTAAGGTGATAAAAAAATTGTGTTGAATTTGACCAAGCAAAAGCCCCCTTCTTGGTCAAGTCTATCAAGGTTGCAGTGAAGTGAGATAAGCTCTTCACAAACCTCCTATAATATGTTCATAGTCCCAAGAATCCTCTCAATTGTTTCAAATTCATAGGTGGTGGCTAATCCAAAATCACCTGAATCTTCTCCCTATCCACCTTGACTCTGCCTCCTCTGATCACATAGCCCAAATATAGCAGCTTTGTCATACCAAACTCGCACTTAGAAGCTTTTGCATAAAGTGAATTAGCTTCCAAAATTCCCAACACCTCATCAAGATGTTGAATGTGATCCTCCCACGTCCTACTGTAGACCAAAATGTCATCAAAGAAGACCAAAAAACTTCCACAAATGGCAGTTGAACACATGGTTCATGCAGGACTGAAATGTGGCCGGTGCATTAGAAAACCCAAATGGCATCACCAAAAACTCGAAGTGGCCATAGTGGCACTTGAAAGCTGTCTTATGCACATCCTCCTCTCTAACCTTGATTTGGTGATATCCAGATCGCAAGTCTATTTTGGAAAAATAGACTACTCCATGTAGCTCATCTAGTAGTTCATCAATCGTGGCACATGATTCTTATTTTTTATTGTCTTCTTATTCAATGCACGGTAATCTATGCACATTCACATGGTTCCATCCTTCTTCTTCACCAACACCATTGAAGAAGTAAAAGGACTAGAACTAGGTCTAATATGCCCCATGTCTAGAAGCTCATGTATAGTCCTCTCAATCTCATCCTTAAACCATTTGGGGTGACAGTAAGGAGTAGTAACCACTGGCTTGTTGTCCCCAAGCTCAATCACATGCTCAAACCCCCTGTCTGGTGGTACACCTAGAGGTATGTCCTAAAAAACTACACTATGCTTGTCCAATAGGCCTTGGACATCCACATGATACTTTAGATAGTCACTCCTTGTATTCTTGGTCAAAACCAAGCAATGAATGACCCAATCCACCTCATCATGCTGAAAGATCCTCTCCATCCTCTTAGTTGTGACTACCCTGGGTGCTCCTGTAGATAGACCCCTCAAGGTCACATTCCTGCCCTCGGACTTGAATTTCAGCTCCATCATTTGAAATTTAGTACGAAATTCACCAAGGGAGTGAACCCACTGAACTCCCAAAACTACGTTGGTCTCTCCAATGCCAAAAATATAGAAGTCATTAGTAGTGATGTAGTTTTCCATGGTGATGCTCAACCGTGGAACTTTACAGTGCATATCATAGACTCACCATTGGATACAACAACGTTGAAGCCCTCAAATTCCTCTATTTATAGCTTGCATCTCTCAACCAAGTATATATCAATAAAGTTGTGGGTAGCCCCACTATTAATAAGTACCACAACACACTACCCCTACATAACTCCCCTAACTCTGAATGCCTTGTACCTCGGGTACTAGGAAAAGTGGCTATAGTCTCCTCGGGAAAACCTCTTCCTCTTGCTCATCAATACAATCCAAAGCATCTTCATCTCTATCATTCATCTCCATTACTCTCTCTCTCTCCTCCTCAAACACCTCAATGAATTGGGCCTTGCCCTTTCCTATGTAATCATGTCCCGGGCCCATAGTGAATGGAAATCAAAAAGTTTCTTTCACCTCAACTCATCCCTAAGCTCTCGTGAAATAAATGAATTTCTAGCCATCTCCTTTCTTTATGGTGGCCCGTTCGATTGAAACCATCAGGTCTAGATGGGGGTCCTCTCTATTGAACTTGAGGTGGAAACCTCGACTTCAAAGTGGATAACTCTAAATATCAGGATCTCCTGATGGCATTATGTAGTGAAGAAGGATTGAATGCCTTCACAAACCCCCGTTATAAAAGTGAAGTCAACCTCACCTCGAAACATTAGTAACCATTACGATAACCACCGAAAATCTGCAATGTACCCATCTAAGGATCCTATCTCGTCTCAAATAAGACAACTCTATGAAGAATCTATCGGGATCCCACACTGTCAAACCTATCCACCTATGTCTTTGAAAAATGGACATAAGTGGTAATATGCATGTGTCCCTATGTGACAAGGCCATGATGCCACCAATCATGTGCATCTCCCTCAAGATGTAGGATTGAAAATTTTATTCCATCCTCTTTGCGCATGGGATTCAAGTCAAAGTAAGTTTTTAACTTATGAATCCATGATTGTGTGGTACACTTCTTGGATCCATCAAAGTGTGGAACTGAAATCTGCCCCAATCACCTCTGTAGCTCGGGAACATGAGGGTAGTGATCCCACTTGGGCCGGCTACTAATCTTCATCCTGTAATACTCCGGGAAAGGCATATTAGCTTTGAAACCTTCACTCAAGGATTCAAACTTCTCCCAACAAGTCTCCTCATCAACAATATCCCCTTGTTTCCCTAACAGTGTCACTTCTAGATCTTTTAGGAAAACTGGTTCATGTATGCTTAGCCATGTGTTTTGGGATGAAGGAGTGTGCTGCCCTGATATGCAATTTTCATCTATGTGAGTCCATAGCCCAGAATTATTGTTTTCACCTCTTTCCATATGGTTCCCAAGGCCACCCTATGATAATATCTCTATGAGTTACCTTAAGTAGAGGTTTGTAGTCTCTTGTTGTTTCACCATATTTATAAACATTTTCTTCATAAACTCCACATTCAATTGTTCCTTTGATTTTCCGTCTTTATCGACCATGTTTGGACCTTCTTTCTTAGGTGTATTCCTTTTAGAATAATCCTTCATACACTACCCAACAGGATGCAGGAAAGACCACTTTGATACCACTAAAATATCCCTTTTCTAGATTTATTTTATATTCAACATTTCCAACCAAATTTTCACAAATAACAATATGATGTTTATGACAACAATATATAGAAAAATATGACAACAAAGTACAGTTATGGCAACAAGGTATAAAATCATAAAATAACCAATATCTTCACTTTTATTGCAATTAAACTAACATGCATCAACATGCAATGACATGCAATAACAAGAAGTTTCCACTAATAAAATAGATGATCTCTCTTATTGAATATGGTTGTCTTCTCTTTTTGGACTTGAAACTGGATCAACAAGCCTTTGAAACTCTGAATTTGACAACCTGATCTGAATAAACTCCACAATAGCAAACTAGGGCTGGATCTTTCACCACCGAAGAGTGCTCTACTAGCTAGGGGTAGATCTTTCACTACCAAAGCTAGGGTTCCTATGGAATTTCACCTCCACAAGTAAGGAAAGGAAGTTGAAATCTCCAACATAAGATGGAAAAATGATCCCAGATTCTTTTTCCTCCCCAAAAACCACCTTTTATAAATTTTTCCATTATAAAAGTTCCCATAAAACCCTAATTCAATCCCCCTTGGAGATATTTCATGTTTTAATCATCACTTAAAGTGACGTTATTTACCCCAAGCCAAAAAAAAGGCCCACTTAAGTGACCCCAATGAAGAAATAGAACATTACCCTACCTTTTTCAATTAAGTCATCATAAAGTACATGCATAATGCCAAAACATAACATATAAGTGAAATGTAGGTGAAAACCATACCCAAAAACCATCTATGCCACTAGCCCCTTGGGTATGACCAAGACTAATATGGAAAACCAGTCGCTAGACCATGGAGGTAGGAATGGGGACATTATAGACTGCCCTTCCCAAAATTTTCTTGTCCTCAATCGAACATAAACTAGGGTGTTGTAAAATCTTCTCTCCCTCCCAAGTGACATCCTCTAGTGTTAAGTATTTCCACTATAGTATATATTATGTGATTACCCTATTTTGAAGCTTTCTTTATCTTACCTCAATAATAGATTCTTGTTCTAAGAAAAACTTCCCCTCATCATCCAATGGTGGTAAATCTATGGAAGGTGCAATATGTTGTCCAAGTGCCCTTTTAAGGCATGAAACATGGAAGACATTATGAATCTTACTGTTCTCTGGAAGCTCCAACTCATATGCTACTACCCCAACTCTGCACACTATCTTGTATGACCCATAGAATTATGGTTTTAGGTTCTCTACACCGCTTTTATTGAGTGAGGATTGTTAGTATGGCTACAACCATAAGAAGACCAAATCTCCAACCTCGAATGATCTCTCAACTTTGTGCTTGTCTACATATACCTTCTGTTGATTCTGCACTTTTTGTATGTTCTCCTTGAGATCCTTTAGAATGTCTTGGTTCTCCTATACCCAATCACGAGCTTTGGGAGATCGACTATCTAATAATACTAGGTCTACAAATGAGGATGCCTCATAACCATATAATGCTCGAAAAGGAGTCATACCAATACTCATCTGGTAGGTGGTATTGTAACAATATTCACCCATATGTAGCCATTTGACCCATGCATGCTGATGTCCTACAACATAGCTACGCAAGTAGCCCTCTATCCACTTGTTCACTATCTCAGTTTGCCCATTAGTCTATGGATGATAGCTGGTACTAGGTGTCAGCTCTATACCTACAAGCCTGAAGATCTCCTACCAGAATGTACTCATGAAAATCTTATCCCTATCGCTGACAATACTCTTAGGCAACCCATGATGCCTAAAAATACCTGTGAAGAAAGTCTGAGCCACCTGCGTTGCCTTATGCCCTGAAGGCATAGAAAGGAAATGGGAATAATTAGTCAATTAATCAACCACCACATATATGCAATTGTGCCCATACATTGAGGGGAGACCTATGATAAAATCCATTAATATAGATCCAAGGACCCAACCTACCTATATAGACCCATAGTATAGATCCATGGGCTTGAATTATCCTCTACATCTAGGTGGGTACTCACTAGATCACTATAGTGATATATATGGGGTGAATACATATGGATAGATAGGGTAGCCATATAGAACAAATAGTTTAGGAGGGGAATTTGGGACCCCCTAGAGATATGGGTCTATATAGGTTGACTATCTCTATTTAATCGAGAGATTCCACCCTATCTATAGAGAATAGATATGGTGACAACCTACTATTATATCACTCTACGAGAGATCATCATTACTAGCTATAGTTATTTATTCCTTTGTTGGTTGGGGCACTGCCATAGCCCCAAACTAGTTATAGGTGTTGGAGATATCCTAGCCGGATATAAATGATATAGATAATACAAAGCCCTTCTATATAGATGGGGAGAATACTTAGATATAGAGAATATTGAGATATAATAGAGAGTGGTCCCTCCCCTTATACCATATAGAGCTTTCATCGGAGGGGCTGAAGCCATATATACATAAGATATAGAGCCAAGATATATAGAATATCAAGCCCTTCTATATATGGGTGAGAATACCAAGATATAATAGAGAGGGCGGTAAAGATATTTCTCGAAGATATAGATTTAAAATATATAGAGAAACCACCTAAGATATAGATCGGCATATAGATAAGATAGTTAAGGTCCTCTATATATTAGGGAGGGGTTGGTCTTATAGTTCTATCTGCGGACTCACCCCGCTTTTGATAGTCCATTCCCTCTCTCTATATGGGGTTGAGGAACAATGACTATATAGGCCCCGCCTCGATCTAGGCTGGAGGGGGAGTAAAATATATATATCCCCTATAGAGATATAGGGCACCATCTCTTCTCTCTATGGTGACCCAACCCTACATACGAGAGGAGGGAGCTAGTTCCCTATCTATGTATGGGCTTAAGTCATATATCCTCATTCACCCTCTCTACTCTCTACATCCATCTAGATGGGGATAGGAATATAGATGGATGGGGTTGGACCACCTATCTAGATTGGTTTCCTATATATATGACCAACATGCCACACCGGGTGCAAATTATATAAACGCATGTAAATTCTCCCGAAAGGTCCTATATGGTATGGATTATACCGCGAGAAATATAGCTATATATAGTCGGGGTCGGGAAGTGAGATTATCTTGAATGAACCATAAAATAGCTTCCATCCCAACTAGATATTAAACAAACTATGGTATGGGGTATGGAATTTCCAACTCCCAACTAGGGGCCAAAAGAGGTATATAGTTCGTGTATGACCCATCTATCTATTTAGGGATTTGAGCCCAACCCAAAATTCTAGATAGGGGATTATGAAAATCGATCCACCTGCTAGCGGGTCCCCCTATCTCTCCTTTATCGCCCATTCAAGGGTTATCTAGTTGATCATCTATAGTAAGGCTAGTCCTATCTCGAGATGTATTCTTTTCTCATCTGGAGTTTTGGGTGGCCCTATCCCCACCCCTATTTAGAGAAATAGAAGAGAGGAGACTATATTTTCCTCCACCTATCCACCATTTATATAGTATATGGGGCTCTCCCTCTTCTACCCGCATTCGGATATTTCCCTTCGATCTATGTCTAATGATCTATGGATAGGGGTTTGGCATGGGAATGCTTCCTTTCCTCGGTATATGTTGAAGGGATGTCTCTATCCGTATATGTACTTTAATTGACTTGTCAATAATGCACAATGAAACCAACACAAAAAAACAAATATTGGTTGGTTGGTTGTTGAGAATATATATATGGCATGTGGCCTATTGACATTATAGATTCTAGAAATGGTGCCCCTCCCTCTTCCTCCGTGATTTGAGAATGTGACCTTGACCTAGATATAGATATAGGCCTAAAACCCTAACATGTGGCACATCGGCTAATAGATTCTAGATATGGTGCCCCTCCCTAGTAACTATAGTCTACATGTTTTTTTGGGTACCATATCTATATAGATCCATGTTGGTATATCAAGAATACCTTTCCCTATATCTCTATGGGGATCCCTACCCACTATCTCTTATCAATGGTCCCCCTCTCCCCCTCTGTATAGATATTATATGTAGAGTTCTTTTTATATGAGACTCTTTTTACATTTGAGCCACAATATTTTGTCAACCCACATGTCCCTTTGACAGATCAATTTCAAATAAAGAGAAAGAAGGAACCTTCTCAAACAAGCGTGCGCCCTCCACACATCACTTAGGTGCAGTTTTGAGGACAAAGCCCCAAGAAAGGCCCTCAAACAAGTGTACAACCTCCATGTGGAAGAGAAGAATCATCACTAACCAAAGGAGTGTAAGTTGGATGAATTAAAGGCAATTGTAAATATCACCGACAGGCAGTTGAGATCTTTCCCAAAAAATGAAATATTTTGTAAGGAAATTGAATGTTATCGGTGGAAGATCTGATTCTAGACATTGAAGTGAGAGCCAAGGGGATATATAAAGGAATTTTATGATCCATAATCAAAGGGGAGGAGATAGAAAATAAAACACACCAGAACTACAAAAAGGAATTCTAGGCTTAGTTATTGTATTTTCTAGCCTTAACAAGGCTCTTGTTGTAGAAGAAAGTTGTAATTTGTGTCGTATTGGCCTCATGTATTATTTTCTCTATGAATAAAGAGTTCTTGTTTATGCATTTTAGATTTCAATAGTTTGTGTCTTTCATCCTTTATTACTGGTAGTTTTTAGATTAATTTTGAAGATCTATCATGCTATATGCCCTTGGGTTTTCTATATGCATCTATCATCTACATGTTATTATGTTTTACACTTTCTCAACCTTTGATAATTCAAGATACTTCCAAAAATAGTAGATCATGCTAAACACTCTTCAACTATTTTAAATAGTTTCCCAAGAATCTATCTCTGTGTCTTTTAAATTAGTTTTGGTGCATCACCTTTGTTAGTTTTTGTACTTTGTTTCATTTTTCCTCTAACCCTTACCTCACACCATAGAGAAGAGCCAACTTCTTTAAAATCTAGAGGTTATCTTAGGGAGCATGTCCCACTTCCCTAAGGTATCCATGAATCTAATGGTTCATCCGTAAAGATAATCATCAACAGATTTTCTTAGGAACACTAAGTGGGATGAACAACTACACATCTGAAGACTCCATCATCGAAAATCTATTGATTTCAGCAAGTATTAAGTTTTGTCCTCTCTAGTTTATGAGATGAATGTGAACAAGAGCGAGAACAAGAGAAGAAGGTGTGTTTTAATACCTATAGTTATCTCTACCACACAATAGAAGAGGTAGACAGATTTAGAGGTCTCTGTCTCCTCCAACCAAAATCTCTCAACACCTCCACTAGGTAGGCCTTCTTACAATCAACTAGAATCCTCAAACCTATCTTAATGGCCCACCTCCAAGATCAACCTCCGAGATAGTTTGTTTCATGGAATCAAGGAGTATACTAATCTTACCAACACCCTTGGTGGTGTGGAATCTTATTCTGTTAACATGCTAAAATAACTACCAAAATTTAGTAGAGAAGACTTCAAAAATCTAGAGGAACACCTCGGACATAAGCAAAGATATGTGTAGACATTATATCGAGAACATGACGTTAACTTGTGGTTACTTATTACTTCCCTTAAAGGGAAGGCTCTTGATTGGTACCAGTCCCTAACCCCTAATTCTATCGGCACTTGGGACCAATGGGAAATGTCTTGGTATAAATATTCAACAAGAAAGGGGATAGATCCTCACTCCTACAACAGCTTATCAACATCAAGAAGGGTATTATGAATGATTTTAACACTAGATTTCACAAAACATGACAAAGGATTCCTTTCTAACAAGGCCTCCTTCAGGTATGGCTATTACTTTTTATTTAAAAGCTCCGAATTTAGATATTTATGTGATGATTCAATCATTAGAGGGGAGTCTTTACCACAAGCATATGATATTGTGATCCAAGCTGAGAATAATTTAATAGATGCCGTAAGCTTCCCCTAAGATGCCCCTTTGCCAATATACCCTAAAATAGCTCCCCTTCCACAAGCACAGTGTCGAGATCTACCCAAGCCCCTGCATTCCTATATAATTACCCATCCTCTCATCCGACACCTTATTCCCATTACAACATCATCATCTTCTTCTCCCGAGATGGAGGAAGTCAAAAATATCCTTAGAAACTTCTCTAAAAGATAGTAAATCTTAAGAGGAATCATAGAATGCTTACCTAAGACAAAATTATCAAAGCTATCAGGGTGGCAGACCTACCTATCCCTCACAACATCAAAATACCCAGAGAGGTTGCCATCCATCAATCATCTAACCAAATCATCTAGTTCCAACACCACTTCAGACCATCCCACCCAATAGCGGAAGGAAATGGTACCTAGGAAAAATAATTTGGCAGAAGATCCCAATGCATGGTGCTTCCCTTGTAATATTCCTCACATGCCAAGAGATTGTCCCCAAGGAAATTTATAGCAAAAGGTAGTTGAACAAAGAGCAAGGGAGGGCTATGATGTTAACACATCAGGACCTTACTAGTCTATGGGAGTCCAAAATGTAGCCTTTGTTGCATAGATTCAAGGGATGTCCCTAGAGCAGGAAAGAGATCGCACCAGAGCACACACTTTTCTCCTAGGTAGAAGGAGAGGAATTCATATTTACAAATGAGGTAGCTACTTCCAACCCAATTCAATTTAATTACAACACTCGCTTCAAAAAAAGATGATAGAGATGGTCACTCCTATCCCAAGTACGACTAGTAAGACACAAAAAGATCCTCCACCCATCACAATCTCACCACTGACGGTTGTAAAAGAAATCCCAAGGACCGTCCAGAATCAAGATGCCCTCCATCCTGTAGTTGAAGGAATAAAACACTAGTCATCATCCAAGACATCATTTCTCAAACCGATTAATGTGGTCCAACAACTCAAGAAAGTGCACAATCTAACACATCCTTGTGGGATCTTTTGGGAATTCTAGAGAAAAGGAGTTTCTCCAAGAAGCACTGAGATCAAATGATGACCCAAATTCCACCAGAAAGAGAAGGAACAGGTAAAAATGATTTGGGCCCCAATAGAGGTAGTGTTGTTAAATTAGAAGGGAGAAGTAAGTAAACCAAGGCCCAACCCATTTTTATGACTCTTATAATAGGTAGGAAATTATTGCATAACTCCATGATAGACTCTAGCAAAGCACTACGGTCATGCCCAAAGCAATTGCAGACATGCCTTGGGAATTGAATATGAGCCCTTAAAGAAAGGATTCATGCAACTAGATGGAAAATTAGTCCAAACCATAGGAGTTATCAAGGGGCTCCCATTGTAACTTTATTCTTGCCCGAACATAACCGTTCCATAGGATATAGTAGTAATTGATGTTCCACCAGTCTTCAAACTATGTCTCTCCCATGATTTCATAGCTAAGATAGGAGGCTACATGTCTCTTGATTGGTCCCATCTAATTTTCGGACCAAGTATGGGTCTAAGATGAAGGTATTATCAGAACCCCTTGCCAAGGAACATATAACAGACCAAGCGGTCTCAAGCTTTGAGGCTTCCCACACCATGATCACCTAAGAAGAGGAATCATATATAGAGGATGGAAACCTTCAAAGTGGAATTTATTTATCCAACCTTCCCCAACCAATCCTTCTTTGAAATTTGATTCAACTAGTTTGGGAACTTACATCATCTTCGATGAAGACTCCATGATTCCAAAGGTGGTAAAAGAAGAGGATAAAGAAAAGGGAACCCCATCAGGGATTCCTAGATATGGACCCTACATTTCATGGAGCTAAAATAAAAATGGCTCAGAGATAGATATGCTTGCTATCCCCAAGTGGAAAGAAGATACTCCAGGAATTTCGCTTCCAGTTCACCTACACTAGGAACAAAGCAGAGTATGAAGCCTTAGTACATGGCTTGGCCATGACACGAAAGGAAGGAATCAAACAATTGAGAGTCTTTGGCGACTCGGAGTTGGTAGTGACACAAGTAAGGAACACTTACGCCACCACAAAAAATCCAAGAATGAGGTCCTATCGACATAGGGTGTGGGATCTCATCAAATATTTTGAAGCCTTTAATATCAAGGTTATTCTTGAGACCAAAATATGGAGGCTGATAGGATGGCTCTAATCAGGTCGCACAATTCAACCCAATCTAGGATTTGATAGCAAACGAAAGTACCATAAAATTGATCATCCGCCCTTCTATACCTAATAACATCGATCATTGACAGGTTTTTAATAGTGACTAAAAGATTATACACTTCCTCCAGAATCCGACCAGTTTGTTTGAAACCAACTCCAACCCAAAATTGAAGAAGCTTATGGAGATCAGATTATTTAGTTGAAGATGAACAAACTTCTAAAAGGGTTAATAACACTAGAAATCATTTTTGATTCTAATGATGCTAATTCAGATCGAAGGAGGTTTGTAGTGGTAAAGGAGGATTACGTTGAGCTAGAAGTGACTAATGGGAGGAAGCTAAAGTTGGGAGATTAGTCACTCAAAGGGAAAGGGAAATACTTGTGGCTCTATGCCATAAGTATGAAAAAGTGATGGTTTGGATGTATGACAACCTACATGGTTACAATAAGGATATCATCCAACACACCATTGACCTTAAAGAAGGAACTAAGCCCATACGCTCGAAAGCAACAACCCATGAACCCAAAAATAGAATCCCTCATGGCCGAGGAACTGAGAAAACTCTTAGAGGCCAAAATAATCTTCCCTATCAAGCACACAACATGGGTCTCTAACCTAGTTCTGGTAAGGAAGAAAAATGTGAAATTCGGCTTTGTGTAGATTTTAGAGACCTAAATAGAGTGTCCCTAAAGGATCACTATCCCTTACCCTCCATGGAGTAGATATTACAAACAATTGCAAGCTCAAAAATATTCTCTCTGCTAGATGGTTTTTCAGGCTATAACTAGATATGGCTCATGGAAGGAGACCAACATAAGACCACTTTCACGAATAAAATGGGCCATACGTGAAAATGCCATTTGCTCAAAACATTGGAGTTGAATGCATTTGAGCACTATCAATAAGGTAATTTTTATATACCTAGATGATCTTATGGTGTTTACTAGACAACAGAGGATCATTTTGATGCCTTGAAGTTGTATTTGAGAAGTGTCAAGAATTCAAGATCTCCCTAAACCCAAGGAAATGTGTTTTTGGAGTACCCCAAGGAAAACTCCTGGGACACATTGTTTCAAAGGAAGGAATCTCTATTGATCTAAAAAGGTTTAAGCCATACTCGGACTCCCTTACTAGTAAATAAGAAAGTAGTCCAATCTTTCTTAGGAAAGATCAATTTTGTCAACAAGTTCATTTTAGACTTTTCTGGGACAATCCACCCGATCACACTAATGCTCAAGAAGGACCTTAACTTTAATGGCACTATTGAAGGCCATTAGGCCTTTAAGGTAATTAAAGGGGCTATCGCATCCACCCCGGTACTGAGAAACCCCTACTTCTCAAAGTATTTCATCATGTATGTATACGGGGTAAACATAGCATGGCATATGTGTTTACACAGAAAGGAGAGTCTCAAGGAGAGGAACATCTAGTTTCCTTCTTTTCAAAAACTCTTCATGACTATGAAACTAGGTATAACTTTGTAGAAAGACAAGATTATGCTTTAGTCAAGGGTCTAAAAAATTTAGGCAACTTGCCACTCATAGTAGAATCTAGGTTATGGTGGAACACTCTAGTGTCAAATAATATATAACGGAAGGTGAGATAATAGATAAAAGAGATAACTAGATCACTAAGATATTTAAATACAACATTGAGATAAAACCTAAAAGCTAGTACGGGGAAGGGGCCTATGCCAATATCTTATACAAGACCCCATGCCCTTGACTGAAGATGAGCTTGAAAAGATACTCTATGTCCAAGAAAGAAACTCTAATAGCTAGGTCTTGGATAGGATCCACTTCATGCAGACAGGGAAATACCCAAGCCATCTTCCCTAAAAAAGAGAAGGTACTATAGGAAACAGGGATCCAATTTCACCATGATTGATGATTTCCTTTTCAAAAGAAACTTTAATGGGATCCTACTAAGGTTCCTAGAGAATGAAGAAGCTGAAAGGGTCTTATGCAAGTTGCACCATGGGAGCTCAAGAGGCCATTTTCTACCCAAACCACAACTATAAAAATCCTACAAGCATGATACTTTTGGCCAAGCCTATTTGTTGACTATCAAGTAGAAACAAACAGATGTAAGGTTTGTCAAGTTTATATGGGCTTCTAGAGAAACACAACATTACCTCTTAACCCCATCCTAATTGAGGAACCATTTACACAATGGGGTCTAGACTTCATCGGTATGGTCAACCCAATTTCGTGATCTATAAAATCTTCAACTTTGGAATTATCGACATAAACACAATTAACACTATTGTTCTACTTTCTATAGAAAATGACAGAGATAGCTAGTGAATGAATTACGTTTATGCTTAGAATCCACATTTGCAAGAAAGGAAATAATTTAAGCTCATAAACACCAACCAATTTTATCTTGGAAACCTCCAAAGGAGGAAAAATAGTCAGGAAGGGAAATTTCTCTTTCTTCCCACTTTTATTGGCCAATTCAAAATAACAAGTAGAGAATTTATAATAAGTATGAAAGAGAAGTAGATAATATCTCACACTTCCTCCCAAATACTTTCTTGCTCTATCTCGAACACTCCTTTCTTCTAAAAACACAATTCTAGCACTAATAACTTCTTGCTCACTTGCTTTCATTCTTTGATGATCCTATTGTCTTCTACAAACATGTATTTATAGCCTCTCCCATGCACTGGAGAGTGGGAGAGGTCATGGAGGAGAAGAGATACAAACAACTGTCCAAATTATAGGTTATTTGTTTCATATTTTCATTTTCTATCTGAAAGAGCTAGGACTACCACCCAATGCAGATTGGTGGTCCTAGGACTGCTGCCCTAGTTGGGTGATGGTTTTAAAACCACCGCTTTGCATAGAGCGGCGGTCCTATTACTAAAAAGATAGAACCTCTGTGTTTAATTTTTCCTTCTTTGTGTTGACTATTTTGATGAAGTAGATTCATTTTGAATCCCTATGGATCACACCTCCCATCCTTAGGAGGATTTTGGCCCCAAAAAATCTTAGTGGGGGAGTAGATGAGGAAATAATTCCCTCACTTAATTTTTTGAGTACCATCGTGTCTGCGTTGGTGTCTTTCCTTTCACTCCAATCTTCCAAGACTCATGTGGACCTCTCATTGTCTCTCTGACCTTCAACCGCATCTCTACATCCTCTTCTAATTCACCTCGTGAGTCCAAGACACAATCCTCAATGGAAGGTAGAAACTATAGACCTTCATCTTCATCTAGCATGGATGGCTCATATAGATACAAGTTCTCACAGTTTACTACAGAGTACATCCTCATAAATGGTGGAAATTCAATCTAAAAGCATTTTCTCCAACCTACTCCAATATGGTGAAGGGCCCATATCTTAGTGGCTTGAGTTTCCATGTTTGGCCTTGTAATATCTCCTTTCTCAAGTAAATCCAAACTCTATCTCCAACATGTAGCTTATGTTCTCTCCTATGTTGATCATGCCTATCTTTGTACTTGGCTTGAGATTTCTCTAGATGTTCTTTGACTTTGAGATGGATTTGTTAGATCCTCTTAATGAATTTGTTTTCTCTAGTCACCTTTGTGTCTCGTGTCTCCACCTCATCTTGCTTCCCAACTACTATGTCCAATGTATTTATAGGTAGATATCCCAAGTATGCTTTGAATGGTGACTTCATACTAGATGTGTGTACTTCCTATTTATAGGAATTCTAAATGTAGGCTAAGGACTCATCCCATGTCCTTGGATATTTGTTGTTATACCCTCTAATCAACTATACCAAATTCTTGTTTACCACCTCTGTCTTTCCATCTATCTGTGGATGGAAAGTTGTGCTCTTATGTAACCTGGTATCTATCTTGTCCCACAAAGTAGTCCAAAACTTCCCCAAGAATCTAGAATCCCTGTCAGAAACAATAGACTTTGGCAAACAAAAATGCACCCATACATTAGCAAAGAAAAGATCTACTACCTCATGTGATTTTACTATCTTTTTACATGCCATAGGGATACACATCGTCTTCAATCTATCAAAGAACAACATATAGATAGTCATGACCATGTTTAGACACAAGTAATCCTCCTACAAAATCCATAGAAATGTCCTCCCATGAACGATTAGGTACTGGAAAAGGCATATACAAACCCTCCTTCCTAGGCTTAGGCTTGTTAGTACAAAAAAGTTTACATCCACATATAAATTTTGATACTTCTTGCATATTGGTCCAATACACGTACCTTTGCAAGTGAGCTAGGGTCTTACCAACACCAAAATGTCCCACTAATTTTGAGGTATGCACTTCCCTCATCAATAGAATTATTTCTTCTTTTGGCACCCAAAGCTTCCCCATCGGTAGAGTAGCCCATGTTTGAGATAACAATCTTCAATCTCTGTTCTTTTAGCCCCTTGGGAATGCAACTACTGATATGCCACCCCAAAGTCTTTGTCCTGGGAATATGCCTCTCTATAAGCTTCCTTTGTAAAGGGCTTGATCCAAGAGATAGTGGCCAAACAGAAAAATTCTCTTGTTTGGGTGGCCTATACAACATGTCTGCCACCAATTTTGTAATACCATTCTTGTATTTGATCACTAGATGGAACTCATTTGAAAGAACCCCATCCATTTGTAGTGTCTTGCCTATTGAAATTTAGACTGCTTACAAATCTTTGGAGAACTTGAGAACTTGCAAGACTTGATGTAAATGGGTTAGATGTTCTTCCCATGTGGCACTAAAAATTAGAATATCATCTAGATATACAATGACACATGAATCTATGAAATCTTGCAATACATCATTCATCAATCTCATAAATGTAGCGGGTGCATTGTATAACCCAAAAGGAAGTACTAACCATTCATACAAAACCTATTTTATTTTGAAGGCAGTCTTCCATATATCCTCCTCCTTCATTCTAACTTGGTGATAACCGGACTTGAGATCCAACTTTGTGAAGAATTTGACATGTTGAAGCTGGTCCAAGAGATCATCTATGCGGGAAGTGGATATCTATTCTTTATGGTGATCTTGTTCAAAGTGCAATAGTCGATGCACATTCTCCAAGAACCATCCTTCTTTGGCACCATCACAATAGGTGAACCACATGGTGAGGTGCTCAGACGTATCACCCTTGGTCTAGTAGTTCCTGGAGTTATTTCTTTACTTCAGTACTCTCAAGCAAGGATTGCCTATACAACCTAATGTTTGGTAGAGGGGACTCTGGCAATAGCTGAATCTCATGCTCTACTTCCCATTTTGGTGGTAACCCACTAGGAGCCTGAAAAAATTCCTGAAAGGACTAAATAATACTATCCAAATCATGCTTTCCCTAGTTATAAATCTCTGAAACTTCTACCCCATCTTTTTTATCTTTTAACAAAAGTAAACAAAACTGATTATGATTTTCCTGAATAAGTCATTTTTCTTGGTTAACACTCACCATAGCAACTTGTGTCTTATGTTGGTGTGCTCAGATGTTGTAGATGATCTCATCCTTGATCCATCGGTACCGGTTTTCCCTTCTCATAAATATAGCATCTTTGATATACAAGTAAGGACTCCTGAATACAACATCAAAAGCATCAAGTGGAATAATGTCAACTTCCAAAACATCAATATACTAGGAATTTATCCCAAAATTGACCTTACATCTTCTTGTTACCTGAATTTCAACACCCTTCTTCACCCAACCCAAAGGATAAGGGTGTGGATGCTCATAAGTATCAAGACCAATATTCTTTACAACTACTTCAGAAATCAAGTTAGACTAAGAACCGGTATCAACCAAAGCATTTACCTTAGTTCTCTTGATCTATATTTTGATTTGGAATAGTCTACTCATCTCCTCTTCCTGGATGTCCATGTTGGTGGCCATGCATCCAAGCCTTTCATCTACATCATATTCATCTTTTATTTCCACCTCCCCTTCTGTTCTTATAGCTGTCATGGACTTCTTTGAGTCCTTGGTTCGGTTTTGGATGCAACTTCCAACATGTAGCATCAGTATGACCATTAATATCATAGTTCTTGCAAAAATTCTTGGGATATTTACAAGTATTTAAAGTAGTGGCAGCTTGTTTACCTTTCCCTTTCCACTTACCCTTGTTACTTGTTTTCCCATACTCTTTTTCTACTAATTTTTCAACTACTTTGCTCTTAGCTCTTGCTTCCCATGTCTTCATTTCATCATCTATGTAGTATTATTACACACACACCTCGTTGAGATCTTTGGGCTTGGTGGAGATGAATTTTCTTCAAAGGTGAGTGTGAAGTCCTCCCAAGTACTTAGTCAGAATATCCTCATCCTTCAAGTCCATGTTTAGCAACATGGTCTACCTCCAAAACTCCGTAGTATAGTCCTACACACTTTGACCACTACCTTGTCTAAAATACTGCCATTTAATCATTTGGTCAGTCTTGTGGCTAATAGGATAGAAGTTATCTCTAAGTAATTCTTTAAATTCTTGCCAAGATTTCACAATAGGATGCTTCTTCTTTTCACAAGTGGTTAGATGGGTTTCCCACCAAACCAGAGCATGTCCCTCAATTTTGAGATGTGAAAAGGTGATCCTCTGTGCCTCAGTGACATTATGGATGCTAAAGTAGACTTCTAATTATTTTAACCATTTATCAAGCAACTCCGCATCTACTTGTCCTTCAAATATTTTAATACCAAATTTCATCTCAACTTTAAAAGGAGTATGATCGGATTTTACTTTTCTCTTGTGTTTGAATTCTCTTCTTCATGTTCTTCCCCATAACTTTCCTTATGATGGCTCCTTCCTATGCCAAACTTTTCAGCTAATCCCTGAACCACTAATTCCATGGAGTCTTGTTTGATAGAAGCTGTATTTTGTAAATCAGCAAGCTCTTCTTGCCTTCTAAACATCCTATCCATCATGGTCTCCAACATATTGATTCTACGGACCAAGTTCTCTTCCTCCATTTGTCCTTGAATTCTCTGTTTCCACTTCTTTGTAGAAATTTCTTGATCGCAAGGTAAATCCTCTTTACCTTTAGATCTTGTCACTATCATACAAATCCAAGAATGAATACCATAGTCCTAGATATTGTTAGCTCTGATACCAAAATGATCTGTAAACTCTTCAACTTTGGAATTATCCATAGAAACACAATTAACGTTGTTGTTCTACTTTCTATTAGAAAATGATAGAGATAGCTAGTGAATGAATTATGCTTATGCTTAGAATCCATAATTGTAGGAAAGGAAATAATTTAAGCTCATAAACATAACCAATTTTATCCTGAAACCTCCAGAGGAGGAAAAACCAGTCGGGAAGGGAAATTTCTCTTTCTTCCCACTTTTATTGGCCAATTCAAAATAACAAGTACAAAATTTATAATAAGTATGAAAGAGAAGTAGATAATATCTCACACTTCCTCCCAAATACTTGCTTTCTCTATCTCAACACTCCTTTCTTCTACAAAACACAATTCCAAAGACTAATAACTTCTTGCTCACTTGCTTTCATGCTTCGATGATCCTATTCTCTTCTACAAACATGTATTTATAGCCTCTCCCATGTCCTCCCATGCACTGGAGGATGGGAAAGGTCATGGAGGAGAAGAGATACAAAAACTTTCCAAATTATGGGATTTTTGTTTCATATATTTTTTTCTTTCCGAAAGATCCACAACCGCTTCTCTGGTTGGGCGGTGATTCTTTAACCACCACTTTGCACATCGGCGGTCCTATTACTAAAAAGAGAGAACCTCTATGTTTCATTTTTCCTTCTTTGTACTGAATTTTTTGATGAAGTGGATTCATTTTAGATCACTATGGATGACTTCAAGTTTCAGGAACAAATGGATCCTCACCGCAACAAATTACTTCACCTAATGGGTGGAAGCAGTCCCACTAAAAGAGGCCACCGAGAACGTGATCCTGGGACTCATATAGGATATCACTACCTACTTTGGACCCCGTCACTATTATATCAGATAATGCTAAGGCCATTTTGAGGGCCAAAGTATCTGACTTCACTATAAGGCATGGGATCTATTTGAAAAAATCCTCTAATTATTACCCACAAGGGAATGGTCTAGCAGAATCCATCAACAAAAATCTGAACAAGCTCATAAAAAGGATGGGAAATGAGCATAAGAGGTTGTGGCATGAACATGTCAAGAAAACCTTATGGGTTAATTGAATCACACATAAACAGATCTGAAATCCTTTCCATATGAGATAGTTTACGGGAAAAGCGTTGTGATGTTGATTTCCCTCGAAATCTGTGTGTTACAACTATTAACAAAAATTGAGATGGAGGAAAATTGCGGAAATTCAAGTAATACTTGTTAAGCTAGTAGAGCTCCAAGAGAAATAGGAGGCCACTCATAAAGCCATGATCAGCTACCAACAAGTGGTGAAAACTTGGTTTGATCAAAAGATGTTGGAGCCAGAATTCCAAGTTGGTACTATGGTTTTGTAATGGGATGCAAAGGTTGCCAAGCCTGAAAATCATGGAAAGTTTGACCCCTTATGGACATGACCCTTTAAAATCATCACATGCAAGAAACACAATGCTTTTGAACTTGAGACCATGGAAGGCGACCCCTTGGAAATTCTAGTAAATGGGATTCACTTAAAGCCTTTCCATTGAGTCTCTTTGTTTAAAGTGTTATATCATATGTATAGTTTTTTCTTTTCCTCTTTCTCTTTGCTTTTTTTTTCCTTTCTTGAGTGTCTTAGATACATGTCCCTTGCAGATCACCCTTACCTATTTTTAAAGTTTTGGAGGAAGTTCATCTTCTTAGTTCTCCTGAAATTAATGATCCAACGTATTTCTAAGATATTTTGGGAAAAAGATTGATAATTGATACAAAATCTCTTGGAAAATGTAAATTTTAACACTTAGGGTCATTAAATAAAAAGGGCCGTTATATGATGTGACTCTATAAATGCGTAAAAAATAATCTAGAAGTTAAGGAAGTAATTTAAGATCGTTGGGAGCGTCCAACAAATTCATTTCAAATGCTAGATTTTTCCAATCAGTTTCCGAGTTTTGAGTAAAAAGAATCAGAACCTTCTCCTAGTTCTAAAACTGCCATGGTGACTCCTAGCTCTCCACCACAAGCAAAGTATTATGTGGGGCATCCCGTGCCCCACACCCTCTTCAACCAAGTTTGAGGTTCCTTGATGGGGATTACGATTCAGTGACCCTTCTTTGGTTTCTGACTTTTCTAACCTTATTCTCAGCAAGAATCCCAAAGCTCTGAGAGAGGTAGGCTATGCCATATTTCTTAACCTAGGGAATTATGAGGCTTGTGGCTCAAGAATTTGGAGCAAAAATTTTCTCAACATATGATGCCTCTCGTGCACCCATACCAAGAGCTTATAGAGATGTGTGCAAACTATTTCGACACCGACACTAATGTCATCTAGGGTAGAAACATAAAGGTGGTAATCACACCTCAAGCTATTAGAGACAAGTTGGCTCTAGTTTATGACCCAACTACCAGTTTCTACAATATGGCTAAGATCCAAAGAGTTTGGGCTCAATACCAAAAAAATATTCATTTCTCAATAGGGAGTTAAGGTAAATAGATTCAGGCGGTTCAGGAATTGTAGGCTTCCCCATCCCCTTGAAGTCATTAATGGTAGATTCTCAAAATTCCTAATACATGCTAATATTCATTTTTGGCTAAGATTTGGAAAGGAATGTCCAG
Organism: Taxus wallichiana var. yunnanensis; assembly: GCA_018340775.1. Classification (NCBI taxonomy): domain Eukaryota; kingdom Viridiplantae; phylum Streptophyta; class Pinopsida; order Cupressales; family Taxaceae; genus Taxus; species Taxus wallichiana. The sequence continues at coordinate 756,725,492 of CM031242.1, read as the reverse complement.
GATTAACATAAGGCATCCTGTTTAGAATGATGTCTGTGAGGAAAGAGCAAGCATACTTGATTCGAATTCACCGAATTCACTTTGTAGTCCATTTGCGAGCAAGTGGCCATGTTTCCAAGAAAATCCACCTTCAGTATTCCTCATATTTGTTTCACCTTATTTTGTATCAGAATGCCTAGTACCTCATCCATTACATGACCCTAACACTATGGGATGTGGAGGTTGACCCCCAAAAGATCATTCTAATGTTTGCTTGGACTCATGTACTATCACGCTCATCGAGACTATATTATTTTTAACTCTTTTGCAGAGTCTCTCCTGCTCAAATTTGACTCAAAAGGGGTCAAAAATAGAATGAATAGCTCTGTCCAGTCCATCCTTGTAGATCCCTTACACCCTTGCGATTATTTTTTCGGGGTAGGGATTCAATGATTCGACCGCATGGTTTTTGTATGAATCCTTTATGATCTCGAGGGTCCTCACTTAATGGGTGGTAGGTCTAGAGATATCCAAGTAGCTGGTACTCCTAGATATTGAATTTATATCCATTCAAAAATGTAAGAAATTTTTGACCTCCCCTTGAGAAAGGGAGGAATTACTGTGATTAAAAGGAAGGTGGAGCATATGCTCACACAAAATTTGGCTTCCTATGGCTTCTCCCTAATTCAAGACTCGTGGAGGTATGACCTAGATGGGATGATGGCCTCGAATTTGGTTCGAACAAGGTTTTAGACTCCTGCAAGCATGAGTCCAGGAATTTTTTTGAAGACAAGCGGTCCCCTCGAGTAGAGTCACCCAACATGTTTGTTGACCTCAGCCACATTCCAATTCTAGAGTGGGATTCATTCCTTCCAGATGAAACAAGAATGATCCCACCCTCACCATGAAAAAAGGACTTAGAGTGGACCCTCGTGAAAAGACTAGATCATAGAAAAATTGAATTCTATTGGAAGTATAGGCAGGAGATCAGAAAAACCACCCTTAATTTTGAGGGCGTATCTAGTGATGAGCAATGGGAGGAGTTTTGGGATTCAAAGTAGAGAGTGAGTACATGGTGATAATCACCTCGAGTGGCCTATGAGATCAAATGTGGAATCCTCTGGGCCCTCCCAAAATTAATTTCTAGTACCACCATCACCCTCCACTTCTTAACAAGGTCCTTTGATTCGAGCACCCACGCTGTAAATCACATCATTTCCTTAGGGCGGGGAACCTTTAGAGGAATTGATGTTGAGCCCCTCGTGCAAAAATTTAAATTTGATCATGACCCCTACATCTCCTTCCCCTCTACCTCCTCGTGAGGCTCCCTTTTAATCCCCTCCTCCACTATAATTTTTCCCTTCAAGGGGTATCCCCTTATCAGTAACCCCATCTCAGACTCTCCCTCCACTTGGAGCCCATCTTTTGCCTCAACCTCCCTCCACCATCCCAAATTTCTCCCCCATATGGTGACATGCCCTTATTTGGCTTTGGTAACTTCACTACCTCAACCACAAGTCACAATTCCATATGGCTTGCCACTTTGGTTACCATTCATGGGTGGGGTTTTCCCTTCTCCCTCAGAGTTTTTGAGTCAAGATGAAACTGCCAAGGCATCCCTAGAAAGAAGAAGAGTGAAGAAAAAGAAGAAGGAAATGTCGAAAAAGTAACAAATAAGATGCACTCATTATATGACCATCAAATAATATCCTTGAGCATCACACGGTTAGTCCCCAATTATTAAAATCCATAGAATAAATGTAACCCAAAGACTATTCTATCAAAGCACTATCACGGTCAATGTCTCAAAATTCCGGCCTTAGGATAAGGTTGAATTAATGAATGAAACTACGGTTGTAGTCACAAAAGACTACCTTAAGCTCAACAATTAGCTCAAGAAGGAACAATCTATCATCCACGGGTAGAAGCCACTGTGGCCAACCAACAAGCTGAGATTAAAGGAAAGGGAAAGAGATCAAACAACTCCGTAAGGAATTGAAGGAAGCTCCATCACGAGAAGTCATTGTGGCTTCTCAGGCGAAAGCTAAGAATATGGAAGATAAACTTGCCATGTCTAAAGCCTCAGCCAATTCATTCTCACATGAGAAAGGAGCCCTCCAATAGGAGGTTGATTCAAGAAAGGAAGAGGTGGCTACAATCTAGGAAAAGCTATGCATTATAGACATAGAAAAGGGCAGCCTCTAGACAAGGTTGAAATCATCTAAGGATGTAGTCAAGGACTTGACCCATAAATTGGGAAACAACCCTAGAAATGGGAAATTATAACATTAGTGCAAGATCTATATGCCTCTTGTTGTGACCGAATTTCCACCACAAAAATGAATCTAGCCCCCACACTTGGATTTATATCTGATGCACAGGGGTTATGCTCAAATGTGGAAACCATAGCCTCCACCATTAGTAATGTTGTATCTACCAAGGTCCCTAAATCATTACTAATGATTCAGAAACTTTATGATTCTTCCGAATCCACCCTACAAGGTTCTAGAATCAAAAACATGTGGATGATTACTATGAAGATCAATGAGATCCTGAGCTATAACAAAGCATCCATAAAATGCCAGAATCTCTTGACCCAACTCCAATAGGGGATCAAAGAGCAAAAGTAGAGAATCAATGAATTGGTCTAATTAGGCTTCCCCTCCTCCTTCCCCAATGAAACTACAATAATATCAAAGGACAAAATATAACAACTCTTGATCGCTAAATGATAATACACGACTTTTTTTTTCAATCTTACAAAAATCTCTAACACCACCGAGGTGGAAGCCATCCTGAACCCAATCTTGTAGTTAGATTTACTGTTTACATGTAGTAGTGCAGAGTCTCTAAAATTTTTCTCACAAGGAGATAATCGACTTGGATCAAGATTTCTAGGCCTTGTAGTGAAGAACCTACCCTACAAAGGAAGAATGGCTCCATTATTCAACTACTTTGCAACAGATCTCGAGTGGAGTTTCGTAAGCCAAAATTTGATTTTTGAGGCTAGGGAATTGTTGGATTCTTCCATGACTGGCATGGAGTCCTTGGTGAGTCACCATAACTGTAGAGTTATTTTTGTATGGAACTCTTTTCTTGACCACCATCTTTTTCACCCCAGCCCTAGTTCTTTTTGTTTGTTTGAGCCTAAATTCGACTAAGTATGAAGTTGAATGTAGAAGATGTCCATGTGTCCCTTTGGCACACTTGGGGCATGAAGTGGAGAAAGGAATGTTCTCAAAATTACGCCACATCACCCACGTGTCTTAGGCTCGATAAAGTTACCTAGGTGGGTTGAAAATTCAAGGATATAGTAAAAATGCACAGGGTCTCCATGTGTCTCCTGAGCACAATTTAAAATAAAGAGAAATAAGGAACCTTCTCAAACAAGTGCATGCCCTCCATGTGTCACTTAGGTGAAATTTTGAGGAAAAATCCCCAAGAAATGACCTCAAACAAGTGTGTGACGTCCACATGATGGAGAAGAATCATCACTAACCAAAGGAGCACAAGTTGGATGATTTAAAGGTGATTATAAATATCACCAATAGGTAGTTGAGATCTCACCCAAAAAATTAAATATTTTGTAAGGATATTAAATGCTATCGGTGGAATATATTATTCCAGTCATTGAAGTAAGAGATAAGGGGATCTATAAAGGAATGTTCTGATCCATAATCAAGGGGGAGGAGATAGAAAATAAAACACACCAGAACTATGAAAAGGAATTCTAGAATTAGTTATTGTATTTGCTAGCCTTAGCAAGGATCTATTGTAGAAGAAAGTTGTAATCTATGCCGTATCAGCCTCATGTATTATTTTCTCTATGAATAAAGAGTTCTTGTTCTATGCATTTTAGCTTTCAATAGTTTGTGTCTTTCATCCTTTATTGCTGGTAGTTTTTAGATAAATTTTGAAGATCTATCATGCTATATGCCCTTGGGTTTTCTATATGCATCTATCATCTACATATTATTATGTTTTACACTTTCTTGACCTTTGATAATTCAAGATACTTACAAAATAGTAGATCATGCTAAACACTCTTTGTCTATTTTAAACAGTTTCCTAGAATCTATCTTTATTTCTTTTAAGATCTATTTTAGCACATCACCTTTGTTATTTTTGTACTTTGTTTCATTTTTCCTCTAACACTTACCTCACACCATAGAGAAGATCCAACTTCTTTAAACTCTAGAGGTTATCTTAGGGATCACATCCCACTTCCCTAAGGTATCCCATGAATTTGATGGTTCATCTGAAAATATAATCATCAACATTATCTTATCCATCTACAGAGTGAGATTCCTAGTTCTTTATATAGGGCTGGTGACAAGACTATATTTCATACGTGATATAACCGAATGATAAATTATATCATGTATAAAAATAATAGAATATATGGATGATGGATGGATGCCATATCATATATAGATAGGAGGACCCCCTCCATATAGAATAGAGAGTTGGAGGTACCGGTTAGTAGGCCTACTCTAGATGTTTGATTGGTCACATGAGAATAAAATTGTCTTGTCTTGGATAGAGTCGTCTTGAGAAGATATAGATATCAAGAATAAAATCATCTTGTCTTGGATATAATCGTATTAGGACCGATCACTCCTTATCCATATATAGGCCCGACCGATCACTCAATGAGATGACTAATGTTGTCATCTACATATAGGGATTTTCAAGATATAGTCAAGTGGCCCTCCTCAACACACACACACATATCATCCTTATATAACTAACCAACCAACATTGTTACAATAAACCTTGTGAATAGTCATATATATATAGGGCCAACCTCATTTACACAGGGGTGGGAACCTATATGTAAATAGATCCCCCCATAGAGTTCAAATTATAGATGAATGGGTCGTGCCTATCTATATATGGCAGTCATGTCCACGATATTTATGTATGATCAATGCCATATATTCCTGGCTCCTATAGAGAGATAGGGGACCCTATCCTAAACATACATCTAGAACACTATATAGCCTATCACTCAATCCCCCTTTTCTATCTATTTGGAGGGGGGTGAACTAGGAACCTATGTTCTATGATAGATAGGTATAGGGGATCTCCCCTATATAGATATATGGATCTCTCAATAAAAACTACCATCCATATCTATTCCATGTCTATTCCCACCTAGGTGAAGGTTGAGAATATTCTAGATATGGTCGTAAGCCTAACTAGATCTATATGCAAAAGTGACATATATATATATATACACACACACACACACAAAATAAAAAATAAAAATAAATAAATAAATAAAATCACCGTATATCTATATAGATAGGGGTTGGGATGACATACATAGCTTAATGTATCTATCTAGTGGACTACCTCTAGCTTTATTTGGTGAGGAGATGAGGGTTCATTAAAATAGATATCAATTTGGTTCCCTATCTATATATGGTGATCTCACTACCTATCTATCAATCACTGCCCTCTATATAGATATGGGGTTGATCGGATAGTGAGATAGTTCAAGGTAGGGGTAGGGCACCCCATATCTAGATAGGCATTTCCCCGAGAAGTTGAGTTGTTTCCCCTATATATGGTGAGTATAGGAATTGTGGATTGCACTATCGAGATATCTAATCAATGCCCGTAAGGGAGCCACGACTATATGTCCGGTCTTGAGCCTAACTATTTCCAGTCCACGGGAGGAGGGGGACTGACTATCTACTATATAATATGTGTTAGAAAGTGGAACACTTTGAGAGGGGGTGAATTAATGTTCAATTCAACTTTTCAAACCAATTAAATCAATTAATCAAACTGAAAATAATTCAAAAAGAGAAACCATCATCACACATACACAAGAGACAAGTATTTTTAAGTGGGAAACCCAAATTGGGAGAAAACCCACTAAACCAGTGCACTATATGGAAAAAGGTTACAAATATTTGTTGAGCTACAACTCAAATTTTGAGGCTACAACCTCAATATCCACTCAAGCTACAAATTGGTGTAGGAAGAAACAACTTCCTAGATGATTTAGTCAGCTACCACTTTGACCTTCTGCAAGTTGCCACCTATAAGGAAGCAAAAATCCCTAGTACAACTAAGCTACAACTTATCTTGAACAACAAAGAGATGATTACTCTTGAGTTTTACGATTTGAACATCCGATGATGATCATAAATAAGAAAATCATCGTTCATTCCTTCAATCATTTCATTTTGCTCTTGTCATCATGTTTTTGATGCATTCACTTGTCCTATAACCCCTAAAATTCATTGTTATTCAGTCTTTTGAATAATTGTTTTCTCCGACAAGACTCTTCCTTGCATTGTTCTTCTATCTTCTCGCTATATGCAAATTTTCAGCTAGTTCATAGAAGGAGTTAACACTTATCTATTTTCCCTAATTTCCCTTCATACTTCTTAACAATTTCATTCAATTTATTTTACACTCTTGCCACTAGTATATCTTTAAAATTATTTCACACAAGACTCGTATATCTGGTTTTACTCACACTTCACATCTCTCTGTTGTGTCTTCATGCACACTCTACTTTCAAGTATCTATACCTTCTTTGTTTTTCTCGGTTCGCATCCCTATATTTCAGTTAGAAATTTTGAATTCACCCAGTCTATATAACTTCTTTTACAATTTATTGTAACTCCTTTCAGACCCTTTGAATTCACATCACATGTCAACTTTTTAACATGCCTTTGACAACTTGAAAACCATTGACTCTTGAACTACTCCTTCGATCTTGTGCCAAATTCAAGAAGTGGTGGTTGATATTCTTATTTATTTTAGGAACTAATGAGTTTCATTTTATTCAAAACAAATTTTCTACCCTTTGATTACCACTAACCCTTGGTGTTCAACCTTTACCTCTATTAGAAACTTGATCAATACCCATTTTAGCTTTTCATTTGAGCTAACTATGCTTCTAAGACATGTTCATGTGATTATTAGCATTTCAAAAGAGTCATAAAATCCTAGTCCAACACCTTATATTATTAAGCAATAATTTGATCAACAAGACACTACTATGTATGTAATCGCGTAAGTCCATATTTCCTTGTCCCAAGAAAATTTTGAACTCCGAAAGAATGGACCTTGTTCTAAAACTTTCATGACTTTATTTTTCTAGATATCTACTCATGAATTCTTGCAAATCTCTAGAAAGCTTGGAGGAAGGAATACACTATTGAAATAGAGTCATTACCTTCACATTTTACAATGTTTAACACTAATACTCTCACTTTTTGAAAAAATATTTACTTGTTGAAGAGAATGAATCCTTTAAAAACACCAAGAAGGTTCTCTATAATTTATTTACCTCCCTTAGATCAAGATTTAATCCATGATTTGATTTGAACAACACTAGTTTTATGAAACCGTGAAGGAAATTTTGCTTTACCAGGTCCTAAGCACGAATAGTGAACTTTCTTCTAGAAACTACTCTTTGCACACTCCAACAATTTATGTGATTCTTTTTACAAACCATTATGAGACCATTCAAAGATATATGTCCAAGATTTTAAGTGGTTTGGTTGGATAACAAAGAAGATTCAAGAAAATGTTTCTCCAAGAAACCCTACTCCAAGGTTGTGAATCGTATAAAGCCTTAGAGAAGATAAAAAGGATATCTTCTTGCAGTGTCTATAAAAATGAATGAATTAGATTCTAAAAGGACTTAAAAAATTTATCCATCATCCTCCAGTGTTAGAAGATAATGCAAAATCCTTAATTGGTCCCATCTTGACAAGAAAACCAATTGCGGTAATGTAGAGGATTAGTGCGGGTTTATTAGAACACAAGAAAAAGTTTTGAAGGCTTGAATGGTATATCTATTTCATTCTAAGGAGGAACTAGATGGCCATTAGACTCCTTCCTTGTATCATTTGCATTAAAAATTCCACAAACCGCCCCCAACATTGCAAAACAACACATAGTTGAACAAGTTACCCGATTTTCCTTGTGTTCATAAATTAGGTTGACATAATTGTGATTTTTATTCTTCCTTGTTTGATAAATTCTTTGAATAACTAGAATGAGACTTTGAAAATATCCTTTTCATTAATTTCAATGACCTAAACATGTGATTACCACTTTTGAGAGAAAGTCTTGACAACTCATACCTAGGAACAATTTGAGCATAACACTAAGAGCTTTGTCAATGAATAGATGGACCACCACATTTTAGATTTTACTCAAAATATCCATAAAAGAAATGATACAAGATGTCTAAATCAATCCATGGCTAGGACCTGAATCGATCCATGCCTAAACCAACCTAACTCGATCCATGCCTAAATTAACCTAACTCCATCCATGCCTATGACCTGACTCCATCCATGCCTATGATCTGACTCTATCATGACTAACTTACCTTATTTCCATCACATGTACAATATCATTATCGAAAGTACATATACACATCATGTCATAAACATCATCATCACCATATCTAAATATATAAATATCTCCAATATATAATGTCTCTAATACAAATGTCTCAAGATCATCGGCGCACAAGATGATATCATATACAAAACATCATCGGTACAAAGGCCTATATCATATAACAAAACATCATCGACACGTAGGCTGGTATCATATATAAAAATTCATCAACATGTGGGCTGGTCCATATCACAGATAATCCCTATACTATCCAAAATGGTGATATCCCTCACTTGTCCCTCGAATCTCTGTGTCAGTATCTCTCAACTCCTCTGCTACTCCTGTGTGGTGCCCCCCACCTGCCTCACTACCTACTATGGGCCTCGATCTAGCAGTTGATGGCCCCTCACCTGATCTAGCCTCTGTACACTTGTGGCCTCACCACCGATCCTACCTCTCTGCAGGCTCATCAGCTCCATGTGTTTTCCATAATATGAGTGCGGGGATCGGGTCCTCTCACTCAAGGCCTGTTGTGCTCGGTACTCTGCATATGAAGGGATATATATCCTTGCTGCTACCAAATGATCCTCATAATACCTTGCCTCACCTAGGGTGTCCCTGAATCTCACTGTGGGAATCATCGAGAAGGTTCCATGGGTCTCACCGCAATTTTTGTCCTCGACATGTCAATAAGGGTCTTTGACCCTATACCTGTACTATACCATGAGATCATGTCCCCGAGCCTATCTTGCTTCTGTGTCAATGTCGGTGTCTGCATAGCACTCTAGGCCTGTAAGGCCACAATATATGCATGTGCAGTGGCCAACTAACCTTGTAACCCTATCACCTATGCTTGTAGGGTGGCCACTTACTCACATCTTCAGCCCCACCCTATGTGGGTACCTGCCCCTGTAATGTTATGACCTAGGCATGAAGGGCCACTACCTATGCCTGGAATGTGGCCACCTCTACTTGTGACCCCGTCAATTGTCCCTGTAAACCTATAACCTAGCCTGTAACATGTCCCTCTGGATTGTGAGGGTGGCCATGTCTAGCTATCCTAGTCTAGGTAGTGCTACTCACAGTTGAGCTATGCACCATAGTTTGTATCTATCAGTGCACCCAACATCATCAATGTGTTAGTCCACTGGTGCCTCCTCCTACCTTGTTGGCATAGTAGGTCGTGGAGGGGACATCGACCTCTCCATGTCATCCCTCCTGTATTGTGGGAAGGGAGGAGGTACATCCTACACTAGCCCAAACTATCGTCTGACCCTATCTATGGGTATCATCTCATGCTCTCCCGCGTGGCGCCCCTCTATCCATCAAACTAGCTTGCACTAGTCTAACTCCATAGCCATCCACCCATATGATGGAAAACCCACATAGGGCCTCCAAATAATGTACACGCTGGACAACCCCTCCAAAGAACACACATAATAGGCTACATCATGTGTAGCCCCGGAAGATCTATGCGCTCTAAGTAATCGGCACCCAACACCAGTAACCCACTTGAACAAAACTTGGCTCAAATAAATTAACCCAAGGCATACCTAGTGGCCTCACACATACAATTTACTTATATGCCCAATAGTGGAGAAGAAAGGTGTAGCATAGGATGAATCACCATAATCTCTTGTATAATCATTATCCAAAGTTCACCCCGAGGGTAAATTTCGATAACATGCATCGAGTTTTCAGTTCCAAGCAAGTAGATTGATTCGGAACAATTGTGAAAATTGGGTAAGTCCTAGTCCTCACAGCCGCCTTTGAGGGCGTTTGGTTGTGAATCGGCGAAAGGCCACCGGCGGCGATCTGCGGGCAAAGGAACGTCCGAGGCCATCGGGATGCGTGGGACGCGAAAGCCGGTTCGGCCAAGGAGAAGAAAATCGACTAAGCGCTCTGCTGGGACATTGGGGACATGAAGGCGTGAAGGGTGTGAACCGCCCGGTTCGGCTGAAAAGGAGAAATTTCACACTTGGGAAGCATTTGGGACATTTGGGGCTGTGAGGATGTGAAAAGGTGAAGCGCGAGAGCAAAGGAAGCCCATTTCGTGTGGTTGGAAGAATTTGTCCCCATACAGGCCCGGGAGCAGTTGGAACAAATGGACGCGAAGGGCCGCGAACCGCCCATTTCGGCGGAAGGGGTTTTGTCCTTCAAAGCAGGACATTGGGACATCTGGGACAAATGGACATGGTGGACAAGAAAAGCGGCGGGACCGAATACTAATCAAATCACGACACGTGTCACGAGGGAGAAAGTCCAGAAGTCAAAGGGCGAGGTTTCAAGCACTGACCCGAACCAATGAAATAGTGCCACGTGTCCAAGTTTAAGGGCCCACAAGGAAATTTCAAAGGAAGCCCATGGAAAGGTGGAGGAGAGAGAATTGGTCAGTGAATCAAAGCCTACCATGTGTCATCTAAGTGGTAGAGCGCGGGGAAAGTTCAAATATTTTTCCCGCCTACCAGTTTTTTTGTGTTTTTTCCCTAAATCTTCAGATCATCATATCTTTCGATCCAGAGCTCGGATTTGCAAGTTCTTTATATCAACGAAAAGCTGTTGAAATTCTCTACATGATTTCGGGTCAATCTTGCATTTTGGTTCAGTTTGGAGAGAGAAAATTGAGAAAATCTCTCGACGCATGGTAATGCCGAAGTGACACTTCAACAACTAGCTTTAATGCGGCGAGACGAGTTCGCCACTTCGTAAAACAACCCGCCATTTTGCTAGGATCCACCACTTCTGCCATAATGAGATGATTTAAAATATGACCTAGAAGTGGTTGGGGCAGATTCTGAATTTCCTCTCTTTTCCCTCTCTCATTCTTCCTATATATTGTAAAGAGGAGCTTCTTTCAAAAGGTCGAACATTTTTCTGTTTTGCTCTTCCCTTCTTCTCCTATCAAGTGAATTTGTGGAGTTCGAACCTCTCATTTGAAACTATAATACAACTCTGCCTCTTGGCATTCTATAGTGCATTGTATCAATCTTTGGAGCAAGTAATACATGTCATGGATGATTCTCAACCCTCTCTGTGTTCATTTTTGCATCCTCTGGTCTTTCACTTTGCAAGTTTTGTTATCATGCATGATCTTATATCACATTTGAATGATCTGTGTTTCTGGCAAGATAGGTTGTTCTTCATTCCTCGGTGCATCACCTCTATTAGCTTAGATTTATTTTTATGCATCTTCTTACCCTGTCTCCTTGGCAGATTAGATTAGGTTTCGAGCAAACCCTCTGCATATTTCGTGTGCATCTGAACAGAGGAATAGGAACCAGCCTTCTCTGGAGAATCCTTTCTCACTTTTCAAGTCCCACACTTGGAGAAAGGATTCAATGTTATGCAATCACACTGGATGATAGTATGGTCAACCTAGAAACCTGACCAGCATCCAGGGGTGCTGTGATTTTGCACTAATAGTTTTGGCATGCCCGGTGGGACCAGAGGTCTCATTTTTATTGCAGCAGGGTTGATGTGCATCTGCTGCACATTTTCTTTCTTAAAAAGAGCTATTATTTGCATATCTAGCGACTCCAAGGGGAAGAATCAACTGGTTCCAAGTGCGGCCTGAAAACTCATGAGAAGAATCACCACAAGGTCAAGAGTTGGAGAAGAAGAAGTGTTGTTTGAATACCTGCAATTATCTCCAAGAAGAAGGCAAAGAGGAAGAAGGATTCAAAGGTCTCCATCTCCACCAAACAGAACTCTCTCAACTCCTCCACCTGGTAGGCCTTTCATTCAGTCAACAAGGGTTTTAAGACCAATCGAATGGCTCGAGAACAACCCCTACGTCAACTTCACGGTAGCGAGCCCACTTGCTCTCAACGCACAACATCCAGTTCCTATTGCAGCCTTGAAGAACATTCCCTACTTCACTTGGAGAAAATCGGACTACTCCAGTGATCATGTTAAAGATATTGCTAACCTTTGTGTAATTCATGAAATCAATGAAATGCAAGTGGTACATCAAGTTCTTGGCATCTTCCTTTAAGGGTAAAGCATTACAATGGTTTAGGAGCCTTGGAGCTGGTTCTATCACAAATTGGAATCAGCTGTGTATAGCACTTCACGAGTAATTTGGAGAGAAGGGAGACAACTTGTCTCTTTTGGAGCAGTGACAACTATCAAGAGAGCTCCCAATGAGCGGTGACCGATTTCAACTTGATTTCAAAAGACTTGGGAGAGGAATTCCGGTGGCGAGTCGGGCCAACAACAGAAGGTGCTTTTCTATACTATCTCAAAGCTTTAAATTCTGATATTTCTATGTTGATTCAGTCCATGGGAGGCATAACTATCCCTATGGCTTATAGCATTGCCATTAGGGCTGAAAATTGTTTGATTCAAGTGGAAACTTGCCCCTAGGCCTCCCATGCCATTGTTTCCAAGTTTAGAGATCCAAACACTAGTCAAGCACCTAATTTGACTCCTTCTCCCATTCTAGAAATCGAGTTCAAATGAAGCTTCCACTTCATCTCCAAGTGCCCCAAATGAGCTTGAGAGGTCATGAAGCAATTGCAAAACCTAGGCAATGAGCTAGTTACTCTCGAGAGGTAACAAGCCCAAGGTTTCGAGACCTTCTTATCAACCCCAAGCTCAACCTAATAGGCAGCCATACCAACCACAAAGACCACCTAATCCAGGCTGCAAATATGAATCAAACAAGGCCTCCTGCCCGATAGACCATTCCAGCCTTATAATCCAAATGTCATATCTGCCTCTAAAGCATTAGTGCCAACACAGAACAACATTGCTCAGGAATATGATTGGTGCTTTCCATGCAACGAGCCTCATAACCAATCCATGTGTTTCAATGGTGCCCTCAATCAAGCATTGATGGTGACAACTACTGGTGTGGAGGGTGAGGGCAGTCAAGGAAACAATCAACAACAAGAAACATTCCAACAACAATCAGCCCCAAATGACACCACATTGGTGAACTGGCAAGCAGAGGATTTCTGTGGCATGAATCAAGTGGTTTCTCAAGGTGTTGCAGCCAACACAAGGTCAAAAAGGAGAAATTTGGGTGAGGAGCAGCCACTAGCTCCAACCAGCCCACAACCTTCTATGACTCCAGAAATGATTGGCAAGCAAAGTCCCATTTCAAATGCACAAGGGCAGCCAAGAACAGCCCCTAGGCCAACTCAAATGCCAGTTGTTGCTGCCCACGTACAAGGAGTAAATGTGCAAACCAAGGGACAGCAGAGAGATCCTTCATCACCATTCAGTATCATTGATCAGATGAAGAAGACAAACGTCAATATATCTATGTGGGAATCCCTATCCATCCCAGGCCAAAGAGATCTGCTGCAAGCTGCCATGAAGGATTGGCCAACTTCAAATCAGCAGGTTCAGATGCAAGACAAAGTGCTTACAAATGCTGCCCAGCCTGAAGGAAGTCATGGAGCACAACAAGGTAAAATGTTGAAGCCCCCCCCTTTCTATGTTTCGTTAATCATTGGAAATCAGCTAGTACATAATTACATGATAGACTCCAGGGCAAGTAGCTCAGTAATGCCTAAACAGATAGCTGATCAGCTAGGGCTCCAGTATGAAATAACATCTAAAGGGGTAGTGCAGCTAGATGGGACAGCAATAGCAACAGTTGGAGTGATTAGAAATTTGAGTCTTACCTTGCATGCATGTCCAAATTTTTGTTTTTTACAAATGTATCGAGTCATAGACCTTCCACCACTCTTTGCATTGTGCTTGTCAAGAGACTTCACTGCTAAAATTGGAGGCTATCTTTCGGCGGATTGGTCTCACATCTTTGTTTAGAACAAGGTATGGAACTAAGGCTACAATTAGATCTGAACCTATTGCAAACTTCCATATTGAGCCTTACACTCCAAGTCAGATTAATGCCAATTGCTCAGCATTTGATCAAGAAGATCACCCTAGCAGCAGATAGGGCCGACACCAAGGTTGGAAGTATCCGGTTTGACTCTTGATGAATGGGCAAACAAGGTGCATGCTTTTGATCCTTATCAAAAGTAGAAGAATTTGAGCTAGGGGTTTATTGTTTACATGAAGAGGATCAACCTCTCCCGGCATCACCAAGCTAGATCATAAGGACAAGAATGAAGTATGGCATTGTTCTTTGATGGATCAAGGAGTAGAAAGGGTGCGGGAGGAGGAGCTATGCTCGTTTCACCACAAGGTATAAGGTATTACTTAGCCTTCCATTTCCAGTTTTCCTGTTCAAATAACACTGCTGAATATGAAGCCTTGGTGCAAGGGATACATTGGGCAATCAAGAAGAAAATAAAGAACTTGCAAGTCTTTGGTGACAGTGAACTAATCGTCAATCAAGTCAGGGGACAACATGCTACAAAGAATGAACTACTAAAGAACTACAAGAATAGGGTATGGGACCTCGTTGAGGATTTCGAAGCTTTCAATATCACGTCCATACCTAGGAAGAAAAATGAAGCCACGAATAGGCTCGCAGCTGTTGGAGCAATGTTTGATGTGGTTGACAACATCAAAAGGGAAAAAACACAGCCACATGTCCATGTGATTGTGAGGCCAGCAGTTCCAGATAATAACACCAGCTGGCAGGTGTTTGAGAACGATCAACAGATCGTCAATTTCTTACAAGAAGAGGCTGAATTCTCAGCTAGGAATCAGGACAAATTAGAGCAGCAGTATGGGGATCAAGTAGTGCAGCTGCGGACAAACAAGCTTCCTAGGGGTTTAGTAACATTGGAGTCTATCTTCAACCCTAATGACCAGTTCCGTAAGGAAAAGGCTAACATACAGGTCAAAAGAGAAGATTCAGAGCCAATTCCGTTGGGGAAAACAAAACACTTCAAATTGGCAAGGTAGCCACTGAACAGGAGAAATCAGATTTCATACAACTTTGCCAAGAATTTCCAGATGTCTTCGCTTGGAGCTATGAAGACTTGAAAGGTTTCAATCCCAACCTAGCTCAGCATACCATAGAATTGGATCCAGATGCTAAGCCCATCAGGCAGAAGCAGAGACCAGTCAACCCTCACATTGAGCCTCTAATGAAGAAAGAGCTAAATAAGCTAATAGAAGCAAGCATTATATTCCCGATCAAGCACTCAAGCTGGGTCACAAACTTGGTTCCGGTCAGGAAGAAGAGCGGAGAAATCAGGTTGTGTGTAGATTTCCGAGACCTAAACAGGGCATCTCTCAAAGACCATTACCCACTTCCTTCAATGGAACAAATATTGCAGGTAGTATCCGGTTCGGAGAGATTCTCTCTCCTAGATGGCTACTCAGGGTATAATCAGGTAATGGTGAAGGAAGATGACCAGTTCAAGATGGCTTTCACCACCAAATGGGGACCTATGCCTACTGAAGATGCCATTTGGGCTATCAAATGTTGGAGCCACTTTCCAAATGGCAATGGATATGGCATTCAAGGGGTTGATCAATAAAATAGTTTTGATATACCTTGATGACATCACTGTATTCTCCAAAAATGCAGTGGATCACCTCTTTCATCTGAGGCAGGTATTTCAGAGGTGTAGAAGATTTGGGGTATCATTGAATCCCAAAAAATGCATATTCTTGGCTCATGAGGGAAAACTTCTTGGCCATATTGTTTCAAAGGAGGGATTGATGATTGACCCAGAAAGAGTTGAAGCAATTCGAGCGTTGCCATTGCCAAGTCATAAGAAGGCTCTTCAAAGCTTCTTAGGAAGGATCAATTTTGTCCGCAAGTTTGTTCCAAACTTTGCAGCTCTCGTAAAGCCAATAACACTGATGTTGAAGAAGAGCATGGCATTTAAGTGGACATCTGAAGGCAAGGCAAGTTTTGAGGCAATAAAAGAGGCTATATCTCAAGCTCCAACTCTCGTCAATCCAAACTTCTCCAAGGATTTCATGCTATACGCCTTTGGTGGTGGAGATACAATTTCTGCAATCTTGGCACAACAAAACAAAGAAGGATTAGAACAACCAGTTGCTTTCTTCAGTCAAGGCTTGGAGGAATACGAAACTAGGTACTCTTTCATTGAAAAGCATGTACTTGCAGTGATCAAGAGTTTAAAGAAATTCAAGCACCTAGTCTCAAACAACAAAATCCAATTATTGGTCTCTCATGCGGGAGTCAGGGACTTCCTTCTAAACAAGGATCTGAATGAGAAATGTGCAGGATGGATAACTCGTGTCATGGAATATGACATCGAGATCAAGGTCACCAAACTAGTACGTGGGAAGGGACTATGCGAACAACTAGCCTTGAGTCAACAAGTTGAAGCAGGTAATGAAGAAGATGTTGTCTTGGTACTACAGGATGGTCAAGAACAGGAAAATGATAATGTGCCCACTCCCTGTTGGACTCAGAGTATGATACACTTCCTACAGACAGGCCTATGCCCTCCAGAAATGAGCAAAGCGAAGAGGAGATACTTCAGGTTGCAGGCTGTTCCATATGCCATTGTTGATGGAGTTTTGTTCAAGAAAGATGTGAATGGAGTCTTCTGAGATGCATTAGCACAAATCAGATTCAAAGGGTGTTGGAAGAGTTTCATGGTGGACCAGCTGGTGGTCATTTTGCACCAAGAGTGACAGCTCTAAAAATCATGAAGGCTGGTTATTATTGGCCTAAAATCTTGAGTGATTGCTATGCATGGATCGAGAGGTGTAAGAATTGTGCATTCTTCACAGGAAAAGAAAGACTTGCTGCCCTTCCATTACATCCAATCTCAGTTGACCAGCCATTCATGCAATGGGGTTTGGACTTCATTGGAGTCATTAATCCCAATTTAAGCCAAGGGCACAAATGGATTTTGTGACCCACGGACTACTTCACCGGATGGATGAAGCGTAGCACTCAAAGAGGCAAATGAGTCTAGCATCTTAGACTTTTATGAGGGATAACTACCAGATTTGGGTGTACTACTACAATAATCTCTGATAATGCATTGGCATTCATTGGATCTAAGGTGACTGAGTGGGCTGTCAAGAACGGGATCTACCTAAGCACTTCATCAAACTATTACCCTCAAGGTAATGGCCAGGCCGAGTCTACAAACAAGAACTTGTTGAGGATCATTAGGAGGACTCTTGATGAGAATCAGAGGTCTTGGCATACCAAGCTGAAATCAGCCTTATGGGCTGATAGGATCACTCCCAAAAGATCCACAGGTAATTCTCCATTCAGGCTTGTCTATGGAAGAGAGGCAATCTTGCCCATGTCACTTGAGTTGCCAACATTGGAACTCATGAAGCAGCTGGAGTTGCTTGAATTTGAGCCCATGGAGGTGAGGTATGCAGAGTTGATGGAGCTGCAAGAGATCAGAAATCAGGCATCCCAAGTAATGAAAAGGATCAAGCTTTGATCAAGAAGACCTTTGATAGAAAGGCCAAGGATAGATCTTTTCAAGTTGGAGATCTAGTGTTGAAATGGGATATGGATAGAGCAAAACCGGGAAGGCATTCAAAATTTGATGCCATTTGGAGTGGCCCATACATGGTCACAAAGTGCAAGAACAACAATGCTTTCCAATTGGCCTCATTGGATGGTGAAGAACTGCAGATTCCAGTCAATGGAATCTATCTCAAGCGTTGCTTCTAGAGGAAAGTTCACTACCTCTATAAATATTAGATTAGATTTTCTTTCCTCCAAGTGCTTTGCACATTGTCTTGTTGTAGTTAGGTTTCAGTTTCCCTAAGTGCTTTGGCACAGGTTTTGTTGCTCCTAGGTTGAGTTTTTACAGTTCAGCGTGCTCTTGTAAAGAGGGAGTTGCAGTATCAGGCTCGTTTCAGGTTATTGCTTATGACTCCATGCCCAATGGATCGCTAAAAGGCCACTGATCTTCTACCTAGCAGGTAGGTGACCCCGAAAAGTCACCAAATTGTTATCCAAAGTTCACCCCCCGGGTAAATTTCGATAACATGCATCAGAGTTTTCAGTTCCAAGCAAGTAGATTGATTCGGGAAAATCATGAAAATTGGCTAAGTCTGCTCAAGTCCTTTGGGGCAGTTGGGACATGAGGGACGTCTGGGCGGCGCGAATCAGCCAAAAGGCCACAGGCTGCCGAGTAGTCTGTAGGGAAAAGGAACATCCGGGCCATCGGGACGTGTGGGATCGGAAGAAAGCCGGTTCGGCCGAAGGAGAAGAAAATCGACTAAGCTTTTCAGGGAAATTTGGGACATGAAGAGCGTGAAGGGCACGAACCACCCGGTTTGGCCAAAAAGGAGAACTTTCACACTAAGCATTTGGGACATTTGGGCCACGAGGACATGAAGGAAGCCCATTTGGGTGCCTTTGTCCCAAAGGTCAAGGGCGGTTGGAACAAGCGAAGGAATGTTGAACCGGCCGAGTAAGGGAAGCCCATTTGGGCGATTGGAAGAAATTTTCCCAGGGGCGATGCGGGACAATTGAAACAAATGTATGTGAAGAGACGTGGGCCGGCCCATTTCGGGTGGAAAATGGGAACTTCCCAAATTTTGGGACATCTGAGAAAAATGGACGTGGTGGACGTGAAAAGCCGGCAGACCCAAATACCAATCAAATCATGACACATGTCACGAGGAGAAAGTCCAAAAGTCAAAGGCGAGGTTTGAAAAGCGGCCCAAACCAATGAAATAGTCCCACGTGTCCAAGTTTAAGGGCCTGAAGGAAATTTTAAAGGAAGCCCATGGAAAGGTGGAGGAGAGAGAATTGCTATCGAATCGAGCTTGCCGCGTGTCATCCAAGTGGTAGAGCGCGGGAAAAGTTCAAATATTTTCCCGCCGCACTTGTTTTTTCCCTAAATCTTGAGATCGTCATATCTTTTCGATCCGAGCTCGGATTTGCACGTTCTTTATATCAACGGAAAGATGTTGAAATTCTCTACATGATTCTGGGATCAATATTGCATTTTGGTTCAGTTTGGAGAGAGAAAATTGAGAAAACATCTCTGACGCGTGGTAATGCTAGAAGTGACGCTCAACAACCAGCTTTAATGCAGCAGACAGTTCACCGCTTCTATTAGACAGCCTGCCGTTTTGCCAGGATCCGCCATACTTCTGCCATAATGAGATGATTTAAAATATGACCTAGAAGTGGTTGGGGCAGATTCTGAATTTCCTCTCTTTTCCCTCTCTCATTCTTCCTATATATTGTAAAGAGGAGCTTCTTTCAAAAGGTCAAACATTTTCTATTTTGCTCCTCCCTTCTTCTCCTATCAGGCGAATTTGTGGAGTTCGAACCTCTCATTTGAAACTATAATATGACTCTACCTCTTGGCATTCTATAGTGCATTGTATCAATCTTTGGAGCAAGTAATACATGTCTGTGGATGATTCTCAACCCTCTCTGTGTTCATTTTGCATCCTCCTGGTCTTTCACTGCAAGTTTTGTTATCTGTGCATGATCTTATATCACATTTGAATGAGTCGTGTTTACTGGCAAGATAGGTTGTTCTTCATTCCTCGGTGCATCACCTCTATTAGCTTAGATTTATTTTTATGCATCTTCTTACCCTATCTCCTTGGCAGATTAGATTAGGTTTCGAGCAAACCCTCTGCATATTTCGTGTGCATCTGAACAGAGGAATAGGAACCAGCCTTCTCTGGAGAATCCTTTCTCACTTTTCAAGTCCCACACTTGGAGAAAGGATTCAATGTTATGCAATCACACTGGATGATAGTATGGTCAACCTAGAAACCCGACCAGCATCCAGGGGTGCTATGATTTTACACTAACAATAACCACAAATCCTCGTATAAGCGCACCAAGTATGTTGGTGCCCAAGTAAAGTGGGTCCTCTCCTCCATCATGTCATGAAGGACCCCATCAAGTTCTGTGGGAATCTCCCACCTCTCATATCTAGCGTGTAAAACAACACACTACCTCCATAATCAAAACTACTAGCCTCATCTCCTCTGAGATAGGCTACATACATCTCACCATAGCTCGGGCCCAGCGCCATGGAGCCTCACATTTTCCATACCCTCACCAAACACTGTCAAGCATTAACTCCTTAGAGGCCTGCGAGGAGATGGAATACACCTCTTGTCCAACTATCGGTAGGCACGGGATTCGATAGACATCCTCTTGGGTGACTGTCAGCTCACCCATCGACAAATAGAATGTGTTGGTCGTTGCATCCCATCTATTGATGAGTGTGACCATAAGGCTAGGATCTTGTACTATATGCCTATAACATCTCATGCCTATCAAGCTGACATCTATCACATGCCTCCACTCATCGGCGGTGACACTCGATTGTACCAACAACAATAAAGGAGGTACACGGTCCCTCATCTGTAGATGCTCTCTGGCTTCACTGCATCCACCACAATACAAACATTATTTAACTTTCCCATCAATCAACACCCTCAACCCCCACTTAACCCTCCCAACCTAAACCCTACGAACCTAAACCCTCTAACTTAAATCCCAAACCCCAACATTACCCCACTCTAACCCTAAAACCCTCCAACCTAAAACCCAAACCCCAAACCTTCCAACCTAAAACCCAACCCCAAACCCCAACCCGAAAAAACCTACACCCTAAATTCATTGACCAACATTGGTCCATGTTAGACCGCCATTAGTTCCTAATACGACCGATGTCGATATATTAAAGCCGCGTCGGCCATACATTAATCAAGTCGAAGTAACCATTACCATGTCCAAATCCTGAAACCTCAATTTTCTTCCCCCCATTTCTTTCCCATTTCCCCTACACACCTACCCAAACCTACCCCAAATCCCTCCCTAACCCTATTTCCTCTACCTATGACCTTTCCCACCCCATCCTTTCTCAAAATTTTAACCACACATTTAAAATTCTCTACCTTGCCCAAACTAACCTACCCATTCACTTCTTCTTATATCAATCGGCAATGAATGGATTATATCTTACCTCATCTCGACATTACCTCCATGGGGGCACGTCTAGCCGCTATGCTAGTGGTCCACCCAAGCCCTCCCCTACCTCCGCCATGTCAAATTCTCCCTCTAACCTCTCCACCAATCCACTCACTCTACCTGATCTTGTGGGCCCATCCACCTGACTCCTCTCCCCACCTGGATCTCTCCACCTCACCTCGGTATGGTCCCATGTACTTTCCTCTCACCAAGCCACACAAGTCTCGTGCTCTCGTCATTTTCCCAAAATCCAAAACGTACAAATGAATCCGTATTATATGGATTTTTTTCTTTTTATATACCCACATTGACTTGACCGACGTCAGTTATACCTAAACCGACATCGGTCCTATGCCCTAGCACACCGTGGTTGGTTGTACCCAAACTGACATCGGTCATCTTCCCTAATAAACCGTGATCACCTTACCTAGACCATCACCGATTACGTATGACCGGCATCGGTTACCTATCATACTCTTTCCCATACCCTTTCCCCATTTCCAACCAACTCTTAACCAACCCAGCCACCATTTAACCTTACGCACCCTTATTGCAACCAACCTCCATGCCTACCTTCCCTATACTTGTCCTTAATTACATTTTAAAACTTGATATTTTACCCATACCTTGGCCCTACCCACGCTTTGTGACCTTTTTACCTAGACTTAGAACATTATTCTTGACCTATGACCTCATGTGCTCACTATACCTTGTGACACTCACATTACTGTGTTGTTTGACTTAATGACCTTACTTTTCCTATTTCCATGTTGTTTATCCCGACCTTACCTTTGGTGTGCACAGAGAATGACCTAAATGTTCCTATACCTAACCTATATTGTGCTTCCCACCATATCCTATACCTTGGATACCAGAATCACATCACTTATTTTGGATAAACCTATTGACCTTATACAATGTAGAGTTTACATGCTCTTGACACAGTACCATGCCGCAATCTATACATGTGTGTGCATTTAAATGTTGATACCTTTTACCTTGGCCCATTATCTTGATTACCCGATTGAACCTTTACCCCATTACCCCCATTGTCCACCTTCCTCTTCATCACATCCACCTTTATCAAACCACTCACAGATTCAGTCTTCTACCTCATTTATTCCAAGTTTGAGGGGGATCACCTTCACCCACACATGGGGCACCCACATCTTATTTTTTCCAGCGTCACTTACCAATACAAGCCATGCAACAAAAAGGGGAAAAATGTAGACACCAAAATTGGGTCACACTCCCCTTAGTCCCTGATCGGATAACCAACTTAAACATGGGCACCTAACCATGGCCCCCTTTCACCCCACATTAATAATTAATTTAATTATTTTAATTAAATTAAATACCCATCCTCACAATATCCATTATTTTATTACCTTAATTGACCTAATTTCCACCTCACCTAGACATCTCATCCAACCACCTCACCCTAGACGTATTCTTGGCATGTTTCCATAACTAACAATAACTAAGTCTTACTTACATTAATGAGCTAAGATATGGTATAACCCTAGAATAAATCCCTAAAATATCTCTAACCATATTCCCACCCATTAGAAGGGAAGCTTTTGTTACGATCTGTGAGAACAAAACTAAGCTCGAGCCCAAGCAATTAGAAAGATCTGCCCATTTTAGTAAACCTAGGAAATCCTACCTTAAGCGACACCGCCAACCCCGGAACTAACGTCGATTATCATTTACTCACCTAAGAAACTTTGCTTTTGGGTTGGCACATTCGATAGAAAGAAGGATGATAAGAGAGCTACATGAAAGCGAGAACAAGAGTCTTTTCATGCACTGGGCATCCATAGCCAACACTAGGATAGATCCACAGGCATAGGCACTCATGGTAACATTCAGGAAGTGTCACTACTGCACCAAGCTCCATTCCATCAACCGATCATCACCACCACCCAACCATTGGACCTACAACATTGGTAAGTGTTTTATCATTAATCATTTCCATTCTTATTCTATTCATAGAGTTGTTATCATTCCTATTATTATTCTTCTATTAACATTCCCATCCCTCCATAGCCTTCTTTCTAAAAAACCCAAAAATATCACCCACCCATTTATCAGATCACCTATCCTAGCCCTTCCACCTCTTTGAGTGTTCTCAGTATCCCCACAGACCTCACCATCTCCTTCTTTAACCCCATCCAACCTCACTGGCCTCTACAATAGGTTTTTTATTGAATTACTTTCACCCTACTTTTGTCCGACACGGTTTACCCATAACCATCATCGGTCTCCCTTAACCGTCATTAGTTATACCCAACCAACATCAGTCTCTATGTTTTATACCCTACCCAAGAACAGAGCCAAACAACCTCCTACCAATTGACCTAAACAAGCGAGAGTCATACCACAGACTAATTCCAGTTACCTTGATAGATACTTCATCTTTTAGATCAAACTATAGCCTAGCCTGTTGTGATTGGATTTTCTTATTTTACTTGAATGAGATACCTAAATCATATCAACTACAGTATGAATTTACTTATTTCTTGCATTAATTTGTTTTAAACAGTGGATTGACATCCCTCTAGGAAGTATCAAACTTCCCAAAACAAGCATACGTTCAATGGTCCATTGTCATAAACCATTTAACTTCTCTTTTGTGGTCTTTTTTTCTATTATAGGTAGTTCCTCCTAGCCAAAAGGAATCTCTCACAATCGACATTGGGTAGAGAAGTTTGAACATGCGCATCAACCTCCAACCAACCCATTTAATAGGTATTCCTCCTAGCCCTTACCCTTATACATTTACGTAACATTCCCAATTTAGTACATTAGAACAAGAATTTTTATTTTTTTTGATAAATGCTTCCTAGTTCTAAATACATAATTTAGAACTCACAAATCAAAACAACCATTCTCATAACAGATAACCATATGCAGCTGTAATGACTCGGTGCACCACCGATCTATTCATTCCATGACTCGGTGATCTACCGATCTATTCATGTGTTTCACAGAGTTGGCGTTTTTACAAACTCTTCACTCTTGCGGTTCTCTTCCCTAATCTGGGATTTCAGAATGCTCTGTCCAAGGAACCTATCTGAATAATCGTTACCATTATTCATCGGCATCTCGTCCCTTAGACTAGGTGACATAGGACAACGCAATCAGCAGCTTGCGATACTTTGGCCAAAGTTTTGAAACATACTGTTCATGTCTCATATTCCTTGACGGCATACTCGTCAATCTGGAATACGTCCTCCACCCTACTCTGATGTTATATAGAATGTCCCATACTGACTTCTGTCAGTCATCCCTCCCCCAAGTCATTCACTCAGGAACGGATTAATAACATGACAACGTTATAAGGATGCTCTTGAGGACTAGGGATAAGCTGACATACTGGATAAACCCTAGTTAACCCAGTGTGTCAATGTACCCCAAATCTCCAAGGGCAGCCTCATAACATGACCATGTTCCTAACCAGATCTGAGTAAAACTTGTTCGAGTTTAAGGTGTAAATCTTAACGATCAATGCAAAGGGTGTCGCCATAAGCCACCTGCATTGTTGTATCCTCGAGAAGATCCTAATCTTCTCGGGGTACAACCCTGCAGTCGACATGTGCCGACATCCTACAAAACCGCCTTGGAAAGATCTACTTATCCTAAGGTGTTACATACGTTGAGTTGAAATTATACTTTAAGACTCTCCTTTCTGATTAGTCTTATCCCAACTCCTGGGCTCCTCATCATTGAGTTTCCTTACTTAATTAAGATCCATTTCATAGAGAGAAATTAATAAGATTTGAGATCTCGTCAAGAGTTCCTTTATTCACCATAATCTTAATCAACGAAAATGGGCAGTAGCCCTAAGTCTTCTCATAAGGTTGCTAACTTAACCCTTTTAGGTTTATATCAGTTCTCAAAACTGAAATACATCTTACTTATTAGTATTAAGATATAGTGATTTAAAAACATTAAGTACGTTGTCTTGACTTAGATCAAGGTTAGGGAGTAATAAATTACTCTTCCCGTTCAGCTTCCTATTAAGGTTTATTTTAACCTTAGCTTCTCGAAAGACAGTGATCTAAATTCCAATTTAGCCTTAGATAGAACATAACGAACTACATGTGTCATCAAGAAGGGATTCATCAAGAATCTAACTAATGGCAAGATCCTAACTAATGATAACCTCATCAAGAAGGGATTCATCATGCCAAATAGATGTTGCATGTGTCAGCAAGAGGCTGAAGATATAAAACACTTATTCCTCCATTGTGAGATTGCTTCCAAAATTTGGCAGCTTGTTTTTGCAAAATTCAATCTGAAATGGATTTTTCCCCTTACCTGCCTTCAGACTTGGGAGCAATGGAGCTCTCCATTTAAACATTGCATGGTGAAAAGACTATGGCAACTTGTTCTGCCACACACTATGTGGAGAATTTGGAAGGCTCGTAATGATAGTATTTTCAGAAGCAATAGACAAGCTTGTAACAAAGTTTATAAGGAAATAATCATTGTTGTGCAAGATAATATTGCTAGATTCAATCCCCCTAAAAATAGACTCTACCCGGAGAATGAAGAATGCATCCTAACTGATTGGAATATAGCCACTATCAGTAGAAATAAAAATGGTACTGACAGAAACAAAGTCCGATGGATTAAACCCCCCAATGATTGGCACAAATTAAATTTTGATGGGGCCTCAAAAGGCAATCCGGGTGATTCTGGTGGTGGGGGAATCATCAGGGATCAAAGAGGCTGCTATGTTGCTGCTTTTTCTGGGAGAATGGGAAGACAGACTAACCATTATTCCGAAGCCATGGCGGCTCTTTGGGGTATTAGACTTGCCAGAGATTGCAATATTCAAAATATCATAATTGAAGGTGATTCTCTAAATATTATAAATCTTCTGAATAAAAAACAACAGCCCAGCTGGTCTATCAGGGATTATATTGAAGAAGCTATAGAAATATGCAAAAGCTTTGTTAATGTCCACATCACCCATACTTATCGGGAAGGAAACAGGGTTGCCGACAGCTTGGCTAACTTAGGAGTGAATAATTCCTTTCAAACTTGGATTGGCAGGGACGTTCTGCCCGCACATGTCAATAAAGCCATCATCATTGATCTTCATGGCTGTGAAAATTATGAATAACGGTTGTTTTATGGATGCTAATGAGTGGATCCCCAAGTACATGATGATGACATCACAAAAGATTTGGATGATTGCTGCGATGTGTGCGGACTGGATTGCCATCATTTCTTGGCATGGGAGGAAAGCGGGGGAGAAGGGCAATAATAACAAATGCTACATTATTATTAAGCCGGCTTTCACGGGAGGAACAGATTCAAAAACCAAAAGCACCGCTTGGCCTGTCCCGCACATTGCAAGTTTTTTTACCGTTAAAAACAGGAATAGTAACAGAGTAAACATGGGGGGTCCGCCATGCAAGACCGAGCCGACCCACAACCCTGAGTGGAAAGAGAACACGGAGCTTTGGGAGTACCTACAAATCGGGGGCCTGTCGAATTTCATTGAGAGGATTCAAGGCTTCGATCAAGACGTCTCCATCAAATTCACCAAGGGTTGGAAGAACAGAATTGTCAAGTACAGTAACATGAAAATGGAAATTACAGAAGAGCTCATAGCTCAGGTCACTGGTCTCAGCTTGGAAGGTGCAAAATTTTTCAACAAGAAAGTCGACAGGGAGGTTGAAACCAAGAAATTTCTGGAAGAGGGAGAGAACCTTGAGTTTGTAACTGCTGGCCTCAAGGTGGAGTCGATCCCTGCACCTTTTGATGAACTTGCCAAAATGGTGGTAAGGTATGTTACCTTAGAAGGAAGATATGTGACTATCCCACACAAGCATCTGATTTTTCTGAATCATTTTCGTAGAAATAACATTATTAGTTTTCCTCATTATCTGATCAACTCCCTGGAGAAGTCTATAAGGGAGGTGCAAAATCACTCTAGGGCTGTCCCCCTGCACCAGGGCCTTATACTCCTCATTCACCACCACTTTTCCAGTTGCCCTCCCATGAACCCCATCCCACCTCCCTCCTCCACACCCCCACCTACCCATACTGCTCCCACTCCACCCCTGCCAAAAAGAAAGCATGATGATGTGGGCTCCAGCAAGAAAAGCAAGAGCCTAAAAACTAGAATCCCTACCTCCCAACGTGTCCTTAGGAGCCACAAGGACTTAGAACTTGCTGAAAGCCTCCTACATATCAGCATGCCTGTGGAGAAGCCCAAGGAGGAGGATTTGCTGGAGAAGGTTGACAGATTGGAGAAGGAGATTCAAGAGCTCAAAGGGGCTCTTAAGAACATGGAGAAAGCCAAAGGTAAAAGGATCCTGCAAGGTGAGGAGGAAGAGGGGGTCATTGATGAAGTATTCAAGAAGCTGCAGTCCCTTGATGGCAGATTGGGGAATGCCAAAATCCGCAATGACTGTATTTTGTCTGCCCTAAAAAGCATCTATAACTTCATTGAACAACACGTCCACAGTGTTTGCAGCTTAAGTGGAATCAATGAAGATATATGGGGCCCTAAAGAAAATAGGGACATTGCAATCTCCCAAGCAGACATGAAGGACCCCTCTCAGGCCACAACCATTGCCTTTTTCATGTCACTGCAGGCCATCAAGGCCAAGATTGACAGAGCCCTCAAGTAACGGGCTGATGTCTTTCTTGCTGTTTTTGGCTATGATCTCGTCATTTGTCATTGGCGGTTCTTGAGCTGTTTTTGATGGAGCTCTGTATTATGTTTCTCTTTTGGTTTCTTTTTGAACTTGTCTCCTTTGCTCTGGATCTCTGTACGTTTAGATCCACTCTTCACCTTTATTGTAATATCTGGCTGCTGAGCCTTTCTTAGTTGACTGTTTTTCCCTTCTCTGGGCTGCTTTTCTCATGTTTATTATCTGGCTTTTGAGCCCTTTTGTACACAGGGTATAGTCCCTTCAAAACTATTTTCCCTTAATAAAAAAAAAAAACATAACAGAACTACTAACATTTACAAGTATTCAGTCACATAATCTTTGCAAGGCTTACTTAGAGAATCCCAAATATCTCCAAGGTATACAATATTAAAAATGCACTTAAAAACATTCGAACCGAAGAAGTTCAATCCATCAAGATACAAATGCAACCATATATAAGTAACAATCCCCTCATTTCATTCATTTCTAAGCTAATCAATTACAATTTATGCATTCAGCATACTTGATACAATACTCAACAGCAAAAGAACAACTTTCTTCATGTAATACATTTAGAGAATCAAGTTGGACTTCATCATAAAACCAAATTAAACACTCTGAATATCATATCAGATCTGCGTGCCTTTACCACTTACGACAACCATCTGCAAAAATTGTCAACACGGGTCGATTCGGTGGGCCCAACATGATAAGCACTAATTCTTAAAACAATTGCAATCCACCAATTGTTCTCATTAAACAACTTGTTTAAATGAAATCATTTCTTCAAATTCTTAACATAAATCAGGCTATTCATCTTCATATATTTCTACATGACCTTAAACGCATGACTCATATTATAGATGTCAATTAATCCTTAATACCTTTCAGATAATTCATTTTATATATTAGAGACTAAGAACAAATGAATACTACCATTCTAAAGACAGCAATACTCCAACAAGAATGTTTCTAACAATTACTCAAAGGCAGTTTATAACATTCAACAAGCTCAACTGTCTTAATTCTTTTATAATCATAACACATTTCAATGGTATTGACAAGTATACCTACTTATACAGCAACACACATTTTATACCAGTCTCTCCATACAATACCACGGTCTATTCTTGTTTTGCCCTTACCATAGAGATCACATAAGGATTCAAGAAGAAAGCACACAAAGTTTCCAGACTAGGAGAGAGAGTATTTTCTTATTCCACTTATTATACATCAACATATAATTTACAGCTTAGGAGAAGGAACAGAGTCAATCAGATTCTCATATCTATCATGTTCTGGACTGTACCGACTCCTCTAGAATAACACAATTACATTTACGCATGTGATTAAAACAGTCGAGATCACAAGAAGAAACTACAGTTTCATCTAAATTCAATAATAAAAATCACCTGTAGCTATTAAGCAATACAAGAGCTCTCGCGACAAAGCAATAGTAAATAATCCAACCATAATAGACTCAACAAATCTTTTCCATACATTCATCAAACATGAAAATAACCAACGCCATCGCCTGACATGGCACAACTAGGAGCTCTTTATCACAGTCAAACACGAGACTAGATAACACTATAACAA
Organism: Taxus wallichiana var. yunnanensis; assembly: GCA_018340775.1. NCBI lineage: Eukaryota > Viridiplantae > Streptophyta > Pinopsida > Cupressales > Taxaceae > Taxus > Taxus wallichiana. The sequence continues at coordinate 756,696,017 of CM031242.1, read as the reverse complement.
ATGACGTTTCCTTATGCAATTACAGTGACATTCATACTGAGTCGAAACACAAACATGCACAGCTTCATTCAACTGAATCTAATCCCTACGATTATACAGCAAGGACTTATATCAGAAGCCGAATTCAAGAAAGAATAACCACAACAAGGACTTCACGAAGTCGATTCCATATCAATAATTTCCTCAAAGTTTCATCCGAAGTCGAGCTATTACGAAATACAGCAGGGTCTCAAACAGAGTCGAGTTTGTAAAGAAAACCCATCCCTTAATTCCTCAGAATCAAACTGAACATAAACACAACAATATTAAGAAAGAGTCTATTCAATATGCATGCACAGCGAGGACTTAAATCGGAATCGAGCCAACACGCATCATATCAAGAACTTCATCAGGAGTCATGTTTAAATGGAAATACCGCAAGGACTCCAACAGTGTCAAATCCAACCAGTACTCACAACCAGGGTTTCGATTGAAGTCGAATTCATACGACAACAATTCAAGGACTCCAACAGAGTCAAAACCAATAAGTATTCACAACAAAGCTTCTACAGGAGTCGAAAACATACTATCCATTTCAAGGATTCCAACAGTATTCACAGCAAAACTTCTACAGAAGTCAAAAACATAAGTTACATTTCAAGAGCTCCAACGGAGTCAATACCATATAGTATTCTCAACTAAACTTCTACAGAAGTCGTAAACATACTATCCATTTCAAGGATTCCAATAGTATTCATAGCAAAACTTCTACAGAAGTCAAAAACATAAGTTACATTTCAAGGACTCCAACGGAGTTTAACCCAAAATTGCAAACACAGTGAGGACTTCTACTATAGTCGCATTCAAGTAGTATAATCATAGCAAGCATTCCAAACAGAAGAAACTTCAAGTATTCACAACAAGATTCAACAGGATTCAACAACAATAAAAGCACAGCCGGGTCTTCAATCGAAATGAATCCAAAAGGAAGAATAAATACAGTAAACATTCCAACAAGGTTTTCGATTAACCCGAGATTCCTAATTCCATAGGAAAAGAAGAACCAATACATTGCTTCAAACCAACAGTACTAAAATCACCTGAACAGAGTTGTTTTAATGAAAGCATTTGGAGTAAAGCAAGATTTTTAAAAGTCAGAGCCTATCATGCCAGGTAATGTCGCTTAAAAATCTGAAGAAGACCTCTGAATGTGCTCGCACCTTCTCTTCTTCTTCCACGATAGATTAAACAACAATAAATTGTTACCTTCATGCCTTATAAACTTTCCCCGACAGAGAAAAGAGCTAGATATTCTCATAGTTTCCATGCCAAAGTAGGCTGGTTCGAAGAACCAGTGATCAAACAGAGAGAAAAATAGAGCGTATGGAAAACCAAACAACCAACTAGTTTTCCATTTGCATGCCTTCCCAAGCAATCCGTGCTCGGGAACCAAGTTCATCAATTACATTAACTCCAAGATTCCCACCTATTTTCCATTTCACCGCCAAAGTTGGCGATTGACAAATGAAAACAAACAACCATTCCCAAATTTGGTGATGCTTTGCCACGTCGAGTCCCATAGAAGTTAGCAACCTCTACCAAATCCCAAGTCCTTCATCCTTATCCACCTCATTTAATGCCATGGAAACCACCACCCATGGCTCACACCCCTTCATAGGTCCCCCTTCATCCATTATCCTTAGATAGGTTAGAAACATAGGTTAGATCATAAGGTAAGACATTAGTCTTACTTCCATAGTGCTAGGTAGTTAACCTTAGGAGCATCAAACCTATAGTTTAGGGCTTGGTTATATTAGCAATAATTCAACCCATAGGTTACAGTTTAGGTTAAGGTTATTAACCTTAACGAATCCATTCTAGGTCTCACAAGTAGGACCGATCGTTAAGAACCAACAGGGTATAACATTCCCGAAATGGATTCTATCCGGCATTGATAAAAAGCTTGCAGTATACACCAAAATTTATTACCTGGCTTAAGGTCTAGGCCTTCCTGATATTATGATATCGGGAACCAATTCATTTAACACGATCATTTGAGTTAGACTCAGGATTGCTTATTGACACATTTAGACCTTACTGACTTTCATAAGGTCTATAATTTTTGTTCATCCAGAATAAACTTAAAACATCTCTTAGATCAATGCAACTGATCCAAGGCTGAGTCATAAAGACGGATAAATCCAAAATTCCTCTTGAATTCTAATTGAACTCATGTGCTAAAAATGAAAGAAATAAAAGAGTCCAAGCATATCCTGACTCAGTCAAAGATCTTCAAGAGAAAAGAAGATTCAATCCATATCAAGCATGACTTCACAATCAAAGGAACACATCCTTTTACAGAAGAAATCATATATCAACACTTGAATGCTCAGGAGGAAGTAACAATAGTTCAGGGTGTTACATGCTTCCCTCCTAAAAGATTCATCGTCCCGATGATTACATATTTTGATTTACCTTCAGGTCAACCAATTTATTAGTTCACAATACAATAAGACTATTTCCAGCTTGATTAGTTCCAGAAATCAATGTCACAATACATTTTATTTAGCCTGAATAATGTTTTCCTCAATCTGGCTTTCATATAGTCATGAAAAAGATAAGTTCATAAAAATGTTTTGTCAATAGATTTCATTCTATTGAAAAAGAAAAGGAAAAGCAATTTTCATCTCTTCCAGATTTTCCCAAGTTGCACTTTCTTCGTTAAACTAGTCCCACTGGACCTTACATTGTTGTATTTCACAATTTCTCAAATGCAATTGGCGAGTTTCCAGCACTCGTGTGGGTTTAACCACGATTATTCCTGGGTCTTAGACCTACAAGGAATTCCAATTTAAGACATGTGACAAATCTGAAACGTATTTCTTAAGCAAAGAAATATGGAAAACATCATGCATGCGAGACAAAGCAGGTGGTAATGCTAATCGATAAGCTACAGGATTGATCATTTCGACAATTTTGAAAGGTCCCACATAACGAGGTGACAACTTGGCAGCCTTGCGAAAAGTTATAGAACTCTTTACTGGGTTTAACACGAAGAAAACCTTCTCACCAAGCTCAAACCTTCGATCAACTGCTTAAAGGTCGGCATAGCTCTTACTGCCTATCTGCTGCTTCCTTTAATCGTTCACGAATCAACTTTACTTGCTGTTCCATTTCAGTGAGGATTTCTGGTCCAATTACCACTCTATCCTCAATACTATCCCAACTAACAGGGGTTCTGCACTTCCTTCCATAAAGTGCTTCAAAAGGTTCCATTTTAAGAGATGAGTGATAAGTGTTGTTGTATGCGAACTCAACTAATGGAAGATACTCTTCCCATTTATACTACTGATCCATGCAATACATTCGCAACATATCTTCCAACACTTGATTTACTCTCTCAGTTTGTCCATCCGTTTCTGGATGATATGAAGAACTGAAGTTTAGTTTCGTTCCAAGAGCTATGTTAAGCGTTTGCGAAATCTTGATGTCATTCTAGGATCCCTGTTAGATATAATCAATTCCGGTACACCATGTAACCTGAAAATTTCGTGCACGAATCTTTTGGCCAACACTGGTGAATCATCCTTTAGATTTCCAGTGATGAAATGAGCTACCTTAGTTTATCTACAACTACCAAGATAACATCATGTTTATTCCTAGACATAGGTAACCCTTGTACAAAGTCCATGCTTATTACTTGCCATTTGTATTGCGGTATGCTATGGGGATATAATAGTCCAGCAGGGTGCATGTGTTCTGCCTTAACCCGCTAACATTCTAGACAATGAGTCACAAAATCAATAACATCCTTTTTCATACCTTTCCAAAAGTATTGCTGTTTTAGATCAGCAAGCATTTTTGTGATACCCGGGTGTCCAGAGAAGGGCAAATTGTGAAATTCAACTAACAACTTCTTTCTCAAATCATTTAGCAAAGGTACATATACCCTGTTTTCATAACGTAAGATTCCTTCCTTATCAAAATGAAAACCTTTATACCTCATCATTAGGTTACTGCGACTAGCGCTATTACTTTTACTTCTTTGAAAGTATATATCAGATTCTGAGGCACTTTTTACCTCATCCTTAAACTAAGTTCTTAATGTTATAAGAGCATAAATGTGCTTCCTTCGACTTAGAGCATCTACTACTCTATTCTCTTTTCCTTTGATGTAGCTAATATCAAAGTCATATTGAGATAAAAAATATAACCACCTTCTCTGTCAGCATTTAGATTAGGGCTGAGTGAAAATATATTTCAGTCCTAAGTGATCGGTTTTCAACTCAAAAGGTTTCCCAAGTAAATAGTGTCTTCGGACTTGAAGCGCATGAACAATGGCAGCAAGCTCCAAATCATGAGGGCATAATTTAGCTCATGTAACTTAAGTTTTCTACTTTCATATCTTTATGACTTGATCATTACGTAACAAAAAACCACCAAGGCCTTCCCCAAAAGCATCGATTACTGACAAGTAAAGCTCCCATTAGAGGGTGCAGTACGACTAATATAGGTGCTAAAGTCAATCGGCTTTTCAAACTTTTGAAAGCGATTTAACACTTATCATTCCAAATAAATTTCTTATCCTTCTTACTCTAGAATGAAGTTATTGGTGCAACCACTTTAGAAAAATCCTTAACAAATTTTCTATAATAACCAAATGAGGCCCATGATGTAACATCCTCATTTTATACATTAGAACAAGTCAAAAATTTTTTTGATAAATGCTTCCTGGTTCTAAATACATAATTTAGAACTCACAAATCAAATAACCATTCTTATAACAGATAACCATATGCAGCTGTAATGACTCGGAGTACCTCCGATCTATTCATTCCATGACTCGGTAATCTACCGATCTATTCATGAGTAATAAGAGTTGGCGTTTTTATTTAACACACCACTCTTGCGGTTCTCTTCCCTATTCTGGGATTCAGAATGCTCTGTCTAAGGAACCTATCTGAATAATTGTTACCATTATTCATCGGCATCTCATCCCTTAGACCAGGTGACTTAGGACAACGCAATCAGCAGCTTGCGATACTTTGGCCAAAGATTTGAAACATACTGCTTATGTCTCATATTCCTTAACGGCATACTCGTCAATCTGGAATACGTCCTTCACCCCATTCCTATGTTATGTAGAATGTCTTATACTGACTTCTGTCAGTCCCTCCTATCCCAAGTTATTCACTCAGAAATAGATTAGTAAGGTGACAACGTTATATGGATGCTCCCGAGGACTAGGGATACGATGACATACTGGGTCAACCCTAGTTAAACCAGTGTGTCAAGATACCCCGAGTCTCCTAGGCAGCCTTATAACGTGACCACATTCCTAATCGGTCCCAGAGTAACTTGTTCGAGTTTAAGGTGTAAATCTTAACGATCAATGCAAAGGGTGTCATCATAAGTCACCTGCATTGTTGTATCTTCGAGGAGATCCTAATCTTCTCGGAGGTACAACCCTGCAGTTGACTTGTGCCGTCAACCTTTAAATCTGCCTCGAAAAGATCTACTTATTAAAAAGTGTTACATACGTTGAGTTAAATTATACCATAAGACGCTCCCTTTAAGGGTAGTCTTTCCCAATCCCCGGGTTCCTCACCTTAGAATGACCTTTCTTAATAAAACCCAATACACAAGAGAAGTTATTAAGACTAGAGGTCCCATCAAGGAGTTCATAGAATATACATAATTCTAAATCAACGAAATTGGACAATTACTCCCATCCTTCACATGAGATTGCTAACCAAACCCTTTTTAGGTTTATATCAGTTCTCATAACTGAATTTATATCTTACTTATTAGTATCAAGATATAATGATTAAGAATCCAATTAAACGTTGTCCTGGCTTAATCAAGACTAGGAATTAATAATTTAATTCAGCTTGTTTAGCGTCCTGCTTAGGTTTATTTTTACCCTAGCTTCCAGAAAGACAGTGATCTAAATTTCAATTTAGCTTTAGATAGAACATACTAGAACTGCTAAACAATCATAAGTATTCATTCACATATTCTTGCAAGCTTACATTGATAATCACAAAAGTCTCCAATTTAAACAATAATAACAAGCTCTCAAGATCATTTGATCCGAAGAAGGTCAAACTATCAAGATAAGAATACAAACACATAAGTAACAAATATCTCTCTTTATTCCCTTCAGGCTAATCAAATACATTTTATGCTTTCAGCATACTTGATACAATACTCAACGGAAAAAGAACATCTTTCCTCATATAGTACATTTAGAGAATCAAGCTGAAATTCATCATAAAACCAAATTAAACAATCTGAACATCCTATCAGATCTGCGTGCTTTTACCACTTACGGCAACCATCTACAAAAATTGTCAACATGGGTCAGTTCGATGAACTGAGCATGATAAGCACTAACTCTTAAAACAATTGCAATCCACCAACTGTTTTCATTAAACAACCTGTTTAAATGAGATCATTTCACCAAACAAGTAAACATATTTCAGACTATGCTTTTGTAATACAAACATGACTATAAACGCGTAACTCAAATTATCGTTACTGAATAGTCCTAGATACTTCTCAAATATTTCATCAAAATATTAGGGATCAAGAAGAAAGAAAGTATCCAAAACAACTATCCATCTGAATCCCAAGGACAGCAAACATCAGACAGATCATTACATTCAACATAATAAAAGGAATATCATAACAAATCATGATTCCATCAATATGTTAAAAACAGTTCCAACGGTTAGATAAAAATATCAACATATACTTTACAACAGAAGAGAAAGAAAACAAGTCATTCATATTTCCCTTCAAACAAGCTCATGACTGTACCGTCTCCTCGAAAGTAAAGCATTCACCTTATATGCATACGAATAAGTCAGACGAGCCACAAGAAGAACCACAGTTTTGTTAAAATTAAATATAACAAAACTCCTGTAGCTTACTAGCAGTACAGTAGCTCTCACGCCAAAACAGTGATGAATATCAACCAAACAGACTCCACATGACCTTCCACACGAAGTGACAAACAAGAAGATATTCCATGCCATCACCTGTCGAGGTGCAGTCGACAGCTCCTTAGTTCAGTCAAGCTCAAGACTAGATATCCATGCAACAGAAGACGTAATCATGCTCAAACACGACAACAATCCCTCTCAGCAACATACAGCTCATTCTAATCCCTACTAAACACTGTAAGGTTTTAGATCCAAGGTCGAAATCAAAAGAACTTCCCCTTTTATCTCAGTCAACAAGAGACTCGTTAACATTAAAGCAAATGATGTTTCCCTAAGACTATGCAGAGATATTCATACGAAATCCACGCAACATGCACAGCCTCAATTAACTGCAATTATTCAGAAAGGAAACATAACATACCGTATTCACATCTGAACTCATTCAGAGGTTGAAAAGTATGGTAATCACGACCCACTTTACAGAGGCCAAGATACAAGATATCTATCTATACTTAAGGAACCCAACAGAGCCAAAAACAATAAGTGTTCATAATCAGGCTTATATAGAAGCAGATACACTGGTTACCTATCAAGGATTTCAACTGAATCCGAACAATAGTATTCACGATAAAGCTTCTACAGAAGCCGATATACAAGATAAATATTAGTTAAGGATTCCAACCGTGCCAACAATGGTAAATATTCAAAATCAGGCTTATACAGAAGCTAAATACTGATTTCGTAACAAGGAATCCAACTGAGCCTCTACAACAATATTCGCTCAAGCTTACACAGATAGGAAACATAAAAAGTACACCAACTGAGTCTGTACCAAAAATTCATTACTAAACGAAGGTATTCATTACAAGATAACAGAAGTCGTAATACCAGTTACCCCTCCAGGACTCCGACAGAATCATGCTACCAGTATTCACATACATGGCTTCTACAGTAGTCCATAATATACGAACCATTCCATGGACTCCACAGAGTTATTTTGTATATAAAAAATATGTTGCAAACTATCAACGGGTTGAATCCCATAATCACAACACAAGGGGGAAAAACAACTTCTACTAGGTCGCATTGAAATACTGTAAACACAGCAAGTTATCCGTTCACAAATAACTTTAAGTATCATAGCGAAACCCAACAAGATTCAGTAACCACCACCTATAATAACCATGACAGAACTTACAAAGAAGTCGAATTAAACTGAACATTCAAACAAAAGTCCAACAGTATCCTTTCCGACAAGTATCAACAACAAGTATCAACTGTAGCCTGAACCCAACAAGGAAACAATTCATGGGCTCCCAAAGAGCAGGTTTAGTATACTTTCTTGCATGCATTTCACAAACTTTAGCCGGAATGCAAAACACAACGAAATAGTGCAACAGTTCGAAACACAATGCACACCCGTCAAGGGTTAAATTGAAAAATCGAACCAGTAAGAAGATACAGTAACAAAATCACACAAAGCTACCATAAAAACCATCTGAACCCAAAAATCATCTGAACAGAGTTGTTCTAATGAAATCATTTGAAAGAGAGCAAGATTTTTAAAGGTTAGGGCCTAACATGCCTGGTTATTTGCTTAAAAATCCGAAGAAGACCACTGAAAGAGCTCGAGCCTTCTCCTCTTTTTCCAAGTTAGATTCACCAACAAAAATTTGTTATTTCCATGACTTATAAATTTTCCTTGCCAGAGAAAAGAGCGAGTTACACTCATATTTGCCATGCAACTCCAAGAAGACTGGTGTGAAGAACCAGTGATCAGACAGAGGGAAAACTAGAGCGCATGAAAAACCAAACAAACTACTAATTTTCCATTTTGCATGCCTTCCCGTGAAACCCGAGCTCGAAGACCGAGCTCATTAATTGCATTTACTCCAAATTTCCCGCTCAATCTCCATTGCCACCGACCGCCATAGTTGGCGATGGACAAATGAAATTCAAAGACCATTTCTAACTTTGGCGACTCTGCCACGTCGGCTCTTGCTAGCCGTTAAAACTTCTACCAAATTACCTGTCCTCCATGCTTATCCATCCATTTAATGCCATAGAAACTACCGCCCATGGTTCGCACCCTTCCATAGGTCCCCTTTCTTCCTTGTTCAATAGTTAGGTTAGTAACATAGGTTAGGATTTAAGATGTGACTTAGTCTAACCTCCATAGCACAAGTTACTAACTTAGAACATTTAGATTATAGCTTAGGCCTAGGTTAGATTAACACTAATCTAACCCATAGATCATAGTTTAGTTTTAGGTTACTAACCTTAATAAATCCAGTTTAGGTCTAACATTTCAAATGCTCAGAAAAAGAACCTACAACATACATTCACGAACAGGATTCACTCCTGCACTGCCAATAGGCTAGTGAATTAAATGTATCTGAATTATTACCTGGTCCACGATCAAGACCTTCCTGATATTACGATATCGGGAACCAATTCATTTAACATGATCAGCCTGAGTTAGACTCGGACTAGATTATTCAATGCATTGGACCTTACGACTGCGTAAGGTCTATAATTTTAATTCATCCCGAATAAACTTAAAGCATCACTTGGATCAATACCACTGATCCAAGGCTAGGTCTTATAGATGGATAACTCCATAATTCATTCCGAGATCAGATTAAACTCAGGCGTAAAATGAAAGAATTAAAAGAGTCCAATTATATTCCGACTCAGTCAAAGATCTGTAATTTCAAAGAAGATACAGTCCATATCAAGCATGACTTCTCAATCAAAGGAACACATCCTTTTTACAAAATAAATCACATATCAACACTTGTATGCTCAGGAGGAAGTAACAACAGTTTAGGGTGTTACATTCTTCCCTCTAAAAGACTCATCGTCCAGATGATTACATATTCAATTAACCTTGAATCAACCAATTTATTAGTTCACAAAACAATGCGACTATTTTCCAACTTTAATAGTTCCGAAATAAATGTCACAACACATTTTATTCAGCTGAATAATGTTTGCCTCCATCCGCTTTGGATAAACTTAAAAAAAAAAGTTCATAAAAGAAATGTTTTGTCAACAAATTTCATTCTGTTGAAAAAGAGAAGGAAAAGCAATTTTCATCTCTTCTAGATTTTCCCAAGTTGCACTTTCTTCGTTAAACTGGTCCCACTGGACCTTACATTGCTGTATTTCACGATTTGTCGATGCGATTGGTGAGTTTCCAGCACTCGTGTGGGTTTAACCATGATTATTCCTAGGTCTTGACTGCAAGGAATTCCAATTTAAAACATGTGACAGATCTGAAATGTATTTCTTAAGCAAAGAAATATGGAAAACATCATGCACGTGAGATAAAGTAGGTGGTAATGCTAAACGATAAGCTATAGGATTGATTATCTCGACAATTTGAAAGGTCCCACGAATCGAGGTGACAACTTGGCAGCCTTGCCAAAAGTTATAGAACTCTTTCTAGGTTTAACACGAAGAAAAACCTTCTCACCAAGCTCAAACCTTCGATCAACCCGCTTTAAGGTCGGCGCAAGCTCTTACTGCCTATCCGCTGCTTCCTTTAATCGTTCACGAATCAGCTTAACTTGTTCCATTTAGAGAATCTCTGGTCAATTACCACTCTATCCTCAACACTATCCCAAATTTAAAGGGAGTTTTGCACTTTCTTCCATAAAGTGCTTCAAATGGTGCCATTTTAAGAGATGAGTGATAAGTGTTGTTTTATGCGAACTCAACTAATGGAAGATACTCTTCCCATTTATACTGCTTTATCCATGCAATACATTCGCAACATGTCCTCCAACACTTGATTTACCCTCTCGGTTTGTCCATCCGTTTCCTAGGATGATATGTAGAACGAAGTTTAGTTTCATTCCAAGAGCTTGTGTTAAGCGTTTGCCAAAATATTGACATCATTCTTGGATCCTTGTCGAATATAATCAATTCCTCAGTACACCATGTAATCTGAAAATTTCGTGCACGAATCTTTTGGCCAACACTGGTGAATCATCCTTTAGATTTTCAGTGATGAAATGAGCTACCTTAGTCAGTTTATCTACAACTACTAGGATAACATCATGTTTATTCCTAGACATAGGTAATCCTTGTACAAATTCCATGGTTATTACTTGCCATTTGTACTGCAGTATGCTATGAGGATATAACAGTCCAGCAGGGTGCATATGTTCTGCCTTAACCCGCTGACACTCCAAACAATGAGTCACAAAATTAATGACATCCTTTTTCATACCTTTCCAAAAGTATTGTTGTTTCAGATCAGCAAGCATTTTTGTGATACCCGGGTGTCCAGAGAAAGGTGAATTATGAAATTCAACTAACAACTTCTTTCTCAAATCATTAAGCATAGGTACATATACTCTGTTTTCATAACGCAAGATTCCTTCATAATCAAAATGAAAACCTTTATACCTTTCATCATTAGGTTCTGCAGCAAGTGCTGCTTTTACTTGCTGAAAGTAAATATCAGATTCTGAGGCACTTTTTACCTCATCCTTAAACTGAGTTCTTAATGTTATAAGAGTAGAAATGTGCCTCCTACGACTTAGAGCATCAGCTACTCTATTCTCCTTCCCTTTGATATAGCTAATATCAAAATCATATTGTGATAAAAATTCTAACCACCTTCTCTGTCTAGCATTAAGATTAGGCTGAGTGAAAATATATTTCAGTCCTAAGTGATCAGTTTTCAACTCAAAAGGTTTCCCAAGTAAATAGTGTCTCCAGACTTGAAGTGCATGAACAATGGCAGCAAGCTCCAAATCATGAGGAGCATAGTTCAGCTCATGTAACTTAAGTTTTCTACTTTCATATGCTATGACTTGATCATTTTGTAGCAAAACACCTCCAAGGCCTTCCCCAGAAGCATCCGTTACAACAGTAAAACTCCCATTAGGGTCTGGTACAACTAATATAGGTGCAGAAGTCAACTGGCCTTTCAGACTTTTGAAAGTCACTTTGCACTTATCATTCCATATGAATTTCTTATCCTTCTTCTGCAATAAAGTTATTGGTGCGATTACTTTAGAAAAATCCTTTACAAATTTTCTATACTCACCATGAATAATTTCAATCTAGGTTGGTGTTCGAAGGTTGTATGTATTAAGAGAAGAAGATCTTGGAAAGTATCTCCTTTAAACACAATCCAAACTTGCATAAAATAAATCACACATGTAGAAATTTAAAGGCATACTTGTAGAAATAAATTTTACATGAAATAAATCACACTTGCATAGAATATAAATAAATTCTTGCATAAATGAAATCACACTTGCAGAAATGTAAACACACTTGCATAAAGGAAATTGTTGAATTGAAAATAAAGGAAAGAGGAAAAGACACCTACGCAGTTCACAAAAGAAATTACATAACATAAAAAAAAATTACAATAAAAGGAAAATCAAAGTTTACAAAAATAAAGGAACAAACATTAACATATTGATCCATATTCCTTGGAAGAGGACTTAATTCATACTTTTAATTCAAAACTTACGAGAATAACTTTACTTTAAAATATTGGAAAGAAAGAACAAATCTTTATTTCTTAAGAAAAAAATTACATATCTCGAGTGTGGAAGGTTGCATTTATAATTTATGCATCCAACAAACTTCTTATTTTGGGAGAAACAGTCTAATCTTATCTTTATTCTAATCCTAACAACTAAGATCTCCATCTCCACAAAATATGGAGAGAGATATATTATTGGAGTCAAAGTCTTATCTCACTTATTTTAGGAATATTTGCTCCCAAATCTTCTCCTTGCTTTTTGGTAACAAGAATCACAATGATTTTATTATCCTACATTATTGGAAGGATATTTTTCCTCAAAAGATGATTTTGACCAAATACCTTTCCCAGATTTTCCATTTGACTTTGTTGTTTTTGATTGTGGAACTTTTGACGTTTGTCTAATACGCCTTTTCTTCAGACTGTAGTTCACTAAAAGTTAAATTTCTCTTCATTGGTAAAACCTGTTGCAAATTTGAATGAGGTTTTTGTTAAACACATTTCTATGAATAAAAACCTCTCTCAAATTTTCCATTTGATTTTTTTGTTTCTGTTTATGGAACTTTTAGTGCTCATCTAATACACTTTTCCTCGGACTCGCAACTCGTTAAAATTTATATTTCTCTTCATTAGTAAAACACTGTAGTAAATCTAAATGATTTTTTTAAAACACATTTCTATGAATAAAAACCTCTCTCATTTTCCGTTAGATTACTCGTAATTATTCACGCTTCCTTTTTATGCAAGTTTTGAAACTAAAACTGTCATTCCTTTGATGCAAGTTTGGAACTAAAGTTGTCATTCCTTTTATGCAAGTTCTCAAACTAAATTTGAAAATTCCATAACTAAATTTGTTTTTCCAAGAATTGCAAGTTTCAGTAACCTACTATCATTTTATACCTTGCAGCTTTTTCCATTGTTTTAATTGCTTGAAAATATAAATATATGAATTGCAAGTTTCGAACTAAATGTTATTCGATTGATGCAAGTTCAAACCAACTCTACAAGTTTCGAACTAAATATGCAAGTTTTGGAACTAAATATGCAAGTTTCAAAACTAAATCTACAAGTTTTGGAACTAAATATGTGAGTTCTAGAACTAAACTCGAGTTCCGTAAGTAAATATGTGAGTTCCGAACAACTATAACTTTTGTATGCGATCTCGGATTGAGATGATTATTATTTTTAACTTGCATAATTTTTCAAGAGGGTTATGGATATGAAATAATATTTGAGTTTAGATGCACTATTCATGATTAATTCCACTTTTCCCTAAACTAGCATTAAATTTCCTTTATAGCTGCATACACAAGACTTTGCATCTTTTCTCAAATAATCAATAGGATTAGTCAACAAAATAGACCAAAAAATATTTCTAAAGAATGAACAAGATATATATCCTATATTCTATCTTAAACAAACTATAAGTTCCAAGATTACATTTAAATCCACTTTCAAAGGTAACTTGGAAGGACAAACTAATTGTAATTTATGGACAATTTATGGCCTCATCACCACCCACCCCCTATACCTAGATATTTTTTTTGGGGCCCTATCTAGATATGGGGAGAGTATCGGCATATCTATATCTATGGGAAATTACCACATGCTTTCTGTTGGTAAATAACTGACCATTTAAAGCCCCATATCTCCCTAGATCTCCATAGTAGTCTCTTTACATATTATCTTTCTCTACTACTCCTTTTAGTATCTTCACCATTACCACACTACTCATACAAGAGTTATGGATATATGAAGGGGAAATAGAACTATAGTAATGATGCCCCAACTCGATCAATTCACTTATTTCACAAAATTCTTTTGGTGTCGCTTGATCTTCTTCGCTTATCATCCTCCCCTATGCAATGATGGAGTACCTAGGCCCAGAAGAATTACCAAACCATAGAGTTGACTGGTTCCACATGAGAACAACATCTAGAGTAATGACCCTAACAATTTGGAGGATGCTTTAGTAATAAGTTCTCTCAGTGGTGCATCCTATGTGGACTCTAGTTTATTCGAAGTATCCCGGTGGTGTGACGCCGACTTACTGGGGAGGAAGAATAAAATCACTTATCCATCCCGTTTCGGAGGAATCAGTGGCTCACGGAGAATGGAGGGAAACATCCTCTATCTGATTCCGAAGTATTCGTATGGCACAACTCCCAATCCTCTATCTGGATGGAGGAAACCTTGTAGGGAGAACATAATGCTAATCCATGTTTTACACGGCCAAGTGAACTTGATGAGATGAGATGAATTTATCTCATCTCATCTCCCGTTGCCATATAGACTAATCTATATAGGGGGGGGGTGAGCGTAGCCCTATCTAGATATGGGCCTCGGGCGCCCTATCTATATATGGGGCCCTCGCCATATAGATTTCTAGGGAGTTCTATGTTCCATATATAGGGATAGGGCCCCCTTATCTATATAGGGGAGAGTTCAGGGGCATATCTATATAGAGGGGAGCATAAATGCCCTCGGCCTCCTCCCCCGTTAGGGGGAGATCTAAAGAACCTCCCCACCTTAGAGATAACTATATATATAATCCCCCTCCTATATATCTTATCTATGGGGCCCTTTATCTAATTAAGGAACTCACCATATAAATAAGATAAGATCTTTATGGGGAGGAACTCATCCGATTTCGAGGATCGACCAACGGGAGAGGACCCCTGGATCTATATAGGCGCCCGCCCAGATCCCAGGTCTCTCTAGATTGGATGGGGTTAGGTTGAGGCACTTCCTTGCTATATATATATATATATATATATATATATATATATATATATTCGGAGGGGGACGAGGTTTCCCTCGACTTCCTAACGTCAGTCGAGTGCCTTTAGGCACTCGTCCGACCCCTATTGATATAGATGGGAGGACGAGGAGGGGGTCATATTCATCCTCCTCCCCATATATATCTCTCTATAAGGGCAAGTTCCTATAGATATATGGGGGTAGGGCTTGTCCTATCGGACGAGTGCCTAAAGGCTAAAGGCCCTGACGTCGGACGAGTGCCCTCGACCCCAACCCCAACTTCACTCCTTCACTCACTCTATTAGAGGTGGGAGGTGGGCGCCTATCTCTATATGGGGGAGGGGGAGAGAAATGCCCTCGGCCTATCGGCCGAGTGCTGTCGAGCCGGCCATATCTAGAATTATGAATGAGAGGAGGGGGGCGGCTATCTATATATAGTCAGGCACGGAAGGCGGGCATTTAGTTCGCGCATGAATGACCTGGATGAGAACCTCTCCAGTTGGTGACTCAAGACCCATATTCTTAATAATAAGGATCCATGCCCACATATTTATTTGGTGAAACTAATGATTATTTATATATCGGATCAAAAACCAGAGAGAACTCAACCCCTATATAGATATGGGGTCGAGGGCCCCTATCTATATATGGCACACTCGACACCCCATATATACTCCTCCTCCTCCTCCCCTTAACGGGGAAGCCCAATATCTCCAATATCTATATAGGGGGGACCGACCCCTATCAGTATAGGGAGGCCCGGGGTCACCCTATCTAGAACTATAAGATATCTGAGGTGCGGGTTAGATGTTCCTTGGCTGATCCCTATCGGAATAGGGAGGCTCAAGGTCATTCCTACATTTGACCTTAGGAGGTCGAGCCCCTATATGTCTATAGATGGGGTATGGGGCCGGGGGTCATTTAGAAAGGAATGTCGAGGTCACCCCATCTAGACTCCTCCCCCCCCATAGAATAGAGAGTTCTAGTTCTAGATAGGGCGCCCAGACCATATAGATATAGGGCCCCCGGCCGACCCCTACCTTCCTTTACCCTCTCTATCCCCTATAGAGAGAGAGGGGGGAGGGTACCTTTCTCTCTCTATATGGCGATAGAATATATCCCATCTAGATAGAGAGGGGGGGCTCTCTATAGTCAATCACTTATCTATAATTACAACCCCTTCCTATAGAAATGATATTCTCTATGGCTGAACCCCCTCCCCTTGAATCTATAGGGATATGGGGAGTTCTATCAGTGGCCGAGGAACTATCCTCTCTCGGGTCATGTCCTCTCTCAGGTGAAGGGTGGGACAGGTTGACAATAATCAAAGCAACAAAATGGGGAAAAGTTTTTACAACTCGGAGGCATTCCCATCACTTGGTAGATCCAAGTCCATGGCCTATTTCGGGTTCACTCGGAGCTTTGGCAACCACAGTTGGAGGTGTTATGTACATGCACTCATTCACGGGGGGTTCAACACTCCTCAGTTTGGGCTTGATCTTCATCCCATATACCATGTTTGTACGGTGGCGCGATGTGATACGTGAATCCACGTTGGAGGGACATCACACCAAAGTCGTACAATTCGGACTTCGATATGGTTTTATTCCGTTCATCGTATCGGAGGTCATGTTCCTCTTCGCTTTCTTCCGGGCTTTTTTCCATTCTTCTTTGGCGCCTGCGGTAGAGATTGGAGGTATCCGGCCCCCAAAAGGGATTGGGGTTTTGAATCCCTGGGGAATCCCTTTTCTTAATACGCTTATTCTCCTTTCATCCGGAGCTGCCGTAACTTGGGCTCATCATGCTACGCGGGGAAGGAGCGACAAGCAGTTTACGCTTTAGTAGCCACCGTTTCACTGGCCCTAGTATTCACTGGGTTCCAAGGAATGGAGTATTCTCAAGCACCTTTCACTGTCTCGGATGGTATTCACGGTCCTACGTTTTTCTCAGCAACCGGGTTTCATGGTTTTCATGTGATTATAGGGACTCTTTTCCCAATCATATGTGGTATTCGCCAATATTCGGGTCATTTGACCAAGGAGCATCACGTTGGCTTTGAAGCAGCTGCATGGTACTGTCATTCCGTAGACGTGGTTCGGTTATTCCCATTTGTCTCTATCTATTGGTGGGGGTCCATGAAGGAAAGAACAAGTGGATTGGGAGATAGATTGAGATTGAGAGATGGAGATAGTATCATTGAAAGCTCGGCCCGAGGAAACCTCCTTTTGCTTGCTGCTTCCCTACTCCTCATATCGGAATTGGACGAAGTTTATCCCACTTTGCTATCGGATATCTATTCATTCCGGCATATTCATGCGGGGATCGAAGAGATTATGGCAGATCACGTTCACCAAGGAATGACCCGGAATTGGATTTCCATCCTCCTGGGATCGTTCTTTTTCATCGTAATGAAAGATGTCTTCCCGTTTCCATCCCGCTTATTCCACCACGAATGGAATAACCCAATGGTCGACCGCCCTATCTAGATATGGGGCCCCAAATACTCCCCCCCCTCCATAGTTCATAATTATAGATAGGCGCCCGCCCATATATCTATAGATGGGATGGGGCGGGCCAACTCTGTATAGATATGTCGGCCCAATATCTCCAATCTCTATATAGGGTAGGGGGGGCCCCGCCCCTATATAGAGATTCGGGCCTCCCCCGACGAGACGGCCTACTATGTATAGATACTATACTCCCTCATTTATATATATATATATATATATATATATATCGTCAAAGTCACCCCCTTCTCAAGATTATATGGTGATTGATGGATTGATTTCCCCGCCCCTATCTCTATATGGCGTAGCGAACCCCGCTCCCCCATCTATATAGAGGGGGCCCTCGATTGACCCTATACTATAGATTTCTATGGATCTATATCTATATAATATATGGGGCACTCAATTGATTTCTCAATTGAGGGCCCCTATGACGATATGGGGCACTCCCCCTCCCCTATAGAGAGATCTCTCTAGAGGGTGAGGGGCGCAGCATAGAAAACCACTCATAAATATCTATAGGACCATATTTATACTATATAGTAGATAGGGGCATCAAGGGCCACTTATCAACTTTATTTGCCATATCTATATAGAGGGAGGGGTTTGCCCCATATCTGAATTTTGAGGGTGAGGAGAGCCAAATCCCGGGAATATAATATCTATAGGAGGGGTGCCCCATATATAGATAGGCCGTTGGCCTATATAGATATAGGGCCATCCATCCACCTTTTCTATTCTATACGTGATACCAGTCATCAGTTGTATCACGTATAGAATAAATAGGAGGTAGATGGATGCATCCATGTATGTCCGACGAAGGACCCCTAGATGTCTATATGCCCCTAGACTCCATATAGGAGAGAGAAGTGTTTGTACCCTATATATAGGCCTCTTCCCTTACCCATCAGGGTCCATAGATAGGGGCCCCTATCTCCCATATCTATATAGATCTCTATATAGATATATATAGATCTATATAGATATATAGAGATCTATATAGAAGGGGGAGGAGGACGAGGGGAGAGTACTCGGCCGATAGAGCCGGGTTCTGCGCATTGATTGGGAGAAAGGATGGGCAAGGAGGGGGTCAATTTATGAGTAGAAGAATGAGGCGGGGAGTCTCTCGATTTCGGGAGCGAAAGATCGGAGAGAACAGCGGAATAAGGAAATGATTTGGAATAAGGAAATGATTTGGCTATTCCTCTCCGAGTACCTAAAGGTCCTCACAATCGCTCCTTGTGATGCTGCGGAACCATGGCAATTGGGATCTCAAGACGCGGCAACACCTGTGATGCAAGGAATCATTGACTCACATCATGATATCTTTTTCTTCCCAATTCTGATTTCGGTTCTCATATTGTAGATGTTGGTTCTAACTTCATTATATTTTCACTATAAAATATATCGATCCCATAAATAATTGTTCATGGAATGACTATACAAATTATCCATACCATGTTCCCTAGTATTATCCCAATGTTCATCGCTATACCATCATTTGCCCCGTTATACTCGATGGACGAGATAGTGGTCAATCCAGCCATTACTATCAAAGCTATCGGACATCAACGGTATCGGAGTGCGCCCCTTAACGAGGGGGAAGTGCAACGGAATGCACTCTGCAATATGGCCATCTGGCTTACCAAAAGGGGATAATCTTCTAGTTCTATACTTATGCCCCAGCTTCTCTATTATGAAGTAGATACCTCCCACTTTGGCCCCAGTCAATCCCTCTAGTTCTATGTGGGCCCCACATCTAGATAATATAGAGAGAGGTTGGGTGAAAGTTACATGGGCCCCTATCCATATGCCCCTCCCTTGTATCTATATATATCTTATCTTGTAGATAGAGATCTAGAGAAAAGAGATTGATTGGGTTGGGGTGGGTTGGTATTAGAGCTGGAGTCGAGCCCACATGGAATCTATATATAGATATATATAGATTTTCTAGATCAATATATAAGGCATATAGAATCAAATCGGGGCCAAAATCTTAAATATATATAAGGGGCACATAGATATAGGTTTGGTTCATATCCAAATCAATCATATATATGCCTATGCATGCCAAAAATGAAATAGGTGCATGAATGGACTAGAATGGACCCACCGATATCTATGAATGGAGTAGACCCAACACTCACTAGCTCACTATCAGTCATCCCTTCCCCTATATATTTATATTTTACAAAGGATTTTATCACTCTCCCTTTAGCACTTGCTCATTCACGCAGAAACTTCACTCACTTTCTCACTCATTCATTGACTAATATCTCTAGTGATGCCACTATTCAATTACATTACTATATTGATGATACTACCATCCATTATGACCATCCCATCCCATATATTAGATCATGATTGGGATCATATTCTATATGTGACATGAATGTGGTTCCACAGGTGGTTGGTTCGAGTGAGCTTATGACCAAGTGTTTCACTACATCTCAAATTCCATGTAGTTTTGGTTAGTGTGTTAAAGAATTTTCCTAGGAATCCCTTATACAAGTGTACTTCATAGTAGGCGTTAGCTATATGTATCAATATAAATAGATGTGTGGATGGAATAATGAAATTCCCCTTCCTATGGAGTGTATACAAAAAAATTGATCCCTTGTCCCTTGAATGGATGCTAATGGCTGCCTTTGATGCTCGTAGATGCCTTTGGATGCAAGCTTAAGTGATGATAGTATATGCTTAGAGCTCGTTCCTTCATTTTGATCACATAGATTTATATTTATATGATTTCCTTGGTTTATGTTGACGATGGTACTTAGTGTATGAACCATCAAAGTTGTAGGAAACCTTAGCCTAGTGAGATGTGTGCCCTAAGGTGACTTAAATATTTTAAATAAGTTTTATCTTCTCTATCTCGTGAGGTGACGGTTAAAGAAAAATAAAACATAAAACAAAACTAACAGAAGCGATGTGCGAAAAATAAGAAATAAATCAAGAATCCAACTGCCTAAAATGGGGAAACTGTGAGCAATGAAAAGGGTTGAAAAAATGCACCACATGTTAGAGATAGATTCACATAGAACACCACTTCAAACTCATAAGAAAAGTTCCAAAACCTGTAGTAAACATTAGAAATATGCACAATATACCAACAAGTGAATAAAGGCTATTAGAGACAATAAAAACATGCAAAGGATGGAAAAAATGCATCACAAGGCATATTATATTGCTCCAAAGTTGTGCACAATACAACAAAAATAGGTAAGAGGTAAGAAAAATTCCATTACAAATCTTGGGAAGGAGGCTTGAGCTCCTAGATCACACCCCAAGTAGAGAAGAAACAAGGGCAGAAGAGAAAAATTACTAACTCCTAGGAAAATGAGACCCATATTACAATATATAGAATGAGAAAGAGAGAGAGAATCAAAATCTTAAATTTCTTTTCTAACCACCTGTAAGATGTAATAAATGAGTGTAATCAATGACACCTTGCTTGTAAAATAATCCTCATACGTCCCGTGACCTGCGGTAAAGAATCTATGGCCATACTCATTGAATGCATTCCCAACCACTTTCCAACTGTCTCTTTGAACTAGTCTCATTTTCTACAAAATACACCCTTAAATATTCATCAATTCTGAATTTCTCAAATTATGTGCATCGATCTCAAAGCCATGATTCCAATGACACCAATTTTGTGTAATTTTGTTAATAAATTCTCCAGTTATGGCCTTCTGAGTGTAGGTGGGTAATTTGAATCTCTCAGGCATTTGGTCTTCACGGGCCAGTGCATTTAATCTTTGGTTGAGAAAAGACAACTTTAATAATTCCTCATTCCAACATTTTGGATATCTTTCGAATGATTTTTCATTTAATATTGATGTGACCTTTTGTTAATTTCTTCATTTATGTCATGGGAACTAGTTGTTTTACTTTTTAATGTCTGAGTATTAAAAACATTGGCCAGCTCGGCACTAATTTGCCAAGTTGGATCTTTATTTACTTTCTTAGGATTTATGTCTATCTTGGTCTCATCCATTTACCTACCTATTATCACTGAATCACAACACCCTATGATTTGTACAAGTGTGTGTTATTGAGCTCACAGTGTGATTGGATAACATGGGTACTATCTCCAAGTTGTGGGACTTGCTACTTGAGATAGAAATCTAGAGAAAGTTGGTTCTTGCTCCTAAACTACCTGCCATAATATACTCTAATGTGAGAAAAAAACTATCTGTCCTAATCTAACTTTCCAAGGGACTAGGGAGAGAGAGTGCATGAAAATAAATCGTATACTAAAGTGGTGATACACCACTTCTTGTTGATGTCATATCAAACCAGGGGTGTGTCTAAAGCTATATGCAACAAGAGTAATCTTATTGATCTAGTAGTTGACTATAGTTTTTTTGTATTTTTCTAGGGGATCTTTTCAATGTCTTAAGGACTTCTTGGTAAAACCTTATTTAAATCATACTATGAAAACTTTTGAAAAGTAAACACACTGAAAGCTTTGCTGAAAGAAAACACACTTTAGAATTTGGAAATAAACACACTTGCTTTGAAATAAACACACTTGCTTCTGAAAAGTAAACACACTTGCTTTTGAAATAAACACACTCAATTTAGAATGCTTGAAAATGATTGCAAGAAATATAAGAATCTATCTAAACACCTGTAGGAACAAGTATACAACAAAGTTTAACTAGAAGAATTAAAACAATACAAAATTAACAGATCTAAACTATTTGCTTAAAGAAATATAAATACCAAATAAATGAATATCCTGGTCCTTGGGGGAGTGGGCCCTTGCTCCTCCTCGAATCAGGATTTAACAACTCAAAATTCTCTCAAACAGAATGGCTATTTTATTGATAAAACATTCGGTATATTATTAAAAACGTACTGGATCTATACTTAGTCTATATTTCTCTCTCTCTCTTATCTCTATATCTATCATATTCTATTATTTTTTATTTATCTATCTACTAGGTCTACTTTTATATATATATTTTTACAATCATAGTTGTCTCTCTATGATTATGATGAAATCAATCATGCCCAGAATAGATGTTGAGTCGGATTGTGGCTGATCAGATAGATGTAAGATAACTATCCCTGGATCTGTGTTTCAAAAATCTTCTCATCCTTTCTGATTGAAAGGGTCATTGATGCAAAATCTCTGGATGTGGTTAGAATAGATAAACTTCCATCGGTTCTGAACTTCAGAGAAGTTCCAGAACCATAGGAAATCATTAAGGATCAAAACCGTGAGAGTTCGGAGCTATACCCAGGAGTTCGGAACTAAGTCCAAAAATTCTAGAACTAAATACTTGGAGTTCGAAACTAAGTCCAAAAGTTCTAGAACTAGATGATGACTATGTGATGGAGTTCTAGAACTAGCTTGGAAGTTTGAACTAAGTTGTGTTGGAACAGATGCTACCAAAACATATTGAATGCTACATACTTCATTTCCTTGATTGATTAGACTTGCTTTATTACAAAACTAAATTTCAAACACACACTTCATCAGGAATTTTAGAGCTTTTAAACATTAGAATCACAATCAATCAAAATAGATAGACAATTACATCCTAACTCATATCAGATCAAATAAAAGTCACAAAATGCAATCAAACTTAATAAAAAGGAGAGTAAGATGAGATCATATATTATACATTAATCGGGCATATTTTGGCCTCATCATTTCCCCCAAACTTACTTGTTTGTAAGTCCCTTTACAAACTTCATTCTTCAAAAGTGGGGTTATATGTTCTACATTCCATTTGATTGCTCAAGATCAAATGGCTGAAACTAGATTTTCCAATGCTTAAACTTAGATGTATTGTACCCAGCTCCTGCTTCTATTTTCCTCTCCCACTCTTCAAATTCAGTAGGATCTTGAGGTTCTCTATTTTTCCAAGGAGACATGGGGGTGAGAAGTAGAGGGGGCTTGTTTCACATTCCCATCCATATTTTCCCATAGGTTTCATTGATATGGGAATTATTGTGCATAATGCTTTTTCCCTTTCTAAACTCCAGATCAGATTTGTAGGGGATATTACTTCCCTTCTTCTCAAGGAAATAGTAAGGAGTTCCCACCTCTTTGAGCATCCTTCATAAATATCTTCAAACTTTTCCTCCTCATAGGAGGTAAAGGCATCAATACTCTTTTGTAGAATGGAAAGATAATGTGTCTTGAATCTCTCATCAAAGGCATGAGTTCTAAAATGTATGAGGAAGGCAGAAGGTTTACCATAGTGAGCTCTCATACAGAGACCAGTTGAGCTAGCTTTCAATAAAAACTCAGATTCCCTTTCCTTCCATGCAATTTGGTTTTGCATAGAATAGAGAAAATGCATTGAGTTGGCTCTCCCCCACATACAAATTGATCATAAATCTGTGTTTTCTCTAGCATAAAATTACAAAGATAAAATTCACATAGAAGATTTTTTTGCTCAGGACTGGATAGAGAGTAAGTTGTCATGAATTCAGATTCATCTTTTAGTTCATGTGGAAGTCCACATGCAATCCTTGATAGTTTCTAATGAATGAACTACTCTTCTAAAAACACACTATATGCAGGAGAGGGCCTCCTGCAGGAAAGCAATTTTCACTCATAATACAGACCATATGAATTTTTGCAAGACATTTATATTTATTTCCTTCCTCCTTATAAAACTTTTCTTCCCATTCTTTTCTTTCCTTCTTTTCTTCTTCCATCTTGGTCTTCAATTCTTCATTTGATGTTTTGGCTTCTCTGAGTTCCCTGCAAGTGTCATTCCATAGTTGTTTGAGTGGAAAATAGGTTAACTCGATGCATGCAGAGAGGGACTGGACACAACATTCTATTTTACTAGAAGTCGACATTCTTCCTCTTTTTCTATCGAGTTGTTTCTTAATTACTTGATAATTCCTCGATCTGGCTTGCAAGTGAGTTGTTAGCTCTCCATGAGCATTTCCCTTTGTTCTAATTTGAGTTTGAGGAAATCCAATTCCTCATCCTTTTCTCTGATAATGAGCTCTACTCTAGACAAGAACAAATCCTATTTAACTTGATGTCTTTCTTCTTCCTCTTGAAATTACTTGAGGAGTTGAGGCATTCTTCCTCTATCAAAGGAAATTTTCCTTTTCTTCTCTAGGATGCCAACTCTTCTTCTTCATGTGGCAATGTTGATGGTTTAGCCAATTCTTGAAAATCCTGCTCTTCAAGTCTCTCATCTCCTCTGTCCATCTCAGCTTGGCTTGGTTCAGGAGGAGTCATGGCCATGCTGCCCAAAATATCAGTAGCTTCCTTTTCCATCTTTTCCTGCTCACTCCTTCCCTCTGGGGTTTCCCTTGACCTCTTATGAATTTTTCTTCTTTGGGAATTTCAACATGCCCAGTGGTGGATTTCCTTCTAGAGCTTCTTCTTACTATTTTTTCTTTCTCTTGCATGGGTGAGCTATCACCATCAGAGACAAATATTAGCTCCCTGAAGCTATTGCAGAAGAAGGAATTTCCTTCAAAGGCACATAAGGCTCTGTTGTTTTGATCTTTCTCACAGACCTTCTTCTTTTTGGTATATTCTCTCTTTCCATTTCCTTTTGTTCTTCTGCAGGGGCATCAATTTCCAAATTAGTTGAAGGAGAGAATGGGGCTGGAATTGTCCTTTTGATAATATTAGGGTTTTTCTTGAACTTGCCAAGAAACTTGTCCCAAATTTCTTCTCCATTTTTCTTTGACAGAAAATGGTGTTGGCATACTAAATGAATTAGACCATGATGCTGATTGTCCCAACACCCCAGGAATACCTCTGGGCCATGGTCTGATAGAATAAAAAAGAAACCTGGAAGGTTTATTATGTACTCAGGTTTTGTGGCTCCATACTTCAGATATATGAGCATTTTTAGGACTTCTTTTCCCACAGACCCAAATTGACCATCACAGGTTAAATATTTCACTATCCAAAATGCTACCCTATCAAAGGGTTTGGGAAAACTAGCCCTTCTGACCCCTTTTATGATTTTCTTTGTATTGTAGATGTATTGGGGTTCAGTTTCTCCTTCTTGTAGTAAGATTTCAACTAGTTCTTTCAAAGTCCCTTTGGCAGGATTGTGGGACATGCACAATTGGCACTCCAGACACATTACTTACTGTATTTACAGAAAAAGGAATAAATATATTTCTCACCTTTGTCCTGGATTGCTCTCTAGGTTTATGATGAATTCTCTTACTAATTCATCATTATACCTTTGAAAACTTCTTCAGGAACTCTAGCCATCCTGCATGCTCAAAGATAGATGCCACTTCTTCATCTGCGAGCAGCTGGGAATCATCCTCTGGTTCTAATTTCTTTTTAATCCCCATATCGGCTCAAGTTTTGTTTCCTTTGATTTTGTGCAAATTGGTTGCAGGCCTTCTTGCTTAGCTGTGAAACTGATGACTTTGGTTGTGGAACCTCTTGTTCTTAGCTGGAAAACCTTTTGTTCTTAGTTGTGGAATCCTCTGTTCTTTGTTGTGGAATACAAGCTTAATTCATTGCTTCTCAAAAATCACTCTACAACTTATTTCACTTGATTTTTCACTTAATGATTACCAATAATAACCATGCCACCACTTATCCCATCCTTATCATCTTCATGATTACTCACTTGTAATCATAATGTATAAATAGATGACTCATCATACCAACTTTTAAATCAAGTCAAATCACACATGCAAACATTTAATTTAACCCTAAATAAGTTAAAAGATATAATTACCATCCTTGATGATGTAATCCTTTTGCTATGATGACTCATCATTCCTACAAGTGGAACAAAACATGGTTAGATAAGACAATTGGAATTCAAAAGAATTCCCTTTTATTTGAATTAGCCAAAAGAAGAGGTCAACCACCATTGTTGGTTTTCAATTGACCTTTGAGAGAATTTTTTTTTTTTTTTTTTTATTTTTTTTTTTTTTTTTTTTTTTTTTTTTTTTTTGGGAAGAAAATGCCATTTACTTGGTTTTCATCTTCTTCCCTTTATTCTAGATCTATCATCTGGTTATTTGATCATTTTGGAAGAACTGGGTTCTTCCATATGATCAAATTCTTTATCTGCTTCAATCTTCCTCAAGAATTCATCCTTAGTGGGAGGCTTCCTATAGAGTTTCAGCCTATGTCCATTGACCAAGAGTGTTCTTCTGTTGCCATCAATGGGAAGTAACTGAATAGAACCATTGTCAAATATCTTCTCAATCTGATAGGGTCCCAACCATCTGGTTCTCAATTTTCCCTTGAATTGTTGGTACTTAGAATCAAACAACAATGCCCAGTCTCCTACTTTGAATTTCCTTCTCTTGATATGTGTGTCATGCCATTGCTTCCTTTGCTCTTGAATTATCTCTATCTGCTTGAAGTGCTTCCATCCTTAATTCATCCAACTCATTGAGTTGAAGGATTCTTTCTTTTTGAGTTGCATCCAACTCAATTCCCACCTTAACTGTTGTCCTCAATGTCTGAAGTTCAAACTCTATAGGCAACAAGGGATTTTCCCATAGACTAACTCATATGGTGAAAACCTTGTTGTAGTTTTCCAAGTTGTATTATAAGCCCAAATAACTTCAGGTAGTCTCTTTACCCAATCTTTTCTCCCAACTTCAACTATTTTTGGTAAGGATGTTCTCTAATTCTCTGTTTGTTACTTCAGCTTGTCCATTTGACTATGGGTGATAAGGAGATGACTTCCTATGATTGATTTGGTAATACATTGTGAAATCTTGGATCATATTAGACATGAATTGTGGTCCCTGATCTGAAACTATGCTCCTCGGTGCTCCAAACTTTACCATAATTTTGTTCCAAAGGAAATCAACAACTTGCTTCTTCAGTGGCATTTGTCAATGCCTGCACTTCTACCCATTTTGTCACATAGTCAGTACACACAAGAATATATTCCTTTCCTTGTGAAGGAGGATTAAAGGGACCAAAAAATCCAATCCCCATCTCTCAAATGGTTCAATTACTACTTGAGGTTGAAGAGGCATTTCATTGGTGAAAGTTGGTTGTCCCATCCTTTGACAAGGATCACACCACTTGATATATCTCTTCACATCCTTGTATAGAGATGGCCAATAATAACTAGTGCCAAGTATCTTATGAGTTGTTCTTTTCACTGAATAGTGTCCTCCACTTGGTTCATCATGACATGCTCTTGAGGATGTCAAAGATTTCATCTTCTCTTACACACACACGTGCAAAAACAAAATCAGGACCACATTTAAATAGCATTCCATTTAACCATTTGAATTGTGCACTAGTTTTGATTAACTTCTTTATTTGTTTCTTAGTGAAAGAAGGAGGAAACTTCCTGTTGCAAGATAATTTTCCATATCAGCAAACCATGGTGTACTTGCTGAGATAGCAAATAGTTGTTCATCTGGAAAGTTATCCTTGATTGGATCTTGCTCCCCTGTAGTGGTTAGTCTTGACAAAAAATCAGCTACCACATTAGATTTACTGGATTGTCCACAATGGTAATATCAAATTCTTGCAAAAGTAATAACCATCTAATTATTCTTCCTCCACCACTTTGGTTTGTTCATTAAATATTTAATTGTTGAATGATCGTGTGTGTACAAATATCTTGTAACCTTGTAATGTAATGTAAATTTATTGATTGCATAAATCACAACAAGAAATTCTTTTCGGTGGTGGTGTAATTCTTTTCGATGGGAGTAAGATTCTTACTAAGATAATAAATAGCATACATTTTCCTTCTTCATCTTTTATCCCAAAACTACACAATGGAATTATTTGAAGCATCTGTTTGGATATGAAATGGATTTTCCCAATTAGGTCCTCTCAATATTGGGGCACTATTAATTTTTCTTTAATTTCTTCAAAAGCATGCTTGACACTTTTCATCCCAAAGAAATTCACAGTCCTTGGTTAGCAAAAATTAAACATGGGGGCAATTTTTTACTTGAAATATTTTATAAAGCACCTATAGTACCCAACATGCCCTAGAAATGATTTGATATCTGTGGGGGTCTGAGGAATAGGTAAATCTGAAATGATCCTAATTTTGTTTTGATCCACCTGAATTCCTCTTTTTGAAATATGGTGTCCTAATACAATCCCTCATCCACCATCATCAAACACTTTTCATCACTAAGAGACAGGTTGTGTTGTTCACATCTTGTTAACTTTGTCTAGATTTCTCAAAGCATCTTCAAATGTATCTCCATGTATATAGTGAAGTCATCCATATATACCTCAACACAATCATTTGTTAGATCAGCAAAGATTGCAAGTACAACTCTCTTGAAAAGTTGCAGGAGCATTGCATAAACCAAATGGTAACACCCTATAGGAAAAGGTACCCCATGGACATGTAAATGTAGTTTTTTCTGATCTTTAGTAGTAACTCTTGATTTGATTGTATCCACTAAAGCCATCCAAGAAAGGAAAAGTATTGTTTACCTGAAAGGTTATCTAGGACTTGATCTATGAATGGTAAGGGAAAATAATCTCTCATTGTGGCTTTGTTCAGTTCCCTATAGTCAACACATATTCTCCATTTTCCATTCTTTTTAGGAACAATTACAAGAGGAGATACCCACTGACTATCTGAGATAGGGTAGATAAAACCTACTTGTAATAGTTTTTCAATTTCTTGTTTGACTATATCCCTTAAGGTTGGTTAATCCTTCTTTGAGGCTACCTAACTGGTTTAACATTTTTAGTATAGATGTGATGAGTGCAGATACTTGGGTGAATCCCTTCATGTCTTTGTAATCCCAAGAAAAATTTAGTATGATTTTTTAAAACATCAAACAATTTAGCTTCTTCATCATCCTTCAACCAGTTGTTAATGTTTAAAGTTTTACCCGGTTGAATCTCAACATGCTTGGTTCCAATGTGTGATGAACTGATTTGTTGAAAGGGTTTCATTAAAGTATTTAATGGACATGCATGTGGTAACAACATATGGTATGTAGCAACATCTCCAAAAGTTCCTTGAGATAGAATATTGGAAAAAGGACAGTAATGAGAATTATGATACTTATCTCTTTGCAGGCCAAACTCTTCATCACTGCTACTTTCCAAAATTCTTCACCACTCCTTGATGTATTTGAAACTAAAGCTACTGATTCATCCTCTCCCCATGAGAAATCTCATTCCTCTGGAGTGAAATTATTTCCAATCAAAGAGAACTATTTGTTGTCGTGGTTCGGAACTAAATGTGGTGGTTCGAAACTAAATGTGGTGGTTCGGAACTAAGTTTGGTTTCGAACTAAGTTCGCGAGGTTCGAACTAAGTTCACAGGTTCTAGAACTATTTTTGATTGCTTCGAGGATAGGATATTTGATTGCTTTGAGGATAGCTGGTGCTCATCCAATGGTGGATTAATCATCTCTTCTACTTCTCTTACATGATCCTGTAATGTGATCATAGCCAAAGAAGACAAATTTTTCTTATTAGTTTCAGGAGAATCAACCCACAATTGTTCATGATTGTCAATAAAAGGTCATGCAGTAGGATATAAGGAAATTTTTTAGAGTTCTTACCATTCGAGATTGTCATATCACCTGACCTGCAATCAATTAAAGCAAGCAACTGTAGCTAACCATGGTCTACCCAAAATAATGGGATAACCCAATGTTTTACCTTTTGGCTACAGTATAAGGAAGTCAACTGGATATTCCCATGACTCCACCATAACCACCACCACATCTTGATAATTCCTTCTAGGTTTTGCTGATGATTATCTATCCATCTGTAATATGGTATTAGTAGGTTGTATACCCATTAATGGTAATGTTTTCAAGTATCCACTGTCATTACATTGATAGCCACTCCCAAATCTACCAAAACATTATGTATATCCTTATTTCCTATAGAGACAGAAATAACAGGACTTCCAGGATCTCCATATTTGGGAAGTAAAAGTTTTCCTGCTAATAAATCAACAAGTTTCCCATCTACTTTGATAGTCTTGGGGTATTGTTTCTTCCTTCCAGATTTTTCAAACATAACATTTTGATTAATTTGTTCAATTCTGGAATGTCCTTAATTGCTTGTAACAGTGGTATTTCAATATTCAATTTCCTTAGTTCCTGTACCAATTTAGACTCCTTGGTTTCTATAGCTTCTTTAAATCTCTCTGAAATGGAGTCTCAGTAGTGTTGCTATCTGGCTCTTTTTCTTTTCTTTCTATATCCTCTTTTGGAACAACAGTACTAGGGATTTCATTTTCTTCTGTCATTTCAGTGATTATAAGGGGTGGAATTGCTAATGATTTTCCCAGATCTAGTTTGAATATCCTTACAATCCATAGCATGTAAATCAACTGATTTTTCTAGTTTTGTTCCATAAACAGAGTTGTTTGTTTGTTTCTTGGGTTTTTATTGGTTGTGTTGGTATTTTTGCATTTGGACTACATTCTCAGTTTGTGAATTTTGTGTAGGGGATCCCATGATGGCTGTTGATTCTTGATTTGGATATGTTCTTCCTTGAGCATAATTACTAGGGTTCCATCTAGGTTGTGACCAAGCATAAGGATTTCCTTGACCAGCCCATGGTTGTTGATGTCCTTGAGCATACCAAGCTTGATTTTCCCAATCTTGAGGGTTCCATGTTGGTTGAGGTACCCAAGGTGGTTGTCCCCAATTTTTGGTACTTGATTGAGTAGCCCATGGCATCATCCAGGGATTAGGAACTGATCTTGGCATAAACTTCCCTTGGTTAGGTTGTCTCTGAACAAAATTCAATTCTTCTATTGTGGATGATGTACTGGTTTGTTTAAGTTGATTCTTTATGACTGGAAGTAGAGAACAAACATCAGTATCATGTTCTTTAGATTCACAGATAAGACACATTTCTATTTTATCCAAAGGATAGTCTCTTATTGCATGCTTCTTCCTGCATCTAGGACAATACATAGCCAATGGTTCAGTTTTGGCATTTTCTTTAGCTTGTAATCCATCCATAGTAGAGGTTAATTGAACTAAAATGTTTTTTTTAAAATTTTCTAACTCATCCATTAGTTTGTTCATATCTGGATTCAAACTTTTCACTTGATTTTCCTTTTAGGTCCACCTCTCATTTTGGAATAGCTTCTACAAATCTCCTTAATTTCATTCATTCTTAATTGATCAATGTCTCCACCTCCTATCAAGTTAAGGGCTTCCCTAGATTCATCATCCAAACCTTTAAGAAAAATGGTTTTACTTAACTCCTCTTGAAGTACAAATCCACATCTTTTGCTCACAAAGAGGAATCTGTCTAAATAGTCTTCTATATTTTCATCTTCCTCTGCTTGATTTTGAAGAATTCTTCCTTCCTATTTCTCCCTCTACAATAATCTTGGTATTTTCTAGGAAGGTAGTCTCCATTTGTGCCCAAGTGCTAATAGAGTTGGATGGTAATCCCATGAACCACCTCATTGTTGCATCCTTCAAAGTGGATGGAAACAACTTGAGTTTTTGATTATCTATTTTATAGTCATAGGTCTAACATAGTACCTTAAACTCAAACAAGAAATTGGTCAGGATCTTCAGATGACATCCCTCTAAATGTGGGTAAATGTGCAGGTGAGATATTTTTCATTGATGTATCATCATCTCCCAATTGGATTGGATAAGTA
The DNA here is from genome assembly GCA_018340775.1 of Taxus wallichiana var. yunnanensis. Lineage (NCBI taxonomy): Eukaryota > Viridiplantae > Streptophyta > Pinopsida > Cupressales > Taxaceae > Taxus > Taxus wallichiana. The sequence goes on along the minus strand of CM031242.1, from coordinate 756,663,736 downwards.
AAGGTCCTATCAGGTACTCTTTCAGCTTCTCGTGCCATTTTAAAAATATTTTCTAAATTTTCCTCCCAATCAATGTGGTATGTGGTATGCCTTGGGAAGGTGAAAAATCAGGAGTAGGAGGTTGACTACTCAATTGAGAATCAAAACTCACCCTAAATGGATCTTGAGTAATAAGCCTTTTCCTAAAAGTTCCACTTCCTTCAGGTGACTGATCTAAGAATTCCAAAGGTGGCAATTATGTTTCTTGTATGACAGGGGATGATGGTGCCTCCAATTCTTGATCAATTTCCTTACTTTGACTAGAGGATGTTATGAATTCTTGTGAAGATGTTTTTGGGAGGAATCTACCCTGTGAGTCTCTTGGTCTACTCATATATTTTATGATATAGTAGGGAAGATCCTTCAACTACTAGATGTATGATTTGTTGCTCTTGCTAACACTTAATTAGAAAGTTCCAACTAGTGTGTCCCCAAAAATGGTGCCAAAAATGATGGGTGTCATTATTCCCTTCATTTAATCAACTTCTTGTTGATGTCATATCAAACCAGGGGTGTGTCTAAAGCTATATGCAACAAGAGTAATCTTATTGATCTAGTAGTTGACTATAGTTATTTTTGTATTTTTTGGGGGATCTTTTCAATGTCTTAAGGACTTCTTGGTAAAACCTTATTTAAATCATACTATGAAAACTTTTTGAAAGTAAACACACTGAAAGCTTTGTTGAAAGGAAACACACTTTGCAGAATGGAAATAAACACACTTGCTTTTGAAATAAACACACTTGCTTTTGGAAATAAACACACTTAATTTAGAATGCTTGAAAATGATTGCAAGAAATATAAGAATCTATCTAAACACCTGCAGGAACAAGTATACAACAGAGTTTAACTAGAAGAATTAAAACAATATAGAATTAACATATCTAAACTATTTTTTAAGAAATATAAATACCAAATAAATGAATATCCTGGTCCTTGGGGAGTGGGCCCTTGCTCCTCCTCGAATCAAGGATTTAACAACTCAAAATTCTCTCAAATAGGAATGGCTATTTTATTGATAAAACATTTGGTATTACAAAACGTATTGGATCTATGTACTTAGTCTCTTTTCTATTCTATATCTATTTCTCTATCATATTCTATTATTATTTCTATCTATTATAGGTCTTTTTATATACATTTACAATCATAGTTGTCTCTATGATTTATGATGAAATCAAATCATGCCCAGAATAGATGTTGAGTCGGATTGTGGCTGATCAGACAGCTATAAGATAACTATCCTGGATCTGCATTCAAAATCTTCTCATCCTTTCCTGATTGAAAGGGTCATTGATGATAAAATCTCTGGATGTGGTTAGAATAGATAAACTTCCATCGGTTCGGAACTTCAGAGAAGTTCCAGAACCATAGGAAATCATTAAGGATCAAAACCATGAGAGTTCGGAGCTATACCCAGGAGTTAGAACTAAGTCTGAAAATTCCAGAACTAAATACTTGGAGTTCGAACTAAGTCTAAAAGTTCGGAACTAGATGATGATTGTGTGATGGAGTTCGGAACTAGCTTGGAAGTTTGGAACTAAGTTGTGTTGGAACAGATGCTACTGAAAACATATTGAATGCTACATACTTCATTTCTTTGATTGATTAGACCTACTTTATTACAAAACTAAATTTCAAACACACACTTTGTCAGGAATTTCAGAGCTTTTAAACATTAGAATCACAATCAATCAAAAGATAGAAAATTACATCCTAACTCATATCAGATCAAATAAAAGTCACAAAATGTAATCAAACTTAATAAAAAGGAGAGTAAGATGAGATCATCTTGGTGTCCTAGATGTCCCTTGTGTGACTTGGGCTAAAAACCTTTGCTTCATTCGCATCACATTTGACCCACTTTGTAAATTAAACAAGTTGGCTTTTCGGGAACTCATGTCCCACACTTGACCAAGTCGTAAGGGTCATTGACTACCACTCCGCTTGCATCCCTTTGTGATCGGCTATTTTGGCATTTTGGTGAACTCATGTCCCAACGTATCATGGACCATACAGGCTAAATTAATCTAAGTTTTTGACTCCTTCTACCGTGGTGATTTTGGCCACGTAGGTCCCAAATGTCCCCAACATCCTGCAGACCACCCGATACAAAAATATCGATTTTTCTAATTTGAACCACCTACGGCCATTTCAACTTTTTAGATCCCGGATGTTCCACATGAACTTGTGTTGTCTAGGATGCAAATCTCTAATTAACCCGTAATACACTCGTCTAAAGCCATTTTTTCGATTTTCTCAATTTTTTCTAACTTCTTAGATTTTTTCCTTGGATGGGGGAGTCAGAGAGAAACCAAAGGAATCCCAAAACCTGATTTTTAGGGCCTTGGACCATTTCTACTCACTCAAGCCTAAATAAACGATGCGAGTTATCAAAATTACTTGTGAGGGTTGAATTTGAGATAACATTACCTACCATTCGAATCACCTTCTTATGCTCCACTCGACTCAGAGTTGTCCCCTTTAATGTATGCTAAGTTATTTCCTTGAATGCCAAGATATTTGTTTATGTTTATCATTACTAGTTAGGCCTGACACAGGTCCATTGAACTCGGTGTTAGCATGGAATTTTGAATGCCGATCCCTCCACATGATATATTATCTCTTCAAGATCATTGGTGAGTTGCATTGATAACTCAAGGTAAATGGTGGAGACCAAGTCCATTTATATGTGCACTGAGCCATGTATCAAAGGAATAGAGCTACCCCTTGGGATTCTTGAGTCAGTATAGAATATGGACAAGCTTCCCCATTGAGTTTCTCAAAAATGAAGTCTAAACGGTTTAGGTGCATCCCCAAAACTAACTTTTTTTTATAAGGGCCTAGCTTACGGATACGATTTATTACCCCAAATAGAAAATATCTTCAGGAAATTGAATCAAGTTATTTGTTGGTGGTGTCAAGCTATGTAAAATTCCTCCTATTTTTTTCCACCTCTCGAGAGTCATTTGAAATATGCGTGGATGCATCTACAAAGTGATAGAGATACAACAGATTGATGCGGGACTCGAACAAAGGAGTGAGTGGTCGGTGAAATCATTGATCTCATATAGTGAAGAAACAAACCACAAAAGTAAGGTTGCGGTGATATCAAGCTCCCATTCTAGTGGCTGAGTTGATTCAGCATAATGGAGGGGAGACCAAGTTTCCCAAATACTATTATAGCTAAGCTAACTTGTTGGTGTATAAAACTATTGGAAGGCATTTATAACGGGAAATTTCTTAGTCAGAAATTGATCCCAAGCTAAGCTATTGCATACTTGACCGACTAAGTACTAAATAGCGAGTTACTAAGTTCTAGGCTCCGAATTGGAATGTCAAGCTCCTTGAGCTCATCAACATGATAGGTCACATATTTAGAGATTCATTGGGTTGATAGAAATGTAAAGGGTTGAGCTACTTGATAAGATAAAAATAATAGTGTTAGGGTGGTTGAGTAAAAGTGTCGGGACAAACAACGAGTTGCAATAGTAGATCCCGAGGTATGCATTTCAAGATAGGATCGATCAAAAGCGAAGCCAAGTTAGCTCGGATATGGCTGAATTACAAAAGCATGGAATCTCACAGGTAAATTCATCACGAGCTATTAATTTCTTAGACTTGTGTAATGAATAGCAAGCTTTGTAGATATGGCTGGGAAAAAAACACTTAGAAAATTTGGCAAAGGGGAGATGATAGTTGACTTCGTGAGCCTCGGTGGTTCACCGTGATAAGAGTGGGAATGCACATCCCAAAGGGCCCAAGTGAAATTGGAATTCATGTGTTCTAAGGGCTGAGTTGGCTGAAAACAACATAGTGTAGAGGATAAATTGGTTAACGGCCCATCACAGAGTCAAATCAGTTCACTAGAACCATTGTGGATCTGACGAGGCACTCAAAAAATTGGATTGGCTGATGAAGGGTGAGCTCGGGAACATCTTAGGGAAGTCGAACTAGGAGGCCCAAGTGGCCCATAGGATACACTTGCACCCAAGATCTGAAATAACCATGGGTGAGTTGTGTGGAAAAGATGGAAATACGAGCTGGACAACCCACAAGACACCTAATTGGCTGGGACCCAAAATACCTGATGCATGTGTTGCGGAAAATGCGTAGATCAACCACCCATTTGTCTAGTAAAGGAAGTAGGTAATTGTGTAGTTATATGGAGAAGGTGGGCTCGTTAATCCCATGAGGCACTCGGGATGCATGGGATGGATAAATCTACATTGGTGACTTGGTCGGACAGAGAGTTTGGAGTTGGAATACATTACAAACATTGAGATGGTGAGATTCATGCCAAATTAGAAGCTTGATCAGTGAGCTAGAGACATGGAGGCCATTGAGCTGGAAATGGAAGTGGCATCAAGGCGTGTAATGAGAAAAAGACAATGGATATTAACAAATACCCAAAGGGGATCCGACCAAGTGATGAATGCAAAGTGGTGGGTGAGTGATCAACGTGGCACAGTGAGATGTATGGGCCCTGCCAATTTGGAGCAATGAATCAACACATGAAGATATGGGGTTAGAAATATAAGGGTTCAAGGCATATGAAGAAACTTTCAACACGTATTGAGGGGAGTAAGAGACAATGCGGTGAAAGAGCTAGCTCAACCGAAAGTGGCACAAATAGAATGTTGTAAAACATTAACTCTCCCCACTTAAATGAAAAATATGGAGATAAATGGGCCCACCATTTATTAAAAGGTTCCCCAAAAATTTTATAACATGCAAAACATTAGAAGAGAAAGGAAATATTTAAAATGTATTTTCCATCCAAGAATTAATTGCTCAATCTCGTAACTGAGAAGGAAAGCTTGGAAAAGCACAAATAACTATAGTCACTTAGAAGATTAACTTGAGTGTTTCTCAATGGATTTTCAAAAAATTGGTCTTGTTGAATCATGGTTCTGATACCTATGTAAAAAAATCAAGAAATTAAAGAATTGATGATTTTTTAGAAGAGAAATTTACATAAAAAGAACCTAGTTCCAAACAGAGATTTCAAAGTGGTTAGGGAAGCATTAAATAAGTGTGGGCAACAATTTTCTCTCAGTGTAAGTCACATATCAATCAAAGATGACTTTTAAAGATTTTATATCATGATTTCCACCCACTTTGGGTACTTTTTAATTGGTGCAAGAGGAAAATCTGAGTTTTCTTGTTTCTCTCTCCTCTCCTTCATTTTCTATAAATTGAGGTGTTCTCTCATTCGTAACAGGAGATAATTCTCTTAGCAAAACTCTATCATTTTTTTTTTTTTTTTTGAAACCAATGTGTCTTTGTAGGAATTTGTAGAGGAATTCTTACATGATGATCATGTCCCTTCTCTTGTAATAGAATGATATATGCATATCAATGAAGTAATAGATGCAAGTTGTGGATGTGTTGGTGAGAAAAAATTTCGGGTGAAAAATCATTGGGTTTCTTGCCAATGCTCTAGAAATCTAAGCTCCTCTACTTAACTGGTATAACTTTCATAAATACATGCACAAGTATGGTGAGTTTTCTCTGGGTTAGCCTTGCTTTGTTAGAGTAGGTATTTACCTTAGCTCATGTTCACCTAGGTACTTTATTTACCTTTATTGTATTTATCCTCACCCACTTATGTGTGTGGATATTTCTTTTATCTTATTTAGATATTAGGAGATATTATCTAGTTGTTAGGTATAGTTCTTTCCTTGATCTATGGTATTGATTAGTTCTTTCCTTGATCTATGGTATTGACTAGATCCTTGATGTCTAGTTCTCTCCTAAATCTATGGTCTTGACTAGTTCTTTGATGACTAGTTATTTCCTTGATTTATGGCTTGATCTATGACCTTGACTGGTTCTTAGATTGTTATTCCTTGCCTATTTAAGCAAGGCCCATTCTCAATGTATTGCATTGAGTTCCATAATAATATATGATATTGCTTCTCATTTTTTTGCAAAGGTTTTATGTAAAGTTATTTTGGCGAATTGCTTTCATCTTATTGATCGTGGTGTTTGATTAGCATCTGTGTTCTTGGCTTGGTATGATCTGGTTATCATTCCTTTCATGGTATCAGAGCTAGAGATTGTTGTTAGCATCTGTCTGTAAGTTTTATTTTGCAAATAAATTATTTATGTATTCATATATTTGGGATTTGGTCGTATTTTGTTGCTACATGCATTTTTATGAAAAATAGAGCCTTCCATTGGATCCGAAGGTGTGAAAACCCTAGGATCGACTGTAAACTTGGTCATTTCTGCAGACAGTCATTTTTGTGGATTTTTTGTTGTTGCAGAGAAGCACACTCGGATTCATGTCCACCGAGAAAAAGAAATCGCGGGATTTTTTTGGTCTGTTGGATTTTTTGAGAGATCTACGCAGGGAAAATTTTTGTTGCGGTGTAGCTATCTCGTTTTACGCACAGGAAGGTTTTCAGATCTTTCCTTTTTGGCAGGGTCCATGGATGCTATACCTCACCCATTAAAATCCTTAGCCCTTGGTCATATGGTATGGTCATATGAGGGCTTAAAACTTGTGATTCCTACTAGTAGGTGCTTAACTTCAACCCCCTTTAATTTTATTTGTGTGGTGAAGGAAACAACATTTTACTTTGTTTTAGTAGCACCTAAAATAAATAACAGAAAAATATTAAAAACTAGACATCAAGGATCTAGTCAATACCATAGATCAAGGAAAGAACTAGTTAATACCATAGATCAAGGAAAGAATTATACCTAACAACTAGATAATATCTCCTAATATCTAAATAAGATAAAAGAAATATCCACACACATAAGTGGGTGAGGATAAATACAATAAAGGTAAATAAAGTACCTAGGTGAACATGAGCTAAGGTAAATACCTACTCTAACATTAATCGTAAGTCTTTGAGCACCGAACTTTGATTTTGATGCTTCTAAACCTGTGAGGCTTGTTATTGCATGCTCTTCCACATTTGTGCCTATTACAGTACCACATGTTGTGTATCCTACTTCTGCTCAGCTACTTGGCTTTTTTGAGAAGCATACCACTGCATTCAGTTCTCGCATGCTCCATTCTATGGGTCTCACTAGCGAAGTCATTGGCAGACATTCACAGGGTATTGTTTCCTCTATTCCACATGTTAAGTGGAATTCTCATCATGACATTGGTTTTCGAGTAGATACTTCATTGGGATCACACATTAACAGAGCTCCTTTTTGTTCACTCGACTCTTTCTGAGGATCCTGAGCAACACATGAGTTCTACATCTTCACTCGAGCTTGGAAACCTAAGATTTTACCTTTCGGACATGATCAACACAAACACATTCTCGATGTTATTTTGCTTGCACCCATTGTGCATTTTGCACCAAGTCATATGCAAGAATCTTCTTCATCCATCCATGTTGATTTGGGTTGGATATCTGATCACTCATGCGGTGACATAGGAATTTGTTGAGAGGACTCTACAGGTGTGGCTCCTCCACCATTCGACCTCTTGCTCCACTTTCTATACCTTATGCATTGTGATGCTTCTTGTTTTGAGCATTTTTCTTTAGTAGGTGTAGTGTATCTCTCTTGTTTGTTGAGAGATTTTGTATCTATATTTTTGACACTTTTGGCATGTTGATAGTATCTCTTGTGGGGGATCTATTCTGGTGAAGTCCAGTGTTATTTTGTCAGTGTTCGAGTAGTTGATTTTGGGTAACTCATACAGATTTGTAGTGTCACTCCACCCATTCAGCAGTATGGGAGGGTGTGGTGTTGATCTTGCTTCTTTGGGTTTCGTGTCCTTGCCTTGTTACCTTGGCTTTTCTTGGATCATGACACTCTGGAGTTTGTGTCCTTGCCTTGTTGCTTTGGTTATTGTTCTTGGATCGTGGCACACCTATTTGCAGTAGTTGGTCAAATTATGTTTCATGTTTTTTTGCACTTTCGACATCACTCGATTGTGATCTCCTTGTATGGAGCTATTATGGTGAAGCCCAGTGTCGATTGTTTTTATTTCTATGATCGAAAGCGGTGGATTCGGACCAAACTTTTTCAGCATTGTACGAGTTTTTCAACCAAGCTTCTTGGGATGCCTTGGAGCGGGTCTTTACTCTCTTTACTTTGTTGTTACTGGTTTTGGGTACCTTGCGGTGTAAAGTTATTCAGCAAATTGCTTTCATCTTATTGATCGTGGTGTTTGATTAGCATATGTGTTCTTGGCTTGGTATGATCTAGTTATCGTTCCTTGTACATCTTGATTGAGTTTCAAAAGACACTTTGTTGAGATCCATGAATATATCTAGACTTCTTTGGTCCCCCTTTCCTTAGTAGTCATGTGGGATTTTAGGTCATTTAGATCCATGCAGGAGACATCACTATCTTCTATATCATATTTAGAGGAGAAAGGATGCATCAACTTCTGTCCTGTCCACTCGAACTTTATGGTCCCTCAAACTTACTTATTTTTAGAAAAAATAACTTTCTATTTTTAGTAAGTGTAGAAACTTTCCTCCGAACTCTAGCCAGAGGTTATCACATTGATTGCTCCACTCTCGGAATTCTCCTCTTTTGAAGATCCACCTTTTCGGATGAATTGATACTTTTAGTGTCGAAAAAAAAAAACTTACTATTTTTATCAAGGGTAAATAATCATGCCTTTTTCTCCTTGACAAACTAAGGCAACTAAAATATTCCTTCCTTCCGTGCTCCCCTCACCTTCTAGACCATTTTTCTATATTTGACAGGTGCTCATGGGATGAATTGCTATTCTTAGTAAGTGTTAATTTTGGACCGAGATGAACATTTCAAACAATTTCTCCTTGTAATACACCTTTGGTGCTCACATCACCTTTGCATTGCTTCAATTGGTGAATTTCCCAAAATAGCAATCCTCTGTGTGGAAGAATTGTTATTTTTAGAAAGTGTGCTTACGGTGGTTAGAATTCCATAAAACAAAGTTTTTGATATGGTTTTTTTCCTAATATCGTCCCTTTGAAACTTTATACTTTCCCGATTAGTGGTTTGGGAGATTTTAAAGTTCTAAAAATTTTATGTGGCAACGCTTCTGAACACGACAACCATTAATGGACCTCAAAAATTGCAGGTCTGGTTTTTTCTCCTGTTTGCAACAAAAATTACATTATTTTTTGGGTTTTTGATTTTGATTCTACCTGTGAAATTTCTCTTTGATCGATTTTCGGTTTGAGGAGAAACCGAGGCTTTTTTTCTTTGCTACACGCGGAAAGAGGATTTCTTTCTGTGAATGTTCTATTCTATAGAAGGAGGGTTTGAAGGTGATTTCTTTATGGATTTTGAGAGAGGAGAGAGCAAACAATTTTTTTTTCATTTCATGTAGTGGTTTGTAATATCTCTTCAAATTTCAATTTCACTACAATTAAGATTTTCAAACTTCTTCGTTCTTCGTTTCTTCTTCTTTGTTTGATCAATCTTTCTTCTGGGACCTGTATTTATCATGGAGTGAAGGATTTATTTTCTATGGTGGTTCTAGTTTGAATTTCAGCAATGGTAGAGTAGTGGCAAGAAGCTATAGAGCAAGTTGCAGAGTGAATCTGGTGCACAGGGAATGGAGAGTAAGAAGTTAGAAGTTAGAAGTGGGAAGTAGGAAGGATTTGAATTTTTTTGAAAATTTCAAAGTAGGGAGTGAGGAACATTTTAATTTCTCTCATTTCCATTAAAAATTAATGAACAAGATGGACATCAATTTTAACGTGGCACTTGGTTACGACACATGGTGGAGATCTAATGGTTGGAGATTTGAGCAAAAAAGTAGTTTTAAAGCATTTGGGGTTGGCGGTCATATGAGGAACCATGAGGCTTCCTAGGGGTTGTGTGAATTTTTTGTCCCTAATTTCCCTTAGAACAAGGGAAGAGAGGGATATAAAATTTCACAAGGTGTTTCGGGTGATGACATGCGACATCGATATGATGGTTGAGGATTCAAGCTCTAGCTCCCTAGGGTTGAGGAAAAGCACTTTGGAGAGGGTCACATGGGTGACCAAAAGACTCCCTTGGGGCTGGGAAAATTTTATTATCCCTAATTTCCCCCAAAAAAAGGGATATGAGGGACATAAAATTACATGGCATGCCAGAAGCCGCCACTTGTCACGATCTGAGTGAGCGAGGGAATGAGCTTGGTAAGCACTGAGAGAGCCGAACTGACGGTCCGAGAGGTCATATGATAATCCAAAGGGATTTTAGGGTATGAGAATATTTTATTTCCCTCATGTCCCTTTTCTTGATGGACGTAAGGGACATGAAATTATGCTAGGCTCCTAGAGCTGACACGTGTCATGTTCAAAATTTGGCTAACTCCCAAACTCGCTCCTAGAGGGAAACTTGAAACGACAATAACTTGAGCTCCCGATGGAATGTTTTGATAAAAATATATATGATATTGACTAAAAATGGCCTTTTGAATCCAATGGTGGGGTATCAGGTCTTGATTCCTCTATTTAATCCCTAAAAATTGGATTTTTGATCTGGCTCGCTAGTTGTACATGGAAAAAATCAGTTATAAAGCTATTACACCAAGGTGTTGTGAAAAACATGATTTCAACATCTTGTAGGGATTATAATTACCTTTCTGAATATGTTCTTTTGGCTTATAAATCCATGTAGAGATCCTATAATCACCTCTTAAAGCTCAACAACTCTTTAGATCCTATGCACTACCTAGGCACATGAACCTAATTTTTGTGTAATTGCCCCAACTTCTTGAATCCTTCTTGGATCTTACTAAATCACTTCCATGATGTTCCTAGGCATTTGATTCACCTCTATGTCCAACTTTTCTTCTCCATTTCGATCCATGGGGTTGCTTCATCCTAGGAAGCCCAGTGATAGCCCTTCCCACAACTGCTCAAAGTTTGCATTTTTCAAAGAACTCCTAAAATCACCTAGGGGTATTGAATTGACTTTCCTAAATCACCTAGGAGACTAATCTAACATCTATTGGGAGGTAACTAGAATGACCGGTAGACCCACAGAATGTCTTGGAAGGGTGAAACTAGAAATTTTGACACAAGGAATATAGTTGTCATGCTTGGAAATTGGCAATTTCCCTATTGCATATTTACATGATAACAGCTAGCTCTAACTTTGGGACATGACATGGACTAATAATAGTGAATAAATGACATGAAGAATCTAGAATCTCAACTTTAAACCACATAATTCATTGACTAGTGCCTTATCCATTTGGCCCAATAGAGTCATGTACAACTTACAACCACAGAGAGAGAGAGAAGGAGACACACACACACCAAAAACAATAAAAATGAAACACACAACACATAACAAAAGGAAACACACCTATCAATAAACTATGGTACAAGGCGAGGGGACAACCCGATTTCACTAAAAAACTTTGTATTTCTCAAAAGTTACCCCTAAGTTGGCAACACTAAGTGAAGTTATTCTACGAAGCAATTGATAGTTCTAGAAATTATCCTCCTTTCCTAAAATACATATGAAAGTTGGGTGCTTTCATGATTGTCCATGTAATTTGTAAGAATGAGCCTATATGAGACTTTTTTTTAGGTCTTTTCCCGAAATTCTGTTTCTTTTATGTCTTTATAGATCCTTTTCGAATGTTAAATGCCTCCAATGCTCATCCATAACACTTTGATTCATCATTCCGGAGATGATATTTATTTAACTTGTTTAAATATTCGATCTCTTTTCATCACCATATTCATTCTCTACATTTGCAAAAAGTTTCAAAGTGATGTGATCAAGTTGATTTTGAACATGTTGCCAAAGCTCCTATTGTGGGTAACTCTCTTCAACATGATTTGGCTCAATATTTTCTCTACCACCTTCCATCATGATAAAATCATTATTCTTAAAA